>OZ007563.1:144050849-145481919 GCA_963931875.1 Pollenia griseotomentosa | reverse complement strand
AGGTCATCTTTGAACCTTCTGTGTAAATCCTCGTGCGGTTTTCATTGGCCAGGATTCCCCTGCTCCTTTCCCGCCTTGACGGAAATATGACCTTGAATTTTTTATCCGGTCCACCATACCAGAGAAGCGGAGAATACACCTTGGCGGCGTTCCTGGATATAATGGGCGCCTTTAACAATTTGAGGATAGAGTCTATTAGGCAGGCAATGGTTGATCTAGGGGTTCCGTTGTTCTTGGTCGAATGGATAACTATGATGACTATGACTCCCCCACAGGAGGAGTTCTCTTTCCCTTATCGTTCTGAAACTTTTTTACAGAATGGCTCAGAAAGTTGTGGCCTTCGCGGATGATTAGTTATATTGGTGTCGGGCAAGTTTCCGTCGACAATTAGCGAAGTCATGCAAGGGGCGCTGGGCGAAATGTCAGCATGGGCGAGTTATGGTTCTTTTTACTAGGAGGTACAGGGTGGAGAATTTTAAGACACCAGTACCAGGAGGAGTAGAGCTTAGACTATCTGATAGTGCTAAGTATCTCGGAGTTTTTCTGGACAGCAAGCTGTCATGGGGAAGGAATACTCAGGAGAGACTTAAGAGAGGTCGCAATGCCTACTATGCTTGCAGATCATCGATAGGTAGGAACTGGGGACTCCGGCCGTCAGTAGTGGGATGGCGGGATGGCTGCACATTTTGATGGTTAAACCGATTCTTACGTATGGAAGCTGTGTTTGCTGGGAGTCATTGAGATTGGCTAGTCGAAGGAACCTTCTGTCTAAGGTTCAGAGGTGTGCTTCAATCGGCATGACAGGTGCCATGAGGCTCCACTGATTAGGTGGGCACTAGGGTGGATTTTAGGCGGTTGCTGGAGGTAATAATGCCTTCAAGGGAGAGCTGGTTAGATAGGGGCAGATTATTTAGTGGATTTGCTATTTTCACTGATGGCTCGAAGATGAGGGACACGGGTGCTTACATTAAGGATCTGGACATCAGAATATCATAAAGGCTTCCTGACGACTGCAATGTTTTTCAGGTGGAGGTTCTGGGAGTCTTGAGGGCCATGAAACTGATGAGGGACACTATATATGTGGACAGCCAGGCGGCTCCAATGGCTGTAAGGGGCTGTTATGTAAACTCTTAGCTAGTTGATTGTAGGAGGGCTCTGGAGGGAGTATTAGGAGAATATGTGTTAAGGTTGTGCTGGGTGCCGGGTCACTGCGACATAAACGGCAATGAGGAGGCAGATAAGTTAGCGAGACAGGGTTCAGAGACGGGACTCGGGGAACCGAACGATATTGCGGATGCTGTGGCCGGTGCTTAGGAAGTCCGATCCGGAGTCGCTGCTGGGCAGGAGTAGGGTCTGCGTTTGGACCGGAGTGATTGGAGACAGTTGAGCAGTGCTTAAAAACTGCAGTCAAAGTAGAAAAAACGCCATTTCTTCCACTTCTTCATTTGTCATTGGCCTAAAAAAACTGTTGCTTTTACTTCTGATTCAGTAAGTAAAAACAGTCGCTGTCAAACCAACTCAAAATGCAAAAAGTTGTACACACATTTTCGTTTTTATTCGACAGTTTTTGGTTTCGACTGCAGTTTTTTAAACCCTGCAGTTGAGCACATTTTGTGCCACTGTCCCAGGCTACAGGGCAGCAGGCTGAGGTGGCTGGGCAGTAGATTCCTAGGCGAAATAGGGGACGTCTCGGGCTGTGGACTCGAGAGTCTGATAGAATTCGTAATGGGGATGACCTGGCTGCGCGATAGGAGATTCGGTGCTAGCCGCACGTAGGGCGAATTTAGTTTGAGTGGGGTATCTCTCGGGTTTGGTCCGATACTTTTTTTTTATCTATCTTTTTTATCTGTCTTGTGCTTTCGCTCTTTATTTCACCTACTTTCCATCTTTATATATCTATCTATAAATAAGGCGTCACAATGGACCATATTGGTCTCTGGGTGAGGGTGTAAAGGAGACCTTACACCAGCGTTTCTATCTACCTACACTCATCAAAAAAGGGCTTTTGGCCCCAATGTGCGTCGAGTGGTTTCAAACATTTAGTTTTAAATCAATTCTGTATAATAAATGTGTATTCTTTTCAAATCTGTAATCCCTTTTTTAATATCTCGAATATATTAAGAGATATCGAGTTCTAACATTGTCTCATACCCTCAATTTTACAATTTTTTAAACATTGTTTTGCTTCATTCGTCACTTTTCGTGCTATGAAGCAAATTTTCAATGTAAAAGTAAAAACATTATTGCTTGTAACTGTTATGCTGCAAGTTCTATTCAAAGCATATAGATCAAAGCGTTTTTGTTCCGTGCGGCAAATCAGTAACCAGCCGACGATACACTATGTGGCTTCTATTGTGTGTTTGCTTCAGAGAACTAAAAAAATCAATATTTTTCTTGATTTACTCATACGCTTAAATTTACATTCACTGTATGCCTGCAAAACAAAGTGAGCATGTGTGAGTTTTTTTTTATTGTTTGCATTAATTGATGCGCAAGCAATATAACAATTGCAGTCATTGCCCACTCAATGAGACAACGACGAATGTAAATTGGTATGAGTACGAGTCGCTTTGTTGGTATGATTGTTGTAGGCATAAGTTCAAATAAATCCAATTTGCTTTTGTTTTTAGTTTTTTAAAAGCGTAACAAGCAACATTAACAAAAATAACAACAACAATACATTGTACATACGGAACTACGGTACTTTTCAAGAAATGATAAAAAATAACAAAAGTCTTCTGTTTCTATGGAAATTGTACCTATCAAATCCAGCATATGAAAAAACGTTAATACGTACCAAGGCGAATTGAGTAGAAGGTGAGGTCAACTCTACAACTACAATGCTTCTGTGGTCGGGTTGTCAAAAATATTGCTAGTAAAAAAATAGGTTTGATTACATAAAAAACAAGTTTGTATACAAACTTTGACAAGTCGACCACCGAAAAAAATCACCATATGTTGACTTGACCCCACCTTCTACTCAATTCGCCTTGATACGTACTACATACATAGCAACTGCTGAATAGGCATCAGAGCAATGATTTTTGTGTATTTTTCTTTGTATGTGCTTTTTACCAAAGCAATAATTGACGAACGAAGCTAAACATGGTATGAATGGCAAAGCCAATACGCTGTGCATGACTTGAATGAATTTTAAAACAACACCAATGTGTGTGGCTGAGAAAGTTTGATTGCATGAACACAAATGAGTGTATTTGATGTTGTTCATTGAATGCGAATTTTTTGCAATCGCACAAAGCCGTTCTCTGGTTTACTTTGACCTAATTGAAAGGCATTTTAAATTATAAGTGTAATAAATGGTAAATGCGGCACAAAAAAGGTTTGCATTATTTCAACTTAATCTTAATAGCTTTTAATTTTGTACAAAAAGTTATAATGAATTTAAGTTCAATAGAAAACATATCTCGCAACCCACCCTATTTTTAACAAGAAAATCTTTCGTGCAGTTTGTATTTTAAATTAGATATCGCTTTTCTAGAAAAAATATTTTTGTTCCGTGCGGCAAACCAGTAACCACCCGACGTACAGTTACTTGTGGGATATAAAGTCCTACAAAAAATGTCTCTACACCCTTCCGTAATTTTTGAGCATATTTGCGGTTTCCCTGCTAATAAACTTTTTATTTAAAAAATTGTCTAAATGCCTATAAAAATCTGGCAGTATTACTTAAACATCAAAAGTTTTTTGACAGTTTTTTTTTTTTGTTAAATTTTTTACTTTGGCTGTGGCGAAATTTTCTTAAAGAAGCTTTTACAATTTTCTTTAAGGAATAGTAATTTTAATATTACTTTTAAAGAAACAAAAGACAATATCTAAAATAAAAAAAAAACAAGTAAGTAATATCAACTGAAATAAAGTGCCAAGCAGGAAAATTTACATCTGTCGCTATTGGCAGAAGACGAAAAAAATTCAAAGGCATCAGTAAAAACAGCAACAGCAAACCTTTTTGTGCAAAATACCCAAGGAAATTAAAAAATAATATATATACACAAATTTATTTACTAACAGGATCTCACCATGGGAGTACCAAAATTTTTTCGCTATATAAGTGAACGTTATCCATGCCTCAGTGAATTAGCCAGAGAACAATGCGTAAATATAATTTGATTGAGCCGAAATTAAAAAGTGGCTTGATGAAATGTCATTTTTATTTTATATAGATTCCGGATTTTGATAATTTATATTTGGACATGAATGGCATAATACATAATTGCTCACATCCCGATGATACTAATATACATTTTAATATTACAGAGGAGGAAATGTTTAAGGATATTTTTAATTATATTGATAAATTGTTCTTTTTGATTAAACCCCAAAAACTGTTCTTCATGGCAATCGATGGTGTTGCACCACGTGCAAAAATGAATCAACAACGAAGTCGCCGCTTCCGTTCAGCAAAGGAAGCTGAAACTCTTGAGAAATTGGCCAACAACCGTGGCGAAGTTAGAGAACATGAACGTTTTGATAGTAACTGTATTACACCTGGTACTGAATTCATGGATCGTTTACATGAAGCTTTGCGTTATTTTATTAAAAGTAAAATAAGTACGGATCCGCTCTGGCAAAAGTGTCGCGTTATACTTAGTGGACATAATGTAAGTAGAAATGTGAAAGAAATTGAACTAAAAATTTGTTAGATACAAAAACAAAAAAAAAATTTAAAGACTGTCTGCTAGGTTTTGTAATAAGTAATGAAGTTAAACTTTGGTTATAATAAAAAGAAATCAAAATGTGGATAAAATTGATTTCATTACTTTCTTTTATTTGTTAAAAAGTTTTATATGTTATTCTGCTTATAGTCTCCCGGAGAAGGTGAACATAAGATTATGGATTACATACGTTATTTAAAATCCCAAAGCGATTTCAATCCCAACACTCGTCACTGTCTTTATGGCTTGGATGCTGATTTAATTATATTGGGCTTATGCACCCATGAGCTCCATTTTGTAGTTTTACGCGAGGAAGTTAAATTTGGAAGAAAAACAAAAAAGACTTCTGTAGAAGAAACACGTTTTTTCTTGTTGCATTTAGGTTTAATGCGCGAATATTTAGAATTAGAATTTGATGAAATAAAGCAACAGGACCCTAATTTCGACATTGCCAAGTTAATAGATGATTGGGTATTAATGGGATTTTTAGTTGGTAATGATTTCGTACCCCATTTACCGTGTCTGCATATTTCTTCAAATGCTTTGCCTTTGTTATATAAAACGTACAAACAAATATATAGCAGTTTGGGAGGTAAGTCAAATTTCACTTTAACAATTTATATTAATTTGTGGATATTAAATATTTAATTAAATAAATGTTTTTTTTAAGGCAACATTAATGTAAATGGTAAATTAAATTTGTCACGTTTAGAAAAATATTTTGCTGCGTTAGCAGAGGTAGAGTTTGAAATATTTCAGGAAAATCATGCAGATCTTAAATATTTTGAAGCTAAGCAATCAAAGGTAATTATTAAAAAATTAAAATTTCTATACAATTCTAAAAAATTTCTATATATTGAAATATGTATGTTTAATTTAGAATGGCATTGATGAAGCCTTTGATTTTGATGTGAGTGAAATTAATAATGAAAATACAGATAACGATTTGGCAGCTTTAATTGAAAGCAGTAGACAGGTATAATAACGAATTTTACAAAGAAATACAATCTTAAAATTAATTAAATTTGTTTATTTCTAGTTCCTAGATGACGATGAAGTCTTGTCAGATAATGACCAACACATAAATGATGAATTTGCAAATTACAAACGCAATTATTATATGAATAAATTAAATCAAGACAACTCCAAAAGGTATTAAGAAAATTAATGAATAATGTAATGAATTTTAACCATTGGTGCACTAAAATATAAGCGGAATTCACGATTAGTATTAAACTAGCAATGTAGACCTAGCATCTTTTGTGGATATAGTACATATGCCAATGTTTACATGACCACAACACCAAAATGCATCAAATTGTAATTAAACACATTGTTGTTAAAGTACTATAACAAAAACTGTGGTAGAATATGTAAATATTATAATATATTATAGAATATTTACAAGCTTTTGGTTTCTTTTTTTCTGTTTTGTAAAATAAGTTAATAAATATGTACCTTTAAAAATTAATTTAGCTTACTAATATTGAAAAACAAAATTTGATAAAAAAAACATAGGGGGTATTCACGTCACAAGTTGCACCCTTGCGAAAAAGCAAAAGTGCAAAAATATAACAACAACCACACAGACAATTTGTGGTGCGTAAATAATTGTCTTTGTGGTTGTTGTTATGTTTTTGCACTTTCCCTGAAGATAACGAGACTAGTCCATACATGCATGTAATGAGTAGTTCATAAAGGAGTAGGAGTACTCCAAAACTACTCCAAATATATGGGTAAAAGGTGGTCCATTTAACATTACGATGTCCTAGGAGGGGACCATATAACCCACCGAAGTAGTCCCTAAACTACTCCATTGAGTACTAAAGTGGGTTAGTTTTAAAAGTTCTCCATGTCACTACAGTATGGAGTACACTAAAGGGGTAGATTAAGAAGTTTTCATTTTTTACTAATCGCCTTTTATGGCGTGCCCTGTAGTCTATTATTGCTATTATTAAATATATTTACTTGGTATTTTTATTTTTTTTTACCTTTTTTCACAAATTTCACAAACTTTCACTTTTAAATAAACAATTAATAATGGACACCATCAGGACTACCAATGTGTAATACTGTAAACTATAGAAAAGTATACATCATTGGCAGCACTGCATGTTAATTTCTTATAACATGGTCCATATTACAGTAGATTGGACCATGTTGTAAGTAGTCCATTTAAGCCACAATGGACCACGTAGTCCAATATTATCTGTAGAGTTTGCTTTTTTGCAAGGGTGCAACTTGTGACGTGAATACCCTTATAAAATTTGTTTTAGGCATTTTTAAGCTGTAAACTATTTTTAAATTATGTATTTCAGCTATACAAATTAGCAAAAAAATTTTTGATGTTTTTAGAAATTGGTAAAAAAACAAATATCATCAAAAAAGACGTTCACCATTTTAGTTACAAATTATATTATGTAAAGGTAACACTAAGTGTGAATTCCGCTGTAAATTCAAGAATTTTTCTTTTTTTTCTTCCTTTAATAATTTCGCAAAGCAAAAATATGTAAAATATTGACGGACTTTAGGAGAAAGCTTAAAAAATTAAAGCTTAAATTAAAAAAGAACACTTGAAAAATTTTTGAAATAATAATGAGTTTGAAATGGTTTATTTGGTTGATTTAGTGAACATACAAGAGAACAAGCGATTTGTTATATAACAGCATTACAATGGATTTTGGACTACTATTATCGTGGCGTTCAATCATGGGATTGGTATTATCCTCACCATTATGCTCCCTTTATAAGCGATTTAAAGGGCTTTCAAGATTATGAAATTAAATTTAACATGGGTAAACCATTTTTACCCTTTCAGCAGGTTGGTCTTACTAACTATCTCCAAATTGTTTAGTTTACGTTTTAATTTCTCTCCTGTAGTTATTGGCAGTGCTTCCAGCGGCTAGTAAATCACTACTACCAGTAGCATATAGAGATTTAATGACCAGTGCTAGTAGCGAATTAATAGATTATTATCCAGAAGACTTTCAAACCGATCTCAATGGCAAGCAACATGAATGGGAAGCAGTCGTTTTAATACCTTTTATCGACGAAGTAAGAATAGTTTAATTTTGATGCAGTATTTAGGATTATTTGTGTATTTCTCTATGTAGAAAAGATTGCTAGAAGCTATGTCAGTATGCGATCAAAGTTTAACACCTAGTGAACGCAAACGTAATCAACATGGCCCTATGTTGCAGTACGATTATAATCCAGAGTCTCAAGGACAAGTTGCTGGCATTTATTCCCTTAAAGCATTATATCATGTATTTTGTAATGAAAAACCATTTTGGTCTAAAGATATTTTGGTACCTTCACAAAAGACTGTGTGTGTTGAACTGCCCAATGCAGCTCGCACAGTATTCTTCCCAGGTTTTCCTACTATGAAACATTTAAATTATAAGGTTGCTTAGTTTCTATTCATAAAAAAATATTAATATTAATAGTAGTTATTTTATTGCAGTTTGAAATTAAAAATGCTCGTGTAAAAGTTTTTGACTATCCAAGCCGTAATGAAAACATGATTCTTCAGCCCGAAAACCAAAAAAATATGAATGATGTTTATACAGTAGCAGAAAAATATCTACAACAAGTTGTTTTTATTGGTTGGCCACATTTAGTTAAGGCTAAAGTTGTAGGTATATCAAATAAAGAGAAATATATAGATGTAGATAATATAAAAGACTTAGAACCAAAAGTATTTGACTTTCAAGTTAAAACGGCGCAAGAACAGTTGAGTACCACTTGTTATTAAAATAATGCTATACATTCTTAAATAATTTTCTTTTTTAGTTTATCTACACGTATGGGCATAGAATTTTCAGATTATTCTGTTTTAGTTCATGTACGAACATATATTGGTACTTCGTACACCTTTGGCAGTCAGGGAAAAGTTTCCGTTAACGAAGTTTGGAGTTCTATAACTACAGCCTATCCTGCTCAGGGTATTGTATCGAAAATTCTTGTACATAACTCAATGCCAAATCAACATAAGAAAATTGAAAAATTGTTTCCTGAAAACAGTCGAATATTTTTTGTTGGTAACCCATATTATGGAAGTGAGGGTGTTGTAATGAATCCTATGTTAGTTTATGAATGTGGCAGACTTAAAGGCAAGAATCATTGAACTTCACGAAATAGAATTATTATAATCTGTTTTTATTCAAACTAGTTAATATTACTGTATTGCCCGAACCGGACTTTTCCGAAGCGAAATACGTACAGAATAACCTCGCACGGGATTACATTAATTCTTACCAGGCAGCTGTAGAGATTGGTATACATGTAAAAATCTTGGGTCGCATTACAGGCTCTATACTAGTAGTTAAAGGAGCCAGACGTCCCAAATCTGATTTACCCGAAAATTTACCTAAACTTAATATTGGACTTCAATTTAAATACATTAAACAGCAGGAAGAACTAGCTGGTTATGCCAGACGTATTGATAATCAATGGCTTTTTTCATCCAAAGCTCTTATTCTCATACAGTCATACGTTCAAAGATTTCCCATTGTTATTGAGTATTTAAGCAAAGCTTCTGATCGGGCAGAATTGCTTTTTGAACAGGATCTCTTTCCTTCAGAAGTGGGAGAAAAGAAGGTTGAAGAAATTGTGGCTTGGTTGAAAGAGCAGGATCACATGAAGGCGGAAAGAGTTGCTTGTGGATCAAAGACTATGGAAAAGGAATCTGTAGAAAAGATATTAGACGCAATTGAACAATTAAAGGTGTTACTAAACAAATGTTTATTTTAAGCTTTGATTTATCCTGATCATTTGGTAATTTCAGACCTTGCCGGTTAAGACTGTTAAATTGCAAGTAAAGCCCCACCTGCTGCTAAAACCTGATGTAAGTTTACCTGATGTATACAAGCCCAAAAGACAAATTGAATTATTTGACCGTGTTGTTATTGTAAAGACAACTTATATGGTAAGTTTAATATTGCCAAAACAATAAGGTAGAAATTAAAAAGAGGTAATCAGGTGTGTCAGAAAACATATTCTTGCGAAATAAAAAATGTAAACGTTTTTACATTCCTTAGAAAACATAAAACTTTAAATTTTTTATTAATAAGATTTCTGTATGCCGTGCTTAATTTACAAATTTTATTTTTGACTAGCATTTACCCGCTACTTCGTTATCGTCTCCTTTTTCTTCGTGGACATATTTTTATGCCAAAGTTTATTTTTCTAGGTTTAAACTTGTTTAAATTCTAGCATTTAACCCGCTACTTTAGTAGAACCAAAAAGCTAAAGAAAAATATCAAATTTTCCCGTATTTCTTTTTTTGGGTACTATATTTTCCCCCATTAAAGTATCAAAAATTTCAGTATTGTAGTGGCAGCCCATAATTTAGTACGAATATGTCAATGAATGGAGGAAAATGTTTTGTAAAAAAGTACCAAAAATAGTTACGATTTTCACCCCTTAAATGTTCGAAATTCGAAAAGGTACCAAATTCGTATACGTATTTTTTTGATAAGTTTCGAATGTGGTATTAACTTTGTTTCTATGTTTATTGGTTCAAAAGATAGATGGGGTGGCAAAAAAGTACTAACATTCAGATTTTACCCGTTTACTCCCTAATAGGGCCGAATTTCAAAAAAGTACCAAACACCCGTCCGCTTATTTTCTAAAGAACAACGATAAGTATTTCATTTATTTTGCATCTCTTTTAGTTTTGGAGATATAAGGTTACCGAATTTTCCCTTTTTACTTTTTTTTACCCCCTAAACATTCGAATTTCGAAAAATCCCGTCTTAGTGGATCGATTTGGGGAGTGACCAATCGCTAGTCCAAACTTCAAGTTTCTAGGGTCAGCGGTTTGGGCTGGGCAATGATGAATGAGCCAGTCACTCACGCAACTCTCTTATATATATAGATTAATACAATTAAATTTATTGTTGAGGGAAAACTAGTTTCTATGCGCATTTCACTGGTTGCTTAGGCCATATCACCAGGAAACCTTTTTCCAAAGATTAAAGAAAATCTTAAAATATTATATAGGGGTTTTCAACAAGACCTTTGTTTTTTAATTGTGGCAACAACATAATAGTTTTGACATTTAGTTTTTTGACATTTTCGTAGTTGATGCAATTACAATTGTTATATTGATATCAGTTTCGCTCGAAAATTGCATTAAAATCAGTGTTTAAAAAGCTGCAGTTGAGATAGTAAAAGTCATAAGATTGTGCTGTAACTACGACTTCTTCATTTGTCATTGGACAAAAATAAACTTTTACCTTTACTTCTGATTCATTAAATGAAAACAGTCGCAGTCAAGGCAAAAGCAAAAAACGAAAAGTTGTACACAACAAAGAACATCGACAGTCGACATGTTCGGAAGTGTTTGGTTTGGCAGACTGAAACTTAAAAAATCCTGTAGTTAACGAAGATGGGACCGTTGTGTTTGTGTTTTGTTTACTACTAGTCTATCTATCAGTCCCGGGGTTGCGGGTTCGATTCCCGCCAGAGACTCTGGTTTCTTTCCTGCAGACAAGCGTAGAGCTTCGCGGGAATTAGCTTAGGGAATAAAAAAAAAAAAAAAAAAAATATTTATTTATTTATTTTAACGAGTGTTTGCCTAATGGTCGAAATTCGGCCATATTTTTTTTAATACGAAAAGATATATAATATATTTAACTGGTTTGCCTGTGTCGATTTATATATAAGATTTATATTGTCGAAATATTCGAAAACCGGTTTCTAAAAAATATCGAATAATCGAACACCCTATTTTTTATTATTTGATAATTGAAAAAAACACATTTTTTGTATTTGTGTTAGTAGCAAATTAGAACGCTTATAACTCTGAAAGTATTGAACAGATTTTAATAAAATATATCTTGTGCACTTCTGTAAGTAAATATCTTTCAAATGGTGTATATTTTGTTCAAATCGGTTGACATACAGAGGAGAAAAGTGTTCTTAACTGTTTTGCCTTTGCCGATTTATATATGTATAGATGTTTAACAATCTTTTTAATTTTTTGAAATTAAATAAAACTTTAAATAACATTATCGTTTTCATATACATATGTATGTGATTTCTTTGGTTTGTATTTTAAAAGTTCTCTCAAGGCGAATTCAACTATAGGTGGTGTGGGAACTACAAAAATCCAAAAACAGCAGAAACAACATAGTGCCATTAGCTCGAAATGGCAACCATTATTAGCAAAACACCAACAAATCAAAACAAATAAGCTCGAACTGTCAAAATCAGATGCCGTTTCGACACCACCTGTAGTTAATTCGCCTTGAGTTCTCTGAATTTTAATAAAGTCTATTAAATTACACTAACAAAAGAATTTTTGGTATGTACAAAAATAACAGTAAAACAAAATACATATACAACAAACATTCATAAATCAAACAACAGTTTCTTTTTTGCTTCCAACTAGTGATTAAAGACATAATAGCAAAACGCTTTTCAAACTGCAAAATCAAAACAAAATAAAAATAGAACGTCCCATCTTCGTTAACTTCGGGATTTATAAAAAGTTTCAGTCTGTCAAACCAAACACTTCCGAACATGTCGACTGCCGATGTTCTTTGTTGTCAGGGTTGTTAGATGTGACGATTTTTTTGAGAAAATACAGTAAAATGAAATAAAAAGAAATAGTGTTTTGACAATTTTCTGCCATCAATAAAACACAAGAAATATTTACAATTTTATTGGGAAGAGCCCAAAATACAAAAATTATTGGAAATTAAACAAAAAAATTCTTCCCCCATCACAAACCAGGGGGCTTTCATTAGAAGCATTAAGGCCCAACCATAATGCACTTAAGTTGGCTTAAGCAAATGTGCGATTTCATGTAAATTATACGAGGCAAACCATATTCAACTTAAGGAAACATTTTGTTTAATTTTAAGAAACTGTCATTTGCTTAAGCAAAGTGCGAAACTGATCGCACATTCCGTACGGAATCAAATGTTTTTTCAGTTTGTTTTTGTTTTTTAAATACATTTGAGAGACTTTTTGTTAATATTTGACAGTATGTTATGCAAGGCTATGCATATTATGGTTAGGCCTTTAGTAATTCGAATTCTACAATTATATGAACCGCTAAAAACTTATTTAGGCTTCGCTGCTAATACTGATGCCAACGATACTGCTAAAGATATATTAGAAAATTTTAATGATATAAATGAGTTGTATTTTTGTTTTTTTAAATACATTCTTAACGTTACATATACATAAATCAGATTTTTCCAAGTGGCGGTGATCAATTGCATAAAATGCACACAATTTTTTCAAAAGAAGATTTTGTAAAACATAATCCGTTTGATGAAAATAATTTTGTTGACACTTAAAATTGTTTTACCTAGGGAAGAAATTTTTCTTGGAGTTTACGTTAAAGAAAAAATTTCTTAATTTGCAATTAATGTTGAAGCTCACAATTAATTTGTTGATAATTGTATGGCATTATACGTTGAATTATGCATTCAAATAAAAAAAGATTTGATTTCGGAAATTCTGTTACAAATAATTTAAAATTAATAACTCCATATATTATTTTAAACAGAAATACTTCTTTACTCCTTTGCTAAGTTTTTCTAATTTTTTATCTAAGTCCAGTTTTCCAGTCAATAGAAAAGGATAAATGTAAGAGAGTAAAGATTTAAAAAATTTCACGAAAGAGATTTTGATATCAATATCTTTTGGAAAAAAATCAAATCAATGAAGTTGTCATATAATAATAATGCATTCCCAAACTTATGTTATTTAATTAATAAATGGCTTAACCAATTTCGTCAGCTAACTTTTTTTTTAAACTAACGTTGAACGAATTTAAAATGTTTATGATTACTTAGTGCAAATATTACAAAAAGATTATTAAATAAACACCGATTAGAAAGCTTGTCCGAATAGGATTAAACATAGTTATACATTTTATCTATAGAGGATTACTTTTAAATTTGTTTAAAAACGAAAAATTGTCGTTAAAAAACGAAGACATGTCGTCTCACTACAAAAACTTTAATACCATTTAAATCACTAGGTACTTTTTCTGCACAACGGTCACCATTTAAACACCCAGCGGTAAACTTTTGTAGGCCTTCATTTATAAGGCCTTCTGTAAGACCTTCCTAGACCTTTTTTTAATATCCAGTACTCATGCCCGCTTGCCTTCTCATGAAGGTCTAATGCAAGGCCTTCCTACTCCCTTCTACATACATAGGCCTACAGTGAGAACTACTGAAGAGGGCCTCTAATCAGGCCTGCTGAAAAAGGGAGCGCAGAAGGCCTTGCCTGGCTAGGACATCGTGTGTAAAAAATGTATGCGTATGGAATGGGGTTGTAAGGCCTGTGGCTAAGAAATAAGGGCTTCCAGAAGACCTGCTTACTACTTCTTTTACCTCTGGGCATTTTTGATTCCCATCACTGTGTGTATTGTTTTATGTATACTATTGCTTTTTGTTAATGTATGGGAAAAACATATGACACATTTTTAAATGTTCTATAAGTGCACCAACGTGCTTACAGTACGGTGCGGTACATTACGGGTACAGCAACGTTCGCCTAACTGGGCCTTTAGTTAGGTCTTTAGGCGTTTACCATTTATTCTTTTGAAGATAGGACCTTTTGTTTTTGCTTATAAATTCGCATATTTTGCTCGAAAGTTTCCAAAAATGTTTGTGGACATTCGTGTTGATGCAATACATCAGAATCAATGAAAAGTCGTTTTTTAATTTTTAGTAAGTTAGGGCCCGTTGCGTTTCAGATATATTTTTCAAAAACTTATAAATTGTACTTGCTTGTGATTCAAAGTTTATTTTAAATTGTTTTGTTTAAATAAAAACTGTTAAACTGCTTTTTTTTGTACAATAAAAATTTTATTTTTAAACAATAAATAAAAAAAAAGTGCATCTGGTTTGTAACATTTAAATATTTGAAGATTTGTTGACGATTTTATTAAATGTTCGTGACGATTTTGACGAGTTTTGTTAAAACTTTTGACGATTTTTTAAGAAAAAAGCATAAGAACCATGTTTGTTGTGTACAACTTTTCGTTTTTTGCTTTTGCCTGGACTGTTTTCATTTGATGAATCAGAAGTAAAAGCAAACAGTTTATTTTTGTCCAATAAAAATCAAAAAGTGGAAGAAAAAGCAATTTTTTTATTTTGACTGCAGTTTTTTAAACCCTGATTAAAATAATTAAAATCCACTATGAAAATGGTGGTTCTGTTAAACGATCAATTTATTGCAAACCAAATATCCCTATCGCATAATTTCACAAACATTAGCTGTTAAAGGCTAGTTTACACTATTATACTTTGTATTAATACATGTCAAAAACACAAGTAATATGATAAAGTGTGATAGTGTGAATGCAATGTGTCACAAAAATGACAAGTATTATGAAAAAGTTTGACATCCCATACGACTTCATCGTTTTTTGAAAAATTTCTAAACAATAATACTTTTCATTGGATCAGGGTTGCATTTTATTTCATGTGTGAGTGTTTGTACTTTGTGTGATGGTGTGAACACAAACTGTCAAGTTAAATAAGATTTTTTGACAGCCTCAACAAAACTCATTAGATTTCTATCTCACAATGTATTATGGAATACGTAAGACTTGTGAGATAGTGAAAACTAGCCTTAAATAGTGCAATGCGGATTTAAATAAATATTTAGTGCACTACCCCCAACTATGACTTAGCATAAAGTTTTCTTAAGTTCAATATGGTTTGCCTCATACAATTTACATGTATTCGCACATTTGCTTAAGCCAACTTATGGTTGGGCCTAGAGTCTATACGGAGCCAATCGAATCGATTGCAGCCTTAAAACTCTAAATATGTGATGTGATTAACGATATAGACCTGCCATTTTGCCAAAAAGAGATTAAAAACTTTGATGAAAGAATCGACATTTAATTATTTAAATGCGATTTTTGAGCGAAATTGAATTCATTGTAGCAATTGCCAATGCATCTACTACGAATACGTCAAAAATCTAAATGTCAAAACTATTATGTTGTTGGTGTTGCCAAAATTAAAAAACAAAGTACTTGTTGAAAAACCCGATATAATATTTTTAGCTTTTCTAAAATCTTTAGAAAAAGGTTTCCTGATGATCTGGCCTAACCTGTAGTGCGATTCTCTATTCAATTTTAACATAATTTAAATTGTTAAAAATTGTTAAAAATAGAAACTGGGAATTATCTCCTTTCGTAGGTTACTTTATATTATATTCAATGTAACAAGAAAATACGATATAATAGTCTGGTAGTGTATAAAAAGTCATTCCTAAAAATTTAAGGAATAGAACTATTACAAAAAAGCTTTATAAAATACATAACTGAAATGTAGCTCATAGAATAAATTCGAAAAATAAAAAAATGTTGAATATTGTTAAAAATATTTAACAGCAAAGTTAACGTAAATTTTATTCAGTAACTTTTTTAACAATAACGTTTACTGCTATGTTCTATCTTAACATCAGGTATTTAAGTTATCTTAACGGCAAAATATTTTTCATTGTTTATTTTTACATTCGTTGTTATTTTACAAAAAAAAAAAAAAAAAAAAAAAAAACAAACAAAAATTTTGACAAATAAAGCTTCGTTCACAATCAGAGAAACAATTTCGTTTTTTCTTCCTAAAATATTTCACATATTTTCCTTTCATTTTTAAAACAAAAATGTAACTAAAATTTTTTTAAAAATGTAACTTGAGTTGAGTCAACTAGAACTTCAGCAACAATTTGTATGAAATTGTTTCTGACGTGTAAAATTATTTTATTTAGTTTACAAATGTTGAAAATTTGTGTCTAAACTTCTATCCAATAGGACTAACCTTGGTGTAAATTTCATCCAAATCGGAAGACATCGATTTCAAAATTGGGTCACTTGACATTAAATCCCCCTTTTATATACATATATAAAATGTTTGGTATTTTGTTGTTATTTTCTTAATTATTTTCTAAAACATTGATTTTAGCAGGCATATGTTGTTGACTAGAAGAGCTAAAATATTGCCATATATTATATTATTTTAAAATGTTGTTTTTAAGAGATAGTCATATGCAAACAAATTACATTTGAATAAATGGCTTGACTGCAAACATTGAGGGGTAAGTTGTGTTTCGGACGCCCCCCCTGAAACACAACTTATCGCTACGAAATTTTTTTGTATTTTTTTACATAAAACTTAACCGATTTAGGGGGGGGGGTGGGGGGGTAGAATATAAGAAAAAAAATAACGGCCACCCTAATATACATACATACAAACATTTTAAGCAAAAACATTTCTTGTTTTTATTTATTTTTTATTTTTTTATTCTCGGCGTTTTTAAACAACAAATAAAAAGAAGAGCACAATTAAACAAACAGTAAAATAAAATATAAAAAAACTTTGATGAATGCGTATAATGCAAAAACAATAAAACATAATGAAAGAAATGCTTATGTTACAGTGAGTGTTGACGAAACAAATGTAGAAACAAAACAAGGAATCGATGATAGCAATTACTTAACGGCTAAAACTATTACTCGAACATGTTCCCTCTCACCCTCTTTGTTTACAAATATGGTCGATCGTAATCCAATAACAAATCTGTTCACTGAAAGTGTTGCCGCAGTGCCAAAAACTACTTTAAAAAGTGAGGATACGGTTAACCCCAAAACAGCCGCTATGGAAAACTCAGTAACTCAAGTAAAAATTTCTCAAAATCCTCCAGTACAAGTTGGCATTGATAGATAAATAACAGTGCTTAAACGGGGTCGTAGCCCTACCTCAGCAGTGGCTTCGGCACCAAAAGTTTCAAAAGATGGTACAACTAAAAGAATAAATTCCCAAAATCGTTTTGCAATTCTGGAGGATGAATCCCCTGAAGCACCAAACGTAATAAAGTCGTCCAAGCCCCTCCCGATATATCTTAAGGAGCAAAACTCAAATGAGCTAATAAAGTGTTTGATCTCGGTGATAGGAGAAAATTCGTGTTACGTAGCTGCAATCAAGCTTGGTAGTATAAACGAGACAAAAATACAAGTTTACCATGAGAATGATTTTCGTAAAATTATTAACAAATTTTAAGAACTTAAAAAAAGCTTTTATATATACCAACTGAAGAGCAGTAAAGGTCTTCAGGTAGTGATTAAGGGAATTGACTCTTGTGTGGACCCTGCAGAAATAAAAACATTCCTAGAAGAGAAAGGCTTCAAAATAACACATGTAGTTAATATTAAAAATAGGGAAAAAATTCCCCAACCACTCATCCTATTTACAGCTTGAAATATATCCTGTACAGGAAAATCACGATAGAGGAGCCGCACAAATGAAATGTACCCGATCAGTGTTTAAACTGCCAAGCGTGTGGTCGTACTAAGGCATGCTGCTACTTACCCCCTGTTTGCGTAGTATGTGGTGAATAACATGGTACAGTTCTTTGCGATAAGTCTAAAACCGACCCCAACGTAAAAAAATGCAGTAACTGTGGCGGTAATCACACTGCCAATTATAGAGGATGCCCTGTATACACTATCGTCAAGCAGTCGTCTGGACCGAAAATGAATGCCCCTCAAAGGCAGGTAACAAATCAATAAGCACTAATGACATTCAGGCTACGCAGACTAGTAATAACAGAACCTCTTATGCTAACGTCTTAAAATCAAACCATGTTCAAATGCAAGGTGCTTCATCAAATAATGATGAAACTCCAGTTTCAAATTTAAGTCGGTTAGAAAAAACAGGGAAACATTAGTGCAAACAGTAAATAATTTTACGAACACAATGGGTAATATGATGCAGGAAATTCTTAGAATGCAATCGATGTTATTGCAAGCTGTACTTAACAAGCCATGAACTGTTTAAAAATTTGTTTTTGAACGTAAACGGCATCCGTCAACATAAAAATGAATTAGAATAATTTCTCAAAAATAATCAAATTCATGTCATGATGGTTTCTGAAACTCATTTCACCTTAAGAAATACGTTTAAAATCAATAGTTATATACTATATGATACCAATGACCCTCGAGATAGAGCTTGTGGAGGTTCTGCCATTTTGATAAAAACCCGAGTCAAACACTACCTAATGTGTGATCATCGTGAAGACTATCTCCAAGCAACGAACATTTGCGTTGAGGAATTAAATAGAAACCTAGTAATTTCATCGTTATACTCCCAACTAGATTTTCAATATCAGAAAGCCAATATTATAAATATTTTAAATCATTAGGACCTTGTTTCCTGGCCGCTGGCGAATATAACGCTAAACATACCTTCTGGGGGTCACGACTTATAACACCAAATGGTCGTGTTTACAATTTCTAAAATGGATTTAAATGTGGTAGCGAGTGGACAACCAATATATTGGCCTACTGATAAGCAAAAAATTTCAGGTTTCATCGATTTCGGCGTGGTTAAAAACATCCCCATATAAACGATTCATTTTGAAGCTTCCTTAGAATTATCTTCCGACCACATACCTACAATTGTTACTATAATGAACCCCAATAGAATTGTATCTCCGACTGGTTACTTAGCGACGTCAGCTACACAAATTAATTGGTTAAAATATAAAAAATATCTCAGTACCCATTGCACAGAAAATATTCCGCTTAGTACATCGGAGAATGTAGATCGCTCTATTTTTAATTTTGACAGTTTTCTAAAACAAGCTTTTCAACATTCCAATATTACTGCAGACTCAGAAAACGGCTTCTCTGGAAAAGTATCTTAAGTAACTTGATGCAACTCCACAATCAGACTACTCCTTATGGCGTGCAGCTAGAAATCTTAAAAGTCCAGTTGTCTCTAAACCATCATTAAGAAACTTGAGTGGAAGTTGGGCAAGAAATGATGTTGAAAAAGGAAATCTATTTGTTAATCATTTGAAAAACGTATTTACCCCAAATATATCTCAAGATTTTGCGGTCGAGTTACCACCTGTTGCTGTTAGAGCAGCTGTTCCCCTAAGATTTGAGATAAGAAAGATCGAAAAGGCTATTTGCGATTTAAGCCCCAAGAAAGCCCCTCGTTTTGATAAGATCAGCAACAAAATGCTTTTGGAACTACCCATTATAGCAAAGAAAATGATTCTTTTAATTTTAAATGCTATTTTACGTCTTCAATAATATCCTCAAAAGTGGAAGGTTTCCTTAGTCACCATGATACCTAAACCAGGAAAGGATCACACAAAAGTTGAGTCATATAGGCCTATAAGCTTACTTTCTAATATATCAAAGCTGTTAGAAAAGCTGTTCAAATGAAAATAGATGCATTCCTAACCACCAATTCGGCTTTACAAGAAAACACAGCACAATTGAACAAACTCATCGAATAGTAAACGCCATAAGAAAAGCCTTTGAAGAAAGAAAATATTGTTCCGCTCTCTTCATCGATGTTTTTCAAGCTTTTGATAAAGTCTGGCATGAAGGCTTATTACATAAATTGAAGCCAGTTAACACACACAAGCTGTTAGAAAGCTACTTAGTCGGTCGTCAATTTATTATTAAGGAAGGAAATTTCTGAAGTTCACCTCAGCCAATTGGCGCTGATGTCCCACAGGGCAGCATTCTGGGCCCTCTATTATACTTAATTTATACTTCGGACATGCCAACAAACAACTACACCCAAACTTCAACATTTGCAGACGATACAGTTTTCTTAGTGTCCACGAAAACCATTATGAAGTATCTCGTTACTTACAGCATCATATATTTCAACTAGAAATATGGTTAAGACAATGGAAGATAATGGTTAATATGCAAAAATGCGTACATATAACTTTCACATTTCAAATAATTTCTCAACATTCGCATGTAAAATATCTCGGTATACATCTGGATCGGCGATTAACGTGGAAATGCCACATAGAGGCAAAATTAACACTAATGAAGCTAAAATCCATTCAAATTCATTGGCTTATTGGAAGAAATTCTGTCCTTAGTCTAGATTGCAAGCTTCTACTTTACAACTCTCTCTTCAAGCTTATCTGGTGCTTCGGTATTCAACTATGGGGCACTGCCTCGGCCTCAATATCGAAAAAATTCAAAGGCGCTAAAAAAAACTTCTTCGAATAAGCCGCTCCCTGGTATATTAAAAACTCAAACATTCATAAGGATCTCAATGTGCCATTAGTAAAAACTAAGATTACAAAATATGCAGTAAAATATTTAAAAAGGCTTGAACAACTTCCAAATCCACTAGCTCGAATTATTTTAAACCATGGCGGCCACACTCGCTTAAGAAGAAGAGACACTGCAGAACTTATCCATTTAGATGAGCGATAATCACCTATGTATATGAACAGAACCCGTGTTAAAGAAAATTTTTGTCTGGCACTGGCAGGACATAAATAAAGTACTAGGATAAGATTTGATTAATTATTGTTAGTTCATATTTATTATATGAAGATTCAATAAATAAAGTATGAAAAAAAAGAAAAAAAATGTGTAAATGCTAGGTAAGCAACCAGTGAAATGGGCATCTAAGATATTTTGGAATATAGCAAAGTGTTTAAGGAAAAGGAGGTTGTTTATACCACCTCTTAGGGAAAACTCGACGACATTGACGACCGATGAAGAAAAAGCCAACCAACTGGCTACAACCTTTTTTGAAAATCATTTAGTTTCAAGCAACTTAGTCAATCAATCACATATTTCATTGGTTGATACTATAAACCAGCGCTTTTCCTCACTTCATGTAAACCTTGATCCAAATGAATATGCGGACTTTAATGAAATTTCAACAATTATAAAAGAATTAAAACCTAGAAAAGCCTCCGGGTTAGATGGGATCAAAAATATAATGCTGAGGCAATTACCAAATTCAGCCATTGTCTATATCTGTTTTATTGTGAACTGTTGCTTAAAACTACAATATTTTGCAAAAGCCTGGAAAATGGCTAAAGTAGTGCCAATTTTAAAACCAAACAAACTTCCGAATTCACTAAAAAGCTTTCGTCCAATTAGTCTACTAAGTAACCTAAGCAAAAGTTTGGAAAAAGTCCTTAAAACAAGACTTTTTATGTTTATTGAACAAAATAATATTTTACCACTTACACAGTTTGGATTCATACCATTTCACAGTACTGTTCACCAGATTAAACGTATATACAAACATATAAATACAGTGTTTGAAAATGGACTATCTACAGTTGTAGTCACACTTGATTTAGAAAAAGCCTTCGATACCGTTTGGCATAATGGTCTGTTATACAAAATGATTCAATACAACACTCCACTTTATTTAATAAGAATCGTAGAATCGTTTTTAAAAAATAGATATTTCTGTGTAAGTCTGAATGATAAATATTCTGATATTACAGAAATACCGGCAGGAGTCCCCCAAGGCTCAGTTTTGGGACCACTACTTTATAACTTATATTGCTCTGATATGCCACAATTAAATGCAGTTGAATGTGCAGCCTATGCTGACGACACATGTCTATTCTCATCACATAAATTTGGCCAAAATATTGTAGATATTTTACAATCTGCGTTATACCGACTTGCTGATTACTTTCATACATGGAAAATCAAAATTAACGAAAGTAAAACACAAGCAGTTTTCTTTAGTCGTAGAAGAAATTGTTATTTTTATCCCACAAACCAATTGAGAATCAATGGCTCTGCAGTACAGTGGAGCAACAATGTAAAATATTTAGGAGTTTACTTTGATAGAAAATTAATTTTTGACTTGCATATTCAAAAGCAAATAGAAAAATTTAACTTAGCGAAAAATATGTTATATGCGCTAATAGTTCGAAAATCTTTTTTAAGTCGCGAAAATAAAATAATATTAGCTAAAGTAGTTTTCCAATCCATTATTTTGTATGCTTGTCCTGTTTGGGGGGTATGTGCAAAATCCCACATTAAAAAATTGCAAATTTGTCAAAACAAATTACTTAAAATGATGCTGAATTTACCCTGGCATTTTTCCACTAACGATTTCCATAACGAAAACAACATAAAATTGATTCGCGATAGAATATGCATCATGACGGAACGTTTTAGACTAATATGTGAGCAATCTAATAACCCCCTAATTTCGAGTCTATATAATTAAGTTTCTTCTTTACTTTAGTAATCGCTATATTACATATCCCTACTTTATAAAGTATACTCACGTATGTAAAGAATAATTTATAGTAGAGTCATACTAATAATTAAATATATCAGAGGTTTTTGTTATTTATTTTCCTTTGAAAAATTATTTTTGAAATTAAAACCTTAACTTCAAATTAAATATGTATTAATTTTTTAGATGAAATGTTATTAAATAACTAAAACTCTGTAAATTGTGTGATAACTATAGCTTAAGGAAATTAAATTTTAAATAAACAAATAAAAAAAAAAAAATTATAAAACAAGTGGATTTAGCTCATAAAAAATTCGAAAAATAAAAAATGTTGAATATAATATAAAGTAACCTACGAAAGGAAATAATTCCCAGTTTCTATTTGATACAATTTATTTTTAAACAATTTTTTAAAATTATTTTTCAAAATACCAACAATTATTTAAATTTTTTATGTTTACAATGCAGAGGCCAATTATGGCAGTCGTGATCGAATACTTTTTTGATTCGAAAGCAATTTTATTTCAGTCAATACTGAACGAATCGTAATTCTTATCAATCAAATGCTTTGCAACACTAAAAAAATAATTTCGATCCGTTCAGTATGGACAGAAAGAATTAAATAAAAAATGGCTTTCGAATCGAAAAAGTATTCGATCACGACTGCCATAATATGCCCCCTGATGTTCAAGAAAGATTCCATATTTAATAAAAAAAATTGGGAATTTAGCACGTCATACAGAAATCGTATTAATGAAAAATAATCTTGTTTTTTTTTTCGATTTATGAAAACGTATGAACAAAAATGTGTAAATTTTTACTTTTGTACAAATTCTGTGACACACCGGAATATTGAATAATTTTCTAATAATTGTAACCTGTTTAAAGGTTCCTCTCGGGTCTAAAGGTACTGTTGTTGGGATTTATCCGGTAAGTGATCCGAATCCAGTACGTTTAGAATGTGTTAAAGCAGTGGATAACTTTTACGAAGTCCTCTTTGATAAACATATTTTAAATGGTAACGATATACATGGCATTGCCGCACAACGTGTCTACAAAGTACCAGAATCTTCCGTCCTCTTAATATTTACTCAAGGTGATTAATCTTAAAAATTTTTAAGTTTGTTAATTTTAAATCTAATACAAAAAATTTCAGATAACAATAGACAAAACGAAAATTTGTATGACTCAAAAATGTGTTATCAACTAGAAAACACAACAAAATCATGGGGTCAAAATAAGGTAGCAAATGCAAATCCAGCAAGCAATGAATGTAGTGCAAACAATCCAGAAGTGAATCCAACACCAAGTGTGCAAAGAGGTGGCGATGAATTTTGGATGCCTGCTGTAAATACGAAACATAAACATTCAAATCAAATAAAAATTATGCAAAATTCCAATCCAACTCAATCAAATCCATCGAACAAAAACATCGATCAAAAACCAGTAACAGCGCCGACTATAGGACCGCAACAGTGTAGTAGTGATGGCACACAACTTTTAAAATCCCTTCTAGGTTTGAATGCTAATCAATCTCAACCAATAATGTCGAATTCAACAATTACGGCTAAAGTATGTGTTATTTATAAAATTTTGAAATTTTGTTTACTTTTTACCTAAATACTTCTCTTATAGCCTCAATTGCCACAGCCACCAACAAGTTGGCGTACTGATGCTCAAAAAATGCCCGTTATACCTTACAATTTTCCTTATATGCCTTTACAACAGAATCCACAGTACATATCAACTAATCCTCTAATAGCTCTAACGGGAGACAATGTTGCTCCGTTATCTACTACTGAACAAACAATGCCACAATATCAACAACAGCTCCATGTACGTATTAACACTTCGTTTTTATTATTTAAAATTGCGAACTTAGATTTAAATTTTCATGTGCAGTTACAATGTCATCAAGATATTCAAACATCTCAACATTCACCCCATTATCAACAACTACTACAACAACAAAATTTAAGAATGCCACAAGATAAAATTTTCAATTTAAACAGTTTAAACCAGAAAGGCGCATTTATACCGCTTCAAGTTTCTCGCGGAATTAAAACCCTCTCTAACAACACCCAAACGCCGAGCACATCAGCGAATAATCAAAGTGATTCATTATCCAACAACGATATAATCGTTCAAAACGTAAGTCAATATTAATAAATTAAAAAATAAAACATTCGGGTATGTTCTG
Source organism: Pollenia griseotomentosa (assembly GCA_963931875.1). Taxonomy (NCBI): domain Eukaryota; kingdom Metazoa; phylum Arthropoda; class Insecta; order Diptera; family Polleniidae; genus Pollenia; species Pollenia griseotomentosa. Next base: position 145,457,014 of record OZ007563.1, on the reverse strand, counting down.
TAAATCGAAATGAAGTGGATTTAAAACCGAACAAATTTTGACAGCGAGCCTGTAACGAAAGTTCATAAAAATATTCCTTTTTATGCACTTCAAACTTTGAATATCAATTACATTTACAAGAACAGCTTTTGAAAACAGGAAAAACTACAGAAATTTTGTCAATAATTGAAATCAAAATCTCGTTCGATTTCAATTCCACTTCATTTCGATTTGTAGATCATGCCAAATTATCTTTTTTATTTCATTTCATTATTTTTTTAGATAAACGAATTGTCTTTGCATGGTAACGAATGTAGTAAAGCAATTGAACAAGCTGAAATTAAGGTAATTTCATTAAAATACATTTTTGTTAAAACTATCACGTTTTAGTAATGGAAGGCTTGTGACATTTGTTGAGTTACTGTTATTGTGTGTGTATATAGAAAAGTTCAAAGAAATCTTCTAACAATTATAAAACCGCTTTCAGCTTCTTTAAATTTATTTGTGTGCAATTTAATAAAAGGTGAGATAAAAATTTAGTTCGAGTCCGATTTGCATTACTTGAGTGCAAAGTAAATACCCCAAGAGGCAATGTCTGAGAATAATGATTTGTATTATTAGAACATTGTGAGGATAGAGCGAAAATGAATATTATGTACCTCAATTCCTATTTCTAGATACCAATATTTATAATAAATTAATGCTACTGAGAATAGTTTTCAAGAGTGATTCTTATTTGAATCCTAATGTCTATTTGCTTTATTACAAAACATATATTCCGAAAAAACTTCTTACTTGATTAATAAAACTTTTATTAAAAATTACCTTTACCTTAACAACAAAGTTTTCATCTATATCGTACTTTAATTTACAAAAGGCGTACATAAAACCTAGTACTCTGTTCGAACTTGCGAAAAATGTTGAGCAACTTTAATTATTTCCCATTAAAATTTTGTCATGTCGTCAGTTCACAGTCGGTTTGTGCTTTGTTGTGATACAGACGTGTATTCTTAACCCCGCATACGATTTGAATTTTTAATTAATTACATTTGATTTTGTAATATTAATATTAAGCGAATGTACACAAAAAATAAATGATTTTTATTTAAATTATTTAACATAAAAGTGAACAATTATCAAAAACGAAAAAATTAAATAAAGAAAACGATTATAACGCTAAACATTCCTTCTGGGGGTCACGACTTATAACACCAAAGGGTCGTGTTTTATTTAATGCAATTTCTAAAATGGATTTAAATGGGGTAGCGAGCGGACAACCAACATATTGGCCTACTGATCAGCAAAAAATTCCAGATGTCATACCAACGATTCATGTTGAAGCTTGCTTAGAATTATCTTCCGATGACACACCTACAATTGTTACTATAATTAACCTAAATAGAATAGTCACACAAATTTATTGATTAAAGTACAAAAAATATCTCAGTACCCATTGCACAGAAAATATTCCGCTTAGTACACCGGAGAATGTGGATATCTCTTATGCTAATTTTGACAGTTATCTTAAACAAGCTGTTCAACACTTCAGCATTACCCTCAAAAAAAAATCAAAAATAATAAAATATATTCTACAGATGTCGAGCGGCTCTTGATTGAGAAAAGGAGAGTTCGAAGAGAGTGGCAATTGCACAAATCCCCTCAACTAAGGAATTTATTAAAAGAGTGAACAAAAAGTCTAGGAAAGTTACTACAGACTCAGAAAACTTCATTGGAAAAATATTTTAAAGAACTTGATGCAACTCCACAATCAGACTACTAATTATGGCGTGCAGCTTAAAATCTAAAAACGCCAGTTATCTCTAAACCACCATTAAGAAACTTGAATGGAAGTTGGGCAAGAAAAGGTAGTGAAAAATGAAATCTGTTGTGAATAATTTGAAAAACGTATTTACCCCAAACATATCCCACGATATTGCGGTCGTTGATGCTAGAGCAGCTGTTCCCCTAAGATTTGAGATAAGAGAAATCGAAAAGGCTATTTGTGATTTTAGCCCCAAGAAAGCCCCTGGTTTTGATAAGATCAATAACAAAATGCTTCTGGAGCTACTCAGCTAGCAAAGAAAATTAATCATTTTATTTTTAATGCTACTTTATGCCTTGAATACCACCCTCAAGAATGGAAAGTTTCCTTAGTTTCCATGATACCTAAACCAGGAAATGATCGTACAAAAGTTTGAGTCATATAGGCCTATAAGCTTACTATCTAATATTTCAAAGCTGTTAGTGTCAAAATTAACCACAATTTTAAATGAAAGTAGATGTATTCCTAATCACCAATTCGGATGTAGAAGAGAACAAAGCACTTTTGAACAAACCCATCGAATAGTAAACACCATAAGAAAAGCCTTTGAAGAAAGAAAATATTGTTCCGCTCTTTTCATCGATGTTTCTCAAGCTTTTGATAAAGTCTGGCATGAAGGCTTATTACCTAAGTTGAAGCTAAACTTGCCAGTTAACACAAGCTGTTAGAAAGCAACTTAGTCGACCGTCAATTTATAATTAAAGAAGGCGATTTTTCAAGTTCTCCTCAGCCAATTGGCGCCGGAGTCCCTCAGGGAAGCATTCTGGGTAGGGTGGAGTGAAAGTGAACAAACATTTTTTTTAATTTTTAAATCTCTTGTATTATTATTCGATGACCCTATAAAAAACCTTTATTCATGCAAATTTATAAAGCAATACGACGTTATTTAGGGCGCTGCGAAAAATGGCCCCAAAAAATAAATACAAATTGACCCCAAATTTGGGGCTATTTTTCATAATGCAATATGACCCCATTTTTTAATTAAAAATTACCCCAAAAAAGCTTCACTACATAGCCGGCCTTCGGCCTGGCGCAAGGATTTTATTCCTCTATGGTATAACAAACAGCGGCTTCGCTAACAAAAGCATCTCGGCATAACCGGCAAGGATTTTCTCCACTTTGGTATAAGAATTCGGAGTTTTTTATACTATCCATACTTTTACATAAAATTGGTGTAAAAATGTTTGGGGTGATTTTTCATTTTTGCATTTTTTATTAGTAAACAAAAACTAGTCCCAAAGTAAAAATTGTGATTTTATTTGGGGCAATTTTTCATTCCTTGATTTGGGGTCATTTTTCATTCCACTTAAAATGCAAAAACACCCTAACGAAAAAATGAATAATAACCCAAAAAAAAAAAAACAAAAAAATTCCCTAAAATTTCTTGTTGTTGTGTTTCATCTAAAATTATGGGGCCGTTCTTAACTTTCCTATTCGGGCCATATTTCTTGGGGTCATTTTGCGCACCGCCGTTATTTAGAGGTGGCGCATCAAGAGTGAAGTTTGTAAAGTAATAGATTTTTTTCAACTGTTTTTAAAGAAAAAAAGTACTTTATATAGTTAAGTACCATTCCAAAATCTGGAAACACTTACATTTATTTATATGCGCGTAAAACGAAGATAGGGATGCCCTTTGTGGTAATAAAATTCTTCATTAGAGAGTATAAGTGCTTGTTAAAACAAAGGAAAAGTTAAGTCACCGATAAATTGTAAATGGTATTTCTAAGTAGTTAATAATGAAAGTTAAAAGGCGAATGATAAGCAAAATTGAAAATTCCTAAAACTGTTAATGCGTTTCCAAAACATTGTGATATTATTAAATAATATAAAATATCCTTAAATCAAATGCATATGTGAAAAATTGCTGGTGATATTGAACAAATTTGAAATAAGCCATCGATGCTAATAATAAGTCATCAAATTATAGCACGATCAGGTTTGTTAGATGTGACGATTTTTCGTCATTTTGACGGTTTTTGGAGCAAAAAAAAAAAAAAATTCTTCCCCACCTAGCTTTCATTAGAAGCATAAGTAATTTGAGTTCTACAATTATATGAATGCCATCGATACTGCAAAATATATACACTGGAGCCCCGTTTTGCGTCGGTCCTAATTGCGTCGCTTTTTAAAAATTGGTTAAATCCGCTTTGCGTTTTTATGATTTCGATTTGCGTCGTTACATCCGATTGGATTTTTTTTACTGAAGTCATAATCACATGTGGAGAATTTTTCTATTTGCGTGTAAAAAGGCGAATTCCCATTTTATTCTGTTAGGTAAGTTATTCTAAGTATGATTGCGCGTTAGGAAGTAAGAAGTTAGTTCCTAATAAGAAGTTGTGAAGAAAAATAAGTGCAAAGAGAAGAAAATGCATTAGTTTGGAACTAAAATTGGACGCAATAAAACGTTTCAAGTCGGGTGAAAAGGCTGTTGATATAGACAGAACCCTTGGTTCAGCACCTTCAACAGTAAAAAAAATTGCAAGCGCTGAAAATGAATCATTTAAAGATAGCTCTAGTTAATAGCAAATGAGATTTTATTTTGGGGGTATTCACGTCACAAGTTGCACCCTTGCGGAAAAGCAAAAGTGCAAAATTATAACAACAACCACACAGACAATTAGTTGTGCGTAAATAATTGTCTTTGTGGTTGTTGTTATGTTTTTGCACTTTTGCTTTTTCGCAAGGGTGCAACTTATGACGTGAATACCCTTTTTATGTTTTTGTGAATATGAATAAATAAAATAAATAAATTTTTATAAATTTTCATGTTATTCGAATGTGCACTCTAAGTCAAATTCCAATTTTTAAATGCTTTTATAAAATACAAATACAAAGCTTTTAAAAATTGTAATTTGAATTAGAATACACATTCGAATAATATGAAAATTAGTTTTCATATTTTGTTAAAACTTTTGACGGTTTTTTTTAAGAAAAAAGCCTAACAACCCTGATTTCGTAGCAAGAAGAAGCAAACAATTTTTAAGGAGTTTTAAAAACGTTACCAAACGCAATAAAAAGTTACCAAAATATTTATGTATTAAAAACATTATTTTATTTGCACTCAAGTTAAAAAATATATTTAAGAATGTATATAGACACATAAACCTCTGGATCGATTTTTTTTAAATTTTAACAGTATGTTACTGATTGTCTGGAAGGTACAATAGCCTTGTAATTTTTCAAAGTTTTTTTGTGGAATTGGCAACGCACAAACAAAGCTTACATTTATTTTCGACTATTTACAAATATGTATGAGTTAGAGCTTTTAAACTTTTCGGTAGGAATAGAGAAAAGGATACCTCAGATCAGTGATGTTATATTTTTTTAAAGTCCCTACACAGCCCAAAAAAATCCATACTTACACAAATACTACATACAAATACTACACTACACACTACTACACTACACACTACTACACAAATACTACATACAAAAATCCTTAAAACTTTGAAAAAGTCCCAAAATTTTAATGATTTCAAAAAATCTTTCTTTCTTTTCACTATGGCCAAATTTTTTAGAAAAAAATTCCTACAAATAGGAATTTTTTTTACGTATAACATCACTGCCCCATATAGTGATTATTATGTATAATATATATAGCTTGTATGGCTTACTGATCATCGGTTACATACAAATTTTTTATAAAGTAAATGAAAAATAGTATAAATGTTTAATACATCAATAACATACACAATTATACATGTCCAGAAAAGCGGAGAGTTATGGTAGTACTAACCCTGCAGCCACACGATAAAGTTTTGATTTTCACAAAAATTGAAAGATGTGATATAGGCTGCACACAATCAAGAAAACAATTTATAAAGACAATCGAAAAAGTTGCTCATTAAAACGAAAATTTAAACACTCAACTTGAAAGAGAAACTGAAAGCAAATAAGATATACAGGGGTGTGCTGGAAATCGCAACACAAAACGCAAGAATTTTAAAAGTCGTTTTTTAGTAAGATTTCTGTAATAAAAGAATTTTATGACAAATATTATACAAACATTTCTCTATTAAACATAATTTTATAACAAAAATTATATAAATTAGATTAAAAGTGTTGCGATTTCTAGCACACCCTGCATAACTTTTAAAAGTATGAGTGAATTGGTAAAGAAGTTTGGGAGTTTTAAAACTAGAAGTGCAAATTTTGATCGTCTAACACCCAAGTAAAACAAAAACTGGTTATTTTTCATTTGAAAAAAAATAACCAAAATGGAAAAAAGTACACAAGTACACATTGAGAAAAAAAAGTAACCAATTTTGGTAAAAAGTAACCAAAACGGCAACGCTGATCGCAACTTGCATTAAGAGAAAGATATGTAAATGAATTAGTACATCCTGCTGAGGAAAACTTTTTAAAAGACCAGCGAGATGAACGTATGTATATTGGTTGTGTGGTTACGCTGAAAACAAAATCTATTCGACGTAAAGAAGTTAGAAAACAAAAGAATGATGCATTTGTGGATAAAAACATAACTACAAGAGCTTCTAAGTCTAGGTCAGTATCCAGTTTTTTGAAATGCTTTTTGTCTTAATGAGAGAACAAGAAACCTCATTATGAAAAAAACAGGAGGAAGATTAGTAGACGAGGCAAAAGTTGCAAAGCCTTGCTATAGGCATCGAAAACTCATCAAACGTAATAGATTAAGGTAAAAAAAGCCGGGAAGGAAAAAAAATTGCGCAATTGAATTGAACTAGCAATGAAAAACCTTTGACGTGTAACGGAAGTCTATTACCGAAGAATATATCTCAATGATATCTAAGCCAGATTCTGGATATATTGGACATTTCTCTGAAGATTCAGGAAAAGCAGCTTATATTGTGAAGAATATTGCTGCCTTTATGACAGAAAAGTATGAATGTAGTTCGCCTTCGGTGGAATTTTAATCGATTTTTGTTTCCGTTATGAATACAACTTTATATTAAATATGTTTTAAATGTGAATAAAATACTGCAACAATTTGTATTATTTAAACATTGAGTAATTTTGAACCAAATTGTTTATATTGTCATTTATGATATAGTTTAAGAAATTAAAGTGAGAAGCGCCACCTCAAGACATTCACCCCTATTCTGCGTTTCGATTCGGATCGAAAATTTTCCCGTTTTTTGGCAACTTTGAAACAAAAATACCATAAGTTGAAACAAACATGTTTTTCTCACTTAACTGTTGCTGAAACATTTTTGGCGAGTAATTTCCTTACGTTACAGCTATTACACACCAAAAATTAAACAGTAACAGTTTAGTGAGAAAAACATGTTTGTTTCAATTTATGGTATTTTTGTTTCAGTTCTCACATTTCAATCGAAAAGTTTTTCAACGCGGGAGTTACAGAATACCAAAGTTGCCAAAAACGGAGAAAATTTCGATCCGAATCGAAACGCAGAATAGGGGTCATTGACCTAGGAAGCTTAGATTTGTTCTTAATATACTTTAGTCTATAGAGCATTAATTCATAATACAGGAAAGCCAAAATTAAAAAAATTTTCGCTCCACCTTAATCCTAGTCCACTTTTATACTTTATATATGTATGCCTCGGATATGCCAACAAACAACTACACACAAACTTCAACATTTGCTTTTCTAAGCGTGCACGAAAACAGTCAAGAAGCATCTCGATACTTACAGGATTATATATTTCAACTAGAACTGTGGTTAAAATAATGGAGGATAAAGGTCAATGAGTACATACATATATCATTAACCTTGCGTCGGAAATCATGCCCCCCTATTAAAATCAATAAATAATACCTCATAATTCGCATGTAAAATATCTCGGAATACATCTTGAGAGGCAAAATTAACTCAAATGAAACCAAAAGCTATCTAAATTCATTGGCTTATTGGAAGAAACTCTGTCCTTAGTTTCGACTGCAAACTTCTACTTTACAACTCCATTTTAAAATAACGACTGAGAAAATATCACAGGGTTTCGGAAAACATGGAAGAACTATGGCATCGGAACAACACGCATGGAACCAAGTTCCTCGAACATTTATTGCAAATATTGTTGAAAATTTGCCCATACGCATAAAATAGTTTTAAAAAAACAAAGAGCAGTGGACGAAATGTTGAAAATTATTAGTGGGTCTCTAAAGTGCGAAACGTGCAAAACGAAACGAGAAAAACGGACTATTTTATATTGTTCCATTTCTCTCATACCTATGTTTCTATTTGATACTTTTTGGTAACCTATTTTTTAATTTTTGATAAGAGGTTAAGCAAGGCTATGCAACGGAATGACAAACTTATACCAAAGAATATAAATCATATAGAATGCGCATCATGTAGAAGCAAAATTTCTTATGGCGGGGTTCATCATTACGCACCGGTCTCATATAATTTCGCTCACAAATTTTGCAAAGGCAATTTGTTGTTGGTTTGTGTTCTCACTTAGAGAACTGAAGAGAGAAAAAATCAACGTGCATTAATATATACACATGTTTGCTGTTATTGCCCTTCAAACATTTTTGAAATTTTTTGGCGATTGCTTGTTTGGCGATGATTCCGCGATCCTTCTCAGGGAATACGAATCGCTAACCATCGCCTATGGCGATGAATATGCGAGCGCACACAAGAAGCGGCAATCATCAGTGTTTTTTTATAACTTTCGAAAGAATTTTTTTTCTCTTGTTGTTTTTTTAAGGTAACGGGAAAATAAATATTTGGTTTCAAGGACAATTAGCAAAATTGTCATTCCAGTTGAGCAAGTGATTTGTGAAGGGTGTGTTATTTAATATATCTCTGAAAGCAATTTTCATCGCCGAATCATCGCCCGCGAATCGCCGGCAAATTGTCTAACATCGCAGCGATGCATCGCGTGGAAGCTAAGTGCGATCCTCTGGCGAATCGGCAAAACGTTCGCATGTGTCAACCACGTGAATCGCGGTACACGATGTTCACGCGAATCGCGGTACGCGATGTTTACGCGAATCGCGGTACGCGATGTTCAAGCGAATCGCGATACGCGATTCGCGCGGTTGACACATGCGAACGTTTTCGCGATTCGCATTAAGCTTCCACGCGATGCATCGCGGCGATGTTAGACAACTTGCCGGCGATTCGCGGGCGATGATTCGGCGATAAAAATTGTTTGCAGGGTGCCAGCCAAAGTGTGTGCGTATGTGTTTTTTTTTCGTTGAAACTGGTTTTTTGTTGTTTTTTTTGATTGATTTCGTTTTGTTTTCAAATAATTATTGTGCAAATAACCTACGTAAGAGACAATGTGACCGATTGTGTAATTGTAGGGTAAGAATATGTGTTTCATTGTTGTAAAACTGAAACTATATCGGTTCGCACCGAACTATAATTCAATTTTTTAGACAAGTTATTTACGTTATAGTCCATTTAGCGATATAAGCACATTTAACATATTTACCATCTATCAGCGACTAGAACAAGGCAGTTTATGTTTTTATGTATTTTTATATTCCTATAAATCTTTAATTTTACCAGGGCTGTGGAGTCGTTAAGAGATAGTTATAACTCCGACTCCTTTTGCTGAAATTTTTTAAGTACGACTCCGACTCCAACTCCGACTCCTACTCTAACCTAGCATTATTTAAGAGACTAGTTTTTATATGGCTTTAAACTCTTTTTTAATTTAGTACCTGTTAAATGGTTAAATATAGCAAGAAAATGATTCTGTAAAAATTTCAAATCGATATTTTAATTCTAACGTGCCGCGCATTGAGCTTTAACCTACTAGACACTAACATATGAGTAGGAAAGCTGCAAAATATTTTATTTGGATTTTGGAAAAAATGTAAAAAACATATACCGCCCGATTCAATAGACCAAATGAGTTGAACTTTTTTAATTCTAAAGTGTTATAACATTCTTGACTTATAACAGTTTAGAAACTTAAACCAACTGAAATATAGAAAAATAATGGATTTAATTTTGGAACGAACGAGTTTTGTTACGAACTTTCGAAAGAAACGAGTTTTGCTTCAATCCATATGGGATCATTGAACTTTAGTATACAGTGCTAAAAATGTAAAAATAGTTCTGTAGGGGAGAGATAAACTACACCAATTCACATCTTTTTCAAATAACGTTTTTTATACTGTTGGAATTTATAGATGTGTGAATTTCCATAAGTCCTATCTAATGTAGCTTTCGAGATAGAAAAGTTGAAAACAACACTAAGTCCAATTGGCTTAGACGTTAAAGGCATCAAGAACTCGCCATTGCATTTTTCCGTTTCTAATTCAATATTATTATTGTCCAAGACCGAAATTTGAAATTGCAAGTCTTTATTATCTCTCCAATTTTCCCTAAAGTGAGTAGATAAAAGTATTCTCAAATCATTTTTCGGGTTAACCCCCACATTGATGGGAATAATATCTGGAGCAATGTCATGTATTTTTCCCAGTTCCTTTTCCTTTTATTCTATTATAATTCACCTTGAAGGTTGGAACTTAAAATGTAGTTCACTTAAAGGCTTTCACCACAGGAGCTACAGCTGATTTCAAGTCATATTCCTGAACATGGCTACAAAAATATTTGTTAATATACGATAAATAAAAAACAACATCTTTACAAAGTAAATTTTTAAATTCCTTAATTCGGCTCTATTTCATTAACGATATCTTGGCGAAATTCAAATAGTGAACCCGCTGGTTTTTGTTACAGAAATTTGAGGTCACATTAAAACATAGAAAAGGACATGCTTCGATACAATCTATATAACTATTCTTATAAATTGTCAAAATAAGATGTTATCTCAATTTTTTAATTTTTGATATGAAAAGTATACTGGTCCTTATTTTCTGACTTCACAATTTCAAAAAGCAGACCCTCTTATGGCCAATTCCGCTAATTTATTTAAATATCAATTTATGTTTAAAATTTGTTTTTTTATGTCAAATTAAAATAAAATTATAAGAAAAATTATATTTAAATATGAATTGATATTTAAAAAGAATTGGAGAAATTGGTCATTAAAATTTTTTTATTTTGAAAAATATTGGAAAAATTTTAATACAAAAAAGTCGGAGTCGCTAGTTTTTGTGGGTACTTCGACTCCGGTACAAAAACCTCAACTCCGACTCTTCAACTCCGACTCCACAGCCCTGAATTTTACAGAAAAACAGCATCTGAATTTCGGTGCGAACCGATAAAGTTTTATCTGTACAACAATAAAACACATACTCTTACCCTACATTTAAACAATCGGTCACATTTGCTTTTACGAAGGTTATTTGTACAAAAATTGCAAGAAACAAAAATTCTTTTGTTAGGTTTGTGCCCATTCACATTATACGATTTTTTGTTGCGATTCTTACTTTATAGGCAAGAGGGGTGAGAGGAATTATAAGGGGTACAGAAGCGAGTGTACTCTTCGATTCGTTTTGTTCATTCATTCGTTCTCTCAATTTTCTCTCATTTGACGAAAAATGTATTAAGTTTGTTACGACAAAAATCGTACAATGTAAATATGAGACCGACTTCAAAGAGGAAACGACAATAATCGCACCGACAAAAATCGTATAATGTGAATTGGGACTTTTTGTTTTATTTTTACGTTAATGTGTTTTTTTTTTTTGAATTGGCAATGTACATACTAAAGCCCTGCACGAATGCATTTGTTTCTTTTTCACAGTTCTCCACACCAAGTTATTGTTGTGTCAAATACTGTGTTTTTTTTTTAAATCAATTCGAATGATACACAATGAAAAACCGAATCAATTTTAAACAGTAGTTGGTTTCAAACAACTCGTTGTTAAAGCCCATATGACACTACATTTTTAATGCATTGTTCAAGTTTTGGTGAACAGTACAAATATAATGTAATAGAAAAATTTACCAAGTGCAAAGAGTTCAGATGTATGAAGATAAATGGCAAACTTACAACAATTTTTAAAAAGTTATCGATAAAAAATGAAGTTATGTCAAAAAAAATGTAAAATTGTTTAACTTAAAATTGACATTTCAAGCTTGAAATATTAAAAGTGTTGCTGAATGAGCGGTTTATGGTTGTTTTTAGGTTTCTCATAAACAAAAAGTTGGCAACATTTAATAAAATAAACAAAACAGGGATGGCTAAGTTGTTTCAATTGTACTTTTTTGTTGATACTTTTTTAACTAAGATTTATAATACCTTTTTGTGGTGTTTTTTATGAACATAAATAAAATTAATTTCAACTAAAAAAAATCTTTTAGTACAATTAGGGTAAAAAACTATAATTTTTAAAGGTTGTTGGTACAATATTAAAAATTCTCAACGCCATCCCTGAAACAAAAACATAACATACATATAGTTTGCTCTTTCTTACATTTACTGTTTCTTTCTATCAATTCTATATCAATTAATGAATAAAAAATGTAGTGTCATAAGGGCTTAAGCAGTAGTTTGATTTAAAAAAACAAATCAACTCAATGTATAATTCGATGTGAAAACGAACATAACACACAGCAATTGTGAGTCTATAACAGTGATGTCAATTGTGGTTGTATTGCTTTATGTTAGTATTAGTGAATAAAGAGAATACTTGATTCTCAATAAAGATAAAAAAATACGTAAGCATCCGCCGCATGTGCACCCGTCGCTTGGTAATCGACTACTAATTGTGTACTCTCGTGGACTAAATGAAAGAGCGTAAGAATGCGTGTTATAGACCAGGGATCAGTGTTACCGTCGGATATTTTCAAAAAGTACCAAAAAAAGGAGATATCTACAAAAAAAGTGGCACCAAAAAGTGGATTTTTTTAAAAAAGGGGGCACATCTTTTAAAATTAAAATAAGTACACCACATTATGTATTTTTTACGTTTGTTTTTCTATTTATTATAATTTTAAATGATGTAAAAACTAAAATAAATAGGTATTTTGTAAATATTTCTCTCGAGAAGTAATTTTTATAAAATATTTACTTTAATGTTTTGGTAATTGAAAAACGTTAAACTTGTTTTCTGCCAAACATGTTTTTTGGATTATGACATTGTTGCAGCAAATAGAAGATATTTATGAAATGTGTTTTATATATACATTTAGTAATATATTTCTTGTACTATTCCTTCTGAATACATTTTCTTTGATTTATTTAAGACACAATATTGCACAGGCAGACATTTAAAAACTTTTTAGAAATTTATTTGCCCATTCCACCAGATTCGTATGTTTTTTTGGAATGATGGCCGAATATGAGCACAGTTTTCTCCCATCACGTCACATTTATCAGATGCACCAATTATTGTAATTTCGGATTATGTTTTGTACCACTATAAAACTTGATTTTGTTATTAATTGTGGTACAAAACATCTTCCGAAATTACATCGATATCTTCATTAGACACTATAAATATTGGGTCTAAATACTTCAATATATTGAGCTTTTTGTTTTTTATATCAATTCTTATTATCAATTCATTACACAATTTTTAGTAAAAACTTAGATTTTACTTTTAATGTCAATTACACAAATTTTAGACAAGTTTTCGGTACACAACAGTTCGGTTTCTGCTTCATCATTTCTAAGGAGAGACAAAATACTTTTTTTACCAAATATTTTAAACTTTTTGCTATATATTCTTTTTAATATTTATAGGAATTTTTCCTAATTTTTGATTTATAAAATAATATGTAGCAAAAAGTTTCAAATATTTGGTAAAAAAAAAGTATTTTGTCTCTTCTGAAAAGTAGTTGTTTTTGAGTTAAGAGGTTGCGGAAGAAAACCATCGATATGTAAGATATCTTTATCCCCTTATTCATAATAAATAAAACAGGTTAATAGAAAGTTTATTAAACCGATTTTCAGCTAACCACGCATGACAAGAAAAAATTTCATATAAACTTGCTTACATATACATATGTATATTAAAACAGTTTTACAAATATTAAAGCTGGGGGATATAATAAAACAGAAAGAAAAAAAGTATATTTTCCTAGCGTAAAAAGTATCAAAAAAGTGGCAAGAATCGCAAAAAGTACCACATTTGGGTGCATTTTGTAAAAGTGGCCAAATAGTATCCAAGCAGTCCAAAAAGTGGCAAATTGCCACTTTAGTGGCACCAACGGTAACGCTGCCAGGGATGTCAGCGCCATACACAATTGTGTAAATTAATTCACACACATTCTTCACACGCATTCTTACGCTCTTTCATTTAGTCCACGAGAGTACACAATTAGTAGTCGATTACCAAGCGACGGGTGCACATGCGGCGGATGCTTACGTATTTTTTTATCTTTATTGAGAATCAAGTATTCTCTTTATTCACTAATACTAACATAAAGCAATACAACCACAATTGACATCACTGGTCTATACCCTGCAAACAATTTCCATCGCCGAATCATCGCCCGCGAATCGCCGGCAAGTTGTCTAACATCGCCGCGATGCATCGCGTGGAAGCTTAATGCGAATCGCGAAAACGTTCGCATGTGTCAACCGCGCGATTCGCTTGAACATCGCGTACCGCGATTCGCGTAAACATCGCGTACCGCGATTCGCGTGTACATCGTGTACCGCGATTCACGTGGTTGACACATGCGAACGTTTTGCCGATTCGCCAGAGGATCGCACTTAGCTTCCACGCGATGCATCGCTGCGATGTTAGACAATTTGCCGGCGATTCGCGGGCGATGATTCGGCGATGAAAATTGCTTTCAGAGATATATTAAATAACACACCCTTCACAAATCACTTGCTCAACTGGAATGACAATTTTGCTAATTGCCCTTGAAACCAAATATTTATTTTCCCGTTACCTTAAAAAAACAACAAGAGAAAAAAAATTCTTTCGAAAGTTATAAAAAAACACTGATGATTGCCGCTACTTGTGTGCGCTCGCATATTCATCGCCATAGGCGATGGTTAGCGATTCGTATTCCCTGAGAAGGATCGCGTAATCATCGCCAAACAAGCAATCGCCAAAAAATTTCAAAAATTGATGGCCGCTACTTGTGTGCGCTCGCATATTCATCGCCGTGGGCGATGGTTAGCGATTCGTATTCCCTGAGAAGGATCGCGTAATCATCGCCAAACAAGCAATCGCCAAAAAATTTCAAAAATGTTTGAAGGGTAACAGGGAATTCCATTTCTTTGCACAATTGTGTATACCACTACTAACACATATTTTTATGCTCATCAATTCAGTCGTCTATGTGACTTCGACAAGTGTACAAGTCTAGCGGATGCTGTGTTATTTTGTTTCATCTTAACAGAAAAATACTTTATGATGACAAAAAAAATTCTTTGATACCTGTAAAAGGGTCCCTTTTTCCTTCTTTAAAAAGACGTACCTAAATACAGAAATTATTAAGAAACAAAATAGCCACAAGAATTTGTTGGTATTTTGTGCTTGTAAAAATAGTTTGGTTTCGGTACCAATCGCGTCGGTGGGTTTTTTTTTCTTTGAAAACACTTTTCTTAAGTAAATAAAAATATTTGAAAATCAAGTTAAAAAAGGCTTGTTTTGCTACAATTTATGTGTAAATAACCTACCTATATACATAATAGCAAATGTGACAGTAGGTAACATTTTTGGGTAAGAAGATGTGTTTTATTGATGTTTTAATGAAACTTTATTGTTTCGCACTATTTTTATTGCTTACTTTTGTATGCTACAATTATATGACCGAGCCTAAAGAGTTCACCATACCAATTTATGGTAACTATTTAACGTAACTTTGAGCTGTTATAATGACTTTATACATTTTTGCAGGCAAACTCAGGTGCGCATTTGTTATTTTGTAAAAAGTTATGATATACACCTTTGGACCGATAACTTTATTAGAAGAACATATATAGCTGTGATCATTCACCACATAAATGATGGACATATATTTAGTAGACTTCTTGGCATTAATTATATGGATGGTGAAAAATGTACAAGTAATATTTATTTATTTGATAATATATATTTATAAATAGGTATATTATAAACTTAAATATATATATTTTTTGATGATAATATCTGTCGAAAGTTAAGAAAAATACTTAATAATTTCGATTTAGATCTGGATGACAAAGCCATTAGTGTCACAGATCGAGGAGCAAACATGGTCGCTGCCTTTCGGAACAATAACCACATCTACATTTCCTGATATTTGGAAAGTGGGAAGAATAGTGCCAGTTCCGAAGATAAAATCGCCTCGATTGTTAACTGATTTTCGACCTATAAGTATATTATCATGCTGTTCAAAAATGTTGGAAGTGTTGCTACGGAATCAGATTCAAGATTATTTGCGGTTAAATAAATTATTTTGTGAATTTCAATCGGGCTTTAGAAGGAATTATAACACTACAGGTTTAACGTTAGAGGCGGTGGAAATTTTAAGGAATAATATGGATAAAAAATTTGAATCAGTGGCAATATTTTTAGATTATTCCAAGGCTTTTGACTCTATAAGCCATAAAATGTTAGCGCTAAAGTTGTTGAATATATTTCAGTTTGGAAGCACGTCTTGTAAGCTTATTAATTCTTTTCTTTCATCCCGTAGTCAATTTACCGAAGTCCAGGGTATAAAATCATCTACTTTAAAAACTCATAGGGGCGTACCGCAGGGATCAATACTTGGCCCGCTACTTTTTATGATGTATGTTAATGATATTTTTTCACAAATACATTTTTGTACATGTTTTGCTTATGCCGATGATATACAGCTAGTTGCATCTGACAAGGGAAATGGTGTTAATTATTTATCGTTGAATGTAAATAAAGATTTACAACGTATTCTGCATTGGTCTGAACTAAATTTTTTAAATCTCAACCCGATAAAAACAGGAGCAGTTTTGTTTTCCAATAACTCACGTGCAAATATTAACCTTATCTTGGCAGGAGGGCCCATTGAGTTTGTTTCATATGTTAAGTCGCTTGGCATATACCTTGATAGTCATTTAAATTTTGATGTTCATATAAGTCATATCATTGCTTCGATATCTTTTTCACTGAAACGCTTATATGCACTAGGTTGTTATCTACCAGTTAGTGTGAAGAAAAAATTGGTTTTCTCTGTCTGCATGCCCGTTTTCCTCTATGGAATGGAAATATATACCGGTACTTCGCAGCGCAACCTGGAAAGACTAGAGCATTGTTTTAGAAGGATGGTGAGATATGTATATGGGCTTAAATATAGAACCCATATAACATCATACATAACATCATTTCTTGGCTGTAACTTTCCATGTTTTATGAACATGAGAATTTTGCTTATGTTATATAAAGTAATTAAGACTAATTGTCCTCCATATCTGAGACGGAGGTACTTATTTGGTAACTCTACAAGAACTCATGTTCTTGTTTCTCCGCGATATGATACACTTATAATGAAAAGATCATTTGTGGTAAAATCTATTAATTTATGGAACTCTTTAATTCCTTATTCGGAGCGAAAATTTTCATATTCTGTTAGGAAGTTTAAGCATTTGATTTTAAAGCAGTTGTAAAATTTTCTTTTTGCTGTATAATTCTGTTATTTTGTTGTCAATCGGTTTCCATATTAATTATTATTTTTGATTGCTTTCAACTTTTGTGCAATAGGGGGGGTTTTTACATATTTAATATTTCTTTTTCTTCTTTTCAGATAGTATTTTTGTTATCCAAAATGGAATATTTTATAGGATAATTTGAAATTTAAGTTATATTTGCCACTTGTTATATTTTTCTGGTTTATTGGCCCCTAAGGGCTTAAAAACTCAAGTAAATAAAAATAAATAAATAAATAAATATTTTGCATTGACCATTTACTGCATAATACTATTCAAAAAGCTATGAAAGAAGTACCTGCTGTTTCAGAATTATGTAGTTTATGTACTAAACTCGTAAAACATTTTAAAATTTCTGGTCTAAATGTAAATTTACAAACAACCCTTAAAAGCTTTTCACCCACCCGCTGGAATTCAATTTACTATTTATTTGTTTCTGTCGAAAAAAATTGGTCCGAAATAGTTCAACTTTTGCAACAAAAAAACGAGCTCAATATAATCAATAATATTCATTTGAACCATATAACAGCTTTAATTAAAGTTTTGGAACTTTTTTTAAAAAAGTTAGAAGGGGAAAAGTATCCGACAATACACCTTGTTTATATTTATATCCTTGCTTAAAGAAAAAATGTAATACTGATATCAGTGACTTAGAAATTTCAAAAGAGTTTAAAGAAAAATTTGCGATTTTGATAGATTCCATAGTAATTGGGAATCTAACTATCTACCATAAAATTGCTGTTTTTCTATTCCCTCCATTAAACAAATTAGTTCAATTTAGTGAAGAAGAAAAACTCTCGATTAAAGACAAATGCATGCACATTATGAGAAAATACTTTCAAGAGCAACATGAATCAGAAAATCCATTTAAAAGTGCAACAGCAATATCTAGCCATAACATAGAATTATATTCTGATTTTTTACCACCGACTGAAAATACTACACAACTTGATACAGTATCCAACGAATTGCTAATGTATGAAAGCTTAAATGTTAGTATTACTGAAGATTTCAACATTTTGCAATGGTGGAACTTACATCAAAATGAATTTCCACTTCTCTACAAAGGGAGCTGCAAAATATTAGCAACGCCTGCTAGTAGTGCAGCTTCAGAGCGAGTTTTTTCAGTAGCACGGAATTTGATTTCTAAAAAAAAAAATCCAGCATTGCTTCAAACGGTGATTCTATAAATGCCATAATGTTTCTTCATTCAAATATAGAAGCAACTGAAATACAAAATGAACTTTTAAACTGTACAAATTAATTTTAAACCATTTTGCTCATTATATTATTTTTATCTTAATTTTGCAATTAATTGAATTTAGCTTTTCATTTCTTTTTTACTTTTAATAAAATATTTCAAAATATATTTTTGTAACTTTTGAATAAATTAATTTAAAATAAAAACTTAAACATTGTATAATAATATTTTGCATCTTCATTTGTTTTTTGCTAATACAAAATTACTAATTACCTAATAATAAAAATAAAATAATGCCACCTATTTTGTTACTGTTGTGTGGTGTGATTTGGTGTGATTCGTTTGATTCGTGTGATTTGGTGTAGTTTGTGTTATTCGTTTGTTTCGTTGTTGTGTGGAGTATATTTCGTGCTCTTTACACTTCGTGTTTGGTCGTTTATAACACACTAATTTAAACTCATTTGCATTTGTGTGTTTATATTTTTTTCGTGCTTTATGTGTTTTTCACAGTACAGAATTTGATTCGTTAGCAAAAAGCAATCGACAATCAGTAGTTGAAAAACAAACGAATGATTTGAAATGGCATTCAAATGCATTCGTGCAGGGCTTTAGTACATACACCAGTGTTGCCACCTCACGTGTAATTACACATATCATGTGTAATATATTTTTTCATGTGTAGCCCATGTGTAATTGACTGCATGTGTAATTCATGTGTAATTTAATATTTTAACGTTGTGTTGCACTGATTTTTGTTATTATTTTTTTACAAGAAGTAAAAAGTTTTATTATTCTTGGCAAAACTTAAAAATTTAATTTAAAGAATGGAAACGTGAAAAGAGCTGAACTAAAAATGTTTGGATCATTAACTACTAACCATTTGGCATTAGATAGCTTTTAACACAATTTATTATAACGACGAAACATCCTGGGTACATTATTCTTTTTTTTATTTCAAAGAGAGTGAATCATCGACTGCAAAAGAAATGTTTGAGCTTCTCAAAAACACAATTATAGAAAAAGGGATTCCTTTTTGAAAATCTAGTTGGATTTGCATCAGATACAACTAATGTTGTGTTTGGACAGTTTAATTCAAAAGTTAAGTTCCTAAAAGACGAAAAGCCAGTTAATCACCCTTATTCCATTTAACGTCGTCGTCATCGTCATCAATTGAATATCAAAATCAATTTTTATCGACATCGTCATCAATTCGATACAAAACATGTATGCCATAACAGCAGTGTAACGATGTCGATTGTTTATCGTTTTTTTAAGAACATCTCTAATAAGTTTTTATTAAAAATGTGCCAATTTGATGTTCGTTTCTTATTAATGTTGTGCTCTCAAAGAGGGAAGCTTGATTTATTCTAAAAAAATTACCCTTACTAATGCCATAAGGTATTGATTTCACTTTTCGCCCCGTATAAATCGACAGTGTTGATAGTGCCCTGTAAAAAACAGAACGGTACGACGATTGCCGAAAAGAGCAACAAAAAGTTACGCAAAAATTGCAAACATTCGAAAAATTTGCAAAAATAGCGCAAATTCGCGAAATTCTTTTTTATTTGAAACAAGCCATAAAATTGACTTAAAGTCCCCAAAAACATAAGAATGGCAAAAATTCCATAAAAATGGCAAAATTAGTGGAAATTCGCAAAAATTTGATAAAAGCGGCATGAAAGAAAAATTTAATATGTATTAAAAGTCGTTAATACTGTAAAGAATCAGAAAACTTACAGGAAAAATTGCTTCTATCGCGAACATGGCTAAAATTCGGGAATTTGCGGTAATTTAGCGATTTTCATGGAATTT
Source organism: Pollenia griseotomentosa (assembly GCA_963931875.1). NCBI lineage: Eukaryota > Metazoa > Arthropoda > Insecta > Diptera > Polleniidae > Pollenia > Pollenia griseotomentosa. The sequence continues at coordinate 145,436,763 of OZ007563.1, read as the reverse complement.
TTGCTATTCCTTATAGTTTTAGGAACTTTTAATCAATTTTTTGGCTTGTTTGGAATACATAAAATTTTCGCGAATTTTCGCTATTTTTGCAAATTTTTGCAATTTTCCCGAAACATTGTTGCTATTTTTTTCATTTTTTTAATTCAACATTATTATTTTTGAAAAATAAAAAAGAAAAAAACTGTTTCGACACCAATAAGACTGACGACAAGAACAGAGTCAATTTAAATCGATGCCAACGTTAACGTTGCGTACGGCATACCAAAAATACATCGACGCTTATCGATAAAACTTGATATTGACAATGGGCATACCGATTTGCAACAATCGACACAAAACGATATCGTTTCGTATTGATAACGCTAAATGGAATAAGGGTGATTATTTTGATAAAATGCTCGTGCCATTAAATACATTTGGTAACGTTGAAGGCCTGTCTGAACCTTTTAATAAACTTTAGGAAAAGTTAGATACTCCTTTTGTAAATAAAAGTAATGATATGTATAATTAACATGTACAATGTACAACATAGCCAGGCAAATAGACTAGAGCAAAGTGTTTTGTAAAATATAAAATCATAATTTTCGTTAGAGCAAAAGTGAAAGTTTTGCCATATTTACACAATGTTCCTTTGCATTTTAAACATAAAATTTTTCTGTTTTCAATCTTTATTACATATTTTGTTTTTGCTTAATATTGTTATTTTTATTTTATTTTAGCCCACTTATGGACGCAAGAAACCGCCACGTATTCCAAAAATAGGTGCGAGATTCGATAATGCACACTAAGAGACAAAATGCAAAATAAAAGTTGTATTGAATTGAAATTATCATCACAGTTGTTTCTCCAGATTAAAAAAAAATGCAATTGCATTACTTTACATTGGTTTTATTACATTTATTTTCATTTATTTAATCATCTGTGTACGTAAATAATTTTAAAGTTTATTTCAGAAAGAACTTACGTATATTTTAAGTTAAAAATATAAATAAATCAATTAAAAATAAAATGTGTAAATTAAAATAATTTTTGTGTTAATTTTTTGTAAAAAAATTTATGACTAGCAGTTTTTCTTGTGTTTTAATACGTCAATCTGACTTATAAACAGCAAATCTTTACAACATTTTGGACAAGTATATTTAATTTTATTTTTGCTGCTGCCCGTACGGTCTTGTGATGATGTTGGTAAACATTTTGGTTTTTTTTCCTTTTCTTCGTAGTATTTACGGCGTTTGGTACAATCTGTATAAGGAAAAATAACATTAATACATACTTTCTTAAATATTTCTTAAGTTTCTAACTTGTTTTATGTAATAGTTTTTCAATAGTATTAAACTTCATTTCACAGTCACAGTAGTTGCACATCCAAGTGTGAGCACTTAAATCTAAATCCATATTTAAAGACCATTGCTTTTCTTCCAAGCTGTAAAATTTAATATAAAAAGTTGGATTTTTAATTTAATAGTTTTATTAAAATAAGTTTGCTTTATTAAGCTGTATGTAGGATCAAATCGTTACCAGACTCAGCAAATATTTGGTATGGTTTTGTCTCAGACGATAGTTAGTTTTCTTTCCACATACAACTGTTATGGAAAAATAACTTTTCTTTAGACACAGTGCAGACAAAATCCAGTTATTATGGATAAAGACTAAGTAGTCGGGTTTCAATATAATATACTGAAGTTATCAAAACGTTTATCTAACGTTAATGGGGAGTGCATGAGATAGTAATGGGCCGGTAACGGATAACGACTGAACGAAAGTTGAGTTGCCAGCAGCGAAATCAGGCAACGCCACTCAAGTTAAAATATAAAATACCAAACTTACCCATATTATTTCTTTGGAAAAGTTTAACAGAAAATAAATCTATAAGCTGTTTTTTGTTTACTTTAAAATTGTTAATGAAATAAAGAAATTAGACACACAAATTTTACTTGACTCTAAAGTGGCCCATAGACACATACTGCTGACAGCTAATGACGATAAACCCTTCGTATACGCCAAGAATGATAGAAATAAAGATTACGCCTTGCGCATGTTTTACCGTTTGATGAAGTAGTAGTTCCCTTGTACAGATTACCAAGTCTCTTTTATGTGTGAAAATCGTAATTTCTTACAAAAAATGTATGTATTACGTGATTGTTGGCAACCCTGCAATTAATTTACTCAGAGTTCAAATAAAAAATATTATATTAATTGTCAAAAAACTAAAAATTTTGCTTAATATTTTATATTAAAACTTGTGTTAAAAGAAGCGTAATAAAGAAAAATAAAAAATAAATAAAAATAAAAGAGAGCAAAAAAGAGTACAAACTTAAAGTGTGCAGTGGGCAAATGCCAACAAATTAACCGCAAAAAACAAAGGGGGAAATTGTGCGAAAAACTAACGTGTTTCGTGCTTTTAATTAAATGTCTATATTTTTAACTATAGATAATGTAGAGATAATATATATATTTATGTAAGTTAAAAATTAAATTATGAAGAAAAAAGTAACTTCTAATAAAAAAATTTCAGTTTATTTGTAAAATTTTCATATAACTCACTTACTGGATTTTACTGGAAAAGTAAACGAACGCACTTTTTGTTTGATGTATTTTCATAAAAGTGTCCCCCTCTTGTTGTTTTGTTTATTTTTTGTATGAAAATTATTTCAAGATGCCAAAAATTTTGTGCATTTATCTTAAATGTCCAGGTAAAGAAAGTGCACTTAAAAAGGGAATTTGTATGGAATTATAAAGAATAATTCCAAAAATTATCAATTTTGTGCAGTTAAGTCAAAAGTGCACGTAAACAAAAGGCAGTTAAGTCAAAACTACTGTATACTATATGGTACCAAGCACCATCGAGATAGAGCTTGTAGAGGTTCTGCCATTTTGATAAAAACCCGAGTCAAACACTACCTAATATGTGATCATCGTAAAGATTATCTCCAAGCAACGATCATTTGCGTTGAGGAATTAAATAGAAACCCAGTAATTTCATCGTTATACTCCCCACCTAGATTTTTAATGTCAGAAAGCCAATATTATAAATCATTTGGGCCCTGTTTCCTAGCCGCTGGCGATTATAACGCTAAAAATACCTTGTGGGGGTCACGACTTATAACACCAAATGGTCGTGTTTTATTTAATACAATTTCTAAAATGGATTTAAATAAGGAAGCGAGCGGACAACCAACATATTTGCCTACTGATCAGCAAAAAATTCCAGATGTCATCGATTTCGACGTGGTTAAAAACATCCCCATAGAATCGATTCATGTTGAAGCTTCCTTAGAATTATCTTCCAACCACACACCTACAATTGTTACTATTGAACCCCAATAGAATTGTATCTCCGACTGGTTACTTAGCAACGTCAGCTACACAAATTAATTGGTTAAAATACAAAAAATATCTCAGTACCTATTGCACAGAAAATATTCCGCTTAGTACACCGGAGAATATAGATCGCTCTATTGTTAATTTTGATAGTTTTCTGAAACTAGCTGTTCATCATTCCAGTATTGCCCCCACCCCCCCCAAAAAAAAAAAACAAAAAATATTAAAATATATTCCACAGATGTCGAGCGTCTCTTGTCTGAAAAAGGAGAGCTCGAAAAGAGTGTCAATTGCACATATCCCCTCAACTTAAGAACTTACTTAAAGAGTGTACAAAAATGCTAAGAAAGTGACTGCAGACTCAGAAAACGGCTTCTCTGGAAAAATATCTTAAGGAACCTGATGCAACTACACAATCAGACTACTCATTATGGCGTGCAGCTAGAAATCTTAAAAGGCCAGTTGTCTCTAAACCATCATTAAGAAACTCGAATGGAATGGAATCATTTGAAAAACGTTTTTACCCCAAATATATTTCACGATACTGCGGTCGAGTTACCACCTGTTGCTGCTAGAGCAGCTGTTCCCCTAAGATTTGAGATAGTAGAAATCGAAAAGGCTATTTGTGATTTAAACCCCAAGAAAGTTCCAGGTTTTGATAAGATCAGTAACAAAATGCTTTTGGAGCTACGCAGAATAGCAAAGAAAATTATTTTATTAATTTGTAATGCTATTCTACGCCTTGAATGCTATCCTCAAAAGTGGAAGGTTTCCTTAGTCACCATGATACCTAAACCAGGAAAGCATCACACAAAAGTTGAGTCATATAGGCTTATAAGCTTACTTTCTTATATATCAAAGCTGTTTGAGAAGCTGTTAGTGTCAAAATTAACCCCAATTTTTAATGAAAATAGATGCAATTCGGCTTTAGAAAAGAACACAGCACAGTTGAACAAACCCATCGAACAGTTAACGCCATAAGAAAAGCCTTTGAAGAAAGAAAATATTGTTCCGCTCTCTTCATCGATGTTTCTCAAGCTTTTGATAAAGTCTGGCATGAAGGCTTATTACATAAATTGAAGCTAAACTTACCAGTAAACACAGGTGGCATGTCATAACGTCCAGTGTCATAGTGTCCATGGACACTATGGCACTCCAAAAAGTTTCACAGTGTCCATGGACTTTATGACACTTTTCAAAGTGTCCACAACTTAACTTATAACCAAAAATATTAATATGTGTAAAATTTGTTTTAAAATACCGTTAAAATGATGTGATTATCAAAACTAAAGAAAAAAAATTTTTAATTGATAGAAATTTTTTACAATTCGAAGCTTTGGCTTTTCATACAGACCATGAAGCAGCTTTAAGGCAGGCTTTAGAAAACGTGTTTGCTAACGCGCCATTAAAAGGTTGCTGGTTCCATTACTTCCAAGCTCTGAGACGCAGAGGTCAAAAGATAAGCAGGGCCCAGATCGTCGCAGTCGTGATCGAGTGACTTTGATCGAAATTTTACTTTTTGAAATCGTCCCATTCGTTATCAAAAAACTTCTATCGTAATTTGAGATTATGTCATTCGGTAACGAGTAGTCGATCGAATGCCTTAACCCGAAATGTCATTGGATAGGTTAAAAACTTTCGTAAAAACATTTAATTGTTTTTTTTTTTACAATTTACAATTTACACACTTTTTGGGAATAATTATTAGATTTCTTCAGCAAATACCTAAAAATGTAAGTACTAAACTTTTTTCAGCAATAAGAAAAAAAAAAATAATAACATTCAGTTTTGCAATTTTTCGCAAATTTTAGTCATGTTTGCGATATTGTAAGTTTTTTGATTCCTTACAGCTTTAACGATTTTTAATAAACGGTAGACTTTGCTATTATGCCGCTGTTAGCCATTTTTTGCGAATTTCCCCTAATTTAGCAATTTTTACGGACTTTTTTATGGACTTTTAATCAATTTTATGGCTTGTTGGAATTATTAAAAATTTTCGCGAATTTGATCTATTTTTGCAAATTTTTTTTTCAACCGATTTAGCGATTTCAAATAATTTTTAGGGTTTGTTTTTAAGTTTGCGATAATTCGCAAATTTTAGCCTTGTTTGCGATAGCAGCGATTTTTTCTGTAAGTTTTCTGATTCTTTACAGCTTTAAAAATTTTTAATAAATACTAGACTTTGCTTTCATGTCGCTGTTTGCAAATTTTTGCGAATTTCCGTTAATTTAGAATTTTTTATAGAATTTTTGCCATTCCTTGTAGTTTTTGGGACTTTTAATCAATACAATAGCTTGTTTGATATATTAAAAACTTTCGCGAATTTTCGCTATTTTTGCAAATTTTCTAAATTTGTAAAATTTTTCCAAATTTCTATAGTTTTCCGAATTTTTGCAATTTTTGCGTTGCTTTGTTGCTCTTTTTGGCAAGCACCGCCGCACTGTGACGCCTTTTCCCAAAAACCGTGGCAAAAATACAAAATTTGATGACAAAATTTTGTAAAATGAATGAACACATCGTATAAAGACCTTTTTACTGATCAGAATTCAAAAACGTTTTTCTTAATTGGATAAGAATTATAGCTGGTGGAGCTGCTTAAAGTCGACAGTTTTTAAGAAAGTCCAAAAAAGATGATTTTGAGAAAAAAAAAAGACATTTTAGAATTGAAGTGTCAGAAATATTGCCATGTGATCACTACTTTTTTGGTATTATTTTAAAGGTATATTTATTGTTTATTAAAATAAGTAAGAAAATGTCCACCAGATACCCTACTTTTTTGGCAGTTGCCGTTTTTCAGACACCCTATATTTAAGTACTTTTTACAAATAAAATAGAGAATATCTAAAAATGGGCAAAAATGGTCACGCCCATATTTTTTTTAGCATTTTTACTACACAGTACTTTAAATATTTTCGCTAAATTGGGCCACAAAAAATTACAGGTTTTCTTGAAATTTGAAGAAAGATGTTAAAATCTTATAGCCAGCGTTGCCACAGCCAAGATATTTTTGCAACCAAAATTAAAAAAAAAAATTGCCAAATAAGGAAAAAAAGCTACTAAAATTTTAATATTTTTTATATTTTATGTTATCTTACAGCACAAAAATGTAAATATAAGTAGAACTGACTGACATATTTATGTTAATGTATGCATATGTGCCTACTTATGAATGTATGTAGCCTTATTTATATACAATATTTTCTTGTGTCAATCAGGTAGGCATAATTATTAGAATTTGTTTATTTATTTAAATTTAAGAACACATTATGAAAATAGGCAGGTAGTTTTAAAACTTGGTTTTTATACTAAGTAAAATAAAAACTGCAGTTGTATATAATTTTTTATTTTTGGGTATAAATTAATCTGCAATTGTGTAATGCAATTAGTTAAAGTTTTACTTTGCAAAAGTAGTGATCAGTACCAGAACTCACAATGTCATTTCAAAATTCGGAATTGTTCGAGTTATTTAGAAAATCACATAATGAAAATGTATTTAATTTGGCTATTGTGGAAAAATTGCACGGTTTACCAGGAAAAGGATGTTAAAAACAAAATTCACTTCGTTTTCTTGGATATTCGTAGAAAATGGCTTGCCTCAAACAGTACGACAAAAACCTTTATGGAAAAGTACTCAGACTGGCTAAATGGAGTAACAACTTTTGAAAACATCGAAGAACCGCATACATCTTTGGACAGCAGAAAAGGAAGACCTGCTAATACTATAAACGAGTGTTCGGAGTACACAAAAAAACGTAAACTTCAAAATGCTACAAAAGATATATCTACATCGAATCTGTCAGAAGCATTATGTCTTAAGTACGTAAAAGTTAAAGATAAATCAAGGTCTGATACAGTAGTTTTGACTTAACTGCCTTTTATTTACGTGCACTTTTGACTTAGCTGCACAAAATTGATAATTTTTGGCATTATTCTTTATAATCCCAATTCCTTTTTTAAGTGCACTTTCTTTATCTGCACATTTAAGATAAGTGCCCAAAATTTTTGGCATTTTAAAATTATTTTCATACAAAAAATTCAAGTTAGCTGCACTTTGACTTAACTGCCCAAAATACATATTTTCTGTAATTATTCTTCAAAATCCTTGTTTAAGTGCATTTTGGATACCTGCACATTTTTCATATTTTTGGGCAGCTTTAAAATATATTTATATAAAACATCAAAGTTAGCTGCACACATGAAAAAATATGGTGGCCACATTTTCACATAAATATCCAATTTTAGCAGTTTATAAAATCAAAAATCGCAAACAAGTCAAGTTGGTATCATTATACACCCAATTCTCTTTTTACACGATAGATACGTTCCCAATAAATTCGTGTAAAAAAATTCGTGTAAAAAAAGATACTAGCCAAAGGTGAAAATAGTAGATTGGTTCCAGACCTAAAAAATAACGTAAAAGTACAATAAACAACAATAAAAAATTTTTGTTAAAGTTTACTTGAGAATTTATTTAACGTGCTTACACATTTTAATATCTTAAATACATATAAATACATACATATATTATAAAAAAAAAAATGATTTGGAAAAAAGAAAACAATATCAGAAATTCATTAATATAAAAAAGGAAAACTAATATTTAATTTATAAAAAGAATTTGTAGAATATTTAAAATCGTGTTAAAACAAAACAATTCGTGTAAAAAGAGAAAAATGTTAACTTTTTAACTCGTGTTAAATGAAAATTCGTGTAAAAATAATTCGTGTAAAAAGAGAATTAGGTGTAATTCATTTATTTTGTTTGCATGTACCTACATTTATGCATATGGGTTGTGGTTACAGCAACTTTACCACGATTATATGAAAGGAATAGCAAATCTTAGGTTTGGAACATAATAAAGTAGTTGTAGTAGTATTTGAAGCTGACGAATGCTCTGTAGAGCAACAAAGTTCAAAATTTCGAATTTTGCGCTTCAACTGCAACGACTACTACAACTACGTTTTCTGTTGACACTACTTTGCAACTGCCGTTTTTAACTTTTGAGAGCTTGCAGCGGTATTCTTAACGTTGTACTACAGCGACTATTCTGTTCCACACTTTTTTGTTACCAATTTGGCTAGCTCGTTATAAAAATGCGTATCAAATGTCTACAAGTTGTTTGAACGTCATTGTTTTTATCAATTTATTAATAAAAACGTTGTTACTCCTCTTTCAAACACTTTACTTTAGCTGCACTTTTATGCAGGTAACCACAATTGCGTACCTGCACATTAAGGCAGCTAAATACATTTAAGATAGCTGCATTTTTGATTTACCTGCACAAAAAATCGTGCAAAGGAGATTGTGCAGCTAAGTCAAAATTACTGTATTACAAAAGCTGTGGAGCTTGCTAGCCCAGATCGACTGCGAAGGATTAAAAAAAGGATTCCAACTCCTCCGAATGCATTACCCACAAAGTATAGCATAGAAGAAGCCTTAGCGTTATTTATGGACTTGGGATTGTCAAAGGAGAAATATAATATTTTACGAAGCTCTTTAAAGAATCATAATGTGAATGTTCTTCCTGGATATAAAAAGGTTACCTCTGCCAAAAAAGAAGCAGTACCATCTAATGTAAAAGTTACTGAAGTATCAGCAGAAGTTGAACTGCAAGACTTAATGGATCATACATCTAAACGCTTAGTTCAAAGTTTTCCTGAAAAAGAAAGAGCATTACTTCCAGATAGGCTTACATTGATAAGCAAGTGGGGATGTGATGGATCATCTGGTCAAAGTGCTTACAAACAAACAATATCGACAACTGACATAACTATTACAGATGCAAAATGTTTATGGCTTCTATAGTTCCTTTACGGCTTAGAAGTGAAATCTCTGAGCATTGGAAAAATCCTCGCCCATCGTCAGTCCATTATTGCCGTCCGATATTTTTTAAATATGCAAAGGAGTCTTCAGAAATAATCAAGTCTACAGTAAACGATATAAAAAAGCAAATTTCCGAACTAAATTGAAATGAAGAATGGAAAAAAGGTTTTCATTTATTATGAATTTTGTCTTACAATGATTGATGGCAAAGTCTTAAATGTAATAACAGATACTTCTTCAACTTTGAAGTGTGCAATTTGCAAAAAGTCACAGAAGGACTTTCAAAATTTTAATGATTCAAGTGATGAGCAAAACTATGAATATGGAATTTCTCCGTTACATGCCAGAATTAGGTGCATGGAGTTTATTTTAAAATTAGGGTATACAATTCCGAGAGAAGGAGAAAGTTTTCATGAGAATGCAACACCAAAAGAAAAACTAACTGCTCGAAAAAATATTATACAAAATGAATTTCTTAAGAACCTTGGACTAAAAATAGACTGCCCAAAGCAGGGATATGGAAATACTAACGATGGTAACATGTCCAGATCGTTTTTTGAAAATGATGAGGTAACAGCCCAAATTACTGGTGTCGAAAACCATATTATAAAAAGGTTGGCAGTTTTTCTAAATGTTATAAACTCTAGAGAAATGGTAAATGGCCCAAAGTTTCAGGATTATGCATCAAAAACTGCCCAGCTTTTGGCTCAAAAGTACCCTGAGAAGAAACTTACTCCTACGGTCCATAAGATTTTGGCTCATGGTCAAAATTTAATTGAATATCAATGCTTACCAATTGGTGAATTATCAGAAGAAGCCCAGGAATGCAAAAACAAAGATTACAAGCACTTTAGATATGCGAATACTTGCAAAATTTCACGGATTAGACAGAATGAGGATCTTTTTTATATGTTGGCGGCCTCTTCAGACCCACATCGCGGAGACATGTAAGATCTCGAAAGGATTTGGAAGAATATAAATATAGCTCCGATATGTTAAGTCTATTACAAATCGCTCAAAATGTTAATGACTATTTTGAAGAAAACTAACTATTAAAAAATTAATAAAAATAACTCAATATCATATTATAATATATCATACTATAAAATAATATTATAAATTAAAATTAGTATTAAAAATATTTCAATAATTTATATCTGTAATATAAATAAAAAGACATATTAATATAACATGTTATATTAGAGTAGCAATGCCAATGCCTATCACAATAAGGGAGCACTTATTTTGATCCTAAAAGATTTAAAAATCCAGTGTCTTTCCCCCATTACAAATTTCTTGGTAACTTCAAAAATTATGATGTTTTCAACAAAAAAACCACTGTGCACAGTGCCTCCAATAATGATACTCATTTTTATAAAAATATCTTTCTTACCTCAAAAGTTATGATGTTTGTAATAAAAACAGTCGAAAGCAGACACTGTTCACAGTGCCGCGCCTAACCTATGACCTTGCAAATCATGTATATTAAAGCTAAAGAAGTTTCCTTTCAAATGCTTTTTAAAATTTTTAAATATCTTTATCAGTTCAAAAGTTATGATTTTTACAACGAAAAAAGTCAAAAGGCCCCACTGTGCGCCGTTATAAAAAAAACCCCATTAATAAACCGAAGTCACTTATTAAGTATACAAGCATAAAAATCTATTACATTTTTTAAACAAATTTCGATTCGAAAGCTTTCGAATGCCGCAATCCCGTTTTCGATACGTCACGAAGTTTTATTCGATACGAAAGTTCATTCGAACACGTGTGCGACGATTTGGGCCCAGGTTTGGAAATTTAATAAAAAGATATAATGACTGTGGTATTTGGTACCGAAAAATCCCAAGTCTGCCATTGGTTGGCTTCGCTAACTTCGGAAACAAGGCAGATTTTAGAAGCTTAACTTAGCGAAACGGGTACTTGTTATACCATAGAGGGGAAATCCTTGCGTCCGGCCGAAGGCCGGTTTTGCAGAGAAGCTTTAGTTAGCGAAGCCGGTGTTTGTTATACTATAGACATAGTTGGGGGTAGTGCACTAAATATTGATTTAAATCAACAATGCACTATCACTAAATAAAACTGCAAAGAAATTAGTTTGCACACTTTTTTACCAGCTTTAGTGATGATTGTTATTTTTTAACTACCACTAAAATTTGCAAATTTTTTCACTATCACTAAACGCAGATTGAATGCAAAAATCTGCACTCAATTCAAATAGTGCAAAATTTGGACTTGCAATCAAAAAAGCTGCATACAAATATTGTATCACTAAAATTTAAAAAATTTAACTTTTAATGTGCATGGCTTTTGATTTTTTCGGAGGATATACATAAGCAAAGAATATTATTGGCTTTAATCATGAAAAAACCAGTTTTTGATTTTAAATTGAGTGCAACAATTTTAGTTGCACCCAAATGAGTGAAGAAAAAAAGTTGCAATAATCTGATGATTGCTTTTTTTTAAATCAAACTATTTTTTTTTTTGAGTGCAAAATTTTTTAACATCACTCATGTTTAGTGAGGCTGCAAATTTTCAATTCATCACTCAACATCAACAAAATGATTGCAATATTTTTGCACTATCACTAAGTGTGAGTTGAAACTGCAAAATGAGTGCACTATCCCCATATATGACCATAGAGGAGAAAATCCTTGCGGCCAAAAGTGTTTTCGTTAAATCGTCGTTCGTAAATTATTGTGTTCTATATGGTTATATTTTACATATAATATAGAACACAATAATTTACGAACGACGATATATTTAATATATACACCCAGAGAAAAAGCAGCAAAACCATTTAAAAAAAAAATAAAAACCAAATTATGTTTAATTTAACCAAATAATTGTCACCGACAACCATATTATGGTTAAATTAATTTTTTTTTTTTTAAAAAATAGCTTTGTTGGTTGTGACCATAATAAAACATGTTTTTCTCTGCGTGTATGTAGATCTTTTTTTGTATTTAACTTCTTTAGTAATTATGGACCTTATGACACTTTCAAAAGTGTCATAATGTCCATTTGCAAAGTGTCGTAATGCCCGCGGATATTATGACACTTTTAAAAGTGTCATAGTGTCCGTTGATACTGTTATACATTTTGGAGTGTCATAGTCTCCATGGACACTATGACACTGGACGTTATGACATGTCACCTAAACACACACAAAGCTTCTTAGTCGGCCGGCATCGTCAGCGGCGCTCACCACGCCTATCTTAAGGGTAGATCTGTTGAGAGTGCGTTGCATGATGTGGTTGGTTATGTAGAGCGGGGTTTGCGAACCAAGGAATACACCTTGGCGGCATTCCTGGATATAGAGGGCGCCATTAAAAATTTGAGGTAAGAGGCTATTAGGCAGGCACTGGTTGACCTAGGGGTTCCGTTGTTTTTGGTCGAATGGATAACTATGATGCTTAGCAGCAGAGTTATTCACTCGGACTGGGGAAACGAACGTTTAAGGAAATCGGTGACTAGGGGGACCCCACAGGGGGGAGTTCTCTCTCCCTTATTGTGGCTCTTAGCCGTCAATGTCGTTCTGGGACGTTTTGACAGAATGGGTCAGAAAGTCGTGGCCTACGCGGATAATGTAGTGATATTGGTGTCGGGCAAGTTTCTGCCGACAATTAGCGACATCATGCAAGGCGCGCTGGGCGAACTGTCGGCATGGGAGTTGATCCGGAGAAGACAGAGTAGGTTCTTTTCACTAGGAGGTACAAGGTGGAGGATTTTAGGCTACCGGTACTAGGGGGAGTGGAGCTTGGACAATCTGATAGTACCAAGTATCTGGGAGTTTTTCTGGACAGCAAGCTGTCATGGGGAAGGAATACTCAGGAGAGACTTAAGAGAGGTCTCAATGCCTACTATGATTGCAGGTCATCGATAGGTAGCAGCTGGGGACTGCGGCCGTCAGTGCTGGGATGGCTGTACACTTCGATGGTTAGACCCATTCTTACGTATGGATGCTGTGTTTGGTGGGAGTCATTGAGATTGGCTAGTCGGAGGAACCTTCTTTCTAAGGCTCAGAGGTGTGCATCAATTGGCATGACAGGTGCCATGAGAAGTACTCCTCAAGCTGCCCTGGATGTCATTCTACATCTTCTGCCTATTGAGCAGTATGTCATGGGAATGGCGGCCAGGAGCATTCTTAGACTGAGGGAGTTAGGATTGACGGGGAATGTCACGCAGGGTCACTCACGGATGCTGAATGAGATTGAGGCTGGTGGCTATTACCTGGGGCCACCCGGCTCCACTGATTATGTGGGTACCAGGGTGGATTTTGGGCGGCTGCCGGGGGTAATAGTGCCTTCTAGGGAGAGGTGGTCAGGTAGGAGATTATTTGGTGGATTTGCTATTTTTACTAATGGCTCGAAGATGAGGGGCACGGGTGCGGGGGTCTACATCTGATCTGAACATTAGAAGGTCATATAGGCTTCCTGACGACTGCAGTGTTTTTCAGGCGGAGGGAGTAGATTCTGGGCGCGACCAATCGGGCCTAGGGGAGCCGAACGGACTGCCGGGTATCGCGGACGCTGTGGCCGGTGCTTAGAAAGTCCGATTCGGGGTCGCTGCTGGGCAGGAGTAGGGTCTGCGTTAGGACCATGATAGGAATGATCACGGGCCACTGTATGATAGGCAGGATGGCGGTGAGGATGGGATCCGACTTGTCGGATATGTGCAGGTTGTGTGAAGACCCTGAAGAGTTGGAGACAGTTGGCCACATTTTATGCCACTGTTCCAGGCTACAGGCTACATATAGCTATCTCTAATTAAGGCGTCACAATGGACCTTACTGGTATCTGAGTGAAGGTGTGAAGGAGACTTCACACCAGCCCAAAGTTTTCAAATTAGGTACAAGCAGCTTGGTTATTAATACATAACATCCGACAAAATGTGGGGGGATTGAAAAAGTGAGCTAGCACAAAGTTGTAAAGTATCTAAAAACTGTATTTATACACTTAAGATAACGCAAAATTACGCAATTTAAATGAAATTACACCTGATATCAAATAAACCTTTAATTAAAAAAAATTAAAAAAAGAGCAAATTAGAAAGTCCATAGTCGGTTTATTCCGAACAAATTTTTAAGAGTGTTCGCTTGTTAGGTTCTATATGCAATTATGGACCTATAACAACAAAATTATGCTATTGTATAATATTATTAAGGAAACTGCATCAACTTGTGATTTGTTCGTCTTAAAGTGATTTAAGGGAGGGGGTTTATATATGACCTACGTTCAACGCTTTACCTACTTGCACAAAATTTTGCCATGCCATAGTAGCTATTTTTTTTTTCAATACATACCAATATTAATACGGCAGTCATGGCCCCTGCAGGAAATGTCACTAGTGAATCTGTTCGGATTCACTATTGACACAGTCAGCAGTACTAGTGACTTATTATACCCCAGACAATGTTACTTACTACAGACATTTAACATGTGTGTGTCATTGGAAAACTACTACTGACGTTGGTACTACCGACTAGGTAGTTCTTTGGAACCAGAGAATCACTAGTACATTTTAGTAAATGTAGTAAAAATACGAAATCATAACAATCTTTTTTTATAATTTCATTAACTTTTATAGGAATTGTACTTCTCAATTGTTATTGATTAAAAAATTTTCGTATTTAAGCCAAATATAGTGGCCAATGTAGTGTAGTAGAGACACTTCGTTAACAATGTCACCAAAATAGTCGACAAAACTGGTGACTTGGAGAAACTTGCACCCTTTAGGGGCATAACAAGCTATTTTTGTAAGTGGTATTTGTATGTGACCCATGGTCAAATATGGACTGATGACAAAATTAATTTCGAAAGATAATTCATGTTAAAATAAAATATATTAGGGCCAAATTATGTCCAAACACCAACATAAAAAGATGGATTATGGGCACAAAGACTATATTTAGAAGAAAAGTTTGTATAGGGCTACGTGAAATTATGGACAGATTCTCAAAATTTTCAAAAAACGTGTGAACAAATTTCATTAAATTATCTTAAAAATGCGACCAGTACTTTGCGCAGAAGGTCTATGTGGACAAACAACCAGCTAGCAGAACGGACGACTCAGACACTGATTTAAAGCCAATCGGTATACTATTTACAACAAATATTTGTATGTATTTCACATACAGTTTTGCCAGAAGTAGGGGAAAAACCCTACATGTAGGTATTTTTGATACTAAAATAGCAGCGTAGGAAAAATCGGACAGATTTTTTATAATTTACAAAATGTAGAGATTTTTCGTCATATCGCAATATTTATGAAATAAATGAAGAAAAAAATGTTTTTTTAGTGATATTTTCTGGTCCAAAAAGGTTGAATTTTGTTTTACTAATGGCGATTTCTTTTCTGAGAAAAATGTTGCATTAATGTTACATGTTCTACATTTTGTGTTCGTTTGTACAAAAAATAGAACTGGGAAAAATTTTCAAGTTCTTTTGTGAAAATGTTGATGAAAAACATGCAAAACATGTTACATGTTTTACCCTTACTTTTACTTAAGGGTTCATACTGCCCTGTTTTACAACTTTGGTACTTACTACTTTGTTTATACAACCAATATTTTATTTTGTTTGTCATAATCAAGGTATATTTACACAAGGTAAACTCGTTGGCCCATATGTTTGTCAGCTGTTTACCCCTAGTTGGAACCCAAACGTCAAATTTCGTGTATATGAGCCAAAATTTGTACATGTGTGCGTTAAATTGTTTTTGTTTTATATGAATACAATTTTGACAACTCGGTTCTTTTTATAGAGCAGCATTTCTACACTCCCAAATGAGTCTACCTTGTGTAAATATACCTTGGTCATAATATTTTAAAAGTTTTGTCAATCTAAATACATCTAAATATTCTTTGACGGCATACTCCATTTTGAATTAAATCGTTTTTTTATTTTGGTGGAAAATTCTATGTATTTATTATCGTTTTAAATTTGTTCAAGCAATAAATGATGTCAATGTCTGTTTCCAAACCGTAAAGTAAGTGTGCAGAAAATAGTCGAATAGTTTTAAAAATCGCTAATGAACTACATTAATAATAAAAGTGTAATAGTTGTAAATAAAGACAGCTACTTCTGTTCGATTGAAGTTGTACAACATGTGACACTTCGAGTGATTATAGGTAACATGAAAAAGTGTTACATGCATATACTGTAGCATTTTTTTCTCAGAATAGAAATCGCCATAAATCGCATTAAAATATACTCGTATTGCCAGACTTGTTTGTATCTTAAAAAGTTGGTGACACCAATATGTATGAATGTATATCTTTTTTCTAAGATATCATTCAATGTTAAAAGATTTAATTAAATTTAATTAAAAGTACGTACATTTGTACATTAGGGCCTTAACTGTTTTACATTTACGCAAATATTTTTCAATCAATATGTTATAATTAAACAACATTTTTAAGTTTACTATTACTATTTTGGTTATTACAAAGTCGTTTTTGTGGGTGAGCTTTTTATTCAAAATGACCCGATTCTTTTTTTTTTTTTTTTTTGTAAAAAGCCCGAAATTCGCAATCGTGTGGTACTGGGGTCGAAATTTGGTTATAACATTAATGTACATATGTATTATATTTTTTTTGTATTTATTTTTTGTCAAAGCTTTATTTAATCTACATATTCGAATAAAATTTATTTTTTCAAACTACGTTTTTCCTTCTATTTTAATGACAATAATGCGTAGGGGTTTTTGTAGGGGAAATCTTTTCAACGTGTAGGGAAAAGTCGGATTTTTCTTAGCATGTGTAGGTATTTTTCCGAAAAATCCACTGGCAACACTGTTCAAATATCAGCTCAAACTCATAATGCTCTATTCAATTAAAAAAGATCAATACATACATATTAGTTAAGATTCATATATAAGCAATTTAACAAAAATAACAGTCTGTTTCTCAGATCAGTTTAGTAAATGCTAACATTTAAAACGCTAAACCAAAAAAAATATTAAGCGCCCTTAACATTTCTTTGCTTAAGCGATTTAAATGTTAAAGTCAACTTTTTGTAATATTGGAAACATATTGTTACGTTTTTCCTTTAATAAACGCGTTTGAGTTCTTTTAATTGCAAATCCGAATAAAAACCCACACTTATTTAACTTCACAAACTTTTTTAATTATTTTGTTCACAATTATTAGTTACGAACAGAACCGTTTCTCAAAACAAACTAAACTAATTATTCATGAGTCACCCCTTTTTATATTTCATAACTATTTCTTGAAATTTCCTGAACCTTCCTGTAATAACTACTTATTATGTTCTAAAACCATTTCTAGGAATGACTGGGAAATTCATGTAATAATTATTTTAAAATAACAGTTGTGTTCAAAATTATACATGACAATTTTAAGTAACTACTATAACTTAAAAGATAACTTATTACTATAACTATAAATAGTGCTAAGATAATTTTACTTTCGCAACACTGCCCTCCACTTAAGCCTGTTCGTCCCGAATAGGCTCAGATTCTCCTTTTCCATAATGGGCTAGTCGTTCTAGATGTACCACTTTCATTTTTGACCTTGGACTCTTGTATTTCTGGATTCGATACACCTCGTCATTCAATTTCTTTATTACTTTATACGGACCATCCCAATGAGTCTGCAGCTTTGGAGATAGTCCTTTCTTCCGTTGCGGATTAAAAAGTAAAACCAACCGGCCTTCTTTGAAGCCTACCGAATTTGCCACTTGATTGTTTCTGGCTTTCATCTGGTCATTTGATAAATTAGCACGCCTTCGTCTTAACTCTCTTTCCTGCTCATGGGTGGAGTCTTTATTATTCGCTGGTACGGATAATTCATCAAAGTTGTAATGCTGGAGCGATGTCCTACTTCCTCCAATTAGACCGCTGTCTTCAACGCACTGTGGGCATTTAATTATGCACTCAACCACGGCTTGCTTGCAACCGACCCAATAGTAGCTTGCTTTTAACTTCTTTATGGTTTTTGTTACGCTAAGATGTCCACCACCAGTACCGACGTGGAATTCCTTCACAACTTCGCATACTTTAGCAGACGGTACTACAATAAGGTTTTTAACCGTTTTGCCATCAGTACTTTCCCATGTACGGTATAGGCAATCATTAACCATCCGCAGACTACTCCACTGCGCCCAATACGCTTTCATCAGTGGACCCTCCAATCTAACTTCTTCATGAGTTGGTCTTTCACCGTCTTTCTTGGCCTTCATGATTTTCGCTAATACGGGGTCACTTTTCTGCGCCGATGACCAGTCTTTGCTGGGTTCCATATGTAATAGTCGAATCTCATTGATGCGTTTTCTGTTTTCATACTCCATACAGTGCTTGCTTTTATGTTGACTGGGCCGTCTTGAATTTGTGCTCGCCTTCCCACGTTTTCCATTGTCTCTTTGGGATGACAATTTGCTATGATCACCAGTGACTAGCTGTCTTACGAGAGCTTCACTTCCATTCCCAACGTTTAGGGGTATTTCTAGACCACGCCAATTCATAATTTGTCGTCCCATATCTAGACTAATGCCTTGACGAATTATAAAATCTGCTCCAATTATGACCTCGTCCATAATTTCAGCCACAATAAATTCATCAAAAACGATCATATCGGCCATTCTTATTTCCACTCTTGCTTTGCCATAGACAATGACAGGCTCTCCCGTAGCTGTTCGCAAGTTAACACCGCTTAGTGGCTCGACAGCTCTCTTTATCAAATCAGCTCTTATAATGGAATGTCCTGCACCAGTGTCGATAGTCAAAATGCGGATTTCATCATTTATGTAACCACAAGTCGTAATATTTCTGTTACTTGTTTTCAATACTAAATTGACCGTATGACTTCCAGTTTCTTCTGCACTGCTTGCTCTTCTCAGCTTTAGCGGTGGCTCCCTTTGCGGCAAAGCAGATCTTGATCGTTGCCTGGGTGCTTTGCAGTTTCGCTGAATATGGCCAATCTTACCGCAATTATAGCATTTTGCTTTATTTTTACCTTGCTTCTCGCTCAAAGCTTGCATCACTGCCTCCTTTATGTCCTTTACAATATCTCTTTCTCCTTCAGCGGCAAAATCAAGTTTTCGCACCTTATACGCTTGCGGCCTTGAAATTATCCTTGCGGTTTCTTGGGCTAGGGCAAATGATACCGTCTCCGCAAACGATGATTTCTGTGATGCACACACCGCGAGTTTTACATCAGCATCTCGTATACCATTTACAAATGCTTAGGTCTTAAAATGATCTAGCAATGGATGACTTTCACCTCAATAAGTAAGCTGCACCAAACGTTCAATCTCTAGTGCGAAATCCTGTAGCGTCTCGTTTGCCTTTTGTACTCTACCCCGTAATTCCATTCTGAATATTTCTTTTCTGTGTTCACCACCATACTTGCGTTGCAGTGCTGCCATAATGTCATCATAATTGTTTCTGCAACTTACTGGTACACTTTCTAAAATTTCAGCTGCAGTTCCTTTTAAAGCCAGAATCAGCTCTATGATTTTTTCTTCACTGTTCCAAGCATTTTTGTTGGCAACTGTGTCAAACTGGAACTTAAACACATTCAATGGTGAACTGCCGTCAAAACTTGGAGCTTTTATTCTATTCGAGACTTCTGGAAAAACTCGCACCGCTCCCTCTTGGTACTGAAGAGTATTTACTCTTTCTTCCAGATGATGTAGTTTTCCATCAAAAACCGTGACTTGTGTTTTAACATTCGTAACTTGAGTTTTTACATCAGTGACTTGTGTTTTTACATCAGACAATTCTATTTCCATATCGTCTACTCTTTCGTTTATAACAGTGGAAATCTCTTGAAGCTTCTCAAGTTTTTCATTAGTAGCCTGAAGTTTTTCGTTTGTCACTCTAGAATTTTCTTGGATTTCGGCTACGATAGCTTTTGAATTTTCTTTCACCATTTTCTCCATATTTTCCTCCATTTTTCTAGAAGTGTCTGCCGACATCTTTTCCATTTTCTGCATCATAGCAGCAAACATTGTGCTTAGATCCATGTTGCTTGTTACTGCACGGGTATCAACTTCTATTTCTTCTTTTTCGTCAAATTCATAAGCTGCGATGTCAATATTGCGTCGCTTAAATTCATCGATTTATCTTTTCTGCAGCTCAGCTTTATTTCCTGCAGTAGGCAGATCCAACTTGCCCAACTCTTTCTTCAGCTGCTCAACTTTTAGCTCATCGAATTTCATTGTTGTTTGTATAGTTTTTTTTTTATTTGTTTATTTATTTTATTTTTTTTATTGCAATCCCACTTCTGACACCAATTGTTACGTTTTTCCTATAATAAACGCGTTTGAGTTCTTTTAATTGCAAATCCGAATAAAAACCCACACTTATTTAACTTCATAAACTTTATTAATTATTTTGTTCACAATTATTAGTTACGAACAGAACCGTTTCTCAAAACAAACTAAACTAATTATGCATGAGTCACCTCTTTTTATATTTCATAACTATTTCTTGAAATTTCCTGAACCTTCCTGTAATAACTACTTATTATGTTCTAAAACCATTTCTAGGAATGACTGGGAAATTCATGTAGTAATTATTTTAAAATAACAGTTGTGTTCAAAATTATACATGACAATTTTAAGTAACTACTATAACTTAAAAGATAACTTATTACTATAACTATAAATAATGCTTAGATAATTTTACTTTCGCAACAATATCTTCCTCCACGGGTTTTTTTTACTATATACCATATTTTTTCAATAAACTTCGGGTTCTAAATCACTATGAAGCTCATACTTAACGAAATCTAATTGTCCATCGCCAATTGCGCCAATCACTCAATCTTTTGCTTGATAAACTATGCAAATATTTTTTTTTAAACAGTGGCTTTGGTTGAATATGGTATAATTTTTATCATTAAATTAAAATCCTTATATTATTGTTTTAATATGAAAGAATTTCCAATTACACCTAATCTACACCTCAAAGAAATTACCCACGCTTTACCCACGACAGTAAAAATTACACCAAAATTCGGGTAATTACCCACAAAGTGGCAACACTGGTATTTATATAACTTTCTGTTATTATCGCACCATGGTGAAGGGTATAAAAGATTCGGTATAGTCGAATATAGCACTCTTACTTGTTGGTAATGAAACGGTTCAAAATTCTTTTTCATATGCCTTCAATATGAAATAAAAAATTATTTTACTTCTACTGAAAACTTTTAAATTTCGAGTTAATACATACCCTCTTTATGATCAAGTGCGATATGAATAGTTATAGCTCTGTTTCTTTACTTTTTGGGTAAAGTTCGTGAAAATGAGAGCAATCATAAATTTCTCTCATAAAGAGACAAAATTACACAAAAGTACGGGAACAGAAAAAACACAAAATTGCGCCACTTTTGAAAAATTTTATATTTTCTGAACAAATAAACTACTTTTACAAAAAAAAAAAATAAAAACAATACAAATACTTTTACAATGACTATTTTTAATTATTTAAGCTTGAGGTCTTTTTATTTATAAAATAATCTATTTA
This sequence comes from Pollenia griseotomentosa, assembly GCA_963931875.1. Lineage (NCBI taxonomy): Eukaryota > Metazoa > Arthropoda > Insecta > Diptera > Polleniidae > Pollenia > Pollenia griseotomentosa. Next base: position 145,415,127 of record OZ007563.1, on the reverse strand, counting down.
TTTAACTCAATATTTCGCTAAGGTTAGCTAAGGTTAGCGAAATATTGAGTTAAATAAATAGATTATTTTATAAATAAAAAGACCTCAAGCTGAAATAATTAAAAATAATTATAAAAATAAAGGTCAAATAACAATAAATAACTTTTACAATAACTATCATTACGTTTTCCTAATATTTCAATATAAAACTTTATATTAAGGTACATTATTTTACTTCACAACACATTTTCCAAAATTTGGTTCATGATTTTTTTTCCTTTGCATTTTATTGTTTTGTTTATGTTTTACAGCTGTTTGACAATTTACACAATTTGCACGAAGAAAAAGTCTGGGCCAGAATGTACTAATAAAGTGACCTCACAAGCGCAGCTGTTTGCAGGGATTTTCTTCGTGTGTGACGTTTGTCGTCATTTTTGTTTGTTTATTTACTTTTTTTGATAAGGCATTTTGACATTTGCCGTCTCAATTCCAGCAAAATGCCTGTTGTTTTTTCTATTGTTTTATTGTTGTAGTACGGAGGTCACTTTGTTAATACATTTTGGTCTGGGCTGTTTCGTGCAAGAAGAAGAATTTTATTTTTTCAAATCCGCTCTCATTAGCTCTGTTTCTTTACTCTACTTTGGGATCCCTCGGGATCAAAATTTGCACGAAAAGCGTTAATGTACTTTTAATTTGTGTAAATGAAAGCGAATTTGAGAAAATTAAATTCTTCTTCTTCTTGCACGAAACAGCCCAGTAGCCCGTTTCTGTATATCTCACATCGTAAAACTCTTCGCATGAAACGTGTGAATTGCAACAAAAATAGTGTGAAATGAAACAAAAAATGGTTTTTCTCACACAAGTGTTTCTGTATCTTTTTTTTGCGAGAATTATCTGTCATTTAAATAATTTTCCAGCAATTATTGGAAGGATGCGAGAAAAAGTGTTTCTATAACAATATTTTGCGAAAAGTTATTTTCAAGAACTGTCAAAATAAGTCACATTTGAAATTGGTGGCGAGAAAAACAAAATGTAGATATTTTGAATTTAAAATATGTTTATATAGTATTTTTTTTTAAATAAATAAAAAAATAGAAGGAATATAAATGATAAATGCATAATTTATATGATGAAAATAAACAAAAAACAATTGTTATATTGTTAGTTTAGTTAGTTTAGTTTAATTTTTGTTAGCCTTTTCTTGTTTTGGTTTTAATCAGTGCTGCCAGATAAATTTGTGTCAAAATCGTCAATTTCCTGAGAAAAAAATAAAAAAGATCGTCTTTTTTGCTTTAAAAATCGTGCAATTTAAAATCAATTTTAAACAAATTTGTTTCGACTTTTTTAAAAAAATAATCAAACAAAAACATAGTTAAAGTTCATGGGTATTTAATAATTATTTTTTAATAATTGAGATATAAATCTTTAATTTACCTATTCCTATAATCTTTTTCTTTTTTACCTGAAATAAACTTAGTAGAATACCTTGTAGTTGAAATTAAAAAAATCGGTTCATAAATAAACGGGTTAAAGACCCAGTAAAATCTTCGCCTACAAAATAATATGTTAAGTAATCAGAAACACATAAAAGCACTACATACAATTCTACTGAAAAATTAATGAATTTTACAAGGGTTGTGCCAAAAAGAACAAATTCAAAAGTAAGTCATTTTTTTATCTTAATACATCAAGAAAAAAGTAGTTATCGAAGTTCTTATGGAAGAAAGCTACTTAATAACGAGTGAAAGAAGCTATCCATTTTGAAAAAGTTTTTACTGGGAGACAAACAAATTTCTTTCTTGCCGGAATAATGGTTTTGGCACAAAAGTGTACATATAAGATAAGAATATCAAATATCAATCATATTTTGTATATGTATATAAGAAGTATTAAATGTTCAAAATAAGCCAAGTCGGTCCATTACTTTCCCTTGAAATTTTGCTTTTGCCGATACATTTTTTAGGGAAGAAACAAACAATTTCGAGGACAATTTTCACAATAGGGATAAATATAAAAATTTAAGCAGCCTTGTTTCTAAAGATATCTTTGTTTCTAATAAACAAACATATAAAAATATTTACAATTATCGTATTTCGAAGACTAAGGGGCTTATAGTGTAAAACGCAACGCCAACAATTTCATTAAAAGCAAAAATAAAATCAAAAATATTTTATAAATTTGTTGTTGCTTTCTACAGACATACATATTATTTTTTTTTTTCAATTTTCAACGCCACAAAATAGAAGTGTTTGAAATTTAAAAATTCAAGATGAATTTCTATAGAAAGTAACAACAAAATTATAAAATATTTTTGATTTTGTTTTGCTTTCGTCACTTTTTTAGAAAAAATCATCAAAACGTCACTTTGTTAATATCGGAACAAAAAATCGTCAAGATGACGATAACTCGTCAAATCTGGCAGCCCTGTTTTTATTATATTTATTTCTTTTGTTGACGTTTCGCTTTTATTTGACACTTAATTACTGGAAATATTCCAGTATAAACAGAATTTGTTGTGTCTGTTTTTGCATTCAAATACAGAAACACTTTTATCTCATAAATCGAGAAACGATTGAATTTTTTGTTTCACACTTCATGTAAGAAATTTTACGATGCGAGAAATACAGAAACGAGCTACAGACTTTTTCTTCGTGAAAATTGTGTAAATTGTCAAACAGCTGCAAAACATAAACAAAACAAAAAAAGCAAAGAAAAAAAATTCTGGAAAAAGTGTTGTGGAATAAAAAATGTACTTAAATAGATAGTTTTGTACTAAAATATTAGTTATTGTAAAAGTGTTTGTTTTGTTTTATTTTTTGTAAAAGTAGTTTATTTCTACAGCAAACATAAAATTTTGCAAAAGTGGCGCAATTTTTTTTTCTATTTTGTGCTTTAAATTGTGTTTTTTCTGTTCCAGTAATTTTGTGTAATTTTGTCTCTTTATGAGAGAAATTTATGCTTGCTCTCATTTGCACGAACTTTGCCCAAAAAGTAATGAAACAGAGCTATCTACACAAATTAAAAGTATGGGAACGCTTCTCGTGCAAATTGGGATCCCGAGGGATCCAAAAGTAGAGTAAAGAAACAGAGCTTATATATGAAATTATTTAATAAGCTTTAAATAAATAGCTAAAATTTTTAAAGTATTTAGATTTTTACTTTATAGCAAAAAATATATTAAACTTACCAATTATAAACCACATTTTCACTAATATTTATTCCCCCTTTTTCTAAATTGATTGTAATTTGGAAATCACTATCAAAGGGATTATTCTTAAACTTTTGCTCAACGTCCTGTAAAGATTTGTGGGTGTATAAACCTTTTAAATCAGCTGGCAGTAAACGTTTAATGGTATATGCAACATTGGCACCCATATAATCAACTAATTTACACCATAAATCCTCTTCGCAATATTTACTCGATGATGATGTCTTAACGTTTGCATAATTTTCAATAGTTAATTCTAAATCTGTTCAGGGAAAATAAACTGTTAAATGTTAACAAAAAATATTAATTTGAAATTTTCTTTCAGTCAATTACCAGATAATTTACTCATTAAAAGTTTATTCCACAACCTGCGTAGTTTAATAGCTCTTTGCAACAATTCACAGCCTGCTTCTGGTGTAGGAAAATCTAAACACAACCAAGAATCGCAAATCAAACGGGTAATTGAAGCATTAGTGTCAATACTATAGGAGAATAATAGCAAACATTGGACAGCGGGCATTCGTATGCAATTCATTAAATAAGGTTTAGCAGTCTCTAATAAATTTCTTTAAAATTAGAAGCAAAAACATAATAACAAATATGTAAATATTTAAGACGATAAGTTTAATTTAAAAAATTTACTTACTGATAACACAAAACTTGATGCGCTTCACTTAACACTTGTTTAGGAGTATAATACGAAGGTTTATCTAAGATATCACTATCATTTAATTTTAAAATATCAAAAGATTTTGCAAAATACGAATTAGGATGTACAGATATAAAAGGTTTCAGAAAAGTATGAAAAAATTGTTGAGAACCACCCTTGCAATAATTAAATTCATCTGCTATAGCTATTTGAGGATAAAACCCGCTCAAAATAATAAGTTTCAATAAAATTACATCACGGTACTTATCAGTTTTAGAAGAATTGAGTAAAATCTGAATAATTAAAAAATTTAAATAAAATCAATATACACATCGGACTTGATCAACAAGAGGGTATTAACTCAAAACTTTTTGAAAAATATAGACACGTCATAAACATATCTACCGCTGTTAAAATAGCGTGATATTTTGTCTACTTTTTGCGAATGAAATTCTTTTTATTTTGTTTACATCAAATTAAAAATTGTTTTGGTTCTACAGAAAATTTTTAAATATCAAGTAATATTCTCTTGTTGATCAATTGCGATATGTTTATGTATGTTGTTTTTAACAATTTTAAATATTATTTACCTCAAGTTTGGCACTATCGTTATGTAAGCGGAAATCTACATCACGTATATCATCTCCAGCGATTTCAACATCATCATCCTCATCACTGTTTTGACCAGTATGATTTTTAAGTAGTTTGCGTTTGCGTGGTTCTTCATATTTTTGCTTGCGTTTAATAGCTTTTAACATGCGTACTTCTCCATGGTGTCGGGCTCTTTCCGAACTAGAGCGTTCATCTGCCGTTTTACAAGTTGTCATGTTGCAAGATTCCAAAATTTTTTGAAATTGATTACGTAATTTTGTAATTTCATAAAATCTAAAAGAATGGTAATATGATATTGTAAGTATAAACGTGGATTTTCATTTTAGCGTTTTTATTTTAACTAGGTTCGCCCGGTGGCCTAAATTCGACCACTTGACATTTAATTTTGAGAGAGCCAGTGCGTTATACAACAAAAATGCACTCATTTTAAGAGAACAACAAAATGCGCTCTTTTCACCCATGTGTGCAGGGGTGTTAGATGTGACGATTTTTTGTCATTTTGACGATTTTTTTGAGAAAATACAGTAAAAAAAAACTAAAAGTAATAGTGTTATGACGATTTTCTGGCATCAATAAAACACAAGAAATATTTACAATTAAATTGGAAACAGTTCAAAACGTAAAAATCAATTTTTCGAAATACAAAAATTACGTCGGTCCTATTGGCCCGCTTTTTAAAAATTGGTTAAATCCGCTTTGCGTTTTTATGATTTCGATTTGCGTCGCTACATACGATTGCATTTTTTCACTGAAGTCATAATCACATGTGAAGAATTTTTCTATTTGCGTGTAAAAATGCGAATTCCCATTTAATTCTGTTAGGTAAGTTATTCTAAGTATAATGTATAGTTGCGTGTTAGGAAGAAGGAAGTTAGTTCTTAATAAGAAGTTGTGTAGAAAAATGAGTGCAAAGAGAAGAAAATGCATTAGTTTGGAATTAAAATTGGACGTAATAAAACGTTTTAAGTCCGACAAAAAGACTGTTGATATAGACAGAACCCTTGGTGTAGCACATTCAACAGTAAAAACAATTTGCAATAGTGATAGCGCTAAAAATTTTTCATTTAAAGATAGCTCGAGTTAATGGCAAATGAGATTTTATTTTTTATTTGTTATGTTTTTATGAAAATATATTTTTTCTTATGTATTCTTATGCTGAAATAAATAGAATAAAACTTAACTATATCACTTTCTTTATCATAAATAGAATTTCTTGCTAAAAATTTAATTTCTTAATCACTCAATGCAATACATTGTCTCTAATATGTAAAATTTAATCATTTGACGATTTGTTGACGATTTTGTTAAATGTTCGTGACGATTTTGACGAATTTTGTTAGAACTTTTGACGATTTTTGAAGAAAAAAGCTTAACAACCCTGCATGTGTATCCGTTTGCAAGTACAAAAAAACGAAAAGAACTACAAAAATCATTTGTAATTTTAACCGCCGCACAGTGGCTGAAAATTTTATTTCATTGGCCAAAAGTCCAATTTTTGTTTGTCACCGATTTCAAAAATTTTAATTTTATTTAATAGTAAACATATTAAAACTAAGGTAGCCAAAAAATTAGGTCAAAATATTGGTAATTGTGGCTGTGCCATGTTGTTAAGCACAACTTTTTTTTTAATTCAGAAAAAAGTGTTTTTTTTTTAATATTAATCCGAAAGAAATTATCTTTGCACAAAAACTATCAGCGATAATGACCTGCCTGCTTTTTTGCTAGGTTGGTAGTCTTGTTACCTTTAAAAAGGTAATATTTGCGACTGTTGTGTTATTTATATTTGAGATGTTAGGACATATTTTCTAAACTACTATATTTTTGTCAAATTTCAACTTTAGTAGAATAGAACTTTGCGGATCAAAAGGGATTAAGAAGGTTAAACCACTGATAGAAAGGTGAAAGTGTTTTCTTTAACCCTGTATATACTCTTATACCCGTTTGGACCCGTCTGTTTAACACTTTTTTAATTTTAATGAAATTAGTAATTTCAAATTACTCAAAAAAAATTTTCTAAACTACTATATTTTTGTCAAATTTCAACTTAAGTAGAATAGAACTTTTGCGGATCAAAAGGGATTAAGAAGGTTAAACCACTGATAGAAAGGTGAAAGTGTTTTCTTTAACCCTGTATATACTCTTGTTCCCGTTTGGACCCGTCTGTTGAACACTTTATTAATTTTAATGAAATTACTCAAAATAAAATTTCTAAACTACTACATTTTTGTCAAATTTCAACTTTAGTCGAATAGAAATTTTGCGAATCAAAAGGGATTAAGAAGGTAAAACCACTGATACAAAGGTAATTTTAATGAAATTACTCAAAAAAATGTTTTTTTACAATTTTTTTTTTATTCCGCAAAAATGTTTGCAGAAGTAACAGAAATCATGTGCTATTATTGTCTTCAAAAAAAAATGTGTAATATAGGAAAAATTAATCGTGATCGAAAATAATACAGGTAGTACATATAAAAAATTTTATTAATACTACACAATCAGAAAAACTACCCTTTATTTAAAAAACTACTAAAGAACAGAAATAACACAGAACAGAATATGGAATATTTGCAATCAATCTTTCAATTAAATGTGTATAATTCATTAGATCTAAGACAGACATTGTATTAGTAAAAAATAATAATAAACAGAAACTCACATTGTTACAAAAGCTATTAAAATCTATTGCTGCTATTATTTTTAAAAGGTTTTTTTTATCCACATATGTATGAAATGTTTTAATAAATAAATAAGTGTAAACAAATTTGAAAGCAAAAAATTGTTTATTTTTCAGCAATAATAGCAAAATTTCCAGTGGATTTTACTATTTTTTTTTTAATGTTAAAATTTTTTTTATAGTGTAAACATTTAATTTTTTTGAGTGTCCCATTATTACAAAAAATGTTAATGATTATTATTTAAATCTAAAAATTACATTTTTAAATAATTAAAAGAAATAAAAAAACCATATTGCACGCTAAAGTTAAAAAAAATCTAAAGTTCCACTTTGCTCTTAAATTCCCCAATAACTACTCAACCGATTTTAATGAAATTTAAAGTGGAAAAAGTTTAAAAAATTTCACTAAAATATCTCCTTCGGTTCAAAAGTTCCAGATTTTTGGCCAACGAAAAAGGATTTTCAGCCACTGTGCGCCGTTAATACATGTGTGTACGTGTGTTTGCAAGATAAATTAATGCTTTTTAAACACTTAAATTTATATTGTGCATATCTACACTAGCGTGGCCGTTAGTTGTATGGAGAACTTTTTTTTTTTGATTTCTTATACTCTCCCCCTCCAAATCGGTTCAGTTTTATGTAAAAAAAAATACAAAAAAATTTCGTAGCGATAAGTTGTGTTTTAGGGAGGGCGTCCGCCCCTCAAAGTTTGCCATCAAGCCATTTATTCAAATGTAATTTGTTTGCGTATGACTATCTTCTAAAAACAACATTTTACAAGAATATGATAAATCGCAATATTTTAGCTCTTCTAGTCAACAACATAAGCCTCTAAGAAAGTTTTTTGCTAAAATCAATATTTTAGAAAATAATTAAGAAAATAAAAACAAAATACCAAACATTTTATATACGTTTTATATATATAAAAGGGGGATTTAATGTCAAGTGACCCAATTTTGAAATAGATGTCTTTCGATTTAAATGAAATTTACACCAATTTTAGTACTGTTAGATAGTAGCTTAGACACAAATTTTCAACAAGATCGGTCAAAAAGTTTCTGAGTTAGAGGGGGTCAAAGTTTGACATTTTGGCCATACAGGTGTTCGTTCTCATCCATGTAACTTATTACCTATTGGTGTAAGCAAAATTTGTCCCAAGTAGCTTAGATAGCTGTTTAATCAATCTTTTTTAAAAATATTTTTTTGTTTTTTTTTTTTAAATTTTTTAATTATTTTTTTTAAATTTAAAACTTTTTTTTTATTTTTTTTTAGCCAAGTGTTAAATTTAAAAAAAAAAAATTTAAAAAATTTTTTAAAAAAACAAAAAAAATTTTTTTAAAAACTTTGATCAAAAAGCTATCTAAGCTACTTGGGACAAATTTTGCTTACACCAATAGGTAATAAGTTACATGGATGAGAAAGAACACCTGTATGGCCAAAATGTCAAACTTTGACCCCCTCTAACTCAGAAACTTTTTGACCGATCTTGTTGACAATTTGTGTCTAAGCTACTATCTAACAGTACTAAAATTGGTGTTAATTTCATTTAAATCGAAAGACATCTATTTCAAAATTGGGTCACTTGTCATTAAATCCCCCTTTTATATATATAAAACGTATATAAAATGTTTGGTATTTTGTTCTTATTTTCTTAATTATTTTCTAAAATATTGATTTTAGCAAAAAACTTTCTTAGAGGCTTATGTTGTCGACTAGAAGAGCTAAAATATTGCCATATATCATATTCTTGTAAAATGTTGTTTTTAGAAGATAGTCATACGCAAACAAATTACATTTGAATAAATGGCTTGATGGCAAACTTTGAGGGACGGACGCCCCCCCTAAAACACAACTTATCGCTACGAAATTTTTTTGTATTTTTTTTTATATAAAACTGAACCGATTTAGGGGGGGAGAATATAAGAAATCAAAATAAAAAAAATAACGGCCACCCTAATCTACACATAAATGCCTTTAAAAATATTACCAATCTTTATATATAAATACGGAAACAATTTTTTTGAAGTTTAGTATCTTATCGTCCACCGATTTTAATGAAACATACATATATCGGGTGGCATGTCATAACGTACAGTAGTGTCATAGTGTCCATGGACCATGGTAATATTTTCGGATTTAAAGCAATTTTTTAATTTTATGGATTACTAGCTGACCCGACAGACGCTGTCCTGTCCAAATTAGGAAAAATGTTTGCGTTCGGTTTTTAAAATCCGTTAAAAAGATACGAACATTTGAAAGAAAAATTAGTCAAATCGATGGAGCCGTTTTCTGATTTTAGGTAAATCGAAAAAAGTGGGTGTTAAAGTGGGCGGGGCAGAATTTTCTTTCCGTAAAAATCTAAGTTAAACCATGGCGATGATTTTAAAGAAAAAATTATCCAAAGCAGTCAAGCCGTTCTCAAGTTATGCGCTTAATAGAAAAAGTGGGCGTAAAAGCAGGCGTGGTACATTTTTCTCTCGATGAAAACGTAAAATGGATTAATACGAACATTTAAAAGAAAAATTAGTCAAATCGATGGATCCGGTTTTTGATTTTAGGTAAATCGAAAAAAGTGGGCGGGGCAAAATTTTCTTTCGTAAAAACCTAAGTTGGACCATGGCAATCAGTTTAAAGAATCGTCCAAATCGGTCGAGCCGTTCTCAAGTTATGCGCTTAATAGAAAAAGTGGGCGTAAAAGTAGGAGTGGTAAATTTTTCTTTCGATTAAAACTTAAAATGGATTAATACGAACATTTGAAAGAAAAATTTGTCAAATCGATGGAGCCGTTTTTTGATTTTAGGTAATTCGAAAAAAATGGGCGTAAAATTGGGTGGGGAAAATTTTCTTTTCGTATAAATCTAAGTTGGACCATGGCGATAATTTTAAAGAAAATATCGTCCAAATTATATAGATGCCATTATATATATATGTGATCCTCTAACTCCCATTGGAGCATAGGGCGCCAGGCTGTTTAATTAGCGATTCGTTAGCAATTTGTGTTTCGGGAATGTGGGCTGCTAACCCTCGTCCCCTAGATTGGTGATAGGGCTGCTATCTACGTGTCCAATCCCACGATGCAACCATGTTTCAGCGGTTATCGCCTACTTTCCTGAGACGTCCTTTCGACCATTCAGGATACATGGTTGTGGCGCCTTCTAACTCTGGCTAGCCTCGAAGCGGATGCTACAAAGCCATTGCCCGGGGGGTACTTGGTCTAAGACCGGAAGTAGTTAGCTGCTTGGACAGTTCAACAAAGGAATCGTCCTGGCCACTCCCAGTGAGTGGCAAATCAGAAACTTTCCACCTCTGCGAAAAGTCCCACCCCCCACTATAGATGCCATTGGTGGTGCAATTTGAAATTTTGCCACGCCTCTCCGCCCGCAGACCGAAGATCGAAAATCAGACTTCACAGTGTCACCCGCCTGAATATTCCCTGAAAATTTCATCAAAATCGGCATAGCCGTTTTGGAGTCCATACGTTTCATAGATACACACATCCTGTTTTATATATATAGATAGATAGAAAGATAGATAGATAGATAGATAGATAGATAGATAGAAGATAGAAGATAGAAGATAGATAGATAGATAGATAGATAGATAGATAGATAGATAGATAGATAGATAGATAGATAGATAGATATGCTTACTGGTGGAATGAGGAAATTGCCAGACTCAGAGGAGAGTGCCACAGGGCAAAACGAATAGCCACGCGAAGCAAAGGTGACCTAGCGGTAATAGAAGCGTACAGAAGGGCTAGAAAAAGCCTTAGAATGGCGATCAAAGACTCCAAGAAAAAATCGTGGGAACTTCTATGTGACGAAATAAATAAGGACCCATGGGGACTTCTGTATCGAATAATAATGAGGAAACTAGGAAATCGAAACACAATACCAGGCATAAAAGATCCAACTTGGGCATATACTATAGTGACCACACTTTTCCCCAAAATTGATAGGGACGGTTATAATTTTTCCTTACCTCAATGTGCACAGGATTGTGACCTTTTCTCGCACAAAGAGGTAATTGATGTAAGTCGCACGTTAAAAAAACACAAGGCACCAGGACCAGATGGTATCCCAAACGAGATCGTGTCCCTGGTGTGTGAGCATTGGCCCGATATATTTAAGGATACTTTCAACAGTTGCCTTAAAATGGGAATCTTTCCAAAGGCGTGGAAGAAACAATATCTTGTATTGCTACGTAAAGCTGACAAACCATTGGATAATCCATCTTCATATAGACCTTTATGTCTATTAGATACCTGTGGAAAGTTCTTGGAGAAATTACTGCTGAATAGACTTGAGATGGAAATAAATAGAAACGGCGGATTCTCAAACATGCAGTTTGGGTTTGTAAAAGGAAAATCAACTATTGGTGCTATCCGTGAGGTTGTAAATACTGCAAAGAAAGCCATGGAAAATATGAGATTCTGTTCTATCGTAACTCTGGACATTAAAAATGCTTTCAATTCTGCGAGCTGGAATGTAATCCGTCAAACAATGCGAGATCGAAATTTTTCGGAATACTTGATCGGGATGGTAGATAGTTATCTGCAGGACAGAATACTGGAATATGAAATAGATGGTGGAGTAAACTATTACGAGGTGTCTGCTGGTGTTCCCCAAGGCTCTATTCTTGGTCCATTCCTATGGAACCTAATGTATGATGGACTGTTGAACATAAACTTACCAGCGGGTTCGAAACTAGTGGGTTACGCAGATGATGTGGCTCTGTTAGTGGACCAACCCTCTACACCGTTGATAGAGATAGTGACGAATGACTGTCTTGCGAGAGTTGGTAGGTGGTTGAGATCTAAGGGTCTAACACTTGCGGCAAATAAAACGGAAGCGATCCTTGTAACCAAACGGAGATCTTTCGAGTATCCGGGACTAAAGGTCGAAGGATATGAGTTGATTATCAACAAAACCCTGAAATACTTGGGAGTAATCTTGGATAACAAGCTATCTTTTGAACCACACGTTAGGATGGTAACTGAAAAAGCTCTGGGAACAGCGGCGAAACTGGCCAGAATAATGCCAAATATTAGGGGTCCAGGACAAACCACCAGACGATTAATTGCCACGGTTGCATACTCACAGGTGCTTTACGCAGCTCCTGCTTTCAGCGATGCTGTCAAAAAAAACAGGAAACTTAGGGATATCCTGGAAAAAGTGAATAGGACTTGCTCGATACGAATAACGTCAGCATACCGGACTATATCCAGCGCGGCTGTGGCTGTACTCGCTGGTGTACCACCGATCGATCTGTTACTGAACGAAAGAAAAGAAATATACGAAAGACGAGAACATATAACACATGCAGGTGAAAACTTCGATGGTAGAGAAAAGACACGTATAAAAGATGATGCAAGGGAAAGGCTGCTCCAAACTTGGCAAGTACTATGGGATGAAACAGATAAGGGTAGATATACCCACACTCTTATTCCAAACATAAGGGCTTGGATGGGTAGAAAACATGGAGAAATTAACTTTTTTCTTACCCAGGTATTTAGTGGGCATGGCAACTTTGGCACATACCTAAAACGTTTCAGGAAGAGGGAATCGGATGTTTGCGAACTCTGCTGTAGCTCCGAAGACAATGTTGCACATGCCGTTATGAAATGCGGCTTTTCGCGGAGCAGAGGAAACATATTTCAGGAAATGTCTGAGAATATCACGATAGCTGATATATTTAACTTAATGCTATCAAGCCCAGAGAAATGGAACCAATTTTCACGTGAAATGGAATCTATTCTGAGAGCGAAAATGGAATGGCAACGAGCACAGGCGCCGAACCCCTAATCTCATACGGATGTATGATGGACGGGGGAGTAGGAAAAGGTGATGGTTGATGACCAGTAAAATGAACTCCACCCCGAAGTAATGCTAGCGTGGTTCCGGGGTGGTGGTTCCGGTGTAGGGCCACTAGTTGATAGCTCGCTATCACTACGTCCAAAAAAAAAAAAAAAAGATAGATAGATAGATAGATATGTATATAGATAGAAGAAGATAGATATATATGGGAGATTAATCACATCAATTTAGAAACCTCCGTCGGCTCATGCACATGATACAGATCAAAGCATGATCAATTGCATAGCTTACGATTTGATTAATTTTCAATGGCACTTCTTGTCGGAAATTGTTCATACCAACATAGAAACCTTTGCCGGCTCATGCGCAACAACTTTACTAAGGACCATAGCATGATCAAATGATATAATTTATTTTGAGTAGTTTTCAATGGTGCCGTCTATCGGAAATTGGTCATACCAACCTAGAAACCTTTGTATGGTAATGCTCAACAGCTGTGCTAAAGATCATAGCATGATCAAATGCACAGTTTATGATTTAACTCATTTCGAGTCATTTTCAGTGGCGCCACCTGCCTGAAATCGGTCATATCAACTTATAAACCTTCGCCGGCTCATGCTCAACAACTTTGCTAAAGATCATAGCATCGTCAAATGCAGAGTTTACGATTTAATTCATACTGAGTCCAGCCGTTCTTTAGTTATAAACGTAGTAACTAACGCCACTTTCTTTTATATATATATATATAGAAGAAGATAGAATAGATAGATATGTAGATTTTTAATTAAGCGATTAAAAGTTTAGAGTTTTTTATTTGATGTCAATTAAGAAGTAAAAATTCTTAATTGAAAAAGACTTATTTAAACCCCAAGAAACATCCACCATTAAAAGAAATTCTCCCCTTTGTCTAGATCGTAAACTTCTTTATAACTTTCATCTTAAAACACTACGGTATCCAATTATGGGGCACTATCCGGCCTCCAATCATATCCACTTTCTAATATGTCATCGTTAAAAACTATGTCAACAAAGTATTCAATAAAATAGTTACAAAGTCTTTAATTGCCCAGAAATATTTTAAATGATGGCGGCCACATTCGCATTGGGAGTCCATCATTTCATATAGCCCCCATACAAGCTGCTTTCCGGAATAGGGTCTTTGTGTCCACTATCAAAACAATGTTTATGAAATTTAAAACATATGCAGATAGATCTTTTTTTATATAACACATAAGCTATGTATTTTTTTAAAAATAGGAGCACGAGGGAAGATAGGGGCCAATTTCTGCCTCTCAGAAACTATAAAACCGATTTTAATGAAATTTAAGACATAGATAGATCACTATTCATATAGCCATAAACTCTCGAAAATTTGTTTTTAAATACTGTGGTGTTGGGTATCATATGGTCAAGCTTGGCTGACTTTACTTTCTTACATGATTTTTACGTTACTTTGTCTTAGCGGTACTGTAACGTACTTTTTATATTGTTGTATATTTGGGGTTTTATCTCTTGTGTTTTATCCAATTAGAATTAATAAAAACGCTTGTCCTTTTAATTTCTAAAGACTATATTTATTTAAATTTAAATTAATTAAGGAACAATTATTTGTTTAATTATGTACGTCTTTAATGCACCGAAGTCGACAGGAAACAGGCAGACTTCTTTTTAATTCTTTTTCTGTCATACTAACATGTGCATTTTTCTTTAGTTGTAAAACTGGTTATCAAAGAATTTGGTAACTGGTAGTGACAGGGTGCCACATTACTCCCCTCGCTGGAAAAAGGTCATCTAAATCGAACCGGGAGCTTTACACGCCTACCACTAGTTGTTTTAGGTACTGCTTCAGGTAATTTGATGATTGGTGGTCGGGTCGAAGGAGTGGTACAGCTGAGATCATTTTGAGTTGCTAGTTCTGAAGTTGGATTATTACTGTGAATATCTTCGGTAACATTTGGCGAGTTAGAATTGAAAACATTTGACGCAGGTAACATTGTCGTTGTTTCTGTTTGGTTTAAAAACTCAGACGCTGGAAGGAAACAAGGTTTCAAACGATCAACACTTATATTTGTTTTTCGACCGTGCCTAATTATTGTAAAATATTTCGCAAAACGTTTTAAAACTATGTACGGGCCGTCGTACGGATGTGTTAGCGAGGGACGTATCGAGTCGTTTCGAACAAAAACGTGTGTTGATGTCTGTAGATCTTTAGAGATAAATGTTGGATTAGAACAGTGATGTGAGGTTTGAGTTGGCTGAATATTTGCCATTGAGTTTCGAAAAGCGTTTAAAAAATCGCAAGATGGTTCTGTACTTTTTCCTTTAAAGAAAAATTCTCCTGGGATTCTTAAGGTGGTACCGTACACGAGCTCTGCAGGCGATGCGTTTATATCGGGTTTAAACACTACGCGAAGACCAAGTAGAATTATCGGTAAATGGTATGTCCATCTTGATGAATCGTGACATAATATAGCAGACTTTAATGTCCGATGCCATCTCTCTATGAGGCCATTACCTTGAGGGTGATATGGTGTGGTCCGTAAATGAGTGGCTCCAATTGTTTGCATAAGTTCGCAGAAAACTGAAGACTCAAACTGCCTGCCTTTATCAGACGTAATACGCTGAGGGACACCAAACCGAGCAATCCAATGTGTGACCAGGGCTTTGGCTACCGTTTCGGCTGACATGTCGGGTATCGGAACAGCCTCGGGCCAACGAGTAAATCTGTCGATAATGGTAAGACAGTATCGTTGTCCTTCACATAAAGGAAATGGCCCGACTATATCTATATTAATATGGGAAAAACGTTCGTGAGGCTGCTCGTACATGTCGGGGTTTGTTTTAGTGTGGCGGTGCGTTTTTGAACGTTGACAGGCTAAGCACGTTTTGACAAAATTTGCAACGTCCCTTTTCATACCCGGCCAGCAAAATCTTGAAGTCACTAGTATCGTTGTGGCGCGTATGCCAGGATGAGCTAAGTTGTGTAACGAGTTTAAAATTTTGTGTCGAAATTCTTTTGGGACGAAAGGTCGAATACGTGAAGTAGATGTATCGCACACAATTTCTTCATCACATCCTATAACAATTAAAGGTTTTAATACTAGTGAATTGGTAGACGTACCTTGTTTACGTAGAAAATCTTGTAGCTCCTTGTCACCCTTCTGTGCCACTGCTACATCGTTTAAATTAATTTTTTGTAAGGCAGATTCGTTGTTATTGGACAATGTCATTATTCGAGAGAGTGCGTCAGCTGTTATATTTTGTTTTCCAGGGGTGTGACGTATATCAGTTGTAAACTGGCTGATAAAATCGAGTTGTCTTAACCTGCGTGGTGACGCTTTCTCCATTTTTTGATTGAAGGCGAAAATTAATGGGCGGTGGTCCGTGATTATATAGCAGGAACGACCCTCTATTGCGTACCGAAAATGACAGACAGCCTGGTAGACGGCAGCTAACTCTCGGTCGTACGTTGAATATTTCTGTTGCGTTGCTGTCAGCTTTTTAGAATAAAAAGCTAAAGGCTGCATATGACCGTCAATTCTCTGATGCAGTGCTGCTCCCACAGCGGTGTCGGACGCGTCAACGTAGAGCGCTTATTCTGCACCATGTACTGGATGAGCGAGTAAAGTGGCGGTGGCTAATTCGGTTTTGCAACGATTAAACGCGTCTTCGGAGTCTGGCGTCCAAACTAAAGGAGTTGCGTCGTTCTTTTTGTTACCTGCGATCATATTTTGTAGGACTCCTTGGTATGCTATAGTGTTGGGCAAAAATTTTCTTTAGAAATTCATCATACCGATAAATCTTTTGAGTCCCTGAGCGTCACCCGGTCTCTGGTAGTTCTTTATTGCAGCAACTTTCTCAGGAGATGGACGAATGCCTTCGGGCGTGACGAGATGTCCCAAAAATGAAATCTCGGATTTGCCAAACTCACATTTATTAACGTTTATAGCGAGTCGGTTTTCACGAAGTCTTTGAAAAACTAAGTGAAGGTCTTGGCGATGTTGATCTAACGAAGCGGAGGCAATAAAAATGTCGTCAATGTACGGGAACACGCAATCAACCCCTCTGAACACTTCATTGATGAGTCGCTGAAAAGTCTGTGCAGCGTTGCGTAAACCGAAAGTCATGAAGTTAAATTCGTACAACCCAAAAGGAGTACTTATGGCCGTTTTTGGAATATCGTCGGCGTGTATGGGAACCTGGTGAAATGCTTTTTGTAGATCGATTTTTGAAAATATTTTCTTACCTTGCAAATTGTTCGTAAAATCCGTTAAATAAGGCAAGGGGTACCGATCCGGTAAGGTTTGCGCGTTTAACGCTCGGTAGTCGCCGCAGGGTCTCCACTTTCCATCGCTCTTTTTAACCATGTGTAATGGGCTGCACCAATTGCTTTTTGAGGGCTGGCATATGCCAGCTTTAATTAAAAAGGAAAATTCCGCTTTGGCTGCAGCAAGTTTCTCCGGCGGTAATCGACGCGGCCGGCAAAATGTAGGTTGTCCAGTTGTTTCAATTCGATGAAAAATTGTTGACTGTGTTCTTGAACCATAGGGCGAGAGTATCGTAATGTCGTTAAATTTTTGTAAAAGGTCTGCAAACGGGTCATGAGAACTATTCGACTTAATAGCGTCAATTTTTGCGTTCAGTGGTAACGTAAGCTGCGAAGCGTGACCAGTGACGTTGTCAATTAGCCGGTTTCGTCGCAAGTCGATTAACAAATCATAATGTTTGATGAAATCGGAACCTATTATTGGCATCTTCACATCGGCAATAACAAATGGCCAGGAAAAGTTTCGTTTCAACCCAAGGTCTAAATTAATTTGGCACTCACCAATTACCTTAATTGACGTATTGTTTGCAGCAAATAACTCTACTGCCGTACGACGGATCTCTTGAGTTTCAGCACTAAGAGGAAGCACCGAGACGTCGGCACCACTATCAACTAAAAATTGTTGCTGAGTATTTATATCAGTCACTTGGAGGCGAAAAATTTGGCATTCAGTGGAGCATTTTTCGCTGGGACGCTCCACCGGCCTTAAAAGTCAATTTGAAGACTGAGTTGTAATAGTATGCACCTGTTGTTGTTGTTGTTTGTGTTTACACGGGCTGCGACACTTACGTGCATTACGACCGTACTTTTTGTGGTACCAGCATTCTTCGAAATTCGTGTTCCTGTCTCCGTCGCTTGACGATTGACGATGCTGAGAACGATGTCGGGTAACAGTAGGTCTGCGGGATCGAGAACGCGACCGTGTAGAAAACTGCTCAAACCTCTTGCTTAACTCCATTATTGCTGCTCGTAGTTCCTTTATTTCACTCACAGGCTCTTTACTAACCTTACATACTACAGATGGGGATACAGCATCTACTATTGAGTCGGCAATTTTTGTGAACTCTGCTGCTGTACCCGTTGACGCTGCCACTACAGGCTGAGCAAATGTTGGAAGTCGCTTTGTCCATAGACCCTTAAGCGCTGCTTCCCCTAAAGAATTACCTGCTACTCGTCTCATTTCATAGAATAGCTCTGAGGGTTTCTTGTCGCCTAGGGGCATCTCCGATAAGAGCCGGTTGAGTCGTCGTTGTTCGCTGTCAGCGAAATGGTCAATAATTCGTTGTTTGACGTATTCAAAGCGGTCAGACGCTGGCATCGATGCTATGACGTCTGTTAGTTGGGCGATTGTTTCGGGCTTTAATGCTGCAAACACAGTGGCGGCCTTCTGTTTGTCAGAAGTTATGCCCGACGCACTGAACCAAAAGTCCATGGAAATGAACCAAGCTTCAATGTTTGAGTTGCACATTTCTGGAAATGGCAATCGAGCGTAAATTGCTGAAACATTCTGACCAGTTGCCGTAGCAGCGTTGCTATTGTTGGCGTTGTGAAAAACTGCTGCTTCATCGTCGTCGCTGTTTTGCACGCGTATAGTGCTTGCCGTAGACAAATCTTTGGTTGCCATTATTCTTTTGTCGGGGTCACCAATTTGGGGTTTTATCTCTTGTGTTTTATCCAATTAGAATTAATAAAAACGCTTGTCCTTTTAATTTCTAAAGACTATATTTATTTAAATTTAAATTAATTAAGGAACAATTATTTGTTTAATTATGTACGTCTTTAATGCACCGAAGTCGACAGGAAACAGGCAGACTTCTTTTTAATTCTTTTTCTGTCATACTAACATGTGCATTTTTCTTTAGTTGTAAAACTGGTTATCAAAGAATTTGGTAACTGGTAGTGACAGGGTGCCACATATATATTTTTTATGTGTTTCAGTTTTTAGTAGTAAGTCTTTTTATCAAAGTATTTTATTTTTGCTTGTTTAAGTTCTTTTCTCACGGAAATTCCATAGCTGTATTATAACAATTGAATTCCTTAGTTACACAGTCACTTCATACAATAATACTCTTCTGTAACGTTTTTTTACCATCATAGTTTGTAACGTCTTATTTCCTTTTAAATATAGTTTTTGTATAAAGTAACGTCTGTTAGTTCCTCTTCTCTCTGTTTTGGTATAGTAACGCTTTTTTAATATAGTTTTAGCTATTAAGAATTTCTCTGTATAAATTGGAATTAAAGTGATTTGCGGAACCAAATATTGTTCGTTTCAAATTGTGGGTTTTTACACGAAGTTGGAAACAAAAAATCTTTCATTGGACACTGTAAGAAAAATGTCCGGTGTTCCATGGGATATAGGAGACAGTGAATAAAATTTTAAAATCAGTTTTTCGGTACTAAAAGATGTTGGAGATATTTTGGGAGGCAAGCGAAATTGCGAGTCCAATCGTATTAAATGCACTTCAGAGCAAATATCAATTTTAAATGTGCTCCCTTAACATCTGTAGACCTAGAAAGTATAGTAACGCTTTTTTAATATAGTTTTAGCTATTAAGAATTTCTCTGTATAAATTGGAATTAAAGTGATTTGCGGAACCAAATATTGTTCGTTTCAAATTGTGGGTTTTCACACGAAGTTGGAAACAAAAAATCTTTCATTGGACACTGTAAGAAAAATGTCCGGTGTTCCATGGGATAAAGGAGACAGTGAATAAAATTTTAAAATCAGTTTTTCGGTACTAAACGATATTGGAGATATTTTGGGAGGCAAGCGAAATTGCGAGTCCAATCGTATTAAATGCACTTCAGAGCAAATATCAATTTTAAATGTGCTCCCTTAACATCTGTAGAGGTAGAAAGAACTTTTTCTATGTACAAGAACGTGCTGAGTCCAAATTGACATAGTTTTCTTTTCGAAAAATTATCGCATTCGTTTATAATTTACTGTAACAATGTATTAAACGAATAAAGTGGAAAACAAACAATAAATTTAAATTGCTCTTTTTTAATTTTAACAGCTTATTTTTATGGTTTTAAATGCTTTTTTAAGAGCTTAAAACTGCTTTTTAGTGCTTTTTTTGGTTGCCTTATAAATAAGCATTTATTAAAGTAACTTGTATAAACTCACTTTGCTTTGAACAATAAGTTAATTATCTAAATCAAAATTAAAACTAAATTAAAAAAATTCGAAATCCAACGTGTTTAAAATGCGTTTGCCAATTTAGATTTTGAAATATTAATTTATAAAACAAGGTATATTCATTAAGGAGACTTGTCAAGCAATGTCAAACCACGAAATCTTACTTAACTACAAATATTTAGGCCGTAATTTTGTAAAGCACAACGCACGCCAAAGTATTATATTAAAAGCAAAAACAAATTCATAAATATTTTGGAATTTTGTTGTTGCTTTGTACAAAATTAGGGCCTTAAAATTTTAACATATTTGGTACTTTTAGATATTTCACACCACACACACTTTTTATATAAAACTATATTTTATTTAACATATTCTTAATTGAAATTGACTTTTTGACCCACGCTCATATTTATGTTTTTAATTTTTGCAATTTTTTGTTAAATTTGTTACCCCCTTATTTATTTATTTATTAAATTTTTCTAATTACCTTTGTTCTTCAATACCTAGTTTATGACACCATTTGCGGGAATTTTCTCGTTCCCATTTAATTTGTAACCATTCATGATACGCTCGCATTAAAGTAAAAACGTCTCCTTGATCCGACTCTAACGAAATACGAGCTTGCTATTTAAGAAAAAAAATTTATATTATGTTTTTTTTTTATAAATATTTAAAACTTTTTTACCTCACACTTGGGATCAGTATAAGCCCGATTTGTAAATGGATTTTGAACACTCATGACTGCAGCCAGAGTTAAAATCTTTTCAACGTCCGGAAAAACACAGCCCATTAATAGCATTTTTCCAATTGAGATTTCTACCGGTAAATTTGAAAGAGATTTGCCTAATGCTGTTATTTTCTCATCTGCCGTTAAAGCATTCTGGTAAAAAAACGTAAAAAATTAATTAAATATTTATTAAACACCTTACAGACCAACTTAAATAAAAATTTTGTTGAATAGTTGTTTTACAAAACAAACTGAAGAACAGAGAGAAAAAAGCAAATCTAGCAGCAAAAAAATATTGAATTTTTAAAAATTTAAACACAGTATCAAAGCGGGATTGGAGAAAATATCCCCCTTTACAAAAAATATCAAAAATTGTAAAAAAAAACTGAATTTTTGGACTGTCATATGACCTACGGTTACGCCTTATATATCAAAAGATCGGAAATCTTTAGTAGAAAATATTCTGGTCTATACCTCTAACACCAATCGAGCCTCCACCTTTAAATTTTTTGCAAATGTAGGAGAGGGTCTAATACTTGACATATATTTTTTAAGACATTTAAAAATATACTTTTCGATGGTTTGACGTGTTTTAACTCCTTACCGTTCTTTATTAAGGTTTATTAGCATAAATACAGAAAAATCTTGTTTTGAGAACTTCTCTAAATCTTTATAAAGAAAAAAAGAATACCCGAGTATACCTGAAATTTTTGTGAGACCTTAATGTAGACATTATAGAGTAATACTGTTCCAAAAATTATCTGCGGAGAATTTAAACCACTCAGCAATGATGTCAAGAAATAAAGACTTTAGAAATTATATCTAGTATCCGAGAATATTCAGGATTAGAAAGTGACTAAACTGGTCACGTTGTTGTTTAAATAAATAAATTGTAAATTGAAATTGTAAATTGAAAAACTAATTTTGGAATAATACTTAATGTAGGGTACTTTTTCAAGATTACACATATTTTGCGTTAACAATTAAAAGATAAATTAAAAATAAAACTGACTAAAATTTTATCGACGAAAGAGTTATTATCTTACAACAAATATTATCTAATATGTTAAAAATATCTGCCTAATTTTTAACGAGCTGATATCGTACATAAATTCCTATAATTCATCCCTACATTTTTGAACTATTACTTGGAAAGGCT
This sequence comes from Pollenia griseotomentosa, assembly GCA_963931875.1. NCBI lineage: Eukaryota > Metazoa > Arthropoda > Insecta > Diptera > Polleniidae > Pollenia > Pollenia griseotomentosa. The sequence continues at coordinate 145,392,837 of OZ007563.1, read as the reverse complement.
TAAATCTAGTTTACCGATGCAGCTCCAAATAAAAAAATTAAGTATTTGGGTGATAGAAAATTGAAAAATAAGAGGAAAATATAACGCGAAAGAAGTGGCGCAAACGCATAGTTTTCGAGTTATGGACCTCTTAAGTTTTCATATAGTTATATAAATGCGATTTTCCACTACATATCTCAGCGTGTGTATATAAAACTGGTATCATTTTAAAGCTTTTAAATAGATCTTTCTTTTTATATAAAATATATTTAAAAATTCCTAAGATTTGTTCCGTTTGGAAGATGAGTTTTTCGCCGAATAAAGTATTTTATCGGTAAAATTGGTCTTATATAAACACTATTTAGCGCCCACTGTATTAAATATACCTGCCTGATGAGCGTATAGCCTACATTCTTGCCTATAATTCATCCATGCATTTATTGTTGATGAAATTATTAGTTCAGAAGATATGATTTTTCCGCCGCTAGATATGTCTTATTTCCCAGTGTGCGACGTAACGATCTGCGTACGATCGAATTTGTAAGTTTAGGTATTGAAGCAATTTTGTTAACAAAAATAATTTACATGTTGTTTTAAACACAATATTGTTCGCTCAATATTTTCTTCTTCTGGAGCTTCTATAAAGGGAAAGTGTCGAACATTTGGTAAGCCCATTGATATCATTTGTAGGAGTATAGTATCAAGTGGTACACGAAATATTTCTGGAGTGGGGTACGCCTCAAATGAAGCATATTGTTTTTCCGAAAATAAACGAAAGCATGTCTAAATTAAAAGGGAAAAATTAGTTAGAAATATTGGTACAAGAAAAATAATAAGGTACCCCTGGTCCTGTGCGACCAGCGCGACCTTTACGCTGCTCCGCGGATGATTTTGATACCCAAAATTCCTTAAGCCTTTGTCCTTTACAAGAAGCATCATATGACATTTCTTTAACTTTACCAGAATCAATAACAAAACGTATACCGTCCACAGTTAATGATGTTTCAGCAATGTTTGTTGACACAATACATTTACGCATTGTTTCTGGAGCATAATCAAATACCTATAAAAGACTAAATATTAATAAAACGATCCTGGCAGAAATAAGTTATTTATTTACTTTATCTTGATTAGCTAAAGACAGGCCACTGTGTAGAGGTAATATGATCCAGTGAGGTTGTTGTTCGGCATATTCTTTGGCTGCGTCACAAACCATAGTGATTTCATTAACTCCACTAACAAATATTAAAACATCGCCCCGTTCCTGAGCTAAAGGTTTGATATACATATGTAAGGAAATGTTATTATTGATTTAAAAAAAGTTATATGCAGCTTACGTACGAGAATATTTTTGATCAATTAAATTAAGTACTTGAACAAATGGCGCAGGGTCTAACCGACCTGATGCTCGTTGAGAACGTGATCCCTTGTTTTGCAATTCCAAAGCAGGTGGTGGCATATAAATTGTTTTGATAGGATAAAGACGTCCTGGAACTTGTAAAAGTTTTGCTCCCTCTTCTTGAAAATAGTTATTAAACAACTCAATGTTAATTGTGCCTGACATAAGAATTAATTTTAAAGCGGGGTTGGCTCGTAAAAGGCATTTAGTAACACCCAAAAGAAAGTCTCCAAACAAATTACGTTCATGTATTTCATCAAGTATTAAAACATCATATTGATCCAGATTAGTTTCAGTTGCCAGCTAAATTAATGGAAGAAAAGCAAGCTATTTTAAGTAAATTTCTCTTACGTATGTATGAATATAAATTATTGTCTTTTGCTAAAATCCGGAGTCAAACTGGTTTGAGTTTTCTACATTTCTTAATGGTTGGAATCGTTATTTTATTTCAATCAAAATCTATGCATAAAATTAAGTCCCAAGTCCTAAATAAGTTTTTATAGCACAAGGTTTCAGATATGTTCATTTCCAGCGAAGAGTCAACTTTTTATATTTTGGGCCCATGTTCTTCAATGTTGCCCCTTTTGTTAATAAATGTAGAGCTACATAGTTACGCTTTAAACCAATATATAAAAATTTTTACAAAAATTTCATGGGGGGCCGTACATCATATTACTGCAATAAAATTATATTTATTTATATTTATGTCACTTTTGTGTGACATGGCTAGAAAGAATGAAAATCGCGTCGGACATATGTGTCCGACGTGTCGTAAACCACATATTGCATTGTCACACATATGTGTCCGACGTGGCAGTCAATGTGTTAAAATAAAAAAAACACACAAAAAAAAATAATAATCAAGAATACTGTCGGTCCCGTCTGTTATCGATAATCGAGGTCTCACTGTATTTTCAACAACACACTTCAAAGTAAAAAAAAGAATAAAATATAAAGAGAAAAAGTTAAAATAGAAATATAACAAACGACATGAAAAACACTAACCAAGTCGTTTTGTTTACCTCTCATTCTTCACAACACCGTTTGCCAACAAACAAAAAGAGACGTCGCAAAAGCGGCGTCGTTAAAGCCCTCCTGTGAATTGAGTGAAAGTATGAATATTTAATGTTGGATGTCAAAGCGAATCTCTTACGCAACGCGAAGCAAAAGTTTTATCTGACATGGCGTTAAGAGGTGTACGGAAGAAAACGGGGTTGAAAGAGCTGCACTACGACGCACACTGGTTCATATTTTGAGAAGGCGGCCAAAATTATTTTTTTTTATGTTCTCCGATTTTAAAATTTTTTTATTCATGTGAAAGTAAATACTAGTGAACCTCGGGAGCCAAAAAATTTCAACCCTATTTCAACTATTTCATTGAGAACAGGGTGGTCCGAAATGGACTTTTTCAATATTTGGTTATAGTTTTGAATTTCTGAGTCAATTTTTGAAGTTGAAATGCTCATAACTTTTTTGACAGAATAAGTTTTGTGTATTAGTTTATTTTATTAGCTATACGTGGTTTAAAGCATTAAACTCTGCGACCTCTAGAACTATTTAATTTTTTTTTTTTTTTTAATGTCAAAATTTCCCGGAAATTTCCTACTTTATAGAGCATAAGTCCTGCCCGTCAAAACGCGTCAAAAAAAATCTATACTCTCTTGTAGTCCAGAATCTAACCTACATTTCTATACCCCATTGTACACACATCTGGATACGGTCTTGCGAACTACAGCAATTTCTGTGACCCAAGGTAAGATATTCGGTTCAAAAAATAAGACCTGCAAGGAAACATTACTGAAATTAAAGAAGGTGAATCTTAAAGAATTTTCGACAAATAAAGCAGTTCAGGCCACATAAATTATCTAGCACGTCAGGTTATCAATTAATTTGGAGAAGGTAAAGGTGTTGCCATTGTTATGAACTTATTGTGGGTGAACGGATGCTGAAAAACGAATAGGCGATAGACTAAAGGCTCAGTTAGGCGAACGTTGCTGTACCAGTAATGTACCGCACCGTACTGTAAGCACGTTGGTGCACTTATAGAACATTTAAAAATGTGTCATATGTATTTTCCATACATAAACAAAAAGCAATAGTATACATAAAACAAAACACACAGTGATGGGAATCAAAAATGTTTAAATGGTGACCGCTGTGCAGAAAAAGTACCAAGTGATTTAAATGGTATTAAAACAGTATTTTGTGTATGTAAAAAACATTAATAATTTATATTTATATTATAGATATATTTTTAGCATACATATATTGTATTGTGGTGTACGCACCAAACGAGGTTTTGATACTATTTAAAGCCTTTTACTTGTTTCACATTTCCATTGTATGTGTATTTAAATTTTTTTTATTTTTTACATCTTAACATAAATATATTTGTTTATATGGAAATATGTTGTATTTTAAGTTGTTTTGTCTCAATTCCATAGCCTTACAGAAAAAAGTTCCAAAAAAAAGAGCAAAAATACCCATATTCAATTAAACATACAAGCAGCCCATCACAGCCTTACAACTGTCACGTAACAACGGCATAAAAATCTGTTTTATACAGATCGAGACGTTCCGTCAACGTGACATTTAAATTCAGTAAGCATTTACATTGTTTGCAAATAACAAAACGAACCAGACGTTCCGTTAGGGGACGTGGACGTTCGGCTAACTCTGCCTTAACACGTTAGATTTCTGAGTAAGTTAAAAGGTTAAACATTAGTAAATAGCCGCAACATAAACTACATAGTTTAATTTCCTGAAAATTGCAACTTAATTTAAAAAAATGGAAGAGCAGGTAAATAATAAAAAAAACTAGCACGCAGTTATATTTTACTTGAAAATTACCTATATGTTACCTGTTAATTTATTGCCGGTATGTTATCCTTTTAAAAAGTGTGAAAACGGGGGTTTTTTTTATGTTTCAAAGAAATGCTAATAAAAGATTAAATTTGTATTTAAAAAAGGGTTTTTATGTTTCAAAGAAGTGGTAACAAAAGATCATTTAAAAAAACTTCTATCAAGAGTATAAAAATGCATGCATTCATAATCTTACCTTCATTATTGTTTAAACAATGGCTAAGTTCAGTTATAAAGTTCTCGCAGATATATATTTTCAACAGAAAGATGAAAAAGATTTTGTTACACATAATGAATAATCCATTCTTTAAATTATGCAACGAACAAGAAATCAAAATTCATAAGATAAAAATTAAAAATTTTTCATTTACATTAAGAAAACGGTACCTTATATGTTCTAGAAACAAGAAAACGTTTTACTTACGCAACGAAAAATGGCTAACAAATGATCTGATTTTTAAGAAGCTGTCAATAACCGCTTAGGAAACTGGAAAAGTGGGTCGGCCCGCAAAACAAATTGACAATTGCAGTGAAAGATCACGAAGACGCAAGCTTGCAAATATCAATGAAGAAATTTCTCATAGTATGATAAAGGATTCATTTCTGCATCAAATTCAACCAACGCAAAATAAGAAAACAAAAATTGCAATAATTGAAAAAATAGTGGAAGCGAGCCCTAAACGCACAAAGAGGATTTTAAAAAATATGCCTACACCAACTGAAGAAATGAAATTTACTCCAGAAGAAGCAATTGCATTTTTTATGGATTTAAAACTGACAAAAAATCAGTATACAGAACTGCGAAAGCGAACCAATGAAAAAAATTGTGGAATCTTTCCAGCATATCGAGATTTAGTTTCTGGCAAAAAAGAGTGCTTACCTTCACAAACGGCTATTAGTGTAACTTCAAGTTCAGCAGAAGTAAAATTGCAGGCTCTTCTCGAACACACTGCAGAACGATTATTAAATACACTTGATGCTGACTGTTTAAAAAAACTTGAAAATTGTAGCATCACTTTATTTTCTAAATGGGGATGTGATGGAAGCTCTGGTCAGAAACAATACAAGCAATGTAATTCAGAAAACTCATCTGATGCTTACTTATTCATGGTATCTTTAGTTCCATTACGTTTAAGAAAAACTTATATTGGCTTAGAGCCGTCAACCAGTAGAGTTACAGAAATGGATGTATGGAAAAATTAAATTCCCTCTTCAACAAAGTATTGCAGACCAATAAAGTTTGTGTACAAAAAGGAAACTAAAGATGTCATAACTGAAGAAGTTCGAAAAATAAAAGATCAAATTAAAGAACTTCAACCGGCAATATTTAAATTTGATGACCAATGCATTGAAATTAATTTTCAAATGTTCCTTACAATGATCGATGGAAAAGTTGCACAAGCATTAACCGAAACAAAGTCTTCGTCAAGCTGTACCATTTGCCAAAAGACATCAAGTAAATTAAGCCAACCCCCATCACAAGACAATAGTTTCAATGAAGCATACGAATTTGGAATGTCCCCTCTTCATACCAGAATTCGTTTTATGGAGCATATTCTTAAATTGGGTTATGATTTGGAATTTGGCCCGTTAGGCGAAACAGTGAGAAAAAACAAAGAAAATGTGGAAAAAAGGAAGCAAACAAAAAAACAAATTCAAGAAAAATACCTTCGCCTAGGCCTTATAATTGATCAGCCAAAACAAGGAGAAGGAAATTCAAATGATGGAAACACTGCAAGGAGATTCTTTTCCGATCCAGAAACTACAGCATCTATCACAGGAGTACATTTTGAATTAATAAGACGATTCCATATCATTTTACAAGTTATATCATGTAGCAGAAAGATAAATGCAAAAAAATTTGGCCAGTATGCAAATGAAACAGCAATTCTTTATAACAAAAAATACTCTTGGAGACATATACCAACCACAGTTCATAAAATTTTATACCATGGGGAACAAATAGTTCAACACAATATGCTACCAATTGGAGATCTATCTGAAGAAGCGCAAGAAAAAAGGAACAAAGACTTCAGATTCTTCCGCGAGCATATCACATCAGATCCATATATGTACAGTATTCGACAAAAATGGAAATCAACCTCAATCGAATTAGAGGAAGAAGCTAAACAACTTCGGGAAAATTAAACCCAAAGCTATTTAGAAGAAATTTTTACTAATATTGTTTAATTTAAAATTGTTTATAGATTATAATTTGTTTTTGATTAAAGTATATATTTGTAAATATTAATATATAAAACTAAAATACACATACATCTCAAACCAAAAATAAAAGTTGAATTACCTAAAAAGTTATCGATAGCCAAGAATGCTATTTGGGCATTTTTCAAAATATTCCTCTTCAGTTTTATCCTTATAACAACTCGTCTCATCCCAAAAAAGCCAACCTTTGGCCCCTGTGAATATTGGGACTTAAAAATTTACAGGGACCAAATATTGGCATTTTCTGACAGGATCTAAGTTCGACAATAAAAAATAAGTATCAGTTGTAAAATACAAGAGAAATAATGATAAATTATAAAAAAAATCATATTTGAAATATTCAACTTTTACACCGAAACTCAACAAAAAAATGAAAATGCATTTTGAACTCCCCATAACTTTTGCTCCTATCAGTCGAATTTTACGTTTTATAGCGCAAATTAAAGCCTAACATCGCACCTATCGAGCAAAAAAAAAAATCGCATAAAAAAATACCGATCCACCAGAAAAATTCAAAATAACACATGTGATGCAGTAAAATTATCCGATTTAAATGAAATTACACCTGATATAAAATTTAAGTTTTATTTAATAAAAAGACATTTTCAAAGAAACAAAAACACAACAAACTCATTGAAAGAAGATCAATATTAGTAGGGTTAGGTTAGGTTAAGAAGGGTTATGTGCCCAAAGGCACACTTCCACTCGGATACCGGTACGGTCCATTGTGAATCCCTTCGATGAAAAGAAAAAAGTAGAAAAGAGAAAAGTAAAGAAAAGAAGTATGAGGTGGATAAAATCCAGAAAATTAGAAAGTTAGTAGGTAATATGAAGAACAATTTCCCTCTCTACAGTTCCCTCAACAGAAACAACCGCACTATTTCCCTGATAAACCCCATTAGATCAGCCGGAATTACATCCAGCGATGCATCCCAGTTCGTCGTGAAACCTGTCTCCTAGCCACTTCTGTCTGAGACCCTGCATCCTAAGACAATGGCACAGTACATGCTCGATCGTCTCCAGCTCCTCTGAAGCATCGCATAATCTGCAGAAGTCCGGTATGGTGTTGTCCCATCTTCCCGTAAAAGCCCTAACGGGACAATGACCCGTCAAGAACCCTATAAGTGTTCTACGACCACCCCGCGTCCAATCTGGGCCATAATGCCCTAGACACCCTGCAATCCACTCTGTCCCCCCAGGATCGGTTAACGTCATCGCGGAATTTTTCCCGTATCACACTATAGTAGTAACATAGGGGAGGCTTTACCCCCCTGTCCCTTTCCCCTAAGTCCAGATTCGAGCCCCCTCTCGCGAGTTCGTATGCCACCTCATTTCCATCAACCATGCAGTATCCAGGTACCCAACACAGCCTTACATTGAATGCCTCCATGAGTTCCTTAAGAGCATTCCTACACTGAGCGACCAGGCACGATCGCACCGTATAATTTGTCAATGCCCTAAGCGCCGCCTGACTATCGACGTAAATTGTCACTGCAGAACCACCCACGATGTGATCTAGTATCACCTCCGTCGCCCTCCAGATCGCTAGGATCTCAGCATGGAAGACACTTCACTCATCAGGGAGTCCGAATGACCTTTTTACCTCGGTGTCCGCGATATATACACCAATATTAGTAAAACTTTTAAGATTATTATTGTAATTTAAAATAAATTAACAAAAATAACATTACAAGGCTTCAAAACAATTAATAGAACTTAAAATAAAACTCCTAAAATAATGAGTTTAACTTCCACATTTGGTTGCATATATCTAGAGAAGGTTCAAAATACTCATTGCCATTCCTTTATAATGGGTGTTTTAAAGCTCGACAAAGCTTACGAAATGTTAGCTGTCAAACGAACTGTCATTCTGACTGTTTGCTCAGGCACATCGTCATGAATAGATATATCCTTGAATAACGCCACCAAATTATCCAAATTTACTTTGAAAATCAGCCATCGATTTTCAAAACTTATGGGCGACTTCATGATTAAAATGACGCAACTTATTTTTGCACAAATAAAGGCGATGTGTTGATTAAGAGAAAATAAACTGTCAACTAGACTTCAAGGCCGTGCGATGTTACTGGAAGTTACTGGTTTATGCTGAAGAACCAGCAACAATTTACGTCTTAGAGATCCACATTGTTCATTTTATTCGGCACATGCAGCCAGCAATGCTCGAAAAAGTGGAACAAAATTGGACGTCTGCAATTAGGGAGTTAAATATTCTTCAAACTAAACCATTTGAAAGTTGCTAGATAAAAATAAAATTAATTATATGTTGGAATATTGAAAACATATCTTCCCACATGCTAGTTTTTAGTTTAAATAACTTTTTTCATTAAACTTCGATTCTAAATCACTTTGATAGTCATCTTTATCAAAATCTAAAAATCCATCTTGCGGCATTCATTACCGAACTTTTGAAAATATATATTTAATGATTGAAGTCTTTTCTTAAAAAGAAACCGAGACTTTGGTTCAGAAGACAGTGCATTTTTTATTAAGAATATTTAAAAAGAAATAAATGTCATCACTTAAATCGAATCTTGATTTTATTTGGGTATCTGAAGTAAGAATTTAAATAACACATGAATTACACTTAAGAGAAAATACCCACGCTCTACCCACGACAGTAAAAATTATACCAAATTCGGGTAATTACCAACAAGGTTGCAGCACTGAATTTTTGTTTTGTTTTTTTTTTCGTTTTTAAATGTTTTTTATTCGAAATGCTGTCAACTTTTGTGCTGATGAAAAAACGCAGCTTTCATACAAATATTTTAAGTTTAATACAGGGCCTGATTCTGGCAGTCGTGATCGAGTACTTTCTCGATTTAATTTCTAATTATTTCAGTCAATACTGAATGCACCGAAATTATTTTTCAGTGTTGTAAAGCATTAATTTGAGTATCACAATAGTGAAAAAATAATTTCGATTCGTTCAGTACCGACTGAAGTAATTAGAAATAAAATTGCTTTCGAATCGAGAAAGCACTCGATCTTGAAATTTTTCGAGAAAGCCGCTTTCTAAAAAATGTACATTATTAAAGAAGTACATTTTTAAGTATAACTAAAGGCCGTTATACACTATCCCACAAAGTCTTTAGTAATTTACGAAAATGCAACCCTGTCATGATAAGTTGTTATTGTTTTTTAAAATTGTTCAAAGAAAAATTAGATCAGGGAAGCATTTTTTGAAAAATACCTAAGACTTTGTGGGATAGTGTGTAACGGCCTTAAATAATAGTTTCAGAGATTATTTTAAATCTGAATACATTATAAATATTCAAAAATATATATAAACGTACATATCGCACCTATGCATAAATTTTTATTTTTTCACTTTTTGCAAAAATTCGACACGTCATATTTCTGTGGCATTTTTGGCATTAAGTCGAGATAAGATAGCAAACAAACAATTGTTTTTTGAATGAAAATTCCTATGATTAACAGATTTACATTCATCCGCTATAAAAATATCCTGGTATTTTGTGTACTTTTTGGTTATGAAACGGTTGGTTTTTCATATGCCTTTAATATTATATTAAAAATTTTACTTCTACTGAAAATTTTTAAATTGTGAGTTAATACCCTCTTTATGATCATGTGTATAATAATAAAATATGTATTACATATTAAAAACGTTACGATTAACACTGTTTTTTATTTGAATCTGCAAGAATTTTGAATCGCTTAGTCCGAGTTTAGACGAGCGAACATTTGGAAGGGAAACATCTGGAATTCTCTCTTGTTTTTTCGTTCGCAGTCACACAGACGAACATGTTGCCGGAAATATTCTGTTAATATTGTTGTTTTTTCTCAAAAAGCAAAGTAAATGTCAACAAAGAATATGAGAACAAAGCGTGTCGCCGAGTACCGAACACAAAAACCATTCTCTCTTCCCCACCTGTAATTTGCTACCAAACAAAATGTTTCCCTGTCTAAATGGGCACTTAGTAATGATGGAAAATGGTTGGTTGACAACACTGTTGTTTTATTTACATTTGATTGAAAAAATGCTTGAAAAAAATTTTTATGTAAATGTGAAAAGAGTTTCGTACAGGGCTGCCAGAAATTTTCAGCAAAAAATCTTAATTTAACCAAAAAAAAAAATCATATTTTGGAAAAAAAAAATCTTTTTTTTTTGGAAAAACAAGTAGTTTTTTTTATTAAAATTAACTTTAAAACATATCAATATGTATTTCCACAGCTGCCAACTTTTTTTGAAGATTTCCCGCCAAATCGGACTTCAAAACCGCTAGAAACCGCTAAATATTAAATTTAGCGGGATTTTTCTTAAAAATACCTCTAAAACATTTTTAAACGTTTATTTATATAAATCTAGATATACAGGGGTGTCATGGAAATCGAAAACGTAAAACGAAAGAATTTTAACTGCCTGTTTTTAGAAAACGTAAACAAGTGAGTGAGTGAGAAATTATATTGAAAACAACAATAAGAAACGAAAATTTATTTTTGTTTTCAATATAATTTCTCACTCACTCACTTGCAGGCAGTAAGAGTCGTTTTTCAATAATATTTCTGTAATAAAAAAATTTTATGACAATTATTATACAAATTATGCTCTATTAAACAGAATTTTTTAACAAAAATTGTAAAAATTAGATTAAAAGTTTAATAAAAAGAACTGCCAAATTCTTTCGTTTTACGTGACACCCCTGATAAGCTCCTTTTTCAAAGGTATTTCGATGCACTTAAAATTACCTTTTCGGATTAAACATTTTTCAATTAAATGTCTTTGCTATTATTTAATTTTTGCGACCCTTAGTTTGACTTGCAATATTTTCTGTTTTTGCAAAATAAAAAGCGCGCAAAACTTACACCTGATTAATCACCCTTGAACGGCAAACAGAGGTTGCTTTTTAAAGGCCCAACCATAATATGCATAGTGTTGCTTAACCTATTAACAAAAAGTCTCTCAAATGTATTAAAAAAAAAAACAAAAATAAAATCAACAAACGTACGTACGGAATGTGCGATTAGTTTCGCACCTTGCTTAAGCAAATGACAGCTTCATAAAATTTAACAAAAAGTTTCCTTAAGTTCAATATGGCTAGCCTAATATGATTAACACGTATTCGTATATTTGCTTAAGCCAACTTAAGAAACATTATGGTTGGGCCTTAAGTATTTTTTGCCCAGTTAACCGCAAGGTTGCATTATTAAGTTTAAAAATTTTCAAATGGGAACAAAGGTTTTTTTTAATTGAACCTATCCTTCGTCTAGACAAAACAAAAAATCTTGTTCTAGGGGAAAACATCTTAAAATCTTGTTTTTGGGGAAAACATATTAAAATCTTTTTTCGGTTAAAAAATCTTAAAAAATAAGGTTAAATCTTACTTCTGGCAACGCTGGTTTCGTAGCAACTTTAAATGAGAACAGAGAGAAAAACTCGGCGCTAATTGCATAATCTAACGGCGGTCTAAATTATTTGCACACGTATATTTCTTTAATCTTCTTTAATTTAAAAATCCAAAAAAAAATCTAAATTTTAAAAATCAATATAAGACAAGTTCATCAATATGGTATACTTGAACCAGTTTTCCGACATTTCCTTCTGTTTGATTTTTTTGTTTTAAAATTCCAATATAGCTGTTATTTTCGGTCCCTGGTTAGAACACCTTTTAAAAGATATTCTTAAGCACTTACAGTTATATATGTATGTACCTAAATACTTTCCGCTTTATTCATAAAAAACTAAAATAGATTTTAAATTTATTTTAAAAAAAATTTGTATGAAAATTTTGCCTTAAAACACATTTCAAACTTGTTTTATTTTTTATGAATACGGCAGTTTGTATATTAAACATTTTTATTTTTCAAATTAATTCTATGACGTAAATGTTAATTTTATAAAGGGGCCCATAGACATATACTGCTGACAGCTACTGCCGATGAACCCTTCGTATACGTGTGTGATTTATACTTTACTACACACCTATCAATCATCATTTTAAAATAAATTTCATTTCGTTAAATTCAAGAAAAACCCTATTTACTTCACACGTTTTTTTCTCAAAAATTTGTTTTAATTTAAATTGAAAAGAAAAATATATCAAAAAATTAATTCATTTATTTTATTGTTCATTTGAACAACTGTCAGCTGATGAGTGAGTTAGTTCATTTCAAAATCAAACCTCTTTTGATTTTTCATACTGCATTGTCTGTGTGACGCATACATAATTAAAAATTTCAAATTTACAAACACATGCTGATTGCATGAGCATGAGCTGTATGTGTCTATGTGACCCTTAAAGCTTTATTATAATAGTTCTATTTCTTTAATGAACAAACTTGGTGTCAAATTGCTTGTAGTTTTCCTAAGCAGTTTGGGATTGGAATCCAGCAAAATCGATTCAGTAGGATCAGAGATATGAATCAAAATGTGGAACCACCACCCCAAAAAAATTGATAAATTTGTTACAAAAAAACGAACATAAATGGTGAAATAATGCACGGAATGGTATAAGATTTTGCACAAATTAGTTGTGCGTAAATAATTGTCTTTGTGGTTGTTGTTATGTTTTTGCACTTTTGCTTTTTTGCAAGGGTGCAACTTGTGACGTGAATACCCTTAATAATTAAATATTTCTTTATATTCAATAAAAAATATATTTGAATCAAAGTTAATACAGTATTTTTACAACTCTTGACCATTTTTTAATAGCTCATAATTCTTATACGCTTAACAGTTTTACTTGTATAATATCCTTGGGTTTTCCAAAGCCTTTGGAAAAAGGTTTCCTGATGATCTGGGGGCTACTCTCTATTGCGATTCAAAAGAAAATGGTAGAAAATCTAGCGATCGGTACTCTTTAATGCATTTGCGCATTTGTATTATATTTTTACATAATTTAGCATTTCATCACCAGTGTGGCCATATCCAAAAATATTTTACAGCTAAATCGGCTTTAAAATAATGCTAAAAAATGCTAACAAAAATCTTAAACTGCCAAAAAATAATGCTAAAATTTAAATTGTATTATTTTTTGTTATTTTAGTTAATATACCTTTATATGGGCATTTCCTAGAGTCACGAACGTACGTTCGTACGTTTTTGCTGTACAAATAATATAGAAAACAAAACTTTTCCTAGTTATAAATATAAACATGTGGTCACGAACGTACGCAAAATAGAAGTCTACTTTGGCTGACAGTAGTGAAACGTAAAAATCTGCGTAATGGAACGGAATATTCAAAGGTGATTAGTTTATATTAAAAGTGTATTAATGTAGGTCTCCATCCAGTATTTACACAATAAAATAACTCTATTGGCTTTTGTTTAATTGGCTTATGTACCGGTCGCAAACGTACGATTTTTCCATAAGTTTTTTTTTTGTTATTATCACCATGCATTTTCCCATAAATATCTTAAAATTTCCGTAACAAAAAACTTAATACTCAATTTACAATTGATTGTAATGAAGAGATTATGAAGAAAGAGTGCAAACATAACATATTTTTTGCATGCAAAATAGTTATATAAAAATGGTAGCTTAAAAAGAAAATATAAAATTTTCGAGTTCCCAGCGCAATTTCCCCAAGTAAAACAGCTGAGATATGCTATGAAACCTTTACAACATAGACTTTTTTATAATAATTAACAATAAAAGACGATGATTATCAACATTTTACATGTTCATCCTGGTTGACCTTTCTGAGGAAATACCCATATATGATTTATTTTACGTAATTCTTCCTTATAAACTTACATCATATCAATAGAACAAACTGATTAAAATAAATAAAATATTTAGTAAACATAAAAAGTCTGAAAAATATAAAAGAAAAAATCAAAGGAACTTGACCTATAAATGGCTTTTATTTAGTTTTTCAATAAAATTTATAACATGTTTAATAAAAAATTTCATTTTATAAATTAAATACGTCATCAAAATTAATATTATGCTTCAACTTCTGAAGAATCGATCGAGATATCATTATAATATATGTCCTTATCGCATTTTTATGTGAGATCGTACATTTTTTTAAAACTATGGCAAAATTTTTAACCACACTTAATATAAAGTAGCGAATTCAAAGTCTTTAACGTCAGTCTATTTCGAATTTTCGTTTTCAAGAGATTTATACAACTAAAAACCTATTTTAACTTCCGCGTTGCTAAATGGCAAAACCCAGAACTTTATTGCAAAAGAAGCTAATTCACTAAATGGATTTTCATTTAATGCTTTTTTATATCCATATACATTTATCCAGAAATCAACTGTTGAGTTCTTATTTAACAATTCATATGAATTTAGTTTCTGCCACTGTCCAAAGTTGTAATTTCTTCTACAGTGAAATCTATTATTTCTTCTTTAAAATGTTCGTTTAAGTTGCATTTATTAGCTTTTAAACTGTTTTCTACACAATAAAAGTTAGCATTTGTTAAATTATTAAAACTTTTTGGCAATCGTTGTCTAAGTTGACATATTAATTGAGCTATAATATCTCGGCATGTAATTCGTATTTGTTTTTCTATTTCAAAAGTTATGGTATCGTTTCCAAAAATTTTTCAAAAAAATCAGCTTAACATGAATTTAATGGATCAAACTGATCAAATTTTAAAACAATTTGACATGAAAGATCTTTTAAAAGATTGTACAGTTTCTATAGCAAAAGAGTAGGGTTTTGTATGTGCATTCAACAAAAAAGTGTGGTAGATTTTCAAAAAAATATTACTTGAATATTCTTAAATTAAATAATGCTAAAAAATGCTAAATATTTAGTTGAAAAATGCTAAAAAAAATGCTAACTGCTAAATGAAAAATTTGCAGCAAAATCAGACAAAAAAATGCTAAATCTAGCTGCAAAAATGCCAAAATGGCCACGCTGTTCATCACTGTCAATCTGCGCCATCTTTGTGATAGAGTGATAGAGAGTACAAAGTTAGCATTTAGCTTCGCATTGAAATTGCTTTCGCATCGCAAAAGAGAGCAGCCCCCCTGGCCTAAGCAACCAGCGAATTGCGCATAGGAACTATCTATCCCCCCACAATAAATTTTAGTGTATTTATCAAAGAATAAAAATTGGGAAATAAGCACATCATAATAAATAAATAAATATTCGATAAAAATTTTGTTTGATTTATTAAACATTTTCAACAATTTATTTTAACAAATCACGCAAACATTTTGTTAAAAAAAATTATTTTGGGCAACAACTTTTTTTCTTGGCTCCATAAACTTGGTTGTTGACTAAAAATTCATGACTATACCCTGCAAATAATAGGACCAGTCCAAACACGCGTGTAAAGAGTAGCCCACAAGGGACTAGGACTAGTCCAAAAGTAACCCAAACCTATGGAAAAACATGGTCTATTTAACATTATGATGTCCTAGGGCAGGACCATATAACCCAGCTTTGGACTTCAAAGGAGTAGTTTTAAAACTAATCCATGGTATACTCAAGAGGATTAGTTTTGAAGTCGTTTAAAAACGAAAGCACGTCGTTAAAAAACGAAGACATGTCGTCTCACTACAAACACTTTTTAACAATGACATGGTCCATGCTTGCATTACATCGGACCAGTCCATGGAGTAGTCCATTTTATCAAAATGGATCAGGTGGTCTAAAATTATTTGCATATACCGCAAAAATCGTCATCGCCGAAAATTCAAAAAAATTTTTAAGTAAATATGCGATTTTCGTATTCAAATATGATATTAATTTTTTTTGTGTACCAGAGGAAAATTAAAATTACATAATTGAAATTTTAAATAGTTGTAACAACTTTATTTAAAATATATTATATTGTTACATTAAAATAAGTGTTATTATTAAACAAAATGAATATGTAAAAAAATTTTAAATGTAAATTGTTTATTATATTCATAAAAATCAATGTTACAAAACTAGCACTTTTGTTTTTTACTCTAGAACAATTTAGCACTTTTTTTTGTCGATTTAGCACTTTTAATTTGAATTCTTCTGGCAAGCCTGAAACAAGAAAACAAATAAAAAGCAGCTGACAGAAATGGCTTTTGTAGCGCGCTTTGTGTAAAGCTGGGTACACACTATGCAATGCATTTACGCAATCTAGCAAATTAAATTCATTTTCATTAATTTTTCATTCATTCCAGACTGCATCAACATCAAAACGTATTGATATTTTGAGATTGCATTGATGTAGATTGCACTGTGTGTACTTAGCATAACTTGCATGCGCTAAAGTTTATAAACCACAAAGCATGCAGAGATGAAAAAAGTGACGTATGAAAAATGCCTAAATCATTTGCGAGGGCAGCTTTCGAAGAAAGAGAAAGAAAACGTTTTTGGGAGTGAAGTGGCAATGTGTAAAAACAGGCCGCTACTATCAACACGAATTGCGTAATCAACACAAAAAATGCCAAAAGGGCAGCTTTCGAAGAAAAAAAACACAATATTTTCTGTCTCGTGACACCTCTGTGTGCTCTGTGTTATAAATGTCGACGAACTAACGCGTGTTATGTATTTCTACCTTTAGCCACAACGTGTGTTGTGCGATCAAAAACTTTATCGCATGAAAAATTGAAAAGTTACACAACGCGCGTTACAAAAGCCTTTTCTGTCAGCTGTTTTTTTTATTTTTTAACTTATTTGTACATTGAAAACGGTTTCGAAAACTATCAAGATTTTTTTATTTCATTGAATTTATTCTATTTATATATATTGTATTCTTTTTAACATCTTCAATAAGTTTTTCTTTCATGATTCACAAATTTGTTAAATTCAGTGTGTAAAAACTGCAGTTGAGATAGTAAAAGTCATAAGATTGTGCTGTAACTTCGACATCTTCATTTGTCATTGGACATAAATAAACTGTTCCCTTACTTCTGATTCATTAAATGCCAGTTTGACAGACTGAAACTTTTAAAAAATCCCGTAGTTAACGAAGATGGGACGTTGTGTTTGTATTTTTGTTTAACACTTTTATTTGGTTTAATATCTTTAGTTTTTCTAAAATCTTTATGGATGAAGTTTCCTGATGATCTGGCCTAAGCAACCAGTGAAATGCGCATGGGAATAGCTTATACCATCAACAATAAATTTTAAGTGTTTTTATCAAGAATAAAAACTGAGAATTAAGCACGAAAAACAAAATCTTTTAAATTTGTTTTCCATATTTTTTTTTAATAATACATGCTCACATAAATACCCTGAAGGAAACCTGGGTGCAAGTGTCTCCAAGTCACCAGTTTTGTCGACTATTTTGGTGACATTGTCAACGAAGTGTCTACACTACACTACATTTGGCACTATATTTGTCTTTAATACGAAATTTTTTTTATCAATAACAACTGAGAAGTACAATTCCTATAAGGTTAAAGAAATATTAAAAACAGATTGTTATGATTTCGTATTCGTACCAAAAGTGTAGACTACATTTACTAAAATGTACTAGTGATTCTCTGGTTCCAATGTCTGCATATTTTCCCAAAAGAACTACCTAGTCAGTAGTACCAACGTCAGTAGTAGATTTTCAATGACACGCACATGTTAAATGTCTATAGTAAATAACATTGTCTGGGGTATAATAAGTCACTAGTACTGGAGACTCTGTCAATAGTGAATCAGTACAGATTTACTAGTGACATTTCCTGCAGGGTATGTAGGTACATACATATTTATTTATTTTTAAGCTTAACAAATCTTTTTAATTTTTTAAAATTAAATAAAACTTTAAATAAAATTATCGCTTTCATATACATACAATGAACGTTTTTTGCTTTTGCCTGGACTACGGCTGTTTTCATTTAATGAATCAGAAGTAAATGCAACGGTTTATTTTTGTCCAATGAAAAATCAAAAAGTGGAAGGAAAAGCAATTTTTTTATTTTGACTGTAGTTTTTTAAACCCTGGTTAAATTATTCTTTTTTATTGTCAGCTGATTACTTGTCAACACAACGCGTTAAAAAGTTCAAAGTTAACCAACTTTCTGCCGCAAAATATTTTGTATGTATGAACTGCAAAATCCGCTACTTTTGTTGATTTATTCATACGCTTAAATTTACATTAACCCTATGCCTGCAAAACAAAGTTCAACTTTGGTAGTTTTGACATCGTGTTGTGCACATTTGATTTGTGCATTTGTGAGTTTTTTATTGAAAGTGCTTTGTTTGCATTTATTGTTGCGCACGCAATAACACAAACTCCTCTTAAGCTGGGATCACACGATTGCCGCAATGCACCAATTTTCATACTTTTTAATACCCCAATCGTGTGACTGCACAACCAATTGGCTCATGTACCAATCAAGGACAATATTGTGCTTACTTTTACCAATCAAATGCAACCCTGGTGCGGCAATCGTGTGAATGTTTTCTATGCAACCGCGCGTCAATAAAAATAACAAAAATGCACCAATATTTATTGTGTTCTTGTGCGGCAATCATACAACACAATACGCACCAATATTTGCCTTTTTCTTAATAAATTTACTTTTTTGTGTTTCTTTTAGTAGGTAATGAAGATAAATATTTATTTATTTATTATGCATTTAAATTTTTTTAATTATTGTTGCTACATATTACCAAAATATGTATGTATGTATGTTCACAAGCAAATTTAGCTATTCAGTGCGAATATTTTTATTTAAGTTTCTAAGCGAACCTTAACATACGAAATTTTTGAACAGACTTAATTTTTGGAATTTCTTAAAAAATTTAAATAAAAATATTCAACAAAAATGTGTTTAAGTACATAGTACATATATGATACATATTTAATTTTATTTAATTAATAACAAACCAACAAGAACTTTCAATTATATAAAAAAGCTACCACAACAGCTGTTTTCGCAGTTGTCAAGTAAGAACAATCGTGTGACTGTGCTGCGGCAATTGTTGTAACCATTTTGCTTTGTACCAACTAGCGGCAATTAAATTTGTTTTAAACAGGGCAATCGTGTGATTTCAGAATATTTTATTGGTCCAATTTCATTATTGTGCGTCAATAAAGCACAATAAAAATTGTGTCATATTGGTGCATTTGCGGCAATCGTGTGATCCCAGCTTTAGTCAAAAGGCAAACAAAACATTCTTATGCTTTTGCATTCACGTAGTCATTGTCCACTCGATGAGGCAAGGACGAACTACATTGGTATGAGTACGAGTCGCTTTGTTACATTAACATTAACAGCAATAACAACAATAGCAACAACAATAACAACAATACATTGTATATACAGAGCTAATGTAGGTAGGTAGGTAGAAAGGCCGGTGTGAAGTCTCCTTCACACCCTCACCCAGAGACCAATATGGTCCATTGTGATGCCTTATTCAGGGATAGCCCTAGAGAGATAGAAAGTTAGTGAAATAAACAGAGAAAGCATAAGATAAATAAGAAAGAAAGAAGGTTCCGGACCAAACCCGAGCGAAATCCTACTCAACCAAATACGCCCTACGTGCGTCCAGCACCCAGCCTACTCTCGCGCAGCCAGGCCATCCCCATTACGAATCCTATCAGATTCTTGAGTCCGCAACCCGAGACATCCCCTAATTCGCCCAGGAATCTACTGCCCAGCCACCTCTGCCTGCTGCCCTGCAACCTGGGACAGTGGCACAGAATGTGCTCCACCGTCTCCAACTCCTCAGGGTCCTCACACAACCTGCACATATCCGACAATCCGGATCCCATCCTCACCGCCATCCTGCCTATCATACAGTGGCCCGTGATCATTCCTATCATGGTCCTAACGCAGACCCTACTCCTGCCCATCAGCAAAACCGAATCGGACCTATTAAGCACCGGCCACAGCGTCCGCGATACCCGACAGTCCGTTCGATTCCCCCAGGCCCGATTGGTCGCGCCCACAATCCATTCCCTGATTCTTCCAAAATAGAATGCCATTGGAGGCCTAACCGCCTCCAAACAGTTAGGATCCTCCATCTCCGAGCCCTGTCTCGCCAACCCATCAGCAACCTCATTGCCGACTATGTCGCAGTGACCCGGCACCCAGCACAACCTTAGCAAATACTCCCCTAAGACTGCTCCAAGAGCCTTCCTACAATCATCAACCAGCTTGGATTTCACATAACAGCCCCTTACGGCCATAAGAGCCGCCTCCGAGCCCCTATCAATGTTGTCCCTTATCAGTTCCACGGCCCTCATGACCCCCAGAACCTCCGCCTGAAAAACACTGCAGTCGTCAGGAAGCCTATATGACCTTCTGATGTTCAGATCCTCAATGTAGACCCCCGCACCCGTGCCCCTCATCTTCGAGCCATCAGTGAAAATAGCAAATCCACTAAATAATCTGCCCCTACCTGACCAGCTCTCCCTAGAAGGAACTATTACCTCCGGCAGCCGCCCAAAATCCACCCTAGTGCCCACATAATCTG
The DNA here is from genome assembly GCA_963931875.1 of Pollenia griseotomentosa. Classification (NCBI taxonomy): domain Eukaryota; kingdom Metazoa; phylum Arthropoda; class Insecta; order Diptera; family Polleniidae; genus Pollenia; species Pollenia griseotomentosa. The sequence goes on along the minus strand of OZ007563.1, from coordinate 145,372,025 downwards.
TGGATCCGGGAGGTCCCAGGCAATAGCCACACGCCTCAATCTCACTCAGGATCCGTGAGTGACCCTGAGTGACATTCCCCATCAGTCCTGATTCCCTCAGTCTAAGAATACTCCTGGCCGCCATTCCCATCACATACTGCTCAATAGGCAGAAGATGTAGAATGACGTCCAGGGCCGCTTGAGGAGTACTCCTCATGGCACCTGTCATGCCCATTGAAGCACACCTCTGAGCCTTAGAAAGAAGGTTCCTACGACTAGCCAATCTCAATGACTCCCACCAAACACAGCATCCATACGTAAGAATGGGTCTAACCACCGAAGTGTACAGCCATCCCACCACTGACGACCGGAGTCCCCAACTCCTACCTATCGATGATCTGCAAGCATAGTAGGCATTGAGACCCCTCTTAAGTCTCTCCTGAGTATTCCTTCCCCATGACAGCTTGCTGTCCAGAAAATCTCCCAGATACTTAGCACTATCAGATAGTCTAAGCTCCACTCCTCCTAGTACCGGTAGCCTAAAATCCTCCACCCTGTACCTCCTAGTGAAAAGAACCAACTCCGTCTTCCCCGGATTAACTCCCAGTCCCTTATCACTCGCCCATGCCGACAGTTCGCCCAGCGCCCCTTGCATGATGTCGCTAATTGTCGGCAGAAACTTGCCCGACACCAATATCACCACATCATCCGCGTAGGCTACGACCTTCTGACCCATTCTGTCAAAACGTCTCAGAACGACATTGACGGCCAAGAGCCACAATAAGGGTGAGAGAACTCCCCCCTGTGGGGTCCCCCTAGTCACCGATCTCCTCAAACGTTCGTTTCCCCAGTCCGAGTGAATAACCCTGCTGCTTAGCATCCTAGTTATCCATTCGACCAAGAACAACGGAACCCTCTGATCAAACAGTGCCTGCCTAATAGCCTCTATCCTCAAATTGTTAAAGGCGCCCTCTATATCCAGGAATGCCGCCAAGGTGTATTCCTTGGTCCGCAAACCCCGCTCAACATAACCCACCACATCATGCAACGCACTCTCAACAGATCTACCCTTAAGATAGGCGTGTTGAGCGCCGCTGATGATGCCGGCGTCAATCTTCGTCCTCAGATGTAGATCAATCAGTCTTTCCAACGTCTTCAAAAGAAAAGACGATAAGCTGATTGGTCTAAAATCCTTGGGTTTAGAGTGACCGGTTCTACCCGCCTTGGGAATAAAAACTACCCTGACCTCCCTCCACCCTCTAGGAATGTACCCGTTCAGCACACATACCCTAAACAGTTCCACCAACACCAGGAGTGATGATCTCCCGATATTCTGTAACATCGCCGGAAAGATACCATCTGGTCCCGCCGATTTGTAGGACCCAAAGGTATTCACCGCCCATGTTACCTTATCCAAGGTGATCATATCTCCCACCGTCTCCCTTTCCCCACCGTCCGAGCCCGACCCAGAGAAGGGGTCACCACATACAACCTGTTCCCCCGACCCAGGATCCACACACCCCGGAAAGTGAGTTTCCATAAGCAGACAGAGAGATTCAGAGCCAGATTCCGTCCATGAGTCGTCCGGTCTCTGAATAAATCCAGGGACCACCGGGTCCTTGGATAAAATTCTCCTGAACCTAGACATTTCATTCACGGATTCAACTGACTCGCTAAACTTAATCCACGAGTCCCTTTTCGCTCTTCTAATATCTCTCTTATACCTCCCGTAACTCAACCTGAAGTTACTCCAATCTTCCTCCTTACGCGTATACTTCGCCCTATTGAACAGCCCTCTGACGGTGGACCTTTGAGTCCTCAACTCGTCTGTCCACCATCTTGGCTGTGTACGCCTGCCCGGAAAGTTTAACGGACAGGATCGCTCATAGCTACTGGTCAATACCCCCGTAAAGGTGCTCACCAGCCGCTCCACACCGGTCGGAGTCGACCCCCAGTCCCTTGTAACTCTAAAGTTACTTTGAACCAATCCCGAAAAAGTGTTCCAATCCGTCCTTCTCGGATTCCTATACGGAGCTAATGTAAGGTTAGGTTGAATGGGCAGCCGTCACGACGACGACTCACTTGGGTCCTTATAGCGGTCCCTTTGTGATACCCCTAGCCAGTGACAGGAGTCAGCCAGTGCCCACCAGACTATTCCCCCGAGGTCACTGCAGCCTCGAACCACCCCGACTCCCTGCAGAACAGGGAGATCGATCTCAGTCCCACATTGGACAGATCGTCTAACATGGCAATTCTGGTCTCCCAAAATGCCTAAACCTAATGCTCCCCAGACCGGGGCATTGGCAGAGAAAGTGAAACACCGTCTCCTCCTCCTCCTCATCATGACAACTCTTACAGTAGTCATTATACGCAAGACCCATCCTCCTAGCATGAGTCCCTATCACCCAGTGACCCGTAATGACCGATATCACCGTTCTCATCCGGTCCCTACCGAGACCGAGTAGTACACGCGTTCTCAACGCGTCATAGACAGGCCATAGAGTCCTGGCCATCAAGCAGGTATGCTCCCCCTGCCATCTGCCCTGAGCCCTTCTGTACGACTCCCTTCTGATGAGAGTCCTGCAGCGGGCCATTGAAGTGCCAACCAGGCCGTCGATGAACATGTCATCCAAGAGACAGCCTCGTTTGGCTAGACCGTCCGCAGTTTGGTTACCCAGGCATCCACTGTGCCCTGGTACCCATGTCAGCGTTACACTGGAATGTTTCGCGATCTCATTTAGAGACATCCGGCATTCCACTGTTAACATATGTAGATGTCGTAAAGACACCAGCCAGAGCTGCAACGGCAGCCTTGAGCCTTGACCGTCCGCAGTTTGGTTACCCAGGCATCCACTGTGCCCTGGTACCCATGTCAGCGTTACACTGGAATGTTTCGCGATCTCATTTAGAGACATCCGGCATTCCACTGTTAACATATGTAGATGTCGTAAAGACACCAGCCAGAGCTGCAACGGCAGCCTTGAGCTAATGTACTTTTTAAGAAATGATAAAAAAGAAAAATTATTGACGCACCGAACACACAAAAATCTTACCCCCCGTTTCCACATGCAAGTGCAAGTTCGGAAAAACTCAATACACTCACACTTTTTCACTAACATTCACACAATTTTTGTACTTTCAGCCAATCGGCTGTTTCTACGATTTTGCGTTGATAATACGTATACAGTACTTGCAAGTAATTACTTGCATGTGGAAACGTAGGGTTAATTAAAAAACAAAGCTAAACGATGGTATAAATAACAAAGCACGATGTGCATTATTTGAATGACTGCAAACCATCAGCGAATGTGTGCAGTTGCGCAAGTTTGATTGTATGACCGAAAGCGAGTGTATTTGTTGGTATTCATTCAATGTGATTTTTTTGCAATCGCACAAAGCCGTTCTCTGATTTGGACTAACTTGTTCTATGTAAAAACACTAGTTTAACTTTTTTTGACAGAAGTCTACAGAACGCGCGCGCACTAAAGCGTGTTATGTACTTCTACCTTAAAAGTTCTCAAACGCACCTTATATTTTTTCAAATTTCAAATTTTATTCAAACCATCATTCTCATTAAAAAAAAGTAATAATAACACAAGGAAACCAGGTTTTTTTGATTAAGAACTGAATGTTGTTTTTAAGGTTATGTGGGACGCTGAATTCAAATCTGCACTCAGTTATTTTCTATCAGCTCGAGATATACCGTTATTTCCAAAATTAAGACACTTCCACTACATATATTGCAATAACTTGAAAACGGTGCACAAGATTCACTAAAAAAAAAAAATTCGCTAACAATAATATCTTTAAGCCGATTACATGATTACATTGTTTATAAATTTGTGCAGTAGTTTCAGAGATATTAAAAAATTCATAAAAACTTAAATTTCGGCAAAAATCACAGTGCACAACTTAAAAATTTAATCGCAATTTACTGAGACAATTAAATAGATAAAAATCGCGATTTCCATAAAAAATACTTTTTAATGTGTGTGTGTTTGCTGCTGTTATATTTATGAACGTTATTTGCTTCACTTAAAAATGAGGTACCTTCACTTAATTGTGAATAAAAGCGAAACGCGTTCACATGGCGAATTGACTAGAAGGTTTTTTCGGTAGTCGAATTGTCATAGTTTGTATACAAACTAGTTTTTTATGTAAACAAACCAATTTTTTTACTAGTAATTTTTTTGACAACCCGACCACAGAAGCAGTGTTGTTGTAGAGTTTACCTCTAGTCAATTCGCCTTGCGCGTTCATCGATTTTTATGATCTACATACATATCTGTGGCCTTTTGACAAAACATCTTAAGTCAAATTTAAAAAGTTGAAAAAATGCTGTTAATTATACGAATTTTCCTTCAAAAAACACCTGTTTACGATTTTAATAATTTTGTATTATAAACGAAATTTTTCTTTAATTTTGGTTTATTTTATTTATAATTTGATCAAAATTATTTTTTCACCGAGATTGTTTTGAAACTTTTTTTGCTATCTTATTTCGACTTAAGATGTTTTGTCAAAATGGCACAGATATGTATGTCTCATTTTGTTCATAGGTTATGTGAATTTACGTGAAAGTAATAAGGCTTTGACCTTTTCATGTTTTGGACCATTAATCAGCCATTTTTTGTGATTTGCAAAAATTTTATTGTTTTTCAAAGCAAGAAAGTACATCTTTAAAAAAAAAATAATTCTGAAAATCGCTTCATGAAGAGTGAAGTTATGATTTTTTTCAACTTTAATTTTTGGAAAAAAGTCAAAAATTCGATTAGTACCTGTAACTTAAAAATGCGAGCTGATAGAAAAAACGGAGATTAAATTTGAAATCAGCTACTTCAAATTAGTAAAAAATTGCCTTTTTTTTTTTATTTTGTTTGTTTGAAAGATTTTTTTTTTTTTTTAATTTCCTAAGCTAATCCCGCGAAGCTCTATGCTTGTCTGCAGGAAAGAAACCAGAGTCGCTGGCGGGAATCGAACCCGCATCCTCGGCGCTGATAGACTAGCTCGCTACCAGCTAGCCTACCGAGGCACTCTAAACTTCCAATCAACATACAAAAAGTTTGGAAATGAAGCTCTGTTTCCACTTGACTGTGTAAACATTCATGAAACTTGTATGACATTCGACTATTTTGTCGACATTTTATAAACAGGTTTTTATCGGAACTTTAGATTTTAGTTGGTAGTCGAAATTTTGATTACTTAACTTTCTGTTTATCTATTTTCGAACGAAGACTTCGCTTGCTTAACGTACATTTAAAACAAAAACAAATTATAAAATATTGTTTTTGTTTTACATATTTTTGTTTTACATGTAATAAAGCGAAAAAGTGTTCCATCGAAATCGATGAACAGGCCATATATAATATGAAATTAACCATATATAATATTAATTTAAGGTGATAGTCTACCTGTCGCAGCAGTAGTCCTTCCGTAATAAACAAAATGTTTGTGTGCATTGTTTTATTCTTTTCAAATCGAATTTGAAATCCAACTTTAGAACCATAATCCTCCAACATTTCATGAGCAACTCGTTTTGATAATGAGACACAAGCTAAACGTCTCGGCTGTGTGCAAGCTGTTAAGAAATACGTTTGTATAAAAACCTTTGTTCCATTATATGTTATTCAATCTAAAGTGTAGACTTACCAATATTTTTATAACCACATTGATATAAATACTGCGGTACTTGTGTCGATTTACCGCATCCAGTATCACCGGCAATTATTAAAACTCGTGTCTCTTTTAGCGCATTTCGCAGAGATTCTCTAAATTTCCATATTGGCAATAATTTTTGACTTTTTCTCAATTTTTTTATTTTAGTAAATCTTTCTTTTTGTTTGAAATCCAAGTATATAACAATAATTTCTTGAAATTGTTTAATTCTAGAAGTTGTAACATTAACGTCACCCAACAAATGCTTGTGATCTAACTTGTCTTTACTTGTTTTGGCTTCCTCACTTAAATTCAAACAAATGCACTTTAATTTATGACTCGGATCCTTCTCGGTATATTCATTGTCTTTTAAAGGATTTGCCAAAATTGGCTGACCTGCATTTTTGAGCATAGTTTCATACTTGTTGACAAATTTCCAAAAGTCTATTCTATCATCAATAACAGTCCAGCGTTGATCACGACTCACAAGTAATGGCTCAAATGATGACTTGTAATCACAAAAGGAAAAATCTAATAAGTTTGTTTCACTTTTGGATACTTTCTTAGATTGAGAATTATTTGTAGTTCGTTGTTTCTCCATTTTTATTGTGCTCTGTGATTTTAATGCATCAATTAAAATTTTAAACTGCAAATTAATTATAATAGGTCTGTTTACTTACATTGCTAAAGAAAACTTGCAACGTTTCTAAATAATAAAAAAATTAAATTTACGATTTACCCAAGGTACATTAACACAAGGTAGGCTCATTTGGGAGTGTAGACATGCTGGTCTATAAAAATACTCGACTTGTCAAAATTGTCTTCATATAAAACAAAAACAATTTAACGCACACATGTACAAATTTTGGCTCATACACACGAATTTGACAATTGGAGTTTATGTCTGTCTGCTAACGAGTCTACCTTGTCTAAATATACCTTGGATTTACCTGTAAAAATTCCCAAATTAAGCATATCAAGGGTGTAAAGCTGTAAGGGAGCAGATTCTGCCTCTATCACTGCTGGCTCCGTATTCTCCTTAATATGATAGCATATGGCCCAGATTCAAATATAGAGTACTTTTTAAGCGGAAAGGGGGGAATAAGTAAAATGGTACTTTTTCTCTTTTTGATAAACTTGTTATGCTGGGTACAGACAGTGCAATCTACATGCAACCTCAAAATACCAAAGCGTTTTGATGTTGATGCAATCTGAAATAAATGAAAAATGAATGAAAATGAATTTAATTAGCTAGATTGCGTAAATGCATTGCATTGTGTTTACCCAGAATTATGCGGATTTCATATGGTCAGGATTAAAATATGGGGAACTTTTCAAGGGATAAAATTTGTACTTTTTAAGGGATAAAATTGGAACTTATTCTCTTTTCGATAAATTTGATATGCATACAGATTCTAGCCTCCATTAACATTCAGTGTACTTAATGAGGAAAAGCTGGTACTCTTTAACCTTTGGTAGATTTTCTCTTTTCGGAAAACTTGGTGTAGAGATAACCAGCCCGGGAGTTTTCTCCCTTCTTCCATTTTTCCTATGTAATTGTAAAAATGGGAAAAGGAAAAAACTCCCGGGAATAATTGGGCTGATCATATGGCACAGATTAAAATAAATATGTAAATAAATTAAAATATACATATATAAAAAAAAGAAAAAATTATACTTTTCTCTTTTTCGTCACCTTAAAGACGAAATAGCCTATCTGCAGTTTTCAAAAGTTTACAGGAGAGGGAAAAAGCGTTATCAAATTGGAACTATTTACAATATTAAAGCAAAATTACATATTTTGATTAAAATGAAACCAGAAATATATGTATATCGTTTGAGAAAAGTTTGTTTTTCTAAACACAGCTTATGTTATGCCACTTAGATTATTTGGAATTGTAAAAATCTGAAACCAAATAAACTATCTACAGTACTAATAAGTATGAATAAATAACAATTTAATGAATATTACATACATCAAATAATAACAGTTATAGTTTCTTTTACTGGTTTAAGCAAAAAAAAAAAGTACTTAATGTTTGTTTAAATTACACTATTAAAAATTAAACTTTTATCGTGATTTTTGATGATTTATTTTTCTCTTTTTTTAGTGCGTAAGGGTCCTCTAGGAACTTTGTCATTTGTAATATCACATGTTCAAAGTTTTGCACACATATGCGTTATGATATAGGGAATAAAAATCCATAAAAAACTCAATTTTGAAATTTTTGCAGATAGGTTATTTATTTTATTTATTATCCTAAATTAATACAATAATTCAAGATAACTAGAAAAGCTATGACTACAGAAGTCTTAAGCTTATTCTGTTCTTATGACTAGGATTAAGTTACAATTGTGTTAGTAGTGTTAAAATTCCCTTCAAATTCTAAAGTTCTTTAATTATTCTTGAAATTTTTAAAAATTTGGTTACCGCTTGTATATTTTTCAGTGATGGGTTGGAAAGATTAGATTTCGAATTGAGTTATATTTTGAGCAATATTTTATTATGTGTTCTACTGAAATGGGGGTCCAGTGGCTGGAATAAACATATTGTTCAAGAGTGGTGAAAAATAATAATTCATACCTATGTTGTTTATTAAAATATTTTAACAAAAAATAGGTATAGAATTGGAAAACTACATAAAATTTCTATAAATTTTGTCAGTATCATTTGAAAGCTTTTGGATACATGTCTTTCTAGATATATGTATGTACAACAATTAGTTAAAATTTGTTAACTGTTTAGTTCCAAAAATTTTTTCTTTTTTTAATTTACATGAAAAAACTAAAAATATTATGGCCGGGCATGTTCTGGAATTCGAATTGAAATCAAACGAGATTTTGATTTTAATTATTTACAAAATTAATGTCGGTTTTCCTGTTTCTCAGAGTTGTTTTTGTAAAAATAATTGGTACCTACTCATAGCATGATGTATTTAAAAAGAAATATTTTTATAAATTTTCTTTACGGGCGCGTTTTCAAAATTTGTTCGATTTTAATTTCACTTCATTTCGGTTTGTAGAACATGTCCGTAAATAACGAACACCCACTTCGTTAACTTAAGCTTCCCTGGATAGACGGCCGCCAGCCGGACAAAAGGGTTTTTTTTCTATAGTATAACATATTCTGGCTTCTTTAACTAAAGCTTCTCTGCATAGCCGGCCATCGGCGGTGCGCAAATATTTCCTTCACTATGGTATACAAAAACTGGCTTCTCTAAATGAAGCTTCTCTACATAGTCGGCCTTTGGCCGGGCCAAGCATTTTCTCCTGTGGTAAAACAACACCAGCTTCACTAATTAAAACTTTTCTGCATATTAATTAATATTTATATGGTTATCAAAAACTATTGTATTTTCGCAAGCTAGTTCCCTCTTCTTAACGGGTTAAGTATTTTTAAAATTACTTTGTATATCAATAGGCTTAAATCTAGTTTACCGACGCAGCTCCATATAAATAAAAAAGTACCTAGCCAAAGTGACTTCAAAGTAAACTGGTATTTATTTTAAATACTGAGAATCATTCGGCAGAAATAACAACGTTTTAATAAAATCTTATTTGTTTTTGTTTAATTTGTTTAACAAAATACAAATTTTTGATCAATTTCAATAAAAAAATACTAAATAAAAAAACAAGGCGAAGGCGAATTTGTAACCAAAATGTAAAAATAAAGTAACCAAAAGCGAAAAAAAGTAACCAAAAATATTTTGTATCAAAAGTACTATTTTATTCGTACTTCAGTTTGGAAATTCTGTGTCTAAAGAAGAAATAGTGTAAAGTTTTGACCGTATATTACCGATGGCCTGGAAAGAACAATAGGCTATACAATTTTTCGAAATTTTTAGTGGAAGTGGCACCTCTTATACAAAGTTAACACTTATTTTTGTCAATTTTAAAAACTTTTTGAACTAGAGCTTTCAACCTTTTTTACAAAGAGCTCTTACAAGTAAAACTTTTAAAGCCATGCTGTGCCTTATGGTATCAAAGTGCAAAATTGGGCTAGTAGTTCTTTTATATATAGATGCTTTATACCAGGTGGAAATATATTCATATTAAACGGGATGGGATTCCGGTCGTGGAGACATTGAAGGTTGTCTTCGCGAAGTCCGAGCTGAAGCCCACCGGACGGGTCACAGGTTGCGGATAGTGAACGGTCTTTAGAAATAAAGGTTATCTGCGAGTAAGTGTTTTAGCTGAAATAATCAGTCGTGTACAATCAGCGGGTGAGTGCTTTACACCGACGAGGCGAGTAGGTGCCGCCCCAAACTATGCACCTCAACAACCCACCTTCACCAGCGTCTGTCTCGTAGCGAGCGGCTAACATAGCGTTTACATTTGACAGTACTGGCAAGACAGTAAGCATATACATATTAGTTGGCAAAACAATGCAAAAACAAAATAGCTGTAGAAGTGTTTATGTATTACTGAAAAAGTTTGATTGAATTGCTACTGTCTTGCCAGTACTGGCAAATGTAAACGCCATGTAAGATAAGAAATACTGTGCCTTTTCAGCTATATCAAAGATGGCAGCCCCATCAAAAGGCTTAGAGCCTGGGATTAACAACCTACTGATCCTAAATCACAACTGTTACTGAAACCAATTTGGTAATATGCGCCCACGATATAGCGTAAAAGCAACAAATAATAAAATTAATGAAACGGGATGGGATCAGAAGGGCCTTTGGCCTTATCGTTTATTTAGAAAAGTGTTTCAGTAAGACATATAAAGCTTTAAGAATAGCAGATAATGGTCATCTACACTTCAAAGTACTATATACCTTATATGGTTAAGTTGATAGTCTGTTAAAGTTTAAAGCTTCGTAAAAACGGTGGTCAAATCTTACAATGCTGTCATTTTTCTGACAATGGTGCCATTGTCAGATGCATTAATTTAACACATCTGCCAAATGAAAATGGCGTACAATGTTCATCACACAGTTGCAAGACATGTTTAGTCAATTTTAATGACCACCGTCTGTACGAAGCTTAAGCTTCTAAAAAAATAATTTTAAGTGTATTGGTTTTAGATGAACAAATACCGCACACAATTTTAAGGGTCAATAAAGCGAAGTGGGTAGTTTTTGTTCCAAAACAAAAAAGTGGCTTTTTTTTTTGTTGAAAAAAAAGTAGTCAAAATGGAAAAAAGTAACCAAAATGGAAAAAAGTACCCAAGTACACATTGGAAAAAAAGTAACCAATTTTGGTTAAAAGTGACAAAACGGCAACGCTGGTCAACAAAACAACCAGGCGAATTCAACTAGTAGTTAAATTCGCCTTACAACAGGGCAAGATACCCCTACAAGAAATGCATAACCAAAATTAAAAAAAAAATTACTAACACACTTGCAACAATTTTATATTAGTTGTCCCTACTAGCATTTGGAAGATTGTTTCATCAAAAATCACCTAAGTAAGTCTTCCTGGAGTACTTTTGACGATTAAAAACTGATTAATCACTTGCGCGCTTGAAAAAAGACTCGAAAATGATTCGTTCTTATGCTTAAAAATTAATTTATTGAAAATGCAATAACAAAACATACAGCAATCGAAAATGGATCAAACAGGGGCTTGAAATATGACTGTTTTGACTTTTAAACTTTATAAATTTATTATCAAAAAGTAATTTCAATTTTTGGGAATACAAAATTTTAATTTCAAAAGATTTTGTTATTCGTGCTTAATTCCCAGTTTTTATTATTGATAAAAACACTTGAAATTTATTGTTGATGGGATAAGCTATTCCTATGCGCATTTCACTGGTTGCTTAGGCCAGATCATCAGGAAACTTCATCCATAAAGATTTTGGAAAAACTAAAGATATTAAACCAAATAAAACTGTTAAGCGTATGAGACTTAAAGCAACAGTTCTACTTGTAACAATATCAAAGTTTAAACAAAACACATCAACAATAAACAGTGGGTTTATCTCATCTTACATTCCCCACTACAATTAGTTGAAATTCTCTCAACATTAACTGTAGTTGTAAGCAGGTTAAGAAAAACAAAATAAAAACAAACAACAACTTACAAAAGATGTTGTCAATTAAGTGTTTTTTAGACCGTGCACTTGTCTGTTTATTATCAAAAAGTAATTTCAATTTTTGGGAATACAAAATTTTAATTTCAAAAGATTTTGTTATTCGTGCTTAATTCCCAGTTTTTATTATTGATAAAAACACTTGAAATTTATTGTTGATGGGATAAGCTATTCCTATGCGCATTTCACTGGTTGCTTAGGCCAGATCATCAGGAAACTTCATCCATAAAGATTTTGGAAAAACTAAAGATATTAAACCAAATAAAACTGTTAAGCGTATGAGACTTAAAGCAACAGTTCTACTTGTAACAATATCAAAGTTTAAACAAAACACATCAACAATAAACAGTGGGTTTATCTCATCTTACATTCCCCACTACAATTAGTTGAAATTCTCTCAACATTAACTGTAGTTGTAAGCAGGTTAAGAAAAACAAAATAAAAACAAACAACAACTTACAAAAGATGTTGTCAATTAAGTGTTTTTTAGACCGTGCACTTGTCTGTTTATTATCAAAAAGTAATTTCAATTTTTGGGAATACAAAATTTTAATTTCAAAAGATTTTGTTATTCGTGCTTAATTCCCAGTTTTTATTATTGATAAAAACACTTGAAATTTATTGTTGATGGGATAAGCTATTCCTATGCGCATTTCACTGGTTGCTTAGGCCAGATCATCAGGAAACTTCATCCATAAAGATTTTGGAAAAACTAAAGATATTAAACCAAATAAAACTGTTAAGCGTATGAGACTTAAAGCAACAGTTCTACTTGTAACAATATCAAAGTTTAAACAAAACACATCAACAATAAACAGTGGGTTTATCTCATCTTACATTCCCCACTACAATTAGTTGAAATTCTCTCAACATTAACTGTAGTTGTAAGCAGGTTAAGAAAAACAAAATAAAAACAAACAACAACTTACAAAAGATGTTGTCAATTAAGTGTTTTTTAGACCGTGCACTTGTCTGTTTATTATCAAAAAGTAATTTCAATTTTTGGGAATACAAAATTTTAATTTCAAAAGATTTTGTTATTCGTGCTTAATTCCCAGTTTTTATTATTGATAAAAACACTTGAAATTTATTGTTGATGGGATAAGCTATTCCTATGCGCATTTCACTGGTTGCTTAGGCCAGATCATCAGGAAACTTCATCCATAAAGATTTTGGAAAAACTAAAGATATTAAACCAAATAAAACTGTTAAGCGTATGAGACTTAAAGCAACAGTTCTACTTGTAACAATATCAAAGTTTAAACAAAACACATCAACAATAAACAGTGGGTTTATCTCATCTTACATTCCCCACTACAATTAGTTGAAATTCTCTCAACATTAACTGTAGTTGTAAGCAGGTTAAGAAAAACAAAATAAAAACAAACAACAACTTACAAAAGATGTTGTCAATTAAGTGTTTTTTAGACCGTGCACTTGTCTGTTTATTATCAAAAAGTAATTTCAATGTAAGATGAGATAAACCCACTGTTTATTGTTGATGTGTTTTGTTTAAACTTTGATATTGTTACAAGTAGAACTGTTGCTTTAAGTCTCATACGCTTAACAGTTTTATTTGGTTTAATATCTTTAGTTTTTCCAAAATCTTTATGGATGAAGTTTCCTGATGATCTGGCCTAAGCAACCAGTGAAATGCGCATAGGAATAGCTTATCCCATCAACAATAAATTTCAAGTGTTTTTATCAATAATAAAAACTGGGAATTAAGCACGAATAACAAAATCTTTTGAAATTAAAATTTTGTATTCCCAAAAATTGAAATTACTTTTTGATAATAAACAGACAAGTGCACGGTCTAAAAAACACTTAATTGACAACATCTTTTGTAAGTTGTTGTTTGTTTTTATTTTGTTTTTCTTAACCTGCTTACAACTACAGTTAATGTTGAGAGAATTTCAACTAATTGTAGTGGGGAATGTAAGATGAGATAAACCCACTGTTTATTGTTGATGTGTTTTGTTTAAACTTTGATATTGTTACAAGTAGAACTGTTGCTTTAAGTCTCATACGCTTAACAGTTTTATTTGGTTTAATATCTTTAGTTTTTCCAAAATCTTTATGGATGAAGTTTCCTGATGATCTGGCCTAAGCAACCAGTGAAATGCGCATAGGAATAGCTTATCCCATCAACAATAAATTTCAAGTGTTTTTATCAATAATAAAAACTGGGAATTAAGCACGAATAACAAAATCTTTTGAAATTAAAATTTTGTATTCCCAAAAATTGAAATTACTTTTTGATAATAAACAGACAAGTGCACGGTCTAAAAAACACTTAATTGACAACATCTTTTGTAAGTTGTTGTTTGTTTTTATTTTGTTTTTCTTAACCTGCTTACAACTACAGTTAATGTTGAGAGAATTTCAACTAATTGTAGTGGGGAATGTAAGATGAGATAAACCCACTGTTTATTGTTGATGTGTTTTGTTTAAACTTTGATATTGTTACAAGTAGAACTGTTGCTTTAAGTCTCATACGCTTAACAGTTTTATTTGGTTTAATATCTTTAGTTTTTCCAAAATCTTTATGGATGAAGTTTCCTGATGATCTGGCCTAAGCAACCAGTGAAATGCGCATAGGAATAGCTTATCCCATCAACAATAAATTTCAAGTGTTTTTATCAATAATAAAAACTGGGAATTAAGCACGAATAACAAATTCTTTTGAAATTAAAATTTTGTATTCCCAAAAATTGAAATTACTTTTTGATAATAAACAGACAAGTGCACGGTCTAAAAAACACTTAATTGACAACATCTTTTGTAAGTTGTTGTTTGTTTTTATTTTGTTTTTCTTAACCTGCTTACAACTACAGTTAATGTTGAGAGAATTTCAACTAATTGTAGTGGGGAATGTAAGATGAGATAAACCCACTGTTTATTGTTGATGTGTTTTGTTTAAACTTTGATATTGTTACAAGTAGAACTGTTGCTTTAAGTCTCATACGCTTAACAGTTTTATTTGGTTTAATATCTTTAGTTTTTCCAAAATCTTTATGGATGAAGTTTCCTGATGATCTGGCCTAAGCAACCAGTGAAATGCGCATAGGAATAGCTTATCCCATCAACAATAAATTTCAAGTGTTTTTATCAATAATAAAAACTGGGAATTAAGCACGAATAACAAAATCTTTTGAAATTAAAATTTTGTATTCCCAAAAATTGAAATTACTTTTTGATAATAAACAGACAAGTGCACGGTCTAAAAAACACTTAATTGACAACATCTTTTGTAAGTTGTTGTTTGTTTTTATTTTGTTTTTCTTAACCTGCTTACAACTACAGTTAATGTTGAGAGAATTTCAACTAATTGTAGTGGGGAATGTAAGATGAGATAAACCCACTGTTTATTGTTGATGTGTTTTGTTTAAACTTTGATATTGTTACAAGTAGAACTGTTGCTTTAAGTCTCATACGCTTAACAGTTTTATTTGGTTTAATATCTTTAGTTTTTCCAAAATCTTTATGGATGAAGTTTCCTGATGATCTGGCCTAAGCAACCAGTGAAATGCGCATAGGAATAGCTTATCCCATCAACAATAAATTTCAAGTGTTTTTATCAATAATAAAAACTGGGAATTAAGCACGAATAACAAAATCTTTTGACTTTATAAATTTATTTAAATATTATTCAAAAATATGTCAAACGGAAAATAATTTTTTTTTCTTTAAACTAAATATTTTTTCTAATCGTATCACATCTATGCCATTTTAGAGCATTGTTTATATAAAATAAATAAATAAAAAACTGCATAGTGTGAAAGCTCAAGCGAGACTTTTGGGTTTATACAAGTGTTCAAGAGTGCACGTAGGTGTGAGATCAAAAGAGAAAAAAGCGCGGTGCAGTAGTTTTGCAGGTCTGTTTTAAAGTAAATTATTTATATACATAATCAATTTTATTTTTTTTTATTTTTAAACAAACTTTTTATATTTTTACTTATATTTTTTTGTGCGCAATAGTAAAAACCGGTTGCCTGCAAATTGTCCATTGAACTAATCGAAAAACGTTCAACAACTTCCGGAAATAACATTTTAATAAAGCAAACATCCTTTTCTTACAAGACTACAATATAAATAAATATAATCACCCCTATTATAAGGTATAAGTTGTTGTCAATGTCGATGTATATTTTAAGTTGTTGTTACATCAAGTCGACGACTACATCACTTTGACGTTAATTTGGTATTTTTTAGGAATGAATGAATTTCATGTACACAGACATTTGGTTGAATTTGGTGGAGTAATTTAAACATTAAATTTTAGCAATTATTAATAAAAATTATATTCATGACTTCTTTTAAATTTGCATTTTTTATTTAAAACGTGTTTTAGTTTATATTGCCTCTTTAAAGTTATTGAGTGACCCTAGATATATGAAACTTGTCAGAAATATGTGTTATGGTCATAGACAAGTAAAGCTCATAAATCATTCGCAAACGATTAGAATTAGGACTGAAAAATGAGTCGAAAAAGACTCTTAGACGATCAGAAATTCGACTAAAAAATGAGTCGTAAGAGTAAAACGTTTTACTCTTACATATGTATATGTAAGAGTGGAACAACTTACATTTTATAAATAAAGCCATTTTTGTAATAAATTTTTGTCAAACGCTTTAAAAAATTTGTGAATTGTGAATTAATTTATTTACTTCTATAATTTGTTTAGTTTGAATATTAAAGTTGAGCTAAAAAAATTACTAGAATGATAGTGGTAAGAAACTGATGGCGTCTTCAGAGGACGTGGTAGTAGATTCTCTGGAAACAACAGAGGTCATGTACAAAGGGTAGTTTTGAAAGAAGTGGTCGTCCAACAGGTAGCGGCCATGCGTGTGGTGGATTTGACCAGGATAATCGTTTAATATTTCCCGGTGGTAATAAAGACTACCGGTCATATAACTAGTTAAATGACCGGTAGTCTTCTTTTACTTGAGGGTTACACGATCAAGTTTTGCCTATCAAGTTTTAATACTCTCACACTTTTCTACCAATACACTCATACTTTTAAAAATTGAAACGAACTTGCCTTTAAAATTCTCTTTCCAGAGAGCGTGCAAATTTTTACTAAACAAATTTTTGCCTGTTAAATCCAGTTGAACACAAAAACATATGATTCAATATAGTAAACAAGCAAAAAACATTCAATTTGCAAACAAAAAGTCTACAATTTGTAAAAATATAAAAGAACAAAAACTAAATTAAAAGTGCAGCATAAACTTAAAACTAGTTTTCTGGTAGGTATTTCTGAAAAGTAAATTTAATATAAATAACACTGCATTAATATTTTAGAGATGTAAACCTAATAAATTATGAATACATACTTCTTACTGCATATTATTCAGGAAACCGAATATCGAAAATCAAGTATTCATGCATTTTTGTATGTTATTTAACTAGATACAAAATTAAAAGTCATGTACAAACTAAACAAGTCTAAAAGCTTCACTTCATTTGCTACGAATTCATAATAATTAAAATGCAATGCATCAAGTACCAAAAACAATATTTACTGGATAGTCTAAGTAACACATATTTTACAACACTAAGTTTTCAGCGGTCGTATGTTTGAGCTAACCTGCAAGTTTTTGCAATATTTTCATTCGTTTATTTTTTGTACAGGAGCCAGTTTTGAGAGCAACATTTTCATATTGCCCAACATTTACTCACCTACTGGATTTTAGTGGAAAAGTAAACAAATGCACCTATTATATCAGGTGAAGACTCAGTGTAAATGCAAATGCTGCAAAACAAAGTTTCATTGCATGGGCCAGTGTTCGAAAATAAACACTTAATATCGCTCCTTAGTGTTCGGTTTAGTAGATTTGTGGAAAACACAAACGCTTATAGTGTTTGTGAAGAAAATCATTGAAAAAAACCGTTTCCCTGTTAGTCATCTTTTGAACACAAAAATAATACTGTTTTTATCAAACTCAACGAAAGATGAGAATATTTAATTCCGTTCCGCTTTTTTTAAACTCCATAAACTTCATTGGGTTCGGTTCGGCTCATTAAAAATCCAAACCTTTTTTACAAAAACAAAATACACATACGAAAAAAAAACAAAAAGCCTGGAAACTAATTTTACACAAACAAAACATATACACAATTTACACACAAGCAATATATTTATAATGTTCGGCTCTTTCTGAAAAATATTTACGAACGGTATTAAGGATTGTGCTCGTCTACACAATCACTAAAAAAAATAGATATCGAAGTGGTTAAGATGCAAAATTTTGTGTGATTTGATGTTTTAACAGCGTAAGAGAGTAATGTTAACGGCAATCTGGAAAAAAAACAGTTTTTGCAAAAAGTGGCTTTTACAACGTTATTAACGTCGCCGGTTTCTAACTCCACTCGAAATTTAGCAACAAAATGCCTGTTGTTTTTTCTATTGTTACATTGTTGTAGTATACTACGTCAAAAGTTTCTGGAAATAGACATATTTATTTCGTACAAACAATTAATTACCTAATAATAATTAAGTATTTGTTTTAAAATTTTGCGTAAATACTTTTATTACGTTTTTTATTTAATTTTTTTTTAGCGCTTTTTGATTAGAAATATTTTTATCAGCGTTTTTTATATGAAGTTTGACGTTATAACAAAAAATTGTTAGGTTAAGACCCCATGTTATATTCTCGTAACAACATTTTGAATTTTTTTGAGCTCTATCCAAAAACTGTACCGTAATTTTCTAAAAGTACATTTTGTGAAAGTTGGTACGAAGTATAAAATGTAGTTTTCCATCCCTGTTGTCGTTTATTTCAAACAGCTGACTGTCGGCTTTTTTGTTTTTGTTTTTTTTTTTCAATTGAACAATTTATTATTGTTATTTTTATCAAATTTAGAAAAACAAAACCACACACATATTGATGTGCTCTGTGGTATTGATAAGACACTCGATTTAACCAAAAATCAAATATATACAATAATATGTGGAAATTAAGAAACTCGCATCATTCGATTAAATAGCACCGCAGGCGTTAGTGGAATTAGAAACACAACAGAAACATAAAAAACGTGAAATATTTGTTATTAAAATAGTTAAGAAAATCTCAAATACAAAAAAAGTTATATAAAGGAAATGTCAACACAATAGAAGTGAATAAAATGTACAAAATACTTAAACTAAAATTTCAAATCGAAAGCAAAAACTGATGTGGCAGGTACCACAGTGATAGTGACCCCATTTACAGTAAAGGCAAAAGCTGGTGTGCAGTTGATAAAAAAGTGTTGATTATTAGTTAATGGAATTCCAAAATTTATTTACGCAAACTGTTGATTGATGGCATGTGAGTTTTGCTGGACAAATTGAGACAGTATCAAAGCGTAGAGTAGATATTTGACGAATTTCTTGTGCTATTTTTAAGGTTACAAGAGTTTGTGATGCATTCGGAAAACATTTAAATTATTATTCAATACTTGGCGTCTATACATCTTACTCTGTGTAGTTTCAATTTATTTTTCTCATTTTTGTTATTTTTTATTATATGCAAGCAGCCACTGCGCCATTCATTGTACATTTCCAACAAGTGACTTTTGTTTATTGTTAAGTTATTTTTAACAAATATTTAGCCAAAAGGAAAAGAACAAGTTTTTGTGTTAATTTTTGTTTTATTATACGCCAAGAACGTCCACGTGAACTTCTAAACAGACATATTTCATAACAATGCAGAGTCAAAAACAGGCAGCAACTGCAGCAGCTGCAACAATTTCGTCTGCAGCTGATGCTACAACATCCACAGCTACACCGACAGCAAGTGCAGACACCTCAGCAGTTACACGCAATCAAATGCGCCCTGTAAAGTATGATTATGCTGATAGTTTTGCGTGTACGTATATTGTATCGGTTGTAGCTGCAGCAAATGCAGAGTTAGTTACATATCCTTTGGATCTTACAAAGACAAGATTGCAAATACAGGGCGAGGCAGCAGCGAGTGCTCATCAAGCGATTAGTAGCAGCAAAACGGCAAAGCCACAAGTGAGAAATTTTAATCAGTATTTTAATATATTGCCAAATGATTACATATTTTATACCTATATAAAGTACATACCGTCACCTAAAATCCAAAAGGCTGTAAATGAACTTTTTATTTTTTTTACAGGAGAAGCAAATTTATAAATGAAAAACTATTTCATTTTTATGAAACTAAATTTTGGGATCAATGATAGAAAATCAATAAAAAAAAAATTTTGAAACATTAGTATTTTTTCCTTATGTTCGTAACGGCTTTTTGTGACCGCTTTTTCTTAAACCAAAAAGTCGTAAGTGCACTGTTTTTTTTATTAAAGAAACAAGATACATTGTTATATAGTCAAACTACCTATTTTTCTTATTTCCTTTTCCATTTGTGTTAAATACACTATATAGAAAAGTCAATTCGTCCATATATTTAAAAAAAAACGAGACAAAAAATTGATTATCGGGCATGTTCTAGAAATCGAAATGAAGTGCATTTGAAAACGAACGACATTTCGATTGCAATTATTTACAAAATGACCACAGTTATTCCTGTTTTTAAGAGTTGTTCTTGTAAAGATAAAGAATGCAAAAATCGGCACTCAAATTAAATAGGGCAAAATTTGGACATGCAATCAAAAAAGATGTATACAAATATTGCCTCACTAAAATTTAAAAAATGTTACTTTGTTTGTGCATCGTTCTTGATTTCTTTTGAGGATATGCATAAGTAAAAAACATTGGCTTTAATAATGAAAAAACCAGTTTTTAATTTTAAATTTAGTGCAACAATTTAAATTGCACTCAAATGAGTGAAGAAGAAAAAAGTTAAATCAAACTATTTTTTTTGAGTGCAAAATTTTTTAACATCACTATCACTCATGTTTAGTGAGGCTGCAATTTTTCAATTCATCACTCAACATCAACAAAATGATTGCAATATTTTTGCACTATCACTAAGTGTGAGTTGAAACTGCAAAATGAGTGGACTACCCCCATCTATGTAAAATAGTCAGTTGCAAAAAACATCAACTATAAATTAGCTTATTTATCAAATGACTAAAAATTGGTTTGAGTCTCATGCAGATATCAACCAAACATATTGCATAGAGGCACACGTTAAACACAAATAAAAGCAAAATAACCCTGCAGGAAGTCAAACACAATTTTAAGTAACTTCAAACTGTTTTTTTTTACAACCACATCTAGTTTATTAAGTGACTTTTTTCCTTGTCGACGACTCATTATTTTAACACAGGCATATCATAGGCTGTAGTCAATTGGTTATCTCTGCATGACTTTTAAATTGACTACTAATTACTTATTTTTCAACCAATTTGTAGTTAGTTAATAGTATAGTCGGTTTATAATAAATTATTTAAATTTTAAATAATTGTTGTCAAAAAAATATATGTGTACATATGTATATTTTTATATACATATATAGATTAAATTATTTATGAAAATTTTGCATCAAATTGCTTTAACACTTGTAGTTACGTCCCTTGATTTTTTGCCAACAAAAGCGTGATTTTTGATCGTTGATGTAAAATTTTGTCAAGACTTGTAGTTTAATGGCATTCATAGGCCCCTATAAACTTAGCTGAGTTGTAAATAAAACAACTGGTTGTGTTGAGTTGTAATTTGTTGAGGTTTTTATTCGCCGCAATTTAGCAAAGTTGTAAACCATAATACAAAATTAAAAAAATTACAACCTAAACTGAGTTGAGTTGTGAACCGTAATAGGAGCATAATCAATCAAAAACTCTATTTTGAATATTTTTTTTAGTAACGCCTTTTTGTATTTTAGCTTACGATATAGATGTAAGTGCCAAAAATATTGACACATTTATCAAAAACATATACATCGTGGTATAATAAACAAAGTACAATCATTAGGGAGAGTTGTCAATATTTTGGAATGTAAAACAACGTAAATTCAGTTAAAACTAACTTTTACTTTAACTTTCAGTTAACAATATGTTTCTGACAGTTATAACTGATAGTTAACTATAATTGAACTTGGTGAAATTTGCCGTTAACTGCAAATTTTGTTTTTATTAATTTTATGTATTCATTTTGAACAACTACAACAAATTTATTATACCGTTCATAATAGGTACCATTGAAGAATAAGTGCAAGGTATAGTCATTAGGAATTTTGTTCATGTAATTTGACATCACATGGGTAAAAAATGACAGCACTCCCTAATGAACCTACATTGTATTTATTATACCATGATAGATACCAAATAGTTTTTAAAACAAGTTTCCTAACATCAAACATCCAACATTTTAAAAATATTCTTCTAAACATATTTACAAAATGTATCTAATTCTAAAAAAACATGTCACTCATTATGAAAAGATTCCACAATTGAATGTGATTCTTTCCATTAATCGATGAATAAATTTTAGCATAAAAAGCTTTAAGTTATAGAAAAAACAATCGTTAGAACCGTTTCAACAGAAATAGGTATATTATGATCACATGTGTAATAAATACTAACCCCCATATTCATAAAAAACATTTCAGGCTTATGAAAGGTTTATAAATCCAATTTTCTATGAAAATTTGTTCAATACACCTTTTATAAATGAAAATTATTTTAATGAATATAGGGGTAACTTTCTGTTAAAATCGCAATGAACCTTAAAACCTGGTCTGAAGTACTCAAAGTTTGTTCATAGAAATTACATACAACTCAATAAAGTTTAGGCACAAAATGACTCCAAAAAGATCTTTCAATGCCTTTACATCTGCTTAACTTGAAAAAATGTATTTTTGTCTTTTTATCAAAAAAAGTTAATATTGTATCATTATAAAGATACAACGCTTAAAAAACTAAAAACATTTAAGTCCACATAAAAAGTTTATGCACATACTGTATGTATGACATTTTTTGCTTTTTTCACTTTGTTATGTTAATTCGTTTTTCTATTCAAATACACAGTAGCCGAGTTTAAAATGCAAAAAATTATATAGCTGTTGTATTTCTGGGGACAACAGCAAAATAAACAATCGGTCGGAAATTTCCATAAACGTCCGCAAAATTATTATAAATCTTCACGCGCAAGGAAAATCCTATCGCGAAATTGGTGTCATTGTACAAGGGCCTTATACTAGTGTCAGAAATATTGTAAAACATCAAAGCGAATGTGAAGGTAATGGACATTTCTTTGGTGCCTTAACTTAATTGTGTGCTAAAGGGTAAATCGTGTTTACAAATGTTAAGCACAAAGTTTTATAATAGAAAAAAGGAATGCTGTATTATTTTATTCAAAACAACCCTTAAATTTTTTAAAAAATTGTTTTAATAATAAGGTTCTTTTTAAATTAAAGCACTAACCGCATTAAAGCACTGCTGCATTATACTTGTTATTTTCCTTCTTATTTAAAAGAAAACATTACCGCGCTTTAACCCCCTCACGCAGGAGTTTTTTTTTTTTTAAATCTGGTAGGTTATTAATAAGGCAATAATATCAGATGTTGGGGATACATGAGAAGTTGGAAATCCCACCGTTATTCTAAAAGGAATAGCTTCATAAACTCCATAACCTTTATCTAGACAATGTCTTGAGGTCATTATTGCACGGTAACCGTATTCACTGCACAACGGTTGCGAAATTTGTGCATCGTTTTTATATGTGATGATTTTTCAACGCAATGGTTTTAAGTGATGCTTTGCAATACTGCGTTTATGAAGTCAGCCTAAATCCTATTACAACCAGAATAAGCCTTCTTACATTTTATAGTTTGAAAATTTTTTTGTTGCAAATTATTAAAAACAGGGAACGAAATTTAATTTTTTTTTTTTAAATTTTAAAACAAAATAAGCAAATAAAATGTCGGAAAACTGATTCAAGCTTACAATGTTGCTCCTCAGAACTTTTCTATGATAAAATATATAGAGGGTTATTTTTGAAATAGTGCTATCTGCAATTTTCGAAAATGTGTTTTTCTGTCATTTAAATTTGAAAAAAAATTTCCCAAAACGTTTTTTTTTTTCATAAATATTGTATTGTGCTATCTAACACACACGTTTTTTTTTTTTTTGTAAAAAATACAATAAAATTATAAAAATTGTTATTACAAAGTTATACAACAATGGGTTGGGAATTGTGTCTAGATTTTAAAAACTAATATAATTTTAAAATTCGTTGTAGAAATTTTGCAAAAAAAAACTGCAAAAAATTTGTCGATGAGTTTTGGTTTATAGTAAATTTTTATTTATTTATGGAGTTTTTATAGTGTTAACGTGTTCACTGACTAAATTGTCAATTTGTGATCAATCGACATAATGAACTTCCTACAGCGTATTGCAATCGATTATACTTGATCCAAAGAAGATGAGGGCGATCTTATAACAGGTTTGTTGTTCAAAATTCGTCATAGTTATAATTTCAACCAAAAATTATTCTAGATTCATTAACCATAATGTAGTCTCTTGGCGTAGAAGAAAACAAGTCCGTTTTTCGGTTAAAAAAAAAAAAAAAAAAAACTAGAAAATAAAAATAAACGTGTGGCGGAGCAGGATTTTCGACAACCGATGAAGTTGAATGAGAAATTGATGAAGAGAAATTGGAACCGTATGTTTTTCGAAACCTGCATAAAAAGTTCTGTAAGACACTGCCAAAAATTTGATGACGCCACTAGAAAAGCAATTTTTAAAATGATTTGGAGTAAGTCTTGAGAAAGTAAGCAAGTTTTTTTTGCAACGACCCTTGTAGCACAGCTTCCTATAAATACACGGTCTTCTAGAAAATGGAAGAGCTTTATCTATAAACTTCCTTACAATCACGAATTGTTGCAAGTATGTAGAGCTATGTTCCTTTCCACTCTTGCTTTAAATAGAGGCATGTGAAAATATTGGTTGGTCAAAAAATCCCAGTTTCATCGACTCCTGACAAAAAACAGAGTACTAAAAATTTTTTTAAAACAGGCTGTACAATAGGGCGGGTCGAAAAAAAAAGTTGTGCCAGTCACCCCCTAGAATGAAATATATGTCAATGAAGTTTCTAAAACAGAAAAATTTTTTTTTTGCCACGCCCCAAAATACAGCACTTTTGGTTTTTTATATGTAGCGCTGCCATTTAAAGTCCGATCTTATCATATCGCATATCGTTGTTCATGGCTTGACAGTGGCTTCATTTTTGGCTTTGGTGACTTTTCAATCCGACATCAAACTCTGGGCGCCACTTATGCCATCTCGGATCCTTCCCCCAAATGTAAATTTTTTTAAACGTGCCAAGAAAGTCCTTGTAAAACTAAGTATGTCTAGCTTTTATTATACTCACTTTTACGCCACGCCTCAAAATTGAGCCCCTTTTTTCTTTTTCACATACATATTACATTAAACCAGGTAGAAGCCAATACAAACCAAAAACATTTTCATCGTTTATGCTCTAGAATAAAAGGTATAGTTTGAAAA
This sequence comes from Pollenia griseotomentosa, assembly GCA_963931875.1. NCBI lineage: Eukaryota > Metazoa > Arthropoda > Insecta > Diptera > Polleniidae > Pollenia > Pollenia griseotomentosa. Next base: position 145,346,940 of record OZ007563.1, on the reverse strand, counting down.
ACTTTAAAAAAATTGTTTTTGCCACGCCCTAAATTACAGCCCTTTTTGTTTTATATATATAGCATCGTCATTTTAAGTCCAATCTCATCGTATTATTTTTGTATTAAGTGCTTTTATAGTCTAACTTCAAATTCTTGATGGTATTTATGATATCTAAGATCATTCCGTTCTAATGTCTAATATTTAAATCGTATCATGAAAATGTTTCTAAAACTGTGTACATCATTAATTTTTTCTATGTAAAACTATTTAACAAATATAACACATATTTGCGACTAAAGATCTTCTTTACGTTTTTGAACTTATTTAAAAGCCAAATTTTCAAATCTTACTTCACTTTGAGATTTAAATCTTTAGTTAAAGGTACGGTTGTTTATATTGACTAGTTTGCATATAAAGAATTCAAGCATTAAAAAATAAAACACAATGTATTTCAAAGCAAGTGAGCTTCCAAAAGAAAAATTACCAACGAATCGCGACGTTATTCAATATTTCTTATATTTAAAATCAATTGGTACCACAACTGTGAAAAAAATGGAAGTCTGCCTCGGTATATTCAAACAGTTATAAAAGTGATTTGTGATTTGTGGAAAACTACAGGTATTCCAATTCTGAGTATAGCATCAATAAGAAAAATGTTACTGCTTATTATTGAGTTACATTATGAAATTCTTAAAAAACCCATTTTGTATTTTGATAATGAGTGGAATGTTTTATTTCGAATTTCAAAGTGCAAGTGTAATGTTGAAACAATGGCCAAATGTTATTGTCCCGAAATTATCAAAATTCCCAAAAATATATTAAGTTTTTTTATTGACCAGTGTAAAATAAGACTCTTAAGCTTAGATAACGGCCAATTTGCTTGTTTAGATGAGAATAGTAGCACTTCTGTAGGAGATCCTTCATTACATTACACAGAATCATATTTTCCAGCATCAAGTGATGAAGATGAGTATAATACGGAATGTAACGACGTTAATACAATCAAAGAGCAAATAAAAGTTTCAGACATATCACTGCAAAACTTTGCTTTAGCATTGGATCGCACAGGCACGTCAGATCGGTATGGATCCCTTTTGACAACAACACTTATAAAAGATTTAAAAATATCAATGGCAACAAAACCTACGGAATATGGAGATATTATGGAATCAATGATACACTACTTAGATAACCTCATTATTGATAAAAATAAAGTTCAAAGGGAACGAAACAAGTTTAGAACGGAAGCGAAAGCATCGTCTATAAGTGATAATGTGTTAAAATGTATTTCATATGATGGAAAAAAGATACGACGTTAAAAAACAAACACTTGCAAAACAAACACGTATTTATAAAACAACCGAGGAACACATAACGATTGTGAAACAAGATGCAAGTCATGCAAATATACGCCATATTTTTTGATCATATCACAAGGGGCGATGTAATTTCTATGTGAGAAAATAATAAAAGGATCATAATTAAAGGTCGTGTGTAAAAAGTGAGTATTTAAAAAACTTGACTCACAAATATTCAGAAGGGTTTCTCTTCTATTTATAAAAAATATAACATAAGAACGGAATGATCTCAGTTATCATAATTATCATAGAAAAGCACTAAATACAAAAATAAAACCATATTTTAGCCATTAACAATGATATACTATACGATGAGATTGAGGGGCTCAATTTTGAGGCGTGGCGTAAAAGTGAGTATAATAAAAGCTAGACATACTTAGTTTTACAAGGACTTTCTTGGCACGTTTAAAAAAATTTACATTTGGGGGAAGGATCCGAGATGGCATAAGTGGCGCCCAGAGTTTGATGTCGGATTGAAAAGTCACCAAAGCCAAAAATGAAGCCACTGTCAAGCCATGAACAACGATATGCGATACGATAAGATCGGACTTTAAATGGCAGCGCTACATATAAAAAACCAAAAGTGCTGTTTTTTGGGGCGTGGCAAAAAAAACATTTTTTCTGTTTTAGAAACTTCATTGACATATCTTTCATTCTAGGGGGTGACTGGCACAACTTTTTTTTTGCATGGAGGTCGACCCGGTCTACTGTACAACATTCTTAAAGAAATATTTTGAAAAACTGGACAAAATGGAAAGTCATTATTGCCGCAAAGACAGTAGTAAGATATACATAGCAGTAACGTTCAAAAACAAAGCCGATTTTTATAATGACTATAAATCCAAATGTTTGGAGAATAAGGTTCGGCCTGTATCACAATATAAGTTTTACAATTTTTTCCACCAACAAAATATGGCTCTTTATAAGACTCGTAAAGACAAATGTGACATATGTGTCGGATTTAGGTCCAAACAAGTTGGATTACACGAATATAACACATATATTTTGAAAACAGAACGTGCACAATTGAAAAAACAACGGAACAAAGTTGCAGCTCAAGAAGGAAGATGTCAAGTGCTTACCATGGATGCATACGCAGTAAACCTTTGCCCCGATATAAACGCATCCGCTATTTACTATAAACAGCGCCTTCAAGTACACAACTTTACAATTTATAATCCCGCAACCCATCAATGTTTAAATCACTGGTGGAATGAATAGGGATCTGTCCGCATCAACGTTTACATTTTTCATGTATTATACATTATTTAAAGATCTATTGTTTGTCAGATACGTCACCACTAATAATATATTCCGATGGTTGTGGCTATCAAAATCGTAACCACTATTTATCGAATGCACTGTCAGTTTTTTTTTATAGAAAATAATAAGAAAATTGGGCAGAAGTACTTAGAGAAGGGGCACACTCAAATTGAGTGCGACAGTGCACACGCTAAGATTGAGATGAAGCTGAAAAATCAGGCAATTTATTTGCCCAACGATTATGTTAAAATAACAAAAGATACCAGAAAGACGATCAAAATTAATAATAAAATTGTTAAAATGCATTTTGATACTCTATATCTGAATTATGATTTCTTTAAAGACTATACGAACAAAAAACTTATTCGTTTCACATCCATTAGACCTGGTTGACAAAAAAGTGATCCCACCGTATCACAAAAAAATCTCATCTATCTACCAAGTGGTGACATTATGTAAAAAGTTAGTTTTGATGACGAATACAATAACCTTCCGACTAAAATTAAAACATACAGCGGTCATATAGAAGCGATTCCCTTACAATCTGGCCCACGTCCTATTCAACTAAGCAAATGGAAGCATTTACAAGCATTGAAGCCTGTTACTCCGCAAGAATATCATTCTTTTTATGATAATTTAAAACATGCGGATAAGGATTAATGGTTTATTCAGGGGTGTGCTGGAAATCGCAAATGCAAAACGCAAGTATTTTAAAAGTCGTTTTTTAGTTAGATTTCTGTAAAAAAAGAATTTTATGACAAATATTATACAAACATTTCTCTATTAAACAGAATTTTATAACAAAAATTATAAAAATTAGATTAAAAGTTTATTAAAAACAGCCTCCAAATTCTTGCGTTTTGCGTTTGCGATTTCCAGCACACCCCCCCCATTGTTTTGGAATATAGGTTAATGTAAAATAAATAAACTATAATTTCGAGTTATATTTATATGATTACGCGTTTCTTAATATTTTACTTTTTCATTAAATATTGTTTTGTTAAAAAAACTAAATATTTTTATAAAAATTCGTGTAACTTAATTAAAGTCTCGAAAAGTATTCATTACAGCTCATTTTATTTTTGTTCAAATAGTAGGTGCGTTTGAGTACTTCTACAGTAAAATGCAGTAAATGAGAAAATTGTAAAATTTGCTCTCACAAAAAGCTGTTGTCCAAAAAAGTACGCGAACGAAAATTTTGTAAAAATTCGTAAAATAAAGGCAACAGCTGATGACAAATAGTTGAAGTGTTGAAAAATGTTAACACTTTTGACTACTTAACTCGTTTTCTTATCGGTACTCGATTAAATACTTTTTAAACCACAAACATTTTTGGAAAATACAAACAAATTATTTTATGTAATCTTTCGTATTTGTTTGTTTTTTGTTTTATTTGATGTTACTAATTTGTGGCGGGTTAATTTATTCAAAAGAACATGAATAGTTTTTTGCTATTGATTACTTAAGTACCCAAGTACTTAGCACTTTTACAACTCTAAAAAATTAACATAACAAAAAAAGTTTCAAATGTTTGTATTTAGCCCAGTAAATGATTCACAAACAAGTTTAATTAATTAATATTTATTCACATTTTGTTTTTGTTTAATTTTTATTTCAACTTTTCGTTTATTTAACAATTTTTTCACAATTTGTAAGCATTTTGTTTGTTTACCTTTTGAAACATATGTTTTTTTGTTTTACTAAATTTTACTGCAAAAATTTCTGCAGTAAAAATTTGTAAATACTCAAACAAGAACTGTCACTTTTCGCTCTCAATTTGTGTTCTCATTTACTGCATTTTGTGTACTCGAACGCAATTTCGTAAAATGCAGTAAAGTTCAGTAAAAACTTTTGTGTTCTCGAACGCAGCTAGTGTTATCTGCTTTTTTCAATGTTCAAGTCGATAAGATTTTAATTTGTAAATAGTGCTATCAAACATAAAAGCGCGAATATCTGGAATTAAAAAAAAATTAATATATGTATGATTACGCGTTTATTTTTAATAATATTGTAAAATAAAGTTTAGTTATTACTTCTAGAGTTATCGAAAAAATCAGTTTTTTCGCTCTCCTGTAAAATTGTAATTTTTCAGATAGCACTATTTAAAAAATAACCCTCGATATTGAGTTTTAAAATTTTTGGTTTTTTAACTTAAATAACAGTTATTATTTTTTTTTTTAACAAAAATAACAGTTTTATTTTTGATTTTTATTTTTTCGATAAAAAAAGGCAGTTATTTTTTGATTTTTATTTTTTTAACAAAAATAGAAAATGTAAATAAAAGTTGAGTGTAACTAGGAATGCAACATCGTTCTAAAAAACATCGATGTTTCCACGATAAGCATCGATGTTAAAAAAATCTGTAAAAAACACGATACATCGATGTAGGCTTGTGTCGTTCTTGAATGAATTACTTCAACTGGACGATTCTCTAAAGTGAAAGAATGAAATATTTCCGTATTTTCTTTCCATTTCTATCACCTTTTGGTTTGATATTTTTTCTTTAATATTTTTGTTTGCTTTCATATTCTGTTTTATATCCATCTTGTTTGTTATGCTTTTTCTCTTCTATTTGTCTTTTATTGAAATGAAGTAAACATACAGTTTTTTTTTTAAATATCAATTTAATCATTCCTCAAAAGAACTAGACACTTCGTTCTGAAAGCAGTGTGTCATTTAGGAAGGTGAAAGAAAAGAATGAATTAATTCACTTAACCTTCCTAAAAGAGAATGAAAGATTCACACAAATGAAAGATGTTGCCCAATACTACATCGATGTTTTAAACTATTTTGTAATAATACTTACGGATGCTCAAATTCTTCTTTGCTACTGAACATTTAAGGCCCAACTATAATTCTGTCAAAAATTAACAAAAAGCCTGTCAAAAACATTTGATTAAGTAAGGAAAGTGCGATAAGATTCGCAGTTTGCTTAAGCAAATGTTAGATTCATAAAACTTAACCAGCCCAATTATGAATAAAAACTCCCCGGGAGTTTTCTTCCTGTTCCCATTTTTCCTATGTAAATTCAATTGTAAAAATGGGAAAAGGAAAAAAACTTCCGGGGAATTTGAATTCATAATTGGGCCGAACAAAAAGTTACTTTAAGTACAAAATGGTTTGACACGTATGATTTACATGTATTCGGACAGTTACTTAAGCCAACTTAAGGGTATCATAGTTGGTCCTTTACACTTGCACAATAGGGTTATAACTTTTTGCAATTTTTGCGACTATCAAATTCTTCACCGCATAGCCGTATAGACCATGAAAAAATATTAAGAAATTATGTATTACTTTTTCGCGATCGTTAAAAAATGTTTCCTCACCAAAAGCGAAAAAGTTTTGAATTTCAATTTTTCTCCTAAGTACACAAAATTAACATTTAATAACAAGTTGTAAGTATTTTCTAAGTGCGAGAAAAAATCGCGATATTATGACTATTTCGCGGTTTTTTTTTAATAAACTAAATTTTAATGTCAAATGATAGATGAGGTGCTTGGCGGATATTATATGAAACAGTGATCATTTTCAGAAAAAAATACCTCTGCAGGTAAAAGTTTAATTTTGGACTTTTCGGACTAATTTTATTTTTTACTTTTGGTACGCACCAATGTACTAAAAAAATCTACTTAATTTTTATTAAATATGAGTTCAATCAAGGGAGCTGTCGAAATTTTTATTACAAGTGTTTTAATTGTTGTTATTTGTATTATATCGGGATTTTTTTCTTTTATTCGGCTTGAAAAAAATGTTGTGGTATAAAAAAAATGGATTTATCGCTATCTGAGCTAAACAGAATGCCAAATGAAAAACTTATTATAGGCAGTTATAACGCCTTGTATAAAGACAACAAAAATAAAAAGCAAAGGTATGTTAAAAATTCCGAAGAACTGTTTGCCCTCTGGATTAAAAAAAAATGCGACCTAATGGTGATTACTTTAATAAAAAATAAGATATAAATACCGTATCATTTAAGCTACAATCTGGATCTGAGATGCTTTCTGATTCAGATCATCAGCAACGTTTTAAAGTGATGATGATGAAGAAGACATTGATTTTACACCACCTGGAAGATCAAAACCTGCCAGAATGTCCTTAAAGCCAGCCGTTAGTTTATAATGCAAATTTTAGTACCTACTCACAAAGCAGCATAGGTATGTTAACAATTTGCTGAGTCGGGAATAGGAATTTCAACACCTTCACAAGCTCGTATCTATAAAGCGGTAATAAAAACCGCAGAAAATTTAGAAGAATTTCATATAACAACACTGCAGAATGAAAAATGGTGCTTACATTTAAATGGGGGAAAAATAGGTAAAAAAGAAATACATGTAGTTGTTATTAAAAATGAACACACATAAATTAAATTAGCTGCACTTGTACTCGACAATGGACGGGAGTTAACGATTTTCAACGGTCTCAAAGAAACCTTAAATAAGTTCAATTTGTGGGGATCTATAAAAATGATAGTATGTGACACAACAAGTGTTAATACTGGCAAAATAAACAATCAATTGTATTGCCACCACCACAATACATTGGTTGACAGCATCATGCAGGAACGAGCTATTAAAGTTGCACAATATATATTTCCATTATGTAAATCAGCTCGCACTTTAAACTTAGAGTTAATTTCATTAAACCCAAAAATAGACTTACATTTTTTTGAGGAGCTTTAGAAATTGCATTTGGTGCGGAAACTTTTTTATTTTAATTAACAATCAGCGTGGCCATTTTGGCATTTTTGCAGCTAGATTTAGCATTTTTTTGTCTGATTTTGCTGCAAATTTTTCATTTAGCAGTTAGCATTTTTATTAGCATTTTTCAACTAAATATTTAGCATTTTTTAGCAACACGCTACTCTTTTGCTATAGAAACTGTACAATCTTTTAAAATATCTTTCATATCAAATTGTTTGAAAATTTTATCAGTTTGATCCATTAAATTCATGTTAAGCTGATTTTTTCCTAAAGTGATACCATAACTTTTGAAATAGAACAAAAAATACGAATTACATGCCGAGATTTTATAGCTCAATTAATATGTCAACTTAGACAACGATTGCCAAAAAGTTTTAATAATTTAACAAATGCTAACTTTTATTGTGTAGAAAATAGTTTAAAAGCTAATAAATGCAACTTAAGCGAACATTTTAAAGAAGAAATAATAGATTTCACTGTAGAAGAAATTACAACTTTGGAACATCAGTGGCAGAAACTAAATTCATATGAATTGTTAAATAAGGACTCAACAGTTGATTTCTGGATAAATGTATATGGATATAAAAAAGCAATAAATGAAAATCCATTTAGTGAATTAGCTTCTTTTGCAATAAAGTTCTGGGTTTTGCCATTTAGCAACGCGAAAGTTAAAATAGGTTTTTAGTTGTATAAATCTCTTGAAAACGAAAATTCGAAATAGACTGACGTTAAAGACTTTGAATTCGCTACTTAATATTAAGTGTGGTTTAAAATTTTGCCATAGTTTTAAAAAAATGTACGATTTCACATAAAAATGCGATAAGGACATATATTATAATGATATCTCGATCGATTCTTCAGAAGTTGAAGCATAATATTAATTTTGATGACGTATTTAATTAATAAAATGAAATTTTTTATTAAACATGTTATAAATTTTATTGAAATACTAAATAAAAGCCATTTATAGGTCAAGTTCCTTTGATTTTTTCTTTTATATTTTTAAGACTTTTTATGTTTACTAAATATTTTATTTATTTTAATCAGTTTGTTCTATTGATATGATGTAAGTTTATAAGGAAGAATTATGTAAAATAAATCATATATAAGTATTTCCTCAGAAAGGTAAACCAGAATGAACATTTAAAATGTTGATAATCATCGTCTTTTATTGTTTATTATTATAAAAAAGTCTATGTTGTAAAGGTTTCATAGCGTATCTCAGCTGTTTTACTTGAGGAAATTGCGCTGGAAACTCGAAAATTTTATATTTTCTTTTTAAGCTACCATTTTTATGTAACTATTTTGCATGCAAAAAATATGTTATGTTTGCACTCTTTCTTCATAATCTCTTCATTACAATCAATTGTAAATTGAGTATTAAGTTTTTTGTTACGGAAATTTTAAGATATTTATAAGAAAATGCATGGTGATAACAAAAAAAAAACTTATGGAAAAATCGTACGTTTGCGACCGGTACATAAGCCAATTAAACAAAAGCCAATAGAGATATTTTATTGTGTAAATACTGGAAAGAGACCTACATTAACACACTTTTAAAATAAACTAATAACTTTTGAATATTCCGTTCCATTACGCAGATTTTTACATTTCACTACTGTCAGCCAAAGTAGACTTCTATTTTGCGTACGTTCGTGACCACATGTTTATGTTTATAACTAGGAAAAGTTTCGTTTTCTATATTATTTGTACAGCAAAAACGTACGAACGTACGTTCGTGACCCTAGGAAATGCCCATATAAAGGTATATTAACTAATATAACAAAAAATAATACAATTTAAATTTTAGCATTATTTTTTGGCAGTTTAAGATTTTTGTTAGCATTTTTTAGCATTATTTTGAAGCCGATTTAGCTGTAAAATATTTTTGGATATGGCCACACTGTTAACAATACTAAATTGCCCATCGCGTGGTGGGATGAAGAAATTTTGTCCAAAAAAAGTAATTACCCTATTGCACAATCTTCAAAATTGTTTTAACATTTCTTTAGTTTATTTCTTTATTACATATAGTTATGCAATGCATAGTATTTTTATGAAAAAAAAGCTTGGTTAATTTTTTTTTGTCCAATGAGTGGCCAAATATAATAGATATTTAGGAATTCTTAGATTCTGCATTAAAACATTTAAAAAACTTGAGATAGCGAGATGTTTATTTCAGTTTTTTGATGATTTTCAATTCGATTTTAATGAAAATTAAAATAACTTTTTGTCCGATTTTCATTTCCAATACGTAGTAAGACAGGTGCTCAAATAGCTATCGAAGCTACTTGGGACAAATTTTGCTAACACCAATAGGTAATAACTTACATGGATGAGAAAGAACACTGCATATGCTAAAAATTGAAAAACCCTCGTCTAGACTTAGAAATTATTTTTTTTATACATAAGCCACTCGCATCCTACTAAGCGACAAAAACTACCTTAAAGGAAAAGATATAAGCTTTCTTTTGAGCAAAAAAAAAAAAAAAACATTCCGGATATAAAAAAAATAAAAAAAAGTTTTATATGGGCATTTCCTGGGGTCACGAACGTACGTTCGTACGCTTTTGATGTACAAATAATATAGAAAACAAAACTTTTCCTAGCTTTTTTTTTTGCGATTCGATAGCATTTGGGTAGCTGTATGTTTAGTGCAAAAGATGAATTTCATCGACGGAATATTCAAAAGTGATTAATTTATTTTAAAAGTGTCTCCATGCAGTATTTACCAAAAAAAATATCTCTTTTGGTTTTTGTTTAATTGGCTTAAGTACCGGTCGCGAACGTACGATTTTTCCATATGTTTTTTTATTATTATTACCATGCAGTTTCCCATTAATGTCTTCAAATTTCTTTAACAAACAACTAAATACTCAATTTACAATTGATTGTAATGAAAAGATTATGAAGAAAGAGTGTAAACGTAACATATTTTTGCATGTAAAATAAGCATATAAAAATGTGTTTAGAAGTAGAAAATATAAGAAAATATAAAATTTTCCAGTTTCCAGTGCAATTTGCTCAAGTAAAACAGCTGAGACATGCTATGAAACCATTCTTTTATAACAACATAGACTTTTTTTATAATAATAAACAATAAAAGACGATGATTATCAACATTTAATTTTTTCATCCTGGTAGACCATTCTGGGGAAATGCCCATATATAAAAAAAAAAAATTTAAAAAGTTTTTCAAAAAAAAACCAAAAATAACACCAATAGGTAATAAGTTACATGGATGAGAAAGAACACTGCATATGCTAAAAATTGAAAAACCCTCGTCTAGACTTAGAAATTATTTTTTTTATACATAAGCCACTCGCATCCTACTAAGCGACCAAAACTACCTTAAAGGAAAAGACATAAGCTTTCCTTTGAGCAAAAAAAATCATTCCGGATATAAAAAAAAATTTAAAAAAAGTTTTATATATTAAAAAAAAAAAATTAAAAAAATTTTTCAAAAAAAAACCAAAAAAATTTGTTCAAAAGATGGATCAAATAGCTATCGAAGCTACTTGGGACAAATTTTGGGATGAGAAAGAACACCTGTATGTCCAAAATGTCAAACTTTGTCCCCCTCTAACTAAGAAACTTTTTGACCGATCTTGTTGAAAATTTGTGTCTTCTATACAATAAGACTAACTTTGGTGCAAATTTCATCAAAATCGGAAGACATCGATTTAAAAATTGGGTCACTTGACATGAAATCCCCCATATGTATTTATAAAAAGTTAGAGTTGTCAAGTATTAGTGTATTTCTAAAACCGGTTTTCGAATACTTCGATAAACCTACGTCTGAAAAAATCGGGTTTTCGGTTTTGTAACAAAAAACCAGTTTCGAATAATCGGTTTTTCTGTTTTTCTTAAAATTATTTTTTAATAAAAAAGTAAAACAAAACCAGCAATTTGTACATATGCACCTTAGAACTAAAACGTATACAGTAGTTCCCGCTTAAATGATTTCCCCTCTTAAATGCGCAAAATGTGCTGGCAACCAAAATTTTCACATAATTACATGAACAAAATCCCGCTTTAATTCGTTCCTCGTTTTAATGATTCATTGTTTTTGTCCGAAATTACATAAATTTAAACAAAATAAATCGCTTAAATGCGTAACAAAAAAAAAACTTGCGTTTTTTTTAATATCCGGGAAGGCTTTTATAAAGTTAGTAAACGTATTTTTGTACAGTTGAAGTAAAAAAGTAAATATCTTAACAACAAATATATATATGGGCATTTCCTGGGGTCATGAACGTACGTTTGTACGCTTTGGTATGCAAAAAATATAGAAAACAAAACTTTTCCTAGAATTTTTTTTGCGATTCGATAGCATTTGGGTAGCTCTATGCTTAGTGCAAAAGATGGGTTTCATCGAGTTTAAGTTTTCATAATAATAGTTGTAAACATGTGGTCACGAACGTACGCAAAATAGAAGTCAACTTTGGATGACAGTAGTGAAATGTAAAAATCTGCGTAATGGAACGGAATATTCAAAAGTGGTTAATTTATTTTGAAAGTGTATTAATGTAGGTCTCCATCCGGCATTTACAAAATAAAATATCTCTCTTGGTTTTTGTTTAATTGGCTTATGTATCGGTCGCGAACGTACGGGTCGCGAACGTACGATTTTTCCATTTGTTTTTTTATTATTACCATGCATTTTCCCATAAATATCCTTAAATTTCCTTAACAAAAAAACTTAATACTCCTTTTACAACTGATTGTAATGGAGAGATTATGAAAAAAGAGTGTAAACATAACATATTTTTTGCATTTAAAATAAGTATATAAAAATGTCTTTAGAAGTAGAAAATATAAGAAAATATAAAATTTTCCAGTTTCCAGTGCAATTTCCTCAAGTATAACAGCTGAAATATGCTATGAAACCATTCTTTTATAACAAAATAGACTTTTTTTATAATAATAAACAATAAAAGACAAAGATTATCAACATTTTATTTTTTCATCCTGGTAGACCATTCTGGGGAAATGCCCATATCAAGTATTAATAAATTGTCGAGCTTGAGGTTCTTTTTTTAAAACTTGATGTGTTTGTTCGAACGAATACTTCGGCACTTCTGTGAGTGCCTTCTTCAGGGTTTTGTTTTTCTTTTCTTATTTTATAAATTTACAAATTGTAAGAAGTGCCGAAATATTGGTTCGAATTAACATTAAAGTTTTTAAAAAAAAGACCTCAAGCTCGACAATTTATTAATACTTGAAAATAATAAAGGTCGAATAAAATGCATATTACCCGGTGGCGTTTATGAGCGACATTGTCATTATGACATTTTGATCGATGAATAATCGCACCACAGTCAGTAACAAGTTGATATTTAGGGAGTTATGCATGACAACGGCTTTGCAATGTCACTAATCCCTTAAAAGGAAAAACTAAGCGACATTGTCTGTTATGAATAGATCACGAAGTGATCGCTGCAGGACTTTGTCTGCTACATGTCTTCGTCAATGAATAAATCAGAAATAACGGACCGTTTCTTTTTTCTGTTTGTTCTGTTCCATTTATTACTTGAGTTTATTCTGTGTTTTCCTTGTCGCTCTACCTGAAAAATTCACTAATGAAAGTTGATGATATTGTCTGTTAGGACTCACAAACAAATGGACGCCTAAGACAAAATCAACATTGGTCATCTATGACAGTTTGGACAAATACTTTAAAAATTCATATATGACACCAAAGTAAAATCAACACTTGTCATCGATGATTTAATATTGTCAGCGTTTGTCACGCTGAATCACTATGACGTTCGCCACCGGGTTATATACAAAACATATTTATATTTTTAATAAATATGTATGTATGTGCATATTTATTATGTTTATTGAATTAGTTTTAGTTTTAATATTTTTAGTTTTAATATTGAATCAGTTTTAGTTTTAATATTATATTTAATTTCGTATGAGAACAAGGTATAATAAATTTTATTTTCCTTTATAACTAAAAAAGTACTTTTAAATCATTATTGAGTTTTTTAAGCGAGTTTTCTATGCGTTGGTTGCGCATTTATCTGGGTTATCGGTTAAATAAATCCCCTGGACTGAACGTTTTTCGATGCGCACTTAAGCGGGAATTACTGTAATTAGGGTTGCCAGACGGCCTGGAATGGCCTGGATTGTCCAGTTTTTTTGGGTGTTGTCCAGATTCCAGCTAAAATTCAATTTGTCCAGTTAAAAAACTTTATTTAATTTTGAAAAATTACCTTTTTTTAGTAATTATATTTATAATTGGTTAGAACAAAATCATATACATTCCGCTTAATTGAGTTTCTAAAAATGCACGACTTTTGACGCAATTAAACGAGAACTCAATTAAGCAGTACTCGGTTAATTGAATCGCCGACGCAATTAAAACGAAAATCGTTTAATTGTGCAAGATTTGCCATAAAGCGAAACACCCATGTGTAGATAGAAAATAAAACTAACAGGGGTGTGCTGGAAATCGCAAACGCAAATCGCAAGAATTTTAAAAGTGGTTTTTTAGTAAGATTTCTGTAATAAAAGAATTTTATGACAAATATTATACAAACATTGCTCTATTAAACAGAAATTTATAACAAAAATTATCAAAATTAGATTAAAAGTGTATTAAAAACAGCCTCCAAATTCTTGCGTTTTGCGTTTGCGATTTCCAGCACACCCCCCTAATTTCTTTATTTATTTACAACAACAACAGGCAAAGCAATAACATTCAGCTGTTTTTTGAGACCACCTTGCAAATAAATAAACTTTTTTATGATATTTTTTTGTATTTAGTAGGGCTACCATACCTTTATCTTAATTAAATAAGACTTTATATGTAAAACTCAAAAAATCAATCTGTATTTAAATACAATTTAAGTTTATATGAAAATTAACTTAACATAGATTTAAATACTATCCTGAAAATTGGGCATTAGACCATGCTAAATCTTATTAACTATTAACAAAAGTAGTGGTTACGCTTATTTCGTCAAATATTTAATAAGTGTGACCGTAACTTAAATTAAAAAATTGCAAAATAATTTTTTTTACGTTTGTTAGGCAAAAACACATTAAGTAGACGGAAACAATAAACCGAAACATTTGCTCTTGTTTTTCGCAATGCGGTCATATTTTGCGAAATAATTAAGCGGGTGAGGAATTAAACGGAACTCAACTAAAAGGGTATTTTTACAAAGACAGTTATACTGAATGAATTCGTTCCATGTTTTTTAGTGCAATAAAACGGGAAACTCAATTAGGCGGGGCTCAATTTACCGAAAACAACCGTACTAAGAAATAATTGTAAGGAAAAAATTTCTTACTTGCAGAAAGACATTCAAATTAATGAGATAGAGAGAGAGAGGTCCAGTTTTTCAGAAATGCGATAAAAATAAAGTACAAAACTTATATAAATTGATCTCGTTTGTTAGTAAGCCAACTAGCAATACTTTTTGTGCAAGGACTTAAGGTATTTCTAATACTCTTTACTCACAAGAATCTATTCATAAGACCGAATTACGACTGCAATTTTTAAAAGATTTAATTTTGATGAAAGTTGCAAAATGTTTCAAACATCAAAAAAAAAAAAAAAAAATAATAAAATAAAAATGTGGCTAAACAAAAAGCTATCAGCCATGTTCGGGAAATCAAAATCAAACAAACTTTAAAACGATCCAGTGTTTAAAGTTCATTGAATAATTTTGTTTTATAAACTTCATACATCTTCTTCATCTTCATTAGCACTTATCTTAAAATAAAAAAAGACGGTAATTTTAACAAAAATTTAACTGGAAATCTCCATTGATTTCAATTTCACTCGATTCATAACATGGCTGTTTATGTACTCTTTTATTTGATTTAATTTAATATATGCCAAGTTGAATTTATATATACGGTGGCAGCAATCCTACAACAACAAAAAAACCACAGAAACAGCAAATGTTTACGGCCCGAAATGTCAACTATTAATAAATAAAATATTATGAAACCAAAACAAATTGGTTTGAACTGTCAAATTCAGAAGGCTTTTCGCTGCCACTTGTAGTAAAATCGCCCTGATTATAATTTTGTAATATTATGTAAGACTAAATTTTGCTTTTAAAATTTTTTTTTATTGCAAAATAAAATCTCAAGTAAAGTTTTTCATTTCTTTTATATCTAGTTAGTTGCATTTTCAAATTGTCCAGTTATTTTTTTAAAATCCAGGTTAATTTTTTCTATTGTCCAGTTAATTGACTTTTGGTATCTGGCAACCCTAACCGTAATACATGTTACGTATATGACTACATAAAATGTAAGTTAGATGTAAATAGAGATCAGTTTAATAAAACAAAAAAATTATTTGTTATGTACCTCAATTCTGTAACTTTTTGAAATCTCGGTTACTTTAACGTATTTGTTATTCTGTATATCAAATAAACAAATATTTTTGTTTAAAAATATTGACGACAAATATCGGTAAAAATATAAGAACGTTAAAGTAGAAATTTTTTAAAATTAATAAAAAATATAAAATAAATTTGCTTGTAAAATTTTTTTTTAACAAAACATGAATGAAAACGTATAAATATTGATTATATTTCTAAACAAATACACAGTACAACAAATTACACAGTACAACAGCCAATCTGGGGGGTGAGAAATTCCAAGTCAGGGTGATGGTACTAGGTCAGTATCAGAGGGTTTGGCGTTCGTATGTGTCAGTTTTTTTTTTATGACCTTTTAAATTTTTTCCTTATCTTGATGTTTTTTCGCTTAGTTGTAACATTTTGGCAAAAACGTAGTTTAACATAACTCGAGAACCACTTGTCCGATTTTGATAAAACAAATTTAGAAAAATTAAGAATACAATTTCTCTAATGTTTCTATACCGGTTTCCTAAACGTGCAACACTTTCGAAGTTAAAAATGAATGTATGTAGGGAAAAAAGTATTTTTTGCCTAAAAATTTAAATATTTTTTTTTTTAAATTCATAAAAAATCCAAAATGGAAAAAAGTGCCAAAACTAATTACTTTCGCGTAAAGTCATGAGCAAAAAAAGGCATACATCATGAAAATCGATGCACGCGTTTCTCATTTATTCACAATTAGGTAAATGTATGAATTTCAAAAATTTGCTCCAGATATGCACAACATTATTTGGAGAAAACATTGACACTGGCATAGCAACTTGATGATAGCGTTCACCTTGTTCATCAGATTCGGTAGCCAATTGTTTGCTGAAGTAGCCCAGATGATGATGTAAATAATGGATTTTCAAGGACATGTGGACACCAATTTTCGAGAATGCTCTTAACATCCTTGCGACAGAAACATCGTAGTTGTTAGAACGATGCTTTCCCAACAAGCCTTCTATTACTTCTTTGATTGCCTGCCATGCATTCAATTCAGCGTCAATCAAAATATTGTTGAATGCGTCACTTTTAATCATCTTTCGTATATCTGGACCATTTAGTACGCCTGATTGCAAAAAATTAATTTGTTAAGATGGAAAATCATGGGAAATTAATGGGATATTATAACTTACCTTCTTTAATTTTACTTTCGCTGAGTCTCGGGTAAATTAGTTTCAAACACAAGAAAACTTCATCTCTTTTGGCGACAGTTTTGATAAAATTCTTAACAATTCCAAGTTTAATATGCAGTGGAGGCAGCAATATCTTCTCCTTCGGCACTAGAGGCTCACGAATAATATTGGCCGTTTGTAACCTGCTGTGCTCTCTGAGTTTCCATCCGTGGCATGCAAATTGGTCACCGGAAAATCGTGTGTCCCAATCGCACAAAAAGAACATATATTTTATATAGCCACTTTGAAGACCGCAAAGCATTGCTACAACTTTTAAATCGCAGCATATGCGCCACATATGTTTGGCGTAGTTAACCATTTTTAAAATATTTTCCAGTGCATCATATGTTTCTTTCGTTTCTGTATTAAGCTTAGTCTAGACGATATGTTGAATCAGCAAATGTATGCTTACACTCATATGCTTAAAAATAATAACAAATGCCTCTATCAGCATATTTCATATGTTAGGTGTCTAGACGATATGCTGAAAATACCAAATTTTTCAAATTCAACAAATGCCAGCAAATGATATTTCAACATACAAGTTAGCATACAATTTTTGAGTCTACACGATATGTTGAATTGTGTATGTTGTTATGTATGTTGAGTAAGGAGAACATTTGTTTAAAAATTAAATTTAATTTGACAATTCTCTTTTTTATTATTTAATTTAAATTTGTTTTATCAGTTGTCGCTTTAGTGCAAAAATGAATAGTTTGAGTGCATATTAATACTTAATAAGTAAGAGTGCTTTATTGGGCTGGGTCAAATCCGCAAAAAATTAAAATATTAAAGGACCGGATTGATCTAAAAATTATTAATAAAGCCTCACAGTTAATTAATTAATTGCAATTGTACCTCTATGGTATATTATGTGCCGACCAGCAGAATATTTTATGGATTCATTTGATACTCACACCACCATAGTGTCTGTAACACCTTAAAATATTGGTCCTATAACCATCGTTAAGTATACCGATCGACTCAATCACTATCTGAGTATATGTAAGAATGTCCGTCCGGGCGGCTGGCTGGCTGTCCAGCTTGTAGTGCGCAAAGTACAGGTCGCAATTATTTGATGAAATTTTGTACATTGGTTATAATTATTAATTGTAATTAAAAACTGTGAGGAACAGTCCATAATTTCTCAAAGCTTGCTTGTATATTCTGTGGTATGGGGTATCAAATGACCGGACTTAACCGACTTGTTTATCATATATAACTTAATTTGACCAAATTTGAATAAACTATCATGATTTGTATCAGTTTAGCCTTATTAAAGAGATATTTTGGATTTCTGGTCGGTTGAGTAATTTTTAGTATTAAAAACATAAATTAGACCAAATTTCAATACAATTATACAATTTTTTTAACCGTTTTAAAGTTCCGCTATCTACGTGACCTTTAGTGAGTTGTATGCCGATTATCACCTTTCCAACGAGCTATCACTCGTTGCGATCGCTTTAGTAGTTTTTTTTAAAACAACTTTCAATGAGGTCCCTTATGAAGAATTCTTCAATTTTGTCACATGACAGTGGTGTACACCACCACTAAACCAGTCACTATAAAAAAAAAAAATATGTAGGTACATTATTTTTTGCTGGGCAATCGATTGAGACTATTTATTTTAAAATCGGAGAGGGGTCGTCCAAAAATTTGCCAATTTTGATCGTTTTCATATGGAATTGCTCCATATATAACTTAATTTGACCAAATTTGAATAAACTATCATGATTTGTATCAGTTTAGCCTTATTAAAGAGATATTTTGGATTTCTGGTCGGTTGAGTAATTTTTAGTATTAAAAACATAAATTAGACCAAATTTCAATACAATTATACAATTTTTTTAACCGTTTTAAAGTCCCGCTATCTACGTGACCTTTAGTGAGTTGTATGCCGATTATCACCTTTCCAACGAGCTATCACTCGTTGCGATCGCTTTAGTAGTTTTTTTTTAAAACAACTTTCAATGAGGTCCCTTATGAAGAATTCTTCAATTTTGTCACATGACAGTGGTGTACACCACCACTAAACCAGTCACTATAAAAAAAAAAAATATGTAGGTACATTATTTTTTGCTGGGCAATCGATTGAGACTATTTATTTTAAAATCGGAGAGGGGTCGTCCAAAAATTTGCCAATTTTGATCGTTTTCATATGGAATTGCTCCATATATAACTTAATTTGACCAAATTTGAATAAACTATCATGATTTGTATCAGTTTAGCCTTATTAAAGAGATATTTTGGATTTCTGGTCGGTTGAGTAATTTTTAGTATTAAAAACATAAATTAGACCAAATTTCAATACAATTATACAATTTTTTTAACCGTTTTAAAGTTCCGCTATCTACGTGACCTTTAGTGAGTTGTATGCCGATTATCACAAAATTGCATCGTGTTATTTTTAGCTATTTAAAGCTAAATTGGACCATATTTTATCACAATATCGATATTTTTACGGTTTAAGGCCTATTAAAATGATTTCCAGATTAGGCTTTATGTGGATCATATGGTAAATTGTGGGCGGATCTTCTCCAAATTTAGTTGACAGACCAAATTTTACTATAATAACGTTATACGGTACGTCTTAGGCATATTTAAGTATTTCCGAAAATGGGTTTTACATGGGGCCTATTGTAAATTATGGAGCGATCATCTTAATGTAATATCTAGTCGTAGAAAACGAGTTCAGAAATATCAATTTGTAAGTGTGTCGGGGTTCTGGTTTAAAAGAAAATTAACTCAGCTAAGCGAAGTCGGTGCTTGATAGACCATTAAATTAAGAACCCTTATTAAGCGAAGCTGGTGTTTGTCATACCACATAGTTAAATAACACTCATATTGCAACAATTGCATAAAGTATATAAATTATTACCACATGTAAACTCAAACCTACATATTGAACAATAACATTTATTAGAATTTACATTTTTAACTTTACAGTACTTTTCGCTTATAGTCCACTACTATAGTTGCACAACTTTTGTGGACTATAAGCGAATTTGGACTATAACCGATTTTTTTTTATAAGCCATTTTATGGATAATAAGTGAAACCTAGTATAATCCACATTTTGGACTATATAAATATTATTTTCTTCAATAAATCCACTTTTTTTAACCAAAGAAAAGTTTATTTAAAACATAACCAAATATTGATTTATTTTAAATAAATACATAGTTAAAACAAAAATCTGTTTAATTAATTAATTCAAATGCTTTAAAAGATTTCAATAAAAACGAATGCGTATGAGATTCATTTTAATTCTTTGGATGACGAATAGAGCTGGCAAACAATCGATAATACTATCGATAGTACCGATAGTTCATTTTTCATTATACTATCGATAATTTATTTTCGATAGTGATACTATCGTTGAATTTTTTTTAAGAAAATTATCAATAATTTTTTATTTTTATCTGGCAACAACATGCCAGCCGTCGTTGCCGCCCAGCTTAGCCAACTGCTGCAGTTATCTAGTCGGTTTAAAGACCAACCATATTTGCATAACCTTGCTTATCCTAATGTCAAAGCAAAAAATTTTACAAATGTATATATGTACCAGGTTCCTCAATTTATTTTTTATCTGAATCGCCAAATAGTTTATCGATAATCGCCAACATTTAATACTTTTAGATTTTAGGTAAAAAGATTCGCCAAAAAGCGCCAAATACGAGTTTATATAAAAAAAGTATACGAAAGTAATTTTATCTTTATTAAAGTTTTCTATATGAACTAACTATTTTTCAAGCTAAAATAAAAATTTTCGCTTAGAAATTTATATTGAAAGCAAAAACAAAGTTGAGTTGTGTTATTGTTGTTTCAATATATTTTCCAAACGAAAATGTTTATTTTATTTTATGATATTAACCCGAATTATTGCATACTGTGTGTATATTTTTTATACATATTTGAAAAATATAGCTTGTGATAAGGAAAATGGCTGAAAATCCAAAAGAGATTAAACTTTATTCCAAATTTGGGAAACTGTATTTCTTTACATGGAAACGTACGCTAATTACTTAAAAATTAAATTAAGGAATATTACAAAGAATTCGATACTATCGATAGTATCGATAGTTTGTCAACAAAATATCGAAAATATCGAATGTTACGACTATCGATAGTTTGCCAGCTCTAATGACGAAATCAAACACAACATAAATATCAATTTCATAGGATCTTTACATGGGGTCTCCACCTGACAGTTTTTTCCCTACAAGAAGAGAATGAGCGAGTTGTCACTTTTTTCACGTTAGTGTTAAGAAAATGATAGAATGAAATGACCGAAATCTAGTTTTCTGTCATTTCTTTCTATCATTTTCTTAACACCAACGTGAAAAAAGTGACTACTCGCTCATTCACTTCTTGTAGGGTTGTTATACCAAACGTCAAAGTCTATATAAAAAAACTCTTTTATTTTTATTAGCGTTTTTTTATGAAGTTGGACGTTTATTTAACAAAAAATTGTCAGACGAAGACACCATGTCATGAAATATAAATTGCGAAATTTGGCATTTATAATACAGTAGACGCTCAGAAATTCGAACTCTCAGAATCAACTTGATGTTGTTAGAGTTTAAAACTCAGTTTTTTTAGGTGTTTGTATTACACATACTAAATAAAGTCAAATGAACTGAATTGTTATTTTTTATATTTCGTTAAGTTTTTTATAGTTTTTATGTTAAATAAACTAAAATTAAAAAAAAAGTATAGTTTTGTATATCTTTATGGTAAAATTTATCTAAATTTTTGTAAAAAAAACCGTCCAGAAATTCGAATAATTCGGAAACTCGAATCGCCCTAAAAACAAAGTGGATCGAATGTCCGAGCGTGTGCTGTAATTGCCAGAAAAGTAAATTAAAACATGTTGCCAGTTGATTAAAAATATATAAAAAACAGAGTGGACTATAAGCGAACATTTTTGCATGAAGAATTATATACGCATGCTAAGAAAATGTGGCTTTTAAACGAAAATGGACTACAAGCGAAATGGACCTTAGAACAAATAATTTGTATGAAATTCGAAAAAATCTGCATGTGAATATGACAGTTTTGGCTTATATCCGTTTTTGGCCTTTAAGCGGAATGGACTATAAGCGAAAAGTACTGTAATAACTTCAGAATTCTATACGCTACCGTACCATGCATTCTATTATATGAAAGCTAGAAGCGTTCTCTAAAAAATATATGTAAAACAATACCACAATATCGACAAAATTATGAGATTGGAGCCGTTTTGATAAACTACATTAGTTACTAAAAATATTTTTTTAAATTGGTTATTAATGGGTTAATATTTTGGCATGTTTTATATACCACATGAAAGGTATTTGGAAACACCGTTCAGCGATACCCATATTGCTGAGATCAAATTTATACTTCGAGATATTGGTTAAGAATTTATCAACTTTTATGGTCTATAACTCAAAAACAAAGTTCGTTGGCCAACATTTTTATTTTCAAAGCACTTCTAAAAGCATTTTTTTGTTTCTTGCTTGCCGATGAGCTAGAAATCTTGATAAGTTCCGCGGTTATATACAAAATTAAACAAGTAATTAAAAGAATACAAATTTTTATATATTTTATATGCTACCAAATTTGCCGTATGCTGAAAAGCTTGTATACGACTTTCAACAAATAACATATTTGTCAACATACGTAGAAAATTTGTTGAAAAGTAAAAATATTGTGTCTAGACGATATTCTATAATTGTGAACAAACGTTTGCTGACTTCGTTAACAAATGCCTGTCATATGTTGGTAAGCATACGTTTGTTGAAAAAATTTGGTGTCTACACGATATGTTGGTGCTGAAAGCAAATTTTTCAACATAAATTTGCTGATTCAACATATCGTCTAGACTAAGCTTTATAGGCGATTGGAACTGAAGGTTTTTTATTTGTCTTATGCAGTAAAACCGCCTTCAAGCTGAGTTTTGAACTGTCAATAAATAATCTCCAGTCATCTGCTTCATATTTTATTTCCATTGCGTCCATCAATTTTCCTACATCCGGGCAATATGCAGAAGTTTTTTCATCATTCACAAGGAATAAACTTTGGAGTGTTGCCTGACGACTTCGATAAGCTGTGACTTTCACACCGGGTGCCAACAAATTGTTTGATTTCAAAATGGAAGCCAGCTCTTCCGATTTATGCTGTGTTAATTCCAACTTGGCAACAATTGAATCAAGCTTATTTTGATTTATTAAAATTGGCTCATTGGATACTGATGGCTCATATGGGGGATCATCACGTGCATGATATGTCGGAGCAGTCGTAGAAGAGAAAATATCTGGGCTAGAAGCTTTTGGCACAGGAATGTGGTCCGAATGAGGCAATGGTGTTGCGGCACTTGCAACACCAACGTAATTATACAATTTTCTTATCCTTTTTGCGGCTCCTTTATTCGCACATGCATAGCAATTCAATGGATTGTGACCTTCGCCAGGATTAGTCCAAGTCATTGGGATACCGAATGGCATACTTTCACGTCTTCTATTTTTCCAATCCATTAGACGGTTGTAGCAGCTTTTACACACTATATTTGGTACCCAATTTTCGTTCACTATAACATTTTGGTTGAAGTACATCTCGTATGTTTGAACAAAATCAGTACTGAAATTTCCCCTTTTTTTATGTGTTGAGACATATTGACCACAGCAGTAGCAAAAGCTATTTATATCTGCCTTGCACAGTTCCATATTCTGTTCTCTTTTGTTCACTTTTAAAAAACTGGAGAAAAATCACTTTTACTGTTCGCGTTCGTCGGCACTTGTTGAATGACAAAAATCACAGAACCAGTGTGAGACAGAGAAGAAGTATAATGACAATGCATGTTTTATGTGAACATTACAGAACCAGTGTTGCCACATCAATATTTCTCTTTTAGTACAGTAGAAAAATATGAGAGAGTTCGGCTTGTGAGTGTCAATGTTTTCTCCAAATAATGTTGTGCATATCTGGAGCAAATTTTTGAAATTCATACATTTACCTAATTGTGAATAAATGAGAAACGCGTGCATCGATTTTCATGATCTATGCTTTTTTTGCTCATGAGTTATGTGACTTTACGCGAAAGTAATTAGTTTTGGCACTTTTTTCCATTTTGGATTTTTTATGAATTTAAAAAAAAAAAAATATTTAAATTTTTAGGCAAAAAATACTTTTTTCCCTTCATACATTCATTTTTAACTTCGAAAGTGTTGCACATATAGGAAAACGGTATAGAAACAGATTAGAGAAATTGTAATTCTTAATTTTTCTAAATTTGTTTCATCAAAATCGGACAAGTGGTTCTCGAGTTATGTTAAACTACGTTTTTGCCAAAATGTTACAACTAAGCGAAAAAACATCAAGATAAGGAAAAAATTTAAAAGGTCATAAAAAAACTGACACATACGAACGCCAAACCCTTTGAGGGTTTTACTATACTGACCTAGTACCATCACCCTGACTTGGAATTTCTCACCCCCCAGACAATAATCCCAAAAATGTTCCATAGTGTTATTTATTACTTGGAGTTTATTAGTAAAAAAAACAATAACATACCAAACATTCAATTTCTTGAACTAAAACGAGCAAACAAAAAAACAATTCATAAATATGTAATATGCATTTTTCAATTAATACATAATTGGGAGATTCACAAGATGTGACATCAAGTCATATTGTCATAATGTCCTAAATAATATTTTACAATTGCTTAAAATAAATATTGTTGTGTTTAAAACAAAATAAAAATTTTAATGCTGTGCTCATTGATTCGTCATAACTGCACATTAGAAATATAAATTATAAGCGGTAGCCCACAACAGTCATATCGTCGGCTTAATATGCAAACCTGCTAGCTTCCTTCAAACACATTTTACAGGAGAGACAAAAAACTTTTTATTTTTTCTATTTGCAGCTTGATAGAAAATTTAAAATACAATAAGTTTTACACACATCAAAACTTAAATAGAAACAAGTAAGAGTGCTATATTCGGCTGTGCCGAATCTTATATACCCTTCACCATTGTGCGAGCAGAGCAACTAGACAAAACCTAAATAATTTCTACATAAACATACATATATACAATACATAAAACTTCATTATAAATTAAATTTAAAAAGTTAAAACTGGTAAATATTTTTTTAAATCGTTTCAGAACATAAAAAAATTAAAAAAAAAAATTTCTTTTTGAAAAAAACAAGATTCGAACCAGGGACTCACAGTTTCTAACCTAAGCAAACCCCCTAGACAACTGGACCATGAAGGAACGTTTAATGAATATCATTAAAAGTAAATATGATCAGTTTACAGTTCACAACTCAACACAGTTGACACAGAAACGGACAACTGGATTTGAACTTCGGTTTTCATAAGGACCCAGAATACCCAGAACTTTATAGGGTATACAACTTTCGGTGAAGGGTATAAAAAACAAACTTAATTATAAAAAGAGTAATTTTTGGGATTTCAGTATTTTGGTCATAACTCTGCTATTTCTTAACCGATTTGACAGATTTATATACCGACGTGTTAAAGAAGAAATTTGCCAGTTATTTTGGTTATAAAACTTGGACTCGGGAAGATCTATGGTTCCCGAAAATGGGTATCTTTCAAAAAAAAATTAATATTTTGGTCATAACTTTTTCGTATCTGAACCGATTTCCCCGAGTTTTTCAGAAAATATTTTATATTAAAAATTTCCGATCTTTTGATATATAAGGCGTAACCATAGGTCATATGACAGTCCAAAAAATCAGGTTTTTATACAATTTTTGATATTTTTTGTACGGGAGGTACCACGCCCACTTGTTCAATCCCGCCCACATTTTGTGGGATGCTGTGTATTGATAACGTTAATGTGTGTACCCAATTTGGAAACTTTGGCTCTTGCCGTTCTCAAGATATACAGAAATAAAAAAATACAACAACAACAAGGGATTTTTGGAAAAACTTGGAGGTAGTCGTCGTTTTTTGCTCATATCTCAGTCATTTTTGGACCGTTCTGGCTGAATTTCAATAGCAAGAAATGGTGGACTATATGTGACATAAGTCTAAAACAACCTAGCCGCTATCATGTCTGGAGTCTCCGGAAAACACATATCAAACGTAAGACGGACGGATATCGTTAAATCAACTTCTCTCCTCATAAGGACCCAAAATATATATACTTTACAGGGCCTAAGATCAATATTGTAGAAATTACAAACGGAATGACAAACTTATATATACCCTTTTCCACCTGTGGTGAAGGGTATAAAAAAACTAAATGCTGGTCGACGAGGCGTATCTTTCTCTACCAAACGGCATCAAAATCTCAATTTACATAAAAAGTGGATTTAGCCGGTTTGCATATTAATTCTACTATATATATTTCAAGTACATAATTATTTAAAGACATAAGACTTTACAACTTAATGACTACCTTGTGAACCCCCAAATGTTTATTTATAAAAAAATAGACTGAGATAATTTTATTAGTTATTTCAATAGTTAAAGGAGATCTTATAAAATAATCTTTTAAAAAAGTAATTTGGTTTAAATGTCTAGGAGTAAAGCGATTCTTTTCTTTTGTTTTGACAAAACTTGACTTACAAAAAAATTCTTTCACTTATCATGGATGGAAATCTACTACTGACGTAGTAGATTTGGGAACATATGTAGACATTGGAACCAGAGAATCACTAGTACATTTTAGTAAATGTAGTCTACACTTTTGGTACGAATACGAAATCATAACAAGCTTTTTTTATTATTTCTTCAACCTTTATAGGAATTGTACTTCTCAGTTGTTATTGATAAAAAAATTTCGTATTTAAACCAAATATAGTGGCAAATGTAGTGTAGACACTTCGTTGACAATGTCACCAAAATAGTCGACAAAACTGGTGACTTGGAGACACTTAAATTAAGGTTTCCTTCAGGGAAGTTTTTATTTTAAATGAGTTTGTTAATAATAAGTGTACATGAAAGTAGTCGGTTATATATTTTTTCTTAAGGGATTTCTGTAATACCTTGTCCCTGCCTTTTCGCAATGCCAAAAATCATTAATATCAGATATATTATTTTCACTCCAAGCAACAACTTAACAAACACTAATAATCCTATAAATTTTCCTTTGCATTTACTATCGGGTGTTTTTTTCAGTGGTATAGAACTTCGAATTGAAATAAAACACAAGAAAATCGTTTTAATGACCATCAATTTGGCTTTATTGGAAGGATAATTTTATGCCATTAATGTTTAAATATGATTTCAGGCATGTGGCCGCCGCGGCTGTCTCGAATAAAGCCAATTCTACAGGTCCAATTTTCAACCACTTTTTCGAGCATATGGGGCCGTATGTCGGCAATAACGCCACGAATGTTGGCTTCCAATTCCCCTAACGTTTCTGGTTTGTTGGCGTAGACGAGCGACTTCACATATCCCCAAAGAAAATAATCCAATGGTGTCAAATCACACGATCTTGGTGGCCAATTGACAGGTCCATTCCGCGAAATTATGCGCTCATCGAATGTTTCCTTCAATAAATCGATTGTGGCGTGCGCTGTGTGGCATGTAGCGCCGTCTTGTTGGAACCACAACTCATCCACATTCATGCCATCCAATTCGGGAACAAAATAGTCGGTTATCATGGCTCTATACCGGTCTCCATTAACGGTAACTGCCTCTCCAGCATTATTTCGGAAGAAGTATGGCCCAATGACTCCACCAGCCCATAGAGCACACCAAACAGTCAGTTTTTGTGGATGTAATGGCGTCTCAAGGGTCTCATGTGGATTCTCTTCACTCCAAATGCGGCAATTTTGCTTGTTGACGTAGCCATTCAACCAAAAATGAGCCTCATCACTGAACAAAATTTTGCGATGAAAATCAGCATCGAGATCAATCTCATTTTCGGCCCATACACCAAAATCACGACGCATTGCATGGTCTCGCGGCTTTAATTCTTACACAAGCTGGATCTTGTAAGGTCGCAAGCCAAGATCTTTGCGCGAAATCTTCCATAAAGTTGATGGACAAAGCTCCAATTGCTGTGCACGGTGGCGAATCGATTCATTCGGGTCCTCTTCAACACTTTGCTCTACAGCGGCAATTGCTTCTTCGGTGCGCACTGTTTGACGTCTCTGCGGATGCGTATTATCACATAGAGTAAACGTAGTGCGAAAACGATCCATGGTTAACCGAATTAATTGCTCTGATGGACGATTATGTCGACCATAAAATGGACGGAGCTTGCGGTAAACTTCGCGAACTGAACCGTTATTTTCGAAATAAATTTGCACGATTTGCAAGCGTTGTTCTTTTGTCAACCTGTTCATGATGAAATGGCAAACCAAACTGAACATAAATGACATTAGAGTTGCCAGATTTGACCACAAAATGCCAGTTTTATCTCTATTCGAAAAACAAACCTGTAAAAAAAACACCCGATAGCTTATTTCGGAGAAGAAGAGATTTCTAATAAAGGGTGTTTTTTATAAAGTGACACAAGTTCAAATCATAATTAAACAAGGAAATATATTTTTAATATCAGTGAACGGGCTTTATTGGAAAGAAAATTTTATGAAATCTAAATATAATTTATGACATGTGGACGCCACGGCTGGCGTGTAAAAGGCGCCAATTTTCAACAACTTTTCGCATTCTGACCATCATCGTTTTTGAAGACATATATGCCAATGACGCCGCCAGCCCATAAAGCGCACCAAACAGTAATTTTTGTGGATGTAATGGTGTTTCGACAAAAGCTTGTGGATTCTCCTTACTCCAAATGCGTCAATTCTGCTTATTTACGTACCCATTCAACCAGAAATGGGCTTCATTGCAAAATAAAATTTTAAATTGAAATTCAAAATCAGTATCAGTTTGTGCTTCAACTAATTCGCCGAATTATTTTGATTAACAAATTACAAAATTTGCGCGTTGCTCGATTCATAATAATGCCCGTAATTTCTACAAATAGATATCTAGCTGTGTATAGATATCTATGGTGTAACGAATTTTTCATAATTTTAACACGTAGGTATGTCTTATCTATTAGTTAAAGTATAGTGTATTATACACCATCGGTTTTCGATGGTTAATTCAAAAGGTAAATAAAAATTTATGAAAGTGTCAAAAATTTCCAAAAAAAATAATAAGAAAATTAAACGAAAATGTAGTCTGAATTAGAAGATCTAAGAAATTTGCAACATTTGCTTAAATATAGATCTAGAAGTGTTGAACACAAGTTTCGGGAAAGATTCGATCATTTTAAAATATGGAATGATTCAGAATTTTTAAAAAGGTTTCGTCTTTCTAAGAATAGCGCACGTATGGTCTTACAAAAAATAGAATATAAGCTTTGCCATCGGTTGGAAAGGTATGTATGTAAGCTTGTAAATGTCTTTCAATTCGTGCTTACAAATATTTGCTTTTTAGAAATACAAACGTTACAGCAAGTGAACAATTGTTACTTACTTTACGATTTTACGCATCTGGTTGCTTCCAAATAGCAATTGCAGATTTTGGAGGAATACATCAAAGCACACCAAGTAAAATACTTAGAAAAGTTTCGACAGCAATAAAATCCTTGTATGACGAGTATATCAGCCATCCTACTTCGATGGAACAAATATCACACACTCAAGCTAAATTTTATAAATTGCAAAATTTCCAAGATGTGTTGGAGAATTAGATTGTACCCATGTAAAAATAATGTCTCCAGGGATTTCTTATTTATGTAAACTATTTAAGATCTATGTAAACATTATTTAAAGGTGATAATTATGCTGAACTGTTTCGAAATCGAAAAGGATATTTTTCCATAAATGTCCAAGTTATGTGTGATGCGGATTTGTACTTCACAGATGTTGTAACACGATGGCCAGGTTCAACACACGATAGTACAATATTCAATAACAGCAGATTAAAGTTCCTATTTGAGTCCGGGTTACGTAAAGATCAACTAATTTTGGGAGATGGGGGCTATGCTGGTTATAGTTCTTCCACATACCTTATGATTCCTTTGGATAACCCTACAGCAACTTCTGAAAAATTATATAACGAATCCCAAATCCGAACAAGAAATGTTATTGAAAGATGTTTTGGAGTTTGGAAAAGGCGGTTTCCTATACTTTATATGGGAATAAGAGTCAATTTACTAACCGTACAGGATGTTATAATTGCTACATCAATATTGCATAACATTTGCAGAAAAAACGCTTATGCAATTCCTCCATTTGAAAATTTAGATCAACAAAACAACTATGATATAAGTATGGAGAGGCTTTCACGAAATTATTCTCTAAATCAAAACGCAACTAATACTACAAGGAAAAGTCTTATTAATTATTTTGGTTCATTGTAAATCTTCTTTGTTCCAATCTTCCTTCCATAACCAAAAACCACCATTTTTAAAAAAGTATCTTAAATAAATTTTTCAAAATAGAAGTTGTTTTTTTAATTATCTTTATTTAAAGAAGAACCCTTTACCATACCTTTATCATATGTATATGAAATTCATTTATAATTATAATCATTTATTTTTAGTAAAAAAAAATGTTTTATATCTAATTATAAAATATAAATGGAAAAAAGATCTATTAACAGCTTTCTTTCAGTTTCTTCAACTTCAATTCCAATTCTACTTTTTGCATTTTTAAAATTTGAAGATCCAGATTAAAAATTTGGGTTTCCCTCTCATTTTTTCTTTGAAGTACTTGGTTTGTTCATGCAAGAGTCGTTTTCGATCTTTTTTAAGATCGGCATACTCCTCGATTAACTCGTCCAGTTTGTCTGCTTTTCGTTTTCTAGTTTTCGGCTTTTCATAGCATTCAAGAGTAGCAAATGTATTGCTTGTTTCAATATCTTCTTTGCTAATGTCAGTTTCAACATCATTACAAGTTAATTTTGTTTGTATAGGACGTTTTAAAATATCAATAGCATCACTTGCACGAAAAGATTGAGAAGGTGTTTCATCTACAATTTTTTCAAGCTCGGATTCCAAGATTTCAATAGAGTCATCGTGTTCAAGCTATTATACAATAAAATAATTTTAATAACCTCTTATTATAACTTACATTTGGTGGCAATTTCCGTGGAGGAGGAGATACTCCACGGTCATTCATCCCAACTTTTGACGGACCTATTAGGGATAAAAGTAACTCCTCGTCCGGTGATAAATTTGAAATGGAAACCGCGCCACCACCAGTCTTATATATCTCCCTCTTATTGTTTCCCATTTTTTTACGCAAATTTTTTTTTTAGGTCATCATATTTTGACCGTAAATTTGCAACATCTCTAGGATATCTTCCACTGGTAGCATTAAATAAATAAGCTAATTTTTTCCAAACCTCTAATTTTTTTTGGTTTGTTGCTGAATCCGTTTTTTTCGTTTCCAAAACACTTTTAAATTGGTACACGAGGTTAATTAACGTGGTTTTTTCGCCTTCGTTAAAATTAGGGCTTCGTTTTGCTTCCTTTACACTCATTTTTTTTAAATTTATTTTTTTTAAATATCACAAAAGAAACGGTAACTTAAAAAACCAAACTTAATATAAAATTATTAATATATTTGACATAAATAATAACGTCAAATACAAATATTGCCATATTTCAAAGGAAAACTTAGAAGTAACAACACGTAGGCAAAATTAACGTTGAAATTACTAAATTAGTTTTACCGGATAGGTAAAGATAACTGTTAGGTACAAACACGACTAGATATCTGTTTGTAGAAGTTACGGGCATAAGTCATAAGTAGATTCATAATGAAATTTCAAAGCAAACTAAACAAAAAGCAACTATCAGTTGTTAAATGGGTGCTCAAATAAAGCAGTGATGCCAACTCAAAGTTGTGACACTAAAAAAACAGCCTTTACAACCCGTTACAAAAAAATCAACGGTTGCAAGTTATTCACATAATAGAGATAGGTTGTGTTCACTCTTTAGAACCTCATGTGTAAAAATTTTGTTGTTCACTATTCTGGATGTTTATATAACTTAGTATTCATATAACCGAGCGTCTACTGTATATGTTTTATACCAATTTTATGCATACCTTTACGCACACTACAAACACAACCACCTATAGGCCTGCCAAATCTACTATTTCTCGTTGCTGACTTCCAAAAAATATTATAATTTTTAAACTTTATGTCAAATTTGAAAAATGTTTGCTTTCAACATGAGTTTCTTATAAGATAAATATCTATTATACTTGGTCTTCATTGGACAAAACAAATTTATCGTAATTTTTATTTATGAAAAATACTATTTTTGGACCCTTTTTGACGCGGCTTAGCTCTCGGGGGATTACCGCTAGAGCCAAAATATTTTGGGAATCTACATAAAATATGTTAATGTTAGTTAGTTTTTGGGCTACATCAACAAGTTTTTTTTTGAGTCGGTCTAATGTACATACATATGCACGAACCGTGTACGGCTATGCTTTGAAATACACTTTTTTATATTTTAAAATAAAGGGTTTAATTGAAAAAATAAAAATTGAAAATTGTAAAAATAATAGGTATAAAAAAAATTTAAATAAATGAAAATATTAATGGACGATGTCGATGTTTTGCAGATGTATCGTCCATCAAAACATCTATGTTAACATCGTTGTTTAGAAAACATTGATGCATCGTTTGCATCCCTAAGTGTAACTGACATTGCATGGTTTTGCTTTTGTCCACGCACCATATCTTTAAAACAAAAACAGTTGTTTATGGTTTTGCATTGAGTTGTTAACATATCGTCAGCTCATTTTGGCGCATGCCAAAAAGTCGTAGTAAAGAAAGCGCTATGAAGGTTTAAATAAAGCTTTCACCACTGTTTCTCGCATATGTTTTGAAGAAAAATTTTTGTGAACGTTCTTCAACGACCCCAGAAACTAATAATAATATTTTATTGAAAGTAAAAATAATTGTGTGCCGCATATGACACTTTTCTAAAAATATTTTCTCAAGGTAGCTCTTTGTGCTGCATACGTATACTTACTGATAAGCATTGAGTTGTTGGCATTTTATTTTGCTTTTGCTGTTATTCCTTTTTACGGCATTAAGGTGAAGCAAGAGTAAAATTTATTTTCATGTTTGTTATTTTATTTTTCTTTCGTTTTAACTACTTGTTTTTCTTATGGGAATAAAGAAAAGCAAGAGCGAAATTTATTTTGTATGTTTTTGTATGAGGAATTTGCAGCATTCGCCAAACAGTGGCGTGTAAAGCAAAACTATACTTAATAAACTTTAAAATAGTTGCTTTGGAGCAAAAAAAAAGTTTAATATCTCAGAAACCTTAAAAACTTCGTGAAACAGGTTTTGGATTCTGAAAGTGGATATTCAAAATATATGTAGTATATACCCCATACCTAACTCAATTTTTTTTTTAATGGTTAGTAGGTCTAAGCAATAATGAGCTTACGATAAATATTTTAAAAAGATTTGTTGGTATCTGTTGTAGTTTAAAATATTGTTGGCAAGTTGATGTAAATAACAGAGTTAAGAAATATTTATAACGGTCGCAACGCCTCTCACTAGTATTCATGCTGCCACGATCAATGAAAATTTTACAACCAAAATTTTTGAAAAAGTTACCAAATGTGAAAAAATATAACCAAATTAATAATGCCTTTTGTTAATTGAGAAAAACATTTAAATTTATATAAGTTGCATTGTAATACATACAAATTTATAATTGTTATTATTACTGTTTCAAAATTTTTCAATTTGATATATTTTGTCAATCATTGTATAATATTATGGCGAACATAAACGAATTGGCAAAGTATGTGGGGGAACAGTATATGATGGACAGTCAATGTTAAAATTGCCAAATAATTATCTGAAGAAACATTAAATAAATATAGCTGTGGCATTTTGACAAAAGATCTAAAGTCAAATTTAAAAACTTGAAAAAAATATTTTAACATAGTAGGTAAACTAATTACTAGGGTATTCATTTAATCGGGTTTTTACTTTAATCGGTTAATCGCTCGATTAATTAATCGAGGTTTTGGTTTAATCGGTTAATAATCGGTTAATTTTGTTATTGATCGGTTAACCGATTAATAAAGTTTTTTTTATAAATAAGGTAATTTCTATGAATAAAAATGAAAAATTATTTATTATTTGGAGTTTAGTAGTAAAAAAAACCATAACAAATCTTGAACTAAAACGAGCAAAAAAAAATAATTCATATGTAATACATATTTTTTAATTCATACATATTCGGCCACGTTCTGTAAATCGAAATCGTGACATTAAAATCGATGGAGATTTTAAGTTAAATTTTTAAAAAAAAAACGTAGCTTTTCCTGATTTCAAAATTAGTTTTGGTAAAGATATGTGGTCCTCAAAGTATGAGGTAATGAAAAAGAAATATTTTTATCAATTTTAAACACAGGATAGAATAAAAAATTTGTTCGATTTCAATTTCACGTGATTTTGATTTCCAGAACAAGACCGATTATGTATTTATTAAAAAATAAACTGTGAGATCATTTTATTAGTAATTTAAATAGTTTAAGAAAATCTTATAAAATAATCCTTTAGATAAATAATTTGGTTAAAATGTTTTGGATTTAAGCGACTCCTTTCTCTAGTTTTGATAAATTTTGACTTGGAAAAAATTCTTTCACTTATCGTAGATTTTGGAGAAATCGAAAGCAACCCATAATACAGAATATCTAAATTCTCAGTCTTTTTTCTGGATTTCTCTAAGCATATAAAATCTTCCATTATGCCATTTAAATCCTGCTTTATTTTTTAAAATTTTTAACACTTCTAACTGTTTGGGTTAATTCTGCTGTTGCGTTACTATCGTAAGTTTCTTCTGTTGTCAGGTCATCATCTAACTCATCCTGGCAAAGCTCAGCACCAAACATTCTGCAAAAAAGTTCATTTCCGAATTTCTTTAATTTCTGTTTTTGTACTGTATTTTAAAAATGTATTTATAGAAGGAAATATATTGTATAAAAAATAGTTCTAAGAACAACTTTTTTGGTGCACTTTGGTAACTTTTTTGGTGAATTTTGGTACGGATAACGTTGTAAAATTGTTCATGGTTGCACTGTAGAATGTATTTAAAAAAGCAAGTTGCTTTGCAACCGAAATTTTGGAACTCACCCACAATTAAAAACAAAAAAAATATGTTTGAATACTACAAAAATTTATAATTTTTGTTACAACGGTTAATCGGTTAATCGACTGAAATTAACCGGTTTAATCGTTAATCGAAAAAAGCCAATTTTAAATTAACCGATCAGTTAATCGGGTAGTAATTAATCGGTTAACCGATTAACGGTTAACCGAATGAATACCCTACTAATTACTAAAATGAAGGACAAAATAAGGATTTATGGAAATGTCAAATATTGTTTATAAAATACCTTGTAAGGGTAATGATAGTGGACAGTGTAATAAAGTATTTTTTTTTTTTTTTGGGGCTCAATCATAATTTAAAAGCTTAAGGGTAAAGTATTTTTCGTATTTTTTTTTAAAGTCGAATTTTTGCCAAAATTCGGTTCTGCCGGCCTTTTTTTAAGTTTTCTTCATTACTTTGTCAAAAACCACGATTTTCTTCACTTTTAAGGAAATAATTTAAAAGAAAAATGTCCAATCTTTATTTTGGTGTACAAAGAGGGTGAGTTCCAAAACGTCAACTGAACAACGCAACCGTGTAAAAATGTACAATGTTACACATCCCTAAATGTAAGTTAACACTAATTAAATTCAATTTTTTAATTCTATTTTTTCTTTACGAAATTCTCTTTTCACTAAACATTGCTGACGCTATGTCTGTTATGTTTCCGTGAGAAACAAAACAAACATAGCAAATTAATTTAATTTAATTCTGATTTCCTTTAAAATTGCTAACACAACGTCTACCAAGTTTTTGTGTGAGGCAAAACTATTTCACACAAAAACTTTCGTACAGACAATTTTCCAAGAATCATTGAACAAACAAATTTGTATTTTAATGTTACCTGTATTAAAAATGCTGACTAAATTATTGCAATATTCTTAAGTATTTTGTTGTTATTTATTTGGATTAAAATTAATTATAAAAAGAGAAATGTGGAAAATAAATGGACAGTTTTTATTTAACCTCTGAAAACTGAAGTGTGATTATTTTTGATTAAACTATTGCGATTCCTACGGGACCCTCCAATAGTAGTGAATAATAACTTTATTTTAATGAACATAAAATAAGTTAACTGGCGCCCAACGTGTTGGTCAGGTCCTTAAGCAGTACCACAGTACCAAAAGAACAAAAAAGGCCCTTAAGTAGTGCAAAAAATAAGCCCTAAAGTAGTGCAAAAAATAAAAAAAAGGCCCTAAAGTAGTGCAAAATAAAGAAATAAGTCCTTAAATAGCGCAAAAACAAAAACAGAAAAATATTAATAAAGCAAATACAAAATAAAAAGTATTTTAAATATAGACATTTTTTAATAAAAGTGCCTTAAAAGAGGACATTTTTAGAAAAAAAAAAAAAACACAGAAAAATATTAATAAAGCAAATACAAAATAAAAAGTATTTTAAATATAAACATTTTTTAAAAAACTACATTTTTAGAAAAAAAACATTACAATAAAAGTACCTTTTCTTGTGTCAAATTCCTGTAGGAAATAGACACAGCACATAAACAAAAGTGCGTTAAAGGGAACCTGAGTAAAGAAGTGAAACGGATAAATTCCCCAGCGTCGATGTGGAAAGGAACTAGCAACCAACAAAAATTTTTTTAACAACCAGCAGGAAGACAACAATGATATATTTATTATTAGCGTAAGTTAGAATTTTAAGAAAAAAAAGAAGAATTTATAAAAAAAAAAAAAAAAAAAATTTTCCTAAGTTTTAAACAAAAAACAATTCTCGAATGACTGACAGCGAATATAGTGATATTGATAGTGACGGCTCTAGTACGGAACCTTTAGATTGGGTAACTACATCAGGTGACTCAGGAATAGAATTTTACAGAAATAGGACTTTAGTTAGGCAAATAGTTCTACTTACTAGGGAACGTAGACAGCGTCTGTACAACTTGCGTAGACAAAGATTAGACAACTTAAATGGCCAATCCAAATAATTTAATTAGGCCACCAGTCCTAAACACACAAGCTCAAATTGGTGCAAGCACCACAAATTCCGTCCCACCTCTCCCAACAAATTTGTCTTCAGAATTAGAAGCACAAATAGTAAATCTTGTACGAAGAGCTTACGCGGATGAAGAACGTAATAGACAACAAGAACAAATTTTTACAGACCAGGGAATCGACGAACAACACAGGGACTTAACCGACTTAGACAAGATCCCAGATATTGTCAAATGCCTGCGGGACTTTTCCGGAAACCCTACTGAATTCGGTTCATGGAAAAAAAGCGTGGAAAGGGTGTTGAGAATTTATGAACCTTTGAAAGGATCACCTAAATATTTTGGGATCCTTAATGTTGTACGAAATAAAATAACAGGTAGTGCGGATATCGCACTCGAATCGTACAATACCCCACTAAATTGGGATTGTATTCTGAAATGCTTAACAATGCATTACGCGGACAAACGCGACCTAGGCACGTTAGAATACCAGATGTCCTCTATGACACAGGGAAATAAATCAATTCAAGACTTCTATAAAGAAGTCTATGCACATTTATCTTTTAAATTTTAAATAAAATTTCTTGTATGGATGAAAGCGAACCATCTATACAACTATTGACAAATCTTTACCGTAATAAAGCGTTGGATACTTTTGTTAGGGGTCTCAGAGGAGATCTGCCAAGATTACTGGGCATGAGGGAGCCCTCAGATCTACATGAAGCCTTGCATTTGTGTCTTAAACTGGAGAATCAACAGTTTAGGACGCAGTATGCTAACAATACTGCGAGAATTGCGCCTACAAATGCCCAACGTAGATCTAATAATATTGACCACACATATTATCCACAACT
Organism: Pollenia griseotomentosa; assembly: GCA_963931875.1. Lineage (NCBI taxonomy): Eukaryota > Metazoa > Arthropoda > Insecta > Diptera > Polleniidae > Pollenia > Pollenia griseotomentosa. The sequence goes on along the minus strand of OZ007563.1, from coordinate 145,309,160 downwards.
AGCAAATTTCCCTATTTTGCCAAATAAAGCACATTTTCCCAATACAAATATGAATCAACGACCAGCTCAGTTTGACCGAACATTTACACACACAAACCCAAATGGACAAAATAATCCAATCGTGTTTCGGAGCCAGGCTCCATATCAACAAAGACCCAACCTACCACCACCTAGACCTATAGGACAAAAACCCCCAGTCACAATGGAGGTAGATCACTCTATGCAATCAAAAAGAATAAATTATATGAATCGCCCTCCCCCTAACGACAGATTTTCAGGGATAAGACCTCCACCACAGTCGTTCCAGGTTCACCAACCTAACAAATATCAAAGGATTAATCACATTGAAGATGGTAACAACGCGACCATAACTGACGAAAGACAAGTCGACGTAACCAATTCGGAAATCCCTGAACCTCACCTGCAAAGCGAGGATGTACAGGATCTCAATGATTACGTTGAAGACTACTGTAATAGGGATAGTTCGTTACAGGGAAACGAATGCACTGAATTTTCGGACATTAATTTTTTAAACTAATTGACTCAACGTTACCATATTTTCAACGCAGAACTAATGATGGGAAAATACTAAAATTCTTAATAGACACGGGATCCAATAGAAATTATATCCAACCTGCATTAGTAAAAAACCCCAAAATTAACGATACTATTTTTCAAGCTAACTCTGTTGGCGGCAAAGTGACTATAACCCATCACACTTTTATAAATCTTTTCGGAATACAATCAGAAAATTTAAAATTTTTTTTATTACCTTCATTAGAATCTTTTAATGGCATTCTTGGTAACGACAGTTTGAGAAAATTAAATGCTATAATTTACACTGATAAAGACTATATGACAATTAAAGGTTTAATTAAAGTACGTATAAAACAGCAAAAATACCAATCTATTAACAATTTACAACTAAGGACTGATCATCTTACCGAAAAACAAATGCAGAAACTAAACTCACTATGCAACAGATACCCTACACTCTTTACGGAACCAAACGAAAAACTTACATTCACAACAACTGTAGAAGCTGAAATTAGGACGATAACAGACGACCCAATTTATTCCAGAAGCTACCCTTATCCAATGTCAATGAAAGACGAGGTTGAAAAACAAATAAGAGAATTACTCGATCATGGGATCATAAGACCTTCACGGTCACCTTACAATTCTCCTGTATTAATCGTTCCAAAGAAGCTAGACGCCTCAAACGAAAAAAATACAGAATGGTAATAGATTATAGGAAGCTTAACGCTGCCACAATACCAGACAAATATCCAATACCAGAGATCAATGAAGTTCTTTCTCAACTTGGGAAGAACCAATGGTTTTCGGTGCTCGATTTAAAAAGTGGTTTTCACCAAATTCCACTTAGACAAAAGGATATTGAAAAAACGGCATTTTCTGTTAACAATGGAAAATACGAATTTACCCGTCTACCATTTGGGCTTAAAAATGCCCCGGCCATATTTCAAAGGACTTTAGACGACATACTTAGAGAGCATATTGGAAAAATTTGCTATGTTTATATAGATGATATAATCATCTTTGGACAAGACGAAAACTCACATTTCGAAAATGTCGAGACCATTTTTAGAACATTGCAGCATGCTAATATGAAGGTCCAATTAGACAAATGTGAATTTCTGAAAAAGGAAGTAGAATATTTGCCACAGAAGGCATAAAGACCAACCCAGCCAAGGTCAAAGCTATTCAAAATTTAAAACCCCCAAGGACGATAAAGGAACTTAGATCGTTTTTGGGATTGTCACGATTTTACAGACGATTCATTAGGGATTATGCTAAAATGGCCAAACCCTTGACCATCCTTTTAAGGGGTGAGGAGGGACGCATGTCCAAAACTAAGTCGTCTAAGATACTAATATCCTTAAATGACGAAGCATTGGAAGCTTTCAATAAGATACAAAATTCTTTAATTTCTAATGATGTAATGCTTTCATTTCCAAATTTTAAGAAGGAATTTCAGTTGACAACAGACGCATTAAACTATGCGCTCGGTGCCGTTCTCGAACAGGACGGTAAACCAATAATATTTATTTCAAGGACTCTTAGCAAGACGGAAGAACACTACGCGACGAACGAAAAAGAGATGCTTGCAATAGTGTGGGCTCTCAAGACCTTGAGAGGTTTTCTTTACGGCTCGGTATCTGTAAAAATTCTCACGGACCATCAACCATTGACATACGCTCTAGGAAACAAAAACACCAATAGTAAGTTGAGAAGGTGGAAGTCCATCCTCGAAGAATATAATTACGAGTTAAAGTACAAGCCAGGTAGAGCAAATGTGGTAGCAGACGCGCTATCCAGACCGCCACAAAATTTTAAGGTGAATTCATTAACAGCGACTCGACATAGTGATGATAGTTCATCTCAGAGTTTAATTCCGTTTTCAGACGCACCCATCAATGTTTTTAAAAACCAATTGATAATTTCGACAGGGGAATCACAGACTTACAAATTTGAGATAATATTTCCTACGTATCACAGACATACTATTACTGACACAGACTTTAACGAGGAACAATTACTGACAATATTGAAGAAATACCTGAACCCGTCTGTTACTAATGCGATATTGACCGAAGACAGAATTTTGGGAAAGATCCAAGAGATTTACTCCTCTAATTTCAGTAAATACAGAGTCAGATACACGAGGCTAATGGTAAAAGATTTAATATCAGAAGTAGAACAGGAAACAGAAATGATTAATGAACATAGAAGGGCTCATCGAAACGCCAAGGAAAATAAGTTACAGCTTCTCGCAAAGGTTTATTTTCCACACATGCAAGCAAAGTTAACAAGAATTGTGAAACAATGTAGAATATGCCTAGAGAACAAATACGAACGACATCCCAACAACCCTATTCTAGGAAAAACTCCAATACCACAATACCCTGGACATTTTGTCCACATAGATATTTACCACACCAACAACAGGGTTATACTTACTGCAATAGATAAATTTTCAAAGTATGCCCAAGCTAGGATTATTAAATCAAGAGCCTCAGAGGATGTGAAAGACCCTTTACGGGATTTACTAACTTCTTTCGGGATACCCGAAAACATTGTCTTGGATAACGAAAAATCTTTAAATTCATCTTCTATTACTTTCATGCTTGCAGATCAGTTAGGAATTAAGATTTTCAAAACACCACCATATATGAGTACCCTTACTGAAATAATGAGATGTATGAATGCTAAAAAAATGCATTCCTCGTTTGAAGATCTATTAAATGGCTCACTGCTGAGGTATAATCACTCCGTGCATTCTACAACCGGTAGAAAGCCCATTGAATTGTTTTTTAATAGACTAGTGGCCACAGACCCTAAGATGTTGGAACAGGATAGACTCAAAAATGTTCAAAAGGTAATGGATAAACAGAAAAGGGACTTGGATTAGCACAATAAGAAACGAACTGACATTAAGACATACAAAGCTAGGGATGAGATTTTTGTTAAGGGAAACAAGAGAATAGGCAACAAACTGACACCCCGATATAAACGAGAAATAGTTCAGGAGGACAGAGGAGGAACGGTTTTAACAACGTCAAATCGTATAATCCACAAAAGCTTAATAAAAGGATAACTTTTTCATTTCAGGACCATTTTTGCATTTGGCAAGACTGAGACGCAGATACTGGACTACACCAACGCACAGACGGTGACACTTGATACTGGAATAGCAAAATTAGAGACAGGGACTTTCAAGCTTATTCACGTAATAGAACTTAGACAATACGAGACGATGATCAGAGAAATAGAAAACACAATAAAACGAGACGTAACAAACAAGGACAATAACTACTTTTTTCTGATACATGAAGTGGAAACTATATCAGAGATGCTCAGAAACTTGGGACCAAGACGAGAGACCAGATCCATAAACATGTTGGGAACTGCATGGAAATGGATTGCCGGATCCCCGGATCACGACGACTTTCAGATAATATCAGACAAGGTTAACAATCTACTAGAGAATAACCACAAACAGATAGTAATTAATAGAGCTATAGAACTTAGAGTCCAGGAGATAACAAATATGACTAACAAGATATTGAATAACATAAGGTCAAGCGATTCGTTAAAGACAGCAATAATAAAAGACGTAGAAAGGATATTACGACTAATTAAGGAATAGTTGATAAATATCGGTTATTCATTACAATGGGCTAAAAAAAGGTTTTTTGAAGATCAAAATATGCCCTATCTGAATCTTATAGAAGCATTAGAATTCGGAGAAACAAGAATAGGAATGAATAAAACAACACTCCTTTATATTGTAAAATTACCTCAAACAGGAAAAGAAATTTGTAAAAAATTGCTAATAAAACCTGTAAAAAAAGGAAAGATAGCAATTAAATTGGATAGTGAAACTTTTGTTACATGTGGAAATACTTTTCTAGAATTAAGAACTAAATGTAAAACTTTAAATAATATTTCTATTTGTAAAAAAGAGAATTTCAAAAACATAACTTTTTCCAAATGCTTGCCTAATTTGCTTACCGGTATGCCTTCCAACTGTCTAACCACCAACAATCAACACATACCTACGGTAGACGAATTATCTCCAGGATTGCTATTGTTGAATGGATATAACGGTACCATTAAAGTGGAAGATGAAGAGATCCATCTAGTTGGAACTTTTTTGATAAAATTTCGCAATAATACGATAACGATTAAGGAACAAACATACTCGAATCATGAATTAACAATGATAAGTCCATTACCAGCGGTAATGCAAGCATCAAACCTTACTACAAATTACGAGGAAATATTGTCCCTCGAAATGCTAAAAGATCTCCACATAAATAATGCGGATGAATTAAAAGAATTGGCTTCTCGATATAAAGTCACTCTAGTAACCAGTCTTGCATTCCCAACGGTAACCTTATTAATAATTGTAACAGCAATAACACGGGTTGTCATTAGAAAGAGGCAAACCTTTGAGATAAAGTCAACGAAAGCTCAAGACGGGCCCAACAACATCCAAATGAGTTGTGCTCCCTCCAGCGAGGACGCTGAAATTTAAGAAGGGAGGAGTTAACACTAATTAAATTCAATTTTTTAATTCTATTTTTTCTTTACGAAATTCTCTTTTCACTAAACATTGCTGACGCTATGTCTGTCATGTTTCCGTGAGAAACAAAACAAACATAGCAAATTAATTTAATTTAATTCTGATTTCCTTTAAAATTGCTAACACAACGTCTACCAAGTTTTTGTGTGAGGCAAAACTATTTCACACAAAAACTTTCGTACAGACAATTTTCCAAGAATCATTGAACAAACAAATTTGTATTTTAATGTTACCTGTATTAAAAATGCTGACTAAATTATTGCAATATTCTTAAGTATTTTGTTGTTATTTATTTGGATTAAAATTAATTATAAAAAGAGAAATGTGGAAAATAAATGGACAGTTTTTATTTAACCTCTGAAAACTCAAGTGTGATTATTTTTGATTAAACTATTGCGATTCCTACGGGACCCTCCAATAGTAGTGAATAATAACTTTATTTTAATGAACATAAAATAAGTTAACTGGCGCCCAACGTGTTGGTCAGGTCCTTAAGCAGTACCACAGTACCAAAAGAACAAAAAAGGCCCTTAAGTAGTGCAAAAAATAAGCCCTAAAGTAGTGCAAAAAATAAAAAAAAGGCCCTAAAGTAGTGCAAAATAAAGAAATAAGTCCTTAAATAGCGCAAGAACAAAAACAGAAAAATATTATTAAAGCAAATACAAAATAAAAAGTATTTTAAATATAGACATTTTTTAATAAAAGTGCCTTAAAAGAGGACATTTTTAGAAAAAAAAAAAAAACACAGAAAAATATTAATAAAGCAAATACAAAATAAAAAGTTTTTTAAATATAAACATTTTTTAAAAAACTACATTTTTAGAAAAAAAAAAAAAAAAAAAAAAAACATTACAATAAAAGTACCTTTTCTTGTGTCAAATTCCTGTAGGAAATAGACACAGCACATAAACAAAAGTGCGTTAGAGGGAACCTGAGTAAAGAAGTGAAACGGATAAATTCCCCAGCGTCGATGTGGAAAGGAACTAGCAACCAACAAAAATTTTTTTAACAACCAGCAGGAAGACAACAATGATATATTTATTATTAGCGTAAGTTAGAATTTGCATAAGTGTAAAAAAAAAAAAATTTTAAGAAAAAAAAGAAGAATTTATAAAAAAAAAAAAAAAAAAAAATTTTCCTAAGTTTTAAACAAAAAACAATTCTCGAATGACTGACAGCGAATATAGTGATATTGATAGTGACGGCTCTAGTACGGAACCTTTAGATTGGGTAACTACATCAGGTGACTCAGGAATAGAATTTGACAGAAATAGGACTTTAGTTAGGCAAATAGTTCTACTTACTAGGGAACGTAGACAGCGTCTGTACAACTTGCGTAGACAAAGATTAGACAACTTAAATGGCCAATCCAAATAATTTAATTAGGCCACCAGTCCTAAACACAAAAGCTCAAATTGGTGCAAGCACCACAAATTCCGTCCCACCTCTCCCAACAAATTTGTCTTCAGAATTAGAAGCACAAATAGTAAATCTTGTACGAAGAGCTTACGCGGATGAAGAACGTAATAGACAACAAGAACAAATTTTTACAGACCAGGGAATCGACGAACAACACAGGGACTTAACCGACTTAGACAAGATCCCAGATATTGTCAAATGCCTGCGGGACTTTTCCGGAAACCCTACTGAATTCGGTTCATGGAAAAAAAGCGTGGAAAGGGTGTTGAGAATTTATGAACCTTTGAAAGGATCACCTAAATATTTTGGGATCCTTAATGTTGTACGAAATAAAATAACAGGTAGTGCGGATATCGCACTCGAATCGTACAATACCCCACTAAATTGGGATTGTATTCTGAAATGCTTAACAATGCATTACGCGGACAAACGCGACCTAGGCACATTAGAATACCAGATGTCCTCTATGACACAGGGAAATAAATCAATTCAAGACTTCTATAAAGAAGTCTATGCACATTTATCTTTTAAATTTTAAATAAAATTTCTTGTATGGATGAAAGCGAACCATCTATACAACTATTGACAAATCTTTACCGTAATAAAGCGTTGGATACTTTTGTTAGGGGTCTCAGAGGAGATCTGCCAAGATTACTGGGCATGAGGGAGCCCTCAGATCTACATGAAGCCTTGCATTTGTGTCTTAAACTGGAGAATCAACAGTTTAGGACGCAGTATGCTAACAATACTGCGAGAATTGCGCCTACAAATGCCCAACGTAGATCTAATAATATTGACCACACATATTATCCACAACTAGCAAATTTCCCTATTTTGCCAAATAAAGCACATTTTCCCAATACAAATATGAATCAACGACCAGCTCAGTTTGACCGAATATTTACACACACAAACCCAAATGGACAAAATAATCCAATCGTGTTTCGGAGCCAGGCTCCATATCAACAAAGACCCAACCTACCACCACCTAGACCTATAGGACAAAAACCCCCAGTCCCAATGGAGGTAGATCACTCTATGCAATCAAAAAGAATAAATTATATGAATCGCCCTCCCCATAACGACAGATTTTCAGGGATAAGACCTCCACCACAGTCGTTCCAGGTTCACCAACCTAACAAACATCAAAGGATTAATCACATTGAAGATGGTAACAACGCGACCATAACTGACGAAAGACAAGTCGACGTAACCAATTCGGAAATCCCTGAACCTCACCTGCAAAGCGAGGATGTGCAGGATCTCAATGATTACGTTGAAGACTACTGTAATAGGGATAGTTCGTTACAGGGAAACGAATGCACTGAATTTTCGGACATTCATTTTTTAGACTAATTGACTCAACGTTACCATATTTTCAACGCAGAACTAATGATGGGAAAATACTAAAATTCTTAATAGACACGGGATCCAATAGAAATTATATCCAACCTGCATTAGTAAAAAACCCCAAAATTAACGATACTATTTTTCAAGCTAACTCTGTTGGCGGCAAAGTGACTATAACCCATCACACTTTTATAAATCTTTTCGGAATACAATCAGAAAATTAAAAATATTTTTTATTACCTTCATTAGAATCTTTTAATGGCATTCTTGGTAACGACAGTTTGAGAAAATTAAATGCTATAATTTACACTGATAAAGACTATATGACAATTAAAGGTTTAATTAAAGTACGTATAAAACAGCAAAAATACCAATCTATTAACAATTTACAACTAAGGACTGATCATCTTACCGAAAAACAAATGCAGAAACTAAACTCACTATGCAACAGATACCCTACACTCTTTACGGAACCAAACGAAAAACTTACATTCACAACAACTGTAGAAGCTGAAATTAGGACGATAACAGACGACCCAATTTATTCCAGAAGCTACCCTTATCCAATGTCAATGAAAGACGAGGTTGAAAAACAAATAAGAGAATTACTCGATCATGGGATCATAAGACCTTCACGGTCACCTTACAATTCTCCTGTATTAATCGTTCCAAAGAAGCTAGACGCCTCAAACGAAAAAAAATACAGAATGGTAATAGATTATAGGAAGCTTAACGCTGCCACAATACCAGACAAATATCCAATACCAGAGATCAATGAAGTTCTTTCTCAACTTGGGAAGAACCAATGGTTTTCGGTGCTCGATTTAAAAAGTGGTTTTCACCAAATTCCACTTAGACAAAAGGATATTGAAAAAACGGCATTTTCTGTTAACAATGGAAAATACGAATTTACCCGTCTACCATTTGGGCTTAAAAATGCCCCGGCCATATTTCAAAGGACTTTAGACGACATACTTAGAGAGCATATTGGAAAAATTTGCTATGTTTATATAGATGATATAATCATCTTTGGACAAGACGAAAACTCACATTTCGAAAATGTCGAGACCATTTTTAGAACCTTGCAGCATGCTAATATGAAGGTCCAATTAGACAAATGTGAATTTCTGAAAAAGGAAGTAGAATATTTGCCACAGAAGGCATAAAGACCAACCCAGCCAAGGTCAAAGCTATTCAAAATTTAAAACCCCCAAGGACGATAAAGGAACTTAGATCGTTTTTGGGATTGTCAGGATTTTACAGACGATTCATTGGGGATTATGCTAAAATGGCCAAACCCTTGACCATCCTTTTAAGGGGTGAGGAGGGACGCATGTCCAAAACTAAGTCGTCTAAGATACTAATATCCTTAAATGACGAAGCATTGGAAGCTTTCAATAAGATACAAAATTCTTTAATTTCTAATGATGTAATGCTTTCATTTCCAAATTTTAAGAAGGAATTTCAGTTGACAACAGACGCACCAAACTATGCGCTGGGTGCAGTTCTCGAACAGGATGGTAAACCAATAATATTTATTTCAAGGACTCTTAGCAAGACGGAAGAACACTACGCGACGAACGAAAAAGAGATGCTTGCAATAGTGTGGGCTCTCAAGACCTTGAGAGGTTTTCTTTACGGCTCGGTATCTGTAAAAATTCTCACGGACCATCAACCATTGACATACGCTCTAGGAAACAAAAACACCAATAGTAAGTTGAGAAGGTGGAAGTCCATCCTCGAAGAATATAATTACGAGTTAAAGTACAAGCCAGGTAGAGCAAATGTGGTAGCAGACGCGCTATCCAGACCGCCACAAAATTTTAAGGTGAATTCATTAACAGCGACTCGACATAGTGATGATAGTTCATCTCAGAGTTTAATTCCGTTTTCAGACGCACCCATCAATGTTTTTAAAAACCAATTGATAATTTCGACAGGGGAATCATAGACTTACAAATTTGAGATAATATTTCCTACGTATCACAGACATACTATTACTGATACAGACTTTAACGAGGAACAATTACTGACAATATTGAAGAAATACCTGAACCCGTCTGTTACTAATGCGATATTGACCGAAGACAGAATTTTGGGAAAGATCCAAGAGATTTACTCCTCTAATTTCAGTAAATACAGAGTCAGATACACGAGGCTAATGGTAAAAGATTTAATATCAGAAGTAGAACAGGAAACAGAAATGATTAATGAACATAGAAGGGCTCATCGAAACGCCAAGGAAAATAAGTTACAGCTTCTCGCAAAGGTTTATTTTCCACACATGCAAGCAAAGTTAACAAGAATTGTGAAACAATGTAGAATATGCCTAGAGAACAAATACGAACGACATCCCAACAACCCTATTCTAGGAAAAACTCCAATACCACAATACCCTGGACATTTTGTCCACATAGATATTTACCACACCAACAACAGGGTTATACTTACTGCAATAGATAAATTTTCAAAGTATGCCCAAGCTAGGATTATTAAATCAAGAGCCTCAGAGGATGTGAAAGACCCTTTACGGGATTTACTAACTTCTTTCGGGATACCCGAAAACATTGTCTTGGATAACGAAAAATCTTTAAATTCATCTTCTATTACTTTCATGCTTGCAGATCAGTTAGGAATTAAGATTTTCAAAACACCACCATATATGAGTACCCTTACTGAAATAATGAGATGTATGAATGCTAAAAAAATGCATTCCTCGTTTGAAGATCTATTAAATGGCTCACTGCTGAGGTATAATCACTCCGTGCATTCTACAACCGGTAGAAAGCCCATTGAATTGTTTTTTAATAGACTAGTGGCCACAGACCCTAAGATGTTGGAACAGGATAGACTCAAAAATGTTCAAAAGATAATGGATAAACAGAAAAGGGACTTGGATTAGCACAATAAGAAACGAACTGACATTAAGACATACAAAGCTAGGGATGAGATTTTTGTTAAGGGAAACAAGAGAATAGGCAACAAACTGACACCCCGATATAAACGAGAAATAGTTCAGGAGGACAGAGGAGGAACGGTTTTAACAACGTCAAATCGTATAATCCACAAAAGCTTAATAAAAGGATAACTTTTTCATTTCAGGACCATTTTTGCATTTGGCAAGACTGAGACGCAGATACTGGACTACACCAACGCACAGACGGTGACACTTGATACTGGAATAGCAAAATTAGAGACAGGGACTTTCAAGCTTATTCACGTAATAGAACTTAGACAATACGAGACGATGATCAGAGAAATAGAAAACACAATAAAACGAGACGTAACAAACAAGGACAATAACTACTTTTTTCTGATACATGAAGTGGAAACTATATCAGAGATGCTCAGAAACTTGGGACCAAGACGAGAGACCAGATCCATAAACATGTTGGGAACTGCATGGAAATGGATTGCCGGATCCCCGGATCACGACGACTTTCAGATAATATCAGACAAGGTTAACAATCTACTAGAGAATAACCACAAACAGATAGTAATTAATAGAGCTATAGAACTTAGAGTCCAGGAGACAACAAATATGACTAACAAGATATTGAATAACATAAGGTCAAGCGATTCGTTAAAGACAGCAATAATAAAAGACGTAGAAAGGATATTACGACTAATTAAGGAATAGTTGATAAATATCGGTTATTCATTACAATGGGCTAAAACAGGAACCATAAACTCATTTATATTTTCCGGTTCAGAATTAAATATAACAAAAAGGTTTTTTGAAGATCAAAATATGCCCTATCTGAATCTTATAGAAGCATTAGAATTCGGAGAAACAAGAATAGGAATGAATAAAACAACACTCCTTTATATTGTAAAATTACCTCAAACAGGAAAAGAAATTTGTTAAAAATTTCTAATAAAACCTGTAAAAAAAGGAAAGATAGCAATTAAATTGGATAGTGAAAATTTTGTTACATGTGGAAATACTTTTCTAGAATTAAGAACTAAATGTAAAACTTTAAATAATATTTCTATTTGTAAAAAAGAGAATTTCAAAAACATAACTTTATCCAAATGCTTGCCTAATTTGCTTACCGGTATGCCTTCCAACTGTCTAACCACCAACAATCAACACGTACCTACGGTAGAAGAATTATCTCCAGGATTGCTATTGTTGAATGGATTAACAATGATAAGTCCATTACCAGCGGTAATGCAAGCATCAAACCTTACTACAAATTACGAGGAAATATTGTCCCTCGAAATGCTAAAAGATCTCCACATAAATAATGCGGATGAATTAAAAGAATTGGCTTCTCGATATAAAGTCACTCTAGTAACCAGTCTTGCATTCCCAACGGTAACCTTATTAATAATTGTAACAGCAATAACACGGGTTGTCATTAGAAAGAGGCAAACCTTTGAGATAAAGTCAACGAAAGCTCAAGACGGGCCCAACAACATCCAAATGAGTTGTGCTCCCTCCAGCGAGGACGCTGAAATTTAAGAAGGGAGGAGTTAACACTAATTAAATTCAATTTTTTAATTCTATTTTTTCTTTACGAAATTCTCTTTTCACTAAACATTGCTGACGCTATGTCTGTTATGTTTCCGTGAGAAACAAAACAAACATAGCAAATTAATTTAATTTAATTCTGATTTCCTTTAAAATTGCTAACACAACGTCTACCAAGTTTTTGTGTGAGGCAAAACTATTTCACACAAAAACTTTCGTACAGACAATTTTCCAAGAATCATTGAACAAACAAATTTGTATTTTAATGTTACCTGTATTAAAAATGCTGACTAAATTATTGCAATATTCTTAAGTATTTTGTTGTTATTTATTTGGATTAAAATTAATTATAAAAAGAGAAATGTGGAAAATAAATGGACAGTTTTTATTTAACCTCTGAAAACTCAAGTGTGATTATTTTTGATTAAACTATTGCGATTCCTACGGGACCCTCCAATAGTAGTGAATAATAACTTTATTTTAATGAACATAAAATAAGTTAACTTGTATAATAAAAGTTATCGATACGCAAACAAAAGCAAACTGTGTATCACTAATTTTGTTACTGCTTTGATATTTTGTGCAAAATAAATTACATTGAAAATGGCTATAGAAAATGTCATCCGGCATTTCTCCAATGGTTTCAATAAATTGTTTACATTTTGGCACACGTCTCTGTGGTTTTTTCTTTATAATTGTATATAAGGCAAGAGTGCGTTTGTTTTTTTTTACTCTTTATGTATTTTTGTACAATTTTATTATTGCTTTCAGGTGTTTCGTCCAATAATCCCATCAAGTTTCAAAGATTATTGTTGACATCGCCATCTTGAAAAAAACTGATTGCAAAACAGTGTTTCTAAATGCAAAAAATTTGCAAAGTTTTTTTTACAAAGCAAACAACATAGTTGGTTACTTTGTATTAAAACAGTAGCAAAACCGCATCACTGCAATGTGTTTTGACGTTTTGGAACTCACCCAGACTATAAGTTTTTGCAAAACATTTGCTCATTTATGCACCCTACATTAAACTTTTTCGTAAACTTTAAAAAACTTTATGAAAATGAAACAAACCAACAATGCAGTTTGAAAGATCAATTTATTCTAAATAATTTAGAAACAAATATTTTTGAATAAGCTCTTACCGTTCCTGAGTTATACCGGGTTTCTGCTATGTACCCAATTTATGATATTATTACTCATACCCAACAAACAATTAAAAATCAAACTATTGCGTTTGATTTGTTTAAAAATCATTTATTGGGGCTTATACTATGTAGCTTTATGCCCTGCAATAAATTCGGAAAATCAGTTTCAGAAGTTTTGACATTGATGTGAGCGCTATGCATTAATAATACGTGAAGATTTGAGCAAATGAATTAAAGGCCAGCTTAAGCCCTTATGACACTACATTTTTAATGCATTGTTCAAGTTTTGGTGAACAGTACAAATATAATGTAATAGAAAAATTTACCAAGTGCAAAGAGTTCAGCTGTATTAAGATAAATGGCAAACTCTCAACAATTTTTAAAAAGTTATCGATAAAAAATGAAGTTATGTCAAAAAAAATGTAAAATTGTTTAACTTAAAATTGACATTTCAAGCTTGAAATATTAAAAGTGTTGCTGAATCAGCGGTTTATGGGCAAATTCAGCGATTTACCGCTTTTTGTTTTTAGGTTTCTCAAAAACAAAAAGTTGGCAACATTTAATAAAATAAACAAAACAGGGATGGCTAAGTTGTTTCAATTGTACTTTTTTGTTGATACTTTTTAAACAAAGATGTATAATACCTTTTTGTGGTGTTTTTTATGAACATAAATAAAATTAATTTCAACTAAAAAAATCTTTTAGTACAATTAGGGTAAAAAAGTACAATTTTTAAAGGTTGTTGGTACAATTTTAAAAATTCTCAACGCCATCCCTGAAACAAAACCATAACAAGAGAAAAAAAACTAAAAAACTTTGTTTATAGTTTCCTCTTTCTAACATTTACTGTTTCTTTCTATCAATTCTATATCAATTAATGATTAAAAAATGTAGTGTCATAAGGGCTTTAAAGACATGCAACCGAGAGATGACTATAAAGAATTGCTTCATCTGAGTCTTATTTTTTTTTGGTGATAGAAACCAGCTGCAATCTTACAGGGACAATTAAAAATGAATGCCTTGCTGGAATTTAGCTCATTTATTTTAAGAAAAAATATCAAAAATTGGTACCTGTGCCAATGCCCACGCTACACTCCTTTCAATGATCTTAGTCTATAAAAGCGGTTGGATAACTACAAAATTATTAATGTTGCACACGCCACGGTAAAAACTTATCTAGGAACTTTACCCCAAAATTAACTACCTTAGCCTTTTTTGATGAAAATATCGATACCAAAACATTGATTTGAATGGCAAAAAAATTACATACGCCAAGTAGCGAGAACGATGTAGTAAATTTTTATAGAAGACAACCTTAAAAATAAAGAAATTCAAGGATTAATTTCCAAAACCAATCTTAATTTTTTTTGAAGTGTGCAATATTTCAATTGATTTTTTAAAAACAGATCCAGAAAATTGGAAAGCCAACAAGTCATTATCTTTTAAACTGCATTGTTGGTTTGTTTCATTTTCATAAAAATTTTAAAAGTTATAAAGCGTAATTTACAAAATTTATGGAAAAATTACGAAAATGTTTAATGTAAGGTGCATATATGAGCAAATGTATTGCAAAAACTTATAGTCTTTGTACACCAAAATAAAGCTTGGACATTTTTCTTTTAAATTATTTCCTTAAAAGTGAAGAAAATCGTGGGTTTTGACAAAGTTATGAAGAATACTTAAAAAAAGTCCGGCAGACCCGATTTTTAGCGAAAATTCGACTTGAGCGACCTCTAAACCTCTTCCGAAAAATCTGAAAAAATCTCAAAAATACTTTACCCTATAAGCTCTTAAATTATGCTTGAGCACCCATGAAAATCAAAAAAAAAATTTTTTTGAGACACACTAATATAGGTACAAAAAAAATTAACTTAAAGCAAGGATAGCAATACATACATAAATCAGATCAAAAATATAGAAATATTTCATTGCAAAAAACAGCTTTATCAACTCATTGTGCTAATCTAAACCATTATCCAGATTTTGGAAATACAACAATTTTAAACACAGAAAATAATTAGAAGTGTAGATTTATGTAAGAAATGTTACAAATTATAGAGGATCCGACAATGTCGAGAATTAATTTTAAGGCTGACACTGAAAATGTACCACAAAATTATAGACATAAAATATATAAAAATAGAAACGGAAGTTACAAAGTGTTCGCCTAATGGTCAAAATTCGACCATAAATTTTTATGTAAATATAAAGGAAACATAGTTCATCTAAGTGTTTATGAATTTATATGTTTCGAGCATTTATTGTGTCCGTCTTAAGCCTATAGTACACGGAATGTAAAAAGCCACATTCGTATGTGCTTCTGACGTAATTTTGTCGTCATCACACATCACGAACTGGCTTTTGTGGCTTTGTAGTGACGTCAAAATTACGTCAGAACCAAATGTGCATGTGGCTTTTTACATTCCGTGTACTGTAGGCTTTAGTGGTTTGATTAGGCAAAAGACCAACCTCCGGTTCATATTTTATCTTCTACGTGAGTTTATTTAATTTTGTAAGTTAAATATAAAAAATATCAGAAAATATCAATTGAAAAACAAAAAAGTATCAAAAAGTCTCCTTTATATATTGTCATGTCCTCAGGACATAGCATGTTTAATTTTATGTTTCTATGTATAAAATTAGCGAAAATTCATCAAAATACCAGATGTAGAACGAAAAAGTACCTAAAAGCTCCCTCTTATACATTCTTATTCACTCTGGACCATGCATGTATATTTTTATCTTTGTAGGTCAAATATTAACAAAAATTCAAAAAGTACCAGATGAAAACCAAAAAGTACCAACATTTTTCATTTTATAGATTCTTATTCACTCAGTAACTTTCACCTATAATATTATCTATGTTTCTTAGTTCAATATTATAGAAAATTTCAAAATTATTATATGATGCACGGAAAAGTAAAAGAAAGAAATTTAATTTTCCGTATTTCCCCTTTTTGATACTTTTTCTCCCAATGTAGGTTCGGTTGTCAAGCAAAGGCAGAAAGTGTTCTGAACTGTTTTGCCTGTGCCGATGTATACATAATATTTGTATAGTCTAAATATTCGAAAACCCGTTTCTGAAAAATGTCGAATAATCGACCACCCTATTTTTTATTATTTGATAATTGAAAAAAAACAATTTTTTTTTTGTTCTGCATATTAAAACGCTTATAACTCTGAACTTATTGAACAGATTTTAATTAAATGTGTATTGTGCACTACTGTGAGTAAAACCCTTTCAAATGGGGTTCAAATCGGTTGACATACAAAGGAGGAAAGTGTTCTTAAAGGCTCAGTTAGTCTTTTCTTTCTGTTCTGTTACGAATCAGCTGATTTATTTTTGTTATTAAAAAACCTGTGAAATTTATTAGTTTTTCTGTTCTGTTGCGGTTCAGTTTGTTAAAATTAAAAACTTGTTAAGTAATTGTAAGTGACAGCAAAATAAATAATAAAAAATACATATTTATATTGAAATAAACTATTTTTTGATTTTAAGAATTCATCAAATTAAATTTCTTCAAATTGATGTGCATTTAAGTTATTGAAATAAAACAGTGGAAGGTGCAAAACTAATCTTTGGTAGAATCTTTGATGCGAAACGAGTGGCATGGGCTATATCCAAATTCAGTCCATTCAAATCACCGGGACCGGATGGTATCCTTCCATGCTGCCTCCAGCAGGGGGGTAGTGCTATCAATTCCCAATTGACAAGGATCTTCAGATCCAGTTTACTGGCATGCCACGTGCCAGAACCATGGAGAGAGGTTAAAGTGGTCTTTATACCTTAGGTGGGGGGCAAGTCCGAACAACTGCCCAAGTCCTACAGACCAATAAGCCTCAGTTCGTTTTTCCTGAAGACCATGGAAAAACTAATGGATAGATTCATAAGGGATGAATACCTATCGGTTAACCCGATACATTGCTTTCAGTTTGCCTATCAATCGGGCAGGTCTACGGTAACCGCTATTCATCACGTTGTGGGTACGATTGAGAAGGCACTTGGGGCAAGGCAAATAGCTCTGTGTGCGTTCGTCGACATTCAGGGAGCCTTCGACAACACTTCCTATGATGCAATTGACTTTGCTCTAACGAGGAAAGGTATTCCAGTTCTCATAAGGAATTGGATAAAGGAGATGCTAGCATCGAGGGTGATTAGGGTAGATCTGGGTGGTTCGTCGATGACCATTGAAGCAACCAAAGGTTGCCCACAGGGTGGCGTTCTATCGCCTCTATTGTGGACCTTGGTTATCGACGAGCTATTGGAAAACCTTAATAACCTGGGCTTGCGTACTTATGGCTATGCTGACGATCTGGTTATAACTGTGACCGGTTTTGATGATGCGACGATTTCGGGGGCGATGCAGCGGGCCCTGGACTTAACACTTGGCTGGTGCAGGGAGAGGGGACTTAACATTAATCCCGCAAAAACTACTCTGGTACCATTCACCAAACGTAGAATTCTGAGACTGAAAGAACCGACCCTTAACGGAGCGGTTATCGGATTCTCTAATGAGGTGAAATACCTGGGGATCATTCTGGACAAATCCCTCAACTGGAACGCTCAGTTGGTCCATGTCACTAGAAGAGCGTCAAGGGCAATATATGCCTGTCAAAGACTCTTCGGAAAGACATGGGGGCTGAAACCCAGAATGATCTACTGGTCTTTTGTTGCTATTATTAGACCAATATTGTGCTATGCCGCCCTGGTGTGGTGGACAAAGACCGAACAGGTCAGGGCTAGAGTGATACTTGATAGGGTCTACCGCCTGATCTGTGTATCGATCACGGGTGCCATGAGGACCTGTCCCACTCTGGCTTTGGGGGCTATCCTGCACATTCCTCCATTGCACATTTCTATAAGGGAGGAAGCCTGCAGGGGTGCTAGCAGGATGCCGCGCATTGCTGTATATAGGGCAGGGGACTTGGTGGGTCACATGCGGATCCTGGAAATCATTAGGAATGATCCATCCATTATGGTGAGTGATCATATGCTGCCTACTTTGGCATTATATAGGAATTTTAATGTCCTTATACCTGACAGGGACCAATCCTGGTGGCGTGCATGCGCAGACCAGGTCTGGTTCACGGATGGTTCCAAACAGGTAAACGGTGATACTGGTGCGGGCATTTTGGGCCCGGGCTTCCAAAGGGGCTTGCCAATGGGCAAACAGCCGTCTATATTTCAGGCGGAACTCTACGCCATCATTATGTGCGCTGGGGAATGTCTAAGGAGGAGGGCAAGGGGCTTGAGACTTTATATAATGTCGGATAGCCAGGCTGCTCTTAGGGCACTTTCCTCTTTGGAGATAAAGTCAAGGCTGGTCTTGGACTGTTTTGCATCTCTGAATGAGCTAGGGAAACACAATGACTTGAATTTGTGTTGGGTTCCCGGCCATGAGGGCCATGCGGGCAATGAAAGGGCTGATTGCTTGGCAAACAGGGGCGCTCGTCGTCCATTTATAGGTCCTGAGCCTTTCTTCGGCGTCCCTGTGGGTCACATCAGGGGGACGCTACAAAAATGGTCCGAGCGTGAATTCCTTCACGCATGGACGTCCACTTCTGGATTGAGACAGTCCAAAAGATTTGTGACGCTGTCCCGGCGCAGGGCAGGAAGGTTTCTGCTGCTTGAAAAAGCGGAACTTAGACTGCTTGTTGGCCTATACACGGGGCACTGTGGTTTCAGGTACCACCAGTTTAAGTTGGGTAATTCATCTACCAAAATGTGCAGATTCTGTGGGATGGATGATGAAACGTCGGAACATCTGCTCTGCTGCTGTCCCGCCTTGGGGACTTCTAGGCAGAAATTTTTCGGGGGGCACACAGTCGGCCCGACTGCTATCTTTGATCTCCCTCCGAGCAGGGTAATGGGCTTTATACGCGGCCTGAACCTGACATGGTGAGACATATGGGCTGCACAAAAGATCCTTTGGGTCGCGGTGCACATGGCCTTCACGTGTATACTACTACTATACTATAGATCAAGCAAGGTATATTTACACAAGGTAAACTCGTTGGCCCATATGTTTGTCAGCTGTTAACCCTTAAGCCTGGTACTCTGTTCAACATTTCACGTGAAATGCTGTCAAATTTATTTATATCTAAAGAACGGTATTTTTATAACTTTCTGTTATTATCGCACCATGGTGAAGGGTATAGAAGATTCGGCATTGCCGAATACAGCACTCTTACTTGTTTTTTTACACTTTTTAAAGAATGGAAACGATTTTATTGTTTAGTAGAATGTCAGGAGAAAAAAAGTTTCAACAAAATTTTTAACTTTTTTAAACAATTTTGTAAAAATAGGTTAACAATTACTTAAATTCAAATATGTATACACAAAATCAACAAAGCTTAACTTATCTCAATTTTACATTAAAAGTTTTAGTTCCGAAAACCATTTTATTTTTTTACTTTAAACCAGTGTTCGAAAATAAACTCTAAATATCGCTCATTAGTGTTCGGTTCGGTAGATTTGTGGAAAACACAAACGCTAATAGTGTTTGTGTAGAAAATCATTAAAAAAATAACGTTTCCCTGTTAGTCATCTTTCGAACACAAAAATAATGCTGTTTTTATCAAACTCAACCAAAGATGAGAACATTTCGTCCCCCAATAAAACAATAGTGTATACTCATGTACACCATTATTTTTAAATGTGGTCAAAAGTTGGTGAAATTCTACTTCCACAGAGTGGGTCAAATGATCTATGAAAAATTTTCGTATAATTGCGTTTAAAATTTTTCATTAATAATGTGTGCCTCGGTAGGCTAGCTGGTAGCGAGCTAGTCTATCAGCGCCGAGGTTGCGGGTTCGATTCCCGCCAGAGACTCTGGTTTCTTTCCTGCAGACAAGCATAGAGCTTCGCGGGATTAGCTTAGGAAATTAAAAAAAAAAAAAAATTATATTAAAAAAAAACATTCGTCCGACAATTTAAAAGTATTTCGTGATAAATGGTGTAAAAGATTCAAATAAAATAGTGTATACCATACAAAATAAAATAGTTTATAATGATTTTCATACATGTTATAAAACAAATAAAATGTCCCTAATGACATCATGGTACTTTGAATCCCATTTTTTTGCAATTTAAGCACTTCAAAATTAATGAAATATCATCGAATAATAGCCTGATTATTCCACCACATACTTAAAAGACCACAACTTAAAAACATCGATTATTTTCCGAAATATTACATTGGGGGTATTCACGTCACAAGTTGCACCCTTGCGAAAAAGCAAAAGTGCAAAAATATAACAACGACCACACAGACAATTAGTTGTGCGTAAATAATTGTCTTTGTGGTTGCTGTTATTTTTTTGCACTTTTGCTTTTTTGCAAGGGTGCAACTTGTGACGTGAATACCCTTACTATTGTTTTATTAGGGGACGATTTATTTCCGTTCGGTTTTTTTTTATTACACAAACTTCATTGTGTTCGGTTCGGCTCATATTAATGTTCGTCCCTTTTGGCTGGTAAAAAACCCAAACATTTTTTACAAAAACAAAATACACATACGAAAAAAAAAACAAAAAGCCAGCAAAATAATTTTACACAAACAAAACATATACACAATACACACACAAGCGGTCGTTGCTAAATTTTTTTGTTTGCTCATTTTTTATCAATGTCAAAAAAGAAACATTATAGAAAATTAAAATATAATGTTTGTCTACAGTATCACTACAATTGTTCGGTTTTTTGACGAAGAACAGAACATTATATAATGTTCGGCTCTTTCTTAAAAATAGTTACGAACGGTATTAAGGGTTGTGTTCGTCTACACAATCACTAAAAAAATAAATATTGTTCTAGGGTGTGTGAGCCGAACGCTAAATAATGTTCTGTTTATTTTCGAACACTGCTTTAAAGTTATCAGTAGATGATCTTAAACAAGACTAAACTAAACAATACTTTTTGCAACAAAATTGTATGCATATTTACTTAAAATATCTTACATGTTTGTTTTACTTTTTAGAAACAATAAATGCATAAGACTAAACACGTTTAAAATTTGCAATATCCCGCACAGAAAGATTCTCCAAAATGTTTCACCAATGAAAGAATTAATCAAAAATAAAATCAGTTTTAATTATAAATGTAATCAAGTGAATTAAACGTTTAATCAAGTGAACACAACGTTTAATTAATTTGTTTACTGGTGCAAATTTAATTAATGTCACACATTTTTTAATTGAAATCAATTCTTATTTTTTTCTGTGTGACGTTACAGATGTAAATATGAATATAACAAACAAAGTTTGTTGACGATTTCAATTCCTCTTCGCCTGCAAATTATCTTTATTTTAAAATTTTGGCATATTTTTAATTACTTTTTAAAACTCAAATAACATTGTAAGAAAGTTAAAACGACACAGAATAACGCCGAGACACCCTAACTTAATTTTGGGCCGTAGAACACAGTGGTATACTCCACTTAAAAGATTAGGTCAAAATCAAGAGATATTCCATTTTTAAGTTTGTTTTGTCTCGCAAGCTATTTTTACACTTATGGTGTTTTCTTTTCTACAAAAAAAATGTGACATTTAATTTTTAAAAAATGCAATTTGGTGTCTGTTTCTTAAAAATTTTGCTCCCGAAAAGGGTGGCTTGTTTTATTCTAAGAAACAAACACCAAATTGCATTTTTTAAAAAAAATGTCACATTTTTTTGTAGAAAAGAAAACACCATTAATTTGGAAAAAGGCTTCGAAAACTCTTTTCAAAAATTATTATTTATGGGCCAATAGAAATCAGCAAGCCTAGAGTCAATTCTTTTCCCAGTGAACCGGTCTTCGAATGTCATTATAGTTTGGTGAAATCGGTCGCCTGTTTCAGTCGGCATTTGTCGCTCATAAAAATATGCATGCAACATGTAAATTTTTAACATTTTCATGCCAAATGCTTCAAAAGACTGCACGTTTTTAATCACCAAACGAAGTGAGTCCCATGCGTTCAAAAATGTTGTACTGTATGATTTTCAACCGATTCCAACCCAAAATCATTGATTTAATTCGAAAAATTTTACAAAAAAAGCATAAAATTGATCAAAATTGGTTTAAATAGTACCACACATTAAAAATACAAAATGGATTGTGCTAACCGGAAGGTGGAAGGCCATCATCATAAGAGTTGAATTTCGACAAATAAACAAAATCTAGTTTCAAGTCATTTTGATGTATTTTCCTTGAAACACCAACAAATCGCTTGAGAGACAATACAAAATTAAAAATGCAATATCTCTTGATTTTGAACTTATCTTTTAAAACGTGTTCATTCATTTCGAAAGTTAAAATTTCACTTACAGTGTAATAATGGGTGATTTTTTAGCTATTATCATTTTGGCAACACTGGTTTAAACAGCTGACGCACGTTTCGTGTTTTGTTTCACTGTCAAACACCTTCAGTTTGGTCTATAATTTAACCATGAATATATGCCATACTTACGTCTAGTACCCATGTTATGAATAAATAAATAGTACTTTTTTATTTGTGGCTTATTTGAAAACATGTTTTGAGATCTGTATATAATATTAAAAAAAAAATTAAAAAAGGTACAATCATTACTCTGGTAGCATAAAACCTAAAATAAGTTGAATGAAAAATTAGTTCAAATTCATTTTCAATTTCCTTGAAAAATTTACATAAAAAATTTGTCGAGTAATGTTTTTTTTAGAACAATGCATGTATGAATGTCGTTGTCGTAAAAACCAAGAAAAAAGTTCTTTCTTCATTCTTGGAAATTCAACTTGTTTCATGGCTTTCCTTTTTTTAAATCCAAAGTTTGTACTTCTTGTTACTTTTTGTACGAATCCACAACTCGCAATCCATTTTGGTAATCATCCAAAATTTTTAGTTTTTCTTTTAAAAAAAGTGTCTTTCTTGTACTTATTTTACTGATCATTGCAGCATAATCAAACCAAAGGTACTTTTTGCTACTCACTTTTTATTTAGTAAGAAATAACTTCACATTATGCTTTTTTAAACTAAAGTTATGAATCTTATTTGTTTGCTAAATTGAGCACAAAAAAATATTTTTTGTTCGCTATGTAAGGTACTCAATGGAGCAAACTTGTGTGTTCGTTAAATGCGATGTTCGCAGAATCTAAGGTTAATCGTTAAACAGGAATACTACTGTACTTATAATTGCATTGACAAAACTTTTATTTATTGGAGTTAGTAACAATATACATTTAATTTCTTTTCTTATGGACAGTATCGTGGAATGTTCGCAACCGCTGTAGGCATTGCACGAGAAGAAGGAACACTTAAGCTGTGGCAAGGTGTTACCCCAGCCTTATACAGACATATCGTTTATAGGTAAAAATTGTTTTGATAGATTAAATTTTAAAATAATTATATCTTCTTTATTTTAGCGGTGTAAGAATATGTACTTATGACTTTATGCGTAAAAAACTCGCTAAAAGTGAAAGTGGCAATAATATGTCGCTGCCATTGTACAAATCAGCTTTATGCGGCGTTTTTTCAGGCGGTTTAGCACAATGGTTGGCCTCACCAGCTGACTTAGTTAAAGTACAAATACAGATGGAAGGCAAAAGACGCCTAATGGGTGAAGCACCTCGTGTTCATGGAGCAGCTCATGCTTTAAAAGAGATCGTTAGAAGAGGTGGTATTAAAGGATTGTGGAAGGGTAGTATACCAAATGTGCAGCGGGCCGCCTTAGTAAATTTAGGTAAATAATGCCTAGCCGAACTGAATAGTTTTATTTATTTTAATTTGTAAAAATTCTCTTACATATACTTTACAAGGTGATTTAACTACTTATGATACAATTAAGCATATGATTATGCATAAATTACATATGCCAGATTGTCACACTGTGCACGTATTAGCCTCTATATGTGCGGGATTTGTAGCAGCTGTTATGGGTACCCCTGCGGATGTTGTTAAAACACGTATCATGAATCAGCCTACCGATGAAAAAGGAAGGTACGTATACAAATTAGAGGCGTGGACATGATATGATTTTTTCGTGTCACGCGTATAACACTCGTGATTGTGATTAGTTAAAATATTAATCACGAGTGAGAGAGTTGGAGTCATTTCAATATTAAATTTTGAAATCATGCACTATTTCTTACGCACTCATTAAGACTTTTTAAGAAACTTTTGAATATATACGTTAAAAGTTAAAACATTTATAAATTTTGATAAAAAAAAAGATTTTTAAAAAGTGAAATTTAATTTATCCCGACCTTGCGACAACACCAACATGCCCCAACACTACTTTTGAGGAAACTAAGGTTGAATATTGTTAAAACCGTTTTTGAATAATTTCAATTTAGTCCTGAAATATAATTATAACTATCCGATAGAACTCTGTTGCTCAACGAAGAGGCACATGCATGTGGGACAACATGGTTCTAAATACCAAATAGAACTTTGTGTTACGGTATGAAAAAAAATTTTATATAAAACCATGTGTTATTGGTAAGGCTCATATTCCGAAAGTTTAAAAAGTAATAAACATAAGGATAATGGAATAAGAATGCCAATTTTCTTTATATATTTGGTCAGCTCATTATTGGTTTGGCGCATATCATGGTGAAATTATTTTATGATAGCTTGAAACATATGATTTTAATGTATTCGCACAGTTGCCAAAGCCACGTTATGCACATTCTGATTAGGCCTACATATATTCTTGGAAATTATGTAATATGTGTTTTTAGTTTAGAAACCTTGTCTGCAGAAATTCATTTTATGGATTTCAATTCCTTATTGCATCTTTTAGCTACACCAGTTAAACTATTTGTATTTTCGTTTGCGTTATAAACTAATTGTTGGAAAGTTCTATTTCCAGCCAATTCTACAAAGTACCTAAAAAAGTAGTTTCGTCGCAAATTTTTCAATTTATTCCTTTTCGAGCTCTTCGAAATCTCTAGTTGATTTCAAAACATAATTTGACTTTTTTTCTTGATCTAACCAGTAAAAATCCCTAAAGAATTCCTAACGTTCGTTTTGTGTAACAACTTTTTGATAGTCATATATAAAGCTCGTAAAGCAGTTTTGTTAACTTAAAATTTATTTACGTGCTATGTCTTTTCTTAAAGAGCTTGTATAACTTTCTATTGCCTGGTGCTTTCTTTGTCGCACGTTTCGCTACCAAGATTTTTGGTTCATGGCCCGTGTTTGCGTTCTTTCAAGGCTTAATGCAACTTTTGTTTCATCCTCTGCCACATTGTTTTCATTGGCTACATATATTTCCTCGATGACTGCTTGTTCAAAACTTATAAAATTTTCAATAACGATGAAAAATTTTCTTATTTCGCTAATCACTAACGGTACCACTTAAAATGTAAGCGCACATTTATACGCTACGCAATAAGACAAAAGGATGTTAAGTGAACGAATACTTAACAAATTTTTCTAACTTAGACCTTATTTATTATATTTTCTTTAAATCCGAAATAAGCCTAGAGACTGATGGCTCATAAAAGTGCAAACGTTTTGAAATGTGACCGTAGGAACACAATTGCACCGTATGAACGTAGCAGCGTACGACGTAGATACGTTTTTAAATTTAAAAATTTTTTCAAAGGCACACAATAGCTGGCGTAGACGTTAAAGCGTATCTACGTCGTACGTCGACATAGATCTAACTCTATTTTATACGCCGGTTACGACCGTATTGTCATAGAAAAAAATATAAAATTTAATTCTTTTTGTGTTTTCAAATTAAATATTTGATAACAAAATAAAAAGATAATAAAGTAAAAAACCTTTTTAAAAAACAAGCTTTTATTTGAATGAGCTAAAAAGAAAAAAAGTAATTTTTTGCTTTAAAACTTTCACTATCAACTTATAACGTCATTACACAATTAATATGATATAAAAGCTTGTCGCGAGATTTAAGTACATACACTGATAGAAAAGGCGTCATAACGCTGATGTATTTGGACATCAGTACTATGTAGAGTTTTTTTCCGGACTTTTTCGATTCCCGGGAAAGCGGGAATTTTTTTTAAATTTCCCGGGATCCCGCTCCATATAAATAATACAAAGTACAAAGTAAATTTTGTTTTTGTTTTTCTATAAACAACGTCTATATCAGTAAAATAATGATGTTCATGCAAAAAATAGCATCAACCGGACTGCTTCTTACAAACCTTTTAATTTCAATAGGTCCATTTGTAGTTTTTAGGAGAATGTGTTTTTCAAGTTGTGTGTTGTAGTATCTTACACGAGTTTCCAAAAAGTTATTTTAGTTCGGTTTCCCCGCACTTCACGGGTATATAAACCAACACAAATTGAAAAAAAATTGCGTTTATCACCAAATAAACATATCGCTCCTTCATTGCATCATAGTCATATCTTAAAAAATCGAAAATTTTAAGTAACTTTTGCTAAGTTTTCTTTCATACCTTCTCGTATTATAACTCAAACTGAACCGAAGTTATAGCAAAATATATCTTAAAATCTGTACATTTTGAAAACTTTAATGGCATTTTGTCAAGATTGTCTTTGTAGATATGACTATGTTGCAATAAAGGAGCGATATTTTAGGTTTCTCCTATTTTTAAGACTTGTCCATGGACAATGAAACTTTACTTTCTGCATCTTATTTTGAAATAATGTACTTTATTAACTTTTCACTTCACTAAATGTAATAATTATCAACTGTTGCACATTGATTTAAATATGTACTCACTTCTTGTAATTGATCTAATTCACAACGTATCCACAGATGCTAATTTTTAGAGAATAGAAAACTAAATTTCAAAGTATAAATAGCTGTTTTCTGAAATTATAAGGAATTTTTTATTTCCCAGGAACCCGCAAGAAAAATCCCGGGAAAACGGGAAATAAATCCCGGGAAAAAACCCTAGTACTATGACAAGTGTCTTCGTTTTTGACCCCATGACACTTTTCATCATTGTGATGTCAACCTTAACATTACTTGGCCAAAGTGTCATCAAGGTCAAAATGAAATTATGTCATCAATGGGATGCGAATCGGCATCACAGAAATGACGAACATGTCCTCAGTGCGATGACGCAGTAACATCGGAGAAAGGACACATTAGCATTAATTTAATGACAGTTTGTCATTAAGTCAAAGTCATTGGAATTGACTTATGTCAAAGTGTGAGAATATTATTATTTACTTACCCGTTACAGATGTTCGTTTCACGTTTGTCGAATTACGACCTTTGTTTACAGCAGAACTCTCAATAATAAGACACCAGCACCATGCCCCATATGGTTTTCGTAATCATTCTACTTTGAAAATTTGATGTATTTAACTTAATAATTTAAAAAAAATAGAATATAGGAATTTTTGCTTCTTATAATACATTGTAATCATGAAAATAATGTTAATAATATACAAAATGTGGCATCGAATTGATGTCACTTTAGTCATAAAAAAATGACACGTAAAAAATGAAAAAATCGTACGAAGACGTTAGTCATTGGATTGATGCTACTTTTTGCATCATTCAGCCATTTGTAGTAACATTGATGTCACAATTCTGATGTTAGGGCATCATCAATATGAAGATGCATTTTTCTATCAGTATACTTGTATTTACTTAGTTTGACAATTTTAATAGTTAAAATCAAGTTATTAATTTACTTGTTTTTCTGCACAAGTAAATCTTGTTATAAGCTTTTATATCATATAAAAAAATAACTTGAAAAGAGCAAAATTGCAAAAAACATCAAATTTATAATGAAGTTTGAAATTTTGTCCACTATAACTCTGCCATTTATTGACTCATCTTCACAAACGACCAATGGTTATTTTAGAAATTGTATAACCTTTCACTCAAAAGAAAGAAATACATAATCCGTTTGAAATTTTTGAAGATATTTGCATTTCAGTCACATCATAAGTGTGCGAATAAGTGTGCGTATAAACGTAGTTTATAATATAATGTTAGCTTAGAAGTCTAATTATAGAATAAAAAATACTTTCAAATCTATAATAAGATTAAATTCTTTACGAACACTCTGTTTTAATTTATATGGCATATTTACAAAAAGTTTTTCACTTATATAATATTTATTTACTTTTTTTAAATTGGGCACTCTTTAAAACACTTCACTTTTTGAACAAAACACAAATACTGAAACTAATATTAAAAAATTCAAATAACGGGACATCATTCACAATAACAATTACAAAACGATTGCGAGAATAAGTCATTTGCAATCATATTGGTTGTCATGTTGTGGGAAATCTCTTATGATAAGCTTATTCTACAACTCATTTACATTTTGCTCTGTTGGGCATGCTAAAGAGGCAGATGATACACAAACTGCCTATTTCACGATGTCACTCGAACGTTTACGTTCGCACAAATAACATATAAAACAAAAACAAATTTTTGAATTTTGTTTTTTTTTATATGTTATTTGTACGAACGTAAACGTTCGAGTGACATCGTGAAATAGGCAGTAAATAATTTTTTTTTTGAGGATGGTTTTTTTTATTTTTTTGCTGTGAGTGAATCATTCATGCAGGGTCTAGTACATAACTGTCGCACTGAAAACCCGGATTTCAATAAAATTTTTCTAATTGAGCCTAGTTTTGCAGATGAAAATAAGTTTTTTTGCAGTTAAATTTATCTTTGTTTAATTTGTTTCTAGTTCGAAACAATTATTTAAAAAACAAATTTTTCAAGAACGGCAACACTTTAGCACCCCGTAACTCGACAAAGAAGCAATTGAGTAATGGCAAAAAACATAGTTTTTTTATTCAAAAACTACACTGCCCCAGTAGGCTAGCTGGTAGTGAGCTAGTCTTTCAGCGCCGAGGTTGCGGGATCGATTCCCGCCAGCGACTCTGGTTAAAAAAAAAAGTTGAATAAGAACAACTTTGATTAAAAAAAAAAAAACAAAATAAAATAAAAAAATAAATTTTTTTTATTTTTTTGAAAGTATTCATCCAATCAATAACATTCATAGATCGGCCTTAATCGGCCTCAACGTAAACTAACTTAACTTAAAGCTAACTTAAAGTATTGAGTTTATAGCTAGCTACAAAAAGTTAACTTAAAGTTAATTGAAAGTAATGCAGTCGGACAATCGACTACTTCCTAGGGCATCGCAATGTTAAAATAGTTAGTTAATTCCATATAAAAGTAGTGCAAGTGTCAACCACCACTACTTGAGAAATAGTTAGCTTTCAGTTAATTTAAAGTTAACTGAATGTCCGACAGGGAATATCCAAAAAAGTTTGGCACACACATTCATAGGTATCTACTAGAGCAATGTTGCCAACTTTTTTTGAACATTTCCCGCCAAATCGGACTTAAAAACCGCTAGAAATCGCTAAATATTTAATTTAAAGGGATATTTTTTAAAAATACCGCTAAAACCTAAAAATTTTATATATAGAACGAATTTGTGCAAAATCCCAATAAAAAATGGAGCTTCCAACGAAGCAGGTTTGTAAGGGAGAGAGACCTAAAATGTTTGCTTACCATTGCGCTTACGGAAGACATGAATTTTATATGGCGAGTTCCCACTTTGTGTCAATTATTTGCCGTTAGATGAAAGTAAGTGAATTATATTGCTTTGGATCTATCGATACAGTTTAGATCAATGACCTTTTGTTTCAAATTTTTTAGCAAGCTTAAAATTGTGAATTGTCACATAAGCCCTAAAAAAAAAGAAAATCGAAAAAAATGTCACGTACAATCCAAAGTTAACTAAAACTACAAAAGTAAGTGAAACCGTGAACATAAACAAGTAGTTTTTAACCAGAAAAACAAAAAATCTTAATAACAAAAAGTATAAAATCTCTAAATTAAAATATTGAGAAATGTTTATGTAGTGAAAATGGGCCGCTGAGAGATGTTTTAAAATCGCTAAATTTGATTAAAAAAAAATATTTAAAGACACCATTTATGTCATGCATTTTTATTATATGTATACACTCTTTTAAATTTTTTTTATAACATAGCTAAAGTTGCTGCAATGCTTTAATCTCCTCTTATTTATAATGTTTACTTTAACAAAATTTCAAAGCATGTTATCAAGAACAAGAACAGTGTTATCTTGGCACTTCGTCAAATAATTCCAACTAAGAGTGCAGATAACTATTTTATTATTTCACAAATCTATATCGATGGAAAATTAAAGTTTACCACTTATCAAAGAAAACATTTTAATAATCTAAAACGTTTTAAATTTTAAGGGAAATTAAAAAATTATACAAGTTAGTGCAGTTATCGTTTTTCAATACATACATAAAGCGAACATTTAAATTATTATTGTTTTCTAATTAGAGAAATCGTTAGAGGTTAATTTTATTTAGCTTTATTTTACTGGGACAATCTATGAGATTTGTGACCCTGTACCGTGGCAAATCAAGTAGGCTACTTCTACTTAAAAAAAGAGGCGACTTAGGCTACTAACTATCCTACTTACTGGGCACTGTGATCTCAGAAACCATCAGTTTACACTGGGTAATGTTAATACATACCAAGCTATGCCTATTCTGTAAAATTTATAACGAATAATCTGCAAATCTGCTTTGCTACTGTCTATCTTAGGGACTGCTGGGCGGAAATTTTGGGGGGGGGGGGGCGGAATATGGGCCCAACTAAGATTTATGTACTTTGTTCGTAGCCTGAACCTGACATGGTGAGATATACAGGATGACACCCTCTCTTACTGACTCCTACATATCTTTCTATTTATTTAAATTTTTAAGGTTTTTTTTAAACCCGATAAAATTTACGAAAGGGTTAGCTATCAACCGAACTGTCAGACTGCGCTCACTTTTCGACGTTTATGATTAGTGAATGTATTCTGTCAAATCATCATGAATACTTTCACCCTGAACTTTGTCCTTCACAGTCTTGTTTGGTATTGGGTGAAAGTAAAAAAAATTCTACATCACAAACTGCTAAAATTACTGCTTTGAATAACTTACTTTATTGCAGTGAGCGGTCAAAGTCAAATAATTTTTAACAAATTTTGCGTGCCATGATTTAAATTTAGATATTTCGAGTGCTAGGTTTTTGCATTAACTCTTCAAAAAGTAAAAATATTATAATGGAACCATCAACTTCAGGTATGTATTTAAATACCTAATTAAACAATTTTTGTTTTAATACAAGTTTTGGAATTTTTTTTAATACTTTTTATAAAAGTGCTCCATAAATACAATATTTTTGGAAATTTACATTGAGTTTCAAAAATTTCAGGGCGTAATCGGGAAAATTTTTTTGATTGCTCTTCTGAAATGATATTTCAGCTTATATTTATATCCAAAAAAATATCTTGCGGATTTACTGCGTTTTTTATTAATATAGCAAGCTGTAGCACAGATTACTAAATTAGTTATCTGTGGCTGTAGGCATTAAAATTTATTTGTTTGTTTATGATTTTTTTTTATTCAGGGACACCGTAAATTTGCTTTAAAAAAGCGTTTAATGCGCATTAAATAAGCAGTCAAATGTTTAAAATATGCCCTAAAAAATGAAAAAATCATGTCCCAAAAACTAAAAATGGCTTATTTAAAAACAACATATTCCCTAATTTAATAATATTTGCCTTAAAAAACCAAGTTAAAAATTATTGTCGATTAAGTCCACGCAGTACACTCTTTACCAGGGACCGTAACGGTTTTATTTTAAAAATTATTTTTTATTTCTAAAAAGTAACTTTACAGTTTTATAATATATAGATAGATGAAGAAAAATTTAGTGAAAAAAGTAACAAAATTAGGAACGATTTTCACACCTTTTACGTTTAAATTTCAAAAAAAGTCCCATATCTGTTTTGTATTTTTTAGATAAGCTACGAATGTGATATCATTTTTATTTATCCGTTTACACCCCAAAAACGCCGTAACTCAAAAAAGTACCTGTCCGTTTATTTTTTTAATGAACAATAATAAGTATTCAATTTTTTGTATCTCTTTTAGTTTAGGTGATATGAGGTTAGGAAATTTTTCTAATGAACAACAATAAGTGTTAATGTTTTTTATCTCTTGTAGTTTAGAAGGCATTAGGTTAGCAGAATCGATTTGGCGAGAGCCCAGCCTCCAGTGCAAATGTCAACCTTTAAGCTTTAAACGTTAAGGCTCTGCGATGAAAGATTAATAGATGGAGAAAAATTCTTTTGAAAAAAGTAACAAACATAGGTACAATTTTCAACCGTTAAACGTTCGAATTTCGAAAAAGTACCAAATATGCATTTGTGTTTTTTAGATAAGTTACAACTGTTATATAATTTTTATTTCTATGCGTATTGGTTTAAAAGCTAGATGGTGGAAAAAAAAAGTTCCAAAATACAGGTTTTACCCGTTTACTACCTAAAACGGCCGAATTTCGTTAAAGTACCAGACACCTATTTGCTTTTTTTTATTTAATGCACAAAAATAAATATTAAATTAAAAAAAGTACCAGTTTATTTTAAAAAGTACCAGTTAGAGCACGAAAAAGTACCAAAGAATCCCTCTTACATATTCTCATTTACTCAGGAACTTGCATGTTTAATTTTATGTTTCTAGATCCAATAAATGCGAAAATGAAAAGATACCAGTTAAAGAACAAAATAGTACCAAAAATACTCTTACAGATTCTCATTCACTCAGGACCTTGCATGTTTAATTTTATCTTTCTAGATCCAATACTAACGGAAATTCAAAAAGTACCAGTTAATGAATAAAAGAGTACCAAAAAGTTACCTCTTATCGCTTTTCATCCACTCTTGACATTGCATGTTAAATTTTATGGTTCTTGGTTCAATATTAACGGAAATTCAAAAAGTACCAGTTAAAGAACAAACAAGTACCAAAAAGCCCTCTTACAGATTCTCATTCACTCAGGACCTTTCATGTTTAATTTTATGTTTCTAGGTCCAATACTAACGGAAATTCAAAAAGTATCAGTTAAAGAACAAAAAAGTACCAAAAACTTCCCTCTCATAGATTCTTATTCACTCAAGGCATTGCATCTTGAATTTTATGTTTCTACGTGCAATAATAACGGATATTCAAAAAGTACCAGTTTAAGAACTTGAAAGTACCAATAAGCGCTTTTAGAGATGTTTATTCACTCAGGACCTTGCAGGTTAAATTTTATGTTCATAAGACCAATAATAGCGAAAATTTAAAAAAAGCACCAGTTAAAAAACCAAGAAGTACCAAAAAGATTCCTGATACAGA
The DNA here is from genome assembly GCA_963931875.1 of Pollenia griseotomentosa. Classification (NCBI taxonomy): domain Eukaryota; kingdom Metazoa; phylum Arthropoda; class Insecta; order Diptera; family Polleniidae; genus Pollenia; species Pollenia griseotomentosa. The sequence continues at coordinate 145,275,511 of OZ007563.1, read as the reverse complement.
TTGTCATTTACTCAACCTTGCATGTTAAATTTTATGTTTCTTGGTCCAATTCTAACGGAAATTTAAAAAGTACCAGTTAATGAACAAAAAAGTACCAAAAAGTAGTATACTTGAAAGCCCGATTATGGGACTTTGTATAATATTAATTGATGTTTATTCATAGTTTTAAGAACATGAATTTTCTTTAAAAAAACACTTAAAAAAAGGTTAATGTCGTCTAACCAAAAAAAATTAAAAAAATAATTTTTCTTTTTGAGGGATAAATAAAACTTTTATTTTCTAAGCAAAAAATAAAACTCAAAAATAATTTTTATTTCGTAAGGAATAAATAAAACTCAGAAATCGGTAAAGTTGAGTTTTTTAATAAAACCTAACAAATAAAATTAATTGCATCTAAAGCTAGTCCATGTAACAAGGATTACGTTAGTGTATTACTTATGCACGTAGCACTTCGCTTTAACTTTGATTTTATTTAGTTTTGAATTGAAAATTAGTCGTTATTTGCAATTCCTGGTATTTACAGAAGAATTTTTAAAAAAATGTGTCCTTTTTTGAACCGATGGGCAGTCATGGGTTCGCCAGAACAAAATTGTGTTATGAGGTTAAGATTCATATAAGAGTTATTAGTGCCGAATATTATCTAGATATTATCTAGGGTTTGAGAAACTGTCGCTTAATTTGCTATTAATATTAACATTTAAAAGGAAGTTAAAGCTAGTTTCGTGAGTGATATTTGATGGAAGCTATGGTCAAATGTTGGTTTAAAAAAAATTTTGTTTGCAGTACTATAATATTGGGCCGAATTTAATTTAAAAACGATCATACTAAAGCTAAGATCCCACTATCGGCTCAAATAGCACAATCTGTGACGATTTTTATCGTGCTATATCGGCGCACATTTAAAAACATTGCACAATTGTTTATAGGGTGGTCCCATTATCGTCGCACATTGTTACAATTTTTTTCGGTTCATATCGGAAAAAACTCAGCTGCGATAATAATCGGTACAATGCGGTCACACTATCGTGCTATTTGGGCAAATAAAATCATATATTTCGTTTATTTGTTTGTTGGCAGACAGAGTTTTACTATCGAAATGGATTAAATTAAATTTTAAATAATATACATATTTATTATTATTATTTAATTAAGCTTGAGGTCTTTTTTTTATATAAAAAATATATTAAATTTATTAAACCAATATTTCGGCACTCCGTTGTGTGCCTTCTTCAGGTTTTTCTTGAATTTTTGACAAAATTAACAATTTTTAACAAATTAAATAAATATAGCAAAACATCAAAAAACAATTTTCAATTAAATACAAAAAAAGGTTTTCCAATTCAAAAACTAATCTATTACATTATAAATAAACTTTTAACTTCCGTTTATATTTTTATAAACTAAATGCCTATAATTTTGTGCTACACTTTCATTATCTTACTTAAAATTAATTCTCGATATTGTCGGTACATTTATAATTTGCAACATTTCTAACATAAGCCTACGTTTATAATTATTTTCCGTATTTAAAACTGTGGTATTTTCAAAATCAGGATAATGGTTTAAATTTGCACAATGAGCTAATAAAGCCGTTTTTTGGGATGAAATATGTCTATATTTTTGATCTGACTTATGTCCTGCTAACCTAGTTTTCAGTTTATTCTTCGTTGTACCAACATATATTTTACCACATTGTCCATTAACATTTCCCCCTCAAGGTATCTTATAAACTACATTCGACATTTCCAACTTATTTATTTTATCCTTTATATTAGTGAATAACCTACCTAATAATAATAATAAATTTTTTAAAGGTCGAATAAAAGTCTATTTAAATATACATACGTATAATAATTAAATAAATTCATTGAATTTAATAAAACTTACTGCACAGCGTGATCTTTTTATAACTATTTTTTTTATAAACAGACGCTTATAAACCAGGCATGGCAATATCGGTACAACTGCAATGTTTTGGTAAAAGCGACTGGTTTTCTTTTGCACAACAGTTCAAATGTTCTATTTATTGTCTAATTATACATGAATAATAAATAAAACAAATGTATTTTTGCTACACTTAAGCTCAAAAAAGTAAAATTTAAGTAGCCAGTTGGTGCAATTTCAAAATTTCGTTTTTCCATCCCTTGTATCGGTGCTGATTGTCGACTATGATCGGCGCACAAGTGGCCGATAATAATCGGTACATATTTAATAATTTGCTGGCTCCGTTTACCCTAAAATATTTACAAATTTTACTAAAATGCGTTCGCGTACACATAAATTTGTAAAATTTTCATATTCCTCACTTACTGGATTTGCTCTATTTAAAAAAATAGATTTGGATAATCAATCTATACATCGCACGAGAAGAAAAAACATTAGCGATTTTCATCCTTTGTATTAAGTGTACAACTCTGCTTTACTACCTAGTGGTACAGCGTGCTAGCTCTGTACGTGTATAATCGCTAGCCATTTAAGAACTACCGCTAGTCTTGCCACAATCTACCTCACATGCTTTTGAGTGGCGAATTTAACATGGTGATGTCATTGAAGGTGACAATTGATCCCTTCTTGCATTACCTTTTCCTACCTATGGAGTAAGCGTAGTAATACTATAGAGTTCACTGTTCCTAATGTGTTTTAGCATTGCTAACATCTAAGAGGTAGCAAAAGAACTATACCTAAAGCGCTAACAAAGTTGCCACCTCTTATTCAGCAGTCATTTCTCTAGGAACTGTAAGCATGTCCTTTCACTAACCTGTATAAATAAATGGATTTTGTTTACAAACGTATTTGAACATACATATGTATCACAGAATACTACAGAACTGTCACGAGACGGAAGATATTGCGTTTTTTTTTTTTTTTTGTTTCTTTTTAAGAAAGCTGCCCTTTTTGCATTTCTCTTTGCATCTTTTATGCCGCAATACAATGATCCCAAATTTATTTAGTTGAGATTTATTTGCAAAGCTTTTGTAAAAATTAACTTTTACGTTTACCACAACACAAGTAAATAATATTTAAGTAAATAAATAACATTCAACATATTTTATTTGATGATAACTCTAACATACAATCCATCATGGGCAATCACGGTCTTGGTAATGCTAGAAACAACAATGGTGAAAGGTTGGTCGATCTTTGCGCAAGTCATCGCCTATTTATAGGTGGCACGAAATTCCCACGCAAAAACATCCACAAATACACATGGGAATCACCAGATGGTATAACACGAAACCAAATAGATCATATTATAATAAACAAGCAGTATCTTGGCTGTCTACTTGATGTGAAGGGAAGAAGATCCGCCGATGTTGACAGCGACCACGTACTACTTCTTGGAGCTTTTAGACTCCGGCCAGCATCTATAAAGAAAGAGCTTCCCGCAGATAAATACAACCTGCAGCGCCTAAAAGATCCCGAAACGGCCGTCCGCTATAAAAACACCCTTCAACAACAACTCCACAACTCTGGTTCCAGTTCCCATTCATGGACTGACATTAAAAAAGCTTGCAACCATAGTGCAAAGTCAGTGCTGGGGCCTAAGCCAAATATTCGTAAACCGTGGATTAGCGAAAATACGTGGAATGAAATCTGCAACCGTAAACGTTTGAGGAGGTCTTATCTAAACGCAAAGTCTGATTCCTCGAAAACTTCCACTCGGGCCGAATACCGACAATCGGACAAAACCGTCAAACGTATGGTACGCACAGACCATAAATTATATCTAACCAGCATCGCGCAAGATGCTGAAAAATCCAGCAATACTGGAAATATGCGTGGATCAAGCAATCAACCAACCCCGAGGCTGCAATACCAGGAAAACCACGGTTATTAAAGACCTCGACGGAAGCGAACTAACGTCAACCGAAGACCAAGTACGTAGATGGCGCGATTTCTTCAGCTCTTCATCAAATAACACAAACAACTTCGATGAAAGTTCCTGCCCATGGGTATCTCGAAGGCGTAATCCAAGTAGAGCCATCTCAACCTCGCCTCCTACTCTCGAAGAAGTTAAAAACACTTTGCGACAGCTAAAAAACAACAAGTCACCTGGACCAGATAATTTACCTGCTGAGCTTTTTAAGTACGCTGCAGAACCATTAGCCGATGAGCTTACACCAATGTTACGTCATATGTGGGAAACCAACAACATACCCAATGAATGGAAGAAAGGGACCATAGTAACAATACCCAAGAAAGGTGACATTAGCCTCTGTAAAAATTGGCGAGGTATTACAATCCTCAACACCATCAACAAAGTACTTGCCCTTATAATTCTCCAACGCATCACACCCTATGTTGAGACGATCTTACGCAAAGAACAAGCAGGCTTCAGGACAAATCGTTCGTGTGCAGACCATGTGACGACCCTAAGAATTCTAATAGAACAATCCGTTGAATTCAACAGCCCTCTGTACCTACTTTTCGTGGACTTCGAACGAGCGTTTGACACTGTGTCAAGAGAAGCTCTCTGGGCCTCACTCAACTGCAGAGGTTTCCCAGAGAAAATTACATTCTGCTGGTGTCTAATAATTGTAAATTTTTCTGTACATACAATATACTTCATTGCTATCCAAAGGATAGCTAAGGTAAAATGTAACAAGAAAATACAATATAATAGTCTGGTGGTGTATAAAAGTCATTCCTAAAAATTTCAGGAATAGAACTATTACAAAAAGCTTTATAAAATACATAACTGAAATTTAGCTCATAGAATAAATTCGAAAAATAAAATATGTTGAATATAATATAAAGTAACCTACGAAAGGAAATAATTCCCAGTTTGTAAATAAATAACATTATAAAACAAAAAAATATTAATAAATACATTATTTTTGTTTTGATCATGCCATTTGTGTTGAGTGTTGCTGCCTGTTTTTACACATTGCCACTTCACTACCATAAAAAAGCTTTCTGTCTTTTTCTTCGAAAGCTGCCCTCGAAACAGATTTGGGTCTTTTTCACACGTCACTTTTTACAGTTCTGTGGTATTCTGTGATGTGTATGCACATGGTTTTTTATTTTTATTAATAAACTTAAGAATGTAATTGATTTGACAAAATATTTGAAAACATTAACTTATAATTAATATTTTCTGCATATGTACATAAGTAGGGATGCGACTTCCATGCAAATGCATGTTTTTTGTCGATAGTCTAAAGCTTAGATCCCACTATCGGCGCAATGTACCAATTTTTGTCGTATTTCATGTGCCGATAGTATGAACGGTCAAAATTTTTTAATATGCGACAATCTGTGCCGAAATTGTGCTGACTGTGGACAATCAAAATTAACCTTAATGCGCCGATAATGTGAACACTCTTTTGCACAATGTGGAGCAATCAAATTATATGTACCGATTTTTATCGGCCACTTGTGTGCCGATCACAGTCGCCAATCAGCGCCGATACAAGGGATGGCAAAACGAAATTTTTAAATTGAACCAACTGGCTACTTTATTTGTTTTATCTTTTATTTATGTATTAAAGCTTTCAATAGCACATTTGTACTGTTAAATGAAAGAAAACAATTTGCTTTAACCAAAACATTGCAGTTGCAATGATGTTGCCATCCCTGGTTTGTAAACATCTATTTACAAAACAACAAGTACAAAAAAAGAACAAGTGCAGTAAGTTTGAATAAAATTGAATACATTTTTTATTTTATATTAATATATTATTTAAAATTGTAAGGAAACATAATGGAATGAATATTCAGTCGGAGAATTTTGCGAATTTCTAAAGTAAAATTGTGTCTGCCAACAAGCAAATAAACAAAAACATATGATTTAATTTGCCCAAATAGCACGATAGTGTGACCGCATTGTGCCGATTATTGTCGCAATTGAGTTTTGGCCGATATGAACCGAAAAAAATTGTCACAATGTGCGACGATAATGGGACCACCCAAGAACAAATTGTGCAAATGCGCCGATATAGCACGATAAAAATCGTCACAGATTGTGCTATTTGAGCCGATAGTGGGATCTTAGTTAAGATTGATGTCGATTAAATTTCTTTCTGAATCAAAAAATTTGCGTTAAAATGGCATTGATTTTTTTTGCATATTGTTGCATATTTTGGATATTTACATATTATAAAAAAGTTCTTCAAAAAATTCTCATGTAAACAAAAAAAAAAATTTAAATCAATACATAAATAAATTTTTTTGTTGCTCTGCTTAAAATACAATATTTTCAAGATTTCGACACAAGATCCTTCTATTTACATACTTCAAGCACCCCAATCATAAGCTTAAAAAAAAAATCAACACTGTAAGAACTAGTTTCTACTAGTCAGTATAAAATACTAGCTTTAACTCAAATTTTTATTCACCTCAAAGCTAGTTTAAACTTCAAAATTAAAAGTATTAGCTATAGCTACCTTTTTATTCACGCGGCCCAATTGTTCAGAAACCCCACCGCTTTGTATTGTAAGATATCTTAGAAAAAACATATACATACATACATAGTACTGCCGCCAACTTTTTAACCCACAAACAACTCTCGATATATATTTTTAGGCGATTTTAGGGAAAATAAGATTTTTCAACAGTTCTGGACAAGAACATATTACTTAAAATACGTTTTTTCTGCATTTATTTGAAAAATAATGCGATATGACGAAAAATCCCTACATAATGGAGATTATAAAAAATCTGTCCGATTTTCCCTACACTTCTATTTTAGTAACAAAAATACCTACATGTAGGGATTTTCCCCTACTTCTGGCAACACTGGTCTAGTCTTATGTCAACGTTTTGTTTATGTTTACAAAAAGTCCACGTTTTGTGCTGTGATTTTCGTATTTTATTTAAGTTTTTGATAATTTTAAATTAAAATAAATAAGATATTGACCATAATTAAATAAAAATTGGCTAAAAGTTTATTTATTTCATCACGTTCAGCGGCACGCTTTGATTTATGTTTAAAGTATTTTTTGACGTAAACGGTGATATAATTTTCATTTTTGTTGTAATGTTGTATTTGTTGCCGTAACGATGCCACCTGCTTATTCCACCATGGGTAAACCATTGCTGCCCTTAGTGACGTTTTCAGAATTTGTCGTAGAAAAATAAAACAAGTATCCTGAATTACTTAGGTTTAGAGAACACGGTATCAAATAGTAGGAAGTAATTATTATATGTAGCAACAAGTGTAGTATCACTAGCGCCATTGGTAGGTATATAGAGTAAACATACTAACCATTTTACTAGTAACTATTGGCGTGGGTTCTTTATTATACCACTGGAACTAGCTATGTACGTGTATATTTGCTAGCTCATTAAAAACTACCGCTAAAGCCTACAGTACACGGAATGTAAAAATGCGTATGTCGTTCTGACGTAATTTTGGCGTCACTACAAAGCCTCAATATCAAGTTCGTGATGTGTGATGACTACAAAATTACGTCAGAACGACATACGCATGTGGCTTTTGACCCTTCTCTGCAGAACCTTTACCTACCATAAGGGTTAGCTACTCATATCTACTAGCACACTTGCAAAAAGCAATCGATTTTGTTGTTCTAGTAAAGGGATCTTTTTTGGATACACATTTTTTTGTCTTGTCGTTGAAAAAAATTGTTTTCTGCATTCCTTGCAGCGTTAGGATTCATAAAAATCTTTAACAACAACGTTTTTTATCTATGATAATAAATTGCCACAAACATATGTATACTAATTGAAAATTGTTCATAGACTTTAAATATATTCATGTTTTAAAGAATTATATTTATTTAATTCTTCTTTTAAAAGCACTTTTAAAAGCGAAAAACAATTTTCTCGAAGGTTTTTTTTTTTTTTTTTTTTTTTTTTTTTTTTTGTTTTATTTTTATTTATTATTATATTTTATTATTTATGAACATACATACTTTCAAATACTGACCATACATATGAATGCTCCAAATTTCATACATAAAACTACTAGGATAAAAGTATGTATTATTTTTTCTTCTTATTGAATATGTATAACGAATTTTAAAACAAATCCATAGCTCATCAAAAATAGCCAACGAAATCGCCAACAATTTTTTTTAAATCGCAAAAAAGTCGCCATGTCGCCAAATCAAAAATTAGGTCGACAAACAAGTTTGAAAATCGCCACGTTTGGCGAGAAATCGCCACATATGACAACCCCTGATCTCTAGTACAAATTGAGAAAAAGTGATAACTATTTCGCTTGTCATGGGTGGCGATTGGTCATTTTTATACCACTGGGTAACTACAGTTTTATACTTAAGCGTGAGTGTATTTTTCGTATGTATTGTAAATTAATGAATTTGCTGAGTGATATGTTCATACGACGATATAAACCTGCGATCGGCAAAATCAGGGCGCCGTGTTCTCTCTTTTCTCTTTTATGCTCTTTTATTACGTACGTGTGCACAGCGTTAAAGTTGGTGCCACTGAAGTGGCAATTTGTTACTTTTTCGACTGCATGGATACTATTTGGCCACTTTTACAAAATTCAGCCAAATGTGGTACTTTTTGCGATTCTTGCCACTTTTTTGATACTTTTTACGCTAGGAAAATATACTTTTTTTCTTTCTGTTTTATTATAACCCCCAGCTTTAATATATGTAAAACTGTTCTAATATATATATATGTAAGCAAGTTTATATGAATTTTTTTTCTTGTCATGCGTGGTTAGCTGAAAATCGGTTTAATAAACTTTCTATTAACCTGTTTCATTTATTATGAATAAGGGCATAACGATATCTCACATATCGATGGTTTTCTTTCGCAACCTCGTAACTCAAAAACAACTACTTTTCAGAAAAGACAAATTATTTTTTTTTTTACGAAATATTTGAAACTTTTTGCTATATACACAGAAAAAATTATTGCCGAATTATTTTCAAACAACCGCTTGTTTGAAAATTTTTTTAATTTCTATAAATATTTTTACTGATTCAATCAATATTTTTGTTTGATTTTTATTTAACCAACAAAAATGTGGACAACTCTTCAAAAATAAAATAAACGCGTTATTGGTGTCAAGTTTTCATAATTTTGTATGAAATATTTAACGCTCTTTAATGTTGTCGTCTTTTTGCATTTTTTTATTTGATCGTAAGCAACACTTCTTTATGTGAAATATAAGAACAACAACAAAAAACACACACAGTCTATTTTTGGACGCTTTAAAAAAGTGCAACTATAAGAAAAACAATAGCAGACACGACATTATAAGAAACAAAATCCCGTATTCAATTTTTTAAAACTGTTTGGTTAAATACATCAAATACAAAAATAGAATGATGACGAAAAACATATCGAGTCGGTCTGCTGCCGTTTTTGGTTACATTTCTTCTTTAGCAAAGGAAAGGATACAGCAACAGAGAGTGATAAAGAAAAACATTGTGTTGTGTGTATAAATAAGACTTCGTTCAAAAATTATTCCAACAAAAAAATGTGTTTCAAAGCCAGTCGGCGGCTCTGCTTTGCCGTCACCTTCTCATACAGTGCTTACATGTGTGCGCGTCATTGCTTGTGCAAAAACTTTTTTTTTTTTTGATTTTGAATTTCAGTAAACTTTTTGTTTGATTCAGTTAAATTATTTGTTTGAAAAAATTAGTGTTTTTTTTTTCAGTAAACAAAATGCAAATAAATTGTTTGAATATGCAAATTTGTTTGTAGGACCGATTTCAGACAAAAAATTGTTTGATTCTACAAATTTTTTGTTTGAATTGGAAAAATAATTTTTTCTGTGTATTTTTTTATAAATCAAGAACTAGTAAAAATTCCTATAAATATTTAAAAGAATATAGGTACATATAGCAAAAAGTTTAAACTATTTGGTAAAAAAAGTATTTTGTCTCTCTTTAAAAGTCATGAAGCAGAAACCAAACTGTTGTGTACCGAAAACTTGTCTAAAATTTGTGTAATTGACACTAAAAGTAAAATCTAAGTCTTTACCAAAATACAAAAACAAAAAGCTCAATATATTGAAGTATTTAGACCCAATATTTATAATGTCTAATGAAAATATAAACTATTTCGAATTAGTTGCAGAGTTTAAAGATATTATAACTGACCTAGATGCATTTATACATGAATTTAAATTTCAAGAGAGTAAAGTAAATGACACGAATTATGAACACATATTTAAAATTTCGAATGCTGAAGATTTTTGGCGTGAAATAGGAACAATGAAAAAAAAATTTGATGAATATACCTATACCTATATATATATTCAAACTTGTACAAATTGATCTCTCATATTTTTACATTGTCACATAGTAGTGCTTCTGCTGGGCGTGTTTTTACTAAGTTAGCTTTAATCAAAAATAAAATAACAAATAGGCTAAAGATATTTTACGAAAGTATGGAAGTCGTTTTAAGAACAATTAATTGTAAAATTTGTATGAAACTGACCATTAATAAATATGTAGCACAGGACGACATTGAAAATGTTTGTTTAACCATTCCAACTGATTCTTATGTTTTGGAATGTAAAAGACGAATATGAACACAGTTTTCTCCCATCACGTCACATTTATCAGATACACCAATTATTGTAATTTCGGAAGATGTTTTGTACCACAATTAATAACAAAATCCAGTTGTATAGTTTTGTTCTATAAACCTGATTACAAAAGTTTGAAGCAAAAATTGACGAAATTGGATAAAAACTAAATATGCTATAGTAAAGAAATTAAACACTAGCACTTAAATTTAGTTGCATGTATGCATGCTGTGCATTTATTTGTATTAAAGTGAGGAACTGATTATATATAAAGTATTTGAAAAAGTGATATTTTCGTTTTTTGTTATAAGCTTTCTTGTTTTCATCAGATTATAGCTTAGCTGCCAAGCCCACGGTGTCGAAAAGAACATTTCTTTCGCATATTTATATTCAAAACAATAATAAAAACTAAAATTTGTTTTTGTTTTCAAAACAAATATACGAAAGAAATTTTATTGTCGACATCGTGGGCTTGGGCAAACAACTTTTGTAATTAGGTTGACTGTAGAATAAAATTATAAAACTATGGATTTTGTTATTAATTGTGGTACACAACATCATCCGAAATTACAATAATTGGTGTATCTGATAAATGTGACGTGATGGGAGAAAACTGTGCTCATATTCGGCCATAGCATTCCAAAAAACATAAGAATCCGGTGGAATGGGCAAATAAATTTCTAAAATGTTTTTAAATGTCAGAAGGAATAGTACAAGAAATATATTACTAACTGTATATATAAAACACATTTCATAAATATCTTCTATTTGCTGCAACAATTTCATAATCCAAAAAACATGTTTGGCAGAAAACAAGTTTAACGTTTTTGAGTTACCAAAACATTAAAGTAAATATTTTATAAAAATTACTTCTCGAGAGAAATATTTACAAAATATTTATTTTAGTTTGTATACCATTTAAAACTATAATAAATAGAAAAAAAAAAACGTAAAAAATACATAATGTGGTGTACTTATTTTAATTTTAAAAGATGTGCCCCTTTTTTTAAAAAAATCCACTTTTTGGTGCCACTTTTTTTGTAGATATCCCCTTTTTTTTGGTACTTTTTGAAAATATCCGACGGTAACACTGCGTGTGCACACACATTGGAGAGAATTTAACAACCCCAGCGGGAAAAAGAAGGAGTATGAATGCCTTCTAGAAGGCCTCTGTACCCCTTCTTTTGGATGTACAAGGCCATCTTGCTCCATTCCTTACTCATATCTTTTTTACACACGTTGTCATTGCGGAGAAGACCTTCCGCTCTCGCTTCTTCAGCAGGTAAATAAGAAGGGTAACGGGACCAAAAAAAATTGATTTTGCCTTTGCTTGTGCAAAAAAACAATACAAAAAATGTTACTCCTTCTCTTCTCCCTTCTCAGAGAAGCGAGTGTGGATGGTGTATGTATCTTATCTTTTATATGAAAGAGCCGAGGCCTTCTATGAGGCCTTCTTTAGCAGTTAGATAACAATAGTAATTGAATCAAAAAATCTTTTAAGCAGGCCTTTAAAAAGGCCTGAAGTAAGAAGGTCTTCTGAGTTTTACCGCTGGGACATTAACAAAAACATAAGTTAATTTCATACGACGCATACAATAGCAAAATGTTATGGTATAGGTTGCCGATCGCAGATATAAACCACTCGTTTCGCTCTCTGAAACTAGTTTGCCAAACATGCTGTTCATACGATTCATTCTTGTTTTATTTTGACATTTTTTTTGTGTTGTTAGTGTGATTTTTTTTTAAATAGATAAAAAAAAAGTAAATGAAACTTAAAAATATATTATTTAATAATTTTATTAATATTATTATGTTATAATTATCACTTTATTTTATTAATCATCAATTTTTATTTTGTTTTGATTTTTTTGAGAGCTAGTTCAGATAAACTAGCGATAAATGTTATCAAAATTGGAGATGATAGTACATTTTTCCTGTTTCGCAGCCTGTTTCAAAATGAGACGACCTGATTCCCTCTCAAAATTTTGTTTGGGGAAACAAGTCGTTTCAATCATGTTTGGGGCGCGAAACATTAATAAGAGAGCGAAACACGAATATTGCTGTCCGTGGTATTAGAGAAAGAAACAGAGTTTCGCCAACTGTTTTATTCTGGGTTATTTAATAAACGTGTTAACTGCAGCTTTTTTAAGGCCCAATTACACTGACCAAAATACACAAATACTCATTGATTTTTCATCCACACAATGCTGGATGGAAAATCAAAAAATTTAGATATGACGGCGAATATTACGTCCAGCACACGTACACGTTGAATTCGCCGGCTGGACAAGCATTTGACAAGTGTATTTGGCCCTTTAGGGCCATTATTACAACTTAAAGTTAGCTAAAATTAAGATTAAGTTGACAGATAGTAATGTGTTATCTGTCAAAAAGGGTCTGTTATCTGCCGGATAACATTTAACGTCAAGTTATAATAATGGCCCTTAGACTTTTGAACAGCAGCGTAGTAAATTTTAGTCTAATACATTTTGTTGTTGCAGTGTTGTAAATCTTAGTACTTTAACTAAATTAATAAGATTGACAAGGTCTACAAGGGACTTTACTATCAAGGGTAACAACCGCTGTCATTGTCAATTAATCGGAACTAATTTAAATTATATTTTAAGGAGTATTTAATAAATTTACATATATTATACTTTTTTAAAAAGAAATTGTAAACAACCCATGTTTAGAATAAAATAACTAACAATGAACGGCTTTTTATTTTTTTTTTAAATAATGTATAAAATGTAAAAAAAAAATTAAATGTAAATAAATTTTTTTTTTCAGGGGACTATTGTACAAAGGTTCGGTGGACTGTTTGCGCCAAACCGTTAATAAAGAAGGTTTGGCTGCACTCTACAAAGGTTTTTTGCCATGTTGGATTCGTATGGCACCCTGGTCTCTTACCTTTTGGTTATCCTTTGAACAAATACGCACAATGTTGGGTGCATCAAGCTACTGAGTACAACGCGATTAACAAAAATATACAATCCAACATTTTTATCGTAATAAATTAAAAATATGTTTAATGCAATATTATTACAATTATTATTGTTATTTTATATCATAAATATATTTTTTAATCAACATCACATCCCATACAAAAACAAATTCATATTGTAAAAAGTTTGTTAAATCTTAATTAAACATTCTTGTGTATATATTTAATGTACAACGGTTTTTAATTTATAATTAGAAGCAATTTAATTAATAATTTAGATTATTCTGATTTTTTCCCAACATTAACGGCCAATTTTACCATGTTCAGTTATAATTAACTATCAGTTATGACAGCCAAAATCATATTGTTAACTGGAAGTTAAAGTAATACATAGTTAGTTTTAGCTGAACTTGGTGAAATCGGACTTAAATTGTATTTTTCTAGTACCTAATTATTTTTTTTTTTTTTTTTGAAGTAAATTTTAATTAAGATTTTTGTAACACGAAATAAACAAACGGTAACGAAATAAATGTTAATTTTTTGCCTTTTTAGGGAAAAAACTAAGTCAACTTTCGTACTCTGTAAAATTGTTTGTTCCTTTTGATTTTACTACTTTTGATTAGAACTTCTTATTTCAAATAAAATGTTATGATTTATTTTAAAATAGCCGCAATTAAGTTAAGCGGATAAATAAGTTAAATGTGAACAAATGACAATATACTTACATAAATTAACTAGTCTAAAAATAAATTAAAATACAAATTTGTACGGTCAACCGAAAATATATTTTATTTAATAATGAGACGTGGTTTTGGGTTTTTATTATACTCGAGGAACCCAAACCAAATAATTAATCCTCAATATGTATCGTTATAGTGTGTTGTTATATTAAGGGCATTCATTTCAATTTTTTTTTTTTTGTTAGAAAAATGGAAAAAATAAAAATTACACTCTCATTGACGTGAACGGTTTTTTTTTTTTTTTTTTGTAAAAGGTACAAACTGTCAAAAAAAAGATCTGTCAAATAATTCGTGGAAGAAATTGATATTTTTCAAGATGCCGAATGAAAGTGAATTAGTTGATTATTTAATTTAAAACGAAGTGAATGGTATTATTTTCATCATAATATTCGACTACAAAAAGTTACCTCAAAATGGCGATTGTCTGCCAAAAAGTCGAGTATTTTATTAACTCCAGCTCTGTCCATTTTTTTGACTCCATTTCTTTTTTCCTAATAACTTTTTTCATTGAACACATTCTTGATAGGTATGTATTTTTTCCTTTTGAAAGATTAAATGAGAAAGAAGTTATCTTTGAAATGTTGTAACTATCTATATACATAAAAATGAAAAATGTTTGTGTGTTTGTTTGTTGGCTTATAGACTCCTAAACTACTGAACCGATTTTGACAGTAACATCACGTGAACCCTAAAAATAAAATAGGCTACTTATTTTTTTGATAGGGGCAGGAGAATAGGTACCCCCATAGGATGCCAATATTAAATATCGCATATCTTAAGAGCCGCAAGCCCAAAAAATTGAAAAAAGCAGGGGGAAGTGGTACCCACCATAGGACGCCAATTTTTAATATCGCATATCTTAAGAACTGTTATAGTGAGAAGGTTCAAACTTTGTAGAAGTCACTCTTATGGTATACTACACTTTTGAAAATAAAAATAAAGCGGCTAGGCGCAGGTGGGAAAATACCTCCCATAGGATGCATATATTAAATATATGTAGCTCAACTGAAGAACTTCAAACGTGGTTTAAGCTACTATTTTGGCAAACTTTAAATTTCAACATAAAAATGGGCGGGGTAGACAGAGGAGGAGCAGTACCCCTCATAGATAGAAATATTAATAAGAGACGCTGCACGCATTTTGTTGAACTTTTGGTAATAGGATCTTCTGAGCACCAAAATTTAAATAAAATAGCAGCAGGGGAAGTGGTACCCCCCATAGGACGCCAATGTTTAATATCGCATATCTTAAGAGCCGTTATAGTGAGAATGTTCAAACTTTGCAGAACTCACTTCTATGGTATACTACACTTTTGAAAATAAAAATAAAGCGGGTAGGCGCAGGGGGGGAAATACCTCCCATAGGATGCATATATTAAATATCGCTCAACTGAAGAACTATTAAAGGGAGTCTTCAAACGTGGTTAAAGCTACTAATATGGTAAACTATAAATTTCAATATAAAATGGGTTGGGTAGACAGAGGAGGAGCAGAACCCCTAATAGATAGAAATATTAATAAGAGCCGCTGCACACATTTTGTTGAACTTTTTGTAGTAGGATCTTCTGATCCCCAAAATTGAGATTATATAGCAGCGGGGGAAGTGGTACCCCCCATAGAACGACAATGTTTAATATCGCATATCTTAAGAACTGTTATAGTAAGAATGTTCAAACTAAAGACCTGCGCGAGTGTATCTGTAAGTATTGTTGAAACAGATACACCAGATATTTATCTGTTACTACTGATATAAATGAGAGAATGAGTGTAACTGATATTGTATGGTTTTGCTTTTGCCCACTCACCATATCTTAAAAACAAAAACAGTTGCTTATGGTTTTGGATTGAGTATGCCATAACATTTTTTTTTTTTCTTACAAATATCTGTTGTCACTATAAGTATTTCTACAATATCTGTGGTTATCTGTTGTATATTAAAATATTGTTGGCGAGTTGATGAAAATGATAGAGTTTTTACCCCACGTCTCCATGCGCTTCCGCTTTGAACATGACATGACCATAACGCCGGCAGACCAACGGTATTAATTTGTTCATGTTCTTGTATGTGGCGAATACGTGTTGATGTTCATGTTCTGATTGACCACAATTTTTGTTGTTGTGGCGTTTGGTTGTATACAGAAAATACATTGTATGGCCAACATCATGGCGCACATGGATGCTAAGACGAATGTTTAGGCAACGATGGCAGCACATGAACGAAACATGAACATGAACAGTCTACACGAGTAGAATTCATGTGCGACATGCTGTTCTTACCAAGTTGATGGATGGTGGAGACGGGTAGTTAAAAACTTGTATAAGATCTCAACCAGGGGTGCCAGATGGTTTTGGTAAAAAATCGGCATATTTTCAAAAACAAAGCGGAAATTAAATTAAAAAAATCGGTGTTTTAAACACAATAAAACATATTTTTAATGACAACAATAACAAAGCAAAACAATTAACCAGTACCTTATGCTTTAAAAAAATCAATAAAAATAAACGTTTTATAAATAAATTTTAGCCAATTAAAAAAAATGCAGGGTGTCTGGTAGCAGATTTATATTTTCAAACTTGAATACAAAATTTAATAATTGACACAAAGTTTTATTAGGAGCATTGAACGATAGAATGGAAAAGCGGATTTTATTTTTTAAATAGTACCTATGTCATCCAGATGTCTTCCGTCGAGTTGAACACACTGTTCAAAACGGAGCCTTATTGAAATGGGCCCATTATCTCATGCGTGGATAAGGCACACCAAACAATTATCCTGGGGCAATATAATGGTTTTTTGTGTTTCAATCGAGGGTTGCGGGTTCTTGGAGACCAGAAACGGCAGTTTTGCTTGTTGACGTGGCCGTTTAAGTGAAATTTAACTTTGAACAAAATTGTCGACGAGCAATTACGTAAGAATCATTACTCTTAAAAATGTCTCCACGGCGAACGCTCGATGCTCACTCGATCGTGATTGACAAATCCTCACAATCGATAATTCTAACGGCGCCACCCTCCCTCCGGCACCGTTTATCACTTTTTGAAATACTCGTATTTAAAAATATAAATTGGCCACCAGACACCCTTAAAATTTTAGCTTAAAAACTCTCCATTTTAGAGTCAACGGTGACCTATACTGTCATATACCATTAGGTTCGTCCTAAAGTTCTCTTTAAGAACCTATGGTGATCTAGAAAAAACGATCTCAACTCCACAGTTTAAAATCATTTTTCAACGAAAAAATAAAAGTTTGGTTGAACTCTTAAGAAGAGAGTTTTATTTCGGAGTCATAAAATATTGCGCCTAAAATAAAACTCGCTGTCAACAAATAAAACTCTTTTCAGGATTTTTATTTTAACGTCTAAAATAACACTAATTTTGTTTTTCTTCTTTTTTTTATGACGATTAGTTTAATTGCAGTGCAAGCTGATTAGATAACACTGCTTTACAAATTATGATGATCTGACCAGCGACAAGCTTTGGGTGTCCATGTACAAGAAATGAGTTTAATTAAATGTCGATTAAAATCAAACTCCTGAAATGTGTTTAAACTTTTGACGGCTGAAAAACATTCTGGTTTTAAGAGTTTTATTTATGTCTTAATTTGTGAAGGCTTAATACTTTTTATTTTTACGTTGAAAAATAACTGTTTTATATGGACTTTTTTGTTTTTAATTCAAAAAATAACTCAGGGACTGAAAATAATTACTATGAAGTTTTTATGTAAAGGTTACGAGAAAAATTCCATTATTTTTAATTGGGAATCTTTAACCATTATCATTATACATATTTTATTTTGGTTGTGGTAACACATAGACAGCCAGCCGGAAGGGTGGATTTCTTTAGATCGATTTACCTTGTGCTTTAAGCCCCTCATAAGTAGTTGTATATTTTTAAAAATGTGTTTGTTGGGTTAGACATACAATACAAATACCTATCTGCAGTTTTCAAAAGTATACAGGAGAGGGAAAAAACGTTATAAAATTTGAACTATTTACAATATTGAAACGAAAATAACATATTTTGATTAAAATGAAACCAGAAATATATATCGGTTGAGAAAATTTTGTTTTTCTAAACACAGCTTATGTTATGTCACTTAGGTTATTTGGAATTGTAAAAATCTGAAACCAAATAACCTATCAGCAGTACTACTAAGTATGAATGAATAACAATTTCTTTATACATATTGCTCATTTGCTGCAAGACCGGCATAACTCAAAAAATGAAATTTTGGAGTAAGAGATGTATAATTGTTCGCTTTTTTTTCTTCATATTTTGTATTAAATATATCTTTATACCTTTTATACTTTCCCTGTTTGAAGAGAATGTTACTTCTTTTTTTCTAGGTAGTTAGAGCAAATCAAAAACTTTAAATGCGCTTATCTCGAAATGGATTTTTTTGAGTTATGCCGGTCTTGCAGCAAATGAACGATATGAATATTATATACATTAAATAATAACAGTTATAATTTCTTTTGCTGGTTTAAGTAAAAAAAGTACTTAATGTTTGTTTTAATTACGCTATGCAACAAAATCAATCTTTTATCGTGATTTTTGATGATTTAGTTTTCTCTTTTTTTAGTGCGTAATGGTCCTCTAGGTACAAAAACTTTGTCATTTGTAATATTACATGTTTAAAATTTTGCACACATATTATGTTATGATATAAGGAATAAAAATCCATAAAAAACTTAATTTCGAAATTTTTGCAGATAGCTTATTAGGTCTTTAAGATGACGATAAATGGGATATATACATATAACCATTTTTTCCTTATCGTCGTCCGAAAGTTTAAGTGCTCTATACGCCATTTTGACGATTTTGGACTTAGGATGGCACCTTAGGTTTTCGATCTCAAATTTTTCAAATCTGCAATCCGTTTTCGGCTATCTCGTCTGGTGTCTGAGATAAATCGTGTCCATTTTGCTCTATATCCCTCAAAACAAAAATGTTTTCTAAAGTTTTGCACTATATGCCATTTAGTTGCGTTTAGAGCAAAATTTTAATACAAAAACTCAATATTCATTTAAAAGTACTTTTTTAGTTATAAGGGAAAATAAATTGTATGATACCTACGTACATAGTTCTCATAAGAAATCAAATATAATATTTAAACCTAAACTAATTCAATAAACATTCTTACATTAATTCTTATGCACATACATATTTATTAAAAATATAATTATGTTTTGTATGTAATATGTATTTTATTCGACCTTTATTATTTTCAAGTATTAATAAATTTAGGTTTTTTTTTAAACTTTAACCCCCGTATTTATAAACGATTATTAAATTTAACAAACGTTTATTAAGGAGAATTTTCATACAAAATTTGTTTTTTAAACCTGTATTAAATTTAAAAATTTTTTATAAATACAGGCGTAAATGTTTATTCGAACAAATATTTCGGCAAATGCTAACGCCGTGTTGATATTAGTAAAACCATTTATTATGTCTTCCTTCCATGGTTTCAATTTCTTTGGTGCAATTATTTTGTTGCACAAAGTATCTACGGATAAAACTATTGGTACTTATTTCTTCTTAATCATCGGAAGATTCCGATAACTCTTTAAAATTTTCTTTTTTACTTCAATTGCCGTTTTAAATATTTGTGTTGCCATAGATATATGTAAGTAAAAAAATACTTTTACTAACTTTATAAATGCCTTGCCGGATATTTAAAAAAAAACGCAAGTTTTTTTGGTTACGCATTTAAGCGA
The DNA here is from genome assembly GCA_963931875.1 of Pollenia griseotomentosa. Lineage (NCBI taxonomy): Eukaryota > Metazoa > Arthropoda > Insecta > Diptera > Polleniidae > Pollenia > Pollenia griseotomentosa. The sequence goes on along the minus strand of OZ007563.1, from coordinate 145,255,637 downwards.
TTTATTTTGTTCAAATTTATGTAATTTCGGACAAAAATAATGAATCATTAAAACGGGGAACGCATTTACATAAGCGAGGTCATTTAAGCGGGATTTTGTACATGTAATAATGTGAAAATTTTGTTTGCCAGCACATTTTGCTCATTTAAGAGGGAAAATCATTTTAGCGGAGAACATTTAAGCGGGAACTACTGTATTAAAAACATGAATTTCAGAAGGCTGCTAAATATGGGATCTAAGGTAAATTATGGACCGTATATCACAAAATTAATAAAAAATTTTCAGACCATTTGAAACTAAGTTGGAAGAAATTTTACCACAATAAATATATCTGCTACGGTTTTGGGTTTATTAAATTAATTTACCAGAGTGGGCTTTATATGGGGCCTATAGTAAATTATTAACCCATCATCACGAAATTTCAGAGTCAATTTCTAGTCCCATAAAACTGTGACGTACCAAATTTTGTTATGATAGCATTATTAATTACGGTTTTAGGCGTACTCCGGGTGTAGGGTTCCGGGAGTTGGGTTTATATGGGACCTAGGGTCCCATTCCCACGAATTTTTCAAAAATCTTATATCATTCCGTGCATTGTGCCATAATTTATGTTAGTTTTTGTATCAAAATGATCAATTTTTCAGGTGGTGGTTCCACATTTTGATTCATAGTCTCCGATTCTACTAAACCGATTTTGCTGGATTTCAAACCCAAACAGCTCATGATAACTACAAGCAATTTGGCAGCAAGTTTGTTCATTTCTTTTGAGTTTTTCGAAAGTGAGCGTGTTTTTAACAGACGGACATGGCTAAATCGACTTAGAATTACTCTAGGAGCCAGAATATAGATACTTTATGGGGTTTGAGATAAGTAATAAAAAAGTTTCACACGGAAACTTAGTATACCCTCTTCACAGCTAATTGTGGTGGAGGGTATAAAAAGAGGTTAAATATTTTTGAAACACATTTGAACATATTTAAGAGAAAAGATAAAATTCAAAATGAAAAAATTTCCGATCTAAAACTGTTATTCAATTTTATATCTGAAAAAGACAAAAATTACTACCTAAGTCTAAAAATTAAGAAGTTCATTTTGTTACAATAACTTTATAAAATGTATCTTATAACAACTTATGAATAGTTTTTATTTCATTTTTTTCCAATGAAAATACTGTTTTTTTTTATAAATTATTTTATATGTGTTATACTGCTTTGTTAACGCCATTTTGCTCCACGTGTATGTATTTGCAAGGAAATTTGACTAAGGTGGCGTATAGAGCAAACAGGAATTTTATTACCATTAGAAAATATACCGTTGTAGATGCGATCTGGAGATAAAAAAACATATATTCAGAATTATCTTTTTTAGACGAATATGTGGTATAAAAATCAAAAAATCCTATCGAGTAGTTTTTTCAGAAAAAATTTCTGAACCTTTAAAATCGATTATCTCAAAATTCATTTTTTGCACGTAGAGCGATTTAACTTTCGGACGACGTTATGTATAAGCGCTGAATTAATACCTAACAGTTGTCTCTTTGCAATGTAACATGTTTCCCAAAATTAATAATTTATATAAAACAAACCAAAAATTACCGTGTTGTAAGTGTTTCTAAAAAAAATAGGCACTTTGATAATTCAGAGGCAAAAAATCGTCAAAATGCCGATAAAACGTTAAATATGGCAGGCCTGATCACAACGCTTCTTGCTAGTGTTGTTACTGCTCGGCAATTTGTACTGCCACAGCATGAACAGTCTGTGTGTGCGTCTTGTCTTGTTTTTTGTTTGCTTTTTGTTTTTTATACCCTACGCCACAACTAGTTGGGTATACTTAGTTTGTCATTGCGTGTGAAACTTTCTTATTATTCGAGCCCTAAAATAACGTAAGAACCAAAATCAATTTTACAGGAGAGAGAGTAAATTTTGTATTAAATTAGTTATTCACGATAAAATCAGGGACCAAAAATAATGGTTATTATTTTTTTTAAGGTTACGGGAAAATTCCTTTTATTTTCATATGGTTATTTTTAACCATTATCTTTACATATATTTTATATTGGTTATCGTAACCAATTAAAGTAAAATATATATTTTTTCGTAATAAATAACCATTACTTCAACGAAAACATTTTTTTGGTTACAAATAACCATTTTAACAAATAATAAATTATTTTGCTTACAAATAACCATTAAAACAAGTAATTTTTTTAACAAACTGTGTTGTTAAAAATTTTCTTGAGATATTTTTTTCTGTGCATATGTATGTATTTATATCTATGATTATTTCCTTGCATTTATTATTTCGATGACTAAGAAGAAGGAGTGAATTCGGCAACTGTGTGCGTAACTTGGGAGGGAATTCTAACCCGCTAGAATCACCGTCTATACTTTAAAACTAGTTTTCTTGCTTTTGCGGAAAAAATGATTACCCAGAGTAGTCGGATCTAAGATTTTTGGAATATGGGCAGAGAATTGAGAGAAAAAGGTGTGTGGCAAAATTGTGCTTTTTACAAAATCGGAAAATTGATTGTTTAATTTCAAATTAAAATCTTACATATGGAAATTCAACCATTGGGACTTGTCTTATCGCCATTAAATATTCTGGACGGATCATCTAAAATATCAACAGCATTTTGTTCAATGAGTGGTTTTAAATCAGTGAAACATTTACTGGTGCCTTCTTCAGGGATTAAACCTCGTCCTTTACTACCCAGTAAAAACTTCGCCTACAAAATAATGTGTTGAGTAATCAGAAAAACATAAAAGCACTACTTACAATTGTACTGAAAGAACCAATGAATTTTAAAAGAGATGTCCCATAATGAACGCATTTAAAAGGAAGTCATTGTTTTTTTTACCTACATACATCCAGAAATAAGTAGTTATAGAAGCAGTTTTAGAAGAAAGCTTCTGAATAATGAGTGAGAGATGCTATTCATTTTGAAAAAGTAAGCGAAGTTTTTACTTGGTAATTGCATCTGCTTTCTTAACAGCTAAGCTTAAATGCAGATTACAGGACGATCATTTTTAAATGTTGTGGCGTGTCCATCTTCCTTTATAATCGCTTACACTGTGTTAAGAATGTAATCAATTCTTACCAGAAGTTTACATTTGGCAAGGAAGTGCCAACATTTTACTAACTTTTCCTCTTTATCATTTGACAAAACTTGTATTATTTCCAGTAAAATGGAGCGTGGAACGCAACATTTCTGGGTGGCACCTAATATAGACATTAAAACTTCAGTAAACTTAAACATTTGCATTGTTTTCTTGCTTTTCATACTTAACTTTACTGAAATTAGTATGTAAAGGAAATGTAAATAATAAATAGTCCTTACAAATTTTAAAAATTATACTGTTTTGGGACCCCATATACAGTTAAGCTAGAAATTAAATTGCTGCCGACTTTAGGACAACACTTATCCTATAGTCGGCAGGTCATGATATACTCAAAAGAAATCATGCCGACTACTGGGTAAACTCGTTTTAAACTCATTATCTGTTATCTCAGAGACAAGAGGCATGATTGATGAACAACTTACTAAAATCTGAATGTAATCAGAGAAAAAAATGATTTGCCAGCGGCACCCAATGCCGACCAAAGAAAATTTCGTAAGTTTTTGTTTCTAATGTCGGCACCGAACAAAATTAATAAAATATTTACTTTTTGATTTTTTTTTACTTTTACGATAAAATTTAATAGACTTTTTACCTTTTAAAACTTTATTGGTAGTATAATTTAAATAAATAATATCACTATTTGCCTTTTTAAGTTAGCTCTAACACTAATTTTTTCTTGAAAAACAAGGGTCACCGCACAAGTTCAAGAACTTGTCACTCAAGACTTTAAAATTTGGCAAAAATACTCATCTTACTCCAATTCAATTCAATTATTACTAATAGAAAGATGAGTAAATTTTCTTGACAAACTTGATGCTATTTATAAATGTAAAACCCGCATTTCTTATTTATTAACGTTTAAATGCAAAAAATGCCGACTACTGGTACATGCCAAGGTATATTTACACAAGGTAAACTCGTTGGCCCATATGTTTGTCAGCTGTTAACCCCTAGTTGGAGCCAAAACGTCAAATTTCGTGTATATGAGCCAAACTTTGTACATGTGTGCGTGAAATTGTTTTTGTTTTATATGAAGACAATTTTGACAATTTGGCTCCATTTATAGAGCAGCATGTCTACACTCCCAAATGAGTCTACCTTGTGTAAATATACCTTGGTACATGCCGATGTTAGGTGCTCTTCCTATATACAATTTTCGTAATTCTTATCACAATATCTTTAGGGAAGAACACTTCAATCTTTTATATACCATATTATTAGTAACTTCATCATATACAATTTTAAATTTATTAAGCTTTAAAAAATTTTATTTTGGAAAATTAGTCAATTTATTTAAAAGTTTGATTAAAAATATATATCTGGTAATAATTTATGTACTTCTTACATATTCATCCCAATTATGAAATAAAATTCCCCGGGAGTTTTCTCCTTTCTCTTATTTTTCCTATGTAAATTCAATTGTAAAAGTAGGAAAAGGGAAAAAACTCCCGGGGAATTTTTATTCATGATTGTGTTGATTGAATTTTTGTAATATGTACATAAATAATAATTGTTCTGCAACGCCGAAAAACCGCAATTCAGAAAAACTTTATTAAGCAAATATCTTAGAGTGTGCCATAAACGCCATGTGGAACACACTTTAAAGAATTTGCCAATGATTCCCATATTTTATAGATTCATTTTATACCTAAAGAGATATGGATAAAGTATTTTGAAACTTTTACGACCTATAACTCCTGAACTAGAAGCGTTGGCGCGAAAAACATCTTCCTATAGAACTTCTTTCAAAGATATAAAAAAAAATTATATAAATAACAATTTGGTGTTGAGCCGAGTTAATATTCTTGTTTTAAAAAAATTTTAAGCACTTATTTTTTAAATATTTTTTTTATTAGCAACACTTTTTCTGTTTTGTAGTGGACAAAAATAGAAATTAGTTTAATTTGACTACAACGAAAAAATAAGCACATACAACAACCTGCAGCCATGTATCCGTGTCGTCGTGAAAATAATCATTTCTATATGCACACATGTATTCTAGTTTTTACATATTGAAGGGTAGCTTGCTGTCTCGAATGTGTTTAAAGCATTTGGGTTGAAAAATAATTGCAAATAACGGCATCGTACAATAAGTAGCTTATTTGTATTCCATCGGTATCCACTAGTATCTGCTTTTGCGAAACAGATATAAGCAGATATGATACTCTCTTTCGCTTTTTTATCAACTGACATCCACTCTTTTACAAATCATATCAATATCAACCAGTGTTGAAAAATTCAGTACTTTGGTACTTTTTTCAGTACTTTTTCATATTAAAAATACCGCTGTACCCCCGCGTTGTTTTCCGTACTTTTTTATCCTTTGAGCTTTTTAACTGTGATATGATCATTTCTGTAGCAGGCTTTGGTCATCATGTGTTGGTTGCAATATTTATGTTGTTGTATTTTAAAAATAATTAACGACGTTAATATTGAAATGCAAAGCGGGGACGCCATTTTCAAATTCAAAATGATGTAAAAAGCAAAGGAAGAAATCATTTACACGTAAAGGGTTTTTTTTTAAGCCCGATATAACTTGAAATTGTAAAAAATAACACAAAAAATTAAATTGTAATCAAAATTTTTTTCTTATTCGAAAGATCAATACGTGACATTAACATTTGAAAATGATTTCGGGCATATGGGCACCGCGGCTGTTCTTGACGAAGCGCATTCTGGACGTCCAATTTTGGGCCACTTTTTCGAGCATAACACGAACAATGCTGGCCTCCAAGGCGTCAATTCTTGCTGGTTTATCAGCATAAACCAGTGACTTCACGTAGCCCCACAGGAAATAATCGAGAGGTGTCAAATCGCACGACCTTGGAGGCCAATTGACAGGTCCATTTCTCGAAATCAACTTATCGCCAAATTTTGATTTCAATAAATCGATGGTTGCGTTCGCCGTATGGCACGTAGCGCCATCCTGTTGAAACCACATCTCCTCCGGATCAATGTCATCCATATTTTCAAACAAAAAATCATTGATCATGGTGCGGTAACGATCTCCATTGACCGTAACGCGAGCTCCGGCCTCATTTTTGAAGAAATAAGGTCCGATGATGCCACCAGCGTGAAAACCGCACCAAACGGTGCATTTTTCTGGATGTAATGGAGTCTGTAGGGTCTCTTGTGGATTGGTCTCGCTCCATATGCGGCAATTTTGCTTATTAACAAACCCGTTAAGCCAAAAATGCGCCTCATCGCTGAACACAATTTTGCGATAAAACAACGGGTCAGTTGCCAACTGCTCCAGAGCGAATCGGCGACTGATTTTCAAAGTAAATTTGGATAATTTCGTAGCGTTGTTCAAGCGTGAGTCTATTCATGATGATTTGTCAGAGTATACTGAAACGATAAAAAAAAATATTTCATCAAAATTTAATTTTTTGTGTTACTTTTTACAATTTAAAGTTCTATCTAGCTTAAAAAAACACCTTTTAGAAACTGTTTCAAAAATATATGAACTATTTCAAATATTTTTTTTTAGAAAATACTGAAAAAACGTACCTTAAGCGGCTCGTACACTTGCAATATAACTGTTCAATTTCATCGTCAAAGTGTATGTGACATTCGAAGGTGACACAATATATTGGCAAGAATCGAATTCAGAAAAGAAGTGCAATCTACTGTGAAATGTGTTGGCAAAAATGTACTATGTACTATAAAATATACAATAATATTGTAAATGGATGGGGCGCTTGACGCTTATGTATAACAGAAATATTATTTACATGTGTACCTCAAATATAAATACTGTTTGCTATTAAAAACTTAAGCTTCGTACAGACGGTGGTAAGATCTTACAATGTTGTCATTAAAATTGACTAAAAATGTCTTGTAACTGTGTGAACATTGTACGCTATTTTCATTTGGCAGATGTGTTAAATTATTGCATCTGACAATGGCACCATTTTCAGAAAAATAACAACATTGTAAGATCTGGCCATCGTCTGTACGAAGCTTTAGATAAATTAATTCCAATAAAATATTTTTTGCTCCTTTTATTTTCATAAATTATTGTTTTTTTTTTAACAAAAAGGACCATTTGGTGGGAAAAATACTCTTTTACAATTTAAAGTTCTATCTAGCTTAAAAAAACACCTTTTAGAAACTGTTTCAAAAATATATGAACTATTTCAAATATTTTTTTTTAGAAAATACTGAAAAAACGTACCTTAAGCGGCTCGTACACTTGCAATATAACTGTTCAATTTCATCGTCAAAGTGTATGTGACATTCGAAGGTGACACAATATATTGGCAAGAATCGAATTCAGAAAAGAAGTGCAATCTACTGTGAAATGTGTTGGCAAAAATGTACTATGTACTATAAAATATACAATAATATTGTAAATGGATGGGGCGCTTGACGCTTATGTATAACAGAAATATTATTTACATGTGTACCTCAAATATAAATACTGTTTGCTATTAAAAACTTAAGCTTCGTACAGACGGTGGTAAGATCTTACAATGTTGTCATTAAAATTGACTAAAAATGTCTTGTAACTGTGTGAACATTGTACGCTATTTTCATTTGGCAGATGTGTTAAATTATTGCATCTGACAATGGCACCATTTTCAGAAAAATGACAACATTGTAAGATCTGGCCATCGTCTGTACGAAGCTTTAGATAAATTAATTCCAATAAAATATTTTTTTTGCTCCTTTTATTTTCATAAATTATTGTTTTTTTTTTTAACAAAAAGGACCATTTGGTGGGAAAAATACTCTTTTAGTTGAAGTTCAGTACCATTTCAAAATTTCAATTTTGCAACACTGATATCAACTCATATCAGAAACACAAGACCACTCATCAATACGCATCCACTTTAGAAAACACACAGAAACATGTGCAAACAGATATATCTGTGCAGCTCTTTAGTTCAAACTTTGTAGAAGTCACTCTTATGGTATACTACACTTTTAAAAATAAAAATAAAGCAGGTAGGCGCAGGGGGGAAATACCATAGGATGCTTATATTAAATATCTCTCAACTGAAGAACTATTAAAGGGAGAGTCTTCAAACGTGGTTAAAGCAGTGTAGCGAAGCGCAGCTAGTAAAAAATAATTTTTAAAATAAGAGTTGTAAAATTCAAGAGTTTATGAAAAGAGATGTAATTTTTCGTACTTTGTATTAATAATTAACAAATTTTTATGAATGGCAACATCATTTCGTTTAACGTTTATAGCGGAAAATTACATCTTTTTATTCTGATTTTGTACACTTGCCCTACAGATAATATTGGACTACGTGGTCCATTGTGGCTTAAATGGACTACTTACAACATGGTCCAATCTACTGTAATATGGACCATGTTATAAGAAATTAACATGCAGTGCTGCCAACAACTGCATGATGTATACTTTTCTATAGTTTACAGTATTACACATTGGTAGCCCTGATGGTGTCCATTATTAATTGTTTATTTAAAAGGGAAAGTTTGTGAAATTTGTGAAAAAAGGTAACCAAATTAAAAATACCAAGTAAATATATTTAATAATAGCAATAATAGACTACAGGGCACGCCATAAAAGGCGATTAGTAAAAAATTAAAAATGCTTAAACAACCGCTTTAGTGTACTCCATACTGTAATAACATGGAGTACTTTTAAAACTAACCCACTTTAGTACTCCATGAAGTAGTTTAGGGACTACTTCGGTGAGTTATATGGTCCCCTCCTAGGACATCGTAATGTTAAATGGACCACCTTTTACCCGTATATTTGGAGTAGTTTTGGAGTACTCCTACTCCTTTATGGACTACTCTTTACATGCATGTGTGGGCTAGTCTCGTTATCTGCAGGGTGGTTATAGTTTGATAAAAATGTAACTTTTGGTGGAATTTTTTTTTCTTGTGGTTGTTGTAAAAAAAATTAAATTTTTTCCACTTTTCCATTTTGCCAACAAATAAAAAAACTGAAATCAAAGTTTTTCTTGGGATTCAAAAATGTTCTAATTAACAAGGTTTCGTTTAAATGTGCTACATTCCCATTTCATACTATTGATTGAAACTGAAATTATTACCTTTATTGATAAAAGTAGATTACATTCTACATCACTAATTGCAAAAAATAAAGTTCTAAGTTGTTTATTTTACAATGGTATTACATGCGTCCACTCTACGAAAATACTTAATTAACCGGCTAGAAAATTAATCGATTTCACCATGGTCTATTGGCCTAGTAACTGAAGAATCTAGGTAAATGCAGAGCGGAAAAGACGTACATATTTATTTAAGCTCTCATCCAGTAATTTTAAGCATGAGCAACAATTTTTAGAAAAATAGGTGAAATTCCACAGTATGCATTGGAGTAACTTATTAATCCACATTCACTAAAAAATCTTGATTTTGAATAGAATTCTTGACAATTAAAAATTTCATAAAATAACCTATTATAAAAATAACACAATTGTTAAAACCAGTTAAAAGCAAATTTTCAGAACTTATTGCGGGGCATACACTACATTTCAGAACCCCAATACATGAGTAATAAATGTGCTCCAAAAGGAGCAGGTTTTATGTATGAATTCATACCTAAAATCGCTTCAAACCTGCTGATCGGATGCCTGATTTTTGTATGGGGTGTTCCCGGTTTGAAGGACTATTTTCTGCTGACAATAAGCGCTTCTTTTGTCATGCAAACAAAGCAGTCCTAAAGTTTTTTAAGGGCTAACTACCTATATTAACATATTTATTAATATTTTGCTTTTTCTTATTTAAATGCCTTTTTTCAATCAATTTCGTAAACCATAATATATATTTTTTTTTTCGCTTTCAAACCTTCTTCGTTGTCAGCAGTAAAACAGCAGCTTTTTGTAAATTTTAAGAGCTCTGTTATTGAAGCGCTTGATAATGCGCTTTTTCTCTTAAGTGCTTTCAAAACCCCATTTTTTACTGGGGAATATGATTACAAAAATTAAAGCTTAAATTTTGCGGTAGCAACTAAATTATTTTCATATCGAGCCCTTACCGCAAAAAGCAGCTTAAGCGACAGAAACACAATTTTACAGGAGAAGGTTTTTTTTATTTTATAAAAACTTTGTATGAAGGTTTGTCGCTTAAGCTATCAAATCGTAACGGTACCTTATGTGACCATGACATTTTAGTAGATGATGCAAGTGTCGTGCCAATAAATTCATTTATTAAAAAACAAGTAAGAGTGTTATATTCGGCTGTGCCGAATCTTTGATACCCTCAACCGACAATTTGAATATTTCAGGAGTGATATCTATATGATGTCTATTTATTATTAATTTATCTTTATAAAAAACAGACATCAGTATTTAAATTGGCTGCGGCTTAGACCTATATTAAATTATTGACCGACAAATGCTATTATGATAGCATTATTTATTACGGTTTTAGGCGTACTAAACTGTTTTCCGGAAGTAGGGTTTATATGGGGCTAGGGTAAATTACACTGCTTTACAAATTTTTAATTTGGAAAAATACCAAGAACGCCACATGCCTAGATAAGTTAATTGGGACCTCCTGAACACGAAAAACGCTGTAATTTGTATACCCTTCACCACAGGTGGAAAAGGGTATATATAAGTTTGTCATTCCGTTTGTAATTTTTTTAATATTGATCTTAGACCCTATAAAGTATATATATTCTGGGTTCTTATGAGGAGATTTAACGATGTCCGTCTTACGTTTGATATGAGTTTTCCGGATACTCCAGACATGATAGCGGCTAGGTTGTTTTATATTTATGTCACATATAGTCCACTATTTCTTGCTATTGAAATTCAGCCAGATTGGTCCAAAAATGGCTGAGATATGAGCAAAAAACCACGAAACCTCTAATTTTTTCCAAAAATCCCTTGTTGTTGTTGTACTTTTAATACTTTTTTCTGTATATCTGGAGAACGGCAAGAGCCAAAGTTTCCAAATTAGGTACACACATTAAGGTTATTAGTGCACAGCATCCCACAAAATGTGGGCGGGATTGGAAAAGGTGGGCGTAGTACCTCCCGTACAAAAATATCAAAAATTGTATAAAAACCTGGTTTTTTAGACTGTCATATGACAAATGGTTATCCCTTATATATCAAAAGATCGGAAATCTTTAGTAAAAAATATTTTCTGAAAATTTCGGGAAAATCGGCTCAGATACAAAACGTTATGACCAATATTAAATAAACCATAGGTCTTCCCGAGTCCAAGCTTTATAACCCAACTAACTGGTAAATTTATTGTTAAACACGTTGGTATATAAATCTGTCAAATCGGTTAAAAAATGGCTGAGTTATAATCAAAATACTGAAATCCCAAAAATTACTCTTTTTTTTATAATTAAGTTTGTTTTTATTTATTATTTTTAAAATTAAGTTTGTTTAAATATATGTATGTACATATATGTACGTATTTATACATATATACCTATAACCCAATTTAATGGTAATAATATCCTTAAGCACGTTGGTATATAAATCTGTCAAATAGGTTAAAAATGGTTAAGTTGTGAGCAAAATACTCAAAAAAGGACTAAAAAACATTAAATTTTTATAAAAAATAAAATTTTAGAGCTGTAATATGACCTATTCATACGTGTTCTTTCCAAACCATGGTGAAGGGTATATAAGATTCGGCATAGCCGAATATAGCACTCTTACTTGTTTTTTTCTAAGTACCGCTTTTTAGATAACGGTACTTTTGTGTTTTTCGGTGTATGGTCCCACTTAAACCCTTGTGGAGCCCAACCCAATTTTTTGAATTTACGCCGAATATAGTGTGTGAGCAATGAAGATGAAAATATTGTCGTTCCACAAAATCCTTAATAAAAACTTTATTTTTCATTCAAATTACGCTTTAAATGTTGGTAATTAAATAAACTATTTGGTAAATAGAAATGAAAAATTTTTAAAAAAACGTAAAAAATAGGCAAATTTTCAACTTCGAGGTGCTATAACTCAGATAGAAATTTGCAGCATATTGACTGAAAAGGCATTGAATTACCTTGTCAACAATATGCTATTTATCTCGATTCGGTTGGGCTCCACAAGGGTTTAAGTGGGACCATACACAGAAAAACACAAAAGTACCGTTATCTAAAAAACGGTACTTAGAAAAAAAATTACAGCGTTTTTCGTGTTCAGGAGGTCCCAATTAACTTATCTAGGCATGTGGAGTTCTTGGTATTTTTTGTGGCTGTAAACTAGTGTAATTTACTAAAGGCCCCATATAAAGCCCACTCTGGTAAATTAATTAAATACGCCTTAACTTAGTTTCATATGGCATGAAAAAATGTTATTAATTTTGTGATATACGGTCCATAATTTACCTTAGATCCCATATTTAGCAGCCTTCTGAAATTCACTGTAAACGCTAAAACTAATTTCACCGCTGTTTTGAAATATATTGAAATTTATGTTTTAAATATGTACCAGAAATTACTCTGCAGAATTTCAGGATGATTGGTTCATAGCTTACCATGGCTTCAATATAAATCCCCCTCGACGAGATAGCCGAAAACGAATTGCAGATTTTAAAAATTTGGGGTCGAAAACCTAAGGTGGCATCCTTAATTCAAAATCGTCAAAATGGCGTATAGAGCACTTAAACTTTCGGACGACGATATATCTACAGAATTTCAACAAGTTTGAGCAATCTGGATCATTTGGATGCAGCTTTCTCATTAGTAGCCAACCATAAAAAACGGAAGCATCCTACAGATATGCGAAAATTGGCCACCACCACTTACGTTGTATTATACGTGGCCTATAAAGAGCAATTAACTGGTCCATTTTGTCTACACTACCCATGCCTTGATTGTAATGTTGTAATATGTCGGTATTTTGCAAGTTGTCGTCTATATATTATAACTGCTCCAACATTTCAGCAACTGTAAGTCTGTATAATAATAGCAATGAATATTACCATAGAGCATAATGTCCCTTAAAAGGGACATGAATTAAAAACGCCAATTGCTAATATTTTTTAAATCATTTATATTTTAAAACTTTAACAATTCAGTTACTTAATCACATTTTAATAAACACACTTTAAAAAAATGTAAATAAAGCAACAAACTGTTAATTTCGTTCTTACATACCCTTCACGTGTGGTGCGAATTTTATTATTTCCGTTACACATTTTTTGCACAATATTACGCACTCAATAGAATAAAGTTGAATAAAAACACTTGTTGTTATGACGAAGGCACACAAGAGAATGAGATTCTAAATAAAAGTTTAATTTTTAATTCTTCGTGTTGCTGTAAAGTGGGAAAAAAGAGCGTCCTTTAAAAGGGACCTTATGCACTATCACTATCCACCGTTTTTGTAACCACCGACTGTGAAAGGAAACGTGTACGAACAATTGGTTTAGCCGTAAGGTAGTTACTATTGTTTTATTTATTACAGTGCCTTCGTTAGCAGGCACTGTCACAAAAACATTTCTCTCATTTAGTTTTATCATTGTTTCATTGTTTTTGCTCATGCAATAAATTGTTTTTGTTTTTCACCGTTTTACTGTGCTTTTAATATTTTTAATATTTATTGTACTTCACAACAACACCAAAAATAAGAACTTTAAACCACAGAATACTAACAGAACTGTAAAAAGTGACGTGTGAAAAAGGCCCAAATCAGTTGCGAGGGCAGCTTTCGAAGAGACAGAAAGCTTTTTTTGGTAGTGAAGTGGCAAGGTGTTAAAACAGGCCGCAGCAATCAACACAAATGGCGTGATCAAAACAAAAATAACAAAGCACAAGCCACGTTATACAAATGCATTAGTTCAACAAACGTTGTTTTTTGTGCAAAAAAAATTATTTAGTAATATTGTTTTGTTTGATAATGTTATTTACTTACTTAAATATCATTTACTCGTGTTGTGGTGAACTTAAAAGTTAATTTTTACAACAGTTTTGCAAATAAATCTTAAGTAAATAAATTTGTGTTCATTGTATTGCGGCATAGAAGATGATGAAAAGAGAAATGCAAAAGGGCAGCTTTCTTAGAAAGAGACAAAAAAAAAACGCAAAATCTTCCGTCTCGTGACAGTTCTGTTAGTATTCTGTGCTTTAAACTAAATTGTTTTTGCAAGAATATGTATGTACATTCATACATATATTTTTTTTTCACTATTTGATTTTTGGTTGATGATAATTCACTTTTATGTTAAATAATTAATTTAAAAATCTTTATTAAGCGTCCATTCGCTGAGTGTTTCAAAAAAAAAAAAAAAAAATCAAATGTAATTATGTGTGGTTTATAGAACACGAGCGCCTTACTCGTCCGTTCAACTTAGATTTAAAACAGTGTTAACCAAGCTCCGAACGCACGTACACATAGATATTATGTGCTTGTGTGCGGTCGCAAACACCCGGTGGCGTTTATGAGCGACATTGTCATTATGACATTTTGATCGATGAATAATCGCACCACAGTCAGTAACAAGTTGATATTTAGGGAGTTATGCATGACAACGGCTTTGCAATGTCACTATTCCCTTAAAAGGAAAAACTAAGCGACATTGTCTGTTATGAATAGATCACGAAGTGATCGCTGCAGGACTTTGTCTGCTACATGTCTCCGTCAGTGAATAAATCAGAAATAACGGACCGTTTCTTTTTTCTGTTTGTTCTGTTCCATTTATTACTTGAGTTTATTCTGTGTTTTCCTTGTCACTCTACCTGAAAAATTCACTAATGAAAGTTGATGATATTGTCTGTTATGACTCACAAACAAATGGACGCCTAAAAGACAAAATCAACATTGGTCATCTATGACAGTTTGGACAAATACTTTAAAAATTCATATATGACACCAAAGTAAAATCAACACTTGTCATCGATGATTTAATATTGTCAGCGTTTGTCACGCTGAATCACTATGACGTTCGCCACCGGGCAGAAGCTGAGGTCGCTGCCGAATTGTACACTGTGTAACAATCTAATATATAAAATTGAATGTATATATCTTTGTTCCTTATAGGCGTCTAAACTACTGACCCGATCTTCACGAAATTTTCACAGTATGTACTGTCGACCAAGAAGGACAAGTATGCTATATTAGGTCAAGATTGGACAAAGGGGCGTGGTACCTCCCACACAATTTTTTGTCAATTATTTTTGTTTTTTTTTATTTCAATATATTTTTTTTTAATAAAATTTTTGGATCCCGTGCAACGCCGGGTAACCGGGCCAGCTAGTGTAAAATATTTATTTAAAAAAAAAAAAAAAACATCAGTTCCCAAGAAGTATAAACTTTGTTGCTCTGTGTGCTTTTGTGTTGATTACGAAAAAAAAACAAAAACAATACCAAACAAGCGTGCGTGGTGTTGCTTTCACAAAGCTTGAGCAGAGACTGATGTTTTGAAACGAACAAACTTGTTGTATCATGTGAATTGCCGACCGTGTCTGTGTGAAAAATACGATTATAGACTGGCTCGCGAGTCTATGGAGTGGTTATGACTGATTTAAAACAAAAACAAATTTCGAAATTTTGTTGAATGTAAAGGCCAGTTTACACGGTAATACAATGTATTACGACATTGCAAAAAATTATGTAGAATGAGAAAAAGCTTATCATGTAAAGCAAAATGTATTGAGTAAGAGAGAATACGAATACAAAATCTGACAAGCAGTCGGTAAATGCTTTTTTTCTAAACCATTTTAGAAACTTATGTATTCTCATCACACCAGAGGTGTATTTTAACGGAGTATATTGAAGGTGGTAGCATTTTTATACAATTACAAAAACAACTAAAATCAACTCAGGAAATTTTCATGTTGTTTTTGTAAAAATTTAAAACTGCAACCATGGGCATGTTCGTAAATGCATCACTGCGCTGTATTAGTGATTTCAAATGTTTATATAAATATCAGTGAAGTAGATGTGGACCGAAAAATTGTCAAATACTACACAAAAATAATACACAATAAAACAGATTATATTAATAATTTTTTTTATCGGCATTAAAAAAAGTTTGCTTTTCTGATGCAGCGCAGTGATGCATTTATGAACATGCCCCATCTGTTTTTTTGTTTTTATTTTTTATGTTACTTATACCATCCGTGTAAACATGAATTATACTTACAAAAGATTTTTCTTTTTTTCTTTTAAACACGGAGAGAATTTCATAATATTTTGATTCTACAAAGTCGTAATACATTGTATTACCGTGTAAACTGGCCTTAAGTTGAACGGACGAGTAATGCTACACAATAATTTATAATTCAAATTGTATGCGGAGTTAACCCTGCATGCTTAAGGCTAGATTACACTATTATATTTTGTATTAATACATGTCAAAAACTCCAGTAATATGACAAAGTGTGATAGTGTGAATGCAATGTGTCGCGAAAATGGCAAGTATTATGAAAAAAGTTTGACATCCCCTACGACTTCATCGTTTTTTGAACAATTTCTAAACAATAATACTTTTCATTGGATCAGGGTTGCATTTTATGTCATGTGTGAGTGTTTATACTTTGTGTGATGGTGTGAACACAAACTTTCATGTTAAATAAGATTTTTTGACAGTCGCAACAAAACTCATTAGATTTCTATCTCACAAAGTATTATGGAATACGTAAGACTTGTGAGATAGTGTAATCTAGCCTTTAATATTAGTCGTTTCGACTAACATTGTTCCATTTTTTCTTCATAACTTTTTTTTCTATTTTATGATCATTCTCATTTTTAGTGTTGAATGAGTGGATTTAGTTACAAAGCTACTGCCGATTAGTACTGACGTGTTGTGTGACTCATTTAAATGGTATGAATTGGTTTGCAAAAACTACTTAGTCGTAACGACTAACATTGGTTTTATTGCAATTTTATTAGTAAACAAAATGACTGCAAAGAAAATAACCGACGATAAAATTGAAAAAATATTGGCCAATATTGATAACACAGCACCAAAAAAAAAAAAATAATAAAAGACAAATTTGTGCGTTTTGTTCCTACTAAAGACATCGCATGACGGAGGCTGTATGCATAAAATGCAAAAAAAAAAGTGTGGCGAGCACAAAATTGAACTTTGCGCCTCTTGTGGAAATAATAAAATTACAATTTTTTTTCATATTTCGGGCATGTTAGTCGAATCGACTTACATTAGCGATAACGTGTAAAAATTAACATTAAGCATGCAGGGTTAAGAATACACGTTTTTAAATATTTAATTAAACTAGTAGTATCGCCCGGTGGCCGAAATTCGACCACTTCACATTTACTTTCGAGAGAACCTGTGCGTTATTGTTGGTTTTATTCGTTTTGATTTAAAATTAATACATGTAACGACAAGATTCATATAAGACTGTATAAAAATGCTGATGCAATATTAGGTATATAAAAAAAAGGATTGCCATAGTGGCCTTAAGAGAAATGATGCCAGATTTGTTACATTGGTGCGATTTTCAACACTTCCCCTTAAATCTGACTTCATGTCTATATACATAATTATCAAATCTAAAAATCTCAATCCAAATGATATAGAACACTTGTTGTGCTTTAGAGCCACCAAACCCTTGGTTAGGACGTCAGCTGGCATATCATCTGTCCTCATATATTTTACATCTACTTCCCCTCTTTCAACAGAGTCTCGGATGAAATGATGGCGGATGTCTACGTGCTTTGCCCGGTTGTGAAAGATTGGGTTCCGGCATAACTTTTCTGCGCTTTGATTATCATTGTTGATACAAATTGGATGGTCGACATCAAATATTTCGCTTACGAATCGCTTTAGGTAAATGGCTTCTTTTGTAGAATCCGAGAGAGCCATATACTCAGCTTCAGTGCTGGACACGGCTACTGTCTTTTGTTTCCTGGACTCCCAGCTTACGGCACCATTTGCATATGTAAAAACATAAACAGTGTATGATTTTCTGTC
Source organism: Pollenia griseotomentosa (assembly GCA_963931875.1). NCBI lineage: Eukaryota > Metazoa > Arthropoda > Insecta > Diptera > Polleniidae > Pollenia > Pollenia griseotomentosa. The sequence goes on along the minus strand of OZ007563.1, from coordinate 145,237,671 downwards.
GTCGACATTTGAGCCCCAGTCTGCATCTGCGTAGCCTTCTATTGGCCTGTCATTTGAAGAATATACAAGGCCGACGTTTTGAGTATGTTTTAAATAGCGTAGTACAGTGTGCAGTTCCGTGATTAACGTTGAATTGGCTGAGAACGCTCACGGCGTGTGCAATGTCGGGTCTGGTACAAACTGCCAGATACATTAACGATCCGACCAAACCCTGGTACGGCAAATTTTCTGCTTCACGTTTTTCTTTGTCATCTTTCGGGCACATTTCTTTGCAAAGTTTTTCGCTTGCGTTCATTGGGGTGCTGACGGATTTGCAGTCTTTCATGCCAAATCTTTCTGAAAGGTGTTGAATATATTTCGATTGTGACATACTTATTTTACCGCAATTTAAATCCTGACTAAATTCTATCCCGAGGCAATATTTGATTAGTCCTGAGTCCTTCATTTCAAATGTGTTTGCCAATTCGTTCTTCAAGTTACTTAAAAAACTTTGGTCACTTGATGCAACCACGAGGTCATCAACGTAAATGGCAATGAGTGTGATGCTGTTGTTATTTTTGTTGATGTAAACGCAGGGATCACATTTTGACGGTTCCATATTCATTTCCTTTAATTTTGTATCAAGTTTCTCATACCATAATCTTCCAGACTGCTTAAGACCATATATGGCCTTTTTTAGGAGACATACTTTGTTGTTATATTTTGACGCTTCGGTTTTGTTTAGGACTTTATTTAAATCGCCTGGCATTTTCATGTAGATTTCTTTCTCAATGACGCCGTTCAGATAGGCTCCCACGAAATCAAGTTAATGAACTTCTAAACCAAGTTTTGCGGCAATTGCCATTAAGAAACGTATGGAATTCATTCTGGCGACCGGCACAAAAGTTTCATTGTAGTCGATGCCAGGGTATTGAGTGAAACCCTTTGCAACAAGTCTGGCTTTTCTGCATTCGACCGAACCATCAATGGTATATTTCGTACGAAGTGCCCACTTTGACTCAACTATCTTTCTTCCGGTTGGCCTTTCGATTATCTTCCAAGTTTGATTTCTTAATAACGTTTCGTATTCTTTCAGCATCGCTTTTCGCCATTCTTCAGCTTCGGGACTAGAAAGCGCTTCGGTGCTAGTTTTTGGATCGATAATTTGGATTAAGTTTGCTGATTGATAATCCTCGTTGTCCGAACTGTTGAAACCCATAAAATCGCCTGCTTCATCGTAGCTTTCGTCATCTGATATGTTGTTCTGAATCTTCTTTGGTCTGCCTCTTTTTCTAGTTGGTATTTTTTTAGGACGGCCACGACCTCTTGGTCTGAATTTCGCATTTTTTATTTCGTCGTTTTCGTTGTTGCTAGCGATATCTTCTTCATTTGTTTACCGCTGGTTCGATGTGCTCTCTTCTTTTGAATTGCCGTTTGCATTTTCACGGTAGTGAACCTCAATATCGTTTGTTACAAATTCTTCGAATTCATTCGTGTTGTTTGATGATGAAAATATTACGTCACGGCTTCGACGAACTTTTCTGGCTTGAGGGTCCCACAATCTATACGCCTTGGATACCTCAGAATATCCTATAAAAACACATTTAATGGATTTGGATTCGAGTTTACTTTTACCTGGAGATTTGTCAAGCATAAAGGCTTGAGAACCAAATTTTAGGAGATATTTCACGTTTGGAGTTTTATTCATCCACATTTTGTACGGTATCTCATCTTTCAGGCTGTGAGATGGACAACGGTTTCTAATATAGTTTCCAGTCTTTACTGATTCTGCCCAAAATGTGGGAGAGAGACCGGATTGAATTAACATGCACCTTGCCATGTCAAGTAGCGTTCGATTTTTTCGTTCCAATACTCCATTCTGTTGTGGTGTTTGTTCGATAGTAAGCACATGGCGAATGCCGTGTTCCATTAAAAATTTTTCATGTTACTATTGACATATTCTGTGCCATTATCGCTACGCAGACACTTTATCTTTGTCCCAGTTTTTGTTTCTACCATGTTCTTAAACTCTATAAACTCTTCGGCAACTTCGCTTTTGTTTTCCATGAAATAAATTTCACACCAACGGCTCTTGTCGTCTATAAAGGTGACAAAGTATCTTGTACCGCCAATTGAACGCACACGCATTGGCCCACATACGTCACTGTGAACCAGTGATAATAATTCTTTGCTTTTGCTGTCGATGATTTAAATGGAGTTTGGGATTGCTTCCCCTGAATGCAAACTTCACAGGTTGGTAAATTAGTTTCCGTATTAGCACATACGCCAATGACTTTTTCCTTCTTGATCATTTCTTTTAGGTCCTTTTCGTTGAGGTGGCCAAAAACTTCGTGCCACTCTTGGAGGGTTTTTTCTTTCGATTGAGAAATTGAAGCAACTTCAAAGTCTTTGATTATGTAGTACAAATCTTTTTCACATTTTGCCACTACTAATTTCTCGTTGTTGTCTGGATTTAGAACAATTACTTCATTTTTCTTAAAGATTACCTGAAATCCGTTCTGTGTGATTTTCGATACAGATAGCAAATTTGTTCTCAAATCGGGTACAAAAAGTGTTCGTTTCAAATTTATGCTGCAGTCTGAAATTTTTAATTGGAAGTTTCCCAAACCACGTATTTCCGTTGTGTTTGTGTTTGCTAAAGCAAGTTGGTTGTCTTCTGTGTTTTCAAAATTGTTGAATTTTTCCTCTATGGAGCACATATGTGACGAAGCACCGGAATCTAAGCACCACCTACCGTGATTAGTCTCTATGTTGTTTGCTATTTCGTTTGTGTTCCACGATGTTTCTGTTTTGTTGTTCTGTTTCTTGTGGTTTAAGTTTTTGCCCTTGCAATCTCTTGCCATGTGCCCAACTTTCCCGCATGTGTGGCAAATTTAAACTTCTCGTTGTTCTTTTTGTCGGTGTAGTTGTTCTTGCTGTGATTTGGCTTGTATTTAGAAAACATTGCTCCTTCAACATTGTCGTTTTTATTTCGTTTGCATGCCTCAAATTCTTCCAGCAGTTTGACTTTCAATATCTCTGTTTTTGGTAATTTTTCTTGTGACGCAATGGCAATTCGGAAAGTTTCATACTCGTTCGGTATGCTGTACAATATAAGTACAGCCAACAATTCGTCTATAATTACCAACTGCATTTCATTTAGTTTGTCAACCACTTCGAAGAATTTTTGTACATGTTCACGCATGTCATCACTGCTTTGCATTTTTGTCAGTACGAGTGACTTCAGTAACATCGCTTGCCGAGCAGGCCCCTGCGATTGATAAACAGTCTTCAACTTGTCCCAAACATCTTTTGATGTTTCACAATATTTTATTTGCTGTAATTCGGATGGGCTGATAGCCAAAATGAGATCCGACTTAGCCTTTTCATCATTCGCCTTCCATAAAATTGCCTGTGCCGCTTCTTCTGGCTTTACGCATGTGCCACTTACATATTTCCACGTTTCATTTTTTATTAAGAGTGCCTGCACCTGAATTTTCCACGTATCGTAGTTTTCCCTATTTAAAGGTTCGATTTTAACCGCGGCGTAACTCATTTTTACTTAATAATTCTCCTTATGTCGCAGTGGATGCGTTCTGGGAACATAACCTGTTGGTTTTATTCGTTTTGATTTAAAATTAATACATGCAACGACAAGATTCATATAAGACTGTATAAAAATGCTGATGCAATATTAGATATATAAAAAAAGGGTTGCCATAGTGGCCTTAAGAGAAATGATGCCAGATTTGTTACTTTGGTGCGATTTTTAACAGTTATACAATAAAAACGTACACATTTTAAGAGAACGGCAAAATGCACTACTCACCCATCTTTGTACGTGTGTCTGCAAGATAAATTAAAACACTTTAATTCCGAAAATTTAGAAAAAAATATATTGTGCATATCCCCGTATTTAATTTATAATATTTTCATGAAATGTTATCAAAGTAAAAAATAGAAACACAGATTTTCGTTAAAAGTCATTAAAAAAGTTTCCGACTTTTATTTTCTTAAATAACATTTTTGGCGACTTTATTTTTAAAAATGTCTAAAGGTAAGCCTGTCCTAATACGTTTGTTTGCAAGCGCAAAATGAAAACAAAAACATTATGGGAGAGCAACATAGAGCACAACCGTCGTTTATAAATGTGTGCACATGTGTGTTTGCAAGTATAATGCTATAAACACAATCAAACGCTACCGACCATCGACTACTGACTACAAAAGTAGCTGGCTACAAAAATAGCCAAGTCGCCAGCTACTTAATTCTTTTAACGACTACCGACCACTAACTACAAAAAATAAACATCTGTTTTGACATATGTATTAAAGTTAACCAAAACAAAACAAACTTGATTTTTTTAAGTGAATTTGTGTGAAAAAAAAAATTTCAAGTGTCTCAAGAAAATTTAATTAACTTTATAAGTACTATTGCTAAAATAGTGGAAACAACGACTTCAGTGTATGAAGTGTATAAAAAACATCAGAACAAAAGTAACCGAAGATGGTGGGTCCGGCCAGTAAATATAACGAACTAAATGGAAAATTTGACAAATAAAAAGTAAATAAAAAATGCGCCAAATAAAAAGTAAATGAAAAATGTAAACAAATGAACAGAAGATTTTTATTTTTCAATGGTGCAACTATAATAGTTTTTCCACCATTTCATGCATTTATTGTATTGGCAGCACTTATCTGTTTTTTGTAGCCAAGAAAAATAGAAATTAGCCTAAGTTGGATACGGGCTACAAAAATAGCCGTGTAGTCGGTAGTTGTGTAGCGGCTAAAAGAATTATTCTCATAAGCACGCATGTATTCTATTTTTGACATCTTGTAGTCGATGGTCGGTGGACTTGATTGTGTTTATAGCATAATGCAAGAAAAAACACATTTTGGGAGAATAGCAAAAAACTCAACTACTATTTATAAATGTATGTGCGTGTGTTTGCAAGCAAATTTAAAACGCTTTTAAAACCAGCGAAGGGCAGATAGAGAACATTGAATAAAAGAGAGTAAATTAGTTGATTTACACTTAGAGAAATTTTTGAAAATATTTTCAAATTTTATGTAAATATGCAATACAAAAAAAGGAGTTCATTAAAAATATTGTTTTTATATAACAACAAAATAACAACATGCGCAACACTCCTGCTTTGTTGAAATTTATTAAGCAACTGAATACAATTTTATTTTTTTTCTTTCTGTTGTACTTGTTTTTCGGGTTGCCTCTGTTACTTTTAAGCCTTGAAACAATGAATTCAAGATTTTCAGTTTGTGGGCAGTAGTAAATGAGCGAAAACAACATCACACAAACACGTGTATGTGTTATACGGTAAATTTTTTCACATTCTGATTTCAATGTTAATATTGTTATTTCTTTTTGTTTTGACTGCTAGAAAATAGTTTTTTATTCATTTTCTCTATTTAAAATCTACTTTTATTAATTTTAAAAGTAGTATAATAAAACAAGTGTATGGTATGTTTTGGGGATTTTAAGAAATATCTTAGTAGGGAAATTTTTGTATTTGTAGCAGCTCTGGTACAAAAAAACACGAAGAGTAAATGTAAAAACCCGAAAAACTTCGTAATCCAGGCAAACCAGCGCCCACCGCTGTTTTAAACCCTTTTAATCCTAAGAATTTAGAAAAAAAATGTATCTTGTGAATATCTACACACAAAAACCTTTAAAACGATATATTTAAGTATATAAGATACTTAAAAATCAACCATAAAAAAATTGTTCCCGTATTTATATATGTATAAGATACATATATATTTCATTAAAATCGGTGGACGATAAGATACTTAAAAATCAACCATAAAAAAAAATTGTTTTCGTATTTATTTATAAGGTATTTGAAAACATATAAAAAAAAAGAAAAAAATAAAGAACAATTTTAATAAATTTGGATTTTCCTAATAATCGGCCTTAAAGTAAATAATTGTGTATTCATAAATCAAAAAAGACAACTACACTCAGTGCTCCCAGTGGATTTTTTGTTGTAATTGGGATTACAAATTTCATGAAAATCCCCAGGGGATTTTTTGGGGAAAAGCACTTTTTTCGCTGGGGATTTTTGCGGATAATAAATTATTATAAATATAATTTTTGCAATGGCAAGACCGATTTGGGCAAGATATGGGTAAACATTTCTGTCTTTTTTGCGGTTTAAAACTTTTTCAAGAAGAAATAGTTTTAAATATGCTTTTTGTACTTCGTTCGTTCGTTACTTCTGTTGAACTAGCCTTTTTCTGTAATGAATACAATAAAAATCAATATTTGCAACAGAATGCAATACAGTAGACGCTCACAAATTAGAGCTTTCAGTAATTCGAACGTCCAGAAATTAGAATCAGTGTTTGCAATACATTAAACGCTCTAAAATTCGAATTAAAAATTCTAATTTCAGAGCGTTTCTTGTTATTTGAACACAAGAAACCCGCAATTTTTTTTATTCTGTTTCAACATAGTAAAACTAAAAAGGGGGATTACCAAATTATATATGTGTTTCCTCAATTGTTGTTTTTTGTTTGTCGCATTTATGTATATATGTGGCTAGTTTATTTGTAAAATTCGAGACGCGTGTACATATTTTGGCAGTGTATCATTCGATATGTCAAATAAATGTAAAAAAAACCCGTTATCATTGGAAACAGGGGTCAAAATACTAGAAAAGCTTGACAAAGGCGTTCAAGGGGACCGGTTAGCCTTAGATTTTAATGTTACGACATCTTCAATCAGCTATATCAAATCACATAGAACAGCAATATAAAATGGTGTTTCCAACACATATCAGAAAGCAAGCAATAAGTCTTTGTAGAGCGCTGAATACCCAAAAAGTCGTCTGAGAAAAAAGTGTACAGTGACTAGGCCCATACTTAAAGAGAAAGCTTAACAAATATTTAGAGTTAAGAAACGACACGGTATTTTTAATTTAAAAAAATACATTTAATGTATTGGACTGAATTGTTACGTTTTGTTTTGTTGTTTTTATCAAATAAAATTGAATTAAAAAAAATTAAGTGTTATATTTTCGTTTTTGAAAGTAAATTTACTCAATTTTTTATTCGAAAAGAAACGTCCAGAAATTAGAATAATTCAGAAATTAGAATTACCTCAAAAACAAAGCGGTTCTAATTTGCAAGCGTCTACTGTATAAGTTATTAGAATTAATAAAAATAAATACACACCTTAAAATAATGCAACAAACAACATGTGAAACAAAATTGCACTGGCTGATGAATCAGAAGATTTTGATTCCCTAGTTTTTGAAATTATAAATATTGACGCATAATTATTTTTCTTTTGCGTTTTTACGTTAGCCTTGTTACATACTATACATGTGTACATTAGGGTGGCCATTATTTATTTTTTTTTTTTTAATTTCTTATATTCTCTCCCCCCCCCCCCCCCACCAAATCGGTTCAGTTTTATGTAAAAAAAATACAAAAAAATAAGTTGTGTTTTAGGGGGGCGTACGTCTCTCAAAGTTTGCCATCAAGCCATTTATTCTAATGTAATTTGTTTGCGTATGACTATCTTCTAAAAACAAACTGCCTATTTCACGATGTCACTCGAACGTTTACGTTCGCACAAATCACATATAAAACAAAAACAATTTTTTGAATTTTGTTTTTGTTTTATATGTTATTTGTACGAACGTAAACGTTCGAGTGACATCGTGAAATAGGCAGAAAATTTTACAAGAATATGATATAGGGCAATATTTTAGCTCTTCTAGTCAACAACATAAGCCTCCAAGAAAGTTTTTTGCTAAAATCAATATTTTGGAAAATAATTAAGAAAATAACAACAAAATGCCAAACATTTTATATACGTTTTATATATGTATATAAAAGGGGTATTTAATGTCGAGTGACCCAATTTTGAAATCGATGTCTTTCGATTTGGATAAAATCTACACAACTTGAAGGAATGAATTAAAAACCATAAATAGTTCAACAAATTAACCACAATACTAATTATTGTTAAAGCTAAGGCACGAGCTCTATGTGTTCATTTGTCCTTCAAGGTGTGCTGAAAAAGGTCAACAAGAAAAGAAAGACAAAAAAGAAAAAACAAAAAAATGTACTTTGGGCTTCAGGAAAAATTTTTGACAAAAGTACGAAAAAACAGAAGTAAGGAAGAACATGTAAAATCAATTAAAATGGATAATTATTCAAAAAAGCAAACTTCGATCTACCAAAGGTTAAAATACAATTTGGTTTAAGGATTGATGTTTGACTATTGACGTCAGCAGTCGTCGATGGCTGCGAGTGTAAAACGGCAAATCCATTTGAGAAGATCGAGTGGTTGCGATCGAAACATGTCATGGTAACCTGCCGGCCGCGGTTCGAATCCCGGCCACGGTCAAGAATGAAAGATTATCAATAACAATTTTAATTAATTTTCATGTTGTAAAATTTCTTTCTTCATAAAAATAATTTAATGAAAATTAAATTTAATGAACTTAAGCCTAATTAAAATATTAAAAAAAAATTTGGATTAAAAACCATAAATAGTTCAACAAATTAACTACAATACTAATTATTTTTTAAATTTAAAACTTGGCTAAAAAAAAAAAAATTAAATTTAAAAAAAATATTTTTTAAAAAGATTGATTAAATAGCTATCTAAGCTACTTGGGACAAAATTTGCTAACACCAATAGGTAATAAATTACATGGATGAGAAAGAACACATGTATGGCAAACTTTGACCCCCTCTACCCCTGAAACTTTTTGACCGATCTTGTTGAAAATTTGTGTCTAGACTACTATCTAATAGGACTAACCTGTAAATAGGACTAACTGTGTAAATTTCATCCAAATCGGAAGACATCGATTTCAAAATTGTGTCAATTGACATTAAATCCCCCTTTTATATATAAAAAACGTATATAAAATGTTTGGTATTTTGTTGTTATTTTCTTAATTATTTTCTAAAATATTGATTTTAGAAAAAAACTTTCTTCGAGGCTTATGTTGTTGACTAGAAGATCTAAAATATTGCCATTTATCATATTCTTGTAAAACAAACAAATTATAATTGAATAAATGGTTTGATGACAAACTTTGAGGGGCGGACGCCACAACCCCCCCCCCCCCCCCCCACCTAAAAAACAACTTATAAGAAATCAAAAAAAAAAAGTTCTCCATACAACTAACGGCCACGATGACGACAACCGACATTTTTAAGAAAATGTGGGGATTTTTGGGGATAAGAAAATAGCTATTTTTGGGATTTTTGGGGAAGAAAAATCGCAATTTGGGTATAAGGCTTAAAATAAAACTGGGAACCGTGACTACACTACCTTGATTTGTAACGTTCATTGGAAATGCGAGGCAAATTGAACCATTCATTCCCATTTTCATACTTCCACTTATTTATCTACATGTACCATCATACTATCAAATTGATCAAAATTAAAATTGAAAAGACGCAAAACGAATCAAAGCAAATCAAGACCATAGTGGGTATTTTAATTTACTAAACTAAAACGGTTTAAGTAAAATATTTTAAAAGGCATTTTAATTTTTTATTTCATTAACCATTTTGTTCGATTGTTACTTTTTAATAACAAATAATTGTTAAAATTAAGAAAAGTAATTAGGAAACTTATGACTAGAGGCGTTACTTTTAGGATAAATTCAAATTAAAATTTTTAATAACACATTCACGATTTAGTTTTTATCCAATTTATAGTAGAAAAAGGATTTGTATTTATAAGTTTTTACACTCTTATGCAAAAAAAAGTTTTAAGTTCACGTTAGTTAACCAACACATTAAGCCCAGCACAAGTGTATGGGCTTATTGTATTGGTTAACTAATGTGAACTTTAACTTTTTTTGCATAAGACGGTAAAAACTTATTTTTTTTTTAAAGAAAACTAATTTAAAACAATGATAAAATATTGGTAATTTTTAAATAAAACACCATGTTTTCTATATGTATAACAGTAATAATGTGTTTATGCATTGAAATGTATTAAAATTGTTGTCAAGTAAAAATGTTACTTATGTCCATATTACGGTTTACAACTCAACTCTAGTTCAGTTGAAGTTTTGCAGTTTTTGTATTATGTTTTAAAACTCTGTTAAAGTGCCGTTAACAAAAACAACAAAAATAAACAACCCATCACTATCAGTTGTTTTAATTTCAACTGAATTAAGTTGAGTTGTAAATTATTATAGAGGCATTAGTTTATGCAAAATCAATCACCTTAATTTAATTTGACTAGAACTTGAGGCAAATAAATATTATTCTAAACCCAATACCCAGTTAATACCCTGAACAATAAAAAATATTAAAGGCTGCCAGGCTACCAAAAAACGTATCCAATCTAATAAACGGCCATACAAAACATGAGGTCGTTCCCAGCTGTAAAATAATAAATTCAATCAACATAACGCAAAACACTGGTAAATTTAAACTTACGGATTACAAAACATCTTTTTAAGATCTACTTTTTCTTTACAATATGGGCAAGTTTGTTTTTTACCTACAATGCACCAGCCCCGTATGCAGAACTCATGAAACACATGATTGCAGGATAATTTATAAGTATTTTCAATTATGCCTTCTTCCTTTTCACTTACTAGCAACATATTGCCACAAACTGCACATACATTGTCTTCCAAATGTCTGGTAGGAATTCCTTGAGGTGTATAGTACTACAATCGTTTAATAAAAATATTAAATGTACATATTATGTATCTATGTAAATATAAACAATTAAATTGACCACATTTTTACTCACACCAATTAACGCTGCCATCTTTTCTGAACATATTTCTGATATGTCTCTACCTAAAACACCAATATAAAGGCCATAGAATACAAACATCAAACCAACATCCATCCAAATATTTGGAGCTTGATTAAATATAAAATTGAAACCCAGAAATGTTGCCATCATTATTAAATAACCAACAATACCAAGACCGTAGCTTAGTTTGTAAATAAAATAAAACCATTTATAAACGAGCCTGTTAAAGTGTGAACAAAAAATAATTACTATAATTATTATTACTATTATTATTTTTAGCAGAAACACTTAAAATGTAGAAGATCTTTTTTTTGTAAATATGTACATACCTTGGTGTGGTTCCTTGTATGGGTTTACTAATAGCACGTCTTATAACTATTGCTGTTATGATCGAAAATATTGACCAGATTATAATAAAACGCATCCAGCCATAAAAAAATGATATGCCTAAAGGTAAAGTCCACATTGCGAGTAGCGTTACAGCCTAAAATAATAATCGGATTGTCTGAACTTTTAATTAATTAAATAAAAAGATAATAATATATACTTATTCAAATACCTCCGTGAGGTAATTAAACGTATAACTTTGATGTATGAAAAAAACAATGGGATTTGCTGTCTTTAATTTTATCTGTAATGCTTATTGAGATGTCTTGTCATATCCTACTAACAAAAGCGTTCTCATACATACAAACACAGAAAAAGAGATTTCAGTAACATCTGCTAACAGACTTCAACGTTAGGCGTTAATTTTGTCTGGTTATGTGTATGCAATTAAAAATAAGAACACAAAATGTCATGGAAATGCAGATGCTTTTTCAAGATTTCCTTATAAAGAAGACGAAGATTTTGATAAACAAATAGAAATTAATGAAATAAATATTGAAGAGGAATTTAAAAAGATTGCAAAATTTTCCAAACAAAATATTTTAATAAAAGTATTAAATTATATTAAAAATGGTTGGCCAGAAAATGAGAAATATTTTTTTTTTCTAATTTTCTAATTGTTGCCATATTACCGTCACCGAAATAGTTTAACATTTAATGGAAATGCTATAGTTTTACTAAATTATTTGAACCGTGTCGTTATCCCCAAAGGATTAAGAAAGCAAGTTTTACAACTGGTACATCAAGGCCATTGGGCTATAGTTAGGATGAAACAAATTGATTGTCACAGACAACGGTACACAATTTACTAAAAGCGATTTTAAAACGTTTTGTGAAATACATGTAATACATCATATGTAAAACTAGTCCAAATGCATCTGCAAATCGCCTGCTGAGCTTTTACATGGTCGACAACCTCGAACGTTACTTTATCTTTTAAGTTCTTCAATTTCCCACACTTTCTGCTTGTATAATATAAAATTTCTTATTCAAATTAGGAGGTAAATGGGTTCCTGGGAAAATATTACAAAAGCTAGGAAATATGATGTTTTTAGTTGAAGTTGATGTTATAAACACAACTGGGACGAACGACGAACTTCGCATAGTATGACGAATTCGTCGGCAAAAATTCGTTGCGTAAATTTGTCAAATGAGATACAATAAGTGCGTGAATTTCAGGTATTAATGTGACTTGAATTTTTTTAATTTATAAAAATAAATACTTTGGACGCTATATTATATAAACATTTTCATCCATTTTCATCAAGTTTTCTGTCATTTCTTTCTATCATTTTCTTAACACCAACGTGAAAAAAGTGACTACTCGCTCATTCACTTCTTGTAGGGAATTGCACATGTCTGCCAAAATTGACAAATCCAGAAGGTTCTTAATTTTTTCCTTCACACGTTAATTTTTTTTTTATCTGACATAACCTAAAATCTCTCACAACAGCAAATTATCAGGCCCGTCACAGAAATCAATTCCGATCGAAAGTGGAAGTGGTTTCATATCTTGCTTCACATAAAACGAAATCACTTTCGATCGGAATTGATTTCTGTGACAGGCCTGTATATACTGATTTATATTTTGATTCACTTTTAATTGTATTTTAGTTAATTAAAAATTTTGTCTTTTTTTCAAAAGAACATGTTAACCACATGAGGTTAAAATATATATTTTAATTACATCTGATGTCAGATAGTTTGTCAGTTCAAAATAGAACACGCTCTGATTGAAAATTTTTAAACTGCAAATTCCAGATGACCTTTACAAAAGCAAATTTCAATTTAAAATATTAGTGTAATAAATGCTATATGGTTGAGCCCTAGGTTTGTATTATTTTAGTTAAATCTTAACATTTTTTTATATTTTCAATAAAAAACATATAAAACCTTTAGAACAAGTAAGAAAGTATAGTCGGTCAAGCCCAACCATATGATACCCTACACCACAGTATTTAAAAACACACCATGCTTATATGTCCATATTAATATGGATTTATCTATGTTTATAAACTTCATTAAAATCGGTTTAAAAGTTTGTGAGATGCAGAAATTGCCCCCTACTTCCCCTTGTGGTCCTATTTTTGAAAACCTGTATAGCTTATGTGTCCATATAGATATGGATCTATCTATGTCTTAAATTTCATTAAAATCGGTTTGAGAGGCAAAAATTGTACCTATCTCCCCTTGTGGTCCTATTTTTTAAAAAATGCACACCTTTTGTGTCCATATAGATATGGTTCTATCTATGTTTTAAATTTCATTAAAATCGGTTTGATAGTTTCTGAGAGGAATAAATTTCCCCCTATCTTCCCTCGTGGTCCTACGATTCGGCCCATTTTCAATAGGCTTGGTCCTTGTGCCAATAAGAACCTATGTCCCATCAAATTATCTCCAAAATTGCGACCTGTACTTTGCGCACAAGGTTACATGGACAGCCAGTCAGCCTGCCAGCTGAGTCAATCGGTATACTTTAAGGTGGGTCTAGGACCAATATTTTAAGGCGTTACACACATCAGCACAAATGCATAATACCCTCTCCACTATTGTGGTGTGGGTATCCAATATATATACAGGGCTGGGCAGTATTTGAAATACATGTATTTGAAATACGTATTTAAAATACAAATACGTATTTTGTATTTGTATTTTAAATACATGACGTGCAAGTATTTTGTATTTTATATTTTAAATACATATCCAGCAAGTATTTTGTATGTTGTATTTTAAATACATACAATAAATATAAGTAGTTTGTATTTTAAATACATAAAAAAATGGGAGTATTTTGTATTTTAAAAACATAGTTTACAAAATATATTCTGTCAGTTTATTGATGGTTGATTGCATTTTAATCTACCAAAATATAAAAAAAATATGGTGTCACTTTTCATCTTTCGTGAAAAAAGTTTCCGCACCGAAAGCGTTGAAGTTTTGTTTTTATTTTTTATTTTCATCATTAAATCAGTGGCTCTTGTCTTAAATAAGTTCGTTTTTGTTTAAATTCATATATAATCTTCAACATTAAACCATTTTTCATAAGTCTAATGCAAAATCAAAAGGGTTTCAATTTCCAAAAATAAAATTTACACATAATATGGAGTTTTGAAATCGCTTACGGTGCGGAAACTTTTTTCACCGAATCAGTTTAAAAAACAGTTTTTTATTATTAGAACAAAATTCCCCACATGGCGCTGGAGTGGTATTTTGCACTCAAAAAAAGTTACAAACTTAATGTACATGACGTGGAAGTATTTTGTATTTTATATTTTAAATACATACAATAAATGGAAGTATTTTGTATTTTAAATACATACAGGATGTGTAAGTATTTTGTATTTTGTATTTTAAATACATAACCTGAAAGTATTTTGTATTTTGTATTTTAAATACATGACCAGCAAGTATTTTGTATTTTGTATTTTAAATACCGCAAACCATGTATTTTGCCCAACACTGTACAATAATACAATTGGAATGGGCATATTCAACACATTACAAAAGACCTTAATCAAAGATTGATCATAATAAAGTGCTTATGTAACCTATATTCCTTTCCTAATATCTGTTATCAAATCGTTGATCTTATCTAAAATTTACTACGGCATCTATCTACGGTTTTCCCCTAAAACAACTCTTATAAAGAATAAAATTATACAAAAATATGCCCTAAGAATAACATTTAAAGCTTTAAAATCTGCACCAATCTACAACATGCTGTTCGAAGCTGGCATCAATCCCATTGAAACGAGCAGAGATACAATAACATTTAATATTTTAAAAAATATCCTCAATAGTTCAGATTCTCCCATATTTAAAATATGCTTTAAACTTTCAGTAAAATCTACTAATAACAAAATACAATCAACTATTAGCCGAATCTTTAACTTTGCAAAACTGCAAGACCTACCAATAAATGGACACAGCAAATCTTTGACAGCTTCCTATCCACCTTGGCTTCTACCATTTAATAACATTAATTTAACATTAGCTTAGTTTCCTAAATCTGCCCCACCTTCCGACACATATAGACGTTGTTCTAATAGAATTATATCCGAGCATGGGAACTGTAAACTTATTTTTACAGACGGCTCTAAGAGTGATGATAAAATTTCTTATAGTGTAACAACTACCGACTCCATCATAAAAACATCAGTACTGCCTTCATATTGCAATATTTAAAACAATTCAATATTTGGGTAACACAACAACTGAAACCATTATTTGTTGACTCTCTGTCAGCATTACGTGAAATACGCAACATACATAATACAAACCATTATTCCACACTAATAAGATTCTCCCTAGTCGAAAATACTAACATTAAACTGCTGTGGGTCCCTGGACATTGCAACATTCAGGGAAATGAATTTGCGGATTCAGCTGCCAAAAGTTCTCTAAATTCACCCCTTTTTCTAACCTCAAATTTTAACATACATGATATTTTAAACCACATTAAGAACATATTGACCAGACAAAGTTGAAGGTATGGGATTATCTTAATTTGAATTACGGCTCTTTAGACAGCAGGTCATATGTGAAACTTAGACTTGGACACACATATTCTTTTTATATCAGACTTTTATCCAGTTTAGTTTTTTTTTTTATTTAATTTTGTTTAAGAATGCATCATTTTTTCAAAATTAACAGAAAATTCTAATAAAATATCTATTGACCAATTATTAAAATGTTTGGATTTTCTTTGTTACGGATATAACGATAAGGATATATAATATCGTCGCTGTTTTTGCTAACTGACCTAACTGAAATTTTTTTGAAAGTTGAGTTAAGTAATTAAAATAAAAATAATTGTCGTTTTCTTTATTTAACTCCTAACAAAAGATGTTATACTACATAACAAATAATGCATTAACCCAATTTCGTTCGTATTTTGGCTAGGAAATGACTATATTTTAGACAAAAAACATTAAAAGTGCTCTCCTGTAAAATTTGTGAAATGCTAGTTAGGTCGGTTAGTGAAAACAACGACGGTATTGCCGGCACAATCAAGCTCGATTTAGCCGTGTTCTGTAAATATTTTTTTATTTACCGAATAAGATCTATAGTGCCTTTTTTTCCATTGTATCAAAGCAATTTGTGCTACTATAAGTGTGGCAAACAATATAAGCACCATTTCCGAATGCATAGCTTCATGGCCCTTATGTTTTTCATGTCTCATCTGATGTTCATATCTAAATAAAATAATAAAATATCAACTTCAAAGCATGTTCAAAACAATTTTGAGTTGTATCTATGTATATTTCTGTAATCAGCATACAACATACCTCATTTTTTCTTCAGGTGTCATTTCTTCCTGCGACTTTTATTTAAAATATAACATTAAAATATATAAAATATATATGAACATTACTTTTAAATAAAAACAAATTTGTTTACCTTATTAAAGTCGACAGGAGCGTGCAAGTCTCGATGATCCATCATGGCAATAATAATTATATTCTAATCTGAATAGATAAACTCAACTTTTTACGATTTTTTAAATTTAACATTAATAGTTATTAACAATTTTTATTATCTCAATAAAATTTGTAAAAAATATAAGTCTGCATTTCACAGAAAAAATATATAAATAACTAATCACAATAACATGACAGTTTAATTTTTTTATTGTGACGTTGCGAGTTTTTATTTACTGCCCGTCTATACCTGATATAAATATTGCGACATATATTGCAGAAAATGTCTAAATTATGTTATCTTTAATGTAGACAGCAGTTTTTTGTGAATATTTATTGCCGGCAATTTGTTTTATTTTATTGCTAACATAAAACGTAAAATTTGGTTGTCAATTAAAAAAAAGAAGCAAAAAGTGTGGGAAAGACATTAAGCCCCTAATAAATTTACAGTTTCTAGCAGCCAATTTCAATTTTCAATAAATTTCTTACGTTTTAAGTTGTATATTTTTCTTTTTTGTAACTGATAATTGATTGGGTAAAAAAGCAGAAGTTTTTTTGTCTCAATTTTTTACTCTTTTTTGACGCTCGCCAAGGCAAATTCACAAATTCTGTTACGAACCGTTTGGTCTGGCGAGGTTTCCCACTAGCTCTTGTGCATTTTTTCTCGGGAGGTTCCAACCCTCCTCACCAGCCACGTATTCGAACACTAAAAAAAAATGAAACACAAAATAAAACTCAAAACTATCACTACACAACAACCTACCACCACATAAAGAATTTTGAGACTGATGTTTGTCTCATTATGCCCTCCCAACCATGTCATGGATGTCCATGGTGTTTTTTCCGTGGTCGATATGTCAAAGTTTGTATACAAACTAGTTTTGAACAACTGGATTTGAACTTCGCATTTCATAAGGACCCAGAATACCCAGAACCACAAAGTATACAGAGATGAAAAAAGTGACGTGTGAAAAAGGCCCAAGTCAGTTGCGAGAGCAGCTTTCGAAGAAAGAGACAGAAAGCTTTTTTGGTAGTGAAGTGGCAAGGTTTAAAAACAAACCGCAACATTCAACCAGTGTTGCCGTTAGGATACGAAAGATACATTTTTCGTATCTTTTGACCACTTCAAGTATCATGTATAATCCTGACATTTTTCGTATCTTTTGAATCTGTACGCAAAATGTACAGAAACAAAACATTCGAGAATTTTGAGCAAACAAGCAGCCAAGGGGCATTGACTAAAATGTGAGGTCAACTCTACAACAACACTGCTTCTGTGGTCGGATTGTCAAAAATAAAAAAAGGTTAGTTTACATAAAAAACTAGTTTGCATACACACTTTGACAAGTCGACCACCGAAAAAAAACACCATATGTTGACTTGACCCCAACTTCTAGTGAATTCGCCTTGATAGCCTAAACCTAAATCGATAATGACTAGTAGTGCGAAGTTGTTCTGAGGAAATATGAAAATCTTTTTTATTTTCAGGAAATTTATATGAACTTTTCAATATAATCGCCTTAGTACAAACGCCTTAACTCGTATATTAATTTTTACAAAAATGAATTTGTTTTGATAACATCCAAAGATAATTACATATAATTTATTTTAAAGTTTGCTTACTGTATTTTTGAAAAACTACATATGTACATAATATTTATGACTTAAATAAATATAAAAATTAATTTATACGAAATCATTTTCTTTACAATATTAATTTAAATATGAAATAAAAATGTTATGTTAATAAATGTTAAACGTTAAAAATGGATTTTAAAATTTGTTTCAAAACGTATCTTTTTGGAAACTAAAATGTATCTTTCTCGAAATTTCACTGGCAACACTGCATTCAACACAAATAGCGTGATCAAAACAAAAATAGCAAAATAAGCGACCGTACACGACATGTTTTTGTCATCTGACATGTCAAATTTTCCACTGCAAAACACATACATGTCGTGTGTTACCTTTTTAACTTTGCTTCTGTAAAAGTCAGACGCAAAGTCATCTGACAAAATTTCAATTAGAGCGTGCTCTATTTTCTTCTGACAAGCCATCTGACATCAGAAAGCTATGCCGGCAAGAAACCGGCAGCGGCGTCCACTATTGACGGAATCATTAGCCGGCTGAAGTTAATTTTTTACAATACCGAGATATGTTTGATCATCTTACCATTGAATAGAATTTATGTGAATATATATATAAAAACCGTTTTATTATAAAATCCTAAATAGGTATCTTTGAATTAAAAGAAAAAAATGTTAAGATGGCTGAACTATTTTACGGCGCAAATAAAACTTTTCATGGCGGCAGCAAGTTATTTTGAAACCGAGCACTACTTTGGTTTCTGCAATAACAATACGAAAAAAACAGAGACAATGTCAGAAGCAATGTACGTTTGTGACCGAATATTACATAGCGTCTTCAACTGACAATTTTTTGTCATACCAAACGTCAAAGTCTATATAAAAAAAACTCGAAAATTTTTGTCAGCGTTTTTTTAATATGAAGTTTGACGTTTGGTATGACAAAAAATTGTCAGGTAAAGACGCTATGTAATAAAGCTTATGTAAAACAGCGATTTTGACAGACATGCACAATTACATGTGACTTGAAAATTTGACATGTCAGATGACAAAAACATGTCGTCTATATGCGCCTTTATTAGTTCAACAAACGTTGTTTTTTGTGGAAAAAAATATATTTATAATATTGTTTTGTTTTATAATGTTATTTACTTACTTAAATATTATTTACTCGTGTTGTGGTGAACTAAAAATTTAATTTTTACAAAAGCTTTGCAAATAAATATCAACTAAATAAATTTGTGTTCATTGTATTGCGGCATAAAAGATGATGCAAAGAGAAATGAAAAAGGGCAGCTTTCTTAAAAAGAGACAAAAAAAAAACGCAAAATCTTCCGTCTCGTGACATCTCTGTATACTTTGTGCCCAGAACTTTATAGGGTATAGGACCTTTGGTGAAGGGTATAAAAAACAAACTTAATTATAAAAAAAATGATTTTTGGGATTTCAGTATTTTGGTCATAACTCTGGTATTTCTAAACCGATTTGACAGATTTATATACCGACGTGTTAAAGAAGAAGTTATTTTGGTTATAAAACTTCGACTCGGGAAGATCTATGGTTCCCGAAAATGGGTATTTTTAAAAAAAAAAATTAATATTTTGGTCATAACTTTTTCGTATCTGAACCGATTTTCCCGTGTTTTTCAGAAAATATTTTCTATTAAAAATTTCCGATCTTTTGATATATAAGGCGTAACCATAGGTCATATGACAGTCCAAAAAATCAGGCTTTTATACAATTTTTGATATTTTTTGTACGGGAGGTACCACGCCCACTTCTTCAATCCCGCCCACATTTTGTGGGATGCTGTGTATTGATAACGTTAATGTGTGTACCTAATTTGGAAACTTTGGCTCTTGCCGTTCTCAAGATATACGGAAATAAAAAAATACAACAACAACAAGGGATTTTTGGGCAAAATCAGAGGCAGTCGTGGTTTTTTGGTCATATCTCAGCCATTTGTGGACCGATCTTGCTGAATTTCAATAGCAAGAAATGGTAGACTATATAAGACATAAATGTAAAACAACCTAGTCGATATCATGTCTGCAGTATCCGGAAAACACATATCAAACGTAAGACGGACATACGGACATCGTTAAATCAACATCTCTCCTCATAAGGACCCAGAATATATATACTTTATAGGGTCTAAGATCAATATTATGGAAATTACACACGGAATGACAAACTTATATATATCCTTTTCCACCTGAGGTAAAGGGTATAATAATATTTAGTATGGGAGCCCCCTTAAGAAGCACAGATAGGGGGTTAGTATGTTAATAAAAAATGTATGGGGGGGGCCCCCATAGTCAGTCTTACATTTTACCCCTCTAGGAGCGACTCAGGGACAGTTGTGAAGCTTTTTTTGGTTTTTGTATCGTTTTCCTCTAGCTTTGACCCCGATGAGGAGCCATTTACCCCCATCCTACCCCCCTAATTTTTTGGCTCATGCGTTTTTATATAAACTTCACAAAATTTGGGGTTCTAGCGTATCGAAATCAGAAAGTCGTGCACTATTCCAACCCTAATGTACATACATTTCACATATTTAAATTGTGTTCTTGATAAAATTATAAAAAAAATTCTGAATTTTTGCAATATTTTTAATAGCAAATTATATACAGCTGCGGTAAAAAAATAGCACCAGGATAAAGAAAAAAATTCTTCGTTAGATATTTGTAAAAAGGCCAAACTGATTTCATTGAATACTTGTCATAAGATACTAACAGGACTGTCAAACAATATTTAATAAAAAGCAATTGATTTGGTTTTTTATTTGATATAAAATTTTTAACTTTTTCAAAACAACTCAAAAAAATAGCACTACAGCTCTTATTCTATTAAAAATAAATACTTAAACTAAAAATTAATTAAAAATTTTGAATTCTGTTTTTTATGATGTCTTCTCATATTGAAATTAATATTTTGTTGCGTGCCCATTATAGGCAATAACCTCTGCACAACGTTTTTGCGTCGATTTCACCAGATTTTGGCACCTCTCTTTCGAAATTCTGTTCCAGAACTACCACCCAAAGGGCTTCGTTACTTTTTGGTTGTATTTGGGATACTCCCTTCTTTATA
Source organism: Pollenia griseotomentosa (assembly GCA_963931875.1). Lineage (NCBI taxonomy): Eukaryota > Metazoa > Arthropoda > Insecta > Diptera > Polleniidae > Pollenia > Pollenia griseotomentosa. The sequence continues at coordinate 145,216,439 of OZ007563.1, read as the reverse complement.
TCTGTCTATAAGTTCTCGAGTGGATTTAGATCTGGGGACTGAGCTGGCCATTCCATAACGTTTACTAAATTGTCCTGAAACCACTTTTTGGCAAGTTTGCTGGTCAATGTCTTGCTGAAACACACAACCAACCAGCATTTTCTTAGAAACATATGGTAGCATTACTTCCTGGGTGATACTAAAGTATAGTGTCCTATCCATGATTGTTCTGATCCAATATATGGGTCCTACCCCATAGTAGGAAAATCACCCCCATACCATAATACTTGAACCACTATGTTTTTTTGCGACCACGTGTCTCCGACTTTTGAGTAAATTTTATTGCATTTACAATCATTTTATTGGAGCACCCATTCAAGTTTCTTATTTACGAATATGATTTATGTTTAGAAACCATTTTTTTATAAAAGCACGTTTTTCAGGTGTACAATGCTTTCCACGTCCCATTTCTATGAAAATCAATAATGTAATATGCGATGAATTATTTTATTTTTTTTTTTACCTTTAGTATTGATCCTTTTATTTCAACTATTAAATCACTTTTAATATTTTTTAAATAATTTTTGTTATTCGGTGCTATTTTAATGACTGCACTGATGCAGAGTTTTTTATAATTTCGATCATTGAAAAAAGAACCGGTAACATTTTTTGGAAAAAACAGAGACGCTCAGAGAGAATATAAATATTACAACAGTATTGCATACTTAATTTAAAATAATTAGCACAATATATTTGTTTTCACTAGAGTGCACATAGAATAGGCTATTGGTGCTATTTGTTTGACCGGCACTGTACATTTCAAAATATTGCACATTAATCAATGTTTGGATAGTATTTCAAAGGATTATGACAATAGTTCTTGTTCGGTGACATCTGTTTCTAAGTTACTATTAAGTTAGCTTTAGAAAGCATTGATGTCGAACTTATTAACCTTAAGCTTGGCAAACTGCATAAACATACCTACACACGTATGTACATAAAAAAAATTTCAAGTTGTATTGTGCATCCACATATTTTATCGGTTTAATAAAGATTTGAATTAAGAATTACCAACATTTTGATAAAAAACAAAAAAAAATCGATTTTAAAAGCCCAATAATCGATTTTAGTATAAAATCGCATATGTAAATTCGATTGCGAAAAATCGATTTTTTTAGCACAAGATCGATTTCGATTGGAATTGAAATCGATTTAGCATTCCCTAGTTTATAGGCAGAAACACTCTTCCGAAAAGAAGTTTGTATTAGGGCCATATGAAATTATGTACCGATTCTCACCATTTTCTGTAGGCTTTGTCGTTATGTATTGAAACCTATGTACAAAATTTCATCGAATTACCTAAAATGTAGCGTCCTGTACCTTGCGCACAAGGTTACATCGAGAAACAACCAGCCAAACGGAGAGACATCGTTAAATCAACTCAGTAAAGGATTCTGAGTCGATCAGGATACTACTTATATTTTTAAGTGCTAAACACAAACGCATATTACCCTCTCCACTATTGTGGCGTGTGTACAAAAACTTAAGAAGAAGCAAACATTTATATTTTTTTATTCAAAGGCGCTTGGTTGACAGTGCCACTAAAAGCCGTTACACACTATCCCACAAAGTCTTACGTATTTTTCAAAAATGCTTCCCTGATCTAATTATTCTTTGAACATTTTTAAAAAACAATAACAACTTATCATGACAGGGTTGCATTTTCGTAAACTACTAAAGACTTTGTGGGATAGTGTATAACGGCCTTAAACAATATACAAAAGTGGCGATTTGGAAACTCTTGATCCCAGGCTTCCTACATTAATACGAGTTCATATACTTATGTAATTAGAAATTGTATTATTGTAAAGAAAAGTGAGTAAATCCACCTCAAAGATATGATAAAACTTCGTGGATATTTTTTTTAATTGTACCAAAAATGGATGAATTGCACCAGTGTACCAATAAAATTTCGATTGTACCAAATTTGGAACAATTGTACCACAAATCCCATCAGCAGGGTTGTTAGGCTTTTTTTTAAGAAAATCGTCAAACAAAATTCGTCAAAATCGTCACGAACTTTTAACAAAATCGTCAAATATTTAAATTTAGAAATCAGAGACAATTTATTGCATTGATTGGTTCAAAAATATTAATTTTTAGTAAGAAATTGGTTAAGTTTTATTCTATTTATTTCATCAAGTAGGCTGAAATATATTTATTATTTGAAAAGAAATACATAAGAAAAATATAATTTCATAAAAACAACAAAAAATTTATTTATTTCGTTTATCCATATTCACAAAAACATTAAATAAAAAAGAAAATCTCATTTGCTATTAACTAGAGCTATCTTTAAATGATTAATTTTTAGCGCTATCACTTTTGCAAATGGTTTTTACAGTTAAAGGTGCTAAACCAAAGGTTTTGTCTATATCAACAGCCTTTTCACCCAACTTGAAACTTTTTATTACGTCCAATTTTAATTCCAAACTAATGCATTTTCTTCTCTTTGCACTCAATTTTCTACCAACTTCTTATTAAGAACTAACTTTCCTAATACGCAACTATAATAACTTACCTAACAAAATTAAATGGTAATTCGCCTTTTTACACGCAAATAGAATAATTCTTCACATGTGATTATTACTTCAGTGAAAAAATCCAATCGTATGTAGCGACGCAAATCAAAATCATAAAAACACAAAGCGGATTTAACCAATTTTTAAATAGCGACTCAAATAGGACCGACGCAAATCGGGGCTCTAGTGTATATTTTTTGCAGTATCGATGGCATTGAATTGAAGAATTCGAATTACTAATGCTTCTAACGAAAGCCAAATGGAATTTTTTTTTTTTATTTAATTTCCAATAATTTTTGTATTTCGAAAAATTGATTTTTACGTTTTGGACTGTTTTCAATATAATTGTTAATATTTCTTGTAAGTGTTTTATTGATTCCAGAAAATCGTCATAACACTATTTCTTTTAGTAAAAAAATCGTCAATCGTCATATTAATGTATTTTCTCAAAAAAATCGTCCAAATGACGAAAAATCGTCACATCTAACAACCCTGCCCATCAGTGCTACTAGGTGTGATCCCGTACTCAACGTTGGGAAACTGTTCCCGTACTCAAAGTTTGGTAAAGTGAGAGCTTTAAAGAGCAAAATATTCTTCTTCTTCTTGCACGAAGTAGCCCGTACCAGGGTTGTCAGATTGATTTTGATCTTTTTCGCTAAATTCAAAGTCAAATATCGCCAAAATCCGAAATAATGTTCAAAAAACAAATTCTTAAAACTTTGTATTTGTTGTAAATGTAGTTGTGCAAAAGAAAGCGTTCTTTTTTTGTTTAATTTAAATTTGTTATTAATAATTCAACAAGTTAAGAGTGCTATATTCGGCTGTACTGTTCGACAGTTCGAATATTTCAGGAGTGAAATCTATATGATGTCTATTTATTATTAATTAATCTTTATAAAACAGACATCAGCATTAAAATTGGTTCCGGCTAAGACCTATATAAAATTATTGAGCGACAATCTTGAGTAAAATATCTTGGTTCGTAACAGTTTAAGCCGAACTTAAATGATTTTCAGGAGGGGGACTTATATTGGAGCCATGGTAAGTTATGAACCAATCATTCCAAAATTCCGCAAAGGTATTTCTTGTATTAAAAAACATAAATTTACATTTCAATACAGTGGTGAAATTAGTTTTATCGTTTACAGTGAATTTCAGAAGGCTGCTATATATGGGATCTAAGGTAAATTATGGACCGTATGCCACAAAATTGCATTACTTTTTTTCTGGCCATAAGAAACTAAGTTGGAAGAAATTTTACCACAATAAATATATCTGCTACGATTTTAGGCGTATTTAATTAATATACCAGAGTGGGCTTTATATGGGGCATATAGTAAATTATGAACCGATCATCACGAAATTTTTTAGTGCTATTTCTAGTCCTATAAAACTAAGAAGTATTCAATTTTATTCTGATACTATTAATTACGGCTTTAGGCGTACGAAACTGTTTTCCGGGAGTAGGGTTAACATGGGGCCTAGGGTAAATTATGGATCGATCTGCATGAAATTTCAGTGTAATTTCTAGTCTCAAAAAACTATGACGTGCCAAATTTTGTTGTGAAAGCATTATAAATTACGGTTTTAGGCGTACTAAACTGTTTTCCGGGAGTAGGGTTTATATGGAGCCTAGGGTAAATTATGGACCGACCTTCATGAAATTTCACTGTCTCATTTCTAGTCCAAAAAAACTGTGACGTGCCAAATTTTGTTATGATAGCATTAATAATTACGGTTTTAGGCGTACTGAAATGTTTTCCGGGAGTAGGGTTTATATGGGGCCTAGGGTAAATTATGGACCGATCTTCATGAAATTTCACAGTGTGATTTCCAGTCGAATAAAACGAGCATTTCAAAATCTCATATCATTCCGCGCATTTTTCCACAATTTATATTAGTTTTTGTAACAAAATTATCAATTTTCTTTAGGAGGTGGTTCCACATTTGGATTCATAGCTCTGATCCTGCTGCACCGATTTTGCTGGATTTCAATCTCGAACTGCTTAGGATAACTACAAGCAATTTTACACCCAGTTTGTTTATTTCTTTTGAGTTTTTCGAAAGTGATCGTGTTTTGAAAAGACGGACAGACAGACGGACATGGCAAAATCGACTTAGAATTAGTCAAGGAGCCAGAATATATATACTTTATGGGGTCTGAGATGAATAATAAAAAAAGTTTCACACGGAATGACAAACTTAGTATACCCTCTTCACAACTTATTGTGGTGGAGGTTATAATAATTTAAATAAAAAACAGAAATAAGGAAAAACATGTAAAATCAATTAAAATGAATAATCATTCAAAAAAGCAAGTTTCGATCTACCAAAGGTTAAAATACAATTTTGTTTAAGGATTGATGTTTGACTATTGACGTCAGCAGTCGTCGATGGCTGCGAGTGTAAGACGGCAAATCCCTCTGAGGAGATCGAGTGGTTGCGATCGAAACATGTCAGGTTACCTGCCGGCCAGGGTTCGAGCCCGGCTACAGTCAATAATGAAAAATTACCAATAACAATTTTAATTAATTTTCATGTTGTAAAATTCCTTTCTTCATAAAAACAATTTAATGAAAATCAAATTTGATGAACTTAAGCCTAATTAAAAATATTAAAAATTTGGATTAAAAACCATAAATATGTAGTTCAACAAAATAACCACTTATTAACTTAAATATTAAATAATTTTAAATGTTTTTCTTTGTTTTATAAGTTTCTTTATATTTTGCACTCCGTTCACTTTATTATTTTTTGAATTTCATTTTCTTAATGATTATATTTATAGACTATTAATTTTCTTAATGATTGCGTTTATAGACTATAAAAAACATATTTTTAAATGTTTAATTTTATTTTCATTCCATTTATTTTTTCGTCTTAATTCAGAAAATTCATTTATCACTTCTCGAGCATGTAAAGTACCATTGCTGGCCAATTTATAGTGGAAAACTTTATCTCTGCGTTCTTTTTTTTTAGCCCATGTTTCTACTTCTTCACCTGATAAAATATAATTTCCATCCACAGCAACAAATTTCAAAGCGTCTTTAACACCATCGGCATAATGCTGTTCTTGATAATCAAGGATTCTTCTTTTTATTACAGGTTTCCTCTTTGGGCCTTCGGATTGAAATTCAAAATCTTCATATGAATTTACAAAACAGTCATTACCTTTTAACAACTTTACACAATTTCTATGTTTAGTTTTTATTTTTGTCGAGTTATTTTTAGTATTGACTTCGTAAAATTCGTAATGTTGCTTCAAAATTTGATTTAATTTCTTTGCCAAATGTTTTTGCATGGATTCGGGTAAATTAAAATCAGTTCCAGGATTTTTATTATCTTCAATGGTATAACGTTGGGACTTTGGTATATCTGTTAAGGTATAATTTTTAATAAACTATTTATTTTTAAAACATATAATAAGTTTTGATTTATAAATTCTATATTAAAATATGTATTAGTAATGAAGTACATATGTACTATTAGGGCACTAATTATTTTTCAATTAAATAAATAAATAAAAACAAAAAAAAAATTATCGGGAAAGGGGAACAATTAATTTTTTTTCAGTTTTTTTTGTAAAAATGTTGCCATTAAATAATAACTTTACAATTAAATGTAAAATAATCGAAATGTGTTTGTAAGTATCGTTCGAAAGAGATATAAAAGGCATAATTTGGTTAACAAATGTTGAAGTTATTAGAATTTCCCCAGGACATTAACGTGTCTCAGGCCACATGAACAAGAAATGTAGGAATAAAATAAACATATTTTCAGAAGTATTTAAAACAGAGCTAATTTGTACTTAAAATATACCCGTATTTGCTTGTATATAAGTTTTTGTCTTCGTAGGATGCCGTTAACCTATTACCAGGTATGACCAAAAATAATAATTTTTTAACTGCAGTTTCAAAATTCCATTTTCAAATTTTTAAAAATTGTTGGCCATATTTTGACGGCTGAGTCCGATTTCCTTACTTTTATAAAAATCGGAACAAAAATATACAATATTTCGCTATTTTTCCTTTAGAAATTCCAAAATGTCAAAATTTAACCTTTGACCTTCATAACTTTAGGGTTATTTATTTAATGGCAACATTTTTAGAAAAAAATGAAAAAAATTATTTTTTTTCTCTTTGTAAATGCACCTTCAAACTTGAGAGGCGATGCACCATGCCCTCCCGATATGCGATCAGCCCAATCTTTTGCGAAACATAGTTTTTTTGATGGAAAGAACATTTCTAGGAGGAGTTACGGTACAATTTCGCAAAAATTAAAAATAAGTAGCAACCTTAGTATATACATATGTACATATGTATTTCTGAACGTATGCTGCCAATGATGGTATCACTTGAAATTTATTTAAGACTTGCGCCCTGGTGAAGGCCGGCTATGCGGAGAAGCTTAAGTAAGCGAAGCCAGTGTTTGGTGTACCATAGAGGAGATAATCCTTGCGTCATAAATTTTATTTGAATAAAATACAGGCAAAATTGCAGTTTACGGGGCCACGAAAAAAAAAATTGGACCCCCTCTGTTTATAAAAAAAAAACTTAATTAAAATTTAGGGGGCTAAGGCCCGTGGGCCCCTGGATCCAAAAAAACTGTCCCGCCCACTTAGTGGTATCTCTGAGTACTCAATTTAAGGTAATTGTGCAAGAAAAACGAAAATAATAATGGGGCAAGTGCTCCCCTACTTATATCTATGTTTGGGTACTTAAATTAAAGGTAAAAATTTTTTTATATTTTTGCAACTAAATCTTCTCTGTATAGACGGCCTTAGGCAGTTGAGCTGGCAAACAATAAATAGTTCTATCGATAGTTCTCTTTCCATGTGACTATCGATAGTTTATTTTCGATAGCGATACTATCGATGAAATCTTTTTTAAGAAAATTATAAATATTTTTTTGTTTCTTTCTGGCAACAACAAGCCGGCCGTCGTTGCCGCCCAGATTTGCCAGCTGCGGCAGTTATCTAGTCGGCTTAAGGACCAAGCATATTTGCATAGCCTTGTTTATTCTAATGTCAAAGCATTTTACAAATGTATGCATCAGGGCTCTCATATTATTTTTCACCTGAATCGCCAAATAGTATATCAAAAATCACTAACATTTAATATTTTTAGATCTTAGGAAAAAAAGTTTCCCTAAAAATCGCCAAATACGAGTTTATATAAAAAAAGTATATTTAAGTAATTTTACCTTTATTAAAGTATTCTATATTAACTAACGGGTTTTCAAACTAAAATAAAAATTTTCGTTTAGAAATTTGTATTGAAAGCAAAAACAAAGTTGAGTTGTTTTATTGTTGTTTCAATATATTTTCCCAAACGAAAATCTTTATTTTATTTTGAAAAACAGGCAGTTAGCCTTCTTCTAGTATTGTTTTAATATTAAAATTTTTTTTAACTTTTTAAAATAAATATGTATCTTTAAACTTACAACTTGTGAGATCTGTAAATTGAATTTTGCTTAAATATTAATTTAACAAGTATGCAAAATTAGTAGAATTTGATTTCAAACTTTTTATAAGCGTGATTTACTATGTATGTGAAAATAATTTGAAATATTCAGCCTTATTCCGGTTGTCGTCATCGACAGTGTCGTTTTTTGAAGAAGATTAAAGAACACAGGCTGTGTGTCACTTTAATCTATTACAAAAAACGACACTGTCGATGACGACAACGACAAACGAAATAAGGCTGATTGTCAAATTAATTGTTCGATTGTCATCGAAACTTAATGTTACGTTCTACAAGAAAGTAAAGGAATACAATTTTTAAGTCACTTAAAAGTTGTATTCAATTTTGATATTAATTAGACTTCCCAGGAAATATATTTCAATTCAACACAGTCTTATTAACAATTTCATTGCGAGTGTATGAAGTATTTTTAAAAATTATTATTATATAAAAGCAGGGTTTTTAAAATTGTTAAGTGAGTATTTAATTTTTTTAAAAATATTCTAAGTAATACTTATAAAATGTTTTATTTCGTTGAAAAATCAAGTCAGAAAGTGTATTGCGACTCTGCACACCACTCTAAAAATACGCTAATGTATATAGAACGTGATACCAATGGAAACATTTTGAAAAAGGGATTTACTTTCAATACAAATTAAATTTTTTTGCATACTTCCCAGCGTACATTATTATTCTTAAAATTTTAAAAATTCGACTTTATATGCAATCGAAAATAAATTGAAAAATTACAACTTTTTTAGTGTAGATCCGAAGATTGTTATAAAAATGATATTAGCCCGAATTTATGCATTCTGTGCGTATATTTTAATACATACATATTTGAAAAAATTATAGCTTGTGGTAAAGGAAATGGGTGAAAATCAAAGAAAGATTAAACTTTATTCCAAATTTGGAAAATTGTATTTCTTTAAATTGCTACATACATTGAAACGTACGGCAATTAAGTACTTAAAAATTAAATTTAAGAATTCTTCAAAGAATTCGATACTATCGATAGTTTGTCAACAAACTATCGGAAATATCGAATGTTACGACTATTGATAGTTTGCCAGCTCTATTAGGCAGGCGCAAGAATTTTTTCCTCTATGCTATAACAAATACCGGCTTTGCTAACTTAGGTTTCTTTGTATAGCCGTATTTCGACCGCGCGCATGAATTTTCTACTCTATGGGATAACAAATATCGGCTTCGCTAACTAAAGCTTCTCAGCATTGTCGGCCTTTGGTCGGGCGCAAAGATTTTCTACTCTATGGTATAACAAACACCGGCTTCGCTAACTAAAGCTTCTCTACATCTAAAAGATAATAAAATTAACCTAGAGGGAAAATAATGAACGAATATAAAATACATACATATGTATGTACATATTTGCAATCGTGAGCTTTAATTTGAGTATACGAAAAATGGCTTAAATTGTTTGTGTTATGACCCAGCGGGAACTTTGCATACCACATCACATCTCTTCAATGAAGTTTGTCACACTTCGTGCTCAATGAATTCTAGCTTACAAAGTGTATGAGAGCAGTGTATGGAATTTACAAAAATTAATTTCGTTCATCTTCTAAAACGTGCTAATAGGTATATTCTGTATGTATGTAAATATGCAGGTTTTTGTTTTGTCCCGTTATTTTTTAATTGCGATTCAAAAGTTTGCTGGCTGTTGTATAATAACGACAAATCTAAAATATATCGCGAGTAAAATAAATATTTTTTCATTTAATAACGAAAGTCTGGTTTTAATGTCTTGAAAATAGTTACAAAATCAAAAATTCTGAAATAACGCAAAAATTTAAAAAGGCTGTCTTCTTAAGGCTAGTTTACACCATCTCACAAGTCTTATGCTGGGTACACACAGTGCAATCTATATGTAATCTCAAAATATCAATACGTTTGATGTTGATGCAATATGGAATGAATGAAAAATGAATTTAATTTGCTAGATTGCGTAAATGCATTGCATAGTGTGTACCCAGCATCACGTATTCATTAATACTTTGTGAGATAGAAATCTAATGAGTTTTGTTGCGACTGTCAAAAAATCGAATTTATCATGACGGTTTGTGTTCACACTTTTTTGTGTTCATAATACTTATCATTTTTATCACACATGCATTCATACTATCAGAATTTTACATATTACTATAGTTTTTGACATGTATTAATACAAAGTATAATACTGTAAACTAGTCTTTACAATGTGTGGCAAGTAGTGGGCAAGACGCCTGCTACTTGCCCACGAAGCAAGCGACAGTGTGTATAGGCTGCTCACTGTCCGCTTACAATATATGCGAAGTAGTGTCTTGCACTTGAACTTGCCCACGAAGTAAGCGATATTGTGTTTAGACTGTCTACTGTTTGCTTACAATATACGTGAAGCAGCACTGAGTCTATTTTTATTGAATTAACACTTCACTATCGCCTTCTTTGTGTGCAAGTGGTAGGCGTACACTTTATAAATGCGGTATTGCATTCGAAAAATACGTATATACACAAAAATGTTCATTTAATTTGTATATATCCTATCGGCTAAAGGGTAGACAAAGTGTGAATGCAATGTGTCACGAAAATGACAAGTATTAAGAAAAAAGTTTGACATCCCATACGACTTCATCGTTTTTTTTTAAAATTTCTTAACAATAATACTTTTCATTGGATCAGGGTTGCATTTTATTTCATGTGTGAGTGTTTATACTTTGTGTGATTGTGTGAACACAAACTGTCCCAGCGGGAAAACTCAGAAGACCTTCTTACTTCAGGCCTTTTTAAAGGCCTGCTTAAAAGATTTTTGGATTCAATTACTATTCTTATCTAACTGCTAAAGAAGGCCTCGGCTCTTTCGTATAAAAGATAAGATACACCTTCCACACTCGCTTTTATGAGAAGGGAGTAGAGAAGGAGTAACATTTTTTTTGTATTGTTTTTTGCACAAGCAAATGCAAAATCAATTTTTTTTGGTCCCGTTACCCTTCTTATGTACCTTCTGAAGAAGCGAGAGCGGAAGGCCTTCTCCGCAATGACAACGTGTGTAAAAAAGATATGAGTATGGAATGGAGCAAGAAGGCCTTGTACATCCAAAAGAAGGGGTACAGAGGCAATCTAGAAGGCCCCCTACTCCTTCTTTTTCGCGCTGGGGTTATGTTAAATTTGATTTTTTGACAGTCGCAATAAAATTAATTAGATTTATATCTCACAAAGTATTATGGAATACGTAAAACCTGTGAGATAGTGTAATCTAGCCTTAACTGCCTGCTTCGAGCCGCCGATAAAATCTCACGGCGCAGGTCTCTTTATCCATCTTTGTTATATTAACCTTTAACGGCCTCGACTGTTTCGTTATTATTTTTAGCAGCTTTTTTATCTTCAACAGCATTAGTTTCTTTTTTTTGTTGAAACATAGAATTATTAAATAATGAGGTATCCGACGCCTCCAAATATTGTTTTATTTGAACATCATCATCACTATCCGAATCACTTGACATATTTCCTTTTTTAAAAGCAATATTTGTTTATAAACAATCTTCACTTGCCGTTTTGGCCTCTTTTATAACAACACGTGTAGCAAGAAAACAAACCTTTTTTATTTGGGAACTTTCTCAGAGTTGCAAAAAAGTTGAATCCAACACGTGTGAGTACAAATCAATATTTGAAAATCAACCGCAAAAACAATATTTGTTTTTTGTTCAACAAGTCGTCAACCCATTATTGGTTTGGCGCATATCATGGTAATTTCACCATAATATGAGCTAAACCAATAATGAGCTGACGAATTGCTACTACATATTATAGTTTTGAAAACAACACCACGTGCGTGACAAACAATAATATTTCAGAAAACATTACGAGTGCTATATTAATCATAAAAAAGTCAAGAAATTAATAAAAAAATATGAAAAAAATCTTTAAATTTAACAGTTTAAAATCTTTGAAAATTAGGCAAAAATGTTTTCATATAAATTAAATCTGTGAATTTGCTTGTTTATAAAATCTGATAACTATTTGTATGGATTTGTTTCTAAAAAATGACCATAGGAAAAAGAAGGAAAGATTTTTTTAAATCGTTAAAATATAGGGACTTTTTCAGAGTTGTAGGGATTTTTGTGGAGACAATTTTTTGGGCGCGTAGGAAAAAATATGGATTTTTTCGGGCTGCGTAGTGAGTTTCCAAAAAAAATAATAGCATCACGGATCTGGGGTATTATTTTCTCTACTCCTATCGAGGCAATATGAAACCGGATAATGTACAAAGATTTATATAGTGCCGCTCACTTGATTAGGTTCAAAAGTTTTTTAATTATCATTTTAATTTATCTTAATACATACTTTAAGAAAACAATTTATTAAAACTAAAGTTGATAGGTCTTTTGTATGCTAATAATTAAGAGAATCAAAACTAACGGTATAATAAATATTTTTTGTTATTTTCTGATCTTTTGTAAAAACGTAGTTAAAATACATGTAAATTTTAGCTCACTTGATTAGGTTCATTAAGATTAAATTAAGTTTAGCTATAACAACAGATAAAAACTTTATTAATTTGGGTGTTTCTTAATATATGCAATATTGTTTTAATATTTTTTTTAAAAATGGGGCGCAGCAAGCCATTAACTGAAGAAGGAAAAAGCAAAATTAAGCGTTTGAGGAAACTGGTCTAAAGCTTCATACAGACGATGGTCAGATCTTACAATATTGTAAGCCGTTTTGTTTTAAATCAGGGATTTAAATTTCACTGCACAATTGTGCACACCAATACCAACACATATTTTTATGCTCTTCAATTCAGTCGTCGATGTGATTTCGACAAGTGTAAATGTCTAGCGGATGCTATGTTATTTGGTTTCAGCTTAACACTCAAAAAATATTGTGCGGTCAAAAATGCTCTTGGTAACATCCACTGCCTTGCGTGCAATATTTATTTTTTATGAATTTTTAAAACACAAAAATTTTATTTTTTTTTATTAATTGTTTGATAAGATATTTGAAACTGATTTAGAGTCAGTTGTGTTATACAACTTATAAAATTACAACTTAAAAAATACTAAAATTTTCCTGCGGCTGTAAATAAATGCATTCTCTCAATTTTTTTACTCTCTGGTACTCACTAATACAGGCTGACTTCCTAAACGCATGTTGCTTTGTAGTAATACATTGCAGCGTGTTCGTAAATGCAACCCTGAAAATTTTTAAAATGTATTTTGTTCCCTTTTGCAACACTGTTGTAGTTAATACGCAAGGAAAAGCAACAAAGGCATCCAAATAAAAGTAGATGCAAAGCGAATGCAAGACAAAACACGATGGCGACGCAGGAAGATAAGTAAGCATTTTTTTGTTATAATTTATTATATTTCTCTATTCAGTTTTATTTTTTTTTTTTATTACAGTAAAAAATGGACGCATAATTTTAAAAATGTAAAAAACAGCCACACGATCAAGATTTTCTTGATAGTCTTTTACATATACTATTTGTCAAAATGAACAAAAATTGAAAGTTGTGACGTAGGCTGCTTCAATTTTTGAGCAATTTACATTCAAGATGTCATCAAGAAAACAATTTATAAAGGCAAAATAAAAATTTGCTCACTAACCTTGAAAACAGCTGTTTTCTTGAACGTAAATTGAAGCACTCTCTGGAAAGAGAATTTTAAAGGCAAGTTCGTTTCAATTTTCAAAAGTATGAGTGTATTGGTAGAAAAGTGTGAGAGTATTAAAACTTGATAGGCAAAACTTGATCGTGTAACCCTAAAGTTAAATGTAAGTTGAACGGACAAGTAATGCTACCCTACAGATAATATTGGACTACGTGGTCTATTGTGGCTTAAATGGACTACTTACAACATGGTCCAATAGACTGTTATGTTAGGTTAGGTTAAGAAGGGTTGTGCGCCCATGGGCACACCTTCACTCGGAGACCAATACAGTCCATTGTGAATCCCTTCAAAGAAATATAAGATAGAATAAGAAGAAGTGAAAGGTAGAGAAAAGTATGTGATAGACGGAAAAAATTAGAAAGTAGGACCAATACCCCCCTTACAGTCCCCTCAACAGAAACAGCCGCGTTATTTCCCTGACAAACCCCAGTAGATCGGCCGGATTACATCCAGCTATGCACCCCAGTTCGTCGTGAAACCTATCTCCTAGCCACTTCTGCCTGAGACCCTGCATCCTAGGACAATGGCACAGTACGTGCTCGATAGTCTCTAACTCCTCTGCGCCCTCGCACAACCTGCAAAAGTCCGGTATGGTGTTATCCCATTTGCTCGTAAAAGCCCTAAAAGGACAGTGACCCGTCAAGAACCCTATAAGTGTTCTAAGATCAACCCTATCCAATCCCAGTAGAACCCTGGTTGCCCCCGCGTCCAATCTGGGCCATAGTGCCCTAGACACCCTGCAATCCATTCTGTTCCTCCAGGATCGGTCAACGTCACCACCGAATTTCTCCCGTATCACCCCATAGTAGTAACATAGGGGGGCTTTACCCCCCGTCCCTTACCACTAAGTCGAGACTCGAACCCCCTCTCGCGAGTTCGTCCGCCACCTCATTCCCATCAACCATGCAGTGTCCTGGTACCCAACACAGCCTCACGTTGAATGCCCCCATGAGTTCCCTAAGAGCATTCCTACACCGCTCGAAGCGCCGCCTGACTATCGACGTAAATTGTCACCTCAGATCCACCCACGATGTGGTCCAGTATCACCTCCGTCGCCCTCCAGATCGCTAGGATCTCAGCCTGGAAGACACTGCACTCATCAGGGAGTCTGAATGACCTTTTTACCTCGGTGTCCGCGATATATACACCGGCACCAGTGCCGGTTTCTATCTTGGATCCATCAGTAAATACTGCCCACCCCTCAAACAGTTTATTGGATCCACTCCAGATTTCCCTATCCGGGAATTCCACCGGTGGTGTAACACCGAAGTCCAGAGTCGTAGTCCTATGATCCGAAATTCTCTCAAGAATAGTACCCCGATCAAGCAGACCCACCTCGTACAAGATTCTCGTGTGATCATCCCGCCTAGGTCTAACCACACTCCTCACATAATGTTCGATAGGGGATAGATATAGTAGGATGTCCAGCGCTGCCTGTGGAGTGCTGCCTCTTGCACCCGTGATGCCCAGAGATGCCCTCCTTTGAACCTTGCTAAGCATCTTCCTATAGCTATCCACACTCAACGCGCCCCACCAAACAGTGCATACATAGGTAAGTATAGGTCTAACCACCGATGTGTAAATCCAATTTACCATATCTGGCCTCAGACCCCAGTTCTTACCAATGGAGTTCCTGCATGTGTAGTAGGCATTTAGTCCCCTTTTCATCCTCTCCTGAGTATTTCTCTTCCAAGACAGTTTGCAGTCCAGAAAGTTACCCAAGTATTTTGCACCGTTCGATAGAGGCAACTCGACACCATCTAACACTGGCCCCCTAAATCCCTCTATCCTGTACCTGCTGGTAAATAGCACCAGCTCAGTCTTCACAGGGTTAACACACAGCCCCCTGTCCTTTGCCCATGCCGAGAGTTCGCCCAGCATCACCTGCATAATTTCCCCGATCGTGGACAGAAATTTTCCCCTGACCAGCAGAACTATGTCATCCGCATAGGCAACAACTTTCCTGCCCATGGAATCAAATGACCTGAGGATCCCGTTGACCGCAAGCAACCACAGTAGAGGCGATAGAACCCCCCCCCCATGTGGTGTTCCCCTGGTAACCCTCCTCCTTATCACCTGATCCCCAAGGCTCGAGTTTATAATCCTGCTGCGAAGCATGCAGACTATCCACTCCACCAGAAAGTCCTTAACTCCCAGCTCCATCAATGAATCTCTAATCGCCTCAATCCTGATGTTATTAAAGGCACCTTCTATATCCAAAAACGCGGCGAGAGTATATTTCTTATTCCTCAGACCGTGCTCAATACAACCCACCACCTCATGTAACGCACTCTCAACAGATTTACCCTTCAGGTAGGCGTGTTGAGCGTTGCTGATAAGGCGGGTCTCAATATTACTCCTGAGATAGAAATCTACTAGTCTCTCGAGAGTCTTCAACAGGAATGAAGACAGACTAATAGGTCTAAAATCCCCCGGTTTCGAGTGGCCAGCTTTACCAGCCTTGGGTATGAAAATCACCCTGATCTCTCTCTACCCCCTAGGCAGATACCTCCTACTGAGGCATTTCCTGAATATATCCACCAGCAGAAATGATGCATCGTCCGGGATGTTGCAAAGCATGGCCGGAAAAATGCCATCCGGACCCGGTGATTTATATGGGTCGAAGGTATTGACCGCCCACGCCAGCTTCTCCCTTGTGACCATTTCCTCGACGCAAGCGGAAGTATGATCCGATGTCAAGGACATGACGTCCCACTGACCGTCTTCCATACCACCGGTTACCCTGCACCCGGGAAAGTGCGTCTCCATAAGTAAGGTTAGGGTCTCAGAGCTAGACTCAGTCCATGAGCCGTCATTCCTTTGGATGTAACCCAGGGCCTTAGGGTCCTTAGATAAAATCCGTCGGAATCTTGACAACTCGTTGACATTATCGATGGACGCACAAAATTGCATCCATGATAGTCGCTTTGCTCTTTTCAGATCCGCCTTGTACCTATTGAACTGCACCCTGTGATTGTTCCAATCATCTGGTGCTCTCGTAAGCTTGGCCCTATTAAACAGTCTCCTCAACGTGGACCCTTGAACATGAAGTTCCCTGGTCCACCATTTAGGCTGTTTTCACCTACCCGGAAACGTAACCGGGCAGGACTGCTCATAGCTCTCCTTTAGAAGATGAGTGAACCTGTTCACCACCCCCTCCAGATCCGTCGGCAGCAAGTCGCCCAAGGCCTGTTGCGCCAACCCAGTTCGGACCCCTTCCTTGAAGGAGTCCCATTTTGTCCCCCTCGGGTTCCTGAATGGAGCAGCCCTAGGTAAGTCAAAATTCAGTGTGAAGGTAATACGACCATGGTCTGAAAAAGTACAGTCCGTTGCCACCCTCCAGTCAACAACAATTTGCTCGTTACGGTTTACTAATGTCAGATCTATCACTGCCTGCCTATCTTTATTTCTGAACGTCGGCGTGTTACCCATGTTACAGATAATAAGATTGTTAGTAGTTATAAAATCAAACATTAACTCACCTCTTTTATTAATATCGGCACTCCCCCATTGGCTGTGATGAGCATTGGCATCGCAGCCCAATACAAGGATTGCACCTCTCCTCCTTGCATATGCCGTCAGTTGCCGCACCTCCGTGCCCGGTGGGTCCAACCCCTCGTATGGCATATACACCGAGGCCAGTGTAAGCGTGCGCTTCCCTTTGGCCTCTCCATTTATTACGGTCAAGTCACCGCACCTGAAAGAATGAGATATGAGAAAATTCAATTCATTCCTCGCTAGTATACACGTTCTTACCTTGTCCTCTGTGGACGGGACAAATAGAGTGTATCCCGCAACCCTTAAACCGCAAACCTTATTTTTATTTATCAAAGGTTCTTGGATAAGGGCTACGTCCGTCAGAGTACTGGAGAGGAAGGTTACGAGTTCGGCTGAGGCTGCTTCACAATGGTGCAGGTTTATTTGCACCGCTAACAGCCTCCTTGGTCCTGTCATGCTTCGGATACCGAAACCTGACGTTACCTAAACCGAACCTAACAACCCCCCCCCACCTCCTCCAAGAATTCCATTGACTTCCGATCCACTGCGAAACGGAAGTCCCTGCCGGTATTCTCCTTACACACCAGTGAGGTCACTAGCCTCCATTAGTCAGTAAGAAGCCTACTATTTTGGTTGCCCAATACTGCCAGTATAGTTTCCACCGTGCGTACGGGAGGTGGAATCCACACTGTCACTATGGACCTAATTGACGAATCGGAGGCTTGTATGACTTCAAACCTTGCCCCCGGGTTAATGTCGGCGCATTTGCCAATTGTGGTTCTTAAGAATTCCAATGAATTCTTGTTACCACAGTTGACAACCTTGACTCCTTTAACCCAGTCCGCACCATTGAAGGATACGTCCTCCTCTTTGCCTTTGAAAAATGCCAGCTCGTCGATAAGCCTAGCCTCTACTAACTGCCATAGATCGGCACTGATCCTCCCATCCGGATCATTCCGATCTATGACAGCCACCTGCAGATGACCATCCAGGCTCGTCGACTTCTTCATTCTTTTATTCGATGAAGAAGGCTGATCATCCTCAGACCTGACCCTCTTAATGGTCTCCTTCTTAGAGCCATTAGGAGCTTCAGCCGGAGATGTACCAGCCCTCTTCACTGCGCTCGGTGACTTCGGTACGACTGGTTTCGAAGGCCCGTTCCTGCCCGCGCCTTTTCCCCCAATGACCCCCTTACGAGAGCCACTAGAGGAATTGGACGGAGGATTACCAGCCTTCTTCCCCGTGTTCGCTGCCTTAGCCACTTTGCTTCCTTTCTTGGGTATCGCCCCCTTATCCTCCGCAGCTCGTTCCGAAGACATGAGCGCTTTAGTCACCGGGGCAACCCCTCCTTCCTCTATCTCTACACGGAAGGTTGACGACGCCACCGGCCCTGCACTCTTTTGAGTAGTTTCCGGGTCGACGACCTCATCCACCTGCTTTCTCCAAGGATAGCACGGCACTGACAGGGCCGTAAATTCTTTCGAATTTAGCGACGCTTTGTCGGTGCCTTCTTAGAAGGTGCCTATCCATCGCGGAGAACGTTGAAGGATCTCTCTTCGCCATCTTATCCAGATATGCAAGAGAGCTCCTTGTTCCGTTCTGCGCCTTCTCCTCCTTCGTTCGGCTGGAGTTTTTAATGTCTCGTGGAGGGGCGCTTGGCCCATCCTCCAAGGCGTCCTGCCGAACAAGTTGTGGACAATCTTCTCCCGAGTGTCCCCTTTGATGTCCCCTGGCCTCACAGATGAGAGTGGCAGGCTCCGCAGTCTGACTGTGAGCTGATATGTCAACATCGAGCTCCGTGTCAGAGAGCAGAGTCAACCTCTCTAACCCTTGAGTAGCCCCGGTTTCACCCCAGGAGTCACCCGATGGTCCCAGAAGACTATCCACATATAGGTCGGTCAGTACCTGTCTCTCCTGCTCAATTATGTTCTCATGAACAGTCAAGAGGGTACTCTCCGACTCACAGACCGTGACGTCCGACTGACCCTGGTCAATCTCATCCGTCGTGTCTTCGTCATCTTTATTGTTTGTTTTGTTTTTTAACAAGGAAAAGGGTTTCATTTTTGTTCCCACGAGTGTGCTCGTTCAGACGGACCGTACCACGCAGTGACGGCTTGCGTGGACTAGGCAACTAACATACAACAGCGCTTTGCCCTGACGCTGAGGGGAGCTGTTAACGACCAGTTTCTTTACGCACTAACTAGCCACACAGGACCTCGGCACTGCTACCAACCACGTTGTCCTTAAAAGTGCATATTTCGCGCCCCAACCACTGGTAAAGCCCCCACATTACAAGGGGCGAACACGCGGGTTGGCACGCCATACTATATGTACTGATAATGGACCGGAAGTGTGCAATTCACTACCGCCTCATTATCTTGACAAGATGAGTAATCTTTAGTTGCACACCCCTTCAGTGTTCTCGACCTCCCGCGAAGACGTATTCATCACATACATCATCCCAAGAGATCAGAACCGTAGAGTGCACTTAAGCCCTCGCATCTCGACAAGATTGTTACCCAGGCGAAGGAATATACTGTAATATGGACCATGTTATAAGAAATTAACATGCAGTGCTGCCAACAACTGCATGATGTATACTTTTCTATAGTTTACAGTATTACACATTGGTAGCCCTCATGGTGTCCATTATTAATTGCTTATTTAAAAGTGAAAGTTTGTGAAATTTGTGAAAAAAAGGTAACCAAATTATTTACCAAGTAAATATATTTAATAATAGCAATAATAGACTACAGGGCACGCCATAAAAGGCGATTAGTAAAAAATGAAAAACGCTTAAACTACCCCTTTAGTGTACTCCATACTGTAGTGGCATGGAGTACTTTTAAAACTAACCCACTTTAGTACTCCATGGAGTAGTTTAGGGACTACTTCGGTGGGTTATATGGTCCCCTATAAGGACATCGTAATGTTAAATGGACCACCTTTTACCCATATATTTGGAGTAATTTTGGAGTACTCCTACTCTTTTATAGACTACTCTTTACATGCATGTATGGACTGGTCTCGTTATCTGCAGGGTAAGTGCACACTTAGGTTTTTAAACGCGTTTAAGCAAAATGTTGATTTAGCTTATCAAATCCGTTCACATTACATTTGAGATGATTAAGATGACAGATGTTTAAGAAAAAAAAAAAATACAACAAACAAGTTTAAAGTATTAAAAATTGATAAGAACACTTTTATAAAATTATCAGAAGATTATTTTAATCATTTTAATAATGAAAATGTAAAAATGTATGAATTATTTAAGGAAAAAAAATAAAAACATTAAGCAGAAATCGAGGCCGGTTGTACACGATCATGTTGGCGATGCTACATTTGAGGTATGTTCAGTGGATTCTATGTGAGTTATGAAATGATTTAGTTGTAATAATGTCAATTTGAAGTGATTAACAAATCTCTTCAATGTATGGGTAATCATCTCGATTTTGAAGTGATTAGAGCTTAATCACGTTCGAACTGCTTAAACGCCGTTTAAGAAGCCAAATGTGAACATACTATAAGGCGCTCGTGTTCTTTAAACTACACATAAAATTAATTTTTTCTTTTTAATTAATTTAAATTTAATTCTTTATTTTATATTTAAACCCAAGAAAATGTTCAATTTATAAGTTTCCTTAAAAACAATATGGCGGCTTATATGTAAAATGTTATTGTCAATGCAATCTCAAAATATCAATACGTTTTGATGTTGATGCAATCTGGAATGAATGAAAATGAATTTAATTTGCTAGATTGCGTAAATGCATTGCATAGTGTGTATTCAGCATAATAAGTTTTTCGTATGACGTGCTAAATTCCCAATTTTTTCATATTTGATAAATACACTGAAATTTTTTGTTGAGGGAAAGCTAGCTAGCTAGTTATTGTTTACATTTGTTTGCAACTGAGCAAATATGCACTACTAATTTTGATCATGGTTTTTTTAGAGCAAATTTCAAATACGTACATTTTGTTGTTGTGTAGTGTAAATGAGTGTATTATTGCACGCATTTGCATCGTTTGCAAACTTTGCACTACCCACCGTGATATCCCTTATTAGAAAATTTCTTTAAATATAAAAAGTTCGGCTTGTGCTTTGTTGTAATACAGACGCGTATTCTTAACCGTGCATACAATTTGAATTATTACAATTGATTTTTTTTAAATAAACATTTGGCGAATGAACGAAAAATAAATGATTTTTACATAAATTATTTAACATAAAAGTGAACAATTATCAAAAACTAAAAATTAAATAAAGAAAATAAAAAAATTTATATGTATGTATGAATGTACATACATATGTCTGTATACATATTCTGAGCAAAAACATTTTGGTTTAAAATTCTTATTTTTGGTGTTGTTGTAAATATAATAAACAATAAAAATATTAAAAGCACAGTAAAACGGTGAAAAACAAAAACAATTTACTGCATGAGTAAAAACAATGAAACAACAATAAAACCAAATGAAAGAAATGTTTATGTGACAGTGCCTGCTAACGAAGGCAATGATGTAATATGTAAATAAAACAAAACAATATTAACTACCTAACGGCTAAGCCAATCATTCGCACACGTTCTCTTTCACCCTCGGTGTTTACAAAAACGGTGGATAGTGATACATTAAAAAATATTAAACTGTCTCTTGGGACAAGTGTTGCAAAGCCCGCAAGTATTGCCGCGACGGCAAAAACAATTTTAGTAAGAAATGATACCATGAACTCAAACACAGACACAATGGAAAACCCTCTAGTAAAAAGTTGTCAAAAGCCTCAAGTACAAGTCGGTATGGACAGGTATATAACAGTGCTTAAACGGGGTCGTAGCCCTAACTCTTCAGCTGTTGCTTCGGCCTCAAAAGTTCCATCTTTTGGTAGAATAAA
The DNA here is from genome assembly GCA_963931875.1 of Pollenia griseotomentosa. Taxonomy (NCBI): domain Eukaryota; kingdom Metazoa; phylum Arthropoda; class Insecta; order Diptera; family Polleniidae; genus Pollenia; species Pollenia griseotomentosa. The sequence goes on along the minus strand of OZ007563.1, from coordinate 145,194,361 downwards.
TTCACAAAATCGTTTTGCAACTCTCGAGGATGAATCCTCAGAAGCACCAAACGTGATAAAATCGTCCAAGCCTCCCCCGATATATCTTAGGGAGCAAAACTCAAACGAAACTCAAAGAGTTTGATCTCGGTGATAGGTGAAAATTCGTTTTACGTAGCTGCAATCAAGCGTGGTTGTATAAGCGAGACAAAAATACAAGTAAATCATGAGAATACTTTTCGCAAAATAATTAACCAATTTAAAGCTGTTAAAAAAAGTTTTTAATACATACCAACTGAAGAGCAGTTAAGGTCTTCAGGTAGTGATTAAGGGAATTGACTCATTTGTGGACCCAGAAAAAATGTCTAAAAATTTCTTGGAAGAAAAAGGCTTGAAAGTAAAACATGTAGTAAATATTAAAAATAGGGGAAAAAAATCTTCAACCACTTTTTCGAGTGGAGTTAGAACCCGGCGACGTAAAGCTTAAAAAAAAGCTTAAAAAAACGCATCCTATTTACAATCTGAAATATATTCTGTATAGAAGAATAACTAAAGAAGAGCCACACAAAAGAAATGGACCCGTTCAATGTTTAAACTGTCAAGAATTTGGTCATACTAAGTCATACTGGTCATACTAAAAAATGTAGCAACTGTGGCGGTAATCACACTGCCAATTATAGAGGATGCCCTGTATATACTGTAGTCAAGCAGTCGGTTGGACCGAAAACTAATCCCCCTCAAATGCAGGTAACAAATCATGTAAACACTATTGTCATTCAGGCTCCGCAGCCTAGTAATAACAAAACCTCTTACGCTAACGTCCTAAAATCAATCCATGTACCAATGCAAGGTGCTGCGCCAAGTAATGATGAATCTCCAGTTTCAAATTTAAGTCGTCTAGAAAAATCGCTACATAAGTGCAAACAGTAAATAATTTTACGAACACAATGGGAAATATGATGCAGGAAATTCTTAGAATGCAATCGATGCTATTGCAGGCTGTACTTAACAAGCCATTAACTGTTTAAAAATTTGTTTTTGGAACGCAACGGCATCCGCCAAAATAAAAATGAATTAGAATACTTTCTTAAAAATAAACAAATTCACGTCATGATGACCTCAAGAAATACGTTTAAAATCAAAGGTTATACACTATATGATACCAAGGACCCTCGAGTCAGAGCTTTTGAAGGTTCAGCCATTTTAATAAAAAACCGAATTAAACACTACCTAATGTGTGATCATCGTGAAGATAATCTCCTAGCAACGAACATCTGTGTTGAAGAGCTAAATCGAAACATAGTAATTACATCTTTATACTCTCCACCTAGATTTTCAATATCAGAAAGCTAATATTGTGAATATTATAAATCACTAGGACCCTGTTTCCTGGCAGCTGGCGATGACAACGCAAAACATACCTTCTGGGGGTCACGACTTATAACACCAAAGGGTCGTGTTTTATTTAATACAATTTCTAAAATGGATTTAAATGTGGTAGCGAGCTGACAAACAACATATTGGCCTACTGATCATCAACAAATTCCAGATGTCATCGATTTCGGCGTGGTTAAAAACATCCCTATAGAAACCATTCATGTTGAAGCTTCCTTAGAATTATCTTCCGACCAATCAGCTACAATTGTTACTATAATGAACCCCAATAGAATTGTTTCTCCGACTGGTTACTTAGCAACGTCAGCTACACAAATTAATTGGTTAAAATATAAAAAATATCTCAGTACCCATTGCACAGAAAATATTCCGCTTAGCACATCGGAGAATGTGGATCTCTCTATTGTAAATTTTGACAGTTATCTTAAACTAGCTGTTCAACATTCCAGTATTGTCCCAAAAAATAAAAACAAAAAAATAGTAAAATATTTCCTACAGATGTCGAGCGGCTCCTGAATGAAAAAAAGGAAAGTTCGAAGAGAGTGGCAACTGTACAGATCCCCGCAACTTAAGAATTTATGAAGAGTGCACAAAAAGGCTAAGAATGCTTCTGCAGACTCAGAAAACGGCTTCTCTGGAAAAATATCTAAAGGAACTTGATGTAACTCCACAATCAGACTACTCATTATGGCGTGCAGCTAAAAATCTTAAAAGGCCAGTTATATCTAAGCCACCATTAAGAAACTTGAATGGTAGTTGGGCAAGAAACGATATTCAAAAGTTACTTGAAAACGTATTTACACCAAATATATCTCACGATATTGCGGTTGAGTTACCACCTGTTCTAAGACTTGAGATAAGAGAAATCGAAAAGGCTATTTGTGACTTAAACACTAAGAAGGCAACTGGTTTTGATAAGATCAGTAATAAAATGCTTTTGAGCTACCTCGCATAGCAAAGAAAATTATTCTTGTTTTTTTTAATTATATTTTACGCCTTAAATACTATCCTCAAAAATGGAAGGTTTCCTTAGTTACCATGATACCTAAGCCAGGTAAAGATCATAGAAAAGTTGAGTCATATAGGCCTATTAGCTTATTATCAAATATGTCAAAGCTGTTTGAGAAATTACTAGTTTCAAAACTAACACCGATTTTAAGTTAAAATATATGTATTCCAAACCATCAATTCGGATTTAGAAGAAAACACAGCACAATTGAACAAACTCATCGAATAGTAAATGTCATAAGAAAAGCATTTGAAGAAAAAAAATATTGCTCAGCACTCTTCATCGATGTTTCGCAAGCTTTTGATAAAGTCTGGCATGAAGGCTTATTAAATAAATTGAAACAAAATTTACCAGCAAACACACACAAGCTGTTAGTCTCGTCAATTTATTATTAAAGAAGGAAATTTTTTAAGTTCACCTCTGCCAATTGGCGCTGGAGTCTCACAAGGCAGCATCCTGGGTCCCCTATTATACTTAATTTATACTTCGGATATGCCAACAAACAACCACACCCAAACTTCAACATTTGCAGATGATACAGCTTGCCTAAGCGTGCACGAAAACCGTTATGAAGCATCTCCTTACTTACAGCATCTTATATTTCAACTAGAAATATGGTTAAGACAATGGAAGATAATGGTCAATGAGCAAAAATGCGAACATATCACATTCACCTTGCGTCGGGACTCATGCCCTCTATTAAAATCAATAAACAAACAATTCCTCAACATTCGCATCTAAAATCTCTCGGTATACATCTGGATCGGCGATTAACGTGGAAATGCCATATAGAGGCAAAATTAACTCAAATGAAACTAAAAGCCATTCAAATTCTTTGGCTTATTGGAAGAAATTCTGTCCTTAGTCTCGATTACTTTACAACTCTATCTAAAAGCCTATCTGGTGCTACGGTAGTCAACTATGGGGCACTGCCTCTGCCTCTAATATCGAAAAAATTCAAAGGTGCCAAAATAAACTTCTTCGAATACTCACAGCCGCTCCCTGGTATGTTAAAAACTCAAACATTCATAAGGATCTCAATGTGCCATTAGTAAAAACTATGATTACAAAAAATGCAGTAAAATATTTAAAAAGGCTTGAACAACATCCAAATCCACTAGCTCGAAATATTTTAAATCATGGCGGCCACACTCGCTTAAGAAGAAGAGACACTGCAGCACTTACCCAATAAGATGAGCGATAAATACCTATATATGTGAACAGAACCCGTGATGAAGAAAATTTTTGTCTGGCACAGGCAGGACATAAATAAAGTATTAGGATAAGATTTCATTAATTATTAGTTCATTTTTAATATATGAAGAATCAATAAATAAATAATCGGGCCTGTTCTGAAAATCACGTGATTTCAAATCACGTGCTTTTGAAATCACACGTGTGATTTTGTGGTGTTTTGAAAGTCATTTGGTTTTTGTGTTTCTCGGTGTGCTTTCGGCAATTGAAGATCACACCAAAACACACAAAAACGGGACACCAAAATATCACACGTGTGAGTTTAGTAGGCACATGTGATTTGAAATCACGTGATTTGAGTTAAAGTGATTTTCAGAACAGGCCTGAATGATAAAAAAAAAAAATATATATATACATATAAAAAATTTTTAATGAAAATTATATTGAGCCAAGAAATTGTGATCTAAAACAAAGTATCAAACGAAAAAAAAATTTTTAAAAATCAGAAATTTATTATTGCTGTCATTTTTGCTTTTTTAATGGTATTTAATACAATATTTTAATATTTTAAAAATTCAATATAGCTAATTACTTTATTATTTAACATATTAACCATTAATTTTAATGTAAAAAAATGTGAACCTATTCAAGTGAGCGGCACTGAGTCTGTCAATTCTTTAAGAGAAAAATCCTCATATTACAAAAAAATAACCTTTAAAAGTTAATATTTTTTATTGATTTTTTTTCTGACCAAATTTAAAATTTTTTTAAAAAATAGTAAGTAAAATTTTAATAAGAAATCCCCAAAAATCCCGACATAAAAATTTTTAGTAAAAAAATTATTTTATTTTGCTTGCAGCGACTGGTTTCGGCATGTTTTTTTAAATCCTTTTTATGCGATTCCAGTTAGGAATAACAGCCAGTACAATATGCTGTTTTTGAAGATGAATGTGTCAATTTATTAGAATTTGAGGCTTGTTCAATCGGTTTTAGCCATCGTTAAAATCAACAATACAAATACATATTTTCCACACTTCATTATATTGTCTTTCATATTTACTTATTTTTGTGGAAGACATATTTGCTTGAAAGTTGTCTTTAAAAAATCAAAAATTTTATGTGTTTTCAACGGTTTTAGATTCTTTTTAAATTTTTTTTTTAAACACTCACTCAAGAAAAATAACATAAGTTTATTAAGTACCTTTTACACACTTCACAAAAATACTAATCTTAATTAGGACCCTTTACACCGTATAAGTTGTTGATAAGAGTAAGATTATTTTTGCTTTAATAATAAAAGAAGGGAAAATACATTAAAAATTTCCTTCATATTTACATTAAAAATTTATGGTCGAATTTTCACCATTAGGCGAACACTAGTTTTTATTAAATCCCCAATCCCCAAATTAATTTATTTGTTCTTTTTGCTTGCATGAAATCCCCAACTTTGGGGATAAATCCCCAAGTCTGACAGCCCTGTTTAAATATACACATACAGAGCTGCCGTTTTTGGTTATTTCTATTTTTTTCATTTTGGTTACTTTTTTCTAAAACAATAATAATTACGAACGAATATGTATTTCTTGGTACAATTATTTACGAGCTCGAATAATTTGTACTGTGTACTACGATTTTTTCATTATTTGTTACCAATGAACGGAAGTTTTTTAAAATCCCTTTCAAAACAGCAACCAAATAATTTTTTTAAGATTTTTGCTAGGAAAATATCGCCATTTGTGATTTTTATATTAAAAACGCCATGATCTGAAATCGTTAACAAATGAAGTTTTTCTTGATTTTAAGAGAAGTAAAGATAATTAGGACTTAAAGTAGGAAGTGCATAAATAAAATCATCCGGAATCGATTTTAAAAAATTACTGAAAAATTACACAAAAGTCGTTTCAGTGGTTTTAAAAACTTGAAAATAAGTTTAAGGTTCTGAATTTAGGTTGTTTCCAGAAGTATATTTATATACACATTTGAAAATACACGTAGGAATTTTAAAGATTTTTTAAAATTACATTGATTTATCAATATAATTTTAAAATTTATGGAATTTTCTGTAAGAAATGGCTGTAAGTTTAAAGAAATTTGAAATTTTACTGTTTATAACTTGTCGGTATGTATATTTATTTAATGTTTTTTAAGATAATTATTTGGTAAAAAAAAAAACATTTGACCGTCAGTCATATACTTTTTCCCCATTGAATGTACGTTATGATATATTAGAACAATTTTGAAACATTTTTTGATAATAAGAATTATAAATTTGAAATAAAATTTACACAAAACAGAAAAAAGTTTTTATAATATTTTAGATATATGTATGTAAATTAGAAAATATTTACATAAAATGCATTTTGAATATCGCCAATCGTTTTAAATTTCGCCAAAATAATTGCCATATCGCCAAACATAAATTTCCATCGACAAAAGGATTAAGAAATCGCCACATTTGACAGTCCTGCCAATAACAGCTAAAAAGCGAAAAACTATTATCCATTTTTGTTATTTATAACTGGCATATGAAAAAATATTTAATATATTTTTTTTATATATTCCTCTAACTCTCATTGGAGGAGCATAGGGCGCCAAAAAATAAAAAAAATCTATTGCTATTTCCATATAGCACCCCAACTCCAAAGTTTAACTAGGAAACGGAAATAGTGCTTGTTCCATAGTGCACCCAAACCTTTCAGTGGAAAATAATAACAAGAACTTAGAAGTGCGGAAATTTGAAATGACTTAATTTTTTTGATTTCTATTTACTCATACTTCAGAACAAGTATCTAGTGTTGTTTCATAGGCCTTTAACCCTTTGTAGATAATAAAAGCGAGAATTTAAGATTATACCTATTTTTCTTGAACAATTTATTGCAGAAAATTTACTTTTCTTTACTATTTCTATCACTCCTTTAAAGGGATGTTAAATGAGAAAGCCAATATCGTATAACGAACTTTTTCGACCCCAATAGTACTAAATCATTTTTAATAATTTTTTTTTATAAAAAAAAAGTTTTGTCTCGATTAGACTTGAAACCGTTGGCATATATAGTCTATTTTGTTCCTTTGTTTTTATATTTTGGCATAAAAATTTTTTTTTCCACATTCGCCGAAGAGTCTGGAATGGATAATATTCCTTTGGTTATTCTACTAAGCTCTGGAAATATTAACTGATTTAATTCATTTTTTCTTGTGGTCACTTTGGACAAAAAAAAAAACATAAATATTTTCGTTTTTTAAGTTTTGTTAGGCATCTATATCCGACAGCGCTCGAAACTCGTTATTAATAGTATCATAATTTGCACTTTCATTTAAAAATATTTTTAAAAAAAGCTGCATTATACTGGTTTTTACCGAAATCACATTTTCTGGAGTAAATTTTGCTAGTCAGTTTAAAATTTCGTCGTCGAAGTCAACTTTATTCTTAAAGCCTCGCAAAATGTTATATATATTATACCTTCAATGTTATTTCTGGATACATAAATATCGTTAAGTGGCAGATTATTTTCTTCAAATCTTAGTTTTGATAATTCGAATTTGTCTAAAAATTCCTTTTTCAAAAATATCGCCCCATTTGACGAAACAAAAATTTTAAGCGTTCTAAAAATATGTGCATACGAGCATCTTGGGATGGCATTTCAAAATTTATTGTGCTTACAATTTTCAATATGTTCTGCAGGAAGAGGAAAGACATTTTAAAAGTTGTATGTTGTAGAAAGACCGCATATAATAAAATTTAAATTAGCGCTTGTAAAATAATAATGACGTGACAACCATCCTGTTGACGAATATTTCAAAATATTACGAGTTTCCGTTCTAAAATAATCTTGAAATGAGAGGAAGTCGTCTCTTCTACTAGAACTTTTGCAGAATTGGATTCCTATATCATTAAAAAAAACTTGTCAATATCATCAGAAAATGCAAGCTTTAACGCTGCCGTTGATACTTGATTTAGAATGTAGCATATGCAATCGTCCAATTAACAAGTGCCAAAAATCTATTCACAATAGCAGAGTTCAGTGTTTGGTGCAAATGCTCTAGCCAAAGAGCAAATATCTTAGCTTTTTGTTAAATTTAACAACAAAATACGAAATTTAGCATTTTTTTTCGCAAGACCATTTGCACCAAACAATGAATTCCGTTTATATTCATTATATAGTAAATACGAGTTGCCATTTAATATCAAATAACAATAGGTATGAAAATTCTTAAAATAGTACCAAATGAGTCACAGGTACAAGAGTACTTTTTAGCTTTGAATTGTACCAACTTTATCAACCGTGATATAAATATTTAAGTATTTAATACTCTTTAATCTATAACCTACAAATTTCAATTTCCTACTGCAATATGTCATTACCCAATACGTCTTCTACTTCCAACAATTTATCTGAACCTTCTCCTAATAAACGTTTTATTTCGATTGCGAACGTTTACTACAGTGTTGCGACGAGTTTAACAAAACGGAAAGGAAAGGTCAAACAGAATCAATCCTTGAACTAAAACAAAAGAACTTATGCCCGTAATTTCTACAAACAGTAGCCCGTTTCTGTATTTCTCGCATCGTAAAATTTTACGACTGAAACCAGTGAATCGGGACAGAAACAGTGAAAAATGAAACAAAAAATGGTTTTTCTCACACAAGTGTTTCTGTATCTTTTTTTTGCGAGAATTATCTGTCATTTAAATAATTTTCCAGCAATTATTGGAAGGATGCGAGAAAAAGTGTTTCTATAACAATATTTTGCGAAAAGTTTTTTTCAAGAACTGTCAAAATAAGTCACATTTGAAATTGGTGGCGAGAAAAACAAAATGTAGATATTTTGAATTTAAATATGTTTATATACTATTTTTTTTAAATAAATAAAAAAATAGAAGGAATATAAATGATAAATGCATAATTTATATGATGAAAATAAACAAAAAACAATTGTTATATTTTGTTAGTTAAAATTTTTGTTAGCCTTTTCTTGGTTTGGTTTTAATCAGTGCTGCCAGATAAATTTGTGTCAAAATCGTCAATTTCCTGAGAAAAAAATAAAAAAGATCGTCTTTTTTGTTTTAAAAATCGTGCAATTTAAAATCAATTTTAAACAAATTTGTTTCGACTTTTATTAAAAAAAAATCAAACAAAAACATAGTTAAAGTTCATGGGTATTTAATAATTATTATTTAATAATTGAGATATAAATCTTTAATTTACCTATTCCTATAATCTTTTTCTTTTTTACCTGAAATAGACTTAGTAGAATACCTTGTAGTTAAAATTAAAAAAATCGGTTCATAAATAAACGGGTTAAAGACCCAGTAAAATCTTCGCCTACAAAATAATATGTTAAGTAATCAGAAACACATAAAAGCACTACATACAATTCTACTGAAAAACTAATGAATTTTACAAGGGTTGTGCCAAAAAGAACAAATTCAAAAGTAAATCATTTTTTATCTTAATACATCCAGAAAAAAGTAGTTATCGAAGTTCTTACGGAAGAAAGCTACTTAATAACGAGTGAAAGAAGCTATCCATTTTGAAAAAGGAATAATGGTTTTGGCACAAAAGTGTACATATGAATAAGATAAGAATATCAAATATCAATCATATTTTGTATATGTATATAAGAAGTATTAAATGTTCAAAATAAGCCAGGTCGGTCCATTACTTTCCCTCGAAATTATACACATTATACACAGCTAGTTACCTATTTGTAGAAATTACGGGCATAAGGGGCTTATAGTGTAAAACGCAACGTCAACAATATCATTAAAAGCAAAAATAAAATCAAAAATATTTTATAAATTTGTTGTTGCTTTCTACAGACATTCATATTATTATTTTTTTTTTCAATTTTCATCGCCACAAAATAGAAGTGTTTGAAATTTAAAAATTCAAGATGAATTTCTATAGAAAGTTACAACAAAATTATAAAATATTTTTGATTTTGTTTTTGCTTTCGTCACTTTTTTAGAAAAAATCATCAAAACGTCACTTTGTTAATATCGGAACAAAAAATCGTCGAGATGACGATAACTCGTCAAATCTGGCAGCCCTGTTTTTATTATATTTATTTCTTTTGTTGACGTTTCGCTTTTATTTGACACTTAATTACTGGAAATATTCCAGTATAAACAGAGTTTGTTGTGTCTGTTTTCGCATTCAAATACAGAAACACTTTTATCTCATAAATCGAGAAACGATGGAATTTTTTGTTTCACACTTAATGTAAGAAATTTTACGATGCGAGAAATACAGAAACGAGCTACAGATATCTAGTCGTGTTCGTACCTAACAGTTATCTTTACCTATCCGATAAAACTAATTTAGTAATTTCAACGTTAATTTTGCCTACGTGTTGTTACTTCTAAGTTTTCCTTTGAAATATGGCAATATTTGTATTTGACGTTATTATTTATGTCAAATATATTAATAATTTTAAATTAAGTTTGGTTTTTGAAGTTACCATTTCTTTTGTGATATTTAAAAAAAAAATAAATTTTAAAAAAATGAGTGTAAAGGAAGCAAAACGAAGCCCTAATTTTAACGAAGGCGAAAAAACCACGTTAATTAACCTCGTGTACCAATTTAAAAGTGTTTTGGAAACGAAAAAAACGGATTCAGCAACAAACCAAAAAAAATCAGAGGTTTGGAAAAAATTAGCTTATTTATTTAATGCTACCAGTGGAAGATCTCCTAGAGATGTTGCAAATTTACGGTCAAAATATGATGACCTAAAAAAAAATTTGCGTAAAAAAATGGGAAACAATAAAAGGGAGATATATAAGACTGGTGGTGGCGCGGCTTCCATTTCAAATTTATCACCGGACGAGGAGTTACTTTTATCCCTAATAGGTCCGTCAACAGTTGGGATGAATGACCGTGGAGGAGGAGATAGGGAATTGCCACCAAATGTAAGTTATAATAATAGGTTATTAAAATTATTTTATTGTATTTTTATACATTGTAGCTTGAACACGATGACTCTATTGAAATCTTGGAATCCGAGCTTGAAAAAATTGTAGATGAAACACCTTCTCAATCTTTTCGTGCAAGTGATACTATTGATATTTTAAAACGTCCTATACAAACAAAACTAACTTGTAATGATGTCGAAACTGACATTAGCAAAGAAGATATTGAAACAAGCAATACATTTGCTACTCTTGAATGCTATGAAAAGCCGAAAACTAGAAAACGAAAAGCAGACAAACTGGACGAGTTAATCGAGGAGTATGCCGATCTTAAAGAAGATCGAAAACGACTCTTGCATGAGCAAACAAAGTACTTCAAAGAAAAAAATGAGAGGGAAACCCAAATTTTTAATCTGGATCTTCAAATTTTAAAAATGCAAAAAGAAGAATTGGAAGTGAAGTTGAAGAAACTGAAAGAAAGCTGTTAAAAGAACTTTTTTCCATTTATATTTTATAATTAGATATAAAAAATTTTTATTACTAAAAATAAATGATTATAATTACAAATGAATTTCATATACATATGAATTATACTTTTATTAAACAGCATCTGGAAGGCAGTTAAAAAAATAATTTTGGTAAAGGGTACTTCTTTAAATAAAGATAATTAAAAAAACTACTTCTATTTTTAAAAATTTATTTAAGATACTTTTTTAAAAATTGTGGTTTTTGGTTATGGAAGGAAGATTGGAACAAAGAAGATTTACAATGAACCAAAATAATTAATAAGACTGTTCCTTGTAGTATTAGTTGCGTTTTGATTTAAAGAATAATTTCGTGAAAGCCTCTCCATACTTATATCATAGTTCTTTTGTTGATCTAAATTTTCAAATGGAGGAATTGCATCAGCGTTTTTTCTGCAAATGTTATGCAATATTGATGTAGCAATTATAACATCCTGTACGGTTAGTAAATTGACTCTCATTCCCATAGAAAGTATAGGAAACCGCCTTTTCCAAACTCCAAAACATCTTTCAATAACATTTCTTGTTCGGATTTGGGATTCGTTATATAATTTTTCAGAAGTTGCTGAAGGGTTATCCAAAGGAATCATAAGATATGTGGAAGAACTATAACCAGCATAGCCACCATCTCCCAGAATTAGTTGATCTTTACGTAACCCGGACTCAAATAGGAACTTTAATCTGCTGTTATTGAATATTGTACTATCGTGTGTTGAACCTGGCCATCGTGTTACAACATCTGTAAAGTACAAATCCGCATCACACATAGCTTGGACATTTATGGAAAAATATCCTTTTCGATTTCGAAACAGTTCAGCATAATTATCACCTTTAAATAATGTTTACATAGATCTTAAATAGTTTACATAAATAAGAAATAAATTTATATGTACCTGGAGACATTATTTTTACATGGGTACAATCTAATGCTCCAACACATCTTGGGAATTTTGCAATTTTATAAAATTTAGCTTGAGTGGTGATATTTGTTCCATCGAAGTAGGATGGCTGATATACTCGTCATACTAGGATTTTATTGCTGTCGAAACTTTTCTAAGTATTTTACTTGCTGTGCTTTGATGTATTCCTCCAAAATCTGCAATTGCTATTTGGAAGCAACCAGATGCGTAAAATCGTAAAGTAAGTAACAATTGTTCACTTGCTGTAACGTTTGTATTTCTAAAAAGCAAATATTTGTAAGCACGAATTGAAAGACATTTACAAGCTTACATACATACCTTTCCACCCGATGGCAAAGCTTAGATTCAATTTTTTGTAAGACCATACGTGCGCTATTCTTAGAAAGACGAAACCTTTTTAAAAATTCTGAATCATTCCATATTTTAAAATGATCGAATCTTTCCTGAAACTTGTGTTCAACACTTCTAGATTTATACTTAAGCAAATCTTGCAAAGTTCTTAGATCTTCTAATTCAGAATACATTTTCGTTTAATTTTTTATTATTGTTTTTGGAAATTTTTTGACACTTTCATAAATTTTTATTTACCTTTTGAATTAACCATCGAAAACCGATGGTGTATAATACACTATACTTTAACTAATAGGTAAGACATACCTACGTGTTAAAATTATGAAAAATTCGTTACACCATAGATATCTATACACAGCTAGATATCTATTTGTAGAAATTACGGGCATTAGAGAAGAGATGGACAGACTTGCCCATTTTCTATAGAAATGTTGTGCTATCTCAAAGCTACTCAGTTGCCTCTGAAATTAAAAGCCAGGAAAAGAGCGAACCCTTATCGTGTTTGGCGTATTTAAAATACGCCTACGACTGTTTGGTAATAGATTAAAGGAAATAAGTTCACGTTCACGCCAAACACGACAAGGGTGATTATTATCTCATGAACATTTTGATCTGGCATGGAACGCATTAAAGAGCCGCTACGAAAACAACGCTACGAGTTCTGGTTGACAACCAGATTAAAATCTTATTTAATATTCCACCAGCCACTCATGATGATAGCGAATCAATAACACGTAAACAGTCGTCAGTTAATGATTCACTAGCAACTTTAAGAACACTCGGTATAGAAGTAGAAAATTGGAACCATATTCCGATTCGCTTAATCTCGACAAAACTACCCGATTTCACTCTTTCTCTTTGGGAACAGTCACTTACATCTCCTCGTGGTCCTAAATGTCTCAATTCCTTGTAGATATGTAAGTACGATGCAGTTCATTTTGGATGTACATATATTTGAGTCGCTCTGTTTACAATTATAAATTCAATTGTTTTGTGAATCGCTGTAAACTTAATAAGCATATTTTAATAACATATCCCTTTGTGCTGTTGGTGTCATTGGAGTGTGTGCATCTGGAGTGCTGTTTTTGTGATAATCGAGTCATAAAATTGTACGTATTGTGCTTCTTGTGACCTGTAGTGGGATTCTGTAACTTTTAACAATAACAACAGTTGTTATAATTGTCAACCTGTTTTATTGTTTGCACTAACGATTATGTGATTCTGTAAATTGTTGTTAACAATATAGATAAAAATTAACGTCATGTGGCATAACTATCAAAAAAATATCAAAATAACGCATCACTAAAACTGATCAGAATTTTAAAACCAATTCTTTTAATTAGGCTTAAGTTCATCAAATTTAATTTTCATTAAATTATTTTAATGAAGAAAGGAATTTTACAACATGAACATTAATTAAAATTGTTATTGGTAATCTTTCATTGACCGTGGCTGGGGCTTGAACCCTGGCCGACAGGTTACCATGACATGTTTCGATCGCAACCACTCGATGTCCTCAGATGGATTTGCCGTCTTAAGCTAAGATCCCACTATCGGCACAAATAGCACATTTAAAAACATTGCACAATTTATTCTTAGGTGGTCCCATTATCGTCGCACATTGTGACAATTTTTTTCGGTTCATATCGGCCAAAATTCAATTGCGACAATAATCGGTACAATGCGATCACACTATCGTGCTATGTTTTTGTCCATTTGCTTGTTGGCAGACTTATTTTTACTTTAGAAATTCGCAAAATTCTCCGTCTGAATATTCCATTATGTTTCCTAAATATTTTTAATAATATATTAATATTTAATACAAAAATGTATTCCATTTTATTCAAACTTACTGCATTTGCTCTTTTTTTTTGTAATTGTTGCTTTGTAAACAGTTGTTTACAAACTGGGGATGGCAACATCGATACAACTGCAATGCTTTGTTAAAGCGAATTGTTTTCTTTTATTAAGCAGTACAAATGTACTATTTAACGTTTTAATATATAAATAATAGATAAAACAAATGTAATTTTGGTACAATTAAGCTCAAAAAATAAAATTTTAGTTGCCAGTTGGTGCAATTTAAAAATTTCGTTTTGCCATCCCTTGTATCGGCGCTGGCCGATAAAAATCGGTTCATATTAAAAAATTTGCTCCACATTGGGCAAAAGAGTGTTCACATTATCGGCGCATCAACGTTAATTTTGATTGTGCACAGTCAGCACAATTTCGGCACAGATTGTCGCATATTAAAAAATTTTGAGCGTTCACACTATCGGCACATGAAATACGACCAAAATTGTAACATTGCGCCGATAGTGGGATCTTAGCTTTACACTCGCAGCCTTCGAAGACTGCTGCCGTCAATAGTCAAACATCAATCCTTAAACCAAACTGTATTTTAACCTTTGGTAGATCGAAGTTTGCTTTTTTGAATGATTATCCGTTTTAATTGATTTTTCTTGTTTTTCCTTGCTTCTGTTTTTTCCGTACTTTTGTCAAGAATTCTTTTTGAAGTCCAAAGTACATTTTTTGTTTTCTCATTTTTGTCTTTCTTTTTCTTGTTGATCAGAATTTGTATTAGTTTTTTAAGAAGATAAGCAAAACATTTGACTATTAAATTAAATGCAAATTATTTAATGGCCATTTTCAAGTTATATTATTTTAATTTATTTCTTTTAAATTAAAATTTTGTAATCCCAAAAATTAATTTGATAATAAGTTAAATAATTTCTTTAAACTAAATTTTTTTATTTTTTCAACATTTAACAATAAATAAACAACACTAAAAAAGTTGTCGTTTACTAAACACAAACAGCTGACTTTTCGATAACAAGTTGTTTACACGGGTTTAAAGGGTTTGAGAGAGATAGTGGCAAGGTATATTTATAGCAGGTAGCCGCGAGATTACAACAATTGTACAATAAAACAAACAACAGGGCTTTTTATTGTTGTTATGTGGTACGAACTGTCAAACAGCAAAGGGGTTGATAAGAGACAAAAAAGACAAAAGATAAAGACAAAAAACTTGTTTTCTATACAACATTTGACAGTTCGTACCACAAAACAAGAAAATAAAAAATAAACAGCTGGCTTTCCGAGACTACCTGCTATAAATATACCTTCGATAGTGGTTAAGTTCATTAGCGTTTCTGATTGTTTTAAGTGTAAAAACACTAAAATGTATTTACTTTTTTCTCTTTAAACACTTTTGGGTGTATTTAACTAAAAAACACTCTTAGGCCCGTTTTCACAACTTACCTATAAAGTTCAAAATAGTTAACGGTACCTTTAGCACTAGTGAGGAAAAAAGTTACCTTCAACTATTTTTCGTTTTCACAACTTCTGTATAAAATAAACTTAACATTTTTGAAAATGTGGCAATACTAAAGAAAATACCGACTATTTTTGCCAAAATAAAAATACGAGCTTTCAACTACGTACTTTTTTACATTTACAAGATATAAATATAATTGGAGTTGCCATATATAAAAAATATGTGAATATAATATGGCAATCTCAAATCTAAACCTTACGACAAAAGTTAAAGGTAGAACGTTCCTCTCTTTAGCTTATCCTTCGATTTTAGATTAAAGGGAACTTGTGATAATTAAAAACTCATTATCTGTTCGATAACTTCCTACATTTAGCTATCGTTAAGTCGTGAAAACGGGCCTTAGGGCTTTTATTATTTATTATTTAAAAAACACTTTTTCTTGGGGTGGTTTGTTGGAGCTTCACTTCGGTGTTTGCCTTCTTGTCGACTTCACTATCGGTATTTGTTGACTGTGTGGTTGGCAGCAGTTCTTTCATCAGCTGTTGATGGGGGCGTTAATGCTGTAAGTGTTGGTACAGCGGTACCTTTTTGTTCACCGTGTAAACACAAGTGTTGTTTAAAATGTTACAGAATAGCAAAATCGTTAATTTGCTTGTTAAATTTTTTAACAACGACAACTATTGTTAAAATTAATTACAGAATCGCACTACTAATCTAATTTGTTTCATATATTTGCAATAACAACTTTAACTGGTTTGTGTATTTGCTATTGTAATCGCTAAGCGCCATCTTTTGGATAGTAGGCTTATATACCCATCAAACAATTTCCTTTTAAAATATATACAATATGATACAATTATAAATTGTATCATATCATGACGTGTATTATAAAAAAATGTCCCATTACCAACGATGAAGACTTCTTGTTGGCAATGTAATGGTCTTTGCCATATTAAATGCAGTTTTTTGGAAATTCAAGAAGAAGCGAATAAACTTTGTGATAAAATATCACAATATGCTAAAATTTTTGATGATTTTACTACTTTAGAATCTATAAAATCTCCTGTTCAAATATCACCTAAAAGGAAATCTGCAAACCTTCTTCTTCGCCATCTTTGCCTCAGAATCCCCAACCCGCTACTTCATCTGTTAATGATCGTGGCCCAACTTTTCTTAGCAAAACATCCGTTTCAACTAATACTGATCCAATAAATCATCAAAATGCAACAAATCCTGTTGATTCAATAAAATTTTGGAAATAACTGTGTTGCTATAAGAGATCTGAGAGTTATTCCGCCATAAAAACAAATCTTTGTTTCTCGTTTTGCATCTGATACATCTGTTGACGACATTGATGCGTATATTAAATCAAAGATCGGCAAAAATGTTGATTTGAATGTTCATAAGTTTTCTAACTCACAAGCGCGGATTATAACATCATTTAAACTTACTATTCCATTTGAAAATTTTAACTCCATTCTTGACCCATCTTTTTGGCCTGAACATGTTTTAGTTTGAGAATATGAACAAAATGTAAACCGGCGTCCAATGAATGTTGCTCATTTGCCAAAACAACAATTAATATATTCAAAAAACTAACTGAAGCTCCGGATGACCAACTCATTATTATATACCAAAACGTACGTGGAATGAGGACCAAATGCTCCAAATTATATCTTGATAGTTTTAATTTCAATCACCATATTATTTGTCTTACTGAGACTTGGCTAAATAATACTTCTTTAAATACCGAAATTATTTGCAGTAATTTTCATGTATTCCGGCGCTATAGAGCTACAGTTACTACTGGCGGTGGTGTTTTAATAGCTGTCTTAAATAAATTTCCAGCTGAAGAGCTAATATTAAACTTAACAAGTAAAATTGAATTTATTGCAGTGGAAGTAAAAATAAATAACATTAAAATATTTATTACATGTTCTGATATCCCATCTCAATCAGATATAATATCTTATCAACAAAACATTTTGGCAATGGAACTAGTGGCCTCCAAAATCAGTTCGGGTGATTTCATGTTAGTCCTTGGCGATTTTAATATATCTCAGATTACCTGGAATTTCTGCACAGAAAGTATAATAATAATTTTTACAGTACTTGAGGAATGGGGTCGAAATGTAGGTGTTGCAGTCAATAGGGAGAAGACTGTGATGATGCTTCTTAAGGGAAGATTATCACACTTAGGCCTCCGGTAGTTCGTTCTGGTAGTGTTAGTCTCAGATATGTGACTCAGGTCAAATATCTGGGTTTGGTTATGTCTGAGAGGATGAACTTTTTAGTTCATCTTGCTCATACTAAGGAGAAGTTGTTTTCGGTTGCAGGTGTGCTTAGGCGTGTGCTTAGGAGTGAATGGGGCCTTAGCAGGCGGGCGGTTCATACACATTTGGTTCTCCTGTATGGTATGGTACTGTCATGACTACTTTGGGCAGGGATAAGTTATTGTCTTGTCAGAGGGTTGCGTTATTGGCATCATTGTCAGTATGTAGAACTGTCTCTACTGAGGCATTACAGGTATTGTTAGGTGTAGTACCTCTCGACTTAGAGTTGATCCGTAGGGCCATTGCATTCAAGCTTAGGAGGGGATTGCCTCTTCTTAGTTCTGATTGGGTTTCTGCGGATCAGGTTGCTGGTTTGGACAGGATGCGAATTAAAGAAGTTCTGTTAAGTTGCGTTGTTGATAGATGGCAAAGGGGGTGGCATGTTTCGGATAAGGGTCGTGTGACATATGCTTTTGTGCGTAATGTCACCATCCTCGCTTCAGCTTTGGACTTGGCCTGGGTTTCTTTTTGACTGGACATGGTTCCTTCAATGGATTTGTCCGAGTCGTCTGGGTGTTTGTGTGGAGCTGATGTTGAGGATTGGTCACATGTGTTGACGGCGTGTCCGCTTTATGATGATATTAGGGATATAGGTAGTATGGGAATCGTACGTTTAGATTGTTCGTACGATTTTAGTAGTGTTTTGGCCGATCCTCAAACCTTTCGTTCGCTTGGTGAATTCACGAGGGTCGTGCTTAATAGGAGGAGGTATGGTGGGCCTTAGGCCCTAGGTTTGTTAGGGTGGTCATAGCGTGTAGCTTGTTTGTACTTTGGCTGCGGACTTAGTCTGGTTATTACTGACTGGACATATTTCTTTCTATGCATATTGCATGGTGGGGTTATGTCTGAGTCATCCAGGATTTGTCTGGGGTCATTGCTGCGGATGGGTTACATGTTTTTGACGGGAAGGTATGTTCGGGGGTACATCAACACCTCTCTGATGCTTTGCATCTTGGTGTGTTGATGCTTTTTAAACAGCATCCACTTAGGTGGAACGGTCACCAGTCCGGAACTATTTGGAGTTCAACTGGTAGTAGTCATTGGCTACGAAGCTGACCGGAGTCTTTATCTGGTACCACGGGAACCAGGATACCCTTGGAATTACGATTCCAACCTGGTTAATGGTGAGGCTCCTTCGGGGGAGTAACGTGGTGGCTGTGGTTTAATGCCCAAATCGCGGGTAGAGCAATTTATTGCTCGATGTGGAGTTGCATTGCAACCAAGTCATGCTGTTATTCAAAGAACAGTAGGAGTTTTAGATAGGCTCCGCACCCTACTAAGGCGCAAGCACAATGTCCAATTACATTGCCTTCAAAATGGTACCTTTACTCCAAATGCCACGGCTTTGTGGCGGGAGGTTTAAAGGGAACGGTGGTAAACGTTTTTACCCAGTGGCTTAGACCCACCATGCAATTATGTCCTATGATAGATATGCATGTAAAACTTGGACTTCTGTGCTCATAGTCAGGACCACCATGGGGCAATAAACAACTTTCTTCGTTAAAAAACTCAAAAAATAAGACTTACAAAAAATATAAGAAATCTAGATCACACTGCGATTACAGCAAGTATTCAGTCCATTCGTGCAAAATATAATTTGCTAAATGCGAAATTATATAACGATTATTTGAACTTAAAACACGATCCAAGATCATTCTATAAATTTGTAAATTCGAAAAGGAAGATCTCTGGCGCACCGAAGGTCATGAAATATATGGGTACTGAAACACATGATGAAAAGGAAATCAGTGATTTATTCGCAGACTTCTTTTCGTCCACATATTCTGATTCACATTGTGCTGGAAATGTCAATTATCCATTTAATATAGTTACTGGTCAAACTATATTATATTCACCAATATCCACAGTCAATATTATGAATTGTTTAAAATCTTTTAAATATTCAAACTCAATGGGTCCTGATGGTATACCAAGCAGTATTTTAATCAATTGTATGGAAGCTTTACCAATGACGTTGTCAATTATTTTTAATATTTCTATGAAAAATGGTTATTTCCCAAAAATATGGAAAGAGTAATATTTAATTTCCTTGTTCAAATCTGGAAATAAATCATATATGATTAATTACAGGGGTATAGCCAAACTTAGCGCAATTCCAAAACTTTTTGAAAAATGCATTTTAGATTCCTTGGTTCATCAAGTTTCACCGTTATTAACACCTTTTCAACACAAATTTCGTAAAGAATCATCAACCATGACAAATATTTTAGAACTAACAAATTTGTTAAATGAAGGATTTGTCAACAACCAACATACCGACGTTATTTATATCGAATTCAGTAAGGCATATGATAAGGTAATTCACAACCTTCTTCTTCTCGGCAGAATACAATGCTTAAGCCTTGGCCCTATTTTGTTTCTGCTCTTCATCAACGACATGCCTGAAATTATTAAACATTCACATATACTAATGTTCGCAGACGATGTAAAAATATTTTTAACGTAGTATTATAAATAACTATAAGCTCGGTGACTATAAAATCGAGATAGTGGACACAATTATGGATTTTGGCATTTTACTGGATGTAAAATTGGATTTTATTCAACACATAACAATGACAGTCAACAGGGCTCGTAGAACTCTGGCTTTTATTAAACGTTGGTCGAAAGAATTCAATGATCCTGTCGTCACTTAACAACTTTACACATCTCTCGTTAGACCAATCATGGAATACGGTTCGATTGTATGGGATCCACATTTAATGGTTCATAATGACCATATTGAATCCATTCAAAAACAATTCTTGCTTTTTTGCCTGAGAGATACATATCGAGGATATGATAATCTCCCCTCATATTCAACAAGATTATCCTTAATACATTTGCCAACACTGAAAAGTCGCAGAGTTATGCTAAATGTCTCATTTGTAATTAACTTAATAAATGGAAAAGTTTGTTCCATTTTTTTATTAAGTAGATTAACATTTCACGACGTACGGTACGCTACTATAATTCCTTATTTATAAAAACATTTCGAACTTACTATGCTATGGCAGACCCATTTAGAAAACTGTGTTGTTGCTTTAATGAAATGTTTGAATTTATTGATTTTTCTCTAGATTTTAATATTGTGAAACGTAATATTATATTTAAGTTAAGTACTCATTTGTATTAGGCTGTAAGGATTTACCCATAGACCTAGATATATTAAATTAAATAAATAAATAAATAAAATGTACAAACACATTTCACAAAAAAACCTGAACTACAGATGTAAATTATGCAATGAGGATCACACTCTCAGAACGTGTCCCGAATTCCGAGCATTTACCGTGCAGCAGAGAGTAGATCATGTGTTTCAGAACAAATTTTGCAACCATTGTTTGGGAAGATCTCATTTTAAGGTTTATTGCAAAAGCAAACATACATGCATGTATTGCAGGAAATCCCATCACACGTTATTACGACGGAACTAACTCCCGAAATAGTTCCTAAATGTCACTCAAAGCCCGAACAACCATCCACACCACTATACATTCAAGCCAACTACTCAACGAGCAATCAAAATATTATTTTTCGCACTGCTCTATTGCAAATAGAATTTAGAGGAGAGCGTTTTAATATTAGAGCCCTTAAAGATCCAGGTTCTCAACAAATATTTTTAGCTGAGAAGGTTAGAATTCGACTTCAGCTTCCCTATCAAAAATCTCATTTTCGGTGGACAAAAGCAAACGGCTAACAAAGAGTGTGAATTTACATTATATGCAAAGACTACCTGATATAAATATACCTTCGATAGTGGTTAAGTTCATTAGCGTTTCTGATTGTTTTAAGTGTAAAAACACTAAAATGTATTTACTTTTTTCTCTTTAAACACTTTTGGGTGTATTTAACTAAAAAACACTCTTAGGCCCGTTTTCACAACTTACCTATAAAGTTCAAAATAGTTAACGGTACCTTTAGCACTAGTGAGGAAAAAAGTTACCTTCAACTATTTTTCGTTTTCACAACTTCTGTATAAAATAAACTTAACATTTTTGAAAATGTGGCAATACTAAAGAAAATACCGACTATTTTTGCCAAAATAAAAATACGAGCTTTCAACTACGTACTTTTTTACATTTACAAGATATAAATATAATTGGAGTTGCCATATATAAAAAATATGTGAATATAATATGGCAATCTCAAATCTAAACCTTACGACAAAAGTTAAAGGTAGAACGTTCCTCTCTTTAGCTTATCCTTCGATTTTAGATTAAAGGGAACTTGTGATAATTAAAAACTCATTATCTGTTCGATAACTTCCTACATTTAGCTATCGTTAAGTCGTGAAAACGGGCCTTAGGGCTTTTATTATTTATTATTTAAAAAACACTTTTTCTTGGGGTGGTTTGTTGGAGCTTCACTTCGGTGTTTGCCTTCTTGTCGACTTCACTATCGGTATTTGTTGACTGTGTGGTTGGCAGCAGTTCTTTCATCAGCTGTTGATGGGGGCGTTAATGCTGTAAGTGTTGGTACAGCGGTACCTTTTTGTTCACCGTGTAAACACAAGTGTTGTTTAAAATGTTACAGAATAGCAAAATCGTTAATTTGCTTGTTAAATTTTTTAACAACGACAACTATTGTTAAAATTAATTACAGAATCGCACTACTAATCTAATTTGTTTCATATATTTGCAATAACAACTTTAACTGGTTTGTGTATTTGCTATTGTAATCGCTAAGCGCCATCTTTTGGATAGTAGGCTTATATACCCATCAAACAATTTCCTTTTAAAATATATACAATATGATACAATTATAAATTGTATCATATCATGACGTGTATTATAAAAAAATGTCCCATTACCAACGATGAAGACTTTTTGTTGGCAATGTAATGGTCTTTGCCATATTAAATGCAGTTTTTTGGAAATTCAAGAAGAAGCGAATAAACTTTGTGATAAAATATCACAATATGCTAAAATTTTTGATGATTTTACTACTTTTGAATCTATAAAATCTCCTGTTCAAATATCACCTAAAAAGAAATCTGCAAGATTAAACAATAAAGTAAAGTTGACTGAACCTTCATCTTTGCCTCAGAATCCCCAACCCGCTACTTCATCTGTTAATGATCGTGGCCCAACTTTTCTTAGCAAAACATCCGTTTCAACTAATACTGATCCAATAAATCATCAAAATGCAACAAATCCTGTTGATTCAATAAAATTTTGGAAATAACTGTGTTGCTATAAGAGATCTGAGAGTTATTCCGCCATAAAAACAAATCTTTGTTTCTCGTTTTGCATCTGATACATCTGTTGACGACATTGATGCGTATATTAAATCAAAGATCGGCAAAAATGTTGATTTGAATGTTCATAAGTTTTCTAACTCACAAGCGCGGATTTGTTACGAACCTTGTGTCGGCCTCTAGACTTCACCACACCAACTAACTCACGCGGCATCATCTCTGGGAGTAGTTCTCAACCCTTGCAATGGCCAAGATTCGCCACAAAATAAAAATGAACAAAAACACAAAGAAAAACTACATTACAATGAACGAAACGATTACCCACAGGAAGACAGATGTAAATCTTCAATCGCCCATACCCAACCATGGCCGCATATCATCCAACCAAAGTTTACCGCGGACCCCATTACCCGTCCATCACATCCTATCCATCAACAATCCCAAATTAAATATTTACTCACTCATCATTTTTTTTAAAACACAATCAAATTTATTATAACATAACTAATACTAGACATTATTAAATAAATAAAAACCAAAACATTAACTTAACTTAATTAACTTTAAAACAATAAAACCTTACATATAAAACTAATCGCAAATTCTTTTCATTTCCGGACTAAGAAAAATTTATTTCCGTTTTACTTATATTCGTATTTTAAAATAGAACAAGACTTAATTAATTAATGCTTATGCCAAAAATTCTTTAATACCACAAAAACATAAAACAACATTCGTTTAAATAATAATCATTCAAAAATTACATTAATTATTATTAACTTTTAATTGTTGTAAATTTTTTTCCCCGTCCTCAGACAATAATAATTAAAATTCATAAAATTAGCTATTTTTAAAACTTATATCTAACACGTATATCAGACACTTCACACTACAATAATATAAATAAAATATAAAAAAACATCTAACAAAGGACCGAACAGAGCGTTATTTAATAGGCTTCACTAAAAATTCCTGCCATAACGATATTTTCCTACGATAATTAACCTACCCTAAAAGAGCTCTCTGAGGGTCGTATATTACCGAATCTATATATATATTTTCTTTTTTTTTAGCCTCTTTTTTCGCGTTCAATCTAATCCCTATGCGATCCCTTTTACACAATGCTAAACACTACACTTTTTATAATCTTAATCTAAACTTATACACTAAATATTAAATATAAATACATATACTTATAATAAAACTAATTTTTCCCTATCACTGAGAACACGGTATAAACTTTCTCACTGGGTATGTTTTCCAGTGCCAGGTTTAAAGATTGGACTTATATAAAGAAACTTTTGCCCAAAGCTTTTGTTCCACAGAAAAAGCTGTTTATGCAATATCAATAACTTTCCTGCACACTAACAGTTATTGCCAACCCAAAAATACTTTCTACTACACCGGATGCCACTAGTTTTTGGTCACTAAACTGTTCAAATAAAAACAAATATTCATTCTTTACCTTTTTCTTTAATTTTACGTTGTCCACGCAGAAATATCTTACAAATACTTGTGACGTGATTATGTTTACTGCATCCACCATCTAGGAAAATATCCCTGGTATATTCGCTTCCTTCTTTATTTGCTTTCCACTTCTTCCGTTGGCAATATTTTATTCTGCAGGAACTCCTAGTTAATGATAATTCCCACTTAATACCCTTTTCGTTTTTATATACGCACTATCTATAATTATTACACTACTTACTTTTATTTATGTATATTTTTTTTTCCGTCAATAAAATTATTAAATACTATGTATTTGTTTAAACTTTCCCCAAAATACACAAATTTGAACACCTTTTTCCACTTATTATTCTGGGCACTCTCAACTTTATCGTTCACTTGCCAATCTTTAAGTGATCTAAAAAAAATCCTCACAATTTTTCTCAGGCTTCACTATTAATATTTTTATTTTACAACAACAAAACACAAACATAAAAAACAAGTACCGAAACGTAACATAAAATTTAAACAGTTCTGACACAAAAAATTGGGGTCAATAACCGTTTCCCTTTGGCCTTGAAAACTCATTAGTAGTTTCACAGAGAAAGTCTATCCTAATTTTCTCTTCCTTTGCACACCAACAAAAATTGTATTCCTTTTCAATTGCAACTCTATGCATACCATCCTACTGCAACTCTTAATTGAAAGCTCAACTTTCCAGAAAGGACTTCCAGTCTGCACATCATTATAACAGCTGACATTTACAAAACACATTCTACCAACCAGTCAAGAATTAAAATAATTTTGCCACAAACGGATAAAACAACCAACCAAAAAAAACTAAAATCACAACAAACAAACTACAAAAACCAAAATCCTCCTGGAACAGCAAAAATAACAAAACCTCCACACCTTCAGGCAAAACAAAAACCACCAAGAAACCAAAGTCAATTCCACCCCAAAAAAAACACATCAAAACAACAAGCAAAACCAACCAAAAAGAACCTAAACATCTAATAACAATAAAAAAACTTAACTTTTTAAACAAAAGCAAACTTCAAATAAAATAAACACAACCATCACAAAAAGTCATCAACAAAAAAGACAAGCACCAGGAAACCATATACAACAAAACTCAAAAATTCACAGGTAAGAAACTACATAGAATTAAAACAAGTTCATCAAGTTTCTCCCTCTTAGGAACCAGCCAGCCACGCATAACCAAGGCACACCCGGACTCAACAACATTGCACGCCAAACAACAACACATATATTTTGTGCTGCCTCAAACCACCCCCGCAACAAAACTCCGATTTCTCTGATGATAGTCAGAGGGAGCGGTGTGCGGTATTGATCGTGTGTGTCCAACGTGGGGAACTCTCACACCCTGAGATTCACAGCCGGGCAAATTCAACAACAACTCGCTATTAATGCAATATTGCATCAATGGCAAAAATCATCTTTATCTTCTGGAAAATAATTGCACTTCAGGGTAATCAACCACTGCATCCTATTTTATTGTGAAAACGACTCTTGAAATCCAGGTAATAAAATTATTGCATTCTTTTACCAACAAAATATGTACATAAATAGTAAATCTATGACATAGAAAAACAGATATCAATATTAGGACGAAAACAAATATGTACATGTAAATAAAATTTACATAAAAAAATTAATTGTTTTCTTAACCTAATATTGCACTAAAATAAACTATATCACAGATAAATATTATTGCACTTAAATTTGTTATATGGTAAATTGCACATTATTTCCGTAAAAACTTTTATTTGCCTTCGCAGTTGTCTAAAGGAATGAGTTCTTCAATTCAATGATGAGTTACAAACATAGTCCCGGGATATCATACACCAATATAATATACGGACAAAACGCTATACAAATATGAATATACTTAACAACCATTCAGACTCACCCTAATATTGCACTGGCTACTCTTATCACTGTTCCGAGAAAACCACTATCTTGCTTTGTTACTTCCCTTGACTAATAAGCAATTTTTCTGAAATATGTATGAACCATGCACCTACGTGAATTAACGCCGACCTATTGCTTTTATCACAAAGAAAATGCATAGTGGCTCTCCAAACGCTACCGATTCCCAATACTTCTCGTAATTGGTCCCTGACCAATTGTAGCACCATTGGCGCAAACATAAATAAAACGAACGCTTTTATTAAAAGCTTATCACAAAACTTTTTCTAACCAATCAAAATAACTTAACACTAAATACAAGAACCGTGTTTGCTTGGAAATGCCTCCATCACCCTCTCAATCGTCAAAAGATCCACCCAAGTACATGGAGTAACTTCTAAAAACTTTCATATAGAAATGTTTTTGAAATCAAAGTACATATTCCATTCAAATTTTCTTACGGGAAGTAAAACAATTCTTTTAAATAAGTTTTTACTTTGTTAAATCATTTTATATTCCTTTTCAGCTCCTTATTAAAAGTATTTCCCTGGGAAAAATGTGTGTTATCACAGTGCACGGTACAAAAATTTAGATGCACAAGCATGTATGTATCTGGGACATCACTACATTCAAACTACTATATATAGCACCTATAGGAATAAAAGTAAGTACACATCATTCAAACTCATCACAGAATCTCGTATATGAAAAAAAATTTTTTTTTTTCTATAATAAAACAAAATTAACATTTCACGCCCCATTTGTTTGCTAAATACATGATTTGTCGTTTTCCCTGTACACATTTTCCATTCCTGACTATGATCGAATATCCTTCGAATGATATACCCCTAGTGAGTTGCCATTTAGTGTCTCGAGCTCATACATGTTGTTTCCTATAGCTTTGACGACCCTACACTTTAAAAATTTCCTACAAAATTTAGAATTTATGTTTTTGCTGAAGTTACTTAGAATTGTATTGCGTCTATACACCTCTTGTCCCGGTACAAATCTCACTATTCTCGCTTTTCTATTATATCTTTCGGCGCTTTTCTCATAGGCCTTAGCCATATTTTGAATCATTTTCTCCCGGATCAATTCTATTTTGTCATTTGCGTTCAATTGAACAATTTCATGATCCGTAAGAGATTTGAGTTTTCTTCCAAGTTTATAATCTGCGCCACTGCTAAACATGTGGTACCCAAATAGCGCGAAAAAAGGCGTAACACCTGTAGCAGTATGTACTGAAGTTCTTAGAGCACATTCGATCTCCGATAAATACATATCCCAATCGCGGTGGTCCTTGTCCAGGTATGCACGTATAGCAGCTAAAACTGACTGGTTTACACGTTCACTAGCATTGCTTTGTGGTGAGTAAACAGCAGTTTTGAGGTGTTGTATTTTATATAAATTCATTAAACTTTCGAAATTCTTCGAAATAAATTGACTACCATTATCCGTGTGAATAACTTCAGGCACTCCAAATTTGTGAAATATTTCACTTACGAGAAAGTTGATTACGTTTGCTGTTGTGGCTTCTCTCATAGCCTTTAAAAATATAAATTTTGTAAAGTGATCTACTACAATGAATATATAACAATTTCCTTTCTTGGATCGGGGATATTTTCCCATAAAATCTAAATATAGTTTTTGAAAGGGTCTTTCAGTTATTACCTGTTGCCCTATTTCTGGTCTCATATTTATATTACTCGGCTTTGTTTCTTTACATATTTGGCAGTTAGAAATAAAATGCTTTACTTGTTGAATCATTTTAGGCCAGTAAAAGTATCTTCTCAGTCTTTCTAATGTTTTAGTGATTCCTCCATGAGCTGTTGTTAAAGTTGAGTGGGCATTTTCTATCACAGGGTTTGTTATAGTTTCCGGAATCCACAATTTCCACGGTGTACCTTCTTCGTTTCGGTCATAACATGTCTTTTTATACACTAGGCCATTTTCTACTTTTAAATCCGGTAGCATTTCGTTATTTTTTTCAATATGGGCTACTAAATCTTTATACTCGTTGCTTTCAAATTCTGTTGTTTCAAATCCTAATAAATTAGTTATATCTATTTCCTCAAGATTGGGAAGTCTTGATAACATATCTGCAACGATGTTTTCTGTGCCTTTTCTATGTTCAATTTGAAAGTCGTAAGATTGCAGTTGTAATGACCATCTAGCCAATCTACCCGTCAGATCTTTCAATGACATTAGCCATTTTAGACTGGCGTGATCTGTCACGATTGTAAATGGCATCATTTCAATATATTGCCTAAACTTTTTTACTGCCATTACCGCAGCTAAGCACTCCTTCTCAGTTACCGTATAATTTCTCTGACAACCGTTTAGCTTTTGTGAATAGAAGGCAATGGGATGTTCCTCTTTTTCTCCACTTAATTGATAAAGTACGGCACCAATTCCGTAATCACAAGCGTCACACTGTATGTAGAATCTTTTAGAAAAATCTGCATGCCGAAGTACTGGAGCTGTGGTTAAAGATTTCTTCAGATTATTAAATGCCTTTAGTGCCTCTGGTGTCATTTCAAATTTTTTTGTTTTTTTCAGAGTTTCTGTTAACGGAGCTGCTATGACCGAAAAGTTTTTTATGAAGCGGCGGTACCAGCCTGCCGTTCCCAAAAAGCTTCTTACCTCTCTTATTGACCTTGGTACTTTCATTTCCGTAATCGCTTTCACTTTTTCCGGATCAGTTCTTAAAAGTCCATTCCCTATTATGAATCCTAAATATTTCAGTTCCCTAAAACAAAACTGCGATTTACTTAACCCTATTGTCAAATTAGCCTTCCCTAGACAATCTGCTACTTTTTCTAACAATTCGAGATGTTTTTCAAAATCATTAGAGATAATCAAAAGATCATCTAGGTATATAAATACATTCTCTTTCAACTCTTGTGGAATCACTCTATCCATAAGTCGGCACAAACGCTGGGCCGCGTTGCAGAGTCCAAATGGCATAACCCGAAATTGGTAATGTGGCCTGCCAGCAACTGTAAATGCTGTATATGGCCGGCTTTCTGCCTCTAATTCAATCTGCCAGAATGCATATTTTAGATCGACGCTACTTATAAAGTGAGTCTCGTCGATTCTACTGAGAATTCCATCGATGTTTTGCAACGGGTAAGCATCCTTTATCGTTAATTTATTTAACTTCCGGGCATCAAGGCATATTCTGTTTTTCCCTGGCTTTCTAACGACTGTGATTCTATTGTTCCATTGGCTCTCACTTAGTTCTATCACTCCTAATTTAAGCATGTTGTCTATCTCTTTATAAGTGATTTCCTGCACTGCCGGAGAAATCGGATAATACCTATCCTTAACTGGTTCAGCACCCTCAATCAACTTTATATTATGCTTAACTAAACTAGTTTTACCCAAACCTTTACCCTCAAAGGTACCAAACTTCTCTATTACACAGTCCAGTCTCAGTTTCTGACTCTCATTCAATTCATGTCTACCCAATTTATTTTCCGCTTTGAAATCTACAAAATCTTCCACGACCTTACTAATATCTAGTTCACCTACACCAATAACCTCCGGAGCTAAATTAAATGTTCGCCAAAAGTCTATACCTAAATAAAGTGACTGCTCCAGGTCCGGACAAAGATAAAAATGTATGTTATTTCTCTCCCCTTTGTACCCCACAGACGCATTCACTTTTCCTAAAATTCTATGGTACTGACCACCAGCCGTTCTCACGCTATAGAATATAGGTGTTATTTCTAATTCTAACTCCTCAGTTATCTCCCTGCAGCCTTTCCCTAGTATGCTGACTGATGCTCCACTATCCAGTAAGCCTTTTATAATTTTTCCTTCAATTTCTACATCCAAATAAATTCTATTATCCTTACCACTTTCTCCTGCTCTATTCACTGATTCTATAATACAATTTTTTCTATCACGTTTAACCTTGTACAGCTCTCTAATTTTTCTGATTCGTTCCGATACGGGTTTCCTAAAATTTTCCGAATTAAATATTTCTGCTCTAACTTTTTTGTAGTACTGTTTCCTAACCTCAAGTGGAATCAAATGTCTCATTTCCGGTAAGAATTTTCGCTTAAAACTATTTTCTAATAATTTTTCATTTTCCCCTTCTAGTTTTCGACCGCAGGGTTTTTTGCTGGACGTTGGTCCCTGCCCATTCCAAGGTCCCTCATTCTGTTTCCCTGTTGACAATCAGGGCATTTTGGCGCGATCACATTAGCTTTACCACACCTATAACAAAATAGCGATCTCTCTGACGAATTACAATCTCGAAATCCGTGTCCTGTCATTTTGCAGTTCCAGCACGTTAAAAGCTTTTTCTGTGCTATTTTTATTGCAGCTAGATCCTCCAAACTCTTCCCATCTTCTTCAAGGCTTGCAAAAACTACTTCATTAACGCTTCTTATTTGCCTTTGTGGCTGGACACTATTTCTTATTTCCCTTTTTGGAAAATTTCTTTCTGCTTCTAGGCATTCAAGTCTTAATTGTTCCACCGAAGAGACTGAAATAGGATAAACAATCTTGGCTATGCTTTCTCTTACATTCCTTTTCAAGATTTTTATCATATCAAACTCAGGTATTGGTTGCACAAGTCTGGCTCTCAATTTACACATAATGTGAAAGAACACCTCAAGAGTTTCATTTGGCTGTTGTTTTCGTTCCACCAAATCTCTAATTATTTCTAAATTGGAAGAATTAGCACGATATTGATTTAACAATTCGCATCGCAACGTTGGCCAATTCATTACCCCATGAGTTCTGATCAGTAGCCAATACCAATCTTTTGCTGGGCCTGTTACCAATAGATGAAAATCTCTCAAAATTTCTTCCCAACTTATACTGTAGTGTGCCTGCAAATGCTCGATTCTAAATATAAAATCTTCGATACTTAGGTGTGAATTATTGCCATTGTACACGATACCCCATTTATCGACACGTATGTTTATCTTTTCAGAATTTACATTATTATTTTCCGATGGTATACGACTGCCAGGTGTAGCCCTACTATCTATAATTGGATCAACGTTTATGGCTTGGTTTCCATTAGGCATATTTCCTATTGTTGCCACATGTCCATTGTTAGCCATGGTTCGGTAATTTACGTTGCCCAAAAATCCTATTGGATCTCCCCGAAAATTGCCCCTGGGCTCCATTGGAAAAATTGTATTTCCCATGGGATTCCCTAGACCATTCACCCGGTGACTTGTAGATGGTTGTGAATCTACAGAACCCTGAGATCTCACAGAAATTTCCCTAACAACCTTAGTGAGCTCTCCCATTGATTTCCTAATTTCGCTCACTTCATCCTGAACCAATTTCTTAACCCTTTCTTCTAAAGCTCTCTGAACCATTAGAGTCTCATCGACCACTAATTCCCTAACTTGAGGATCAATGGCCACATTCGGGACACTCGTCGATGGACCATTTGTACCCGCTGCACCGGAAGTATTTGGCATTTGTGCCGATCTTGTATTTATACTTCCCGATAGATCCCTAAAACTGTCGTTTTCGGAAGCCATTGGCGCCCTCCTATAAATTCTCCTTTGTTTAGGTTGTTTCACCGTTGAATTATTAAAACTACTACGATTTAAAGATCTTTTCCTGTTTCTCGTTTGAACCCTATCTTCTCTATTCATATCACAAAAAAAAAATTTTGAAGCCTGGAATATAATGAGATCACTTTAAAGTATTAGCAATTATAATTTTAAATACTTCTACGCAAAAAAAAATAGAAAAATTGTTCAAAAAAAACTTATGAAATCAATACAAAATATAACTAAATAATAATAATACGCAAAATGCAAATACTAAAATAAAAATAACCAAAATACTATAGCAATACTAAAATAAATAACGTAAAACGATAAAAAAAATTAAATAAAATAAAAAAATAAATAATACAAATAATTACAAAAAAAATAAATAAAAATAAAATAAATGTAAAATAAATAATACGAATAATTAAAAAGCAAAATAATTTAAAAAAAATAAATAAAAAATACAATAAATACCAAAAAAAAACTCAAAAAAAAAAAATTCGTATATATCAACAAATAAAATAGATAAATTTTAAACACGTATATAAATATATAATAAATTTGACATACTATGGGATTGTTGAGTGGCGACGGTTTGACGGTATATATTTATTGATTCTCTGACTAGAGCTATGGTAATGTTTCGTTTAATCAACAACTAAAAAAACAGTTTCACCTGTGCTCAATTGTCACTTAACTTCCACAACAAAGAGGCCAGTACACAATCTCCATCTACACAACAGACCACTGTTTTGTACCCAGTGCGGCTGCCGATGATATCATTGTGACTGCTCCACAGGCGTAACGTCCAACAAACAAACTACCTACACAACAAAAATCGAAATAGGGTAAACATTTAGAATGAATTGCCTTCCATTAACTAAGATTACACCTTCTTTCGTCTGAACTAATAGTAAAATTTTACCTGGTATATTAATATTATTAATCCTCATCGCACAACTGACTTTTTGATTCTTTATACAAAAACGGCTGCAATTCTATCTTAATATAATAACCTACCAGTAAAAAGTTTACTTAGGGCTATTTTAACAAATTTAGATGTCTATTACCTAGTGTTTCGATAACATACACTAATAATTTTATTTAATTTCAGTTTTGGGCGCCATGTTCTGTTACGAACCTTGTGTCGGCCTCTAGACTTCACCACACCAACTAACTCACGCGGCATCATCTCTGGGAGTAGTTCTCAACCCTTGCAATGGCCAAGATTCGCCACAAAATAAAAATGAACAAAAACACAAAGAAAAACTACATTACAATGAACGAAACGATTACCCACAGGAAGACAGATGTAAATCTTCAATCGCCCATACCCAACCATGGCCGCATATCATCCAACCAAAGTTTACCGCGGACCCCATTACCCGTCCATCACATCCTATCCATCAACAATCCCAAATTAAATATTTACTCACTCATCATTTTTTTTAAAACACAATCAAATTTATTATAATATAACTAATACTAGACATTATTAAATAAATAAAAACCAAAACATTAACTTAACTTAATTAACTTTAAAACAATAAAACCTTACATATAAAACTAATCGCAAATTCTTTTCATTTCCGGACTAAGAAAAATTTATTTCCGTTTTACTTATATTCGTATTTTAAAATAGAACAAGACTTAATTAATTAATGCTTATGCCAAAAATTCTTTAATACCACAAAAACATAAAACAACATTCGTTTAAATAATAATCATTCAAAAATTACATTAATTATTATTAACTTTTAATTGTTGTAAATTTTTTTCCCCGTCCTCAGACAATAATAATTAAAATTCATAAAATTAGCTATTTTTAAAACTTATATCTAACACGTATATCAGACACTTCACACTACAATAATATAAATAAAATATAAAAAAACATCTAACAAAGGACCGAACAGAGCGTTATTTAATAGGCTTCACTAAAAATTCCTGCCATAACGATATTTTCCTACGATAATTAACCTACCCTAAAAGAGCTCTCTGAGGGTCGTATATTACCGAATCTATATATATATTTTCTTTTTTTTTAGCCTCTTTTTTCGCGTTCAATCTAATCCCTATGCGATCCCTTTTACACAATGCTAAACACTACACTTTTTATAATCTTAATCTAAACTTATACACTAAATATTAAATATAAATACATATACACTCACAAAATTCTGTACGTAAAATTAACTGAAATTGTAATATAAAATAAATGAAAATTCAATTAAAAACCGGTCTACTTATTTTTCATTTATTTTTAATAAAAAGTTCATTTAATTTTTACTGTCAAAAATTTAACACCGCATTCCGTAAAACAATTAAATATTCAGTTATTTTGTACAATTTTACTGTCAAAAAATTAACACCATATTCAGTGAAAACAATTAAATATTCAGTTATTTTATACAATTTTACTGTCAAAAAATTAACACCATATTCAGTGAAAACAATTAAATATTCAGTTATTTTATACCATTTTACTGTCAAAAAATTAACACCATATTCAGTGAAAACAATTAAATATTCAGTTATTTTATACCATTTTACTGTCAAAAAATTAACACCATATTCAGTGAAAACAATTAAATATTCAGTTATTTTATACAATTTGACTGTCAAAAAATTAACCCCATATTCATTAAAAACAATTAAATATTCAGTTATTTTATACCATTTTACTGTCAAAAAATTAACACCATATTCAGTGAAAACAATTAAATATTCAGTTATTTTATACAATTTTACTGTCAAAAAATTAACCCCATATTCATTAAAAACAATTAAATATTCAGTTATTTTATACCATTTTACTGTCAAAAAATTAACACCATATTCAGTGAAAACAATTAAATATTCAGTTATTTTATACCATTTTACTGTCAAAAAAATAACCCCCAATTTTTCAAATACACAAATTTTTTAGAAACATTTTATATTGTTATTTTATTTTATTAACAAAATATTGATTTTTAAATTAAATTCATACATACATACATATATACATAATATACAATATTTATAAAATAAATAATAAAAACCATGAAAACTATAAATTAATTATTTAATACATATGTTCTTAAATACATATAATATTTTAAATTTAAGAAAATTATAAATACCAATGTAATTAATTTTTTATTAATTATATGTATATGTACATCTTTAGCTAAAATGCAAAAAGGCGTAACTAGCAAAGAATTCAAAATCGAGTTTTTGATTAATTATTATAAATGCCGCTTAACTACGTAACTAGACGTGTGTTTATTTAATAAAAAAGACCTAACTATGTACACATTTTTTTCTTACAAAATACAATGAAATGGTTTTCTTTGAAAATTATTAAGAGAATTTCATGGACAACTTGTGAATGAATTTTTTTCTGGCATGTTTATAGTTTTAATTTTACAAAGTTTTTTGCTTCCTCTTCAAAATCATATTTTTGTTAGTTTTAGCATTTTATCTAACGATATACATTACAATCAAAAGATATTTATTGAATTTTGTGATTCAAAAAATGATGTTAAGCTCCGCAAAGAAGTTCCTGCAAAATCACCTTTCAAAGTTATATCAAACAAAACTGTTTGCATAAATAACCAAAAGTTTTTACATTTTGTGTTATATTTAAAATTGAATATTTGGTGAATTTTAAAGCAAAGGGCTAATGCCGCTGCCACTGTTTCTACTTTATATATAATTTGATCTACTACTACAAATATTTCTTCAACTACAAAAAGACTTTTCTTAATTAGGAGAAATGGTGAATGCCCTTTATATAAATTTAACTGAGTCTCCGCTTCTACGAATTTGATGGTAGCCATTTGAGATTCGGCTATAGTTGATTTTCCAACATCTTTTGAAATTCTTTCAGGTTTCAAAATTCCATGTAAAAGAAATATAAAAAGTGCATCTTTTGTATCTGTAAATAAAGTAAAATTTTATTCATATTGTAAATAATCGTGTATTTGTATGTTACTTTGATCTAATGATGACCATTTCTCCTTTGCTTCTACCCATACCGATTTCATTTTAACGTCTTTTAAATTCATGTTAAGATACGTTGGCAATATCCTATTCAACTTCGTCCAATTTGAAAAGAAGTTATTATTTTTTTCGTGATATAAGCCCTCAAAATCAATTGAAACCTAAAATACATATATACACAAAAATATATTTAATTATACAGGAATATACACATAAATATGCTTACTTTATTTTTACCAGATCTGCCCCAAAAGTCTGTTTATATGCAGGCCAACTGTCAATAATATTTGCAATATTTGCATCTGCACATTCCGCTAACTCTTTAAGGCGACAATTTATACATTGCCCCCAACGTTGGCATGTTTCTTCCTTGTCGGCAAAGTTATATTTTAAAAAATTTTTTGTTTGCAATTCATCTACTACTAAAACAAAATATATATAAAATATATACATACAATGTATTATAAAAAATAAACATATTAAGTACATTATATTTCGTACATACCATTTGCAACAGAAATATTTTTTTCAGTTAACTGTTTTTGAGACTTTTTATTTGGCTTCGCATTTGGCTTTAACATATTTTGGTATCTGAAGAAGAGTTTGCCTTTCGCCCTTTGGTTTTTTTGTTTTTCAAAGTATTCTTCTTGTGCTTCGTTAGGAGGAAATAATGTTACGATTTGAGATGCAAGATTTTGTAAATTAGTGGATTCCAATTTATTATTTTTTGCTATGTAGAAATCAATAATTGCTCTAGACAATTTATTTTGCTCGGCACTCCCTAATTGTCCATACTTGTCATAATAGGATCTCAGTTCCTTATAAATTGGATTTTCTTTGAAAACGTGGTGTAATGTCTAAATATACATATGTAAATAAATTAAAATTTTATTTTGCTAAATTTAGAAACAGTAACTTACGTAATTGTTAGTGTTTTTTTGATTTGTGTCCGTTAATGAGTCGTAAGCGTTGTTGCCACAGGCGGATATGTTCTGGTTTGGTAAAGAAATCCAAATACAGAATTTTTGTATGAACTCCACTTCTCTTCCTAGTTCTCTGGCCTGATGAAAACTACCAATTTCAAATAACTTTTCTAAGTGATATCTGTTAAAAATTTGCCATTTCTTTAAGTTACCGCGTAAACTTAAATAAATAAAATAAATTTAATTATTTTTCACAATACCAACATTTTTTAATACTTACATTTTTACACAATATAATTTACAAGAACAATATAACTCACAACAACAATTTAATTCACAACAAATTAATTTCTTTTACACATATAGGTATTTATAAAATTTTAAATTTAAAGAAGCACCAACTTAGCCTTGTGATTAATGACTGTTACATTTATGAAAAATAAATGTTGTATAGAGATGAACTTTGTACGTTAATTGGTATGTACATTGTACAAACATACAAATAAAAACAGTTACTTTTTGTCTGCTTCTTAGTTGCCGTTTACATTGTTCGATGTTTGTCGGTGTGATTCTTAAGTTATGGGAGAGAATAATTTATTCATCCCTTCTCTCACCAATAAAGTAAAAATCGCAACGACAAAAATCGAACGATGTAAACGGCCACTTAGTTCAATTATAAGGTCGACACAAAAACAACAGTGTTTTTTTTTTTTTTTTTTTTTTTGTGTAAAATAGTTTTGTTCCCAACCAGGGTTGTCAGATGTGGCGATTTTCAAACTTGTTTGGCGACCTAATTTTTGATTTGACGACATGGCGACTTTTTGGCGATTTAAAAAAATAGTTGGCGATTTTGTTGGCTATTTTTGATAAGGTATGGATTTGTTTTAAAATTCGTTATATACAATTAGAAGAATAAATATTACTTTATTCTAGTATTTTAATGTATGAAATTTTAGGCATTCATATGGTCATTATATGAAAGTATGTATGTTCAAATGGCTAAAAAAGATAATAAATATCTTCGAGAAAATTTGTTTTTCGTTTTTAAAAGTGCTCTTGAAAGAATCAATAAATATAATTCCTTAAAACATGAATATAGTTAAAGTCTATGAACATTTTCCCATTATATTTTTGTGGCAATTTATTACATTGTGATAGTTTTTGACCCGAAAAAAATGAACTTCGATGAATCCTTTTCGGAATATTAGGGGGGAGTCCCCTGAGTGCGAAAGTACATTTGGAAGTGTCAGATTGGCTGCAGTTTTTGAGGAATCGGTATATAACCATTTTTCATGGATATAGCTAAGTCTGCGCTATTTTAAAAAAAATTTTTCGACTGTATTAGTATTTTTTCCTTCTTAACTTTCTTTTACGGAATGCATTGACTTTTTTTCAAAATTTCAAGTAATTTAAACCATTAATGTCGATCAAAAGTAATGATTTTGTCCATTTTTAGCCATAGATATACCTAAGTCTTCGCAAATTTTCATTTTCATTTTTCGACTTTCACAGTGTTATCATTTGATGTTTACGAAGCACACTCGAAAAAATTTGCGTCTGTTAATTGTAAAGAGGGTTTTAATGATGATATTTTATCTAATTTATATTGGTTTAGCCCAAAATGTTAAAGGTACATGGATACGGCAGGTACGTACCATTTAAAAGAACTTGCTTTGGCTGTTCTTTATATGCTGGTAATTACAACAAGTATTGTCTGTGTTTAAATTATGAACTCCACAAAATCTCGCTTTCGAAGAAGAATGCATAACGAACTTCTAGACGCGTTATTACGAAGTTTAAACTATATGAATTTGAATAGTACATGTTGCACTTCTTTTGTACCTTTATTGAATAAATGTAATTTTCTCACAATGTATTCCAAAAAAGGAAGACAAATAGGGAGTCTTGCAAGTGAAGCGTTTTAGATACTGCAACTAATATAGAAATGTATATCCAATATTTGTTTAATACTAACTGCAAAAAGTCTTTCTTTTTTTTGTGGCTTTAAGTAGACCACTATAACAGCCGATCTCACGATGTCACACGTTAACGTTCGCATAGAAAATTACAATAAAAACAAAAACAATTTCTAAAATTTGTTTTTGTTTTAAATGTTATTTTCGATGCGAACGTTAACGTATGACATCGTGTGATCGGCTGTTAATTATTTTATAATAAACATTGTACCTCTTTTGTGTTCACTAACTATTTTTACTGTGTTCTAAATAAATATTAAACAAAACATATATTATGGCGATTCATTTTTAATTTTTGGCGAATTTTAGCGATACTGAACAAATTTATTTTTTAGAATTTATAAAAAATATTTTTAATAATTCTAAAAGTATGTATTTTTTATCAAAAGCTAAAAACAAAGGCTTTGGCGATTTTGGCGATTTTTGACATTGAATTTGGCGAAAAAGGTAAAAATTAATCTGACAACCCTGTTCCCAACGAGTAATGAGAATGAGAGTATTACACTGAAAGAAGTGATGAATTTTTCTAATTGTGGTTTCTAACAAGTCTTGGTGTAATTGTTATGACAATTAAATCTAAATTTAGTTAAATCTTGTACAATTCAGCGTAGCGTAGTGTAATCAAGAATTCTTATTTTAAAAAAAGCAAATTTCAAAAAATAAAAATATACAAAATAATGGATTGGCTTTTTTGCACAAACAAAAATCAAAACATTGGCTATCGATAAAAATTTTAAAAATTTCAATTGCAAAAGAAAAATAAAAAGCTTCTGGTTGATGGATGCTTTTAAGCACCCATCCATTAAACAATATTATTGTATATGCTATTCGCCGTATTATTTCCCTTTTGGCCTATATGATTTAATAGTGGCACAATGGTTTCAATTAAAATATGGCCCAACTTTCATTCAATAAAAAGGTAAACATAGGCCCCTACTAAGACAACTGGTTGTGAACAGTTGTAATTTTTGTTCACCACAATA
The DNA here is from genome assembly GCA_963931875.1 of Pollenia griseotomentosa. NCBI lineage: Eukaryota > Metazoa > Arthropoda > Insecta > Diptera > Polleniidae > Pollenia > Pollenia griseotomentosa. The sequence continues at coordinate 145,154,492 of OZ007563.1, read as the reverse complement.
TAGCAAAGTTGTTAACCATAATACAAGAATTAATAAATTACAACTGAACTGAGTTGAGTTGTAAACCGTAATAGGGTCCATAACCTACAGGAAAAATATAAACAGCATTGTACAATGTTGCCAACACATTTCACTTACTTTTCGTAGCGCAATAAAAATCAAAAGGATTTTGATTTTTCCCAATATATTGTGCCACCTTTGAATATAAATAATTATACAATACGAAAATTAAACAATTATATTGCAAGTGTATAAGTCGATTTAAACACTGATATAAACATGCATTCAAATCGAAAACATGCATAAATTTATGTAGCTTGTTATCAATACTTCTCAGTGTATCAAACAAATGTTCGCTCTCATTAAAAAAAAAAGAAAACGATCTACTACATTCACACCATGGATGGAAATCATGGTACAATTGTATTTTCTTGTTACATTTTGGACTTTGTTAGTACCGTGATACTACCGCGGCTTACTTAGTACAATTTCAAAATCTCAACGATTTTCTAGATGCCAACTTAAATTTTGTTTTGTTCTCTTTTTCGCCCCTTTTTTCTTTTTAATGATCAGCTTTTCTTCGAACGATTGACCCATGCGTTCCAAACAATTTTTTTGTCCGGACAAAATATTTTTAAATAGAGTTTGACATCTTACTTCTGAGAGAGAGAAATTATTTTGTTCTGCAAGTTTTTTCTTGAATTGGTTTAATTTTAATTTTTGTTCAGAACAAAATGAACTGAGTTGCCACTTTTTTTAATTTGTTCATAGAAGTTGAAATTATTGTTTTCTGCTAAATAATATAAAAAACCTAATATAATTAAAAATAATAGAATCACGTTCCTTTTTTCGTCCATTTTCTTTAACACACTTTTCAAATTATTCAAAATATGTTAGTGGTTTGCTAGTTGTGCTGCCAGTTTCTATAAGTGCTTATATCTGTAAACCATATGGCAGCTTAATGGGTGAATCGTTCTGCAGAACACTCTCAGTAAAAAATTATTGCCGGACGAAAATATTGTTCGGAACGCATGGATGAATCCACCGTTAGCAAAAGGTAGAATTTAATGGCCGTATTAAAAGTGTTAACGTATTATAATTTTATTTTAACCTACCAGGTAGTATGAACCTTTATTAAACTTATCGTTCACTTGAGGTTAAAGGAAATTTTTGTATCCGTTGAACTTGTTTTTTTAAATAAATATTAAAAAAAGTCATGGCATAAAAAGTACGTTTTGTTTTCATAGTTGGTACAAAATTATAAAAGCCATTTTCCACCCCTGATTTCCACTCTGTTGAAAGCAAACAAGTTACTGACAATATATCGTTACCATAAACATAAAAAATGTACCCAAGTAGTATTTCATTAAATAAAGAGAATCAGTTAATACGTTTTTATAAGACGTATAAAAATTTCGCCCTTCTTATTTAAATAATATACAACAACATTTCAAAATTTGTTTTTATTTTAAATGTAGTACCTACTCGTTCATCTTATAAACACGCATATTTGTGTTTCCAGTACACACATATGTGATTTTAATAAAAATGTATTTACCTTGAATAACTTTTTGCGTTTCTGGTAACCGCATGGTTAAATTTTTTTATTCTTTTTCGGTAATATAAATTAAAGAGAATAAATCAAATAAAACTTGAAGCAAAATAAGTAGATATGTATGTAGTTACCTAGGTTTTTTATGTAAATTTACAACACCCCTGATGGTGTTGAATTTTTAACAGTAAAATTGTACAAAATAACGGAATATTTAATTGTTTTTAATGAATATGGGGTTAATTTTTTGACAGTAAAATTGTATAAAATAACTGAATATTTGATTGTTTTTACTGAATATAGTGTTGAATTTTTGACAGTTAAATTTTATAAAATAACTGAATATTCTTTTGTTTTTTTACGGAATTCGCGGTTGAATTTTTGACAGTAAAAATTAAATGAACTTTCTTTATTTTAAATTACATTTTCATTTTATATTCATAAAGAAGAAGTTTACTAAATCAACTGACAATATTAACTGCAACTGAAAATCCGTATTAATGTGCACTTAGTTTTTTGAATAACTGTTAGAATCAGTTAAAAATAAATTTGCTTGGAATTTTAAATGTTTATTTATTTAAAAATGGCTGAACGGAATACTTCTTAAATAAACTACAGTCCGTTACTGTAATAATATTGTGAGTGTACTTATAATAAAACTAATTTTTCCCTATCACTGAGAACACGGTATAAACTTTCTCACTGGGTATGTTTTCCAGTGCCAGGTTTAAAGATTGGACTTATATAAAGAAACTTTTGCCCAAAGCTTTTGTTCCACAGAAAAAGCTGTTTATGCAATATCAATAACTTTCCTGCACACTAACAGATATTGCCAACCCAAAAATACTTTCTACTACACCGGATGCCACTAGTTTTTGGTCACTAAACTGTTCAAATAAAAACAAATATTCATTCTTTACCTTTTTCTTTAATTTTACGTTGTCCACGCAGAAATATCTTACAAATACTTGTGACGTGATTATGTTTACTGCATCCACCATCTAGGAAAATATCCCTGGTATATTCGCTTCCTTCTTTATTTGCTTTCCACTTCTTCCGTTGGCAATATTTTATTCTGCAGGAACTCCTAGTTAATGATAATTCCCACTTAATACCCTTTTCGTTTTTATATACGCACTATCTATAATTATTACACTACTTACTTTTATTTATGTATATTTTTTTTTCCGTCAATAAAATTATTAAATACTATGTATTTGTTTAAACTTTCCCCAAAATACACAAATTTGAACACCTTTTTCCACTTATTATTCTGGGCACTCTCAACTTTATCGTTCACTTGCCAATCTTTAAGTGATCTAAAAAAAATCCTCACAATTTTTCTCAGGCTTCACTATTAATATTTTTATTTTACAACAACAAAACACAAACATAAAAAACAAGTACCGAAACGTAACATAAAATTTAAACAGTTCTGACACAAAAAATTGGGGTCAATAACCGTTTCCCTTTGGCCTTGAAAACTCATTAGTAGTTTCACAGAGAAAGTCTATCCTAATTTTCTCTTCCTTTGCACACCAACAAAAATTGTATTCCTTTTCAATTGCAACTCTATGCATACCATCCTACTGCAACTCTTAATTGAAAGCTCAACTTTCCAGAAAGGACTTCCAGTCTGCACATCATTATAACAGCTGACATTTACAAAACACATTCTACCAACCAGTCAAGAATTAAAATAATTTTGCCACAAACGGATAAAACAACCAACCAAAAAAAACTAAAATCACAACAAACAAACTACAAAAACCAAAATCCTCCTGGAACAGCAAAAATAACAAAACCTCCACACCTTCAGGCAAAACAAAAACCACCAAGAAACCAAAGTCAATTCCACCCCAAAAAAAAACACATCAAAACAACAAGCAAAACCAACCAAAAAGAACCTAAACATCTAATAACAATAAAAAAACTTAACTTTTTAAACAAAAGCAAACTTCAAATAAAATAAACACAACCATCACAAAAAGTCATCAACAAAAAAGACAAGCACCAGGAAACCATATACAACAAAACTCAAAAATTCACAGGTAAGAAACTACATAGAATTAAAACAAGTTCATCAAGTTTCTCCCTCTTAGGAACCAGCCAGCCACGCATAACCAAGGCACACCCGGACTCAACAACATTGCACGCCAAACAACAACACATATATTTTGTGCTGCCTCAAACCACCTCCGCAACAGATTATAACATCATTTAAACTTACTATTCCATTTGAAAATTTTAACTCCATTCTTGACCCATCTTTTTGGCCTGAACATGTTTTAGTTTGAGAATATGAACAAAATGTAAACCGGCGTCCAATGAATGTTGCTCATTTGCCAAAACAACAATTAATATATTCAAAAAACTAACTGAAGCTCCGGATGACCAACTCATTATTATATACCAAAACGTACGTGGAATGAGGACCAAATGCTCCAAATTATATCTTGATAGTTTTAATTTCAATCACCATATTATTTGTCTTACTGAGACTTGGCTAAATAATACTTCTTTAAATACCGAAATTATTTGCAGTAATTTTCATGTATTCCGGCGCTATAGAGCTACAGTTACTACTGGCGGTGGTGTTTTAATAGCTGTCTTAAATAAATTTCCAGCTGAAGAGCTAATATTAAACTTAACAAGTAAAATTGAATTTATTGCAGTGGAAGTAAAAATAAATAACATTAAAATATTTATTACATGTTCTGATATCCCATCTCAATCAGATATAATATCTTATCAACAAAACATTTTGGCAATGGAACTAGTGGCCTCCAAAATCAGTTCGGGTGATTTCATGTTAGTCCTTGGCGATTTTAATATATCTCAGATTACCTGGAATTTCTGCACAGAAAGTATAATAATAATTTTTACAGTAACTACTTGAGGAATGGGGTCGAAATGTAGGTGTTGCTGTCAATAGGGAGAAGACTGTGATGATGCTTCTTAAGGGAAGATTATCACACTTAGGCCTCCGGTAGTTCGTTCTGGTAGTGTTAGTCTCAGATATGTGACTCAGGTCAAATATCTGGGTTTGGTTATGTCTGAGAGGATGAACTTTTTAGTTCATCTTGCTCATACTAAGGAGAAGTTGTTTTCGGTTGCAGGTGTGCTTAGGCGTGTGCTTAGGAGTGAATGGGGCCTTAGCAGGCGGGCGGTTCATACACATTTGGTTCTCCTGTATGGTATGGTACTGTCATGACTACTTTGGGCAGGGATAAGTTATTGTCTTGTCAGAGGGTTGCGTTATTGGCATCATTGTCAGTATGTAGAACTGTCTCTACTGAGGCATTACAGGTATTGTTAGGTGTAGTACCTCTCGACTTAGAGTTGATCCGTAGGGCCATTGCATTCAAGCTTAGGAGGGGATTGCCTCTTCTTAGTTCTGATTGGGTTTCTGCGGATCAGGTTGCTGGTTTGGACAGGATGCGAATTAAAGAAGTTCTGTTAAGTTGCGTTGTTGATAGATGGCAAAGGGGGTGGCATGTTTCGGATAAGGGTCGTGTGACATATGCTTTTGTGCGTAATGTCACCATCCTCGCTTCAGCTTTGGACTTGGCCTGGGTTTCTTTTTGACTGGACATGGTTCCTTCAATGGATTTGTCCGAGTCGTCTGGGTGTTTGTGTGGAGCTGATGTTGAGGATTGGTCACATGTGTTGACGGCGTGTCCGCTTTATGATGATATTAGGGATATAGGTAGTATGGGAATCGTACGTTTAGATTGTTCGTACGATTTTAGTAGTGTTTTGGCCGATCCTCAAACCTTTCGTTCGCTTGGTGAATTCACGAGGGTCGTGCTTAATAGGAGGAGGTATGGTGGGCCTTAGGCCCTAGGTTTGTTAGGGTGGTCATAGCGTGTAGCTTGTTTGTACTTTGGCTGCGGACTTAGTCTGGTTATTACTGACTGGACATATTTCTTTCTATGCATATTGCATGGTGGGGTTATGTCTGAGTCATCCAGGATTTGTCTGGGGTCATTGCTGCGGATGGGTTACATGTTTTTGACGGGAAGGTATGTTCGGGGGTACATCAACACCTCTCTGATGCTTTGCATCTTGGTGTGTTGATGCTTTTTAAACAGCATCCACTTAGGTGGAACGGTCACCAGTCCGGAACTATTTGGAGTTCAACTGGTAGTAGTCATTGGCTACGAAGCTGACCGGAGTCTTTATCTGGTACCACGGGAACCAGGATACCCTTGGAATTACGATTCCAACCTGGTTAATGGTGAGGCTCCTTCGGGGGAGTAACGTGGTGGCTGTGGTTTAATGCCCAAATCGCGGGTAGAGCAATTTATTGCTCGATGTGGAGTTGCATTGCAACCAAGTCATGCTGTTATTCAAAGAACAGTAGGAGTTTTAGATAGGCTCCGCACCCTACTAAGGCGCAAGCACAATGTCCAATTACATTGCCTTCAAAATGGTACCTTTACTCCAAATGCCACGGCTTTGTGGCGGGAGGTTTAAAGGGAACGGTGGTAAACGTTTTTACCCAGTGGCTTAGACCCACCATGCAATTATGTCCTATGATAGATATGCATGTAAAACTTGGACTTCTGTGCTCATAGTCAGGACCACCATGGGGCAATAAACAACTTTCTTCGTTAAAAAACTCAAAAAATAAGACTTACAAAAAATATAAGAAATCTAGATCACACTGCGATTACAGCAAGTATTCAGTCCATTCGTGCAAAATATAATTTGCTAAATGCGAAATTATATAACGATTATTTGAACTTAAAACACGATCCAAGATCATTCTATAAATTTGTAAATTCGAAAAGGAAGATCTCTGGCGCACCGAAGGTCATGAAATATATGGGTACTGAAACACATGATGAAAAGGAAATCAGTGATTTATTCGCAGACTTCTTTTCGTCCACATATTCTGATTCACATTGTGCTGGAAATGTCAATTATCCATTTAATATAGTTACTGGTCAAACTATATTATATTCACCAATATCCACAGTCAATATTATGAATTGTTTAAAATCTTTTAAATATTCAAACTCAATGGGTCCTGATGGTATACCAAGCAGTATTTTAATCAATTGTATGGAAGCTTTACCAATGACGTTGTCAATTATTTTTAATATTTCTATGAAAAATGGTTATTTCCCAAAAATATGGAAAGAGTAATATTTAATTTCCTTGTTCAAATCTGGAAATAAATCATATATGATTAATTACAGGGGTATAGCCAAACTTAGCGCAATTCCAAAACTTTTTGAAAAATGCATTTTAGATTCCTTGGTTCATCAAGTTTCACCGTTATTAACACCTTTTCAACACAAATTTCGTAAAGAATCATCAACCATGACAAATATTTTAGAACTAACAAATTTGTTAAATGAAGGATTTGTCAACAACCAACATACCGACGTTATTTATATCGAATTCAGTAAGGCATATGATAAGGTAATTCACAACCTTCTTCTTCTCGGCAGAATACAATGCTTAAGCCTTGGCCCTATTTTGTTTCTGCTCTTCATCAACGACATGCCTGAAATTATTAAACATTCACATATACTAATGTTCGCAGACGATGTAAAAATATTTTTAACGTAGTATTATAAATAACTATAAGCTCGGTGACTATAAAATCGAGATAGTGGACACAATTATGGATTTTGGCATTTTACTGGATGTAAAATTGGATTTTATTCAACACATAACAATGACAGTCAACAGGGCTCGTAGAACTCTGGCTTTTATTAAACGTTGGTCGAAAGAATTCAATGATCCTGTCGTCACTTAACAACTTTACACATCTCTCGTTAGACCAATCATGGAATACGGTTCGATTGTATGGGATCCACATTTAATGGTTCATAATGACCATATTGAATCCATTCAAAAACAATTCTTGCTTTTTTGCCTGAGAGATACATATCGAGGATATGATAATCTCCCCTCATATTCAACAAGATTATCCTTAATACATTTGCCAACACTGAAAAGTCGCAGAGTTATGCTAAATGTCTCATTTGTAATTAACTTAATAAATGGAAAAGTTTGTTCCATTTTTTTATTAAGTAGATTAACATTTCACGACGTACGGTACGCTACTATAATTCCTTATTTATAAAAACATTTCGAACTTACTATGCTATGGCAGACCCATTTAGAAAACTGTGTTGTTGCTTTAATGAAATGTTTGAATTTATTGATTTTTCTCTAGATTTTAATATTGTGAAACGTAATATTATATTTAAGTTAAGTACTCATTTGTATTAGGCTGTAAGGATTTACCCATAGACCTAGATATATTAAATTAAATAAATAAATAAATAAAATGTACAAACACATTTCACAAAAAAACCTGAACTACAGATGTAAATTATGCAATGAGGATCACACTCTCAGAACGTGTCCCGAATTCCGAGCATTTACCGTGCAGCAGAGAGTAGATCATGTGTTTCAGAACAAATTTTGCAACCATTGTTTGGGAAGATCTCATTTTAAGGTTTATTGCAAAAGCAAACATACATGCATGTATTGCAGGAAATCCCATCACACGTTATTACGACGGAACTAACTCCCGAAATAGTTCCTAAATGTCACTCAAAGCCCGAACAACCATCCACACCACTATACATTCAAGCCAACTACTCAACGAGCAATCAAAATATTATTTTTCGCACTGCTCTATTGCAAATAGAATTTAGAGGAGAGCGTTTTAATATTAGAGCCCTTAAAGATCCAGGTTCTCAACAAATATTTTTAGCTGAGAAGGTTAGAATTCGACTTCAGCTTCCCTATCAAAAATCTCATTTTCGGTGGACAAAAGCAAACGGCTAACAAAGAGTGTGAATTTACATTATATGCAAAGACTACCTGATATAAATATACCTTCGATAGTGGTTAAGTTCATTAGCGTTTCTGATTGTTTTAAGTGTAAAAACACTAAAATGTATTTACTTTTTTCTCTTTAAACACTTTTGGGTGTATTTAACTAAAAAACACTCTTAGGCCCGTTTTCACAACTTACCTATAAAGTTCAAAATAGTTAACGGTACCTTTAGCACTAGTGAGGAAAAAAGTTACCTTCAACTATTTTTCGTTTTCACAACTTCTGTATAAAATAAACTTAACATTTTTGAAAATGTGGCAATACTAAAGAAAATACCGACTATTTTTGCCAAAATAAAAATACGAGCTTTCAACTACGTACTTTTTTACATTTACAAGATATAAATATAATTGGAGTTGCCATATATAAAAAATATGTGAATATAATATGGCAATCTCAAATCTAAACCTTACGACAAAAGTTAAAGGTAGAACGTTCCTCTCTTTAGCTTATCCTTCGATTTTAGATTAAAGGGAACTTGTGATAATTAAAAACTCATTATCTGTTCGATAACTTCCTACATTTAGCTATCGTTAAGTCGTGAAAACGGGCCTTAGGGCTTTTATTATTTATTATTTAAAAAACACTTTTTCTTGGGGTGGTTTGTTGGAGCTTCACTTCGGTGTTTGCCTTCTTGTCGACTTCACTATCGGTATTTGTTGACTGTGTGGTTGGCAGCAGTTCTTTCATCAGCTGTTGATGGGGGCGTTAATGCTGTAAGTGTTGGTACAGCGGTACCTTTTTGTTCACCGTGTAAACACAAGTGTTGTTTAAAATGTTACAGAATAGCAAAATCGTTAATTTGCTTGTTAAATTTTTTAACAACGACAACTATTGTTAAAATTAATTACAGAATCGCACTACTAATCTAATTTGTTTCATATATTTGCAATAACAACTTTAACTGGTTTGTGTATTTGCTATTGTAATCGCTAAGCGCCATCTTTTGGATAGTAGGCTTATATACCCATCAAACAATTTCCTTTTAAAATATATACAATATGATACAATTATAAATTGTATCATATCATGACGTGTATTATAAAAAAATGTCCCATTACCAACGATGAAGACTTTTTGTTGGCAATGTAATGGTCTTTGCCATATTAAATGCAGTTTTTTGGAAATTCAAGAAGAAGCGAATAAACTTTGTGATAAAATATCACAATATGCTAAAATTTTTGATGATTTTACTACTTTTGAATCTATAAAATCTCCTGTTCAAATATCACCTAAAAAGAAATCTGCAAGATTAAACAATAAAGTAAAGTTGACTGAACCTTCATCTTTGCCTCAGAATCCCCAACCCGCTACTTCATCTGTTAATGATCGTGGCCCAACTTTTCTTAGCAAAACATCCGTTTCAACTAATACTGATCCAATAAATCATCAAAATGCAACAAATCCTGTTGATTCAATAAAATTTTGGAAATAACTGTGTTGCTATAAGAGATCTGAGAGTTATTCCGCCATAAAAACAAATCTTTGTTTCTCGTTTTGCATCTGATACATCTGTTGACGACATTGATGCGTATATTAAATCAAAGATCGGCAAAAATGTTGATTTGAATGTTCATAAGTTTTCTAACTCACAAGCGCGGATTTGTTACGAACCTTGTGTCGGCCTCTAGACTTCACCACACCAACTAACTCACGCGGCATCATCTCTGGGAGTAGTTCTCAACCCTTGCAATGGCCAAGATTCGCCACAAAATAAAAATGAACAAAAACACAAAGAAAAACTACATTACAATGAACGAAACGATTACCCACAGGAAGACAGATGTAAATCTTCAATCGCCCATACCCAACCATGGCCGCATATCATCCAACCAAAGTTTACCGCGGACCCCATTACCCGTCCATCACATCCTATCCATCAACAATCCCAAATTAAATATTTACTCACTCATCATTTTTTTTAAAACACAATCAAATTTATTATAACATAACTAATACTAGACATTATTAAATAAATAAAAACCAAAACATTAACTTAACTTAATTAACTTTAAAACAATAAAACCTTACATATAAAACTAATCGCAAATTCTTTTCATTTCCGGACTAAGAAAAATTTATTTCCGTTTTACTTATATTCGTATTTTAAAATAGAACAAGACTTAATTAATTAATGCTTATGCCAAAAATTCTTTAATACCACAAAAACATAAAACAACATTCGTTTAAATAATAATCATTCAAAAATTACATTAATTATTATTAACTTTTAATTGTTGTAAATTTTTTTCCCCGTCCTCAGACAATAATAATTAAAATTCATAAAATTAGCTATTTTTAAAACTTATATCTAACACGTATATCAGACACTTCACACTACAATAATATAAATAAAATATAAAAAAACATCTAACAAAGGACCGAACAGAGCGTTATTTAATAGGCTTCACTAAAAATTCCTGCCATAACGATATTTTCCTACGATAATTAACCTACCCTAAAAGAGCTCTCTGAGGGTCGTATATTACCGAATCTATATATATATTTTCTTTTTTTTTAGCCTCTTTTTTCGCGTTCAATCTAATCCCTATGCGATCCCTTTTACACAATGCTAAACACTACACTTTTTATAATCTTAATCTAAACTTATACACTAAATATTAAATATAAATACATATACTTATAATAAAACTAATTTTTCCCTATCACTGAGAACACGGTATAAACTTTCTCACTGGGTATGTTTTCCAGTGCCAGGTTTAAAGATTGGACTTATATAAAGAAACTTTTGCCCAAAGCTTTTGTTCCACAGAAAAAGCTGTTTATGCAATATCAATAACTTTCCTGCACACTAACAGTTATTGCCAACCCAAAAATACTTTCTACTACACCGGATGCCACTAGTTTTTGGTCACTAAACTGTTCAAATAAAAACAAATATTCATTCTTTACCTTTTTCTTTAATTTTACGTTGTCCACGCAGAAATATCTTACAAATACTTGTGACGTGATTATGTTTACTGCATCCACCATCTAGGAAAATATCCCTGGTATATTCGCTTCCTTCTTTATTTGCTTTCCACTTCTTCCGTTGGCAATATTTTATTCTGCAGGAACTCCTAGTTAATGATAATTCCCACTTAATACCCTTTTCGTTTTTATATACGCACTATCTATAATTATTACACTACTTACTTTTATTTATGTATATTTTTTTTTCCGTCAATAAAATTATTAAATACTATGTATTTGTTTAAACTTTCCCCAAAATACACAAATTTGAACACCTTTTTCCACTTATTATTCTGGGCACTCTCAACTTTATCGTTCACTTGCCAATCTTTAAGTGATCTAAAAAAAATCCTCACAATTTTTCTCAGGCTTCACTATTAATATTTTTATTTTACAACAACAAAACACAAACATAAAAAACAAGTACCGAAACGTAACATAAAATTTAAACAGTTCTGACACAAAAAATTGGGGTCAATAACCGTTTCCCTTTGGCCTTGAAAACTCATTAGTAGTTTCACAGAGAAAGTCTATCCTAATTTTCTCTTCCTTTGCACACCAACAAAAATTGTATTCCTTTTCAATTGCAACTCTATGCATACCATCCTACTGCAACTCTTAATTGAAAGCTCAACTTTCCAGAAAGGACTTCCAGTCTGCACATCATTATAACAGCTGACATTTACAAAACACATTCTACCAACCAGTCAAGAATTAAAATAATTTTGCCACAAACGGATAAAACAACCAACCAAAAAAAACTAAAATCACAACAAACAAACTACAAAAACCAAAATCCTCCTGGAACAGCAAAAATAACAAAACCTCCACACCTTCAGGCAAAACAAAAACCACCAAGAAACCAAAGTCAATTCCACCCCAAAAAAAACACATCAAAACAACAAGCAAAACCAACCAAAAAGAACCTAAACATCTAATAACAATAAAAAAACTTAACTTTTTAAACAAAAGCAAACTTCAAATAAAATAAACACAACCATCACAAAAAGTCATCAACAAAAAAGACAAGCACCAGGAAACCATATACAACAAAACTCAAAAATTCACAGGTAAGAAACTACATAGAATTAAAACAAGTTCATCAAGTTTCTCCCTCTTAGGAACCAGCCAGCCACGCATAACCAAGGCACACCCGGACTCAACAACATTGCACGCCAAACAACAACACATATATTTTGTGCTGCCTCAAACCACCCCCGCAACAAAACTCCGATTTCTCTGATGATAGTCAGAGGGAGCGGTGTGCGGTATTGATCGTGTGTGTCCAACGTGGGGAACTCTCACACCCTGAGATTCACAGCCGGGCAAATTCAACAACAACTCGCTATTAATGCAATATTGCATCAATGGCAAAAATCATCTTTATCTTCTGGAAAATAATTGCACTTCAGGGTAATCAACCACTGCATCCTATTTTATTGTGAAAACGACTCTTGAAATCCAGGTAATAAAATTATTGCATTCTTTTACCAACAAAATATGTACATAAATAGTAAATCTATGACATAGAAAAACAGATATCAATATTAGGACGAAAACAAATATGTACATGTAAATAAAATTTACATAAAAAAATTAATTGTTTTCTTAACCTAATATTGCACTAAAATAAACTATATCACAGATAAATATTATTGCACTTAAATTTGTTATATGGTAAATTGCACATTATTTCCGTAAAAACTTTTATTTGCCTTCGCAGTTGTCTAAAGGAATGAGTTCTTCAATTCAATGATGAGTTACAAACATAGTCCCGGGATATCATACACCAATATAATATACGGACAAAACGCTATACAAATATGAATATACTTAACAACCATTCAGACTCACCCTAATATTGCACTGGCTACTCTTATCACTGTTCCGAGAAAACCACTATCTTGCTTTGTTACTTCCCTTGACTAATAAGCAATTTTTCTGAAATATGTATGAACCATGCACCTACGTGAATTAACGCCGACCTATTGCTTTTATCACAAAGAAAATGCATAGTGGCTCTCCAAACGCTACCGATTCCCAATACTTCTCGTAATTGGTCCCTGACCAATTGTAGCACCATTGGCGCAAACATAAATAAAACGAACGCTTTTATTAAAAGCTTATCACAAAACTTTTTCTAACCAATCAAAATAACTTAACACTAAATACAAGAACCGTGTTTGCTTGGAAATGCCTCCATCACCCTCTCAATCGTCAAAAGATCCACCCAAGTACATGGAGTAACTTCTAAAAACTTTCATATAGAAATGTTTTTGAAATCAAAGTACATATTCCATTCAAATTTTCTTACGGGAAGTAAAACAATTCTTTTAAATAAGTTTTTACTTTGTTAAATCATTTTATATTCCTTTTCAGCTCCTTATTAAAAGTATTTCCCTGGGAAAAATGTGTGTTATCACAGTGCACGGTACAAAAATTTAGATGCACAAGCATGTATGTATCTGGGACATCACTACATTCAAACTACTATATATAGCACCTATAGGAATAAAAGTAAGTACACATCATTCAAACTCATCACAGAATCTCGTATATGAAAAAAAATTTTTTTTTTTCTATAATAAAACAAAATTAACATTTCACGCCCCATTTGTTTGCTAAATACATGATTTGTCGTTTTCCCTGTACACATTTTCCATTCCTGACTATGATCGAATATCCTTCGAATGATATACCCCTAGTGAGTTGCCATTTAGTGTCTCGAGCTCATACATGTTGTTTCCTATAGCTTTGACGACCCTACACTTTAAAAATTTCCTACAAAATTTAGAATTTATGTTTTTGCTGAAGTTACTTAGAATTGTATTGCGTCTATACACCTCTTGTCCCGGTACAAATCTCACTATTCTCGCTTTTCTATTATATCTTTCGGCGCTTTTCTCATAGGCCTTAGCCATATTTTGAATCATTTTCTCCCGGATCAATTCTATTTTGTCATTTGCGTTCAATTGAACAATTTCATGATCCGTAAGAGATTTGAGTTTTCTTCCAAGTTTATAATCTGCGCCACTGCTAAACATGTGGTACCCAAATAGCGCGAAAAAAGGCGTAACACCTGTAGCAGTATGTACTGAAGTTCTTAGAGCACATTCGATCTCCGATAAATACATATCCCAATCGCGGTGGTCCTTGTCCAGGTATGCACGTATAGCAGCTAAAACTGACTGGTTTACACGTTCACTAGCATTGCTTTGTGGTGAGTAAACAGCAGTTTTGAGGTGTTGTATTTTATATAAATTCATTAAACTTTCGAAATTCTTCGAAATAAATTGACTACCATTATCCGTGTGAATAACTTCAGGCACTCCAAATTTGTGAAATATTTCACTTACGAGAAAGTTGATTACGTTTGCTGTTGTGGCTTCTCTCATAGCCTTTAAAAATATAAATTTTGTAAAGTGATCTACTACAATGAATATATAACAATTTCCTTTCTTGGATCGGGGATATTTTCCCATAAAATCTAAATATAGTTTTTGAAAGGGTCTTTCAGTTATTACCTGTTGCCCTATTTCTGGTCTCATATTTATATTACTCGGCTTTGTTTCTTTACATATTTGGCAGTTAGAAATAAAATGCTTTACTTGTTGAATCATTTTAGGCCAGTAAAAGTATCTTCTCAGTCTTTCTAATGTTTTAGTGATTCCTCCATGAGCTGTTGTTAAAGTTGAGTGGGCATTTTCTATCACAGGGTTTGTTATAGTTTCCGGAATCCACAATTTCCACGGTGTACCTTCTTCGTTTCGGTCATAACATGTCTTTTTATACACTAGGCCATTTTCTACTTTTAAATCCGGTAGCATTTCGTTATTTTTTTCAATATGGGCTACTAAATCTTTATACTCGTTGCTTTCAAATTCTGTTGTTTCAAATCCTAATAAATTAGTTATATCTATTTCCTCAAGATTGGGAAGTCTTGATAACATATCTGCAACGATGTTTTCTGTGCCTTTTCTATGTTCAATTTGAAAGTCGTAAGATTGCAGTTGTAATGACCATCTAGCCAATCTACCCGTCAGATCTTTCAATGACATTAGCCATTTTAGACTGGCGTGATCTGTCACGATTGTAAATGGCATCATTTCAATATATTGCCTAAACTTTTTTACTGCCATTACCGCAGCTAAGCACTCCTTCTCAGTTACCGTATAATTTCTCTGACAACCGTTTAGCTTTTGTGAATAGAAGGCAATGGGATGTTCCTCTTTTTCTCCACTTAATTGATAAAGTACGGCACCAATTCCGTAATCACAAGCGTCACACTGTATGTAGAATCTTTTAGAAAAATCTGCATGCCGAAGTACTGGAGCTGTGGTTAAAGATTTCTTCAGATTATTAAATGCCTTTAGTGCCTCTGGTGTCATTTCAAATTTTTTTGTTTTTTTCAGAGTTTCTGTTAACGGAGCTGCTATGACCGAAAAGTTTTTTATGAAGCGGCGGTACCAGCCTGCCGTTCCCAAAAAGCTTCTTACCTCTCTTATTGACCTTGGTACTTTCATTTCCGTAATCGCTTTCACTTTTTCCGGATCAGTTCTTAAAAGTCCATTCCCTATTATGAATCCTAAATATTTCAGTTCCCTAAAACAAAACTGCGATTTACTTAACCCTATTGTCAAATTAGCCTTCCCTAGACAATCTGCTACTTTTTCTAACAATTCGAGATGTTTTTCAAAATCATTAGAGATAATCAAAAGATCATCTAGGTATATAAATACATTCTCTTTCAACTCTTGTGGAATCACTCTATCCATAAGTCGGCACAAACGCTGGGCCGCGTTGCAGAGTCCAAATGGCATAACCCGAAATTGGTAATGTGGCCTGCCAGCAACTGTAAATGCTGTATATGGCCGGCTTTCTGCCTCTAATTCAATCTGCCAGAATGCATATTTTAGATCGACGCTACTTATAAAGTGAGTCTCGTCGATTCTACTGAGAATTCCATCGATGTTTTGCAACGGGTAAGCATCCTTTATCGTTAATTTATTTAACTTCCGGGCATCAAGGCATATTCTGTTTTTCCCTGGCTTTCTAACGACTGTGATTCTATTGTTCCATTGGCTCTCACTTAGTTCTATCACTCCTAATTTAAGCATGTTGTCTATCTCTTTATAAGTGATTTCCTGCACTGCCGGAGAAATCGGATAATACCTATCCTTAACTGGTTCAGCACCCTCAATCAACTTTATATTATGCTTAACTAAACTAGTTTTACCCAAACCTTTACCCTCAAAGGTACCAAACTTCTCTATTACACAGTCCAGTCTCAGTTTCTGACTCTCATTCAATTCATGTCTACCCAATTTATTTTCCGCTTTGAAATCTACAAAATCTTCCACGACCTTACTAATATCTAGTTCACCTACACCAATAACCTCCGGAGCTAAATTAAATGTTCGCCAAAAGTCTATACCTAAATAAAGTGACTGCTCCAGGTCCGGACAAAGATAAAAATGTATGTTATTTCTCTCCCCTTTGTACCCCACAGACGCATTCACTTTTCCTAAAATTCTATGGTACTGACCACCAGCCGTTCTCACGCTATAGAATATAGGTGTTATTTCTAATTCTAACTCCTCAGTTATCTCCCTGCAGCCTTTCCCTAGTATGCTGACTGATGCTCCACTATCCAGTAAGCCTTTTATAATTTTTCCTTCAATTTCTACATCCAAATAAATTCTATTATCCTTACCACTTTCTCCTGCTCTATTCACTGATTCTATAATACAATTTTTTCTATCACGTTTAACCTTGTACAGCTCTCTAATTTTTCTGATTCGTTCCGATACGGGTTTCCTAAAATTTTCCGAATTAAATATTTCTGCTCTAACTTTTTTGTAGTACTGTTTCCTAACCTCAAGTGGAATCAAATGTCTCATTTCCGGTAAGAATTTTCGCTTAAAACTATTTTCTAATAATTTTTCATTTTCCCCTTCTAGTTTTCGACCGCAGGGTTTTTTGCTGGACGTTGGTCCCTGCCCATTCCAAGGTCCCTCATTCTGTTTCCCTGTTGACAATCAGGGCATTTTGGCGCGATCACATTAGCTTTACCACACCTATAACAAAATAGCGATCTCTCTGACGAATTACAATCTCGAAATCCGTGTCCTGTCATTTTGCAGTTCCAGCACGTTAAAAGCTTTTTCTGTGCTATTTTTATTGCAGCTAGATCCTCCAAACTCTTCCCATCTTCTTCAAGGCTTGCAAAAACTACTTCATTAACGCTTCTTATTTGCCTTTGTGGCTGGACACTATTTCTTATTTCCCTTTTTGGAAAATTTCTTTCTGCTTCTAGGCATTCAAGTCTTAATTGTTCCACCGAAGAGACTGAAATAGGATAAACAATCTTGGCTATGCTTTCTCTTACATTCCTTTTCAAGATTTTTATCATATCAAACTCAGGTATTGGTTGCACAAGTCTGGCTCTCAATTTACACATAATGTGAAAGAACACCTCAAGAGTTTCATTTGGCTGTTGTTTTCGTTCCACCAAATCTCTAATTATTTCTAAATTGGAAGAATTAGCACGATATTGATTTAACAATTCGCATCGCAACGTTGGCCAATTCATTACCCCATGAGTTCTGATCAGTAGCCAATACCAATCTTTTGCTGGGCCTGTTACCAATAGATGAAAATCTCTCAAAATTTCTTCCCAACTTATACTGTAGTGTGCCTGCAAATGCTCGATTCTAAATATAAAATCTTCGATACTTAGGTGTGAATTATTGCCATTGTACACGATACCCCATTTATCGACACGTATGTTTATCTTTTCAGAATTTACATTATTATTTTCCGATGGTATACGACTGCCAGGTGTAGCCCTACTATCTATAATTGGATCAACGTTTATGGCTTGGTTTCCATTAGGCATATTTCCTATTGTTGCCACATGTCCATTGTTAGCCATGGTTCGGTAATTTACGTTGCCCAAAAATCCTATTGGATCTCCCCGAAAATTGCCCCTGGGCTCCATTGGAAAAATTGTATTTCCCATGGGATTCCCTAGACCATTCACCCGGTGACTTGTAGATGGTTGTGAATCTACAGAACCCTGAGATCTCACAGAAATTTCCCTAACAACCTTAGTGAGCTCTCCCATTGATTTCCTAATTTCGCTCACTTCATCCTGAACCAATTTCTTAACCCTTTCTTCTAAAGCTCTCTGAACCATTAGAGTCTCATCGACCACTAATTCCCTAACTTGAGGATCAATGGCCACATTCGGGACACTCGTCGATGGACCATTTGTACCCGCTGCACCGGAAGTATTTGGCATTTGTGCCGATCTTGTATTTATACTTCCCGATAGATCCCTAAAACTGTCGTTTTCGGAAGCCATTGGCGCCCTCCTATAAATTCTCCTTTGTTTAGGTTGTTTCACCGTTGAATTATTAAAACTACTACGATTTAAAGATCTTTTCCTGTTTCTCGTTTGAACCCTATCTTCTCTATTCATATCACAAAAAAAAAATTTTGAAGCCTGGAATATAATGAGATCACTTTAAAGTATTAGCAATTATAATTTTAAATACTTCTACGCAAAAAAAAATAGAAAAATTGTTCAAAAAAAACTTATGAAATCAATACAAAATATAACTAAATAATAATAATACGCAAAATGCAAATACTAAAATAAAAATAACCAAAATACTATAGCAATACTAAAATAAATAACGTAAAACGATAAAAAAAATTAAATAAAATAAAAAAATAAATAATACAAATAATTACAAAAAAAATAAATAAAAATAAAATAAATGTAAAATAAATAATACGAATAATTAAAAAGCAAAATAATTTAAAAAAAATAAATAAAAAATACAATAAATACCAAAAAAAACTCAAAAAAAAAAAATTCGTATATATCAACAAATAAAATAGATAAATTTTAAACACGTATATAAATATATAATAAATTTGACATACTATGGGATTGTTGAGTGGCGACGGTTTGACGGTATATATTTATTGATTCTCTGACTAGAGCTATGGTAATGTTTCGTTTAATCAACAACTAAAAAAACAGTTTCACCTGTGCTCAATTGTCACTTAACTTCCACAACAAAGAGGCCAGTACACAATCTCCATCTACACAACAGACCACTGTTTTGTACCCAGTGCGGCTGCCGATGATATCATTGTGACTGCTCCACAGGCGTAACGTCCAACAAACAAACTACCTACACAACAAAAATCGAAATAGGGTAAACATTTAGAATGAATTGCCTTCCATTAACTAAGATTACACCTTCTTTCGTCTGAACTAATAGTAAAATTTTACCTGGTATATTAATATTATTAATCCTCATCGCACAACTGACTTTTTGATTCTTTATACAAAAACGGCTGCAATTCTATCTTAATATAATAACCTACCAGTAAAAAGTTTACTTAGGGCTATTTTAACAAATTTAGATGTCTATTACCTAGTGTTTCGATAACATACACTAATAATTTTATTTAATTTCAGTTTTGGGCGCCATGTTCTGTTACGAACCTTGTGTCGGCCTCTAGACTTCACCACACCAACTAACTCACGCGGCATCATCTCTGGGAGTAGTTCTCAACCCTTGCAATGGCCAAGATTCGCCACAAAATAAAAATGAACAAAAACACAAAGAAAAACTACATTACAATGAACGAAACGATTACCTACAGGAAGACAGATGTAAATCTTCAATCGCCCATACCCAACCATGGCCGCATATCATCCAACCAAAGTTTACCGCGGACCCCATTACCCGTCCATCACATCCTATCCATCAACAATCCCAAATTAAATATTTACTCACTCATCATTTTTTTTAAAACACAATCAAATTTATTATAATATAACTAATACTAGACATTATTAAATAAATAAAAACCAAAACATTAACTTAACTTAATTAACTTTAAAACAATAAAACCTTACATATAAAACTAATCGCAAATTCTTTTCATTTCCGGACTAAGAAAAATTTATTTCCGTTTTACTTATATTCGTATTTTAAAATAGAACAAGACTTAATTAATTAATGCTTATGCCAAAAATTCTTTAATACCACAAAAACATAAAACAACATTCGTTTAAATAATAATCATTCAAAAATTACATTAATTATTATTAACTTTTAATTGTTGTAAATTTTTTTCCCCGTCCTCAGACAATAATAATTAAAATTCATAAAATTAGCTATTTTTAAAACTTATATCTAACACGTATATCAGACACTTCACACTACAATAATATAAATAAAATATAAAAAAACATCTAACAAAGGACCGAACAGAGCGTTATTTAATAGGCTTCACTAAAAATTCCTGCCATAACGATATTTTCCTACGATAATTAACCTACCCTAAAAGAGCTCTCTGAGGGTCGTATATTACCGAATCTATATATATATTTTCTTTTTTTTTAGCCTCTTTTTTCGCGTTCAATCTAATCCCTATGCGATCCCTTTTACACAATGCTAAACACTACACTTTTTATAATCTTAATCTAAACTTATACACTAAATATTAAATATAAATACATATACTTATAATAAAACTAATTTTTCCCTATCACTGAGAACACGGTATAAACTTTCTCACTGGGTATGTTTTCCAGTGCCAGGTTTAAAGATTGGACTTATATAAAGAAACTTTTGCCCAAAGCTTTTGTTCCACAGAAAAAGCTGTTTATGCAATATCAATAACTTTCCTGCACACTAACAGATATTGCCAACCCAAAAATACTTTCTACTACACCGGATGCCACTAGTTTTTGGTCACTAAACTGTTCAAATAAAAACAAATATTCATTCTTTACCTTTTTCTTTAATTTTACGTTGTCCACGCAGAAATATCTTACAAATACTTGTGACGTGATTATGTTTACTGCATCCACCATCTAGGAAAATATCCCTGGTATATTCGCTTCCTTCTTTATTTGCTTTCCACTTCTTCCGTTGGCAATATTTTATTCTGCAGGAACTCCTAGTTAATGATAATTCCCACTTAATACCCTTTTCGTTTTTATATACGCACTATCTATAATTATTACACTACTTACTTTTATTTATGTATATTTTTTTTTCCGTCAATAAAATTATTAAATACTATGTATTTGTTTAAACTTTCCCCAAAATACACAAATTTGAACACCTTTTTCCACTTATTATTCTGGGCACTCTCAACTTTATCGTTCACTTGCCAATCTTTAAGTGATCTAAAAAAAATCCTCACAATTTTTCTCAGGCTTCACTATTAATATTTTTATTTTACAACAACAAAACACAAACATAAAAAACAAGTACCGAAACGTAACATAAAATTTAAACAGTTCTGACACAAAAAATTGGGGTCAATAACCGTTTCCCTTTGGCCTTGAAAACTCATTAGTAGTTTCACAGAGAAAGTCTATCCTAATTTTCTCTTCCTTTGCACACCAACAAAAATTGTATTCCTTTTCAATTGCAACTCTATGCATACCATCCTACTGCAACTCTTAATTGAAAGCTCAACTTTCCAGAAAGGACTTCCAGTCTGCACATCATTATAACAGCTGACATTTACAAAACACATTCTACCAACCAGTCAAGAATTAAAATAATTTTGCCACAAACGGATAAAACAACCAACCAAAAAAAACTAAAATCACAACAAACAAACTACAAAAACCAAAATCCTCCTGGAACAGCAAAAATAACAAAACCTCCACACCTTCAGGCAAAACAAAAACCACCAAGAAACCAAAGTCAATTCCACCCCAAAAAAAACACATCAAAACAACAAGCAAAACCAACCAAAAAGAACCTAAACATCTAATAACAATAAAAAAACTTAACTTTTTAAACAAAAGCAAACTTCAAATAAAATAAACACAACCATCACAAAAAGTCATCAACAAAAAAGACAAGCACCAGGAAACCATATACAACAAAACTCAAAAATTCACAGGTAAGAAACTACATAGAATTAAAACAAGTTCATCAAGTTTCTCCCTCTTAGGAACCAGCCAGCCACGCATAACCAAGGCACACCCGGACTCAACAACATTGCACGCCAAACAACAACACATATATTTTGTGCTGCCTCAAACCACCTCCGCAACAGATTATAACATCATTTAAACTTACTATTCCATTTGAAAATTTTAACTCCATTCTTGACCCATCTTTTTGGCCTGAACATGTTTTAGTTTGAGAATATGAACAAAATGTAAACCGGCGTCCAATGAATGTTGCTCATTTGCCAAAACAACAATTAATATATTCAAAAAACTAACTGAAGCTCCGGATGACCAACTCATTATTATATACCAAAACGTACGTGGAATGAGGACCAAATGCTCCAAATTATATCTTGATAGTTTTAATTTCAATCACCATATTATTTGTCTTACTGAGACTTGGCTAAATAATACTTCTTTAAATACCGAAATTATTTGCAGTAATTTTCATGTATTCCGGCGCTATAGAGCTACAGTTACTACTGGCGGTGGTGTTTTAATAGCTGTCTTAAATAAATTTCCAGCTGAAGAGCTAATATTAAACTTAACAAGTAAAATTGAATTTATTGCAGTGGAAGTAAAAATAAATAACATTAAAATATTTATTACATGTTCTGATATCCCATCTCAATCAGATATAATATCTTATCAACAAAACATTTTGGCAATGGAACTAGTGGCCTCCAAAATCAGTTCGGGTGATTTCATGTTAGTCCTTGGCGATTTTAATATATCTCAGATTACCTGGAATTTCTGCACAGAAAGTATAATAATAATTTTTACAGTAACTACTTGAGGAATGGGGTCGAAATGTAGGTGTTGCTGTCAATAGGGAGAAGACTGTGATGATGCTTCTTAAGGGAAGATTATCACACTTAGGCCTCCGGTAGTTCGTTCTGGTAGTGTTAGTCTCAGATATGTGACTCAGGTCAAATATCTGGGTTTGGTTATGTCTGAGAGGATGAACTTTTTAGTTCATCTTGCTCATACTAAGGAGAAGTTGTTTTCGGTTGCAGGTGTGCTTAGGCGTGTGCTTAGGAGTGAATGGGGCCTTAGCAGGCGGGCGGTTCATACACATTTGGTTCTCCTGTATGGTATGGTACTGTCATGACTACTTTGGGCAGGGATAAGTTATTGTCTTGTCAGAGGGTTGCGTTATTGGCATCATTGTCAGTATGTAGAACTGTCTCTACTGAGGCATTACAGGTATTGTTAGGTGTAGTACCTCTCGACTTAGAGTTGATCCGTAGGGCCATTGCATTCAAGCTTAGGAGGGGATTGCCTCTTCTTAGTTCTGATTGGGTTTCTGCGGATCAGGTTGCTGGTTTGGACAGGATGCGAATTAAAGAAGTTCTGTTAAGTTGCGTTGTTGATAGATGGCAAAGGGGGTGGCATGTTTCGGATAAGGGTCGTGTGACATATGCTTTTGTGCGTAATGTCACCATCCTCGCTTCAGCTTTGGACTTGGCCTGGGTTTCTTTTTGACTGGACATGGTTCCTTCAATGGATTTGTCCGAGTCGTCTGGGTGTTTGTGTGGAGCTGATGTTGAGGATTGGTCACATGTGTTGACGGCGTGTCCGCTTTATGATGATATTAGGGATATAGGTAGTATGGGAATCGTACGTTTAGATTGTTCGTACGATTTTAGTAGTGTTTTGGCCGATCCTCAAACCTTTCGTTCGCTTGGTGAATTCACGAGGGTCGTGCTTAATAGGAGGAGGTATGGTGGGCCTTAGGCCCTAGGTTTGTTAGGGTGGTCATAGCGTGTAGCTTGTTTGTACTTTGGCTGCGGACTTAGTCTGGTTATTACTGACTGGACATATTTCTTTCTATGCATATTGCATGGTGGGGGTATGTCTGAGTCGTCCAGGATTTGTCTGGGGTCATTGCTGCGGATGGGTTACATGTTTTTGACGGGAAGGTATGTTCGGGGGTACATCAACACCTCTCTGATGCTTTGCATCTTGGTGTGTTGATGCTTTTTAAACAGCATCCACTTAGGTGGAACGGTCACCAGTCCGGAACTATTTGGAGTTCAACTGGTAGTAGTCATTGGCTACGAAGCTGACCGGAGTCTTTATCTGGTACCACGGGAACCAGGATGCCCTTGGAATTACGATTCCAACCTGGTTAATGGTGAGGCTCCTTCGGGGGAGTAACGTGGTGGCTGTGGTTTAATGCCCAAATCGCGGGTAGAGCAATTTATTGCTCGATGTGGAGTTGCATTGCAACCAAGTCATGCTGTTATTCAAAGAACAGTAGGAGTTTTAGATAGGCTCCGCACCCTACTAAGGCGCAAGCACAATGTCCAATTACATTGCCTTCAAAATGGTACCTTTACTCCAAATGCCACGGCTTTGTGGCGGGAGGTTTAAAGGGAACGGTGGTAAACGTTTTTACCCAGTGGCTTAGACCCACCATGCAATTATGTCCTATGATAGATATGCATGTAAAACTTGGACTTCTGTGCTCATAGTCAGGACCACCATGGGGCAATAAACAACTTTCTTCGTTAAAAAACTCAAAAAATAAGACTTACAAAAAATATAAGAAATCTAGATCACACTGCGATTACAGCAAGTATTCAGTCCATTCGTGCAAAATATAATTTGCTAAATGCGAAATTATATAACGATTATTTGAACTTAAAACACGATCCAAGATCATTCTATAAATTTGTAAATTCGAAAAGGAAGATCTCTGGCGCACCGAAGGTCATGAAATATATGGGTACTGAAACACATGATGAAAAGGAAATCAGTGATTTATTCGCAGACTTCTTTTCGTCCACATATTCTGATTCACATTGTGCTGGAAATGTCAATTATCCATTTAATATAGTTACTGGTCAAACTATATTATATTCACCAATATCCACAGTCAATATTATGAATTGTTTAAAATCTTTTAAATATTCAAACTTAATGGGTCCTGATGGTATACCAAGCAGTATTTTAATCAATTGTATGGAAGCTTTACCAATGACGTTGTCAATTATTTTTAATATTTCTATGAAAAATGGTTATTTCCCAAAAATATATAAAGAGTAATATTTAATTTCCTTGTTCAAATCTGGAAATAAATCATATATGATTAATTACAGGGGTATAGCCAAACTTAGCGCAATTCCAAAACTTTTTGAAAAATGCATTTTAGATTCCTTGGTTCATCAAGTTTCACCGTTATTAACACCTTTTCAACACAAATTTCGTAAAGAATCATCAACCATGACAAATATTTTAGAACTAACAAATTTGTTAAATGAAGGATTTGTCAACAACCAACATACCGACGTTATTTATATCGAATTCAGTAAGGCATATGATAAGGTAATTCACAACCTTCTTCTTCTCGGCAGAATACAATGCTTAAGCCTTGGCCCTATTTTGTTTCTGCTCTTCATCAACGACATGCCTGAAATTATTAAACATTCACATATACTAATGTTCGCAGACGATGTAAAAATATTTTTAACGTAGTATTATAAATAACTATAAGCTCGGTGACTATAAAATCGAGATAGTGGACACAATTATGGATTTTGGCATTTTACTGGATGTAAAATTGGATTTTATTCAACACATAACAATGACAGTCAACAGGGCTCGTAGAACTCTGGCTTTTATTAAACGTTGGTCGAAAGAATTCAATGATCCTGTCGTCACTTAACAACTTTACACATCTCTCGTTAGACCAATCATGGAATACGGTTCGATTGTATGGGATCCACATTTAATGGTTCATAATGACCATATTGAATCCATTCAAAAACAATTCTTGCTTTTTTGCCTGAGAGATACATATCGAGGATATGATAATCTCCCCTCATATTCAACAAGATTATCCTTAATACATTTGCCAACACTGAAAAGTCGCAGAGTTATGCTAAATGTCTCATTTGTAATTAACTTAATAAATGGAAAAGTTTGTTCCATTTTTTTATTAAGTAGATTAACATTTCACGACGTACGGTACGCTACTATAATTCCTTATTTATAAAAACATTTCGAACTTACTATGCTATGGCAGACCCATTTAGAAAACTGTGTTGTTGCTTTAATGAAATGTTTGAATTTATTGATTTTTCTCTAGATTTTAATATTGTGAAACGTAATATTATATTTAAGTTAAGTACTCATTTGTATTAGGCTGTAAGGATTTACCCATAGACCTAGATATATTAAATTAAATAAATAAATAAATAAAATGTACAAACACATTTCACAAAAAAACCTGAACTACAGATGTAAATTATGCAATGAGGATCACACTCTCAGAACGTGTCCCGAATTCCGAGCATTTACCGTGCAGCAGAGAGTAGATCATGTGTTTCAGAACAAATTTTGCAACCATTGTTTGGGAAGATCTCATTTTAAGGTTTATTGCAAAAGCAAACATACATGCATGTATTGCAGGAAATCCCATCACACGTTATTACGACGGAACTAACTCCCGAAATAGTTCCTAAATGTCACTCAAAGCCCGAACAACCATCCACACCACTATACATTCAAGCCAACTACTCAACGAGCAATCAAAATATTATTTTTCGCACTGCTCTATTGCAAATAGAATTTAGAGGAGAGCGTTTAAATATTAGAGCCCTTAAAGATCCAGGTTCTCAACAAATATTTTTAGCTGAGAAGGTTAGAATTCGACTTCAGCTTCCCTATCAAAAATCTCATTTTCGGTGGACAAAAGCAAACGGCTAACAAAGAGTGTGAATTTACATTATTTGCAAAGAGAACCGACACAAAAATTCCCATAAAAGCTATAGGCTTGCACAAAGTTACAAGGCGCCTTCCATCGCACAGTTTTGGAATTCCCTACTCAGAAGAGCTTAGTGTTGGATCTAGGTGATCCAACCTTTAACAAACCATCCCAAATAGACTTGATTCTTGGCAATGATTATGAGCATTTCGTTAATATGGTAGAATAAGAAAAAATATTTGCGGTCAAACATCGGCATACAACACAATTTTTGGATGGGTTCTAAGCGGTCCTATAAAAACTCAACCCATTCAAACTTTTACGACCTCAGTCTGTGAGTCAGAGGACAACAGTCTGCACACACTCTTAAGAAAGTTTTTGGAGGAAGAGGAAATACCGCCAATAAACTCAAACTCTAAGGAAAATGAAATATGCGAAAAATTCTATTCTGAAACCACTACTCGTCAGGAAATCGGCAGATATGTCGTAAGGCTTCCATTCAAAAGTGAATATCCCGAGAAAATCTTCCTTGGTTCGTCTCGGTTTGTAGCTTTGGCCCAATTTTCCAAAATGGAAAAAACTTTGACCAAAAATACAGCTCGTTTTATCTACCCCATCATGCGAATACGCCCAGAACACAAAACCACAAAGGTAAGAGTGGTGTTTAAAGCAGACCATACACGATTCAATTCAATTGTCAACTGAGTCGGTTGTTGTCCAAATCAAAGCGTGTATGGCCTTGTCAGTTGATTAGTTTGACGGTTGTCGAGTTGGTTGAAGAAAAATCGAAAGATTTTGATTTTTTCAAGTTGACTACTAAGTCTTTCAATTCGATTGTACTGTTTGTGCCCAAGTCTCTTGATCAGCTGTCAAAATTAATTTTTGTTGTTAAGTATTTTAAAAATTGTCTTTTATTTCATTCAATTTTAAAATAAATTTAAAATCTTTCAATTTAGTTGATGAAGTTGTCAACTGAGTTGAAAGACTCAGTTGACAACTGAATTGAACCGTGTATGGGGCGCATAATGCATCAAGAAAGTCAAAAACCCAATTCTCTCTTAACGACGTCCTCCATACAGGTCCTACTCTTGAAAATGAATTAATAACTTTAATCCTCAAGTGGAGAATGTACAAATACGTCTTCAGTGGCGATATAATATACAAAAAATGTATCGTCAAATTCTTGTTCACCGTAAAGATAGGACATTTCAAAGAATTCTTTTTCAAAAAAATCTCAACGGCCCAATCAAAAATTATCAGCTTAATACAGGTTCATTTGGATTGAATTGTGTCCGAATGTCCCAGAGCTGCTCAAATACTTCGAGAACAAACCTACGTAGACGGCATTCTCTCCGGAGGTTATTCAATAGAAGAGACTTTATACGCCTAGTTCCAAGTAGTAAAAACCTTAATATCTCCTGGATTTCCACTAAAAAAGATAACAGGAAATTATCCCAAGCTGCTAACTCAGTTGCCTAAAAAAGATTTATACGATTCAGATTTCTTGCAATTTAAAGGATCGAGTTCAACTAACACACTTGGCATTAAATAGAATGCAATCTCAGATGCATTTTCTTACAGCTTTGATCCACTCGATCAATCGACTAAAATAACAAACCGCCAAATTCTATCCTCAGTGGCAAAACTCTTTGACCCTGCTGGCTAGCTTTCATAGTCATCAGCCAAAATTCTAATGCAGCAATTGGTGCACACATGCCTTTAGACACATGCCTTTAGACACATTCCAAATCCATGGCTTTTTTGATGCTTCTTAAGCAGAATATTGCGCCGCAGTATACCTAAGGTAGCACCCATTCAAACAGTGTGTCTTCCTCGATTATAACCTAATGGTGCGGTATTGTTAGCAAACCTCATTAAGTATGTGAAACATTCCCTAAACTTTAAGATACGGAAGTATATTTATGGAAAGATTCTTCGATTGTCCTTGGTTGGCTCTCTAAGCCGCCGGCAACATGAGAAACCTACGTCCCAAACAAAATAGCTCAAATGCTTATCCCTAAAGCAAAATGGCGACATGTTCCCACGCATTACAATCCTGCCAATCTTTGAACACGCGGAAGGGAATTCCTTAAAACTATTAAACCTCCTACAGAAGTACACACTTTGCATGCTGAAGTCGAAAAAGAGGATATTTTAGATAGATCCTCATCATACAGCAAGGCTTTACGGGTTTTAAGTAACGTTTTCCGATTCTTCAATAAATGTATTCACAGAGCCAGAACGGGCTAGTCTTACGCTACGCAGAATGACTTAACACAACTAGAAGTAAAACACGTTAAATCACGACTCATCACGCTGGCTCAGAAAATATTTTAACTCTGATGAATATCGATGTTTTTTAAACGCTAAAGGTATTTGCAATAAAAGTTCGGTAAAAATCTTGAATGCCTTCCTAGACTATGGAAAGATGGTAAGAGCTAATGGAAGATTGTATCAATCGTCACTTCCATATAACGAACGTTACCCAATTATACTCCCGGGAAAATCTAGAATTTGACAAATTTACCTTTCTCACTTGCATACAATTCTTGGTCATGCTGAAATCGGCCAAATGTGTCGAATGTTACAGACCGAGTTTTAGGTATTTAGACTCAAGACGCGAGTGAAGAAGATAATACGTAATTGCAAAACGTGCATTATCTCCAAACAACAGCCATGTTATCAAATAATGGCTCCCTTACCTGCAGAAAGATGTAATTCATCCCTTCCCTTTCAGATAACGGGTATTGACTTTGCTGGGCCATTTGAATTCAAGACATCACCATTAAGAAAATCACCCTACGTTAAAGCGGTGCATTTAGAGCCCTGCTCAGATCTGTCCTCTGCGGCATTTGAAGATGTATTTAGTTGTTTCGTTGGGAGGCGAGGCCTACCGAAAACGGTAGCAACGAATAATGGCAGAAATTTTCTCGGGTGTAGTAGAGTGCTGGAAGTAAAATTTTCAGCCTTTATAAAGACTGTAGCCCAGGATTTAGCACAGAAATATATCACTCACGGCGGCTTGTGGTAAGCCGCCTTTAAAAGTTTCAAGTTATATTTCAAACGGATTACGGGTCCTAAAAAATTCACATTTGAGGAATTCGCCATCATGCCGGCTAGAAGTGAGGGCATACTGAACTCGCGACCTTATCCGAAAACCCAGTAGATTTGACTGCATTAACTCCTGGTCATTTTTTAAGAGGTGCTCCTATACTAGCCCTCCCAGAGCAAAATGCCCAGTCAATGTGTCTCATTAATATATGGGAAAAATAAAAAATGAATCCATCATCAATTTGATATTCGATGGAAGGAACACTGCCTCAAAGCCTTGCACAAGCGATACAAGTGGAAAAACTCGACTCCAAATTTAAAAGTTGGAGATCTCGTAATAGTGATGGATGATTTGCAGCCCCTGTATGAGTGGCGGTTAGAAAGAATCGTAAAAACAAATCACGGTTCGGATAAGAATGTACGCATATCTACAGGCGTAATAACTCGTCCTATTGTTAATTAAATCTCTAATGACGCCTAATTCCTGCTATTAAACGTTTTCTACTTCTGCTTACTACATTTATCGCTACATGACATATTAGCTAAAACCATCTAACAAACACATAACATTCGCCAAGACTATACGACATATATTTACATATATTATCATACTTCCTAAAATCACATTTGAATTCTTCTAATTTGTTTGTTTATTTACATCTAGGTCAAACCGACGACTTGCTTAAACTCGTCCAAGCAAGGTACAACGAACAGTGCGTTCTAGACGTCCAAATCCAGACATTTATAGGCGTGTATTGTGCCACCGTTTCCACGCATTGCGGTTTTGTAAACTGTTTCTCAAGGTGACGATCAAACAGAGAGAAGAAGTTTTGGAGTACCACCGAATGTGTGTAAATTGCTTGGCAAGAAGTCATGACTTGAGAGACTGTATATTGCTGGATACGTGCCGAAAATGTGACAGGTTACATCATACTCTGTTAAACCCCCAAACCCAACGTGCAAGACAGTCAAACCGTACTCGAGCGAACCTGCAATAATGACCTCGACAACCAGCATTACAGCAACGGCAACAATCATTACCTCAACAACCACCATCACCACACCGGCAACAACCATCATCTCAACAACCACCAGTTCAACAACCAAGCAACCAATCTGCAACGTAGGAAAGTTCTGGTGGAGGCGGTACGTTCTTTAGCGAACGTATTGTGTTCAAGAGGCACTTCAGATGTTGCCTAACGGCAAGGCCGGCACCATGTCCAAACAACTTTGGACACTAAAATAATAAACTAAACAAATTTATTTTTTTTATAAACATATTTTTTATTCTTATTGTTAACATTAATGGTTTTCTTAGTCTAAGTCAAAAATCGCTAAGACAAACAAGAAATTTATGAATTGCTTGATAGCCACACTTAATTTTAGTACTCGTTCAAAATTTAAATTCAGCCGTGTACGTTTTTTTAACCGAAGTGTAATAGAAATGGAATTGTCTTTGTAAACTCACTTATCTTTTTCTCTATAGCTAGAAGCTCTCTTTTTATTCTCGCGCTCATAACCTAAGTATCAAGGCGAATTCATCCCAGGTAATCTCGGTACTACAACAAGTACAACTCGTACAAAAACCACAAGCAATTTGTTTTTGTAAAATCATTGTACAATGTCAAAAACAGAAATAAAACAAAACAGAAACAAAGATAATAAAAGAGAATAAACAAAATTTTGACATCCAACAGTGATTTTAGCTAATATCAACAGGGCTTTTAAGACCACCTGTAATAAATTCGCCTTGCTAAGTATCAAGGCGAATTAATTTTTCAGGTGGCGTTGAAAGCACAGCTGTGCTACTTTTTTTCTAAATTAAGGAGAGAAATGTCAAAAGTTACTTGTGTTTTCGTTATATCGACCAACGAAAGCCACAAAACAAATACAATGTTGTGTTTTTGGTGTTGTTACTTGTTGTAGTATCGCCATCACTGTTTACACGAATTCGCCTTACTAAGTATTTTATAATTTATTGTGAAATAAATCAACCAAAATAACTGAACTCATTAAAGCAACATATGTACTTTAATTGATATAGAAACTATCAAGGTGAGCATCTCAGTGCCTGTAAAGTTTAAAAAAAGAAACTAATTTTCTCTTTTCTTTTATAACCCTTAACCATAAATTATAATTATTTACTCCTAATCGAGTAACTATAAATAAATCTCTAACAAGATTGGCCCCCTTTAAAATCTAGTGTCACCCGCACAAATCATAAAGAGATTTTATTTATTATTTTCCGAAATAATATACGGTAAATTTATAATTTTTTTATATAGCAAACAATTTGCATAATTTTTAAAATATTGTAGGGGAGACTGGGGCAGCTCCGGCACTGGGGTATATTCTTCAATGACGTTTTCGATATGATGCACTTATTTTACATCACTAACTATTTATTTAAATGTATCGAAAATCGAAATGAATAACTCCCGCAAAGTTTGTCATCTCTAGCTTATCAACTGAAAAAGCCACACTGTTTAAGTGTTTTTCCAAGTGTGTTTGTAATATTTAAATTTTATTTCGTAAATATTTTGTATTTGAAAATTATCAATATTTAATGTAAAAATTACAAACAAACATTAATAATTGTGCTAGTTTCCTAAAAAATAAATTAAATATGAATCTTTGTTGAAGAATAAAAGAAAAATCTGCCGAATGTACCCCATAATGTGCTAGATTTATTGTTCTAATTATTTCTAGGTTTACTTACAATTAGATATTTCGGAACTACAAGCATAAGACCCAACGCGGGTCGATTGACGAAAATGCGATGACAAAAGCAGTGTCTGACGTTTTGCGTGGCCTTGAGACTCCAACGTCCGCCGCTCAGAAATACGATATTAAACGCAAACAATTCAATCGCGCATAAAAAACAAGATCCTTTAGAGGATCTGAATTCTGATCAGACCGCTAATAATAATATAATTTTTCAATCTAAGTTTACTTCGAAACAAGTAGTTACGCTGAACGAAGAGCTTGAGTAAGTTGATTATATAAAGAAGTGCCCATTTTATCAATTTGGTTTAACGTATAAAGCTTTCAGGAAGATAGCTTACGACTTTGGTAAAGCTAACGGTAAGACTTTTCTTGAACAATGGGATTATACGAAAGAAGCAGGTGAAGATTGGCTATATGGGTTTATGAAGCAAACCCAACACTAACTCTTCGAAAGCCAGAGAGAACCAGCTTAGCTAGACTAGCAGGTTTTACTAAGAAAGCTGTAGATGAGTCCTATGAAAATTTAGAGGTTCTTTATGAGACCCATTCGTTTCCACCGAAGGACATATATAACTTGGATGAGACAGGTACCACGACCGTTGTTGACACACCCAAGATCTGTATACCAATTACAAGATATATGTATGTAGTTAGGAAGTTATCTATATAGATTGTTTCATTTTTATTGTTGATGTGTAGGTAATTGCAGCTTAAGGACAGCGACAAGATGGGCAAGCGGTGTCAGCTGAGAGTGGCAGTTTGGTAACGCTTGTAGGTATAATCAACGCTAGCGGTAATCGGCTTCCTCCGGTTTATGTTTTTCCACGCTAACGATATAAAAGTGAGTTTTTGATATGTAAAAGTGGTTGGATGATGTCTGAGTTGTTTATAAATGTTCTAAAACGTATTCAGGAAAACACAAATTGCTGTAAAGAGCGGTCAATATTATTACTTTTGGACAACCATTCCTCCCGTTGCAGTCTTGATGGCATAAACTTTTCGAGGGAAAATGTTATACATATTTTATCCTTTCCTCCACACACCTCACACCGTCTTCAGCCACTTGATGTTGCAGTTTACGGTCCGTTTAAAAAATTTCTTCATACATCATATAATGATTTTATGACTTGCTTGCCTGTCAAACTTTCCTTTACAACGAACGTTTTCATCGGAAAATATAATTATTGCATTTTCGTCTACCGGAATTTATCCATTCAACTCTCAAAACTTTAATGAAGCAGAATTTGCTACATGAACAATCGGAAGTCAATGCAGCTGAACCAGATAATCGTTCTTGTTCACCTAGTATTCCATTGCCTTCCAGCCTCACACCAGAACAAATTCGACAAGTTTCTCGTGTAAATGCTTCTAGAAAGACTACTACAAGTTCATTCAAGAAAAAAAAGATAGAAGATAAACAATCTGGAATAAATTATCAGTTACTGAAAAAGGTAAAAAAATCTAATGGCTTCAAAGCAAGAAATCACCGAAATGAGGGCTTGTAAACACAAAAACAGCCGTGGTGCTGGGAGAAATCATGGTTCAAAAACTAAAATGCCTAAAAGGGTTGCTCGGAAGAAAGTATCGTCCTCTGAAGAAAGTTACGCAAGTGTGTTATATGCAGACACAGACCAGTCTATTGGATCTTTTGTTGAAAACGAGGATACACCGGTGAACAACGACGACGAAAAATACAAATTGACTGCAAATACTGAACTAAATGTAGGAGATTACGTCCTAGTTAAACTGGGTGAAAATAGCATGAAAATACAAACCAATTTAATTTTGGTTTCTACGGTCATACAGTGGCTATGGT
The DNA here is from genome assembly GCA_963931875.1 of Pollenia griseotomentosa. NCBI lineage: Eukaryota > Metazoa > Arthropoda > Insecta > Diptera > Polleniidae > Pollenia > Pollenia griseotomentosa. Next base: position 145,119,789 of record OZ007563.1, on the reverse strand, counting down.
AATACAGTGTTGGTAATGTGGTTTTTTGTTGTTTTTTTATACCCTTCACTACAAGTGGTGGATTTTATTTGTAATGTGTTTAATTTTACGCATACACATACACATTAATGCATGTATATGATATGCCGCTCAAATAAGGAAACAAACTCATAGACTCAATATATTTTAATGTAACCCTTCTTGAGTAAAAGCATACCATACAAACCAATTCAATTTTGGTTTCTACGGTCATACAGTGGCTATGGTAATACAGTGTTGGTAATGTGGTTTTTTGTTGTTTTTTTATACCCTTCACTGCAAGTGGTGGATTTTATTTGTAATGTGTTTAATTTTACGCATACACATACACATTAATGCATGTATATGATATGCCGCTTTAATAAGGAAACAAACTCATAGACTCAATATATTTTAATGTAACCCTTCTTGAGTAAAAGCATACCACACAAACCAATTCAATTTTGGTTTCTACGGTCATACAGTGGCTATGGTAATACAGTGTTGGTAATGTGGTTTTTTTGTTGTTTTTTTATACCCTTCACTACAAGTGGTGGATTTTATTTGTAATGTGCTTAATTTTACGCATACACATACACATTAATGCATGTATATGATATGCCGCTCAAATAACGAAACAAACTCATAGACTCAATATATTTTAATTTAACGCTTCTTCAGTACAGACAGGGAAACGTTATCTTTTAATGATTTACTACACAAATACTATTAGCGTTTTGGGTTTCCACAAATCTACCAACCCGAACGCTAAGGAGCAATATTTAATGTTTATTTTTGAATACTGGTTTAATTATATGGACGATATAAAGGGTGGTTAAATTTTAAGGGCCGATGTTGATTTTGAATAAAACACAAATTATTTAGGAAATTATTGTCATTTCTTTTTATACCCTCCACCACAATTAGTTGTGAAGAGAGTATACTAAGTTTGTCATTCCGTGTGAAACTTTTTTATTATTCATCTCAGTATATATATTCTGGCTCCTTGAGTAATTCTTAGTCGATTTAGCCATGTCCGTCTGTTGAAAAAAACACGCTCACTTTCAAAAAACTCAAAAGAAATTAACTTGGTGTCAAATTGCTTGTAGTTATCCTAAGCAGTTTGGGATTGAAATCCAGCAAAATCGATTTAGTAGAAACAGAGCTATGAATCAAAATGTGGAGCCACCACCTTAAAAATTTATAATTTTGTTACAAAAACTAACATAAATGGTGTAACAATGCATGGGATGATATAAGATTTTGCAGAAAATCGTTTTATTCGACTGGAAATCACATTGTAAAATTTCGTGAAGATCGGACCATAATTTACCGTAGGCCCCATATAGGCTTGCCAGACGTACTGTTTTCAGCAGTACGCGTACTTTTTTACTATCTGTACTGCTTTCTGCATAACCGTTTAAGAAGTACGCAATTGTAATTTTTTTAGCTTTTGTACTTCATTTTGTACTTTTTTTTTGCACAATAATAAAACACGTGCATATATAAAAAGAACAACAAATTTTCGACATCAACTAACAAGACTGCAAATCTGAAAGTAATGTTTGAATTTTACGATTTTAAATGGTTTGAAACGCTGCGTCATGTACCAACTCGATGATGCCGTAAGTTTAAAGATAAAAAAAAAACTATCCAGCCGTAAAAGCTTACTTACAACATAGGCAATACATATAAAAAATAGGGGATAATGACAACCTAAAATTAATTGACATATTCTAGATAGTAAAGCAACTTTGCGAAAAATTAAAACAACAAAAGAATCAAAAATGAATGGTTTCATAGCCGAACTTGCAAATTAGCCACAGCTTTGGTAATGAACAGGAGAATTGCCTTTTTAAAAAGCGTGTAGATAAGTTTCTATCGAAAACGAAACTTAATTTCCGGAAACGTTTCAGCCTAAACCGTAATAAATTTGAAAAACTTTCCAATTTTAGTCTTAATTCAAACATTTCAATTATTTTCTATAAATAATTTGTTCGTATCATTGAAAGATTTTGCTGAAAAAAAATTTAAAAAAAAACCCCGTAGAATTTATATGAAAAGAATTCCTACAAAGTTGATTATTTCCCAATTTCGAAAACATTCGTATTTTCACTTCCTCATTTAAACAACTGAAAGAATTTTTAATTCAACGTTTTGGAGAAAAGACCGAATTTAAATTTTGATTGAAAATTGAGTGAGTGATTAATAATAAATAATTTTAAATACACTTAAGTTTTTAAATATTTCAAAAACCGAAAACTAAAAAAGTGGTCTTGTTAGCGAAATACAAAAAAGTGATAAATACAGTGAACTCGCGAATACGAGAACACTCGAACACATGAACGACTCGAAATCGTGAACACTTTTATTTTTACATTGACTACTACAAAACGTGAACAAAGTCTGAAAGCTCTAAAACGTGAACAAAGTTTTCTGAGTTTTTTTCGTTTCATTTTTTGAATTTACTTTTAATTTTGGGAATCCCAAAACTCATTTTACTGTTTACGTTGCACAGTGGCGCCATTTGAGTTTTTTCGTTGCGAAAATCATATCTTTTGAACCGAATAAGATAATTGAACAGTTTAAACAGCATAGGCGGTTCAGCCTATGAAATGAGCGTTTGGAAAGGGTGCTACGATTTGTAGAGGCCTACTTATGGGTTATCAAAGTTAAAATTAGTAGAAAAATCAATTTTATGGTAACTAAAAAAAATTATTTTTACATTTTTAGATTGTTTTTATTTTTTTTCTTTAGGGTTTTATGTTTTAAATTATTACCCAACAAATTAAAAAAAAAAAAATTTATTTTTTCAATTTTCTGTAAAATATTCATCACAATTCGTAAGAGAAGATATATCTAAAAGACTAACCATTTCTAAACTATAATTATTTTCTAACTCTATTCGTGACTTCTTTCTTGTAAAAATTGAACACTCCTCAATACTTTTGTTTGGCCTTCCTTTTGCTCCTCTGGTTGATGTGGTGGGTTTATCTACTGCCAATATATCCAGGATGGTGTCTTCATTAAGCCAGTCTTTGTATTTGGAGTTGAAGTTCTGAATGGTTCGATTTCACCCATTTTGCCTTAATATTTACATACATATATCAGATAAAAATTATTTTTTATAATTTCGCTTCTCTTAATATTTCCGTATAAGCTATCAAGTTCTTCTAAAGCAGCTTCCGTGAAAAAATTTGGTGTGGTTGACTTTCTAAACAGTTCAAATAATTTAAAATTGTTCAACGCCATGTTTTCAGTACTTAAATTGTTTAATGGTTTCAGTAATTGTTGCGCCAACTTTCAGTCGTAGACTAATCCAGGCATTATGCTTATTTTGCAATATATAGGCTTATGGTACCATGCCTAAAAATTTACCTGTTCCCTGCATACATATGGATTTAGGCTGAATAATGCATTTTGATATTATGCACGTGTCCAAAAAAGATTTGTGCCTACCTGTAGGGACCATAAGTCAATATTGTTCTTGACCATTTGTACGCCAAAGTACTGTTTAAGTGAGGTACGTACCTGCTAATTTCAATGAGTAGTTTTTTCAAACTATTAGATCAAACTACTGTCAGTCAAAACATATAAGGGATGGACGCCATACAATTTCTGCAACCATGTCTTTTTAACCTTTTTTACCTCTAGAAGCCAAACGGGCACGTACGGGCAGATAAAATTTTTGAATTATGTAAAGAAATAATCAAAGAACAGGTTCTGCAAATATGGCAAATATAGAAAATATAGATTTTTTTTATTTTCCGTCAAAGTTGAAAAATAGTGAAAAAACGGATAGTTTTGAAATAGTGATTTACCAGGAGAAACACAAAGCAAACAGTTAATTTTTTTTTATCATTATACATTTAATAAATACATCAATCAATACAAACAAAAAATAAGGCGATTCGTTACCTAAAATTTGTGTGTTTTTTTGAAAACCGAAAGTCGGTCAACTTTGAACGGCTATATCTTCTAAACTAAAAATGTGATATTATTAAGAGTGGCAGATTTGATCGTTGAAAAGTTTCCTATAACATGGGCTTATTCAAAACTTCGTCGGCGCTCATGAAAATTTTGATTTTTGCAACCTCGTTTGCTCTACGGGCGCTACTGTGCGTTGATTGTTTTCACAAATACATACAAATGAATATGTATGTACGTTGTATGTCCTCAGGTTTGTTTTATAGAAAATTTTTTATTTTTCTTTAAAAATTTAAATGTGAAATTTTTGAAATTGATAATGAATCCAAATGTGGCGAAGATAGTATTTCTATTGTAGAACAGTCAGAAATCGTAATAAAACACAAGGAAGTAGTGGAAGCATTAAATAAAGCCTTAAAATGGGCTGAAAATAAAAAGGTTGACCAAACTGAAATAAGGGTTTTGAATAATCTCAATGGTAAAATGGTAAAACAAAACACATACCAAAAGAAGATCAGCGATTTCTTTGTGTAAAAACTAATAGAAAACAAAACCCGTCCTTTAAAGAGTTTTTTTTTTATTTAATTTAATCAATTTTTATTCAGTTGCTAATAATTACAGAGAATACCCAGCTAGCATTTTGTATTATAATCTAATCATTTAGGAATCAGCAAAATAACCGTATATGAGCTCATTTTTCAATCATAAATGATACTCTCGTTGTGAGAAAATGGTACCCTACCAATGAATCATCTGAAAGAATCATTTGTGATACAATTTTCTGATTCCTTTTTGATCAATTTAATTGTAGTTTTTATAATCATTATTGAGTCGCTTTCGTCTCATTTTTCAATCGTAAATTATATAGTTTTCGATTATATTTCATATAATTTTTTAACTGTCATGTTTTTGATTTTTTCTCCGATAAAATCAGCTCCATTATGGCTTTTGATTATTCGAACCAGCTTTATTTTAAACCAAACAAAAGTTATGGGTTTTTCGCAAAGAAGAAAAAAACAATTTGCATTAACATTTATGTTCATAAATTGTCAGTAATTTTTGGGCTTCTTTTTTAGCCAAGCTTCTTATTTATTTGGCTAACATTAAACTTTCTATTATTATTTGTTCATTTGTCAAAAACAAAAATTCAAAATATTTTAAATCATTATTTAAACATATAAATGAATCATATATGAATCCTTCTTCAATCACTGAAGTGATAAATCAGTTTTTTATCATCAAAACTGATCTGAAAAGAATCATTTGGGTGATTTTTACAAAAAATAATCAGCCAAATGCTAGATGGTATGTATATATGTATTTTTAATAAGAAGTGAACAAGTATAAACATTTTATTTTATTTTTGTAAAGTGAATAAATTAAAAATTTAAATTTTTTATCCAATCTTAATATCTGATATTTAATTGTTTGTTTGAAGTTATTATTTCGAGCTTAACTTTTTCTAAAATTTTCACAATCGAAAACGTGAACAAATTTGAAAATGTGAACACCCTTGTTAAAAATTAGTTCACGTTTTCGCGAGTTCACTGTATTTGTAATATTTTAAATTTATAATAATTAATTTGTTAAATTAAAATGAAATTGTTAAATTAGAATAAATTAATTGTTAAACTAACACGTGATATTAAACTGAAATTTACATTAGTACATTTTACGAAATTAAAATGAACAAAGCGTTTTTGTTTTAAACATTAAATTTGAAACAGCTGAATAATTAAAAGATTTCAGTGCTTAAGTATATTAAGTAGCTAATTTATATATAACTTTTTGTTTGACCTTTTTTTTTTATTTAATTACTGATTATTTTAATTTAAGCTCTAGGTCTTTTTTTAAAAAAAATTTTTAAATTATTTATTTTTTCGATATTTCGCTAACCATCGGTTAGCATCGTCAGGAAATTTTAATTATTATTATTATCATTATTATTATTATTATTATTATTATTATTATTATTATTGTTATTATTATTGTTATTATTATTATTGTTAAATAATTAAAATTTCCTGACGATGCTAACCGATGGTTAGCGAAATATCGAAAAAATAAATAATTTAAAAATTTTTTTAAAAAAAGACCTAGAGCTTAAATTAAAATAATCAGTAATTAAGTAGCTAATATTAAAAATATATTGTTTTATATTCTTTATGAATTGCTATTCAATGCATTTAAGTAAATAAAATAAAAAATTATGTACTTCTTTTTACATCAATTTATAGGACTAGAAATAGCACTAATAAATTTCTTGGTAAATGGTCCATAATTTACTTTAGGCCTCATATCAATTAAAAATGCGCCCAAATGAAAAATTAATAAAATACGCCAAAAACCGTAGCAGATATATTTATTGTTTTAAAATTTCTTCCAATTTAGTTTCATATGGCCACAAAAAATAAAATATATTATAAATTCCCCTCCTGAAAATTATTAAAGATTGGCTTAAACTGTTACGAATCATGATATTTTACTCAAGCTTGTTACGAACCGCCTGGTCTGGCGAGGTTTCCCACTAGCTCTTGAACATTTTATCCTCGGGGGGTTCCAACCCTCCTCACCAGCCACGTATTCGAACATTTAAAAAACAATGAAAACAAAGGAAAACAACAAAAATTAAAACGGATAACTACACGACAATCTACCACCACATAAAGAATTTTGAGACTGATGCTTGTCTCATTATGCCCTCCCAACCATGTCATGGATGCATCCGCACATGGGGTGGGTCACATGACCCACAACCCACTTGACCTCTCTCTCCACTTACCAATCCATCATTACCTGTACCTTGTTTAATCAAAAACCTAGCTTTTCAAATTAAAATTTACATTATTTATTATAAAAAAACTTACTAATTAATAAATACAAATATAAAATAAAACAGAAAAACACAAAAATAAGACATTATGCTTTTATACTTTTTCCCTCAATCTTTCTCCTTAATGTTTTTTTTTCATTTGCCCTTAACTAATAAATTTATTTATATCTACATATATTAATTCTCAAAATTTATTTTTCTTTTACCTATATTTTTTTCTCTTTTTGTTATAAATTTTAAATTTGCTTAAATTCCTATATCTAAAAGAGCTCTCTGAGACATGCAACCTTTTTTAAATTGAATTTTTTTATTTAATTTTAAATTTGTAATTATAAATTAATTAATTCCGGCAAAAGAGGGTTAAGTGTATATATACAAATATATGGGACATGCCAAGGTATATTTACACAAGGTAAACTTGTTGGCCCATATGTTTGTCAGCTGTTTACCCATAGTTGGAACCACAACGTCAAATTGCGTGTATATGAGAATTTGTACATGTGTGCGTTAAATTGTTTTTGTTTTATATGAAGACAATTTTGACAACATGGTTCCTTTTATAGAGCAAAATGTCTACACTCCCAAATGAGTCTACCTTGTGTAAATATACCTTGGGACATGCACACAAACTACTACACTTGACACTCGTTTTACAGATTTTTTTTTTACACAATGCACAAAACTACACTTAAAATTATTTTTTTTTATTAATTAAATTTTCTTTTCTCTTAGTTAGTAAAAATAATTTGCCCTCCTGAGGGTTTTTTCGAACTATATTTTTTTTCTACTTTTTTTTTAATTACTATAATTAGGGATTACTTTAAAATTTTTTTTCCATCATTTAAATATATTTTTTTCTTTTTTACTATTTTTGTCGACTTTTTTTAATGTATATATTTATGTTTGTTTTTAATTTTAAATATTTTCTTTGTAAGGGCCTTTATCTTTAATTACGGACACTTTAACCCAAATATCATCCTGACTTATGTTATTCTTTTTTTTCCACCAATTGCACATATTTTCTAATCCCAGGCGTTACCAAACAAAACGGGGACTCACGTTAAGGATTTAATACAAAATAATATGATGTGAAACTTTATGGTTACCTGGCTATTTTCCTCTGGTGTGGTGTTAGGGAAATTTCCAATATATCCCCCCAAAAAATAGCCAGCTGAAAGAAAATTTTTTTTTATTTATTTTTAAAACACTTTAAACATTTTTTTATTAATTTGATTTTTCTTACGTTTTTCTTTTATAAGTTAACAAACACACTCTTTTTTTTAAAAACAATTAATTAGGTTTCACGACTCAAAAAAATTTATATACGTTTTTCCTCTTTAAGTTTTGTTTTGCTTCTGACTTAAATTTCTCTTTCCTTGCTGTCTTCCTACATGTAATTTATTGTTCCTATTTACAGTCCTAGCGGTTTCCATTTCATTATATAATTAAAATACCTAAGTAATAATTTTACCGCCAAATAGCCATCTTTTACTTTAATTCCTATTCTATTTATTTCTTCAATTTTTATTTGAAAGCTCTTTTTCGCCATTTTTCTTTTTTTTTCCTTTTCATTTTGGACTAGTCATGCAATTTAGCCCACGAACTTTTTACTATACCAGGCAAGCATGAATTCCAATAAGTATCATATTTTCATTCATTATTTTTATATTGTTTCAATTATTTTACGCACTATACAGAAATTAAAATATTTGAATGAAAATACAACCCTACGCACTTTTTGACACTGCACTATCGACACACCAAATACGTAACACTGCCTTACTACCCTAACACATACATCTTAACATAAACAAATGACACGGAGGGCGAACACCAAAAACAAAACACATGAAGAAAAAATAATTTCGCTAAATTTTTTTAATTTTGTTTATGGACAGGACAATGGACAACACACATTTAATATGGGTTAGTATATATTTATTGGCCTATATTAATAATTACAAACCTTAACCTTTTGATCATTTCAGAAAAACGTACATGCAAAATAAACAAAAACATTAAGCAAAACACAAGGGAACACTAAACATCTACAAAAAAGAAAACACACCGAAGAAACACAACCAAACACACAGAACAAAAACACAAGTTCTAAACCCTAAATACATTTAACACATATGGTCAGTTCACCCGCAACAAAACTCCGGTTTCGCTGGCGTCAGCAAGAGGGAACGGTGTGCGGGTTATTAATTATCAAGAGCCCAACGTGGGGAACTCCCATGACCCTGAAAGAGTCTCATATTCTATCCTGAGTTAGCCGGGCCATACAACATTATAAGTATCATAAATTTTCAAACCGAATATAAGTATAGTTAGAAATTTATGCTTTGTTTTTCCCCAGGATACCTCGCAGCGCATAACCATATAAATATTCCCCATTGGCCCGCATATAATTTAGCACTTTGCCGAATTTTTTCTGTCAGGAAAAAAGCCGTAGAGGCAACCCTTCTTATATTAAAAAAAATTTTCATTTTACCGGATTTACCAGTAGTACACGGATTGTACGTGTCTATAAAATCGAAGGCCCACAAAATATGAAAGTTTGAGGCAAGAATTTTGAACTAAAACTAAATGTATCCTTAGAGCTAATTAATCGGGCTACACCTCTATTTTTTTTCCTTCCTAACACTCGGGTACTATATCCATTATATGTGATGGGTGATAGATTATTTTATGTACGACAGGTATTAAATTTCAAGTGGCTTTGAAAATAATTCTGCCCACCGACGATTCAACATAGGTGAAACATATGTTGCTAGTATATTACATTGTTATAGTTATATCCAGTTATAAAAATTTGTCAAATTTCCATTAAATGCAATTTCCTCTTTCTTTATTGAACATATTTTTACCCTCCGAGCATTGCAAAGGCGCCCCACACAATAAATACTCCCACCGGAATTGGAAAGAATGAACAGGAATCATCTAAACACACGATGGAACATGGCGTTTGTGAACATTAAATATAAAAAAAAAATTGATTTCATACACAAAGAAACATTGATTGGCACATGCCCATGTTTCTACTAATGTCTCTTTATTTCAATGTGGTAATGCCCTAAAATTACCTACATATTCGATGAATCAATTACCTTTTATTTTATGAATGAATACCATGATTGAATAATCTGAATGGTAGCGTAAAATAGAATAGAAGAGAAAAAGAGAGAAAGAGAAGAAAAAAAATATAGTATAGAGAAATTATATCCAAGCAGACTTCTTACGCATAGTCTTGTTAAAACCTCATTCATTTCTAGAAAAACCTTCAAAGAGCCCTGTTGATAAAAGAAAAAAAAAACTCTTAAACTTAAGCGTGCTGCGTAGATTGAAATTATTTAAGATACCATACTTTGTGAATAAAAAGTTATTATTGCTTTTGTTGATCATCTTGTGATTTTCCAAAAGATATTGGGAAACCCATTCCGGAGGTCTGGTTAGAACACGGGATTTACCGAGTCCAAAAGGGGCAAGGTGCTCACAGTGTGTCTAAACCTTAAAGACGGGAAACCACGAGTAGGTTACATAACTCCACGGGGTCGTAATATAGGTTACCATTTTACTGAATATACCTGTGTATATTTTATGTTTCGAGGCGCGACACAATCTGCTTTAGAAGTAAGTACATCGGTATAAGAAAGGCAAACAAATATTCCCCAGTTGGCTTGTGTTGCAAATTATTAAATTTTTTTAGGTTACTTAATTCCCTGAGGGTTATCAGTCGGTCGGGGCAAATTCCCCTAGAGTCTTCTAGAGCTTCCTACAGCCATCTAAGTAGGGTTGATACCACACCCCATTATCATAACATTGAAATTTTGAACCGAAAATCCTTATGAAGTTTCGTATAACCAACTTGGAAAGGTTCACCAGTTTGCCCACAAAGTGTCCTGTGTCGAAAAGGCAACAAACGGTAATGCCCTAATTAGACGAAGAACGCATCGCACGCAGCCGATTGAATTTTAACTAATTTTTTTTCCTCCTAACTTCTACCTGTCTTAGTTAATCCATTTTAAAATTAATACTTCACCTCCTCTAAACCTAAATACTAATCTGCCTAACATAAGTAACAATTTTTCTTATTTTCTACATTTATATATGCATATACCTTAATAAACGTAATAGTATATGTAATCGATAGGATAAATGCATATATAAATACCTATAGATATAGATATAAAGACCCAAAATATAGTACATTCGGTTTTACTGTAAACTCCTAAACCTATAAAGAAAAAAAAAAAAACAAAAAGATAAAATCCAATAAACTACCGGCATAATCCCTACTACTAATACTAATTCATTAAATTTATTACTCTATTAATTCCTAACAAAACCAAACGCAAAATTAACTCCTAACCTAGAAACCCTACATCTTACAAATTGGAATTCAACAACAACTACACATGTATCCACGAAATCAACAGGCCTGCTGACTACGATGGACAACAATAAATAAATATGTGAGTCTATAAGTTATAATAAAATTTACGCATTTTAAAATTTTTTTTTTTCAACAACTTTATGAATGAAAGCATATTACTAGAGGGACAAGAAAAAAAACACAAAAAGAATGAATGATTAATCCTAACACTCTCTTTTATAGCCATATGCTTCTAGTAAGTTTCCAACAAATTATGGAATTGTATAAATGAAAGCATATTCCTATAAGGGAGAATAGCTCAAGAGAAAAAGTAAATAGTTATACATACCTATATTTATATGTACTCGTGTTCGCATAGTGGTCAAAATTCGACCATAAGTTTTTATGTAGATATGAAGAAAACAGTACATAGCATTTATTTTTTCCATCTTAGTGGATGGATTTGGTGAAGGACCAACCTTCATATTTTATCTTCCACGTGAGTTAATTTAATTTAGTAAGTTCAATATGAAAAATATCAATTGAAAAACAAAAAAGTATCAAAAAATCTCCTTTTTAAATTGTCAGCCACTCAGGACATTGCATGTTTAATTTGATTTTTCTATGTCTATTTTAACGAAAATTAATTGAAGTACCAGATGTTGAACGAAAAAGTTCCAAAAAGCTCCCCTTACATGTTCTTTGTTACCCAGTTTAGTGTATAATTTTATCTTTATAGGTCGAATATTAACAAAAAATTCAAAGAGTACCAGCTGAAAAACAAAAAGTACCAACATTTTTAATCTTATAGGTTTTCATTCACTCAGGATCCTGCACCTATAATATTACGTTTCTTAGTTAAATATATTAGAAAATTTAAAAATTATCACATGCAGCACGGAAAAGTAAAAGAAATAAATTTAATTTCCAGTATTTATATAGTCGAAATATTTGAAAACCGGTTTCTAAAAAATGTCGAATAATCGAGCACCCTATTTTTTAGTATTTGATAATTGAAAATTTGTATTTACATATGTGTAAGTAGCAAATTTAAACGCTTATTACTCCGAAAATATCAAACAGATTTTAATAAAATATAAATTGTGCACTTCTGTGAGTAAATATGTTTCAAATGGTGTGCATTTTGGTCAAATCGGTTGGGATACAGAGGAAGATAGTGTTCTTAACTGTTTTGCCTTTGCCGATTTATATATAGATGTATGTACAATTTATTTCATAAAGTACGTCAGAATAGTGATAATAAGAAAATCAATCAATGAATGGAACGCACTCTCCCTCTCTTTATCAGTAATATGCTTCCATTGGGTTTCCAACGAGAGTAAAAATTTGCATTTTGTTTAACAATTGAAGCACAGCCGCGAATAACGTTGTAAAAGCCACTTTTTGCAAAAACTGTTTTTTTTGCAGATAACCGTTAACATTACCCTTTTAGACTGTTTAAACCTTAAATCACCCAAAATTATGCACCCTAACGCCTTCAAAGTGACATACAAAGAATCAACTAGTGGAAGAACGTTGTAAGTTACTTACAAAATGATACAAAGTAAATGGTTTTGAAACGTGGAATAACGTTTTAAATGACATCGCGATTGTGGATATGAAACGTTTTTCCACGTTTTTCCACTAAAAAAAGGTTATAAACTGTAAATTCGCATGTAATTTAAATTTTAAATTTTTTGATATTTTAAATAAAAGTTCTTATTGCCATTATTTTTAATAATCTAAAGAAAAAAAATAAAAAATTAATAACCTTGCCTGTTAAAAACGTTTTTTTGCTCTCCTGAAAAATAATTATTTTGTAACTTAAAACGTTATTCGCGGCTGTGCCTCAATTATTAACACAAAATCTCTGGTCACTGAGATCAATTGGAATGTGAAGTTTATTTGCCGAATGTGTTTTTTTTTTTGTTGGAGGAATGAAACCTCACTAACCTGTTATTATAATTATTAAATTTTGTATTATTATTTTTAAGTAATTTTTTTTTCTTTCCTTTTAATAAATGAAGTCAACATAGAAATGTTTTGGTAGTATAATTTTGAAAGTTGAGGAAATGTAGAGGGGTAGAGTACTAGGTTAATTAATTGGAAGGGCTGAAGAAACATGATAGTCATCAGCAAGGTTGGGTGGGATAAATGACTAAGGGAAAATTTACACCATTTCCCACCATCTCTAGCAAACGTTGTCAAAACGCCTAGTATTATTTTTTTTCTTCAGATTACAGCTAATTCTAACTCGAGTATATTCATATTTTCTTTGCTTTGCACACAATTTCAACTTAAATTTAGTAACGTAAATTCATCCCCTTTAATGGTATCACAGCCCATGCCCATTTCCCTGAGCTAAGACCGAAGCATAGCTAGGTGTGCAAACCCGTGATAACCTGGGATGGCTTAATTGTTCGTTACATATACTGGCCAGAAATCTTTAAACAAATAAAAATCAGAGATTTGGAAATATCTCAGTGGTCCTATCGCCACTTCATCAATTACGGGAAGTATACTAAATCAAAAATCTATAATATAGAGTCTACTCTGTTGATCCTTTTCTTCTTTTTTTAGAATTAAAAGGCTGAATAATCCAACACAATAAAGATAAAAAACCTATGTATATTGCACTAATAGGGAAAAGGACATCACAAATCTAACATTTATATCACAGATTTAGATCACAGTATATTCGTAAGACTAATATTGCGGTTTCCTATAACTAATATTGCACTAATCGACTAACCTAAGATAAGTAAACAATCTAACCCTATTATCACACTTTCTCCGCCATCAGGTACTTAAATCACAGATATCATATTTTAATATTTGCTTATTTTTTTTCGCAAGGTATCACAAAACTATTTGAATTAATGTATTCATTCAAAGACTATTTTAACCTTAAGCTCTACTATTGCACAATTTATTCCATAATTATTATTATTTGTTGGTAAATAAAAATTTTCAAATTAATAATGATATCTGATGCTTTAAGTATTCCAAAGTTCCTACTTAAGTATCAAAGTCTTTCTGAACCGCACTAAAAGAAAACATTTTAAAATTATTATATTCTTAACAGTAGTAAAAAGAGTAATAAAGTTCAGGCTAATTTATAATAAAAAATGGCTAGTTCTCCCTGTTTTAATTATGGATGTAAATATTCTTGACAAAAATAAAACTGAAAATTTTCACAAAATTTTTTCAAACAAATAATGTATAAAAATTATCAAAATTAAAACTTGTGGGTTGAAAGTATAATTTTGTGTGTGAGTGTAAAAAGTTTTATTTTAACGTTGATATGTGAATTGGCGATTTTGAAGTAAGTATTTATTTAAAAATGACAAAAATAGATTTTAATATAGATAAATAAAAATACATAAAAATCATAAATAAAAAAAATAATTTAGACATATACAAACAGTGAAATAAAAAGAAATAAATTTTAAATTAAATAAAACAAATAAAAAAATAATAATTAAAAACTGTATAAATACACATAAATAATTACCAAATAAACCAAAACATGCAATTAATAAATTAAATAAATAAATAATTAAAACGTTTCACAAACATAAAATAGAAGTCAAAGATATTAAAAATAAATAAATAAAGAAGAATTTGTCATGCAATTAACATTAAAAAATTTTAATTTGATAAATAAATAAATAAATTAAATTATAATTATAATGTTTTTTTTTTTTATATATATAAATGTATGTTGTAAAACTACCCTGCAGGAAATGTCACTAGTGAATCAGTATTGATTCACTACTGACACTGTCACCAGTACTAGTGACTTATTATACCCCCGACAATGCTTTTTTACTATAGACATTTACCATGTGCGTGTCATTGGAAATCTACTACTGACGTTGTCACTACTGAGTAGGTGGTTCTCAATTTACATGATGAATTTTATGACGTCCAATTTTGGACGTCATTTTTTTGTTTAGTAGCAAGCGGTGTAGAGAAGAAAGAGGGGTAGAAAAATAGACATGATTTCTGTTTTCTCTTCCTCTTTCTTCTCTACACCGTTTGCTACCTAACAAAAAATGACGTCCAAAATTGGACGTCATAAAATTCATCATGTAAATTGAGTGTAATACACATTCAACACTAAAACAAAATCAAAACAATCATATTTAGGAAGAATGAATAACCCTAATACTACACACTTCACGAAACATATCACGACAGGCTATTAGAGATTATACAACATTCAATACTAAACAATGACTTTACACAAATGAACTCTAAAATTTTACCAATTTATAAAAGGAAACGAATACAATACATTTGGGGACACACCAGGTCACTCGCAAGTTACTGTATCACATTTCACTATGAACACATTTCACCGATCACCACATCATCAAGCTACATTTACGTACACACTCTATTACGTCCTAGAACTGTTACATAAATAACTTCCACAACATGATTCACGATTACACTAGGGCTATTACAAAAACAAACTATTAGGCTATTACCGCATGTTTAGATGTTTACACATGCTTTTTTACATTTGTTTGGGCGCCATTCTGTTACGAACCGCCTGGTCTGGCGAGGTTTCCCACTAGCTCTTGAACATTTTATCCTCGGGGGGTTCCAACCCTCCTCACCAGCCACGTATTCGAACATTTAAAAAACAATGAAAACAAAGGAAAACAACAAAAATTAAAACGGATAACTACACGACAATCTACCACCACATAAAGAATTTTGAGACTGATGCTTGTCTCATTATGCGCTCCCAACCATGTCATGGATGCATCCGCACAAATTCAGTCACATGACCCACAACCCACTTGACCTCTCTCTCCACTTACCAATCCATCATTACCTGTACCTTGTTTAATCAAAAACCTAGCTTTTCAAATTAAAATTTACATTATTTATTATAAAAAAACTTACTAATTAATAAATACAAATATAAAATAAAACAGAAAAACACAAAAATAAGACATTATGCTTTTATACTTTTTCCCTCAATCTTTCTCCTTAATGTTTTTTTTTCATTTGCCCTTAACTAATAAATTTATTTATATCTACATATTTTAATTCTCAAAATTTATTTTTCTTTTACCTATATTTTTTTCTCTTTTTGTTATACATTTTAAATTTGCTTAAATTCCTATATCTAAAAGAGCTCTCTGAGACATGCAACCTTTTTTAAATTGAATTTTTTTATTTAATTTTAAATTTGTAATTATAAATAAATTAATTCCGGCAAAAGAGGGTTAAGTGTATATATACAAATATATGGGACCAAGGTATATTTACACAAGGTAAACTCGTTGGCCCATATGTTTGTCAGCTGTTTACCCCTAGTTGGAACCCAAACGTCAAATTGCGTGTATATGAGCAGGTATGGGCACCACTACATTGAAAGCTTTGCATGTGTGACATTGTATTGGTTTGTTTACGTTTGCTTTTGTTGGTTTTATGCTCTTTGCTCTTTGTTTTTTGTGTATGTATACACATCGCTCGCTCTTTTTGCATTTTCATTTTGCATTTGCCCAAACATGTATATGAGCCAAAATTTATAAATGTGTGCGTTAAATTGTTTTTGTTTTATATGAAGACAATTTTGACAACTCGGTTCTTTTTATAGAGCAGCATGTCTACAATCCCAAATAAGTCTACCTTGTGTAAATATACCGTGTATGGGAAATGCACACAAACTACTGCACTTGACACTTGTTTTACAGATTTTTTTTTTACACAATGCACAAAACTACACTTAAAATTATTTTTTTTTATTAATTAAATTTTCTTTTCTCTTAGTTAGTAAAAATAATTTGCCCTCCTGAGGGTTTTTTCGAACTATATTTTTTTTCTACTTTTTTTTATAATTAGGGATTACTTTAAAATTTTTTTTCCAGCATTTAAATATATTTTTTTCTTTTTTACTATTTTTGTCGACTTTTTTTAATGTATATATTTATGTTTGTTTTTAATTTTAAATATTTTCTTTGTAAGGGCCTTTATCTTTAATTACAGACACTTTAACCGAAATATCATCCTGACTTAATTCATTCGATTTTTTTCCACCAATTGCGCATATTTTCTAATCCCAGGCGTTACCAAACAAAACGGGGACTCACGTTAAGGATTTAATACAAAATAATATGATGTGAAACTTTATGGTTACCTGGCTATTTTCCTCTGGTGTGGTGTTAGGGAAATTTCCAATATATCCCCCGAAAATAGCCAGTTGAAAGAAATTTTTTTTTTTATTTATTTTTACAACACTTTAAACATTTTTTTATTCATTTGATTTTTCTTACGTTTTTCTTTTATAAGTTAACAAACACACTCTTTTTTTTAAAACAATTAATTAGGTTTCACGACTCAAAAAAATTTATATACGTTTTTCCTCTTTAAGTTTTGTTTTGCTTCTGACTTAAATTTCTCTTTCCTTGCTGTCTTCCTACATGTAATTTATTGTTCCTATTTACAGTCCTAGCGGTTTCCATTTCATTATATAATTAAAATACCTAAGTAATAATTTTACCGCCAAATAGCCATCTTTTACTTTAATTCCTATTCTATTTATTTCTTCAATTTTTATTTGAAAGCTCTTTTTCGCCATTTTTCTTTTTTTTTCTTTTCATTTTGGACTAGTCATGCAATTTAGCCCACGAACTTTTTACTATACCAGGCAAGCATGAATTCCAATAAGTATCATATTTTCATTCATTATTTTTATATTGTTTCAATTATTTTACGCACTATACAGAAATTAAAATATTTGAATGAAAATACAACCCTACGCACTTTTTGACACTGCACTATCGACACACCAAATACGTAACACTGCCTTACTACCCTAACACATACATCTTAACATAAACAAATGACACGGAGGACGAACACCAAAAACAAAACACATGAAGAAAAAATAATTTCGCTAAATTTTTTTAATTTTGTTTATGGACAGGACAATGGACAACACACATTTAATATGGGTTAGTATATATTTATTGGCCTATATTAATAATTACAAACCTTAACCTTTTGATCATTTCAGAAAAACGTACATGCAAAATAAACAAAAACATTAAGCAAAACACAAGGGAACACTAAACATCTACAAAAAAGAAAACAAACAGACACACCGAAGAAACACAACCAAACACACAGAACAAAAACACAAGTTCTAAACCCTAAATCAGCGAAGGGCAGATAGAGAACATTGAATAAAACAGAGTAAATAAGTTGATTTACACTTAGAGAAAAGATTTTCAAAATGTATGTAAATTTGCAATACAAAAAAAGGAGTTCAGTAAAAAATATTATTATATAAATCATCAAGTTTTAACTAATAGTATGTTCACATTTGGCTTCTTAAACGCGTTTAAGCAGTTCGAACGTGATTAAGCTCTAATCACTTTAAAATCGAGATGATTACCCATACATTGAAGTGATTTGTTAATCACTTAAAATTGACATGATTACAACTAAATCACTTCATAAATCACATAGAATCCACTGAACATACCTCAAATGTAGAATCGCCAACATGATCGTGTACAACCGGCCAAGATTTCTGCTTAATGTTTTTATTTTTTTCCTTAAATAATTGATAAATTTTCACAATTTCATCGTTAAAATGATTAAAATAATCTTCTGATAACTTTATAAAAGTGTTTTTATCAATTTTTAATACTTTAAAGAAATATAAATTTGTTTGTGGTTTTTTTGTGTGTTTGTTGTGTGTTTTTTTTTTCTTAATCATCTGTCATCTTAATCATCTCAAATGTAATGTGAACGGCTTTGATTAGCTAAATCAACATTTTGCTTAAACGCGTTTAAAAACCTAAGTGTGAACTTAGCATAACGGTAAAATATATGTATACATATGGTCACCTGAAATCGAAAAGGCCGTGAGCAAAAACTTTAAAATGTGTACTATATGTATGTAAATATGCAAAAAAAAAATTGAATTCAGTAAAAAACTTGATTATTATATAATTCATCATCCCACATGATTGCTGAAATGTTTTTAAAACAAGCTGAAAAATAAACATACATGAGCACAGCTTGATCACAACACAATAAATATTATATTGTCAGTGTACCACTACGAAATTGCAAAATTTGCCTAAATTGCAACATGCGCAACACTCCTACTTCGTTGAAATTTATAGAGCAACTGAATAAAATTGTATTTTTTTTCTTTCTGTTGTATTTGTTTTTCGGGTTGCCTTTGTTACTTTTTATGCTTGAAACAATGAATTCAAGATTTTCAGTTTGTGGGCAATAGTAAATGAGCGAAAACAACATCACACAAACACGTGTATGTGTTATACGGTAAATTTTTTCACATTCTGATTTTAAGGTAGATATTGTTGTTTCTTTTTGTTTTGACTGCTAGAAAATAGGTTTTTATTCATTTTCTTTATTTTAAACCTTTTTTATTTAGTAAAAAAGTAATATAATAAAACAAGTGTATGGTATGTTTTGGGGATTTTAGGGAATATCTTATTAGGGAAATTTTTGTTTCTGTAGCAGCTCTGGTACAAAAAAAACACGAAGAGTAAATGTAAAAACCCGAAAAACTTCGTAATCCAGGCAAACCAGCGCCCACCGCTGCCCTAAATACATTTAACACATATGGTCAGTTCACCCGCAACAAGCTAGTTAAAATTGCTAAAAAAAAAGCATAAAACTTTCTGATTGGCGGTTAAAAATTTAATATGTATATGTATGTCTAAACCGCAACCAATTTTAATGCTGATGTCTGTTTTTATAAAGATAAATTAATAATAAATATATATCATATAAATCTTATAGTTAGGTCATATAGATATAGATCGGTGGAGGGTATCAAAGATTCGGCACAGCCGAATATAGTCTAATTTGTTATTATGATAATATTGGTATGGTTCAATTATGTATGGAACAAAATAGCGGCCAAATGGCCGCCGCTACCTGGGCGGCACACCTCCATCCGATGGTCCAAATTTTCGTTGAGGCTGAGGCATAATTGAGGTTTTATGCCGGGAAAAATTACGAGGGAAAAATTATTTACGATTATTGTGATGGATATAAAAACTTTTGGCAAAAGTGCAGTACAAAAAAAAAATAAAAAAAAAATTTGAACTCCCTCTGGAATTCAAAACAAAAAAACCAAAATTAAAATTTAAGGGGCCTGAGGCCCGTGCGCCCCCTTGGATCCAAAAAATCGCCCCGCACACTTAGTGGAATGTGTGGGTACTCAAATTTAAGGTAATTGTGCAAGAAAAACGAAACTAATAAACTAAAGGGCGGGCGGGACTTTTGGGGCGCTCTAGGTTAAAAAAGTGCCCCCATCCACTCATATACATACATGTGAGGTACTTAAATTAGAGGTAATTTGCTCACGATTGTAAACATTTGGTTTTATTTTGTATTTTTTAATGTTTTATGCTCGATTTTTTTTTAATTTTTTGTAACTAATAGCCTATTTCCGATGTGCTAAAGAATTCTTTTCGGCTTCAGTCAAACTTTTTGTTTTTCATTTGTTGTGCTTTTATTTAATAATTATGTTTTGGTGCAAAATTTTTAACAACATAATTGAAAATCAGTGTTGTAAACGCTTATTGGAATTCAAAGCTTAGCTTAGGGAAAAAGCCCGGGTATGATGGTTGCCGACTAGAAGGTGTAAAATCCGGTTATTTTGACATAACGGCTTTTGAATAAGAGAATAAGGAAATATTAAAAAATCTGTTCGAGGAGGATATGCGTTTTTTTTTTTCTAAAGATGGATACAGACAGTGCAATCTACATGCAATCTATTTCATTGCAACCTCAAAATATCAAAGCGTTTTGATGTTGATGCAATCTGGAATGAATGAAAAATTAACGAAAATGAATTTAATTTGCTAGATTGCGTAAATGCGTTGCATAGTGTGTACCCAGCATAAGAAGTGCAGGCATATCAAACACTTTAAACACGTTTATTTCGAAATGTATTTTTTGAGTTATGACGACGTTGAAGCAAATGAGTGATATATAAAATTTTTTTCCATAATAAAATTAAAATGATTTCGCGTAAACATAACCTAGTGGCAATCGATAGATCAAAAAAATGTAAATCGATATCGATATATCAAAGTTTTTTTTGGGAGTCAAAAAATTAATTAAAAAGGTTTCGTTTAAATGTGCTAAATTCCCATTTCATACTATTGATAAACTGAAATTTTTGTTGATGGGATAAGCGATTCCTATGCGCATTTCACTGGTTGCTTAGGCCAGATCATCAGGAAACTAAAACAAAAACAACAACAATAAATATTAATATAGTTTATTTTTAGAAAGACTTTCAGTTTAAAGTTACAGCATACATTGTAAATTTTCAAAATGTTTACATATGTATATATATATATATGGGCATTTCCTGGGGTCACGAACGTACGTTCGTACGCTTTTGATGTAGAAATAATATAGAAAACAAAACTTTTCCTATCATTTTTTTTTTGCGATTCGATAGCATTTGGGTAGCTTTATGTTTAGTGCAAAAGATGGATTTCATCGAGTTTAAGTTTTGATAATGATGGTTATAAACATGTGGTCACGAACGTTCGCAAAATAGAAGTCAACTTTGGCTGACAGTAGTGAAATGTACAAATCTGCGTAGTGGAACGGAATATTCAAAAGTGATTAATTTATTTTAAAAGTGTATTAATGTAGGTCCCTATCCAGTATTTACACAATACAATATCTGTATTGGTTTTTGTTTTTGTTTAATTGGCTTAAGTACCGGTCGCGAACGTACGATTTTTCCATATGTTTTTTTAATTGTTATCGCCATGCATTTTCCCATAAATATCTTAAAATTTCCTTAACAAATAACTTTATTCCTTAATTTACAATTGATTGTAATGGAGAGATTATGAAGAAAGAGTGTAAACACAACATATTTTTGGCATGTAAAATAAGTACATATATAAAAATGTCTTTAGAAGTAGAAAATATAAAATTTTCCAGTTTCCAGCCCAATTTCCTCAAGTAAAACAGCTGAGACATACTATTAAACCATTCTTTTATAAAAACATAGACTTTTTTTTATGATAATAAACAATAAAAGACGATGATTATCAACATTTCATTTTATCATCCTGGCAGACCATTCTGTGGAAATGCTCATATATAGTTTTTCGCTTATAAAATTAAAACGATTTTGCAAGCACATGTGTCTCTAGCTAGTGACAATCGATAATGCAGAAGGATCTTAATTGATATCAATCAGGTATGTGATGTAATAGCCTTTTCACACTTGTTAACATTTAACATCAATTAGCGAAGATGTTGGAATTTTCCCATAAGAAATACATAGGGCTAAAAATAAAAATTTTTCAACATCTTTACAGAATGTTTCTATCTCATTTTGCTCCCTTTTACATTTTGCGATTCTTTTATTGTCATCACTAGAAAAGTGGCAATAAATTCTGTAATTATTGTGGCATCACTGACAAAATGGAAGTTGCTTTGAAAACAGCGTTACCATTTTTTAAGTTTTTCCTTTTTGCAAGCCTTATTTTGCTAAAATTATTAAACAAAATGAATTAGAAATACATGTTGGTGTTATCTTTTAAAATATTAGCCCTTTTGTAGAAAATAAGTATTTAAAAAAAAATAAAAGTTTTTTTTTAGAAATGGTGACATTTTGAACGCGTATTTCACATTTTCAACATCTTCCATGCATTCCTCCGAAATGTATGCAAGTGTACAAAGGGTATTTAAAAGGTGTGATGAATTCCGTGGGATTTTAAAATCCATTTCTGAATTATAGTCTTCATTTTTCGTTCAGAATACACTTTAATTAACGTACATAATATAAAATTATAAAGAATAAAGACTGAAAATAAAATTTTTGAGCACTTGCTGAAACCGACATAAGGGCTAACTATAATGTGCTTAAGCTTACATACGCAAATGTGCAAATACATATAATCAAGTGTACACAACTATAATGTACTTAAGCAACTTTTCGGTAAGTTTCGTCAAGTGTCATTTGCTTAAGCAAAGAGCGAAACTTATCGTACTTTGCTTAAGGAATCAGCTGTTTCTTGGTTACATATTGAAAAATATTTAAAAAAAAAAACAATTGCATATTTTAGTACTCTTTTATTTTTGTGTTTATTTATTTTTAAAATTAATAAAAATAAACATGCTCATGGAAGTAAATTTTTCAATTGTACACTAAAAAAAAATTTTGTTAAAGAATTTTTATTTTAAGGAAATATAAGAAGAAAATAATTTTTGCAAATGTACAAATGTTTGCAACTAAGCGTTAAATTTATTTAAGTTCAAAAAGTACAATATAGTCACCCAAAAGTCCACAATAATTTGCTTAAGCATTTGACAGGCTTTTCGTTAATTTTTGACAGTAGCTTAAGCTAGCATAAGCATATTATAGTTAGGCCTATACTATGGCTCTTATTTCGTTAAGTTTTTTGAATTGAAAAAAACGTTGTACAGGGTTTGGATGACTATACTTGAACGATATGACGTGCAAAGTTTTACGTTAAAAAATCTTCACCTTAAGAATTGGTGGTCATCTAAAATGAAAAAAACGACTTGAAACTTGCAAAAGTTTTTTCATCCATTCCGTTTTTTTTGATATAGTTTTTAGCTTTTAGATGCAAACCAATACAAAATACAGCCACTAGACTTGGAGGATATATCCACTAAAAAAAAATTTTTGATATCGCTGCTGGTTGAAAAGTTGCATAGTGTTTTACAAGTGAAACCAAAATTTTCCGAATTTTGAACTTTTTGAAGATTTTAAATAGGGTTTTTGCGCCGTTTAATAAAAATGAGATTTAAGCGCATAATTAAAAAAACTGCGTAATTTTTTTTCCGCGAACCTTAAGAAAACACTATAAAGTGTGTTTCTTTTTGTACTATTTCTGAGTGCCTACGCCACGATGCAGCATCCATTTGGGTCCATATGAAACCAGTGCTAAATCTCATTAAAGAGCATGTACCTCGCGTCAAAATAATTCATTTTCAAAGCGATGGCCCTGCAATCCAATATAAAAATTAATATAATAAATAAAATTTTATACCTTCGACCTTTTTTTATTATTAATAAAAATAAATATAATCAGCCTAATTACGGTTGGCGTTGGCGTATACGCCTGAGTCGTTTTTTGTAGTAGATTAAAGAACACAAGTTGTATGTTACTTTAATCATTTACAAAAAACGACTCAGGCGTATACGCCAACGCCAACCGTAATCAGGCTGAATATGTATCTCTTATTTCATCATTGCACAATTTTAAAACTTCAAGAGGCAACATGGAATTTTTCAACTTTGGGCCACGGAAAAAGTGTTGCAGATGGTATAGGAGGCGTCGTGAAAGGATTATGTGATCAAGCTGTATTGCACGGAAGAGATATTCACCCTTATTGTGTTTGGCGTAGTCGAAAAACGACAGCTGTCGTAGTTGCAGTCGTATTTACAATTTTTTGTTACCGTCTAAAATTTTCGACTAGCAAAATTTTGTAAAAGATTCACAAAGTAAAAGAATACACTTAATTAAATTATTTTGAAACACCCTGTCAAAGATCAGTCAAACAAGTGTTTAAATTGAAAATAATACGTATAGTAAAATTTTTAAATTCTTGATGAAATAATAAAAATTATTTTACTTGTGAAAATGTTAAGTTTAGGTTTTTATTCATCTCTATTCACTATGAGCTGAAACTATAATTTTAAAACGATATTTTTGCGTTTTTATTTATTTCAAGATTAACATTTAAGTAGTTCTAAAATAAGTATTTACTTGTATATAATTAGATTAATTAAAACAAAAAAAAAAAAAAAGTCGAAAAAGTCGAAGGTGAAGTACACGGGTTTTCAATTTCAGTAATGTCAGTTATTGTGTCTAAATTTGGCTCGGGGCCTGGTGAAATCTCGTTAGAGAGAGCAAGTTTACAAAAAACATTCGAATAATTTTTGAATAATTGAATGTGCACACATTTATTTGAATACATTCACATAATATGTGTGTAAGCTTGTGGCGTCTTTTATTTCCCAGTGGTATAAAAAGAAGCAATCGCCACTAATGACAGGCGAAATAGTTAGCACTTTTACTCAATTTTTACTAGTGACTACTGATGTGGCATTCAAACCATACCTACATCTTACCCTGGTCACCAATATCTAGTGTTGACATGTTAAAATAGGTACCCACGTTTCGCTAACTAATTCTATAGCTCCATGGTAATGCAGAAAACAATTTTTTTTCAATGATAAGACAAAAAATGTTTATCCAAAATAGATCCCGTTACTGCAACAACAACAAAATCGCTTGCTTTTTGCTATCACGTTTTGTAGATTTAAGTAGCTAACCCTTATGGTAGGTAGTGGTAATGCAGGGAGGGGTCAATTGTCACCTCCAATTGTCACCATGTTAAATTCGCCACTCAAAAGCATGTGAGGTAGATTGTGGTGGGACTAGCGGTAGTTCTTAAAGGGCTAGCGAATATACACGTACAGAGCTACCACGTTGTACCACTGGGTTATAACCCAGCGGAAAAAAGAAGGAGTAGGGAGGCCTTCTAGAAGGCCTCTGTACCCCTTCTTTTCGATGTACAAGCCCTTCTTGCTCCATTCCATACTCATATCTTTTTTACACACGTTGCGGAGAAGGCCTTCCGCTCGCGCTTCTTCAGCAGGTACATAAGAAGGGTAACGGGACCAAAAAAATTGATTTTGCTTTTGCTTGTGCAAAAAAACAAAACAAAAAATGTTACTCCTTCTCTACTCCCTTCTCATAGAAGCGAGTGTCGAAGGTGTATCTTATCTTTTATACGAAAGAGTCGAGGCCTTCTATGAGGCCTTCTTTAGCAGATAGATAAGAATAGCAATTGAATCAAAAAATCTTTTAAGCAGGCCTTTAAAAAGGCCTGAAATAAGAAGGTCTACTGAGTTTTCCCGCTGGGAAGAGTTAAGCTTAGCCATACATACATAATGTGTAGGTACTAGTGCTGGGAAACTATCGATAGTCTTAAAATATCGATAGGAAAAATATCAATATCGATATTATTATTATTATTATTAATTATACAGCTATAATAAATTCGCGCTGAATTACAGCAATGAATACAAACAACAAGAATGGCAAGTGGTATGGATTGCTTAAATGTGCTTTTTACTGCTAATTAAAGGCCTTTAAGTCGGAATTTGTACATGTTTATATAGGGACTAAAATGTCAATTATATTTGTAATATTGTAAAAAAAATGCAAATGCAATTGCGAGCATGGGACAAAACAATGAACGACCATTAGAGGATAAGTCCGCTAGTTTGATTACCTTTTTGGGTTGAGAATCAAAACCCACTTAGAAAATTATTTAAAGTTGCAAAAGAATATATTATAGTCAGTCCCTGCTACTTCGGTTCCTTCAGAAAGGTACTTATCAATTTTTAAAAAACTGTCATCTTAAATAACGTGCGTACATATATACGTCTCATACGTTCAATAAAGTGATGAAAACAATGAACTGTATAGCCTGAAAAAAACTAGTTAAACTTTTCCTGCACAAGTACAAACATTCAGTCGATAGTAATATCGATATATCGATAGTGATCTGAATCTGAACTATCGATAAATATCGATAGTAGAAAATATCGATAGTATCCCAGCACTAGTAGGTACAGATATTTTACATTCAAATTATATTTGAATATTTAACTCATTTGACTTGAGTTGACTGAATTGAATGAGTTTTTGTTTGTTTTGTGTTTGGTTATTCTTTCATTTGTTTCGTTATGATTGTGTCAGTGTTGCCAGTAAAATTTCGAGAAAGATACATTTTAGATACGTTTAGATACACTTTTTCCCAAAAAGATACGTTTTGAAAAAAATTTGAAAATCCATTTTTAACGTTTAATATTTATTAACATAACATTTTTATTTCATATTTAAATGAATATTGTAAATAAAATGATTTCGTGTGAATTCATTCTTATATTTATTTAAGTCATAAATATTAGGTACATATGTAATTTTTAAAAATAAAGTAAGCAAACTTTAAAATTAATTATATGTAATTATCTTTGAATGTTATCAAAACAAATTCATTTTTGTAAAAATAAACACACGAAAAAATGCTAAGGCGATTATATCAACGTTCATATAAATTTCCTGCAAATAAAAAAGATGTTCATATTTCCTCAGAACAACTTTACACTACTAGTAATCATCGATTTAGGTCTGTTGCAATCCCTTAATGTTTTCTTTCACAATTATTAAAGCTGCTAACAAGGTGAATTCACTAGGTGGGGTCAAGTCAACATATGGATTTTTTTTCGGTGGTCGACTTGTCAAAGTGTTAATGCAAACTAATTGTTTATGTAAACTAACCTTTTTTACTAGCAATATTTTTGACAATCCGACCACAGAAGCAGTGTTGTTGTAGAGTTGACCTTACCTTTTAGTCATACGCATTAATAAGTTTTAGTTGGCTAAAAATTTTCGAATGTTTTGTTTCTGTACATTTTGCGTACAGATTCAAAAGATACGAAAAATGTCAGGATTATACATGATACCTGAAGTAGTCAAAAGATACGAAAAATGTATCTTTCGTATCCTAACGGCAACACTGGATTGTGTGCTCGACTCATTACAGTTAGGGGGTTTTCCCGGGATTTCTCGTCCCGTCAATTATTATATTTCCCGAGGGAAACAAAAAATTGCTCATAGATTCAGAAAACAGCTATTTTTACTCTGAAATTTAGTTGTCTTTTCTCTAAAAATTAGCATTTGTTGTCGATTAGATCAATTACAAGAAGTGAGTGCATACGTAAATCAATGTCTCTTGCTGCAATAAATCTATTAAAAGCAGAATGGGCAGTGCAACAGTTGATATATAATAAATTTAGTGAAGTGAAGCGTTGATAAAGAACATAAATTCAAAATAAGATGCAGGCAGTAAATTCTCATTGTCCATGGACAAGTCTTAAAAATAGGAGATACCTAAAAATATCGCTCCTTTATGGCAACATAGTCATATCTAAAAAAAAAATTAAGCTTGGCAATATACCCGGGAAGTGCGGGGAAACCGAAATAAAAACAATACGGAAACTCGTGTAAGATACTTTAACATACAATTTGAAAGACACATACATTGTCCTAAAGATTACAGATGGGCGTAATGAAAAGAAAAGGTTAGTAAGAAGTAATCCGGATGATGCTATTTTTGGCATCAACCTTGACATCAGATGCATGCAACAACGGTGCACTTAATATATTTATTAAAATATTTTATGAATTAACTTTTTGATCTCATATCTTGAGTTTCTCAATTTTTGTTTGTTTTTATTGTTGTTTTATGAATTAAATTGTTATGTTTATGTTATCTTTTTATCTTGTATCTAGAGCATAATAATACGGAATTTGCATATAAAAGCGTAAAGTAATAATAACTCGAGTTCCGCTTTCAATCTTCAATTATTTTTTGTAGTATTTAAGCATTTTTTTTACTTACTTTGAAAACAAGTTTCCTTACGTTTGTTTATAAAAGTTTTTTCAATAATTGAAAACAAATTTACTTCGTAATATTTGTATGGAGCGGGATCCCGGGAAATTTAAACAAATTTCCCGCTTTCCCGGGAATCGAAAAACTCCGGGGAAAAAACTCTAATTGCAGTTAAAAAACAAATGAGTGTGTTGAAATTGCTTTTTATTTATTCTTGCAGACCTCTAGTACATACATGCATATACATATTTATATTCTTCAACTCAAATATTGTTATTTAATACGCTTAGCGTGCATATTTATGTGATAATTATTAAAAAATGAATGTTTTGTTTAATTCATTTAGTTATATCCATTTTGCGGTTTCAAAAGTAAACGTAAATAAAACACATATAAAATATTTTTTTTCATGATATTTCTTTTTTATTATAAAGTTTGAACGTTGACATAATTTGTGAAACATTATATAATTTAAATGACCACCACGAGAAGTGTTGCAAGCATAATAAAAAAAATGGTGATTCTGGCACAGCCACATATCGTGCTTTAAGAGGAGCTTATGGTTGACATAATCGTCCAACTACGCAAGCAATTGGCAACATTGTGAAGAAATTTGAAGAGACTGGAGCGGTTACAGATATTGTAAGGCCAGTGCATCATCGTTTCGCTCGTTCCGCTGAAAATATCGCTGCTGTAAGTGAAAGTGTTGCCGAAGACCCGCTTGTGTCGATTCCTCGTCGTTCTCAGGAATTAGGACTGTATGGTCGTATGATAACCGACTTTTTTTTGCCTGCTATTATAATAGTTGATTAAAAAGCGTAACGTTTTTAGAACCTTAATTAACGAATTCTCTTTATTAACTCACTCGTATGTTCTTATGAGCTAAACTTATATACTAATATGCAGTGTATGCATGTATCATTCAACGCCCAAAGAATGCAGAATAATTGGGTCATAGAAATGAAGTTGATACTTCATTAAACATTGCCGGCAATCATAAACAAAGAAAGTAATATTAGAAGTTTAATAAACAAATTACTCATTGTGTGGCAATGCACTTAAACTGCTGACAATGATACATACATACACTACACCTCCCCTTTTAAAGGAATGATTTTACAATGCATTTTAAAATCATTATTAATTAATAAAAACTTAAATGTTAGGGTTTATTATATTTTATATATTCTCTTTTTTCTTATATTAATATTTCTTTCCGTTTTATTTCTTTTTTATTATTTTATTTAAAACTTTTAGTTTTTTTTTTTTATATTGTATTTGTATCTTATGCTACATTGTAAGAGAAGTAAAAAAAAATTTTATTTAAATATAAAATATTAGTTTGTCAAACTAAAATTATTATTTGTTTTCTTTTAATTCCTTATTTAGTATTGCTATTTACTAAGTTTTAGCCTATCTTTATGAACTATGATTGTCTTATTATTTCCTAGTTTCACTTCACAATTATTGTTATTGTCTATATTTATTATATTGTATGGTCCTTTGTATACATTGGATAACTTATGACCTGATTCATTTTTTAGAAAAACTAAGTCATTTACTTTGAAGTCAGTGTTATTTGTGGTTAGATCGTATCTTTTCTTTTGTAGTTCCTTTCGTCTTGCTAAAGTTTTACTGGCGTAAGTATGTGCCATTTGTAGTTTGTATTTTAATTCTTTGACATAATTATCAAAGTTGTAAATAGGATCTATTCTGTTATTAGATAAGGGTTTTAAAAGTTCTGGCTGTTTACCAAAAACTAATTCGAATGGACAATACTCATGCGTAGTCGTAGGCGTGGTATTATAACAGTATGCGAAATAAGGCACCCATTGATCCCAATCGTTGAGGGATTTAGAAATGTATGAGCGTATGTATTCATTAAATATTCTATGCGATCTTTCTACTGTCCCCAGCGTTTGATGGTGGTATGGAGTTGAGTGCTTTAAGTTTATATTCATTAGTTGCGATAGTTCATGTAGTATTTCGTTTTTGTATTCTGTTCCCAAGTCAGTTAATATGGTGTTAACTGATCCATATACTAGAATGAGATTTTCAAATATTGTTTTTGCTGTTTTATTTTCTATTGGTACGGCTATAAGATATTTTGTAAGGTCACAGATAATGGTTATTATGTATTGTTTGGACGTTTCTGTTATTGGTAATGGTCCAACCGTATCTATAACGACTGTATGAAATGGTTTTAGAGGTGTAGGGGTTATTATTAGAGGTGCTTTATTGTATCGAGTAACCTTGTTGGCTTTGCAAGTGTCGCAATTTTTAACATATTGAGTAATATATTTTGTCATGTTTTTCCAGTAGTCATACCTACGAATTTTATTTATCATTCTGGTGATTCCAGGATGTCCACCGCTTAGAGGTTCTTCGTGGAAGTTCTTCATTATTCTATGTTTCAAAGCTTCTTCTTCTATTATTTCGATTTCAGGCGTGATCACGATTTTAACTAATTTCAAAAAGCTGTTGCCTTTTTCTTTTATTTCTTCAAGAGGTACCTTTTTAAATATTATATCATTTAATGATATTTGCATTTCCACAATATTATTACAACTGGCTTGTTTCTCAAGCACTTGGAAAAATTTATCTAAATAAATTTCTTCATTAGTAGTAGTATATTGTTTTTTATCTATGTCAATTAGAGTTTTTCCTCCTTTTTGTACTAGACAACCTTGATTGTTAGTAACTATTTTTGGGAGTCTTTTTGCCTTGCGCGCTGATATTTCTTCATATACCTGAATCGATTTACTGTTGCAATTTTTAATGCTATCTAGAGTTTTCGCTGCAGACCTAGTGCTTACGAGGAGTACATTGTTTATTTTGATTTCGTCGAATGTGATTCAGGATAATGCATCGGCCGTTACATTATCTTTGCCTTTTACATACTCGATTTCGAAATCATACTCTTCTAGGTCTAAACGCACTCTAGTGAGTTTAGATGAAGGATTTTTCATTGAGAAAAGATAGGTTAATGGTCGGTGGTCGGTTTGAACGATAAATTTCCTGCCATACACATATGGCCTAAAATAGTTTATTGCCCAATGTATGGCTAGTAGTTCTTGTTCTATAGTAGCTTTATTCGATTCACCCTGCGTAAATGATCTCGAAGCAAAGGCTATCGGTAGTAACGTACCATTGTATTTTTGACTGAGTACAGCTCCGCATGCTAATTTACTAGCGTCGGTAGTTATGTAAAATGGTATTGAAAAATCTGGGTACTGCAGTATTGGCGGGTTTATTAATTCATTTTTCAATTGATTAAATGAATTATTACATTCCTCCGTCCAATTGAAGACTACTTTTTTCTTAGATAAATTGTTTAAGGGTTTGCTAATGACAGCAAAATTTCTAATAAATTTTCTATAATAATTACAAAAAGCAACGAAACGTTTAGTTTCGTCCTTATTTGTTGGTTTCGGGTAGTCTTTAATTACATTATATTTGTTGCTGTCTGGCAAAATGCCGTGGCTAGTACATTTGTGTCCCAGAAAGGTCACGTCTTGACAAAAGAATTTGCATTTATCGGGATGCAGCTTTAGATTAAATCTGCGACAAGTTTCAAAAACTTCCTGCAAATTTCTAATCATATGCGCCTTTGAACAACCGACTACTATAATGTCGTCCATATACAGAAAAGCGCTCGATGGTCGGAGACCCGAAAACGCCATAGTCATCATTCTTTGAAATGCATTAGGTGAGACCTTCAACCCGAATGGTAATCTTTTAATCCGAAATACCCCCTTGTCGGTTGAGAATGACGTAATGTCCCTGGACTTGGGGTCCAACTCAATTTGATGGAAACCGGACATAAGGTCCAGTGTCGAAAAATATTTGGCCCTACCTAACTGATCCAAAATATCATCAATACGGGGTAGAGGAAATTTGTCCGACAACAGTTTTTTGTTCACTTGACGAAAATCTATTACCAACCGCCATCTTTTCTTTGTTGTTCCAGGTAAGGATTTTTTAGGAACCAGTAAAATTGGGCTGTTATATGGTGAACAGGATGATTCCACCAAATCGTCCTTTATTAGTTTTTCAACTTGGGCTGCTACCTCAGCTCTTTGCGATTCCGGAATTCTGTAGTTTTTGATATAAACCGGCGTTTCGTCGCATTTCCTCAACACCTGCTTATAGAAGTTGTTTACGGAAATGGGTTCAGACTCCAGTCCAAAAACATCGGTATATTTTGAGCATAAGTTAGTTAATTCAGTTTTTGCTATTTCTGGAAAATTTGTTGTTAACTTGTCCAGAATTTCCTTTGCTCTCAGTTGAGAGTCGTCTTTGTGCGGTAGCGTGATGATTACGTATTGATCTAATTGCTCATAATTTAAATTTGGCATGTTAATCGTTTTGGTTGTGCTGGCGGTATTGACGAAACACACCATTGGGTTTTTGAGATTTGTTATTGTGTTTGCAATAAAAATATCATCGTCAATCTGTTGATGTGGAATAAATACCGATTTATTACCCGTTGCTAACTGAACTTCTCTGACAACTTCTGACCTTGCCGGTAGCACGATAGTTCCGCTAGCCGGTCCTCCCAAAATTGGTAATTTGATCGCGCATTGCGACCTTGGTCTAATTATAAACTGGCCACAAATTCTGCTATAATTTAATACACAATTGTACTTTCGTATGAAGTCGTTGCCTAGTATTCCATCACACGGAATTTGAAAGTCATCTGGCACGACGTGTAATCTGTGTAATATGGGCTGTTCTGTCTTTCTACCAAAATTGAACGAAACGAGTGCTGTGCCTAAAGCTTGAATGCTACCCTGCCCAATACCTTTAATTTTGCTCTTAATTGCTGTGTCTAGGGAATAAGTGATAAATTTGTTTTTAAGGAGGGAAATGTCTGCCCCGGTATCTATGAGAAAAATAATCTTGTTACCGTCGGGAGTGAGTGTAAGCTCAACAAAACTACCCGAAGCTAAATTTAATGTGAAAATTTTGGGTTTATTGGTAGTTTCGTTATTAATGAAATTGCTACTATTTACGTTTCTACCGGGTTTATATCCCCCAGCCCTTACTGAGGGATTTCGGAGTTTTCCGAAACCTCTACAGCTCTAACATTGTTTTGGCCCCTATGGTTATTACCGCGGCCATTCCCGTACCGATGGCCCCTATTGCTATTATTGCCGTTATTGTTACTGCGATTATTATTATAATAGCCATTATTCCTATAAAAACCATTATTGTTATTGCTAAATTGATTTCCACCTCGTCTTCTTTGTCCGTGCCTGACAGACCGGTTATACTGATCGTTACCTCCGTACCTGTTACAATATCTGCCGTTGTTATTGGCACTTTGGAAGTGTAAGACATTCGGGACTTCAGACCCTGTCTGTGAGCTAAGAAACTTAGTCACAACTTGCTCCACACTATCAAATGTTCCCGCCTCAATAATTAATTTCGTCCTATCAGAGTTCACGTTTTTTACTATGGCCTTTACTGTATTTTGAACAGTATATTTATTAGCAGTTTCCTCCGGAAGCCCTTCGGAAATGTAAGCGGACATTAATGACTTTGAAAGATTTTCTATTTCATGGGCAAAACTTGTGGTAGTTTTGTCCTTTTGCTTTGTTGCCATGAGTTTAACTACTAACATCTCAGCAGATTCACCTTTAATGGTTAACTTCAACTTACTAATAATACTTTGAATTGAGGTGAGGCTATTAATTGAAGCTCGGCTAGGTCCACTTATCTTAGTGTGAATTAACTGAATAGCTAACTCTTCATGCTCCCCCTTCATAGAATCAATGAGTGATAAATCGTCTACAAATTTATGTAAGTCTTCGTATTTGCCACTAAATTCCGGCAAAATCTTAGACGCTATGTCTATAAATTTGGATGGATCGGTCATTTTGAATAGTTCCTCGTCCTTTGAATATGATTCCGAGTTTATTACCCGATCGCCCGCAAAAATCCTTTCCTCTGCTATCGTTTTTAGTTCAACACTTTCGTCCGTTTCACCAATACCTCTAACTACCTCACAACCTAAAGCTAATGGTACCTTAGTATTAATGTTATGCCTATGGAGAATTTTTATCAATTTATCCCTTAATGTATGAAAGATTATGTTTGCCTTTTCTCTGTGTGGGGTAGTGTACCTGTCGTAATTTCCATGTAATATTGCCCTAATGGAATTATAGTTTTTGATTAAATTTTGCAAGTGTTTCTCTAAAGTTTCCTGCTTTATTGGCCTAGACTGATTTAAACATTTATAAGATTGTTCAAATTGTATTTGAAAAGGGGTAAGGCTTTTTATGATACCTTCCCATTGCATAATTTATTAGCAAACAAGCAAGAAAAATTTTTTTTACTCATATAAAACATTTAACTTACAATAATAACATTCTTAAATTTTATACTTCGCATCACCGTCTTTGATTGAAATTAGTCCCAGGGTGTTGCTGCTTTCGACGTCGTCAGTTTTGATGCTTACTTCTCCCCCTGTGGCTGTTTCGATTAAAGTTGAATTTTAGTTATTATATTTGTTGTAGAGCGCCGTTGTTATTGCGACTTCTCAAAGCTTTACATATTATTTTCGTAAGGTAAATTGCGGCCATTAAGGACACTGCCACTATCGAGAAAATTTCCAGATAGCTCATCTGAGCGGTTTCGGTAACACTATGTTCGTTATTCACTTGTACACTATTACTCAATATTTCAACTAGCTCTTTCTGATCACTCTCTTCCGATGATTTACCAACTTCATAGCCGGCAAGCAAAAGTGGTATTGTTGTTAATATCTTTTTCCACCACGTCATGTTTGTGTGGTGTTTCTACTGTTTTTATCACAGTTGCTGGTTTTCAATTGGAGAATAAGTGGTTTCAACAAAACGGTGCCACATGCCACACAACTCGAGCGAATATGACTTTATTGCAAGAGACATTTCCAACGTTCAAACTTTATAATAAAAAAGAAATATCATGAAAAAAAAAATGTTTTTTATATGTGTTTTATTTACGTTTACTTTTGAAACCGCAAATGGATAACCGTTATACATACATAAACAAAGTTATGTACTATAATAATTTTTGAATTGTTACCGTCACAAAAAAAATCAATCCATCCGTACTTAACCAAGGCAAAGTTGTGTCAATAGTACGGTAAGTACACACAGAAAAAATTATTCCTAAAATATTTTCAAACAAACGCTGGTTTCAAAAATTTTTTAATTCCTACAAATTTTTTTAACTGTTTCAATTAATATTTTTGCTTGATTTTTTATTGTATCTAGAAAAATGTTGACAACTGTTAAAACATAAAATATACGCTTTATTGGTTTCAAGTTTTCATAATTTTGTATGAAATATTTAACGCTCTTTAATGTAGTCGTTTTTTTACAATTTTTTATTTGATCGTAAGCCACACTACTTTATGAGAAATATAAGAATAACAACAAAAACCACATACAGTCTATTTTTGGACGCTTTCAAAAGGTAGAACAATAAGAAAGATGATAAAATAGCGTGGCGAGGTTTGTAGTAAAAAAAGAACAAAAACAATATTAGGTAAAAAAACGTTTCACTCTTTTTAAACAACAACAACATGAGAAGAAACAGAATAAATTTTTGGTTGGTTTAAAAGTTGATAAAAAAAAAACAAAATCCCGTATTCAATTTTTTAAAAATGTTCAGTTAAATACCTACATCAAATGCAAAAATAAAATGATGACGAAAAACATGTCGAGTCGGTCTGCTGCTAAGGAAAGGATACAGCAACAGTGAGTGAAGAAGAAAAACATTGTGTATAAACAAGACTTTGTTCAAAAATTATTCCAACAAAAAAATGTGTCTCAAAGCCAGCCGCGCCGCTCTGCTCTGCTCTGCCATCATCTACTTCTACAGTGCTTGCTTGTGTGCGCGTCATTGCTTGTGCAAAAACTTTTTTGTTTGATTCAGCAAAATTATTTGTTTGAAATTTATGTGATTTTCAGTAAACTATTTGTTTGACTCAGCTAAATTATTTGTTTGAAAAAATCAGGGTTTTTTTTCAATAAACGAAATGCAAAATAAATGGTTTGAATATGCAAATTTGTTTGTAGGTCCTGTTTTAAACAAAAAACGTTTTGATCCGGCAAATTTTTTGTTTGAATTGAAAAAATAATTTTTTCTGTGCAGATTTTCTTAAAGCAAGTACAGAATGCTTGATTTAAATACGGATTATTCAAGTGCCAAACACTTAACTTTAGCCCCATTTAATCCCAGATTCGTACTTA
Source organism: Pollenia griseotomentosa (assembly GCA_963931875.1). Lineage (NCBI taxonomy): Eukaryota > Metazoa > Arthropoda > Insecta > Diptera > Polleniidae > Pollenia > Pollenia griseotomentosa. The sequence continues at coordinate 145,082,930 of OZ007563.1, read as the reverse complement.
CAATAATACGAAAACTATAGTAAAATTTATTATCTCACGCACTCAAAAGAAAAATCAATCCATCCGTACCTAAATCAATCTGAAGCGGTATTAATAGTACGGTGAGTACGGATTTTCTTGAATCAAGTACAGAGAGATTTATTCAAGTACGGATTTTCAATCTCAAAATACTTAAATTATCCATATTCAATCCCGTTTCGTACTTGAAATAATCCGAAAATAAGATTGAGTTAAGTAAAACTAAGATTGAATACATCTGAAAATGCGCATGATTAAGAATTATAAAATTGTTTTAATTCGAATTCGTACTTAAAATAATCCGAAATTTAGATTGATTTATGTAAAACTAAGATTGAAAAATGCGATTGATTCAAGTATTATAAAGTTGATTTTATCAAGAAGTTAGAAATTAGAAAGAAAAAGTTGTAATGATTTATTTACTTACCCGTATTACACCTTACAGAATGATAAAACACCAATATCATGCCCGATATGGTTTTTATTTTAGAAATCTTATATACTAAAAATATAAACTATATGAGAATCAAGAGTTTAAATTTACTTTTTAACCCATAGTGGTGCACATGAGTCTGGCCAGATCTTTTTTCAATGTGTATAGACAATTAAAACATTAATAATAACTATACAAGCATTATTGAAGTTTTCTTAATTGGGCTTATCGCTGTTACGAAAACATTTGCAAAAACATTATGTTCTTAATTTGTTGTTGTAAAATTGATCTATTTTTAAATTTAAAATCACCTCTCAAACGTTCCAATTATTAAACAAACAAATTTCTTTAAATTACCGTTTTTTTAATAAAATTTTACCTTGCTACCTTTTGCGGCCCAAAATTACCCTAAAAAGGGTAATTACCATACGGAATGAGGGTATACTTAGTTTGTCATTCCATGTGAAGCTTTTTTATTATGCATCTAATACCCCTGGTTTCATGAGTAATTCTAAGTCGATTTAGCTATGTCTGTCTGTCTGTCCGTCCGTTCAAAATACGCTCACTTTCGAAAAACTTAAAACAAAAGTTCAATCTTGGTGTCAAGTTGCTTCTAGTTATCCTAAGCAGTTTTGGAGTGAAATCCAGCAAAATCCGATCAGAAGGATCATAGTTATCAATCAAAATGTAGAAACACCACCTTATAAATTAACAATTTCGTTACAAAAACTTAAAACGTAAAAGGTGAAATAATGTACTTACTTCTAATACCGTAATAAATATTGCTATCATATTTAAATGTGCTTTCGTAAAGATTGGTCCATAATTTACCATAGGCAACATATAAAGCCTACTCCCGGAAAACAGTTTAGTACGCATAAAAAGGTATTAAATATCGCATTCATAATAAAATTTGGTACGTCAGAGTTTTATAAGACACATCAAAATGTCGTGAAGATCGCTCTATAATTTACCCTAGGCCCCATATAAAGCCTTCCCTCTGAGAACAGTTTAGTTCGTTAAAAAACGATATAACTAATGCAATTGTAATGCGATTTGGCACTATAACACTATAAAATTTCTAGAAGATCGGTCCATATTTTTTTATATAATGCCCCATACAATGTTAACTCTAGGAAATTATTTAAATATTGTAAAATTTGGTTCAATTTTGGTTCATATGGCTAAAAATAATACCATGCAATTTTCTGATTATCGGTCCTTATTTAACTTAGATCCTATATTAAGCAGCTTTCTGAAAAGCACTTTAAACGCTAAAACATTTTTCACTACTGTATTGAAATTTGTTCCATTTAGATTTTTAATAACGGTAATACGCGAACATATGTTGTGCAACCTCCTCCATTTTCGAAATAACGGTATATCTCGAAAACCAGATCCAATCTAAAAAAAAACTGCGGGCACCACTGGATTCAGCGTACCGAATAATGTTAAAACGCCATGTGCTCAGCTTGTCACGAAAAAAAGTGTAACTTTTTTGCACAGTGTTATGTTCCTAAAAATTAAAGCTCAAGCAATGCATTAATATTCTTCAATATCACTCAAATAGACTTAATTTGCCACAATAGCACATAATTGAGAAATACTCAATTGGTAACCTCTTATAACATAAAAAGGCGCAAGATCTTTGACGTGCTTAAGAAAGTCGTTATCAAAATCGAACTTTTTTAATAGCCCATTAAAAAGTGCAACATAAAACTTTAAAGAATAAACTTCAAGATCTATTACTGTTGTAATGTTGAATTTAAATACAAAAGCAATCAATAAATATATTATAAATATAGTTATACAAAACACAGCTACGACAATAACAATTAATTATTTTATTAATTTAAAAAAGAAAATTTCACAACCACTTCAAAATACAACATAAAACATTTGTTATAAATATGTACAGCCACAAAACTTTATACGACTACTCGCGGTGAAAATTGCAAATTTATGGCAAAGCAATTTCAAGTGTTCTCCAGCAATTATTGCTCCATTGTTCTGTCATTGTTCTGCCGACGTTTTTGCTTGTACTTAGCAATAAATATTGCAACGTGGAGACCCAGCGTTAAGACACAAACCAATAAAATGTACTAAAAATCAAATGGTAAAATACAACCGTGTTGTTTATTTTGACATTTTTGTTTTATAACGATATTTAATCAATAGTGCTTTGAAAAACCTGTCAAACTAAAAAATAAAACAGAAAAAATTAGTAAACGTGTGAATTTATCTGTAAAAGAAAAAAATTGTTTGTTAAATGATTATAAACATAATTCTTTAACAAGAAAAGAATTGGGCTCCAAATACAAAATAGATGTGTCTACCGTTTCCAAAATTATTAAAAACGAGGAGAAGATTCGTGGGCTGGCAAATACATCTAACTTAAAGTCTAAAAGACAACGAAAAGGCGACCATCCCAATATTGAAAAGGCTCTAACCATTTGGTTAATTGATATGCGTAGCAAAAACGCTGTTGTAAGTAGTTTAATGCTTATGAACAAAGCTAAAGAATTTGCTGTTCAATTAAATGAAGAATTTGAGCCAGATTCAAGTTGGTTATTTCGATGGAGAAAGCGCTCAAACATTAACTTTGGAAAGATTCATGGAGAATCTAAGGACAACGACGAATCGGCGGCGGAAGATTTTAAAACAAGTGTTTTACCCCATTTGCTCAAAGAATATTCTGCAGATTGTGTTTTTAATGCGGACGAAAGCGGTCTATACTACAAAGCATTACCCAATACAATTTATTTCATTAAAGCAGATCAGCCCAAGGGGTATAAAACTCAAAAATTTCGGCTGACACTCTTATTTATATGTAATTCAACTGGTTCATATAAGCGAGTGTTTTGTATTGGGAAACCAAAAAAGCCGAGATGTTTTAAAAACAAAAACATACCAGTCGAATATTTTTCCAATAAAAACAGCTAGATGACGAGTTTAATATGGAATCAAATACTTTCTACGATAGACAATGAAATGGTTAAGGAGAACAAAAAAATAATTTTATTTATTGATAACGCCTCTTGTCATAAGGTAACCACATCACTGTCAAATATAGACGTCAAATTTTTACCACCAAATACCACTGCACTAATACAGCCGTTAGACCAGGGCATCATACATGCTTTTAAATATCAATATCGGCAGAATATAGTAAAAAAGCAATTATGCAGTTTAGAAAAGGGAAAGACTGTGCCAGATTATCTGAAATCTGTTACAATATTGGATGCATTAAATTTTGTGAAACGGGCATGGTGGTTGGTGAAACCTGAGACAATTGCAAACGGTTTCAAAAAAGTACGTTCATATTATCAGTTAAAAGTTTAAATTTATTTTTCAATTTTGATTTTTAGTTGAACTGTTAATTTTTTAATTTTTGATATTCTTTAATTAGGCTCGAGTTCATCAAATTTAATTTTCATTAAATTATTTTCACTGAGGGAAGGAATTTTACAACTTTGAATTTTTATTAAAATTTATTGATAATTTTTCTTGGCTGAGCTGGGATTTGAACCCGGGTTGATCTTTACATGTTTCAAGAAACACCACATTCTATCGTCAGAAGATCTCTGTGTTCTACCCACTGCACCACTGCGGTGCCCGTTAGCCAACAGTCAAACATCAATCTTTAACCAGTAGTACTGGTGGTTCGAAATTTGCTGTTATTATCACTTAAATTTCAAATTACATGTTGCCTCCTTTTTCCTCTGTTTTTTCGTATTCTTTCTGTCAAGACTTTGTCTTGAAAACCTGAATACATTTGTTTATTATGTTTTTTTGTCCACTTTCGTCGACATTTTTTTATTTGTACAAATTAAAGTACAAATGTAAACATTAGAGCTTGTGCCATAGCTATTTCTAAGAACAATTTTGATTTTTAGTTGAACTGTTAATTTTTTAATTTTTGATATTCTTTAATTAGGCTCGAGTTCATCAAATTTAATTTTCATTAAATTATTTTCACTGAGGGAAGGAATTTTACAACTTTGAATTTTTATTAAAATTTATTGATAATTTTTCTTGGCTGAGCTGGGATTTGAACCCGGGTTGATCTTTACATGTTTCAAGAAACACCACATTCTATCGTCAGAAGATCTCTGTGTTCTACCCACTGCACCACTGCGGTGCCCGTTAGCCAACAGTCAAACATCAATCTTTAACCAGTAGTACTGGTGGTTCGAAATTTGCTGTTATTATCACTTAAATTTCAAATTACATGTTGCCTCCTTTTTCCTCTGTTTTTTCGTATTCTTTCTGTCAAGACTTTGTCTTGAAAACCTGAATACATTTGTTTATTATGTTTTTTTGTCCACTTTCGTCGACATTTTTTTATTTGTACAAATTAAAGTACAAATGTAAACATTAGAGCTTGTGCCATAGCTATTTCTAAGAACAATTTTGATTTTTAGTTGAACTGTTAATTTTTTAATTTTTGATATTCTTTAATTAGGCTCGAGTTCATCAAATTTAATTTTCATTAAATTATTTTCACTGAGGGAAGGAATTTTACAACTTTGAATTTTTATTAAAATTTATTGATAATTTTTCTTGGCTGAGCTGGGATTTGAACCCGGGTTGATCTTTACATGTTTCAAGAAACACCACATTCTATCGTCAGAAGATCTCTGTGTTCTACCCACTGCACCACTGCGGTGCCCGTTAGCCAACAGTCAAACATCAATCTTTAACCAGTAGTACTGGTGGTTCGAAATTTGCTGTTATTATCACTTAAATTTCAAATTACATGTTGCCTCCTTTTTCCTCTGTTTTTTCGTATTCTTTCTGTCAAGACTTTGTCTTGAAAACCTGAATACATTTGTTTATTATGTTTTTTTGTCCACTTTCGTCGACATTTTTTTATTTGTACAAATTAAAGTACAAATGTAAACATTAGAGCTTGTGCCATAGCTATTTCTAAGAACAATTTTGATTTTTAGTTGAACTGTTAATTTTTTAATTTTTGATATTCTTTAATTAGGCTCGAGTTCATCAAATTTAATTTTCATTAAATTATTTTCACTGAGGGAAGGAATTTTACAACTTTGAATTTTTATTAAAATTTATTGATAATTTTTCTTGGCTGAGCTGGGATTTGAACCCGGGTTGATCTTTACATGTTTCAAGAAACACCACATTCTATCGTCAGAAGATCTCTGTGTTCTACCCACTGCACCACTGCGGTGGTACAAATAAAAAAATGTCGACGAAAGTGGACAAAAAAACATAATAAACAAATGTATTCAGGTTTTCAAGACAAAGTCTTGACAGAAAGAATACGAAAAAACAGAGGAAAAAGGAGGCAACATGTAATTTGAAATTTAAGTGATAATAACAGCAAATTTCGAACCACCAGTACTACTGGTTAAAGATTGATGTTTGACTGTTGGCTAACGGGCACCGCAGTGGTGCAGTGGGTAGAACACAGAGATCTTCTGACGATAGAATGTGGTGTTTCTTGAAACATGTAAAGATCAACCCGGGTTCAAATCCCAGCTCAGCCAAGAAAAATTATCAATAAATTTTAATAAAAATTCAAAGTTGTAAAATTCCTTCCCTCAGTGAAAATAATTTAATGAAAATTAAATTTGATGAACTCGAGCCTAATTAAAGAATATCAAAAATTTATTTTTCAATTTTTAATTTAATATTTTTTACAGGCTGGTATCCATACCAATACTGATCTCAATGAAATTGATGAAATTTCACAGGCGGTTTACGAAGAAGACTCTACACAAGAAGATGATGGTTGGGAAAATGAAGACGAAATGTTTATTGTTGAAAAAGATCCACCCACAATAAAGGATATTGTAAACTTCGCAGATGTTTTGAGAACGTATTGTATGGAAAATGAATTGGAGTGCAATTTTTTGTTTGACAAAATAGAAGAAAAGGCTTTAAAAAATTCGTTGAAATTAAGCCAAACTAAAATAACAGATTTTATTAATTAAAAACTTTGTTATTTTTTATGAATAATTTTTATTACATATATTAAATATTTAACTTTTTGAAGTTTCGTTATTTCAATCAGAAAATATTAAATGGCAATCAATAATTTTTTTTTAGTTTTTTATCAGAATTATTTGTTTTCTTTTACTTTATTTTATTAAAGTTTTTATAATTTAACCTTTAAACGTACAAAGTATTTATGTATTTGTTTATAACGTATTCAATACGTATATAAACATACTATGTATACATATACATATAAATAAAATAAATCTGTTTTCTTTTTTATAATCACATAAATTGCTTATATCCGATTTTGTTTATATGCCATATTGTGGCATATAAAAAAATTAGGCTTAAGCTACGGTCACACTTATTAAATATTTGATCAAATAATCGTAACCCCTACTTTTGTTAATAGTTAGTGAGATTTAAAATGGTCTTAATATTACAAAATAAACTAATTATACTACTAGACATAGCAAAAACCAGTTTTTTGTAAAATATGGTATTTTAATTAAAATAAATACTGATATTAAGCGAAATGATTTTTTAGTTTGGTTGTTGGTCCCGTTTTTTTCGTCAAATATTTGATAAGTCTGACCGTAGCTTTATAATCACATTAGCGATATAGTCACAACATTGCGTGCAACTAAGGGATGTGACTATAAGCGAAAAGTACTGTATACCCTCTTCACAACACGCAAAGAAAAAACATGGTTGATACAATCACAAGCGCAAATTATCATTCATGTTTGTAGTTATGATTGTGTCAAACACGTCTTAAGTAACAATATATGGTCAGACATAATGTTTTTAGCTAATTATGGTCTCAAACATATTATTATGTTCAGAAGAAAAACGCAAACGACCTTTCCAACCATGTTTCTATATTTCCTTACACCATGCAAATTGTCTATTTTAACATGTGATATGGTTCTCAAAATAAAAACAATAACAAATTTATTCTCTAAAATTTATTTTTTATTAAAAATACATATATATGTACATATACTTTGTTTTAAATATACACTAAAGCCTATGTTAAAAATTAAATTAAATACATACATTTAAGACTTGTAAAAACAAAGTCAAACACAAACTTTCTATTTTCTATCTATAAAATCCACCGTATCGATATAATGTTTTACGGTAATTGAAAAAATTCGGGGCTTCTAATAAAATTTTGTGTCAAAATTTCTATCCCGTCTTCAACGCTGTAGGTGTTTTTGGCTGCAAGAAAGACAACGTAAATACATGGATGTGTGTATTTTTATAATCATATTTAAATTACTTACCTGTTTTAATAAACGTATAAGTTTTGCAGTTTTTCTCCCTGAAAAGTTTTTATTATTTTGTAATAATTCAAGTCTTCCGATTAGCTGATGCTCGCAGACGTAAATGACGTGAAAACAATTTGAGTTTCTTTATAAATACACATTGTTTGTTTTGACAATAAATGTTTGCTCAATTAGAGAATGTGTTTTTGAGCAAACAAAAATTATGGTACTAAACACACATACCTTTTGTGTGCAACTTATATTATTGTATAGTTGAAAATATATATATTTTAGTAGCAATCATTTCATATAATTTCATATGTTTAGCTAGATCAGAGTAACTTTTAAGGTGTAAAACACCATATACAGGCCTGTTCTGCAAATCACTTTTACTCAAATCACGTGATTTGAAATCATTGAATTCAAATCACATGTGCCTACTAAAATCACACGTGTGATATTTTAGTGTCCCGTTTTTGTGTGTTTTGGTGTGATCTTCAATTGCCGAAAGCACAGGGAGAAACACAAAAACGGTATGACTTTCAGACAGGGTTTAAAATGCTTTCGCCATATTAGCAAAAGCAACCAAAGTTTGCCTTTTTCCTATTAAAAAAAAATCAAAAATAAAAAGCCGACAAGTTCCACTGCTGAAGAAGCCTACACTTTTCAAAAGCAGCAGCAAAATAAACACACTGTTTTTGAAAAGTAACCTTTTAATGGACACTGGCTTTTCCAACTATTGCTTTTTTAACAATAGCAAAAATTTCTTATTTGATAGAACTCAAAAAGCAACGGCAATCACTTTTATGTTGTAGGCAAAAATATGTAGGAAAAATAAATAAACAAACGGCTTCTGTCAAACAGCCGCCAAATCAAAAACCAATGCATGCTAATAGTCGCAAAATAGGAGATAAAAGCATCCAGCTGATGAGTGCTTTTAAACCCTGCTTTCAGAACACCACAAAATCACGCTCGTGATTTGAAAAACACGTTATTTGAAATCACGTGATTTTCAGAACAGGCCCGATAATATTATTATAGTGATTTTTAAAATGTTAAGGACAAAAAATATTTTTTCAAGTTATATTAGGAGTATAATAAATTTATTAGGGTAAACATATTAGGCAAATATGAACAAACATGGTCGTAGTGAACACTCATTAATAATGTTTTTTCTCTGCGTGAACTTATTGTGGAGGAGGGTATAAAAATGCATGGTCCTGAGTGAATAACAATATGTAAGGGGAGCTTTTTGGTACTTTTTTTGTTCAACATCTGCTACTCTGATTAATTTTAGTTAATATTAGACATTGAAAAATAAAATTTAACATGCAATGTCCTGAGTGAAAAATCTATTAAGGAGATTTTTTGAACTTATAAAATTAAATTTACTCACGTAGAAGTTAAAATATGAACCGGAGGTTGGTCCCACGCCACGAAGTTGGTCCCTTAAGATGGGAAAAAATGCTCGAAACATGTAAATTCACATATACTTAAATTTACTTTGTTTTCTAGTTTAACTAAATTCTTTAAATTACCAGTAATTTTAACTTGAATTGCTAATCTATAATAGTACATAAATTAAATAACCAACTTTAATTCTACAATATCAACTAGGATTATTTTTCGAGTGTAAAATGTATTTACTTTTCATTAAAATTTCTTTACTACAAATCATTATTTACAATTAAAGCACAGCCGCGAATAACGTTGTAAAAGCCACAAAAATTTTGACAAAATATGTTGATGACTTCTTTTGCATATCATCCGGTCATAAGATTTACTATTGAGAAAGAGTGTAACTTAAAACTTCCATATTTAGATACTTTGTTAATAAGAACAAGTAAGAGTGCTATATTCGGCTGTGCCGAATCTTATATACCCTTCACCATTGTGCGAGCAAAATACAGAGCAACTAGACAAACTAGAAACGGACAACTGGATTTGAACTTCGCTCTTCATAAGGACCCAGAATACGCCAGAACTTTATAGGGTATAAAACCTTCGGTGAAGTGTATAAAAAACAAACTTAATTATAAAAAAGAGTAAATTTTTGGGATTTCAGTATTTAGGTCATAACTCTGCTATTTCTTAACCGATTTGACAGATTTATATACCGACGTATTAAAGAAGAAATTTGCCAGTTATTTTGGTTATAAAACTTGGACTCGGGAAGATCTATGGTTCCCGAAAATGGGTATTTTTCAAAAAAAATTAATATTTTGGTCATAACTTTTTCGTATCTGAGCCGATTTTCCCGAGTTTTTCAGAAAATATTTTCTATTAAAAATTTCCGATCTTTTGATATATAAAACATAACCATAGGTCATATGACAGTCCAAAAAATCAGGTTTTTATACAATTTTTGATATTTTTTTTATGGGAGGTACCACGCCCACTTGTTTAATCCCGCCCACATTTTGTGGGATGCTGTGTATTGATAACGTTACTGTGTGTACCTAATTTGGAAACTTTGGCTCTTGCCGTTCTCAAGATATACAGAAATAAAAAAATACAACAACAACAAGGGATTTATGGGCAAAATCAGAGGCAGTCGTGGTTTTTTGGTCATATCTCAGCCATTTGTGGACCGATCTGGCTGAATTTTAATAGCAAGAAATGGTGGACTATATGTGACATAAGTCTAAAACAACCTAGCCGCTATCATGTCTGGAGTCTCCGGAAAACACATATTCAAACAATAAGTACTTTCAATAGTTTATATTTATTCATGATTTTGAAAATTTGTGTTTATATCTGCGTTATATGCGTGAATATCAACAGTGGGATGAGAATCTTGTTGTACTGTTATTTGATTTTGACCTTCTAATAGACTCATTATCGTATTTTGATGAACAACGTTACTGCTGCCACCAGGATTTGTATTGGCTCCTGCACTTGTAGCAGGAACTACTCCATTGAAATCTTGCATTCCCATGGCATTGCCATCAGAAGTTTCGAAGATATTCATAAAATCTCCTTCCTGAAATTCTTCTTTCTGCATATTTTGGCTCTCTTTCATCAATTTATCATATTCCTGAAAAGCTCCATTAAATTCAGCAATTTCCATGCGATTGCGAGCGATTAAATGATGTTTAAAGTAATTGTGAACTTGGATCAAAGAATTATTTGTCATTGAATAATAGGCCTTTTCTAAATTTTTAACTTCTATATCTCTCTGTGTTTCCAATTTGACATCATTAGAATGTACTTCCTTAACATGATGCATTAAATTAAGTATAAACTCTTCGCAAGCATCGGCAAAAAGAATTAAAGCGGATTCAGCAGTATCTGTAAAACCAGCCACTCTCATTTGACCACATACTGCCTTACGTAGTGAAGCTCTGCATATCTCGGAATTAACTTGCGGGTAATGTGTAGGAACTCCCTTGGCAAAATTACTATCGCGTGGTGGAACAAACCAAATAGGCTTGGTAAACTTTTCATCAGAAACAAATTCTGCTGCATTTTCTGGAGGAAAATCAACTTCAGGTATCATTTGACAAGGATTTAATAAATAAGTTGAAGTGCCCTGGAAATTAAAAACTTTTAATTATAGCTTGCAACTTAATCAAAAAAAATAAAAATTAAATTACCGATTTGTTAGAATAAGTATCAATAAGAGATTGCAACATTTCTGTTTGCTTCATTACTTCTATCGTTTGTGTCACAAGAGGATTCTTAACTTTAACTAATACACTAAAATTACGTACATAGTAAATTGTAATTTAATTCCAATATAAAAATAGCCTTACTTTTTATTAACTTCCATTGGTTGTTGATTTTGCAACTCTGTCAATTTAATACGTTTAGCTCCTAAAGGTATCATTTTGATTTCCTCATTTTGCTGAGATTTATCTTCCTCGACAAATTCTCCCCACAATTGTCGAGGCATTGTGTATATTTTGTTTTAATTTAATTAATATCTTTCTTCAAATATATTTTAACCAACAATAATGCAATACATAGTAAACAAAACATTCAATACTGACTGATAACATTGATAATTGTTCGCAAATCCCGACAGACAGGGCTGTTAAGCTTTTTTTCTTAAAAAATCGTCGAAAGTTTTAACCAAATTCGTCAAAATCGTCAAGAACATTTAACAAAATCATCAACAAATCGTCAAATATTTAAATTTTACAAATTAGAGGCAATTTATTGGTTCAAAATTATAAATTTTTAGCAAGAAATTCTATTTATGATAAAAAAAAGTGGTATGGTTATGTTTTATTCAATTTGTTTCAGTAAGTGGGCTTATCTATCTCTATATATATAAAAATCAAACGTTGTGTCTTAGTCACGCTAAAAACGCGAGCGACATGACCGATTTGTATGATTTTTTTTGTTTTTTTCGTCTAATCATTAGGAAGTGTAGAAAAAAAGAAAGTTCAGAAAAGCCCAAAAAAAGGTTAAAACATCGAAAAAAGCGAAAATTGTGTTTTGTATTAAAATTTTACATTGTACCATTAATTGCTGTGGATAAGTCTGCTTAAACTCGATAATTCGAGTGTGTTTCGTAAACATCAAAAGGTTCGTTAGGATTCATAAAAATCTTAAACAACAAAGTTTTTTTTTATCTGTGATAAAAAGTTGCCACATACATATAATGGAAAAATGTTCATAGACTTTAAATATATTCTTGTTTTAAGGAATTATATTTATTGATTCTTTCAAGAGCACTTTTAAAATCGAATAACAATTTTCTCGAAGATGTTTATTATCCTCATCAGCCATTTGAACATTCATATTTTCAAATACTGACCATACATATGAATGCCTCAAATTTCATACATAAAAACACTAGAATAAAAGTATTATTTTTTCCTCTTATGAATATAACGAATTTTAAAACAAATCCATAGCTCATCAAAAATAGCCAACAAAATCGCCAAAAAGTCGCCATGTCGCCAAATCAAAAATAAGGTCGCCGAACAAGTTTGAAAATCGCCATGTTTGGCGAGAAATCTCCACATCTGACAGCCCTGATGTTATCTAGTTTCCCCAACAAATTTTACATGAATGGGACAATAATTGTTTAATTGATGTTTTTATTTCTTAGGCTGGGGAACCAATTGTAGATATGTTGTATGTATGATATATAAGTAGATGTAAGTTAATATTTAAGATATTATATAATCTTTTATTCAGGATGTATGTAACTATGTAATATGAAATATTTTTTGGCTTTTAGGCTTATTGTATTACAATGAAACAATTAAATAAATAAACTACTATTTTCAATTAACAAACGTTAATTTTTTCCATGTGTTTCATAAATATCCAAAGATACATTAGGATTTATAAAAATTTTTAAAATATCTTTGATAAGAACTAAAATTGTACACATTTTATAATGGAAAAATATTCGAAGATTTTCAATATTTTCATCAGCCATTTCAACACTATATAATTTAGCTTCAAATACTGACCATACATATGAATGCCTCAAATTTCATACATAAAAATACTAAAATAAAAATTATTTTATTTTTTGTATTGAATTTAAAGAATTTCAAAACAAATTCATGGCTTATCAAAAATTCGCCGACTATTTTATAAATCGCCATGTCGCCAAATCGAAATTAAGTTCGTCACCCTAGGTCTACACTAAAGATAAATATCTCTGAATAACAGAGCAATATTTCTTATTGCTCGGCTTATGTTAAAGGCATGGGAAAACGTATTTATGTTTACTCATAATTTTAAAAAAAAAAAAATTAAGGGAAAAAGTGCAGTGTAAAAACTAGCACTATCTTGCAAAAATTATTTTTAGTAATATAAATTCTTTCTTATTCGACTTTTTTTTATGGATATTAATTTGTTTATGGTTGAAGTCTTTTTTATATTAGAAATATTAATTTTTATTATATATATTTTTTTTTTTGTTAAAATAAAATTTATATGTATTTTCATATAAAAAAGAACTCAAGCTTAAACAAATTATGTAATATAAATTTAAATAATAAAGATCGAATAAGAAAAAAATTATATTAATAAAAATAATTTTTGCAATTTTATTTTAGTGTTTATTTGATTCTTTAATTTAATTATTTTATTAAAATTATAATTTACTACAATTTCACAAACTTCATTTCTTTCCAACACAATTTGCTTCTATTTTTTTTTCTTTTTTCAATTGACAAGCCAATTTGACGTTTTATGTTAGCAATAATTGTCAAAAATGGACGAAAAATTATTGCAACATAAATTGCTGGCAATAAATATGTACAAAAATTGCTGTCTACATTACGCTGGGTCTCCACGTTGCAATATTTATTGCTAAGTACAAGCAAAAACGTCGGCAGAACAATGACAGAACAATGGAGCAATAATTGCTGAATTTATTGCTGGAGAACACTTGAAATTGCTTTGCCATAAATTTGCAATTTTCACCGCGAGTAGTCGTATAACGTTTTGTGGCTGTACATATTTATAACAAATGTTTTATGTTGTGTTTTGAAGTGGTTGTGAAATTTTCTTTTTTAAATTAATAAAATAATTAATTGTAATTGTCGTAGCTGTGTTTTGTATTACTTTTTTGTTTTTTATTGAAGATATACAAAAAAATAAATTCGTCGTTTGCTTTTGTTGATCTTTACGTCTATTAAAAAATATAATATATAATAATATATTTATTGATTGCTTTTTTAATAAATAAATACACAAACAAAAAACAACCGTACAGAGAAATGAAATGTCAGATAAATTACAACTGATTTGACAGCATATTGCTAAGCAATAATTGCTCAAGCAATAAGAAGAGCAATCATTGCGCAATGGATTGCCACTCATGGCAATATGCGGTCTATACGTCGCAAATTTTATGGAGCAATGAAATTTGACGTTTGCCGCAATAAATATTGCTACGTGAAGACCCGGGGTTACCCGGGGTCTCCACCTAACATAAAATGACTAACTTTAACACTAACTGCAAGTTAGTGTTAAGTGGAGACTGCTCCAGTTAAAGTTTTAACTTGATTGTTATAACATTTCTTTTGAAAGTTCTTTTATAACATAAATTGACGTTTAAGTTTGACAGTACGCTCTTTTGTAGTTGTTTTTCGACATCTCTAATTAATTTGTTAAAATGGTTGTAAACTACACATAATAAACTTAGCTTTTTGTGAAAAATATAATACAAACAAACATTTAAGTATAAAATAACTTTAATTATTTTCCACAAACACACGGTAGCTACATACTTGACGCGTCAATGAACTGAAAATAATGAAAAGTTTTAACTCTAACTTCACTACGTGTACGCCACCATAAACATATAACCATTTTAACAGCAAGTCTTAACTTTATGTTTTAACTGCATTTAAAGTTAGGTGGAGACTGGGTGTTATGCGCCCCAAACACTTTTCAATTCAATTGTCAACTGAGTCTTTCAACTGAATTGATGCTTGGCTACTAGAGTTTTTCTTTTACCGGACTTTTTCATTTCCCGGAAAGCGGGATTTATTTTTTAATTTCCCGGGATGCCGGGAATTCCCGCTCAATACAAATCGATACATAATATTATTTCATTTAATTTATTTGAACAAATAACATATCCCGAGATCAATTAAATAAGTTTATAAATTCATTCAACTTTTTTATTTCTGTGGCAAAAAGGAAAAGGTGCTTAATGGCACCTTAAAATCTTCATTTTCAAAAGTATATTTGGCTAAAATTTTAATTACTTTGTGGAATTTTTGAGGAAGTTATAGAAAAGTGTCTTTTTGGTTATCTTTTTTCAATGTGCAGTAACATTTGGAATAAGAAAAACTGATGATTATATTAAATTCGGAGTAAAGTTCCAAAAGTCACCACAAAAGTTTTAAATTGTTCTCCTATAAAACTAAACAAATAGACTTGATCACATATTGCCACAGAATAAATTTAAAGCCAACAGAATTTTTATAAAACCAAAAAAGTTAAATTATTCAAACAAATTATTACAAAATATTTCTGTTAAAATATGATTTTAGTTCAGAATAAGCTTTTACAGAATCGTTTGAAAGCCTTTTTCTAATTTTTATAAAGAAGATTTCAATGATAAAACACGTTTCCTTTCTACGGATATTTGTCTTTATATCCAAGGGAACATTATATAATCTCTAGACACTTTCAATTTTCTTAGCACGTCCTTCAAAACTTGCAATTCTTAAAAAAAAAATATATATATTTTTGAATCGTATAAGCGTTTTTTTTTAATAACTTTTGTCTTCATTTCTTAACATAGTGGGTTTACCTGACAATTTTTTGTCATACCAAACGTCAAACTTCATATTAAAAAAACGCTGACAAAAATTTTCGAGTTTTTTTTATATAGACTTTGACGTTTGGTATGACAAAAAATTGTCAGTTGAAGACGCTATGTAAGCTTCGTACAGACGATGGTCAGATCTTACAGTATTGTAAGCAGGCGTTGCCAACAGCAATATTTTTCTGACAATGGTGCGATTGTCAGATGCATTAATTTTGCACTTCTGCAAATACAAATGAGCTTACAATGATCACACAGTTGTAAGACATTTTAGCCAATTTTAATGCAATTTAAGCAACGCTGCTTACCAATATTGTAAGATCTGACCATCGTCTGTACGAAGCTTGATCATCGTCTGTACGAAGCTTACCAGAATCTAATCCGAAAAATCTATTATGCAGATGCTCTGCATATAAAATCATAAAATTTTTATAGCAAGTGGGCACAACATTTTTTCGTTTTTATAAAATAAATGTAGGTCTTTAAACAAATTAAATATTCTGTACATTTTTATTCTTCTTCTTTCGAAACTTCAGACCATTAAACTTTAAACATTGCCTTACTTATCGGATATGAATTGACATCTCTGTATGAAGTTTCTTGTCGGCATTTCTGATAGATATCTAACAGAAATCTAATGAAACGGGCATGGGAAGTTCTGATGTGTTAGCAGAGATTCTTTTTGCTTTCTATCTGATAGCTGAAATAAATAATTTTATTACAAAATATGTAAAAGTACATACATAATTATAAATTTTACACGTACATACGTACCTTTTTTTAGGCTTTTTATCTTGAACAAATAAACTAAAATTAAAATTATTTTCAACTGAATGACAATTGTCATTATTTTAAAAAAAGAATAAGTCTCGTTAGACAAATCTGAATGAATTCCGTCGGAATTCTATTGGACATATCTGTACATAAATTCCCCCTGATATATGCATGCGAAATCGATTAGAAATCGGCCAGACAGTAAGTATGTTCAATGTCTGACAGAAATCTGAACGTAGTCTCTAAGAATGAAGTCAGAAATTTGCACGAAATGTTTGATTCAGACAATGTCGGAGTATTTTGCTGGCTGGGAAGAGACTTGAGCGCACACAGTACAATCGAATTGAAAGACTTAGTAGTCAACTTAAAATATTAAAAATTTTTTGACAATCGTCAAACTAATCATACACGCTTTGATTTGGACAGCAACCGACACAGTTGACAATTGAATTGAATCGTGTATGGCCTGCTTTAAAGATAACATTATTTTGACATTTACTGCAATATATGTCGCACTAATTATCTTTGGTATAGACGGGCAGTCAAACAAGTATGAAAGTCGCCACGTTTGGCGAGAAATCGCTACTTCTGACAACCCTGGACATGACAGCTGACTCAAAAAAACAAATGAATATTCAATTCGCCTTGAACCAAGGTATATTTAGAAAATTAAAAACTAGAATTGGCGCTAAAAACCATAAATGTTAATTGTTTTTAAATTAAAATTCACTACTATTAAATTTAATTTTGCTGCAATTAGAACTTTTAGAATGGTCTCACTAATAGAAGGCAGCATTAACGTCAAAGCTAAAGATCTAAATCTGGACCTAACGTTGCTAGGAGGACAAAGTTTTCGGTAAATATAAACTTTTATTTTTTGTTAGTACTCATAAACCTAACTTACTATTCTTTAAATAATTAATACATATTTTTAAAAACCCTCAGATGGGAAAAACGAATAAAAGATCATGAACACGAATGGCATGGTGTAGCCTATGATGCGTACTGGATTTTGAGACAAGATAAAGACAGTTTGTATTATAAAGTTTATTCATCACGTGACAATTGTGTCCAAGAGAAGAGCAACGAAAAATTCTTTAAGGAAATTCTTGGGCGTTATTTACGTTTAGATTTTGATCTTTCTACGCAACTTAAACTATGGCGTAAATCACATCCTCATTTCGATGAATTGGCACCCCATATGAAGTCAGTACGCGTTTTGAATCAGGAACCGTTAGAAAATATAATCTCTTTTATATGTAGCCAAAACAATAACATCAAAAGGTAACAAATATATAAAATTAAATTGTAAAACTCCTGTTCATTCATACGTACTATTAGAATATCGACAATGATTCAATGGTTGTGCAGGAATTATGGACAGAAGATTGGAAACTTTGACTCAACCGATATATTTAGTTTTCCTAATTTAGTTTCTTTTGGTAATATTCAAAATGAGGTAAGAAAATATACATCTCAAGTTCAAATCCTAAAAATCTTTTAACATAATATTTGGCTCAAAGCAAATAATTCAGCGATAACCCCTTTAAGTATCTACATTCTTTAGTCCCCTTTTACAATGTGGCAAGTGAAAGGCAGACAGACGAAGTTTGTTGGCGAGGGGTTGTAGAGGTAGAGTGTGTAGTACATGACTATCTGTACTGGACATTTTTGGCCTCTCTTTTACACTTTTCGGCATTTTCATGTTGTTGTTTCATATCATTTTTCTCACACCAATATAGTTTTAGTATCAATGCCTGTTAAATGTTCATCTCCGTCAACAGCGAAAAAGAACGAAAAAAAGGAAAACAATAATTTCTGTCTGTCTATTAATTTCGCGATTGCGAAAGGTTTAGGCAAGGTATATTTACACAATGTAGACTCATTTGGGAGTGTAGACATGCTGCTCTATAAAAGGAACCAAGTTGTCAAAATTGTCTTCATATAAAACAAAAACAATTTAACGCACACATGTACAAATTTTGGCTCATATACGCGCAATTTGACGTTGGGGTTCCAACTATGGGTAAACAGCTGACAAACATATGGGCCAACGAGTTTACCTTGTGTAAATATACCTTGGGTTTAGGCAAGTTCAAAAGGGAATAAGAAAAATGTCTGCCTTTCAATTTCACCATTGTAAATTGGGACTTACTTACTGTGACAATCCGTTCTGTATTATACAAAACAGAACTGTATTTTAGAGCTTTTTTCAGTGTGAATTATTTTTAAGTGGAAACGCTTTAGTTCTGTATTTAATTAAATGTTCTGTATTTTATAAAATAGCGAAATAAACACATTCCCAATTTATTTGGCTCTTCTCATCAAGGGAAACGAGTTAAATTTTCTCTTAAAGATTTCTAAAATAAATGAGTTTGAAAAGTGTTAAAAGACCAATCATGTGCAGTAGTGCAGGTGGTGTCGAAACGGCATCTGATTTTGACAGTTCGAGCTTATTTGTTTTGATTTGTTAGTGGTTTGCTAATAATGGTTGACATTTCGAGCGAATGGCACTTACAATGCATTACAAAAAACCCTATGTTGTTTCTGTTGTTTTTGGATTGTTGTAGTTCCGACACCGCTTGTGGTTGAATTCGCCTTGATTAATATCATATAGATTTTTTTTGTAGTTTTCACTAAAAATAATTTAATTTAGTATCTAAAATTTGAATTATT
Source organism: Pollenia griseotomentosa (assembly GCA_963931875.1). NCBI lineage: Eukaryota > Metazoa > Arthropoda > Insecta > Diptera > Polleniidae > Pollenia > Pollenia griseotomentosa. Next base: position 145,063,534 of record OZ007563.1, on the reverse strand, counting down.
CGTATATGTCTTCAAAAATGTCATGACCAATAATTTTTAAAAGGTTAGTGAGAGTATGTTTATATGCAGCTTTTATGATTGAAAGTTTAAATTTTGCACTACTTGAATTGAGTGCAGATTTTTTGCATTTAATCTGCGTTTAGTGATATGTAGAGAAAAATTTTGCAATATCACAATTTTTTTTAGTGGTATTAAAACAAATAGCAATTATCACTAAAGCGGGTAAAAAAGAGTGCAAACTAATTTTTTTGCAGTTTTATTTAGTGATAGTGCACTGCTGATCAATATTTAGTGCACTACCCCCAGCTATGATGTACATATCAATTTGATACTTGACTCTCCTATCCTCAATTCTCATGCTCCCGATTAGTTTAAGAAGAGTTCATAAAAATGCTAAATTCAACTTCAAAATCGGCAAGAAATATTTTGACGATTATAAAGACGTTGAAATATGCGTAATGTATTTGTCGTTTAAAACATCCATACGACTCATTTCACTTAGATATTTTTATTTGCTAGAGCTTGGGTTACATTTACGGAAAGATTTTTTTGGACAAACTTGCTTTTAAATGCTGTTTGCTGAGTTACTACACACAACATATGTTGAATATATTTTGAACAAAGCAATAATAAATTTTATTCCAGTTAGACGCTCGATTACGTACAGCAAAATTTGGATATCGTGCAAAATTTATTGCTCAATCTATAGCTAAAATCAATGAATTTGGAGGTATGGCTTGGTTTGATAAATTGCGCACTTTGCCCTATGAAGAAGCTCGTCAGGAATTAGTAAAACTTCCAGGAATTGGGTTTAAAGTGGCTGATTGTATATGCCTAATGTCTCTTGGTCATTTGGAATCAGTACCAATTGACACACACATTTTTAAAATTGCACAGTCTGTTTATATGCCAAAATTATCTGGAGTCAAAGCTGTAACGCCTAAAATTTATGAAGAAATAGCAGAGCATTTTCGCAAAACATATGGGCCTTTTGCTGGCTGGGCACAAACGGTTAGTAAATGTAAAAAGTTTTTTTTTAAATTTAATTTTTGGCCAAAATTTAAATCAAACAAGATGTCATTAAAGACAAATATATTATGCAATTATTTCAAGGTCTTATTTTGTTCTGAACTGCAACAATTTCAAGGAAACAGCAAAGATGATAAGCTATTATTACCACAATCCAAAAAGAAAAGGCAAAAATAAAAAATAAAATACAGGTACTACATTAATAGTTTTATTTGTTTATTTATTTAATGTTTGATTTTAGCTTTTAATAAATACAAAAATACGTGTGTTTTAACAATTAATAATTCACATAAAAAAATAAATTTAAAAAAATTTAAACTTAATTTTCTTCTGCAATATTTTTACCTCTACTATAAATAGCAAACAAAATTAAAAAAATTATCAGTTAAAAATCATTTGCTTGTATAAAAAAACTTGCTCTCAACTATGAGATTTTTGTACTACTAAATGTTTAGTCTGCCTTGTAAAATAGTGTTTTGAAAAAAATCACTCCAAAGCGTTTTAATGCCCTTCATTGTTTGCGTAATAAATACATCGCAGCTTCGGCTTGTGTTTAACCATCACCATGCTGTGTTAGGTCCTCTTCAGCATTTTCCATTTGTTTGCCTCTTGTTTGCACCTTTATTTTTGACAAAATATACAATTTACTTAATATTTAAGACTTCTATTAATATGCTGAATTTTATTTACCTTGAACGTCCTTCGTTTTGAATCTTTACTTGTATCGTTTTCTTGCGGACTATCGGATCCATCGGTTGTTTTTATAAAAGACGAATAAAATGATGAAAAACTAGAACCATCCATGTCGTCACTGTTACCATTGCTGTCCGTATTGGGCTGCTTTGAAATAAGATAAGAACTATGTAATTTTGTTTCATATTCAATGTATAAGATTTTTAAAGAAAATGGTTAAATATATATGAGTTTTTTTTTTACTTTTAAACTATTTTCATTGTGTTGATCTGATACATAGTCACCCATAACGGATGCAAGGGACGAATCTGCAATACCTTTTTTCGAGGAATCAGATGGAGCCTGTGTAAAACAGAAAAGTAAAAACAAAACGCAATTTTATTTTTGTTTTAAAATATTAATTTTAGTTTTTGAAACCCTTAACCGTAGAATACATAACCGGGTACAAATGTGTCTACTTGCGACTTTATGAAATTCAGTTTAGTGGTTAATTAAATATTTGAAATTATTTAATTAATTTTTCTAAATTTTTAATTAAAGGATTCTAGGTTGGGTTAGAAAGGCTGGTGTGAAGTAAACCTAACACCCTCACCCAGAGACCAATATGGTCCATTAGATAATAAAGAAAAAATGATTCTAAATTTAATACTTTTTTTGTGAAGGTAAAAATTCTTTGAAGTTAGACAAAAACGTCTTAAGTCAAAATCTGTAGGTTTTCTAATGTTAAATTAAAAATGATTTCATTATACGTTACCTAAATGAAACGCCAAAGGCCCAAACTAACCAAAAATTAAAAATCGGCTGAACAAAACACTGGGGGTTTTGCTAAAAACTGACGCGGATTGACCTATGTCAGTAGCCGTCAGGGAATGGACATCGGCCTTTTCATTGATTCTGATGTATTGCATCAACACAAATGTCCACAAAAAAGTTTGAATCTTTCGACCAAAACTTGCGTCTTTATTAGCAAAAAAACAAAAGGTCATATCTTTAAAAGATTATGTTCAGTAGTATTCCTGTTTAACGAACCTTCGATTCTGCAAACATTCAGTACCTTATATAGCGAACAAAAAATATTTTTTTCTGCTCAATTTAGCGAACAAACAAGATTCATAATTTTAGTTAAAAAAGGCATAATGTGAAGTAATTTCTAACTAAAAACCAAGTGAGTAGCAAAAAGTACCGCTCTATTTTAGGTTTTGTTTATGTAGCATTTTCGTTTGATTTTCGTTTTTCTTTTTTTAAAAGAAAAAGAAAAAGTAAAAATTGTGGATAATTACCAAAATGGATTGCGAGTTGTATGTTTGTAAAAAAAGTAACAAGAAGTATAAACTTTGGATTTAAAAATAGGAAAGCAAGCCATGAAACAAGGTGAATTTCAAAGAATGAAGAAACAACTTTTTTTCTTGGTTTTTACGACAACGACATTCATACATGCATTGTTCTAAAAAAAACAAACATTAATCGACACATTTTTTATGTAAAATTTTCAAGGAAATTTAAAATGAATTTTAACTTATTTTTCATTCAAATTATTTTAGGTTTTATGCTACCAGAGTAATGAATTGTACCTTTTTATCAAGGTATATTTACACAAGGTAGACTCATTTGGGAGTGTAGACATGCTGCTCTATAAAAGGAACCATGTTGTCAAAATTGTCTTCATATAAAACAAAAACAATTTAACGCACACATGTACAACTTTTGGCTCATATACACGCAATTTGACGTTGTGGTTCCAACTATGGGTAAACAGCTGACGAACATATGGGCCAACGAGTTTACCTTGTGTAAATATACCTTGCTTTTTATAAAATGTTATACAGATCTCAAAACATATTTCAAAATAAACCACAAATAAAACAGTACTAGTTATTTATTTATTCATAACATGGGTACTAGACATAAGTATGGCAAAAAACGAACATTTCTGTATAACGAAAACAAAAAACTGGTTCGTTAAACCGGAAAACTACTGTATATGGTAAACACTAAAAGGCCTAACTCGATTTTCGATTTTTCCAATTTTCCGACTTTTCCGGAAGGATTTTCCAAAATTTTTTTCCCTAAAAACCTTCTCGAAAATACGAACAACTAAGTCCGAGTTTAGACGAGCGAACATTTGGAAGGAAAACATCTGGAATTTTCTTTTGTTTTTTCATTTGCGGTCACATAGACGAACATGTTGCCGGGAACATTCTGTTAATATTGTTGTTTTTTTCTGAAAAAGCAAGGTAAATGTCAACAAAGAAAATGAGAACAAAGCGTGTCGCCGAGTACCGAACACAAAAACCATTCTCTCTTCCCCACCCGTAATTTGCTAACAAACAAAATGTTTCCCTTCCAGATGTTTCCCTGTCTAAATGGGCACTAACAAAAAATTTTACAGAAATCAGCCCATCTGTTCTCATTTTATGAATTACTATACATTTTTTACACCATTTTTATATTTATAGATTGTCAATTTTCAAAACAACTGGTAGGTTTTACAAGAAATATATTTTATAAACAGCTTAAGGCGATTCCTTTTTAGGCATTATAATATCGATATATTTTGAACTCCTGTACTTGAACTGTTTTATATTTTCTGATTTTTTAACTATAAAATAGTTATACTACTTTAAAGTGCAGTTTATCTTTTCATTTTGCGTGTGATATCCTGAAATTTTATTTTGTTTTAAATAAAAAAAGTATTATTATTCAGATCTAATGACAAAAAGTTCTAGTTCGGTTCGAACTTTGCAAAATTTTCCGAAGTTTGGCTTCGAGTTCGGTCTGAAAAAGTGCGTTCCGTCCGTCACTAAAAATTTGAGTTAAACCTAATCAAAAACTTCATATGCATTTTTTTTGGCTAACGTCAAAGAATTACAACGGGGTACAAATGTACCCCGGTTATGTATTTGCGTGGCATTTTTTGGTTATGTTATTGGCATGATTTTTTGTTGTTACAAAAAATAAACCATTAAAAGTTGTATCAAATTCAATAAACTATTTAATAAATTTGCTGATTTATTGTAAGTATTTTTATTTAACGGGTTTTTTAATCCAAACGTTTCTGCTGTGAAGCTGGAAATGACTAAAAATTATAATGGGGTACAAATGTTCACTGGTTATGTTTATTTTTTGGTGTTTTTGGTTATGTATTCTACGGTTAAATAAAGTGAAAAATAATTTGTGCTTCCAAAGCATCCAAAACCAATTGAATATTTTTTTTGTTGCACAAAAAACTGTCTGCACTATAAATAAATCGAGTTTCATACAAATGTTTTATTTTTTCCAAAGAAAACAATAGCACTAAATATTTTATCTCATAACACCAAAAATAATTTAGGAATTGTTAGTTGTACCTACAGTATTAATCAGAGTTCATAATGTGTAATACGCTAAAACATACACATTTTTTATATTTCTTATTAATGAAAAATCTAAAATTTGTTATTTCATTCATGAATATGAAGAATAAAAAGTTATTTGCTTTTGTTTATTCATGTATACGATTTTAATAGTTTTTCATACAAAGGTGAAAAGAACGGTAACAACCTTGCTTTATCATGGTGCTGAAGTCTTTCGGCTATTTACTTTAATATACATACATACTTCCAACAGAAAAAAACACTCGTACTTTGACTGGTAAGTCCTCATCCATATTACGAAACAATTGCTGCGAAACATTTAAGTTTGATAGCGAATGGGGAAAAGCGAATGAAAAAGTGTGCTTTGTCTTGTGTACAAGCAGTTTTCGTGAGTTTTTTTTTGGGACATGTTCTATAAATCGAAATGAAGTGGATTTAAAATCGAACAAATTTTGAAAACGAGCTTGAAAAGAAAGTTCATAAAAATGTTTTCTTTATTTGCATTTCATACTTTAAAAATAGAAAAACTACAGCCATTTTGTTAATAATTAGCTCTGTTCCACATGCATAACGAAACAGTCCGAACTTGCCCAAAGTTACCCAAAAGCGTTCCACATAACAATTTTTGTTCAATTATGAGAGTAATTGAGAGAGTAATTTTTTTCATTTCCTGTACAAATTTGCACGAACTTTTTCTTTGGGTAAGTTCGGACAAGAATTTAACAATCAGCTGTTTTTTGTATACATATGAAACTGAAAATTAATCAAAAAATTTGCAAGCAAAAGAAAAAGTTTAGTTTTTGTTAAAAAAATATATTAAAAAGCAAAATGGAAGGTTTTAATGAAAAAGTTAAAGTGGTAAATACATTAGTGAATAGATATCTCCCTTGTTCTTTAAAATAAATAAATATGTACTTTAAAAAAATTTACACTGGCTCAGCTTTTCTATCAGTTTTTTTTAAATTATTTTTAACATCTGTTGGCAATGATGCAAATGTTTTGTTTTTATAATGTTATTGCTTTTAAGCGTCTAAAATCACTTAAATAGATTTTAATTTAAAAAGTAAGCACCATTAGTATTACAAGAAGTGCAAAAATGGTTTTTTGCGTTCCAGCTATTTTGGGTAGTTTTCGCAAATTTAGAGAGTAATTTTCATTTTACTCTCATTAGTCCGAACTTGCCCGAGATCTTGTGGAACACACCTATTGAAATCAAAATCACGTTTAATTTCAATTCCACTTCATTTAAATTTGTGAGGAATTAGAAACACGAGGAAAGGAATTTAATATACATACATACATACTTAAAATGGTGCAAAACAAAAGTTTCATTATATGGACACTAATCCAGTTTCAAAAGAGAATTTAAGAAAGTGTATGCAGCACATGTTTTATAATATAGACGAGGAATAAAGACAACAAATAAATTTAACAGAAACAAATTATCCCTTTCGGGAAATACACAATACACACACATGCTCTTCATGCTATGTGCGTGAAAATTGGCAAAAACTTCAACAATATGAATTAACATGAATTAGATCACGTTCTTTTCTCTTATGAATGAAAAATGGTAAAAATCAATAAAACTCTATTTTTTCATATATGAAAAACAAAAGCAACATATTTTTAATAAATAAATATAAATAAGATGCGAATTTTAAAAACGTTGATACTCACTCATGAATAAAAGATAAGTGAACGTTTCGTTACTTTGGTATTTATCGCTTATTATGTCACTAGTGGTACTGAGTTTGTCATTCTGTGTAAAACTCTTTATTCATCTCAGACCCCATAAAGTAAATATAATCTGGATACTTTAGAAATTCTTAGTCGGTTTAGCCATGTCCATTTGTCTTTCCGTCTGTTGCGTCTGGTGTCAAATTGTTTCTAGTTACCCTAAGCAGTTTGGGATAAAAAATCCAGCAAAATCGGTTCAGTAGGATCAGAGCTATGAATCCAAATGTGAAATCACCACCATAAACTAACATAAATGGTAGCGAAATAAACGGATGGATACTAGATTTTACACAAAATGGTAAATTACGCGTAAATTCTCAAATCCGGTCTCCCATGGTCTTTTAAGATGAGAAAGCGTTTTACCAAATTTCGATAAGTTCAGTCCATAATTTACCATAGTCCTCATATAAAGCCCATTCTAGGAACACAATTTAGAACGCCTTAACATTAACGAATAATGATATAACAGTTATCACCCTTAGGGCCATTATTACAACTTACAAATAGTTATTTTTAGGATGCTATCTGACAGATAAATAGTTTTTGGTTATTACAAGTTAACATTAACCTAAAAAGTGACTGATAAGCTAACATCAGGTTTGTCCTCATGGTAACTTTACAAGTGAACTTTAAGAACTTGAAGATGCCATATTTTCTGCTGAAGATATGGTAACTTCAATGATAGTCTTAAATTACTCAACTTTTTCAAAAAACACAATTTAAGACAAAAAACAAAACAATTTACCATTAAAACCAAAAATAAAGCACAAAAATTTACTTTTGTTTTTAATTAATAAATAAAACAAAACTAAGTCGTTGCCACTATATTTTAAACAACCAAAAGTAGTCGGTATATACTGCAATGTTGCCACAGTATATAAATTACATTTTTTATTTTATCGGACAGTTGTAATAATGGAAAAAACTTATTGGTCACTTTATCGTTCAAGATAGCTATTGATCACGTTAACTATCAGCAACTTTATCATTAGGTTGTAATAATGGCCCTTATTCTATTTAGCGTCGGCAATAACAACGGCAATTTTAAGGCAACAGCAATTCTTATCAAAGACAACATCAATTCTATGTTAAATTGGTATTTTGTAAGAGTATTAGGACGCCGTTGCCTATTTATCGATAATGTTGATAAAATACACCACACATCTCTAATATAAGAATCAGCTGATTCATTTTGTTTACTGTTTTTTGGTAAGCAAAAAATTCTGTACTGTTTTTACAAAATTTTAAGTTTTATTTTTTCTCATTATTTATTTATTGAATCTTCATATATTATATATGAACTAACAAAAATTAATCAAATCTTAACCTAATACGTTATTTTATGTCCTGCCAGTGCCAGACAAAAATTTTCTTCATCACGGGTTCTGTTCACTTATATAGGTGTTTATCGCTCATCTAATTGGATAAGTGCTGCAGTGTCTCTTCTTCTTAAGCGAGTGTGGCCGCTATCATTTAAAATATTTCGTGCAAGTGGGTTCGGATGCAATTCGAGCCTTTTTTAATATTTTACTGCATATTTCGTAATCATAGTTTTGACTAATGGAACATGGAGATCCTTGTAAATATTTGAGTTTTTTACATACCAAGGGGCAGCTGTGATTGTTCGAAGAATTTTATTTTGGCGCCTTTGAATTTTTTCTATATTAGAGGCCGAGGCAGTGCCCCATAACTGAATATCATAGCACCAGATTGGCTTTAAGATGAAGTTGTAAAGAAGAAGTTTGCAGTCGAGACTAAGGACAGAGATCTTCCAATAAGCCAATGAATTTGAATGGCTTTTAGTTTCATTTGAGTTAATTTTGCCTCTATATTGCATTTCCACGTTAATCGCCGATCCAGATGTATACCGAGATATTTTACATGCGAATGTTGAGGGGGGTATGATTCCCGACGCAAGGTGAATGTTATATGTACGCATTTTTGCTCATTGATCTTTATCCTCCATTGCTTTAACCATAGTTCGAGTTGAAATATATGATCCTGTAGGTATCGAGATGCTTCTTGACTGTTTTCGTGCGCGCTTAGAAAAGCTGTATCATCAGCAAATGTTGAAGTTTGGGTGTAGTTGTTTGTTGGCATATCCGAGGTATATATTAAGTATAAAAGTGAGCCCAGGATGCTTCCCTGAGGGACTCCAGCGTCAATTAGCTGAGGAAAGCTTAAATAATCACCTTCTTTAATAATAAACTTTCGACCGACTAAGTAGCTTTCTAATAGCTTGTGTGTGTTTACTGGTAAGTTTAGCTTCAATTTGTATAATAAGCCTTCATGCTAGACTTTATCAAAAGCTTGAGAAACATCGATGAAAAGAGCGGAACAATATTTTCTTTCTTCAAAGGCTTTTCATATTGCGTTTACTATACGAAGAGTTTGCTCAATTGTGCTGTGTTCTCTTCTAAAACCGAATTGGTGGTTAGGAATACATCTATTATCATTTAAAATTGGGGTTAATTTTGACGCTAACAGCTTCTCAAACAGCTTTGATATATTAGAAAGTAAGCTTATAGGCCTATATGACTCAACTTTTGTGTGATCCTTTCCTGGTTTAGGTATCATGGTGACTAAGGAAACCTTCCACTTTTGAGGATATTATTCAAGACGTAAAATAGCATTACAAATTAAAAGAATAATTTTCTTTGCTATGCTGGGTAGCTCCAAAAGCATTTTGTTGCTGATCTTATCAAAACCAGGAGCCTTCTTGGGTTTTAAATCACAAATAGCTTTTTCGATTTCTCTTATCTCAAATCTTAGGGGAAGAGCTGCTCTAGCAGCAACAGGTGGTAACTCGACCGAAATATCGTGAGATATATTTGGGGTAAATACGTTTTTTAAATGATTGACAAACAGATTTCCTTTTTCAACATCATTTCTTGCCCAACTTCCATTTAAGTTTCTTAATGGTGGCTTAGAGACAACTGGCCTTCTTAGATTTCTAGCTGCACGCCATAATGAGTAGTCTGATTGTGCGGTTGCATCAAGTTCCTTAAGATATTTTTCCAGAGAAGCCGTTTTCTGAGTCTGCAATAACTTTCTTAGTCTTTTTGTACACTCTTTTAGTAATTTCTTAAGTTGAGGGGATCTGTGCAATTGCCACTCTCTTCGAACTCTCCTTTTTTCAGACAAGAGACGCTCGACATCTGTGGAATATATTTTATTAGTTTTTGTTTTTTTGGGGGCAAAATTGGAATGTTGAACAGCTAGTTTCAGAAAACTGTCAAAATTGTCAATAGAGCGATCTACGTACTCCGGTGTACTGAGCGGAATATTTTCTGTGCAATGGGTACTGAGATATTTTTTATATTTTAACCAATGAATTTGAGTAGCTGTCGTCGCTAAGTAACCAGTCGGAGGTACAATTCTATTAGGGATCATTAGAGTAACAATTGTAGGTGTGTGGTCGGAAGATAATTCTAGGGAAGCTTCAACATGAATCGTTTCAATGGGGATGTTTTTAACCACGCCGAAATCGATTACATCTGGAATTTTTTAAAGATCAGTAGGCCAATATGTTGGTTGTCAGCTCGCTACCACATTTAAATCCATTTTAGAAATTGTGTTAAATAAAACACGACCCTTTAGTGTTATAAGACGTGACCCCCAGAAGGTATGTTTAGCGTTATAATCGCCAGCGGCTAGGAAACACGATCCTAATGATTTAAAATATTTATAATATTGGCTTTCTGATATTGAAAATCTAGGCGGGGAGTATAACGATGAAATAACTAGGTTTCCATTTAATTCCTCAACGCAAATGTTTGTTGCTTGAAGATAATCTTCACGATGATCACCCATTAGGTAGTGTTTGACTCTGGTTTTTATTAAAATGGCAGAACCTCCACAAGCTCTGTCTCGAGGGTCCTTGGTATCATATATATATAACCATTGATTTTAAACGTATTTCTTGAGGTCAAGTGAGTTTCAGAAACCAACATGACATCAATTTGTTTATTTTTTAGAAAGTATTCTAATTCATTTTTATGTTGGCGGATGCCGTTTGCGTTCCAAAAACAGATTTTTAAACAGTTCATGGCTTGTTAAGTACAGCTTGCAATAACATCGATTGCATTCTTAGAATTTCCTGCATCATACTACCCATTGTGTTCGTAAAATTATTTACTGTTTGCACTAATGTTTCCATGGTTTTTTCTAGACGACTTAAATTAGAAACTGGGGTGTCATCATTACTTGGCGAAGCACCTTGCATTGGCCCATGGTTTGATTTTAGGACGTTAGCGTAAGAGGTTCTGTAATTACTAGGCTGCGGAGCCTGAATGTCATTATTGTTTACTTGATTTGTTACCTGCATTTGAGGGGGATTGGTTTTCGGTCCAACCGACTGCTTGACGATAGTATATACTGGGCATCCTCTATATTTGGCCGTGTGATTACCGCCATAGTTGCTACATTTTTTTACGTTGGGGTCGGTTTTAGACTTATCGCAAAGAACTGTACCGTGTAGCTCACCACATACTACGCAAACAGGGGGTAAATAGCAGTATGCCTTAGTATGACCATTTTCCTGACAGTTCAAACACTGAACGGGTCCATTTCTTTTGTGCGGCTCCTCTATTGTGATTTTTCTGTTCAGTATATATTTTAAACTGTAAATAGGGTGCGTTTCGTTTTTTCTTAGCTTAACGTCGCCGGGCTCCAACTCCACTCGAAATAGTGGTTGGGGATTTTTTTCCCTATTTTTAATATTTACCACATGTTTTATTTTGAAGCCTTTTTCTTCCAAGAAAGTTTTTATTTCTGCTGGGTCCAGACATGAGTCAATTCCCTTAATCACTACCTGAAGGCCTTTGCTGCTCTTCAGTTGGTATGTATAAAAACTTTTTTTTTAGTTCTTCAAATTTGTTAATTATTTTGCGGAAATCATTCTCATGATTTACTTGTATTTTTGTCTCGTTTATACTACCACGCTTGATTGCAGCTACGTAAAACGAATTTTCACCTATCACCGAGATCAAACTCTTTATAAGCTCATTTGAGTTTTGCTTCTTAAGATATATCGGGGGAGGCTTGGATGATTTTATCACGTTTGGTGCTTCTGAGGATTCGTCCTCAAGAATTGCAAAACGATTTTGAGAATTTATTATATCAATAGATGGTACTTTTGAGGCCGAAGCAACTGCTGCAGAGGTAGGGCTGCATCCCCGTTTAAGCACTGTTATGTACCTGTCCGTACCAACTTTTACTGTAGGCATTTGAGAAGTTTTTACTTGAGTTACTGAGTTGTCCATAGCAGCTGTTTTGGGGTTAATAATGTTTAAATATTTTTTTTTTTTATTTCTGATTCGGACTTGTCCAGTGACGAAGGAAATAAAAATAATTAAATAGTGGAAAGAAGCCTGCTTAGACAGAAAACTTCCATTTTTAATTTGCCCAATGAAAAGTTAGTGACACACACATTAAATTTTTCCAAGTGCCTAATGGATTTTTTTTAAACCTTTTTAAGATTTTAAAGTTATTTTCGACTGAATAAACCTTATTTTAAACAAGTGTTGGAAATAATAGAGCCTCATTTAAAAAAGGAAACGTTTTTTCTAAAAAACAATATCATTTGCAGCAACATTGCGGTTTTTGGCCCAGGGATCTCACCAGCTCAGCGTTGGAAATTATTTCAACTTTGGACTTTGGACACTTGAACTTTTTTGGCTTTTGATGTTGTTTGTTGGAAACAAATGCTTTTTCCTCTGTCTTTACAGCGTTGTCTAATTTAACATCCTGTAATAGTAAATTCTTCACCATGTCTACACTTAATTTCGTCTTAGAATTTTCCACGGCCAAAACGAAAATCCTCCGGCAAACCTGCCAACATGAGGGATGCTACTAGCTCTTCATCAATATTCAGTCCGGAGTTTTTCACCTTCAAGGAGGTCATTACCATTTTGTTTAAATACTCTTCCAATGAGTTAAAATCAGCCAATTTTAATTGAACCAGTTGTTTTAATTTTTCCACTTTCCTGGTGAGAACAGTACCTTCAGTCGCTCTCATAAGAGCTTCCTTCGCTGTAATTGCAGTCGCTATACATATCTGCGAATTTGTTCGTCTCTATTATTAACGTCAATTCTGCCAAAGCATGTTCATTCGTGTTTTTATCAGCCTCATTGGAATTTTAATTTAAACCGGCATCCACAATTTTCCACGAATTTTTTAATATAAGGTACGATTTGGCATGACGCTTCCAAATATCAAAGTTCTTGCTACCACGCAATTTCTCAAAAGGAAATGTTAAACTTGTTGCCAAAATCATTTGTGAGGGCAGCTTTCAAAGAAAGAGAAAAAAGCATTTTTTGGTATTGAAGTGGCAATGTGTAAAAACAGGCCGTAACAATCAAGACAAACATGCAAAAAGGGCAGCTTTTGAAGAAAAATACAGAGAAAAACGCAATATTTTCTGTCTCGTGACGCCTCTGTGTGCTCTGTGGTTCGAGTTAAGTGAAACAAAAGAACTAGAAATTTATTTCATCTTAAAAACTAAAGGCTCAGTTAGCCGGGAGTAACAGTACCGTTGCAAATCAGCTGCTTCATTTGGTTGTACGTAAAGCAATTAGAACGATTGTAGTTAGCAGTAAGATGTTACGTCTCAATCTGTAAGAAATAGATTTTTCTTACTTTTTTACGGTTAGATTAAGTGACTGTTACTCCCGAATTGAGCCTTAATACATACTACTGAAACAACCGTCACTTTAAAAGTTAAAACGTTTTTTTAATGATATTTTATTGTCCAAAACGGTTGAAAAAAATTGTTTCCCTTTAAATAGCTTCAAAATATATTTCGAGAGTTTTTTATGTATGTATGTAGGTGTGTTCCCGTACTTTTTGGGTAAAGTTCGGTAAAATGAGAGTAAACAAAAATTTCTCTCACTAATAGACAAAAATGTACAAAAGTACGGGAACCATAAAAACCAAATTTCTGATCCAAAAGAAAACGTTAATATGAAATATATTTAAATAAATATGTACTTAAATTACACATTAACGTGCATAAAATTAAAATCAACGCATTTACTTACATATTTCAACATTTTCTATTGTTTTTTTTTTATAAATATTTCTTATATTAATTATTTTGGTTAACTAGCTTGCAGTTTTTTTATTTATTTTTGACACAGCTGATTGTTTAACAATTTTATAAATTTGCCCAAAAAAAAGTACGGTCTACTTCGTGCAAGAAGAAGAATATTTTTCTCTTAAAAGCTCCACCATACCAAACTTTGAGTACGAAAACAGTTTACGGTAAGATTGGGGTGCCGCGGGCTCCCAACGTTGAGTACGGAATCACACCTAATGTTGAAAGACTAATGTGTTGTTTCCAGGTGACAAGCAATTGATTGGGTAGTAAAATTTTTCTACACAATCAATTGCTTGTCACCTTGAAACATCACATTAATTGAATTTAATTAAAAGTACATACACATGTATTATTTCTTTTTTAGTTTTGTACTTGTTTAAGGTCAAAGAGTTAATATACATATTGGAATAACATTGATTTTTTATAACTTATGTTTTTCTTCTATTTTTAAGATAATAATGCGTAGGCATTTTTGTGGGTGAAATTTATTCAACGTGTAGGTTTCCGATTTTTATTAGCATGTGCACATGAATCAAAGAAACAAGATTGCGCAGGTCCGTTATTTATGTGTGTGACGAAGAAATTGAATTTGTGTATGCGCATTTGTGTGTGGCTTACATTTTTTACAACAAACACTCATGTTTAGTCTATGATATCGTAGATGCGCAGTAGAATTTTTTTTGTACGGCTGAGTGCGCAATCTTGTTTCTTTGATTAATGGCATGTGTAGGTATTTTTTCGAAAAATCCACTGGCAACACATAATTCTATTTGGTAAAGTTACCGCCACAACAAAAAATTAGGTTTAAAGTTACTGCCGCAACAACCGGTGCAATTAAATGATATTTAATATATGTATTAAGAAACTTTTTCAACACAATTATGAATAAAAATTCCCGAGAGTTTTCTACCTTTTCCAATTTTTCCTATTTGAATTCAACTGCAAAAATGCGAAAAAGAAAAAAAACTCCTGAGAGTTTTAATTCATAATTGGGTTGTTTATGTTTTACGAGCTTTTGATACCCTACACCACAGTATATACAAGCAATTTTCGGGAGTTTACCTCATGGCCAGTCGATTCCACGACGGCAAAGCAAAATTAATTTTTGAGGTTATGATTCATATAAGAATTCTTTGTGTCAAATATTATCGGGCCTGTTCTGGAAATCACGTGATTTCAAATTTTGTGGTGTAGTAAAAGTCATACCGTTTTTGTGTTTCTCACACAAAAAAGGGACACTAAAATATCAAATGTGTGATTTTAGTACATAGGTACATGTGATTTGAAATCACCTGATTTGAGTTCAAGTGATTTTCAGAACAGGCCTGTGTATAAATATCAACATCTATATGAGTTTTGTTCGCCTTAAAGCGATTTTAGAGAGGGGGTTTATATGGGACATATGGTTAATGCTGGACCTACCAGTACATAATTTTACCATGACTTTTATATGAGCTTTTATAAAGTTTATCGTTGCCAAATTATATTCATATTTATAAAAAAGCTATGTAATCTTAAGCTATTTTCGGGAGTTGTAGATACTTCTTTAGAGCCATGCTCAAATATTGACCGATTTAAAGAAAATTTGTTAAGACGTTTTATGTTGCAAAAAATATTTTTAAGTTAAATTTAATCTAAATCCCAACATAATAAGATGGTTTATGGGCACAAATACTCTATTCCGGTCAGAAGTTTGTATGGGGACTATGTGAAATATGGACTGATTCTCGCAATATTCAATAGTGATTCTGAGTCGATAAATATACTTAAAGGTGGGTCTAGGGCCAATATTTTTGTAAGGCAAACAGTCTATGTATAACAAACATACCATATTTGAACCAGGTTCAGCTTTAACTGAAGTTGCTTGTGATGATGGACGTTGTAATTGTGCAGGTGTTATCGAATGAAAAGCGCCCTGCTGTTGAGTCTTTGTGGTTGTGGGTGCCACCATAAGTGTCTGACCCTAAATTAAAATGAAAGAATTAACAATTAATTTATGTTTTGGGATAGTATGTATCTTTTGGTAAAATACCGTTTTGAATTCAGCCGATGAACTTCGCTGTTCTGGTGCCAAATTAATGGTATTGGCAACATTGGAAAATGACACCGGTTGATACATCATGGTCGTAGCTGCGGCAGGATGTGTGTAAAATAACGAAGGATGCGGATACATAACACCAGCCATATACTGTAGAGGCAGGGCTTGATTTGAAGAACTTGGCATTGCGGAGGGACGTTTTTGGGCTTGGGTAACGGCAGCAGTTGCTGCAGCGGCAGTGGCGGGTATGTAGTAAATTGTAGGAAAAAGACTATGCTGCGGCGTGAAACTACTTTGTGCTACTTGCGTGGTATGCGAAGTAGGTGTGGTGAGACCAACAGAAAATGGTGGCCACAAATTTACGTTGCGTGAACAGGGTAATCCTCCAGCATATGGAATAGTTAAAGCAGTGCCACCTAGTGTGCTTTGGAGATTATTAAAGATCTTATTGCTAGTAGTGGCCTGATTATGATGATCGTTAAAGTCGCGTTGTATGTCCATAAGATTCGTATGTTGTTGTTTAGGTTTGTTGGGATCGCCCTCCCACGAGTGCGAGCCTACGCGCTTTATTCCATGTCCAGGTCCTGTATACTCCATTATTTTTTCAGAGTTCTTTTTATTTTTTTCTCCACTACGTCCCCGAGATTCTCTATGTTTCTTAAGCATAAACTTTTCCATTTCATCGTTGTGCTTATTTAGTAAAGATTCTGTTAGCGTTACCATAGGTACACTTCCCGAAGATGTTCCTGTACCGGTGTTACTTGTATTCGTCACACTACCCATATTTAAGTTGCTGCCTGAAGTAAAATTACCCGATGATCCACTACCTCCACTTTCTTCAAAGCACTGAACCGGGCTTAAAGTACTGCGAGCATCTGCTGGAGCACTGTAAGTTTGCTCCATTTGTATGGGATCAAACTCTACAGGTGCTGTCACAGGTTTACTGTTGAAAAAACGTTGCAGATTTTCATTATAATTAAGTTGGTTATAAGTGGGTGGAGTTTCCGTTGAACTTTTACTGTCGTTATAATCGTGATGAGGAGATATTTCGCCCAGCATTACTGAATCTCTTTCGGACACAGTTAGCTCATTTTCGTTAGGCAGCTCCAGCTTTAGATCTGTCCGCGTTACTTCATCCATTAAAGTTTCCATGAATGAGGCAAGAGCTTGACATCGCCGGGACACCTCCTGTTTGACTGTATCCGAAGGTCTAGAAACTGTTTCTGCTAACAGTTTTAATATGTCTTCCTTGATACGTGCAATTCGAGCTTGAGAATCTTCAGACAACTTGGGTTTCGTATTTGGAGGAGGTTCGAAAACGTTAACATTTTTGGGACCTGTTTTTAAGTTTTGGAATAGTTTTATTTGTTGTTAGACAAATTTTATTTTTAAATACCTTGAAATACACGATGATGTCCAATAACAAATTCCAGTTTCCTAGACCAGGGATTAACGAAGCTAGTCCATTCGGTCTCTAGCAGTACATAAAAACCATTTTGTATAAGAAAACGATAGGGCTTGCTGCAAAATGACGCCCCAGCCGTTTGACCTTTTTTCATTACAGTCTCATAGATTTCTTTGAGAACAATAAGATCTTCATGATAATAAAAATCAAGTATTGAACGCCCTATAAGGTCTTGTGGTAAATAACCCAATGCAGATACGGCGGCACTATCCACATGTGAAATTATTCCCGTTGCAGTATGACGAATAGCAAATTTGGCGTTTTTATGAGAAAGTAGTTCATCCGAAACTTTAACGTTAAAAAAATATATAAATAGTAAATACGAATCTATGAAATTGATGAAATGTTACCTTTGTAAGCACTCTTGATGAGAGTGGCACATATAACCAACAACATATTGGTACCACTAGGTAGATAACTATCGGATCTGGCTTCTTCGGGTGCTTCGCGGAATGTCAAGCCCAAACGGAATGGTTCATAGTTCACCGAACGTCTAATAACACCATAACCACCCGACTTAAGTCCCCGGTAACGTCTCAGCATAACACAAAATGTACTACGAGCATCTTTGGGCATGCTGCTGCGCGATTCTGCTATAGGTATTCCCGTTGTAATTTGACTGGCAAAAGTTGCCCGATCTTTAGTATGAACAAAGTCAATAAATGATCGCCCCAGCCACATATCACGAGGAAAGCCAAGAACATCAGTAATACTGGGTGTAGTATAGAGCACAATACCATCATGCATTGAAATCACACAACAAAAACTATCCTATATTAAACAAAACTATTAGTGTTAACTCTTACAGCAAACATTTAACAAATTTTTAACCTCTTTAAGTTTTTCCGTTTTGCCCGAGGATTCTAATTTACAAGGAGCTGATTCCCATGTTTTTTCCGACTTAACGCCTTGTTGTGTGGCGGCTAAAAATTAAATATTGGATTTAGAAAATTATGAAAACTGTTACTATGTTATTCTATTTGTAAATTCTCGGTTATATCCGGGTATGTGATGGAAATCGTCTTAGAAAACGAAACGATTTTAAATGAAATCGATAGTATCGTTTTCAGTGTCTTAAAATATTGATTTTTAATAGATTTTCTTCTTGTTTTCTGCCTATGTTTCGTAAAATTTTACATTATAAATACATCGCACTGGTTCCTCTTAAGAGAATCAACTCAAAAATTTTAAATTTTCACTTTTTGCAAGAAATCGATGTACAGTCTTCTCTTTCTCTAGTATTTTGCCAAAAACAAATACAATTGTATTCCCCTTTGTAGTATAAGAGTACATATGTATACAAATAAAACAGTTTTTTTGTCTCTAATGAAAATTTTTGAATTTTGAGTAAACCCCCTTTAGAGGAACCAGTATTCTGTATTCTGAACAAACAATAGTTCTATATTTCAGAAATGGATTTTACAATTCACACCTTTTAAAAACGATCATTTTGAAATCGATCGATTTTCATCACATACCGGATAACATAGATTCCTTTTAACAAAATTTAATTCATTCATCTAAGATTCATTCGCTGGCGTACCTGATAATGGGGATGGTGTTGGAAATTGCAGCAATGATTTCTCGGATTTCTGTTCGCTTGATTCTTTTTCCAAATTTTCTTTGTTATCCTTTTGTCTGCTACTTTGTACTATAGATAAAAAATCAATTACTTGAAAAAATAATAATAAAATAATAAATGAAATGTTCATACTCATTGAAATGTCATTAATATCGACTTCTTCTTCATCTTGGACTTCACTTGATTTGGCAACATCGTCTTGGTTTTCTAAAACATTTGAGCCGGTACTGGCAGAGCACTTAAACTTCTTCTTTTTGCGGGACTTATCCTTGCCACGCTTATTGAGATGTATCTCACTGCTAATTAAATTTAACATGTGCAATTTTGGAAAAATTGTAATATTTTATATAGATGTACATATACGCAATTACATACCTGCTAGTTTGTGTTGAAGGTTTGCCGCCATAGCCACTACTTCCTGATGAATGACTTCCGCTAAGGCGAGACTTGAAGCTTCCACTGAAACGTAAATGCGAAATCCGAAATATGTAATTAATTTCTCAAGTATTTCAGGACTGGCGATATTTTTTATTAATTGTTTGACAACATTTGTAAAATAATTTTCAACAGACATCTTCCTGTATCGTTTAATACTACTCAGAGATTAAAAAAGCGCATAGCTAGTTTCATACGGGCATGTTCTGACAATCGCAAGACGCTTAACATTGGCGGTTCTGACTTGAAATCGCATAATAGGCGTTATGTAAATTGCAAAAGCAAGGAGTTTGGCGACTTGAAAATGCACAACTTTGCTCAAGTGAACTATAATATTTGTAAGAAACAATTGCAGATCGCAAGGTAAACGCGCGTATTTCAGAACACTATAAAATAAATCTGGCGTTTTGCGGTTTCTATTCCTGCGATTGGCCGATAGGTTAAAAATTCTAGTAAAAACATAATTAATACAATAGATAGACAAAGGTTTTGTATTCTCTTACAAAAAACTTGTCAAGTGAAGATAAGAAGACATATTCACTCTTCAAAAGCAACAACAGAGCCAACCTGTCGCAATTAATGGTGTGATAAATTTAATTTACAAGCCGGTCAAAGGCATTTATGTTAAGATATTTCTACGACTCAGGGAGTCTTTAGTGTTTACACTTATTTATATTGGTATCATTCTTAAAAGTTTTGGCAAATCAGTCTTGGATTACATCAGTCCTGCGTTGATTTTGACCGATATCAGACAGTCCTCTAAGGAAATTATATTTCCATTTTCAGCGACGGATTCTGCCTCTGGCCTTTCCAAATGCCTTAGGCTACCAGGCAACAGGAATGTCTTACAGATAATGCTAACAATCTGAATATTGACCTTCTTTTATTGGCTTCCACCATTAACGTTTGCGGTAAAAGTATCGCAACTAGAAACTGTTTGAACTGATATGGGTAACAGAGCGTGAATGAATTATACACAATGATGTCAATGTGCTGACAGTTTGTACAGAGTCGAAAACGTTATGGAATATCGGTGTTTAGTTCAAAGAAAAGGGTTTACAAATCGTTATTCTTTTCGATGTTCTTTAAATTTTATACCCTCTTTTATTGGTGGAAATGGTTTTTCATATACTTAAGTTTGTCATTCCGTTTGTAATTTTTACAATAGTGATCTATAAAGACCCTGTAAAGTGTATAACGCACTTATCGCATTCATGAGCGATATGTTCTAGTAAAAGAGAGGTATGATATTGTCTCTATATGTGAGTGCTCAAAAACCATTTTTTAAAAAATTATGAAATCATTCCGCAAATAAAATAGCTATAAGCAAATAACAATTATACAGTGACTCTAAGCAATCATCTGAATATCATGATGAATTATACGTAGAGAATGTGTGATTTTAACAGGATGGTGCCGCTTGCCACACAGGAAGAGAAATAATGGATCTTTTGAAAGAAAAGTTCGAAACCCGCATTATTTCTCGTAGAGGAGGAGTGAATTGGCCATCAAGATCGTTCTATTTGACACCTTTATATCGAAAGTGTACAGCAATAATCCCACAACAGTTTAAGAGCTTAAAAACATCATTGAGCAGATATCAACCACTGACATCAGCCAAAGTTGAACTGAGCTGCCACATCACATTACTCTACTTTGGGATCTCTGGGGATCCCAATTTGCACGAAAAGTGTTCCCGTACTTTTAATTTGTGTAAATGAGAGCGGATTTGAAAGAATAAAATTCTTCTTCTTCTTGCACGAAACAGCCCAGACTTTTTCTTCGTGCAAATTGTCTAAATTGTCAAACAGCTGTAAAACATAAACAAAACAATAAAATGCAAAGAAAAAAAAAATCATGAACCAAATTTTGTAAAAAGTGTTGTGGAGTAAAATAATGTAATCAAATATAAAATTTTATATTGAAATATTAGGAAAACATAATGTTAGTTATTCTAAAAGTGTTTGTTTTGTTTTATTTTTGGTAAAAGTAGCTTATTTCTACAGCCAATATAAAATTTTGCAAAAGTGGCGCAAATTTTTTTGGTGTTGTAAAGACTGTCAAAACACTGAATTTTTATTTTGTGCTTAAAATTGTGCTTTTTTCTGTTCCCGTACTTTTGTGTAATATGTTCTCTTAATGAGAAAAATTTATGCTTGCTCTCATTTTCACGAACTTTGCCCAAAAAGTAAAGAAACAGAGCTATTATATGTACAATGTCAAGCTTTGTTTACATTTTGTAAAAAATAAGTTAAAGGTAAAATATTTCTTTGAAATTTAAAATTAATAACATCAACACAAGGAATTAAAAATGCGTAAGCAATAAGTGGAACCACAATAAATTTGCAATACAGGTACGTTCTAAAGCAATTGTGTATATTTTATTAACAAAAAAGTCCCTTTTTTATATTTTCAATAAATAATTTTGAGATTCACTCTAACTGTTACAAAAACAAAATACATAGTATTTTTCAGAAAAGGGATAACTAGCATAACTCTATGTCATGATGCGGTCATCTGTATGAATTCGCCTTGACATAAATATTACAAAATCACAGAGTAGAATGTGCCTTGTTATAAACAAACTTTATGAGGTAAATTTTACGGCGGCATGAAATAAATTAAATAACCCCCCAAAGTGTGGGGCCTTATTTCATATGTATACCATAACAACCCAATTGTGAACAAGAAATACACTTCTAACGAAATGAAATAACGCGCCAAACAGAAATGAAATAATACCGTAATTTTTAAGGGCTTATTTCATATGAAATGATACCCCAATTTCTAAAATGAAATAAGACCCCAATATGTATAATACAATAAATTGTACTGTTTTGGTTTGAAGATTCGCGCGATAGATAGCATGGTTGGGACTTCGGCCGGCAGCAAGAATTTTCTTCTCTATGTTTTAACAAACACCGGATCGCTTACTAAGGCTTATAAAATCGGCCTTGTTTCTGACCGAAGGCCGGCTACGCAGAGAAGCTTTAGTTAGCGAAGCCGGTGTTTGTTGTACCATAGTGGAAGAAATTCTTGCGCCCAAAAACGTTTTCGTTTATAAATTTAAATGCCCCAAAAAATATTAAGGGGCCTTCATAATTATTTTTTTCATATAAAATAATTTCCCAATTAAAAAAATGAAATAACCTCCAAAAAATCTTTGTTATTGTTCTCTGTGCAACCTTTTGGGGAGTTATTTAGTTTTGTTTGTGAGTTATTTCATGCCGCCAAATTTTTAACTCATATGATATTAGCTCTACAATGAAATTAGTTTTTATTCAAGTACCTTCTTTGCGACTGACTGTTGCTGCAACTGTTGGAATATGCCGAATCCGAAACTTTTGTATTGTGTGTTGATTCTGTTGATTCCCCTTCCATTTTGCTAGAAATTTGTCGATGTTCTTAATTTATCGCTCCAATATTTATTATTTTCTTTATTAAATTTTTTACTAAAAGTTCTCCAGAAATATTTATTTAAAATTTCATTCTTGTTCTCTCAAGTTAACACTTTTTTTGCGTACAAAATGTTTGAATATATTTTGAACAATACGAATATTTGTAAAAATCCGTTACATTTATCTGAAAAGAAAAAATTGAATTATTGCTTATTGACTTATGCAAGGCTTTTGCAAGGTATATTTACACAAGGTAGACTCATTTGGGAGTGTAGACATGCTGCTCTATAAAAGGAACCATTTTGTCAAAATTGTCTTCATATAAAACAAAAACAATTTAACGCACACATGTACAAATTTTGGCTCATATACACGCAATTTGACGTTGTGGTTCCAACTAGGGGTAAACAGCTGACAAACATATGGGCCAACGAGTTTACCTTGTGTAAATATACCTTGGGCTTTTGTTTCATTATTATTTTTTTTTTAATACAAGTTGTCGTTAACTTAGATACAAAGTTGGGAACAGAATAGTCGCTGTAGTACAACGTTACGAATAGCGCTGCAAGTTGTCAAATGTTGTAGTATTCGTTGCAGTTGAAGCGAAAAATTTTGAAATTTTGAACTTTGTTGCGCTACAGAGCATTCCTCAGCTTCAGCTGCTACTACAACTACTTTATTCTGTTCCAGGCCAAATTCTGTTAAAAGTAGTAAAATTCAAAAACATTTTCAACATCAAAAATCAGAACTTCATTTTATAAAATTTGTTCGATTTCAAATTGATTCGAATAATTTATCCAGAAAAAAACGGTAACTCGTAGCAGCGGAGAACATATGCCGGAAATCATACTTAAAAAATTATTGCCATTAAATTATCTACCAGATTATAATTCTCATGCATAAAAAAATTCCACAGTGTTTAAATAAATATTTACAAGGAACTTATACCATGTTAACACGGACAGAAATATTGGTGTTTCGCTCTCCCAATTCTGTTTTGCGCCCCAAACGTGATTAAAACAATATGTTTTGCTATACAAAATTTTTAGAGCGAAACAAACAGGTTGTTTCATTTTGAAACCATTGATCCCAACTTGTGCTTTTGGCACTATTTATGGTGCTTTTTGATGCCTCAAAACACCAAAATTTTATCCTTAGTGCCAAACTAAGAAAAAGCACTAACTTGATGCTTTTTCAATTTTTATTTTTTTTTGTACCATTTTTTAAAACTACGATTTTATAGATGATGATTTAGATGAGCTTTGCTATATGGGGTACAATTTTGAGAAGGCCGTACAGATTTTAAGATTTCAAATGATAAAAGAAAGTTGCATTCGTTTAACCAAAAACTTTATTTACAGGTTAGAACTAGGCTTCCTGGCAATTTGGAAATTTTACGAAAAGTTGCACTTTTTAGGGTTGACAACATATTTAGTAATCGTAATAAAAACGATGTATTTCGGTAAAATTTTTTTTAAAGATGTAGACATTGTTTCAAAAATAGAAAATGGCTTGAAAAATAATAGGAATTGTAAGGAAACATGCAGTCGGAAACCGCAAAGACCTCAAAAACAAAAAAAGCAGCCGTAGCTTGGTATAAACAAAGTGTTAAATAAATTAAAAACAGCTGACAGAAAATGCTTTTCTAACGAGCGTTGTGTAACCTGCCATTTTTCATGCGCTTTAAGCTACGGTCACACTTGGCAAATATTTGACCAAAAAGACGTGACCAACAGGCAACCTAATATATAATTTTCTTTAATTCTAATGTTTATTTTGATTTCTGTACCACATTTTACAAAAAACAGTTTTTTGCTTTGTCTAGCAGTATAATAGCTATATTTTGTGATTTTAAGACAATTTTAAATCTCACTTACTATTAACAAAAGTATTGGTTATGCTTATTTGGTCAAATGTTTAATAAATGTGACCGTAGCTTTAGTTTCCCCCGTGTTGTGCACTTCTACCTCTAGTGCTATTGCAAAAAGGTTTGACTAAGTATCAGAATGCAAACTTACAGGTTTTTTCTATTTAACACCTTATGTGTGTTCTTTATTCAGAAGCAAAATAATTGGATAATATAATACGCCAATTTTTTCATTAAACTTTGCACGATTTTAATTTAGATTTATTTAAACGATTTTAATTTAGATTTATTAAAATATAGGCTGTCATTAAGTTTTATAAACAATGATCGGTCAATGAAAATTTTCGATAATTGCAACAGGCCAGATTTTTTCGAGTTACGAAAATCGAGCTCGCACTGTATTACTTTAAAACTGTTTTATGGCCATTTCAAACTCAGCTGATGATGATCCAAATGATTTGGATGATATTATTTTTATTGAAGAAAATAATAATAATACATTTAAAAATGTTTATGTACAAAAGTAAATACATATATTTATTATTTTATCTTAAATGAAAATGGACCCCCCTCAACGCCGTCGCCTTTTTTTAAATTTTGGAGGTATATAATATTCGGCACAGCCGTATGCAACTTGTTTTGTGTTTAATTAAATTGTTAAAATGGCTTAGTGCTTTTTAACGATATTTTTTGCTCGAAATAGTGCTTTTTGCTCTTAAACAGTTGGCATCACTGTTTGAAACATGTTGCGAAACAGGAAAATTGTATTATCATTTTCAATTTTGATAGCAATTATTATTAGTTTATCTGAACTACCTCAAAAAAATCAAAACAAAATAAAAATTTATTTAAAATAAAATAAAGTGATAATATGTATAAAATAATAATATTTATAAAAGTATTAAGTAACAAGATTTTGTTTGTCGTGCTTAATTCCCAATTTTTATTCTTGATAAAAACACTGAAATTTATTGTTCAAGAATATCAAGACTAAAAATTGGGAATTAAGCACGACAAACAAAATCTTGTTAATTAAAAATTTTGTATTTCCAAAAATTACTCCGATAATAAACTGGCAAGTACACGGCTTAAAAAAAAAATAAACTGGCAATATGCTTTATTTTTTGCGAAAACAATAAAGCAAGTTGTTTTTGGTTTTTCTTAACCTACTTACAACTACAATTTATGTTGGAAGAATTCCAACCAATTGTAGTGGGGAATGTAAGAAAAGATAAACTTAACAGTTTTATTTGTTTAATATATTTAGTTTTTCTAAAATCTTGGGATGAAGTTTCCTGATGATCTGGCCTAAGCAACCAGTGAAATGCGCATAGGAATAGCTTATCCCATCAACAATAAATTTCAGTGTTTTTATCAAGAATAAAAATTGGGAATTAAGCACGACAAACAAAATATTGTTAATTAAAATTTTGTATTCCCAAAAATTACTTTGGTATTAAATAATATATTTTTAATTTTTACTTACTTTTATGTCTATTTTAAATAAAATCACACTAACAACACAAAAAAAATATGTCAAATGAAACAGGAATGAATCGTATGAACGGAATGCTTAGCAATCTAGTTTCAGAGAGCGAAACGAGTGGTTTATATCGTCGTATGAACATAGCATTAAGAGTTTGTGTGTGTAAAGGCCAAATCGCTATATTTTAAATAAAACCTTTTCTCGCAGTGCATTTCGAGAGACAAAATAAAAGCTTTATTATGAATGTGTCAGCCATACAATAGAACTCACGTGCAAAAACATTTGTCGCTGTCGCAGCGCAAACAATATTACAGTCAGTGTTACGACACCAACTAAGTATTTACAACAATCATCTAAACATATACATTGGGGTTCACAAACAATATCTATCAGAATGCTTGTTATCCAAGCAAACTCGAACACATTGACACTGTGCACATTTTAGTTTCATATGTCTGTTTCAATTTTACATACATACTTATGTAAAATTAGTTATGTGCTTAATTTTTACGAAAAAGTGGCAAATGATGGCAAATACATATTGTACAAGTCAAGGCGAATTTATACATTCGCCTTGGTACAAGTAATGAATATCACTTTTTTGGAGGTGATTTGGGTTTTTTTTAAAAGTCAGAATTTTTTTCATGGTTTTATTTCTGGCCATATGAAGCTAAATTGAAGCAAATTATACCACAACAAATATCTATATTTGCTACGGTTTAAGGCAAATTAAAATAATTTCCCAGTAAATTATGGACCGATTTTCACGACATTTTCTATTTCTGTAATTTAAAGCCTTATGGAACTACGAAAGACGAAATTCTGCTACAAAAGCAATATTTGTTGCGGATTTAGGCGTACTAAACTGTTTTCCGATAGGAGGTTTTATATGGGGCCTATGGAAAATTATGGACCGTTCTTCAACAATATAATTTCTAGCCATATATAACGATTTTGTGCAAAATCTTATAACAATCCGTGCATTATACCACAATTTATGTTAGTTTTTGTAACAAAACGATACATTTTTAGGGTACTAAACTGCTTAGGATAACTAGTAGAAGCAATTTGAGACTAACTTTGACCTTTTCTTAGAGAGTTTTTCGAAAGTGATCGTGTTTTCAGACGAACAGACAGACGAAAATGTCTAGATCGACTAGAAATGCTCAAAGCGGTAGATCTGAGATGAATAATAAAAAAGTTTCACACAGAATGACAAAGTTAGTATACCCTCGTTCACCACAAGTGGTGATGGAGGGCTTAAAAAAGTTTAAAGTAAAATAAGGACCAGCATCATATACATTTGGTATCAATATTAGAGTAGGAGTCGGAGTCGGAGCCGCACTTAAAAAAATTCAGCGGTTGGAGTCGGACTCTGAGTTAGAACTATTTTTTGACGACTCCACGGCCCTGTTTATACCCACACCGCAAAAGTGGAGAGGGTATTTTTCATGTTTGTAACACATTAAAATTTGGTGGTATAGGATCAAGTATACCGATCGGCCCAAAATCACTTTCTGAGTCGAATTAATGATGTCCGTGTGCATGTAAACCTTTTGCGCAAAGTAAAGGTCGTAATTTTGGAGATAATTTAATAAAATTTGGTGCATATTGGTACATCTAATTGGCATAAGGACTAAGCCTATTGAAAATGGGGCGAATCGATCC
The DNA here is from genome assembly GCA_963931875.1 of Pollenia griseotomentosa. Taxonomy (NCBI): domain Eukaryota; kingdom Metazoa; phylum Arthropoda; class Insecta; order Diptera; family Polleniidae; genus Pollenia; species Pollenia griseotomentosa. The sequence continues at coordinate 145,035,680 of OZ007563.1, read as the reverse complement.
ATAATTTCGCATAACCCCCATAAAAGCTTTTTTCCGCAATAGGGTCTTTGTGCCCATAAACCATCTTTTTATGTTGGTATTTCGATTTAATTTGGACCAAACTTGTTGTATTGCAATCAAAATCATCTTATCAAATTTCATTGGAATCGGTTCATATTTGACCATAGCTCCGATACAAATACTACTTCCGAAAATAGCTTTTAATGCCATAACTTCCTTATAAACGTTTGTATTAACATAAAAATTGACAATAAACTAGCCATAGGTTCCATATAAATCCCCATTCTTAATTATCATTTAGATGAAAATATCAACATAAATAATATTCGGCACAGAGAAGTTTTAAATAAATCTTAACCTCATAACATAATTTTGCTTAGGCGCGTCCATGATTGCCCATGGATCTCAAATGGGGTACACTAGCAAAAATTGCTTTTATATACTGTGGTGTAGGTCATCATATGGTCGGGCTTGACCGATTGTACTTTCTTGTTTTATTTTAATACAAATGTTTTCAATTGTTATATGAAAAAGGTTTTAAAATTAAAGTATGTGACGATTAACACAATAGCAAAATGTCTTCCTTTTATTAGCAAGTTGTGCGCAGAGGTTGCTTTGCTTAGCTTCCTGAATAGCTGATGGGTTTGTAACCCAATGTCTGAGAGAACATTAATTTGCTTTACAGGACAATGATTTTTGTAGTGTGCGAAATTATTCTTGTAGAAAGTATGATCAGAAAACCAGACTTCGCATCAAGCATCACATACAAATTTACAAATAGGATATAATTGAAATCGATATTCCGGAATAACTATCAATGAAAAAAGTGCCAGAATAGCTCTACAGCTGCAACGAGCATTAGTAAGTGCTAGTAATGCTCTAAATTTTATGTATCTAAAATATTTATTTTGTCAAAATATTTATAAGCTTGGGTCAATACATATGTATGTCGTTACCTAAAACGCAAAAGGCCCTAACTAACAAAAAAAATCCACTTTTTCATAAAATCTGTTGTTTTGCATCAACACAAATGTCCACAAACATTAGCGATTTTATTGACAAAAAACAAACGGCCCTACCTACAAAATATTATATGATAAACGCTAAAAGACGTAACAAGCAGTTTGTATAATATGCAACATTGTTAGTTGGAAAAACAACTGGTAGGTTTTACAAGAACGAAGTAGTTTACTTTAAGCAACCGTTAATTCGATTCTTTCAATTAGGTAAATATTTTTACCATAACAATAAAATATTTTTTCCTTTTTGATTTTTTATTGTAGATTTGTAGTCAAAAGTTTGGGTAAATGTTGTCATGATAATGATTTACCTTCCAAATATTTAAATTATAAATCTAATATGCACAAGTCAGTCCTATGAGATGAACAATCACGACATCGAATTTATCGATGATTTAATTTTTTAAATGCTAAAATATTTAATTTACGTTTATTCTTTTGTAACAAATCGATCTCAATTTATAATTACATTCTTAAAAATGTTTAATGATATATTTTTGTTTTGTTATTAAATTTTAATATGTTTATATTTTAAAAAGTTTTTAGCCACATTTCCCGTAAATTTAGGCATTTCATAGTCATAAAGTTTTGGCAACACTGATTATGTTCTTACCCAACAAACCTAAACGATTTAGAAAGAACTTGTAGCAAGCTTACTAACAAAAGCCTTAAGCTTAGAAAAGTGTAGTGATTACTATTATAAAAGGCTTATTAACAATTGTTTAATAATGAAAACTGAACCCTTGCGATAATGTTACTAGTCTATAATATAATGTAAGCTAAGAATTCTAACTATAGAATAAGCTTAGAGAAAAATACTTTTTCTAATCATGTTAATTAACAATGAACACTGAACTACAGTAGTGATTTTATTTATTAGAATTATTTGTTCTATTATTTTACATAATATATTTAGTAATTATTTTTGTTTTGTTTACCCACATATTTCTTGCGGGACTCTTGTCTGTTTTTGGCAAACTGAAAGAAAGATTCTGTGCTTTTTACAAATTCGTCCTCTCCTACTCCAATAGAAATTGCAGAATCTGTAAAAATTAAAAAGTAAATGAATATGTTAATGCATACAATATATGAAATACTTTACTTCTTATAGCTCTAGCTACACTCAGGTTACGCGCACTATTGTTTTCAGCCGTTCCCTTCCAGCATAAATGCTCTGCCAGCTCAGCTGTCAATAATTTACGCCAACAGTTTTTGATATAATTAGTGTTTTTTGCTACCGTAAGCAGCTCAAAATATTCATCATTTGAAGAACCAATCTCAATAAAGCTGGCTGCAAATTCACTTGCATTGCTTCTCTTTCTTTTATTAGTATTTAAAAGTAATTCAACAACTTCTTTCGATTCTTTACGAACACTCTGTTTAAATTTATATGGCATATTAACAAAATGTTTTTTTAATTATATATTATTTAATTACTTTTTTTAAATTGGGCACTGTTTAAAACACTTTAAATCACTTCACTCTTTAAGCAAAACACAAAGACTGAAAACTTTAACTTATTATACAAAATGTATGCACGCATCAAATAACGGGACATCATTCTCAAAAACACTTACAAAACTATAGCGAGAATAAGTCATTTGCAATCATATTGGTTGTAACGATGTAGGAAATCTCTTATGATAAACTTATTCTACAACTTATTTAAATTTTGCTCTGTTTTGGTTTGTTGGGTAATGTTTAGCAAGAGGGTGAACTAATACATAAACATACGTGGAGTCGCAGAACAAAACGTACTTTTTCGTACTTTTTGACAAATGTTTTTTTGCAATTTTTTAATATTTCTGTTAAAATCTTCTAGAAAGTGTAGTAAGCATATTTTTTTTTTAACCAAGAAAATGGGTTATAAAACAAAACTTACGTAATGATGAATGAAGAGACCAGAAAACACATCTTCTAAAGTGGAGAAATCGAAGGTGTGCATTCGATCAAACAAATATTTAAGGGTCACAATGCTTACTTCCGAGTAAGGTTGCCAGAAAACAAAATTCAAAAAACTGGACAATGAAAAAAATTCACCTGTAGCTCGTTTCTGTATTTCTCGCATCGTAAAATTTCTTACATGAAGTGTGAAACAAAAAATTCCATCGTTTCTCGATTTATGAGATAAAAGTGTTTCTGTATTTGAATGCGAAAACAGACACAACAAATTCTGTTTATACTGGAATATTTAAAGTAATTAAGTGTCAAATAAAAGCGAAACGTCAACAAAAGAAATAAATATAATAAAAACAGGGCTGCCAGATTTGACGAGTTATCGTCATCTTGACGATTTTTTGTTCCGATATTAACAAAGTGACGTTTTGATGATTTTTTATAAAAAAGTGACGAAAGCAAAAACAAAATCAAAAATATTTTATAATTTTGTTGTTACTTTCTATAGAAATTCATCTTGAATTTTTAAATTTCAAACACTTCTATTTTGTGGCGTTGAAAATTGAAAAACAAAAAATAATATGAATGTCTGTAGAAAGCAATAACAAATTTATAAAATATTTTTGATTTTATTTTTGCTTTTAATGAAATTGTTGGCGTTGCGTTTTACACTATAAGCCCCTTAGTCTTCGAAATAAGATAATTGTAAATATTTTTATATGTTTGTTTATTAGAAAAAAAGATATCTTTAGAAACAAGGCTGCTTAAATTTTTATATTTATCCCTATTGTGAAAATTGTCCTCGAAATTGTTTGTTTCTTCCCTAAAAAATGTTTTGGCAAAAGCAAAATTTCGAGGGAAAGTAATGGACCGACTTGGCTTATTTTGAACATTTAATACTTCTTATATACATATACAAAATATGACTGATATTTGATATTCTTATCTTATATGTACACTTTTGTGCCAAAACCATTATTCCGGCAAGAAAGAAATTTGTTTGTCTCCCAGTAAAAACTTTTTCAAAATGGATAGCTTCTTTCACTCGTTATTAAGTAGCTTTCTTCCATAAGAACTTCGATAACTACTTTTTTCTGGATGTTATTAAGATAAAAAAAATGATTTTGTTCTTTTTGGCACAAACCTTGTAAAATTCATTAGTTTTTCAGTAGAATTGTATGTAGTGCTTTTATGTGTTTCTGATTACTTAACATATTATTTTGTAGGCGAAGATTTTACTGGGTATTTAACCCGTTTATTTATGAACCGATTTTTTTAATTTTAACTACAAGGTATTCTACTAAGTCTATTTCAGGTAAAAAAGAAAAAGATTATAGGAATAGGTAAATTAAAGATTTATATCTCAATTATTAAATAATAATTATTAAATACCCATGAACTTTAACTATGTTTTTGTTTGATTATTTTTTAATAAAAGTCGAAAGAAATTTGTTTAAAATTGATTTAAAATTGCACGATTTTTAAAACAAAAAAGACGATCTTTTTTATTTTTTTCTCAGGAAATTGACGATTTTGACACAAATTTATCTGGCAGCACTGATTAAAACCAAAACAAGAAAAGGCTAACAAAAATTTAAACTAACAAAATATAACAATTGTTTTTTGATTATTTTCATCATATAAATTATGCATTTATCATTTATATTCCTTCTATTTTTTTATTTATTTAAAAAAAATAGTATATAAACATATTTTAAATTCAAAATATCTACATTTTGTTTTTCTCGCCACCAATTTCAAATGTGACTTATTTTGACAGTTCTTGAAAGAAACTTTTCGCAAAATATTGTTATAGAAACACTTTTCCTCGCATCCTTCCAATAATTGCTGGAAAATTATTTAAATGACAGATAATTCTCGCAAAAAAAAGATACAGAAACACTTGTGTGAGAAAAACCATTTTTTGTTTCATTTCACACTATTTTTGTTGCATTTCACACGTTTCATGCGAAGAGTTTTACGATGTGAGATATACAGAAACGGGCTACTGGGCATTGAAAAAATTACTTGACAATTAAAAAAGTGTATTTTACTTGTATTGGGTGATTTTTTAAGAGCTATAGGAAAGTTAAAAAAAAACACATACAATTCAGAAAAATTCAAGAAATCTTTATTTGAATCGATAGTACGGTCTATATAATTTAATGTTTGAAAATTATTTCATGCAAATGTTGACCGTGACTGCATCTCAAATGGTCCATCCGCTAAGTCCAATTTTGGCATACTCTTTCCAACATTTCGGCCAGTATCTCATGAATAAATGCTTCAATGTTGTCTTCCAATGCGTCAATTGAAGCGGGCATGTGTGTATAGACATGAGCTTTAACATAGCCCCACAAAAAATAGTCTAAAGGCGTTAAATCGCACGATCTAGGCGGCCAATTGACCGGTCCCGAACGTGAAATAAAATGTTCACCGAACTCGCCTCTCAATAAGTCCATTGTTAAGCGTGCTGTGTGGCATGTGTCACCGTCTTGTTGAAACCACATGTCATGCAAGTCAAGCTCTTGCATTTTGGGCAAAAAAAAGTTGGATATCATCTCACGGTAGCGCTCACCATTCACAGTTACGTTACGATTCGCATCATCTTTGAAGATGTACGGTCCAATGATGCCACCAGCCCATAAACCGCACCAAACTGTGACTTTTTCTGGATGCATTGGTAGCTCTTGCAATGCTTCTGGCTGATCTTCACTCCAAAATCGACAATTCTGCTTATTAACGTACCCATTGAGCCAAAAATGAGCTTCGTCGCTGAACACAATTTTTCGATAAAAAAGTGGATCGCATTTTGGTAATAAAATTCAATCATTTGCAAGCATTGTTCGTTTGTGAGACGATTCATTGTTAAATTATAGACCAAACTGAAGATGTTTGACAGTGAAACAAAACACGAAACGTTCGTCAGCTGTTTAAACCAGTGTTGCCAAAAAGATAATAGCTAAAAAAATTACCCGATATATAGTTTTTTTTTTAAAGAGACAATTTAAATTCGGTTTTAAGCGGCCCATACACTTGCAATATTATTGTATATGATATTCGCCATATTATTTCCATTTTGTCCTAAATTATGCAATAAGACGCACAATGGTTTCATTCATTCAACAAAAAGGTGAACATAACCTATAGGAATAACATAAACAGCATTGTACAATGTTGCCAACACATTTCACTTTCTTTTCCTTGTGCAATAAAAATCAAAAGTCTTTTGATTGTTGCCAATATATTGTGCCACCTTCAAATATCACATTCACATTGGCGATATAATTGTCAATACGTAAAATTGAACAATTTTATTGCTAGTGTATGAGCCGCTTTACAGCATATTACATATCGTCACCTAAAATCTAAAGGGCCATAAATAACAAAATAATTTCAAATCGATTGTTTGATTGGGTATAGTGTACTTTGGGTTATTACATCATAATTAATCTAAATTTAAAGTCTTTTGGTCTTAAGGTGACGATATATAAAAATAAAATTATTTTTTCTTATTAAAGAATTTTTGTTTACTGGAAAAATTGTATTTGAGCTGATAACTGGACAAGACCCAAAAAAAACTGGACAATCCAGGCCATTCCTGGCCGTCTGGCAACCCTGCTTTCGAGGCACTATGTGAGTCTATAATTAAAATATTTTCTTTTAGAACCCAATTTCCGATAGTAAATTTTTTCGCGGCAAAATTTTCCATCCTTCGCTGCTTATGGCTTCAAACTTTCAATTATGCTAGATATTATGACGGGATCTGACAGGATAGTATAACAAATATCTACTAGATTCAAAATTTTTTTTTTAAATTTAAATCTAACGTGATGTTACCTTGAAAGGTACCTTAACCCGAATTTTCCCGGCTTATGAAATAATCATCCGATTGTTATTATATTTGATTCACTGCATGTCTAAAAAGATTACTGGAACTTTGAGAAAATAGGTGTCGTCATGTGACGACGCTATTAAAAAAAAGATAAAAAAAGTTTCTGTGATTTAAGATGTTTTTCCTCCTAGCTTCCAAATGATTTCGTTTTGCTTTTTTTCATGCCTTTTTTGTTGTCTTGTTGTTCGGTGTTTGTTGAAAGCTCTTAATTGGTTCTTCGTATTTCAGCAGGTGCGAGAAGTTTGTTTCGCGACTAAAGGCCTAACCATAATATGCATAGCCTTGCTTAAATTACTGTCAAAAATTAACAAAAAGTCTCTCAAATGTATTTAAAAAAACAAAATAAAACAAAATCAAGTTTTCTCGTCATTTCTTTCTATCATTTTCGTAACATCAACGTGAAAAAAGTGACTACTCGCTCATTCACTTCTTGTAGGGAAGTTTCCTTAAGTTCAATATGGTTTGCCTCATATAATTAACATGTATTCGCACATTTGCTTAAGCCAACCTAAGCATATTATGGTTGGGCCTTAACAATTAATATTTCCTTCAATTTCCTCATTTGAATCTCCGTCAGTCAAGACGTCAACATCTGGATGTTCGATGTAAAACTCGTTTGATTCAATTTTTTTCGTCTAAAATACCCAAAATGTCCACGACACAAAAAAAATTACCGATAAAAAACCGAAAACAAAGAAAAAGTTCAAATCAGATAGTACTCGTTTTATCATAGTGTCTTCGTTTGGCGACAACCAAATATATCCTCAAAAAAATTATATTTCTTCTACAACTCGAATAGAGATTTTTAACAAGAATCTTGTAAACTTATATTAATTTTTATTTTATTTTACTTTTTGGGCACATTACTTTCACTTTCACTTACATTCTAGCCGAACTCATAACTCTAAACTTTTTCAAAAACTATCACAATAAACAATTTACCACACACGAACTTTTTGAATCATAACGCTGAACTAATTTTTTATGCAATAAAGTATGGCTTACTTTATTATCTGATATTTTAAAATAAAAAAAAAAAAAAAAAAATATTAAAAAAGACTATTCCAGCACAAGTTCAAAGTACATACTCTTAAAGTTTTTGCGTTGACAAATTTTACAAAAGTTTACATTCTCCTATTCAATGAACAGTTCTTTTTCACATTTGATTTTAACTTTTACTGAAATTCAGGAAAAAAGAACTTAATTTGGCCAGCTAGATTGAATAAATACCTACGTATATGTGCGCTGCTTAGGCCGGGTTTTTGGGATGTGGATTAGGTTTTAACTTAGTTTAACGTAGTCTAAAACTCGGATTTTGATTCATTAAAGATCAACATTTTGAGAAAACTAAGCTGTTCCCTTAACATTTTGTATGTATCTCTACTTGGTAATGGCTGCACAAATCTGTTTTAACAAATTAACTAAACCTAGTTTAACTGAGATCTCAAAAATCCATCAAAGCAAAGATTGTCGTTAATGTTCCAATGTAGTCGTTAATGCAGTAAATATATTTCTTTTCAGGATAAATAATTAATTTTTTCCAAAAATCTTCCGAAATAAGCAAAAGCTGATTTATCAAACAGAAAGCTTGAAAAACTATTAGCTAGGCAATTAATGTGTATATTATTACAATAAAAACGTTTTTAAACTCAAGAAATTATAAGAAATTTTGGGAAGGGGTCAAACAGGGAAAATTCAATTCAAATTTAATATTTTTTTAGATTTTTTTTTACCGTTTAAGGAAACTTTGATGAAAAATTTCAATTATTTTGAAATAAAAACGAAAATGCTTTAAGGTTTTGCCTGTGTTTGTGCTTTAAATTGCACTTGAGGTTCTTATTAATAATAACAAATTTGCAATTAAATATTTTTTTAATTCTCTATTAAAAAATTATTCTCATCTTTTGGTCTTGCGACAACTTTACGCTAAATCAATTTGTTTTTGTTTTACCTTTAAAAAACTGTTTGAACTTTTCTATACTAATTGTGAGCTTTTGTTTCTTTTGTTTGTAAAAATATTAATATATATTTTTTATTTGTTTAAAATTTTTTGCTCATTTTGCAATTTTTTTTATTTTTAATTGGCTTGGCAATTATTTTTTTTTGTAATTGAAATTATTTATGTTGCACTCGATATTTATACACTGTATTATAATATTTTATTTTTAAAACTTTCTATCTGTTTATTTAATATTTCTTTTAGTATCTTAAAAACCGACTTATCTGCGGCAGTCTTATACGAATACTGAATGTTTGATTCTTGGAGCGAATGGTTAGTAGCTGTTATTCAGTTGTCTGTTTTTGCTGCCAGCTTTAATATGAAATACAAAAAGCTTGCAAATTTTATTGTAGTTAGATGTAAATATTCTCTGGTTTGATGAGGTTGTGCAGAAAGTTCTGGCTTTGCAAACATGATTTTTTAAATTATACATATACAAAAACTTTTTACACAATCACACTCACACTCACCTTATTTCTCTCAGATTTTTGTACGTTTTCTTTGGAACACAAACACAATAAATTTATTTATTTTTTTGGTTTAAGTGCGAGAATAAAGTTTTCTATTCGATTTATTATCATAATCCAGTTGCTTCTGACAGCGTTGTCAACTTTTAAAATTTTTCAAAAACGCAACAAAATCGAAAAAAACGCATATTTATTTATTTGCTATGGCGAAATGCAGTAACTTTCAAGTCCCAAGAAAAAAATTAAATTAGTCCCAAAAAATGTTCATACAAATGTGGGAGTAATTTTATTATGAAATATCACTCTAGGTTTTATTTCATAATGAAAAAAATACCCAATTGAAATAAGTCCCAAAAGAATTTAACATGGGAGTTATTTCATGTTATTTTGTTTTTTGGTGTTATTTAATTTGCTGTGTAAGCTATTTAATTTATTGTGGGAGTTGTTAAATTTCAATTTCTTTAAATTTTTTAACATTTTCCATTTGTATTTGCTAGTTTTTTGCTAGATTTCCTGAAATGTTATCACCATTTTTTGTATACAATATCGATTTGATCTGGGAGTTCTTTAATTTTTTAATGGGCCTTATTTTATTATTTTTCGTTGGACTGTTTTTGGGAGTTATTTAATTTATTTCTTTGGGTGTAATTTTATTATGAAATATCGCTGAAAAATTGGGATTTTTTCATTTTTGATTTGGGAATTATTTTTCTTTTTTGGGGATTTATTTGTTTTTTCCAGTTTGGGGCCATGGGCCAATTAGAAGGTCTGCGCAAAACTACAACAATGCAACAACGCTTTTTGTTTGTGTAAAACATGTTAAAGACGTCGAATAAAAATGCATTTGTTTGTGTAAAAAATGGTACAGATGTAAAAAACAACTGTTTTCCCTTACAACGACAATTAAAGTTGACAAAAAATCAACCAATTGTAGTCAGGATTGTAAGAAAAGATAAACTCACTGTTTGTTGTTGGTGTTTTGTTTAACCCAGGAAGGTTACTCTTCATTTTAGTACATTACAGTACAGTACTCTTCGTCGGATCGACGAACGAATATTTTTATCGGAACGATTTTTGAAGTAAAAAAAATCAAAGATCTAAAACAGGGGTTTTAATAAAAAATAAAAAAAAAAAAATAAAATATGAATTTTCATACAATCAATTTTCTTTACAATAAACATATCGTCGGGTTAGAGTGTAAACCTGCTAAATCCACTTTTAAAGAAAATTGAGATTTTAATGCCGTATGGTAGAGAAAGATATTCCTCGTCGACCAGCATGTAGTTTTTCTTCAATTTGAGTCCTGAAGTGTGTCAAATCAACAATATTTTTGGTTTTCCTCTCAAGCAGCAAATAGGAAAAATAAAAAGTTTTTTGTCTCTCCTGTAAAATTTGTTAAAAGGGAGTTAGCAGGTTTACACTCTAAGCCGACGATATGCTTAAAATACAAATTTGACGCTCATGCATTTTTGTCTTCATATAGGTTATTAAAACAAAAAATCTCAATAATAACAGTTGTGTCAGCAATTGCACGAGTTCGGTGCAAGAAAATGTCGCTCCAAACAAAAAGTTAAAGAAGAGAATCAAAAACAAAATAAGCAAGTTGAGATTTTTTCCAGCACTTTATCAAGTATTTAACAAGTAAGCAAGTACGTCGGCAAAGCCCGACCATATTATAAATCTACACCACAGTACTTAAAACCAAATTACACTGAACCAAATATCATCGGTTATATTAACAAAAAAATTTAGTAAACCTTCAACTAAAAAAATTGTCAAATCAACTTAATTTTTCCTCAAATATAATCAAAACTTTTTCAACTACAAAAATTTTCTTTAAATCAACACAATAGTTTTCGTTTAACAATTTTGTAATTGAAATTATTTCACGAAATATGAATAAAATTTTGTTAAAAGAGTAGAATTCTGTTATATACACAAAAATTTTGTTAAAATAGTTGTAAACCAGTAGTAACACAATGTTTTGAAAACAACACATACAAATATTTGAACAGGAATTTAATACAGGAATTTAATTTGAGTACTTAATCCGTTTATTTAACTAAATTTTGTTAATTTAATTCCTCAAGGGTGTATTTTTGAATACAAATTCGTTAAAATTTCGTTAAAGTAAGAAGAAGAAATTTTTTAGTAACTTTGAGAAATAAATATTAGTTTATATGATGAATTTTGTGTAAGTGTAAGTGTATGTATAGCTGAAGAAATTTCGTTAAAATTAACTTATTTGTTTTAGCAAAATCGAATAGAATTTTTCAAAATGACTAACGGAATCTAAAATTGAATAAAGTTATGCAGAATTGAAGAAATTTCGTTCGTTCTGAGTCAGAATAAATGACAAAATTTAATGAATAGTATGAAATGGGAATGTAGCACATTTAAACGAAGCCTTGTTAATTAAATTTTTGAATCCCAAGAAAATCTTTGATAACTAATATGCATGTGGCAGTGTAAATAAAACTGAACTGGCAAAATAAAATAAAGTAATTTGTTTTTATTTTTGTTTTTTCTTTTCCCACTTACAACTACATTTAGAGTTGACAAAAAATCAACCAATTGTAGCCGGGACTGTAAGAAAAGATAAACTCACTGTTTATTGTTGTTGTTTTTGTTTAAGCTTTGATATTGTTACAGGTAAGACTGTGGCTTATAGTTCTTATTCGCTTAACAGTTTTATATGTGTAATATCATTAGTTTTTCTAAAATCTTTGGATGAAGTTTCCTGACGATCTGGCCTAAGCAACCAGTGAAATGCGCATAGGAATAGCTTATCCCTTCAACAATAAATTTCAGTTTATCAATAGTATGAAATGGGAATGTAGCACATTTAAACAAAACCTTGTTAATTAAATTTTTGAATCCCAAGAAAAACTTTGAAAATACAAATGACTCTTATGATTTTAAAAATATATGTATCTTAAACTTATATAAATAATGAAATCCAAAATAAAATGTTCACGGAGAACATAGGGCGTTAACGAATTCTGTCGATCTTTTTCTATTTCTTGTAAGTAATTTAATTTCGTTTCATGTAAGACGAGCAGCTTCATGTTCTTTTCTGATGGACCGGATCTAGGAATTATGTGGTCGACGAGGCTGATGTTGACCTTGAGGATTCCAGGCAGCTCTTTCAATATCAGTTGATAAACGTCGTTTGTCAGTTTCAATAGGGCAGCAATGTGCCTGATTCTAAAGAGTTCATCATCAATACGATTTCCGTATGACGTTCTAAAATCCCAATTTCTCATATTAGCTCGAAATGTCAACCATTATTAGCAAAACACTAACAAATCAAAACAAATAAGCCCGAACTGTCAAAATCAGATGCCGTTTCGACACCACCTGTAGTTAATTCGCCTTGTTTCAGAGATATCGAAGAATTTTTGAAGAAACAATTTACACAATTTACTGAGAAAACTGAATATCGATTTTCATACAAAAATAACGTTTCTTTTTTGCATGGAAATCGATATTCATTTTTCTCAGTAAATTGTGAATAAAATCAAAAGTTGTGCACCGATTTCAATAAAACAAAACTTATTTCATTCGAAATTATGTTAAGCTAAATGTTTTCCGACGAAAACTGTGATTTTTGTCGCGTTTTTATTTTTCATGAATTTTTAAAAAACAAAAATTGTTTAGTTTTTTCAAAATTCCCCTATTGTTTCTTCAAAAATTCTACGAAATCTCTGAAACTACAGGGCAAAGTTTAAAAACAATGTAAGCACGGCTTAAAGATAATATTGTTGCCGAGTTTCGGATTTTTTTTTACTGAATATGGTCAACCGTTTTTAAGTTATTCCAATATATGTAAAGAAAGTGCCTTAATTTTGGACATAACGGTATATCTCGAAAACTAGAGCTGATAGAAAAAAAATGGAAATCAGATTTGATTTGAGATTAGTAAAAATTTGCAATCAAATTCCAGACCGCAAACTTACTGTTCCGCTGTGTAATAGTAGCATTCTTAAAAAAAATTTTTCATGAAAATTCAAATTCGGATGTTTTTACTAAATATGCCGTTATTTCTTTGTCCGAGGATAACAATTTTACGCTTACTAAGTTTGAAACAAAATATTATTTAAGATACATGTTAAAAAAAAATTTAAAATTTTTTTTATTGCCTTAATGAAGCGAATTAAAATGGTGCATTTTGAAAAAACATAAAAAAACACTTTTTTCAAGTTTATAGTCCTGTAACTCAGTAAATCTTTGTCCGATTGACACATGTTCTGAAAGAGAAAAGAGATATCTATGCAAAATGTTTTGTACAATTCAGTTGAACAGTTCTCGAGATTTTTCGAAATACCTAAAACAACTGAGAAAAATACGATTTTCGCGAAAACGCTTCTTGAGAAAAATAAATGAATGCCATATTCATGATCAGCACCCCCGATAGTGTTACTGGTTTGGCGCATATAATGGTGAAATTACCATGATATGCGCCAAACCAATAATGAGCTGACGATAAACTAAATTTTTTAGTTAATTTGAATAATGATTTGTTAAATTTAATAAATAAGATATGGGCATTTCCCCAGAATGGTCTACCAGAATGAAAAAATAAAATGTTGATAATCATCGCCTTTTATTGTTTATTATTATAAAAAAATCTATGTTGTTATAAAAGAATGGTTTCATAGCATATCTCAGCTATTTTACTTAAGAAAATTGCGCTGGAAACTGGAAAATTTTATATTTTCTTATATTTTCTACTTCTAAAGACATTTTTATTTACTTATTTTACATGCAAAAAATATGTTATGTTTACACTATTTCTTCATGATCTCTCCATTACAATCAATTGTAAATTGAGTATTAAGTTGCTTGTTAAGGAAATTTGAAGATATTTATGGGAATCTGCATGGTGATAATAATAAAAAAACATATGGAAAAATCGTACGTTCGCGACCGGTACATAAGCCAATTAAACAAGAACCAAAAGAGATATTTTATTTTGTAAATACTGTATGGAGACCTTCATTAATACACTTTTGAAATAAATTAATCACTTTTGAATATCCCGTTCCATTACGCAGATTTTTACATTTCACTACGTCAGCCAAAGTTGACTTCTATTTTGCGTACGTTCGTGACCACATGTTTATAACTATTATTATGAAAACTTAAACTCGATGAAATCCATCTTTTGCACTGAACATACATCTACCCAAATGCTATCGAATCGCAAAAAAAATGCTAGGAAAAGTTTTGTTTTCTATATTATTTGTACATCAAAAGCGTACGAACGTACGTTCGCGACCCCAGGAAATGCCCATATTCAAAATAACTACATTAATTAGTTAATTTTGTTATCAATTTAACTAATAAGGTAAAAGTTAAATCGAAGAAATTTCTTCTTTATATATTTACCAAATTTTTCTTTATTTACGAAAAACGTCTGTAGACTTGAATAAACAATTTGTAAGTTGTTGAATAACCTATATTTCTTAAATGTTACACCCCATTTTGCAGTATTTATGTAAACTTTTGGTTCAGTATATCGAAAGTGTACCCTATTTAGGACCCAGGAGCAATCATAAGCCCGCCAGAGCAAAATTATATTTTGAGGTTAAGAAACATGTTCGTTTGCCTTTAACTGATTTAAGGAAGGCGGTTTATATGGGACCTATGGTTAATTTTGGAACTTTTTAAAAAGCACTAAAAACGGTGCAAAAAACATAAAGTTGACAACCCTGCTTCAAAGTCGATAATTCTGTTAACGGCACTCTCATACAATTCCAGCTGAACCGCACGAGTATCAACATGTGCTCTGTAAAATGTGTATTAGGATGGCACTAAAAATATGCAAAAATGTTCTTAATAAAATTGCATGTTATATAAATTATTTTAGAACAATTGTGATTTTATTTTATTTTTATAAGTTGCTATAACGTAGTTCAGACTTTTGGCTTTAAATTCTTTCAATAATTTTGTAATTCCTTCACTTCAGAATGAAAGGGTTTAAATCTGTGAACTTGTTGTTTCTACAATATTGTTCTATGACCCCATATAGTATTTACTTAAAATACTCTTAATACCTACATTCTTATGAATAAAGTAATTGATTAAACGATGTTCGCCTGTTCCCAAAAACTATTAACGGATTTCTTTAAATCAACTACAGAGTTCTTGATTAAAGTACGAATAATTCTAGTGCGAAATAATAAAACTAATCCGCAATGGTATTGACTTTAGCAAAAGTGAGAAAAAAATTCATCGCAAACTTGCTTGGTTCAAGAATTTATAAGTTGGGTTAATCCCGAATTTGTACTTGAAATAATCAGAAAGTTGATTGGTTTGATTCTTACCTAAACACTTACCCCATAGAACCAGAGAGGGAGAGTTTACAGAAGAACTCACAATTGTAAGACACCATCAGCATGCCCGATTTCGTTTACGTTATAATTCTACTTAAAAAATTTTATGTATTATACTAAATAATTTTAACAAATATAATTCGGGAATTTTCGCTTCTTATTTTACCTTTTAAACATGAAAATAAAGTTTGTTTTTTTTTTCTTGTAGTGTTGTTGTTTCCACAACAAAACTTTTACAAACATACGCGCATTAACGAATATGGAATAAAAAGTGGCACGACCAAAGAAAAGTTTAAGCTTTTATTTATTGAATTTAAGAATTTTATACTTATTTTGAGAAATTCCGGGATTTGTTTTCGAAGGCAATTCCATTTTGAAATGTTAAGTACGATTCGTACTAAAAGTTAGTCAAAAAACTTGATTTTAATATAAGTTTTTTCTTTCTCTATAGAGAACTTAATTAAACATTTTGCATCTTGCTGCATAAATAAAAATCCAATATAAAGCTGGGATCACACGATTGCCGCAAATGCACCAATATGACACAATTTTTATTGTGCTTTATTGACGCACAATAATGAAATTGGACCAATAAAATATTCTGAAATCACACGATTGCCCTGTTTTAAACAAATTTAATTGCCGCTAGTTGGTGCAAAGCGAAATGGTTACAACAATTGCCGCAGCACAGTCACACGATTGTTCTTACTTGACAACTGCGAAAACAGCTGTTGTGGTAGCTTTTTTATTTAATTGAAAGTTCTTGTTGGTTTGTTATTAATTAAATAAAATTAAATATGTATTATATATGTACTATGTACTTAAACAAATTTTTGTTGAATATTTTTATTTAAATTTTTTAAGAAATTCCAAAAACTAATGGCGATTTCTATTCTGCGAAAAAAATTCTACAGTATATGCATATAACACTTTTTCATGTTACCTATAATCACTCGAAGTGTTACATGTTGTACAACTTCAATCGAACAGAATTAGCTGCCTTTATTTACAACTATTACACTTTTATTATTAATGTAGTTCATTAGCGATTTTTAAAACTATTCGACTATTTGCTGCACACTTACTTTACGGTTTGGAATCAGACATTGACATCACTTATTGCTTGAACAAATTTAAAACGATAATAAATACATAGAATTTTCCACCAAAATAAAAAAACGATTTAATTCAAAATGGAGTATGCCGTCAAAGAATATTTAGATGTAGAATTCTTTTGACAAAACTTTTAAAATAGTATGACAAACAAAATAAAATATTGGTTGTAAGAACAAAGTAGTAAGTACCAAAGTTGTAAAACAGGGCAGTATGAACCCTTAAGTAAAAGTAAGGGTAAAACATGTAACATGTTTTGCATGTTTTTCATCAACATTTTCACAAAAGAACTTGAAAATTTTTCCCACAGTTGTATTTTTTGTACAAACGAACACAAAATGTAGAACATGTAACATTAATGCAACATTTTTCTCAGAAAAGAAATCGCCATAAGTCCGTTCAACAATTTCGTATGTTAAAGCCCTTATGACACTACATTTTTAATGCATTGTTCAAGTTTTGGTGAGCAGTACAAATATAATGTAATACAAAAATTTACCAAGTGCAAAGAGTTAAGCTGTATTAAGATAAATGGCAAACCGTCAAAAATTATACTAAAGCTATCGATAAAAAATGAAGTTATGTCAAAAAAAATGTAAAATTGATTAACTTAAAATTGACATTTCCAGCTTGAAATATTAAAAGTGTTGCTGAAGCAGCGGTTTATGGGCAAATTCAGCGATTTACCGCTTTCTGTTTTTAGGTTTCTCATAAACAAAGAGTTGGCAACATTTAATAAAATAAACAAAACAGGGATGGCTAAATTGTTTCAATTGTACTTTTTTGTTGATACTTTTTAAACTAAGATTTATAATACCTTTTTTTGGTGTTTTTTATGAACATAAATAAAATTAATTTCAACTAAAAAAAATCTTTTAGTACAATTAGGGTAAAAAAGTAAAAGTTTTAAAGGTTGTTGGTACAATTTTAAAAATTCTCAACGCCATCCCTGAAACAAAACCATAACAAGAGAAAATTTCGAATCGAAAAAGTACTCGATCACGACTGCCAGAATCAGGTCCCATGATATTTCACTTTATTGTGAATAAAATCAATACTTATTCAGCGATTTTCATTAAATAAAGTTTGTTTTATTTGGAATATATGTAGTTTTAAGAAAATTTTATAAAAATAGTGGGTTTTATAAATTTTTTTTTTCATCATTGCGGTTTGAATTTTTCCGAAACCGTTGAGTATATAAAAAAGTTATATTACCACGTCGTAATGAAAATTTAATTTAAAGTTATTAAGCGTTTCTTGTAATAAAATTGAATAACCTCTTCCTAAGTTATGATAAAATCGGTGCAACAGCCGCTTCAACAACCACAATTAAAAAAAAATAATTATTTATAGAATTTTAAATTTCGGCAGAAACTGCCGTATTTTATACTAAAACCCACGAAAATTTTCAATTTATTGGTTTTCTTAAAAAACAATATGGCACTTAATATGTCAAATGTTATTGTTTACATTTGTTTGCAACTAAGCAAATATTTTACTCATGGTTTTATTAATGCAAACGAAGTAAAATAGATAAAATTCCAAATACGTACATTTTGAGGTAGTGTTGTGCAAATTTGTGTATTTTTGCACGCATTTGCATCGTTTGCACAATTTGCACTACCCGTCGTGATTTCCCTTTATTAAACCATGTAACAATTTTTTTAATATTTATTGAGATTCTATAATCGATCATTATATGAACATACCAGTAGCCCGTTTCTGTATATCTCGCATCGTAAAACTCTTCGCATGAAACGTGTGAATTGCAACAAAAATAGTGTGAAATGAAACAAAAGATGGTTTTTCTCACACAAGTGTTTCTGTATCTTTTTTTTGCGAGAATTATCTGTCATTTAAATAATTTTCCAGCAATTATTGGAAGGATGCGTGAAAAAGTGTTTCTATAACAATATTTTGCGAAAAGTTTCTTTCAAGAACTGTCAAAATAAGTCACATTTGAAATTGGTGGCGAGAAAAACAAAATATAGATATTTTGAATTTAAAATATGTTTATATACTATTTTTTTTAAATAAATAAAAAAATAGAAGGAATATAAATGATAAATGCATAATTTATATGATGAAAATAAACAAAAAACAATTGTTATATTTTGTTAGTTTAATTTTTTTTTAGCTTTTTCTTGTTTTGGTTTTAATCAGTGCTGCCAGATAAATTTGTGTCAAAATCGTCAATTTCCTGAGAAAAAAATAAAAAAGATCGTCCTTTTTGTTTTAAAAATCGTGCAATTTAAAATCAATTTTAAACAAATTTGTTTCGACTTTTATTAAAAAATAATCAAACAAAAACATAGTTAAAGTTCATGGGTATTTAATAATTATTATTTAATAATTGAGATATAAATCTTTAATTTACCTATTCCTATAATCTTTTTCTTTTTTATCTGAAATAGACTTAGTAGAATACCTTGTAGTTAAAATTAAAAAAATCGGTTCATAAATAAACG
The DNA here is from genome assembly GCA_963931875.1 of Pollenia griseotomentosa. NCBI lineage: Eukaryota > Metazoa > Arthropoda > Insecta > Diptera > Polleniidae > Pollenia > Pollenia griseotomentosa. The sequence goes on along the minus strand of OZ007563.1, from coordinate 145,016,485 downwards.
GGTTAAAGACCCAGTAAAATCTTCGCCTACAAAATAATATGTTCAGTAATCAGAAACACATAAAAGCACTACATACAATTCTACTGAAAAACTAATGAATTTTACAAGGGTTGTGCCAAAAAGAACAAATTCAAAAGTAAATCATTTGTTTTATCTTAATACATCCAGAAAAAAGTCAATCATATTTTGTATATGTATATAAAAAGTATTAAATGTTCAAAATAAGCCAAGTCGGTCCATTACTTTCCCTCGAAATTTTGCTTTTGCCGATACATTTTTTAGGGAAGAAACAAACAATTTTCGAGGACAATTTTCACAATAGGGATAAATATAAAAATTTAATCAGCCTTGTTTCTAAAGATATCTTTTTTTTCTAATAAACAAACATATAAAAATATTTACAATTATCTTATTTCGAAGACTAAGGGGCTTATAGTGTAAAACGCAACGCCAACAATTTCATTAAAAGCAAAAATAAAATCAAAAATATTTTATAAATTTGCTGTTGCTTTCTACAGACATTCATATTATTTTTTTTTCAATTTTCAACACCACAAAATTTCTATAGAAAGTAACAACAAAATTATAAAATATGTTTGATTTTGTTTTTGCTTTCGTCACTTTTTTAGAAAAAATCATCAAAACGTCACTTTGTTAATATTGGAACAAAAAATCGTCAAGATGACGATAGCTCGTCAAATCTGGCAGCCCTGTTTTTATTATATTTATTTCTTTTGTTGACGTTTCGCTTTTATTTGACACTTAATTCCTGGAAATATTCCAGTATAAACAGAATTTGTTGTGTCTGTTTTCGCATTCAAATACAGAAACACTTTTATCTCATAAATCGAGAAACGATGGAATTTTTTGTTTCACACTTCATGTAAGAAATTTTTCGATGCGAGAAATACAGAAACGAGCTACAGAACATATATTTGACCAGTAACAAATAAAATTCAAAAATAACTCTTCAGTTGACAACCTTCAAAACAAAAAAATTAGTAGAAATTAGGTTAATCAAATTCCCGGAAATTTGAGGACGTTAAACATTTAAATTGGTATAAGGCAAGGCAACATTGCTTAGTTAAGTTATCAATTTTGACAGTTTGGCAACTACATAGAAATTGAAAAAAACGAACAAAAAATTTATTCAAAGTGAATAAAAAGTTAAATGAAATAAAATTAAAAAATATGATTAGTTAGTTCTTTGAACCTATTTTTCGCAAAGGAGGCGGTAAATGTTGAATTTATTAAACGCTATTTAATAAATATATCAAAGCCTCTATCGTTTTTTGTTGCCGCTCGTTAGTATTATGAAGCTCATCCATCTGCCAGCTCCATCTGTAAAATCTCGGCTGCAGCCTTTTTAATCTCGGCCAAACTTATTTCCTCTGACTGCCCTGTGCCGGTAGTGTATACATTTTTTTGTGCAACATTTTTTCCCTTTATGTTGCCTATTAATGTATCTATAAATGTATTTTCTGCCATACGCTTCCACGAAGCTGAAGTGCTAGCTTTTCTTTCCACAAAAGACCGAACACTGCGAGCAATTTGACTACATATTATTTTTCATTTCATGGATTAAAAGTTCAAACTGTTGTAATTTTTACCATTTAAATATCTACAATTAAGAAAATAAATACATAAACCTAAAAAATATACTTACTATTAGTTTTGCGCCTTTTAAATTTCCAAAATATTAACAGCCTCTACAAGTTTGTGGTTGCCAATATGTTAACAATATGGCAACAGAAATAACAAGCTGTTAGTTGAAAGTAGCCATACGTAATATAATTTTGGCAACTCGCAACGCAGTTTCAGTTGTGTACATACTAAGAGAAATAACACATTAAAAAGCAGAGCATAAATCAAAACAGAATAATGAAATTATTTCATATAACATATGAAGCAATGGTGATGGAGAATAGTCCCAAAATTTAGCGGTTACTTAGCATAACGTGTTTTTTTTTTAATTCCCTAAGCTAATCCCGCGAAGCTCTACGCTTCGTCTGCAGGAAAGAAACCAGAGTCTCTGGCGGGAATCTAACCCGCAACCCCTGCGCTGATAGACTAGCTCACTACCAGCTAGTCTACCGGAACACTTAATATGCAAATCGGCTAAACCCACTTTTTAAAGTAAATTGCGATTTTGATGCCGTGCATGTAGTTTTTCTTCAATTTGAGTCTTGAAGTGTGTAAACCCAACTATATTTTTAGTTTTCCACTCAAGCTGCTAATGCTGAATGTGCTGAAAAGGAGTTAGTAGGTTTACGTATTAAGCCGATGATATAAATAAAAGACTTAAGGCTTTGGAAAATAATGAAACCTATTGTTTGTCTACAATCCTTGACCTTGGATACAATGCTCGAATATTTCGAAGCCATTCAACTTTAATCATTTCGAAAAAACGATTTATTGAGCTACTTAACATGTCTCTGCATTCCGAAAGTGTTGAAAACACCTACAAGTGGTACAAGTTCCGAAAAGTGTAAAAGAACTGCCCTTTAGAGCGTTTGTGAACAATTTGTAAGATCATCCGAGAAGGATGAGCCTCTTTGCATCCTTTGCTGCGATTCTGTTTAAGATGAAGGCAAAATTAGATCTACAAATACTTTTAATATTTTTACTTCTTTACGACCGGAATGACATGTTATACTCAAACCCAAAAAAATAGCGCAGAAATTCTCAAGTTTTCAAATTAGTTCTGGCGCATCTGAGAGACTATTTTCCACTGCATTTTTAACAAAAATCTTATTAACGCAATTTTAAATATTAATAATTAAACTCTTACGCTGTTATTTTTGTAAAACAAATTTCATTTTCTTGGTTTCTTTAAATTCTCCAATTCTGTTTCATTTAATTGTTGATTCGAATACATTAAATTTACGAAGTAGCACAAACCAGTAATACCGAAAAATGCCGTTGAAGGTCATCGCAGGCTGGAAAATGGATGACATGCAGTTTACTTCATATGATGTAACAGGAATAAAAAAAAAAGTTTAACAAAATAATATCTTGACTCAAAAAGTACATCAAAAATGTCTGAACTAAATAACCACAATATCGGTAATATCGACCGTCTATATTTACCCCTTTAATTTAGACCATAAAGGAGTAAATTTTCTAGTTTGGTTAAAATTTACCCTTTTATCAATTTTAACCAAATTTTGTTTAATTTCGACCAAATAAAGTTTAATTTTAACCTATGACCAAAATAAGGTTAGCTACAAACATTAATAAAAATTATCCTTTCCTAATGAACATCTGCAAAATGTCAGTCTGTGTTTAATTGATAATTTACCGATACGATAATAATAATATTGCAAAAAATTTTGCTTTTATGTAGTCAGTCTAATGACCAACTTGCATAACTAAAGATTTTCAAAAAAATTTGTCTTAGCTCTCACGTTTCTATTTCGTCGATTTCGAACGAAGACATCGTTCGCTTAACTTACATGCAAAACAATATTTTATAATTTGTTTTTGTTTAGTCAGCTTAGTAATTAAAAGAAACAATTTATTGTTCTATTTTGATTTTATGCTCTGCTTGTTCTGTGTTGTTTATTTTAGTTGTTATGCAAAAGAAGGCATGGAAAATTAAATTGTTTTAAAAAAAAAAAAAAAAAAAAAAATAGTATTGTCGTATCGATAGTAAAATATCCCCGATACCGCTATATCGGCAAACCTGAAGTACCGCCTACATATATATATATATATCGGTATCGCTTACAACATCCCTAATCAGGATATCAGATTCTGCGATTTCTTTTAGATCCTACTTAAGTAATTTGGCTTATTCTTCATTACAAATTGCAAATACGCATTTCATTAAAGAGACATTCTCTAAGTAAGATACTTTATTTGTTTGTATTTGTTACCCTCTATTTTTCTCAGAAAAAGCGAAAGTGGTTTAAATCTTTTTTTGTCTCTTATATGGATGAATGAATTTTGCATCTGTTGAATTTTTCTGAGATTATTTCTCTCTTGTTTTTTGTCTCTTCATAATTGTGAGTGTGTATGATTTGCTATCAATAACAGTCACGCAATTTCAACACGTGAATTCTAAAATATACCAACGTATTTATTTTTTTGTGTATGTTTTGTAGTGTGGCATTATCATTCTGTCGATTCTTGAACTATATCGGTTATTTGCTGCAATATCGTCATAACTCAAAAATATTAGTTTTAGAGAAAACTACATTAAAGTTTTGAATTTATACACAATATATTGGAAAAACATATTTTTATTCGATTCTCAAGAGTTGAGTTTAGAATATCTTTATACATACTTATGTAACAATTACTTCTTCATAAAACACCTGATTTACTATGCATAAGTAATATTAAGTGAAAATTTGGAATTTTTGATTTATGACGTTGTTTCAGCAAATGGGCGATAAATGTATGTATTTAGCAGTTATTTATTGTTGTTATTTTTTTTTGTTTTGGAAATTTTATAAGTACCTGATGATGTTTAAATAGAAGCAGAGAAATAACACCAACACACTCACGTCGCCTCATCACATAAACAATACTTTGATTATCTAATGTTTACTTCTCGTTGGAAATTTGTTTGTAAACAAATCAAATTAGCAAACTCGAATTTGAGACAATAGAAGATAAACTATGGAACAGCTTCTTTTCCGGTTTGGTTTTTATAAATATGTAAGTAATTAAAAAAGGGGTAAACAAAACTAAAAATGAGGTTGTAGAAGTGAGAGAGAATTACCCAACAAACACAAAGTAAATTATTTCAAATATAATTTATTTAAAAAATATTTTATCCTACGCTTTATCTCTTTAAAAAAAATTTAATTTTACCACTAACCTAAACGATAAAGTTGTCTTTATTTATGCTTTTATGGCAGTTTCTTATTAACAAAATATTTTTTATGTGTGCCGAGCTTAACTTATTTCGGTGATTTGTACAAATAAATTTATCATGAAATATTTTTCACATATTATTCTGATTCCGCTGAAAAAGGATTACTGAAAAAAACAAGAAAAAAGCTGGAAACAAATTTAGAATTAATTAAGTAAGTATCTGCAATACCTAATCGACGACTGAATACAAGAGCGTAAGAGTATACGTGAACTCTGAATTAAAATAGGATAACATTGATTATATGACGACACCCTACATCACTTGTGGATATTTGCAAGTAAAATACAACTTCACACAACCTAGGACTCGAACATTTATAGACGATTTGTAATATAATTAATTTCGGGTGTAGGTCCCATTTAACATGCAAGCTACAAAATGTTGTAAGTTTGTGATAAATGTTTTATAAAAACTAATTATTTAAATGGAATTGCATTGACCTCCTTATAACCTCTTATTAACCTAACTCTAAAACATTTTTTTTGCAGTGTTGTGTACTTATGTTCTTAATATTATTACGATATTCCATTAAAATTAAGTGCCTTAGTCAAATATACTTCCGAAAATTTAAAAATTACGTTTACGCAGGAATGTAATTGCCAGCGCTTAAAAAACTGCAGTCAAATACAAAAACAGCCATTCCTTTGAGAAATTCATTATTTTCAACTTGCTTCCAAACGTTATTCTCAAATGTTTTTCAAATGTGGATTTTAATACATTTTTTTTTTTTAATTAAAATGCATCTTTTATTTGAATAAATTGTGAGATAAACATTCGGCACCATAGCTAAAAGATGAAATGGTGTTCTTTCCGCCCTCTAATTCTTGGAAAGACAAAATACTTGGCTCCTTTTTGTTTTGCAGATTGTCATGACGTAGCACCGCGATCGTACAACAAACTTACACATATTTTCTTCACTTTCCTGTTTTTTTTTATTCACACTCTTTCACTTTGTAATTAATTTTTTACTCGTAAATAATTTATATTTTTGTACAAGAAATCAAGCATTAAGTAACTTTTCTTTAATTGTGCAACACATTTAACTTTAATCGCCATTTTTTTGTGTTTACATTAATTTTCGCTTCAGTGCTGCCAAGCTATTTATTGATTTGAGAATAACATTTGATAACAACTTGACATCAAATTGATAAAACATTGTACGTCAAATTATAATATTCAAATTATTATCAATTTGAATTCAAATGTTAAAATCAAACTATTGAAAAGGTTTGAAAATTGTGTTTGATGTCAAATGATCAATTCTTTTTTAACTTCGTGTTAGTTGGGTACATAAAGTTCTGGCCGATAATAATGTTTTAGTAAATAATTTGCTAACATTTTTCTTTAAGTGCATTATTAATTATAAGAAAAAGCTCATAGTAGGTATATTCTCAGAGAAAAAAGAGAGTATGTTTAAACATGTCATGTGTAAGTATGTATATGTACATATATGTATATAAATTAGCTATGTAACTGCAACGTGCTCTGGAAGCGATGTAAACTGTAACGTGCTTTGGAAGCGTCGTCAACTAAGGAGCCGGCATTGAAACGTTTTTGAACGGTTTTTTTACATAATATTTAGATAATATGCACAGTTATTTTTGAGCTTTTTTATGGATAAAATTAAAATTTATATTAATAGTGAAAGCTTTAAAACAAGCAACAACAGTTATTAGAAGAAAAAAACCAAGTGAATTTTTAAAGAGATTGTTTGAAAAGGCAATTGTTTAGCAGGAAAAAACCCTTTTAATGCGTCATTTGTAAAGCATTTTTTGTTTGTTTTATGTGCTGTTCTCACAACACAAGTGTTTGAACGTGTAGTAAAATTTATATGAAAAGGACTCAGTTTTTTATGTTTTTCATATAAAGTTTACTACACGTTTAATCACTTGTGTTTTGAAAACAGCACATTAAAAATTATTTTGTCCGCATGTTCTTCTTTTACGGTTTTCATAGTTTAATGTACATACATATGTAAGTAGCTTCAATGTTAAATTATTAAGTTAACATCACTATATGTACATTAGGGTGGCCGTTATTTTTTTTATTTTGATTTCTTATATTCTCCCCCCCTAAATCGGTTCAGTTTTATGTAAAAAAAAATACAAAAAAATTTCGTAGCGATAAGTTGTGTTTTAGGGGGGGCGTCCGTCCCTCAAAGTTTGCCATCAAGCCATTTATTCAAATGTTATTTGTTTGCGTATGACTATCTTCTAAAAACAACATTTTACAAGAATATGATATATGGCAATATTTTAGCCCTTCTAGTCAACAACATAAGCCTCTAAGAAAAAAATGTTTGGTATTTTGTTGTTATTTTCTTAATTATTTTCTAAGATATTAGTCTTAGCAAAAAACTTTCTTGGAGGCTTATGTTGTTGACTAGAAGAGCTAAAATATTGCCATATATCATATTCTTGTAAAATGTTGTTCTTAGAAGATAGTCATACGCAAACAAATTACATTTGAATAAATGGCTTGATGGCAAACTTTGAGGGGCGGACGCCCTCCCTAAAACACAATTTATCGCTACGAAATTTTTTTGTATTTTTTTTTACATAAAACTGAACCGATTTGGAGGGGGAGAGTATAAGAAATCAAAAAAAAAAAGTTCTCCATACAACTAACGGCCACGCTAATGTACATACATTAATACTAGAGTTTTTTTTTCCCGGACTTTTTCGATTCCCGGGAAAGCGGGAAATTTTTTTAAATTTCCCGGGATCCCGCTCCATATAAATAATACAAAGTAAATTTTGCTATTAATTAATGAAAAAAACTTTTATAAAAAACGTAAGGGACCTTGTTTACAAAGAAAGTAAAAGAATCGGGTTAATACTAAAAAATTAATTGAAGATTGAAATAGGAACTTGAATTATTATCACCTCACGCCTTTATTCCCTATTATTATGCTTTTATTCAGTATTATTATGCTCTGGATACAAGATAAAAAGATAACATAAGCATTACAATTTAATTTATAAAACAATAATAAAAACAAAATAAAAATTAAGGTACTCAAGTTATGAGATCAAAAAGTTAATTAATAAAATAGATAAAATATTTTAAAGAAATATATAACATTTTTTAACGGCTTAGGAAATAACTTTCTGACACACTCAAAGCGCTTAGTATGTCGTCAAAAAGTATATTCCTGATTTTATTTACTAATTATCATGTTTCCGAAAAATTTTGTTCATTTTTTACCGAGGTTGGACAAATAGTTAAAAGTGCACCGTTGTAGCATGCTTCGGATTCACAATCAGAATCAATATTTTCTTTTTTATAAACAACGTCTATATCAGTCAAATGTATGTCAAGGTTGATGCAAAAAATAGCAACAACCGGACTGCTTCTTACAAACCTTTTCATTTCAATAGGTCTATTTGTAATCTTTAGGACAATGTGTTTTTCAAGTTGTATGTTGTAGTATCTTACACGAGTTTCCAAAATGTTATTTTATTTCGGTTTCCCCGCACTTCACGGGTATATAAACCAACACAAATTGAAATTGAAAATTTGTGTTTATCACCTAATAAACATATCGCTCCTTCATTGCATCATAGTCATATCTCAAAATTTTAAGTAACTTTAGCAAAGATTTCTTTCATACTTTCTCGTATTATATCTCAAACTGAATCGAAGTTATACCAAAATATATCTTTAAATCGGTACATTTTGAAAACTTTAATCGCATTTTGCGAAGATCGTTTGTTTTTGTAGATATGGCTATGTTTCAATAAAGGAGCGATATGTTTAGGTATCTCCTATTTTTAAGAATTGTTCATGGACAACGAAACTTTACTGCCTGCATCTTATTTTGAGTTAATGTACTTTTTTAACTCTTCACTTCACTAAATGTAATAATTATCAAATGTTGCACTGCCCATTCTGCTTTTAGTAGATTTATTGCATCAGGAGACATTGATTTAAATTCATGTACTCACTTCTTGTAATTGATCTAATCCCCAACCCATCCACAGCTGCTAGTTTTTAGAGAATAGAAAACTAAATTTCAAAGTATAAATAGCTATTTTCTGAAATTATTAGGAATTTTCTATTTCCCGGGATCCCGCAAGAAAAATCCCGGGAAAACGGATTTCCCGTCCCGACCCTAATTAATACATACATACAGAAGAACTAGGGCTCAAGAGTTGCTCGTAAGGTTTGATAAAGGCGAGAGACAGGCCGAAAAATTTAAGAATGCTATTGGTGACACGTTTGCCGATGACGTGAAAATAAGATCAGTTGCCGAAAATCATATAATAGATATTAGAGATCTAGGTGAATCTACTGAAGACGATGACCTAATAAATGCACTCATGGTGGCGACAAATGATAATGTGCCAACGCAGGATATGTTGTAAACCAGGTCATAAGTCGAGGAAATGTGCAATTTGCCAAGAAGCTGGTCTAACAAATACCCAACATCTCTTGGTAGTGCAGTATGCGTAAGCAATAGGAGGAGTAAAATATCCCAAATACTCTAAAATTCTTACAGATTTACCTAGGAAGGGGAAAAGAAGCACAAGACCTAATGATTCAAAAGGCATCGGAGGATAATACGCATATACTGCTAATAAGTGAACAGTATAGAAAACCACCATTACAGAAATATTGATTAGAAACACAAAACTAACAATAAATGAAGTGAACGAAATCAATCCATGTTTTGTATGCAACAATTCGTAGGATACGAATCTAAAGTTGTTATTTTTCACCAGGAATGGAGTACACGCCGTTCGTAGCAGCCATCACAAGCCTCGAAGCCTCAATTAGAGGCTCAAGACCACCTCATGTGTAATTAAGGCTAGATTACACTATTATACTTTGTATTAAAACATGTCAAAAACTCAAGTAATATGATAAAGTGTGATAGTGTGAATGCAATGTGTCACGAAAATGACAAGTATTATGAAAAAAGTTTGACATCCCATGCGACTTCATCGTTTTTTGAAAAATTTCTAAACAATAATACTTTTCATTGGATCAGGGTTGCATTTTATTTCATGTGTGAGTGTTTATACTTTGTGTGATGGTGTGAACACAAACTGTCATGTTAAATTAGATTTTTTGACAGTCGCAACAAAACTCATTAGATTTCTATCTCACAAAGTATTATGGAATACGTAAGACTTATTAGATAGTGTAATCTAGCCTTTACACATATCATGTGTAATTTTTTTTTCATGTGTAGCCCATGTGTAATTTAAAATTTTGACGTTTGTACCACTGATTTTTGTTGTTATTTAGTGACAAGAATATAAACAAAAAGGAAAAGCTCTAAATATCTGGAAAAATAAAAAAAAAAAAAAAATTTTATCTCAATTTAAATGTGATGTATTTTACTTTGTTTATTTTTTAGTTATAAATTACTACAGTTGAACTTCTATAAGTCGAACTTCTGGAAGTCGAAAATTCTTTAAGTCAAAGGGAATCTCTTGGCAATAGCGGTGGATATTCCAATTCACATGATTTTGTTTCTATAACTTTAACTCTTGAACTTCTTTATTTAGAATTTTTCCGTAACTCAAATTAAAATCTTTGCAGCACGCGTGGCCACACTTCCACAAGTCGAATTTTTTTCCTAAAATTTTTTGCCATCTTAAATTTTTGTTTTATTTAAAACTAATTAGCATTTATCTTTAGTTTAATAAAGTTTGATAAATCTAAATTCAATAATTCTAAGTTTTTTTAAATTTTGCACACAATATTTCATTAAATGAAACCTTTAAATATGTACATATGTATGTATTTGTACGAAAAAAAATTAAAATAGCATGAACACCGAACGTATTTAATTTTTTGCTGTGCATTTATTACAAAATTCTTCAACTTGAAGTTTCTGTAAGTCGAACTTTTTTGTCGGGATAATGGAGTTTCGAGTTAAAGAAGTTCAACTGTATATAAAATTTTTTGTTTGTATTAAATAAACAACGATGAATAGTTAATTTTTTGAAAAAAAATACAAACGTTATTTTTTTTTAAACTAAATGAAATTAAAAAAAAAAAAACATGTTAGTTTGCAAATAAAAGACAGATTATAAAAAAAAAACAAAGACAAAAATACACGGCAAGTGTAATTCGCATTTTCATGTGTAATTTTGGCATGATCCATGTGTAATTTACCATTTCGTTGGTGGCAACACTGCTCAAGACACAAGGTCATCATCGGCGCTGATTTCAACAGTAAGTGTCCAGAATGCAGGGCTGTCAGACTTGGGGATCTATCCCCAAAGTTGGGGATTTCATGTGAGCAAAAAAGACAAAGAAAGTCATTTGGGGACTTTTTTGGGGATTTAAAAAAAATTTCGGGGATTTTTTTAAGGATTTTACACTTTTTTATTATTTAGGCTTATTTTTCTTTGCAAAACTTTTATCTTACTCTTATAAAGTCTAAAGGGTCCTAATAAAGATTACCATTCTTGTTAAGTGCGTAAAAGGTACTTAATAAACTTGTTATTTTTCTTGAGTGAGTGTTAAAAAAAAAGAATTTAAAAATAGAATCTAAAACCGTTGACAACACATAAAATTTTTGATTTTTTAAAGACAATTTTGAAGCAAATATGTATGTATTCCCCAAAAATAAGTAAATATGAAAAACAATATAATAAAGATTAGAAAATAATGCTGGGCTATTGGTTAGTAGTTATGATGCATAGAAGTACTATATAAATGACGGATATAGGTATTTTTATTGTTGATTATAAGGATTGATTATAAATTGGCTCATTCGTCTTCAATAACAGCATATTGTTCTGCTTGTTATTCCTTACTGGAATCGCATAAAAAGGAATTAAAAAAACATGCCGAAACCAGTCGCTACAAACAAAATAAAATGATTTTTTTGACTAAAAGTTTTTATTTGGGGATTTCTTATTAACATTCTTCTAACTATTTTTTTAAACAAATTTAAAATTTGGTCAGAAAAAAACAAACAAAAAATATTAACTTTTTAAGGTTTTGTTTTTTGGGAATTTGAGGATTTTTGGGGATATTCTTTTAATTTTTTGGGGACAAGGAAAAATAGTACCTGGCAGCCCTTAGCAAGACTCGACAATAGAGGAATTTCAGTTAGCGAAACTCACTTTCCTAGAGGATATGAGCTAGATGGTTTTTTTGATATCACTCTGAATGTCCATCAGTATTACCATCAGAAAACTGAATAAACAAAAACAAACGGAGTATATAACCCACACCAGAGATGGAAATCGATTTTCAAAATATAACGGTTTAAAACCGAAAATTTCGTTTTCAGTATCAAGCGACGCTATCAGTATGTGTTCGTTTTTGGAGTATAGTGTCAACAAGACTGAAACGTTGGTACAAAAAGAAAACAATTTTGTTGTGGTAATGAATGTGATGGAAGTCGGGTTTGAAAACGAAGCTATTTAAAACCGAAAATTTCGTTTTCAGTATCTTTAAAAATTTTTTTCTAATACATTTTTCTAATTTATCCTGTTAGAGTCATCAAATATTCGAAATAGGTTTTCAAATATGTTATTCGAAAAAAACGTAATTTTTAAGAACCAGGTTTCGGGTTCAATAATTAAAACCCGGCTCGAATAAACGAGTTTTAAAACTTTTTTAATCAATTGAAGAAAGGAGGTATAAAATAAAGTTAAATTATTATGATGAATTAAAAATAATAAAAACAGGTCTTAAAAATGCATTCGGTTTATAAAAAAAACTTAAATTTATATATTCAACTTTTTTAAATACAAATTACATAGAATTTTAAATTAGCTGCCTATTTCCGATGTGCAAAAGAATTCTTTCTTTCAAGCAATTACATTTAAAACAAAAACCAATAGGCTATAAATAGAAGAACATGTGTTTATATAAAAATTTAACTACACCAGTTTCTTTTTTTTTATTGTCATTGTAAAATAACACTTACTCTTGTTAATTTTTTAAAATTTTTAGTTTTTTTCATAGCAGCTGCGGAGGCAATTTTTTACTATTTCATAAAATCTTAATTTTTGTATGTATGGAGTAGACATGTTTGAGCAAAATGTCTGGAAAGAAAAATTAAGGGGGGCTGGTCCTACAATTTACTCCTCGAGGAATGACTCTTGGGGGGGGGTATGTGGTTTTTATGTCAATTTTTTCCTTTTTGCCTCCACTTTGAGCTCCTTCAGCGTGCCCTTTCCCTCGTCCAAAGAGAAGTTGACATGGCACAAAATAGATTTATTTATATGTAAATAACGGTATTTATGTAACTACCTGTTCTTATTGCACCATGATGAAGGTTGTATAAGATTCGACATAGCCGAATATAGCAAGCACTCTGAAAGCACAACCATAATGCGCTTAAGTTGGCTTAAGCAAATGTGTTAATATATGTAAATCATATGCCATTTTGAACTTGTGGAAACTTTTTGTTAAGTTTTATGAAACCGCCATTCCTTAAGCAAAGTGCGAAACTGATCGCACATCCGTACGGAATCAAATGTCGTCAACATCGTCAAATGAAATTTTGGAGTGATGCAAAATCTTTTGCTAAGTTTTTCTTTATATTGTGTATAAATTTCATCTTAATAAGTGGTGCGAACAAATCAAAAAGTTTAAACTCGCTTGTTTCGAAATGTATTTTTTTTTTGAGTTATAACGACGTTGCAGAAAATGAGCGATATGTATGTGCCAGAAGCTAAAAGGCATAACTCCACTTTTCGAAAATTTTTAAATTTTGTTAAATTACTATCTTTTTAGATCCAATAAAAAATATGAAAAATCGGGTTTGAATCTTATTTGATTTTTTTTCCAGCCAGACAATAGGAAAATTAAATATATTGCCATTAGAGTATCCATCGATTAATCGTTGTTCGTTTAATCGAGGAATTTTTCCGCCATTATTTGATCAAATAATTAAAATAGCCAATTTCGAATAACGAATAACTCGAACAAATTATGTTAATTAATCGATTAAGATTAATATCTTTAAAAATTCTACTTTTTTAATATAAAAATATTTGGTTTTAAGATTTCTAAAGCTTCGTTCACAATCAAAAAAACATTTTCACTTGATGTTCATAATAGAGCAACAATTTCTTTTGCAACCACACACATTTTGCATTAAGAACCCGTTTGCAAATTTTAGCCACAACAATAATATACATTTATTTTTATTATACCCTTCACCACAGGTGGAAAAGGGTATATATAAGTTTGTCATTCCGTTTGCAATTTCTACAATATTGATCTTAGGCCCTGTAAAGTATATATATTTTGGGTCCTTATGAGGAGAGAAGTTGATTTAACGATGTCCGTCCGTCTGTCCGTCCGTCCGTCTTACGTTTGATATATGTTTTCCAGCGACTAGGTTGTTTTACATTTATGTCACATATAGTCTACCATTTCTTGCTATTGAAATTCAGCAAGATCGGTCCACAAATGGCTGAGATATGACCAAAAAACCACGACTGCCTCTGATTTTGCCCAAAAATCCCTTGTTGTTGTTGTATTTTTTTATTTCTATATATCTTGAGAACGGCAAGAGCCAAAGCTTCCAAATTAGGTACACACATTAACGTTATCAATACACAGCATCCCACAAAATGTGGGCGGGATTGAACAAGTGGGCGTGGTACCTCCCGTACAAAAAATATCAACAATTGTATAAAAACCTGATTTTTTGGACTGTCATATGACCAATGGTTACGCCTTATATATCAAAAGATCGGAAATTTTTAATAGAAAATATTTTCTGAAAAACTCGGGAAAATCGGTTCAGATACGAAAAAGTTATGATCAAAATATTAATTTTTTTTTCAAAAATACCCATTTTCGGGAACCATAGATCTTCCCGAGTCCAAGTTTTATAACCAAAATAACTGGCAAATTTCTTCTTTAACACGTCGGTATATAAATCTGTGAAATCGGTTAAAAAATAGCAGAGTTATGACCAAAATACTGAAATCCCAAAAATTACTCTTTTTATCAGGGCTGTGGAGTCGTTAAGAAAAAGTTATAACTCCGACTCCGACTCCTTTTGGTAAAATTTTTTAAGTACGACTCCGACTCCGACTCCGACTCCAACTCCGACTCCGACTCCTACTCTAACCTAGCATTATTTAAGAGACTAGTTTTTTTTGACTTTAAACTCTTTTTAATTTAATACCTGTTAAATGGTTAAATATAGCAAGAAAATGATTGTTTAAAAATTTCAAATCGATATTTTAATTCTAACGTGCCGCGCATTGAGCTTTAACATACTAGTTACTAACATATGAGTAGGAAAGCTGCAAAAAATTTTATTTGGATTTTGGAAAAGTTGAAAACAACACCAAGTCCAATTGGCTTATACGTTAAAGGCATCAAGTGTACTTAGTGTTGTTCACCACAATATTAATAGAGGCAAAGGACAGTCCTTTTTTGTAAATTGTGAAGTGAGGTCTTTTGTTTTTAATATACATTTTATTTATTAAGTCAAATCATTCTCAGGAAAATTTTATAAAGTTTATTAAAACATGCATATGCGCCTTCAAGTTTGTCTCAAGGCATGGAACAGTACCATAGAAGGTAACGAACCTTTTATACCGTAATTTTTTATGTATATCATCAACATAAAAAAAATATGTTAGGATCATATAAAATATTCGCACAAATGCACATTTTTATAACATAAACATCATTTGCGATTATCAACATGTTTGCGCGGTCTGCTGTAAAGTTTTCAAAATGTGGCTTGATGTAGTTTATCTCCCACCTGCAGAGTTAAAAAAAATGTGAATTTTTAAACTGCTAAATTTAAATCTTTTTCTTCAGTGTAATCGCCATTGCATTTTTCCGTTCCTAATTCAATATTATTATTGTCCAAGAACGAAATTTGAAATTGCAAGTCTTTATTATCTCTCCAATTTTCCCTAAAGTGAGTAGATAAAAGTATTCTCAAATCATTTTTCCCACATTGATGGGAATTATATCTGGAACAATGTCATGTATTTTTCTGAGTTCCTTTTCCTTATTATAATTATAATAGAATAATATAATTCACCTTGAAGGTTGGAACTTAAAATGTAGTTCACTTAATGCTTTCACCACAGGAGCTACAGCTGATTTCAAGTCATATTCATGAACATGGCTACAAAAATATTTGTTAATATACGATAAATAAAAAACAGCATCTTTACAAATTTAATTTTTAAATTCCTTAATTCGGCTCTATTTCATTAACGATATCTTGGCGAAATTCATATAGTGAACCCGCTGGTTTTTGTTACAGAAATTTGAGGTCACATTAAAACATAGAAAAGGACATGCTTTGATACAATCTATATAACTATTCTTATAAATTGTCAAAATAAGATGTTATCTCAATTTTTTAATTTTTGAAACTCACCTACTCATATATAAAGTATACTGGTCCTTATTTTCTGACTTCACAATTTCAAAAAGCAGACCCTCTTATGGCCAATTCCACTAATTTATTAATATATCAATTTATGTTTAAAATTTGTTTTCTTATGTCAAGTAAAAATAAAATTATAAGAAAAATTATATTTAAATATGAATTGATATTTAAAAAGAATTGGAGAAATTGGTCATTAAAATTTTTTATTTTAAAAAATATTAGAAAAATTGTAATGCAAAAAAGTCGGAGTCGGAGTCGCTAGTTTTTGTGGGTACTTCGACTCCGACTCCGACTCCGGTACAAAAACCTCAACTCCGACTCCGACTCCGACTCCACAGCCCTGCTTTTTATAATTAAGTTTGTTTTTTATACCCTTCACCGAAGGTCTTATACCCTATAAAGTTCTGGGTATTCTGGGCCCTTATGAAAAGCGAAGTTCCAATCCAGTTGTCCGTTTTACCAAATATCACAAGTTCACAACTCAACTGTGTTGAACTGTAAACTGATCATATTTACTTTTAATGATGTTCATAAAACATTCCTTCATGGTCCAGTTGTCTAGGGGGTTTGCTTAGGTTAGAAACTGTGAGTCCCTGGTTCGAATCTTGTTTTTTCAAAAAGAAAATTTATTTTTAATTTTTTTATGTTCTGAAACAATTTAAAAAAATATTTACCAGTTTTAACTTTTTAAATTTAATTTATAATGAAGTTTTATGTATTGTATATATGTATGTTTATGTATAAATTATTTAGGTTTTGTCTAGTTGCTCTGTATTCTGCTCGCACAATGGTGAAGGGTATATTATATAGCACTCTTACTTGTTTTTTACAACATTTGGTTGAAATTTTCATTCAAAACTAAATAAAATTATTTTAAACGTCAGAAACCATTTCATACAAATTGTTGCTGAAGTTCTAGTTGACTCAACTTAAAATACATTTTTGAAAACATTTTAGTTACATTTTGGTTTTAAAAATGAAAGGAAAATATGTATATGAAATATTTTAGGAAGAAAAAAGATAGAAGAAAAAACGAAATTGTTTCTCTGATTGTGAACGAAGCTTAGCTGTTTAAAATTATTTAAAACTAAATTATATGTTTTTAACTTCTACATTTATTTTCATCAAACAAACTTTTGAGCGTATTTCAGTCCCTATTTTAGATTTTGGTGTGTGAGAGACAAATTATGTATATAATTATAAACGTCAAATTCCATACGTTAAAAATTTAGTACTTATTTAGCATATTTTTCATAAAAGGTTTGACATTTATCGTAAAAAATGTGTAAATTAAAGGAGATTTATATTTGTTATCAGTGAAATTTAAATCAAAGTAATTTTAAAAACTTAAGTTTATAAAAAAAATCAGAAAAAAATACGATGATTTTTTAAAAAAATGTCAACTAAGAATGTCTATCGACTTCAATTTCACTCGATTTCTAGGAATAATAAATTAGTTTTAAAAGTGTTTCATAACTGGCTGGCACCTCTCACAAAAAGTGCCGGGTTTAAAAAGACAAAAATATAATAAATAAATAAAGATTTATTTAAAAATATATGAGCTAAGAGGCCTATATTAAATACCCGTATTAAGTTAAACAGGCGGGACACAATTGCAAATTGTAAACCGAAACAAATTAATGGTTCCAGCCAGCTACTAAGCATAACTGTACTAAACTTTGGCTTTTAGATCATTTTATAGTCTGTTAAATCGTAAAAGTGTAAACATTGTTTATAGTTTGTTTAAATTTTTTTTCCTTAATCTTGATTCGGTCTTTTTAATGTATAAAAACTGTATTTTTTGCATCCGGGTTTTTGGATTTTTTATATTATTTATTTAATTTAAGAGTTTTAGAACTATTTACAAAGCACATTTGAATTGTTATTTTATTGTTTATTGTTAAACAACATGTTTGTTTTATAATTTTTTTGTGTTTATTAATATAATAAAAATATCAATTGATATAGAGATTTATGTTTTCCCCATTGGATAAAATTATTTGAATTATTCGAGTAATTCGAACAATTTAAAACACTTATGTACTTGATTAATCGAGCAATTTTAAAATTCAAAAATCGATTTATTCCTTACTCGAACAAAACCAAAAGTCAAATAATTGGATACTCTAGTTGCCATAATATATTGCTCTAATATGAATTCCTGGGCTTTGCGTTTTTTGCAACTTCATTTTTGCAGCATCTTAAATTTTGGAAATCAATTTTTCAAATAACTAATTTACTCTATATTTTTATTTTGTAACACTTTCTTAGTTACAAGATTTATAAGCGATTCATTTAGGCCTTTTAGCTCTTGACACATCAACATTTTTATGTAGAAACATTTACACAAAAATCCAAAACAATTTTGCAGACCCGGGCTTCGAACTCAGTCTGCAACATAAAAACGTCGTAAGTCTTAAATCTTACCAACTACTCTACGTACACATTACTTAATTGCGGTTTAAGTTTTGATTCTAGTTCAGGATCTAATACATTTTTGGTTTGATTCTAGTATAGTTCTAATTCAGTTCCAGTTTAGTTCGAATTCTAAACTGTTTAATTAAGTTCTAATTCAATTCTAGTTCAGTGATTTTTACATACAAATCTTGATATGTGTAAAAATGTTACTGTCTTTACTGTTATGCGCTCTAGCCAACTGAGCTAACATGTATAAATTTAAAAAAAAAACGAATTAATATTTTAAAAAGGCACCTCTGAAAGAAGTTTTTTCTTGTAGCAAAAATTTATCTAGGGGTCGGAGTAGAGTTTCTACGCGGGAAAGAATTCCCGGGAACCCCGGGACACTTTTTTAAAATTAATCCCGGGAAATTTTTTTCGGTTATTTTCGGGAATTTCAAATTTAATTTTTTTAAATTTTTATTTGTTAGCATCGTTAAAATCAAAAAACGAGCAATAAAAATATATTCTTTACTAAAATAACTTAAAACTACCTACAAATCGGACTATTTTTCCTACGCCAATAAATCAACGGTCTCTTTAATTGCTGATGAAATGTCTAAAAAGCCTTTAGAAGTAGAAAATGAAAATGTACACGATACACCAACATGAGAACCATCTACAAATTTTAAAAAAAATAAATGTAAAGAAAATACAAGACCCTGAAAAAATAACATGCGCTTCTAACTATAAAACCAACGTCTGTAGAAAGCGAGATCACGTTTTCGGTAGCAGGCAGTATACATATCAACAAGGATTAGAAATAAAATCTGTAATGGATGAGCTTTTAAATGCTTTAATAATACTAAACTGTTTTTTCTTAAGAGAAAATAATTTTAAAAAGTTGCTACATACATATATAATATGTATGTACCCTGTAAACAAATGGAAGATATCCCCTAAGGCAATAGTTTGGCAATATCCTCAAATTGTCATCTAAAAGAAAATAATCAAAGTAATTTTTTATTTTCAAGACAGAAAAAAATTATAACATATTTGTACGTCATAAATAAAAAAATAAAAATTATTAAATCTAAAATATTCTGCAAAAGGTAAATATGTACATATGTATATAAATAAAATAAATCTTTTAAATATTAATCTTTTCCTTTTTAACTTAATATATTTTACGCAACCCTCATAATGGATGCAATTTTAAAGAAGTTGGTTGGAACATATGGTGGAAACTACATAATTATTTCAGTTTACATAATTTAATTATAAAATATATTTTTTGTAAGTATAATTTATATATATGTATGAATTTAAAAATTTAATTTTAAATAAAAAGCTGTTCTTATTTTTACAAAAATGAATATTTTTTAAAATGCAAACTCTTCTTTTTATCATCCCAATGATGTTTTGGCGATATTTTTCTGTTTTCTTATTGGTGGTTATCTCGCAATATTGCTAGTTTATCATCTAGAAGAATCGCTTGCGTATTGCTTAGGAGTATTGCTATCGAGACACGTTTCTTCCCGAAGGAAGTATCTTCCGCAATACGAAATCGATTATTGCCGCAATAATATTTTTCATCCAGACAATGCGTTTGGCAATACATATGGAGTATTTCTGTGTTTTCTGGGTAAATATGAATGTTACAATGTATTTGGTTTTGTTTTGGTTTTCTGAAGTTGTAATTAAGGTTATTTGTATAGACCATGATACAAATACAGAAGGTAGTTCCACTCTCTCTTTTTGTCGCCATATTAACGTTCTGACGTTTATTGGAATTATGAAAATGTGTGCTACCATATTTTATTAAATAATTCCATTTTTCTGTTTTCGTTTTGTTTTTATTTGAAGTTTGGAAAAATTAAATTTAAATTTATATTAAAAAGCATTAAAATTTGTTAATTTTGAAAATAAGAATTAACATAAATAAAATATACTTAAAAAAAGTAAAAAACATTTATCAAACGTTATTTTGTAAGTATAACTTTCGATTTGATGCGGAAGAGTTTGTGCTGATGTGTCCAACACATAAAAAATATTGGTTCTAGGCCCAGTTTAATTAACTCATTATCACTTTCTGAATCGATCTTACGTGTTCGTCCGTCCGATGGGCTGGCTTTCCATGCACTCCTTAAAATATTGGTCCCACCTTTACGTATCACTTTCTGAGTCGATTTAATGATGTCCGTACGGCTGGCTGGCCGACTGGCAGGCTGCCCATGTAAAACTTGTGCGCAAAGTACAGGTCCCAATTTTAGTGATAATTTGATGAATTTTGGCACAACGGTTCTAATTGGCACAAGGGCCAAGCCTGTTGATCGGGCCATAATTTTATATACAAGCTTCTTTCTGGAATAGGGTCTTTGAGCCCAAAAAGTATCTTATTATGTTGCTATTAAGATTAAATTTGGATCAAACAAATTTTATTGCAACTACTCCTCCCGAAAATAGTTTTTAATGCCATCACTTCCTTGTAAATGTTGGTATTTACAATTAAATTGGCGACAATGACTTTTACAATAGCTAACTTCAAATAATTCCGATAAACTTCAAAAAAATAATTGCAACAGAGAAGTGGCACTACCTTCTGTATTTGTATCATGGTTAAGACTGTTGTATATATATGTATATATTTATATATTCTTTTAAAAAAGTAAAAACCTGTGTCTTGAACTCATTTAATGTAATCATTGTTTTATTCTTAATATCCCGGGAATAAGATTTTTTTTATTTCATTTCCAGGGAATAGAAAAAGTCCGGGAAACTAGAAACCCTAGGTCTGAGCGTAAACGTCCCTTTTAGTTTTAAAACAAGTTCCGGATCAAATTTATTTGTATATAAAGAAACAATTGTCAATCATTTTATATTGAAGCTTTAAAACAAATAATGCTTCGTTCACAATATGCAGCAACATTTTCACTGGTGTTCAAAATACAGGAACAATTTTTTTTTCACAAACTCACACATTTTGCATTAAGAAACCGTTTGAAAATTTTGCCCACAACAATATTACTAATTAATTTTTTTTTTTAAAACATTTTGTTAAAATTTTCATTCAAAACTAAATAAAATTATTATTTTTTTTTTTTTTTTTTTTTTTATAATCTATTTTATTTGCAATCTATTTACCAAGAAAATAATAAGCAAATCTACTAACTACATTAACAATAAAATAACAGTAGCGTTAAATTCCATTGAATTTAACAAGTTAAAACTTTGTAATTTAAATAATTTTACTATTATATAATAAAGCAAAAATAAAAAAATAAAAAAAAAAAATAATAATATTATATAAAAAACAAAAACAATTTAATAAGACTTAAGAAATAAAAGGAAGATCTAATATGTGCAGCCTTTTTAATCGTCTAACTTCATCATCGTCATCTAAAAGTGTTATCGCAAGAATGTTTTGGTGTTCACTAAGCCTTTTCATGTAATTTGTGCTGTACTTTTTGATTTCATCCCTTACATATGGAACTTTGAGATCATTGTGAATTGTAGTGTTTCTAACGTACCAAGGAGCGCCTATTATAAGCCGTAGAGTTTTGGACTGATATTTTTGAATGATATCAACGTTGGAGTAAGAAGAGGTTCCCCATAATTGAATACCATAGGTCCATATAGGTTTTAATACTGTTTTATACAATAATAATTTATTATTAATACTTAATTCAGACCTTGGGCCAAGAAGCCAGTACATCCTACTTGTTTTAGTTTTCAGTTGTTTTCTCTTTATTTTTAAATGTGTTTTCCAAGTTAAGCGCCGATCAATTGTAAGCCCTAAATATTTTGCTTCATTTGACTTAGGTATTTCTACATTGTTTAGGTTGACAGAAGGACAATCACCCTTCTTGAGTGTGAAAGTTACATGTGTTGATTTGTCTGCATTGACTTTAGTGTTCCATCTTTTAAACCAGTTATTTACTGAGTCAAGCTGCGTTTGGATAAGGTTAGATGCTATTGTTGCAGATTCGTTGACTGCTAGTATAGCAGTATCATCAGCATAAGTCGCAATAACTACGTCGTTATTTGTAGGCATATCTGATGTAAATAAAGTGTAAAGAGTTGGACCCAATACGCTTCCTTGCGGTACGCCAGCCTTTATATCACCAATTTCCGAATATTCCTCGTTGATATTGACATAGAAACTGCGTTCACTGAGATAAGACTTAAGCAGGAGGTAAAATGGAGCTGGAAGCAAATGCTTTAACTTAAATAGAAGGCCATTATGCCACACTCTGTCGAAAGCTTGTTTTACATCGAGAAATACCGATGAGCAGTATTGTTTGTTTTCTAGGGAATCTCGTATTGCTTTAACCACTCTGTGACATTGCTCAGGAGTCCCGTGTTTGTTTCGAAACCCAAATTGATGATCGGGTATAACTTGTAAAGATTCTAATATCGGCATTAACCTTTTTTGAAAAAGTCTTTCGAATAATTTCGATAGAGCTGGTAGCAGACTAATCGGTCTGTATGATTCAATTGCATTTTCAGGCTTGTTAGGCTTTAGAATCATGATAATTTTTGCATGTTTCCATTGTGTTGGGAAATGTGATAGACGCAATACAGCATTAAACAAAACCGTGAGAAAGATCATAGCTTTTTTTGGTAATTTTTTAAGAACTTTTGCATCTATGTTGTCATAACCAGGAGACTTTTTAGGGTTAAGCTTGCTAATTTCAGCTTCAATTTCATGATTTTTGAAGGGCTTAATTGGTTTACTCATTTGGCACGCAACATCTAAAAAATTATTTACTTCTGCGTCTTCTTGTGATGTGCAAAAAGAAAAAGGAGTAAAGATGTTTTCAAGGTGTGACTTAAAAGCAGCAGCTTTACTTACGTCAGATCTACGCCAATCGCCATTTAAGTCCTTGATTGGAACATTTCGCATTTGAGCATGTTTTAGATACTTCGTAGCTTTCCAAAGATTATGCTCATTTATATTACACGGGCGTAGTTTACCCAAATATCTGCTTATAGACTCATTCTTAAGATCTTTTAATCTTCTCTTTAAATTATTAGCTGCATGATTGAAGTTCGTTTTATCTAGGGGTAACCGGGTTCTTTTCCAAATTTGTCGAAGCCTCCTTTTCAATGCGATTAGTTGCCTTATTTCAAAGGACAACTGAAAACTAGAGGTGCGATTATTTACTTGTGGAGTTGATATAAATGCAGCTTTATGTATTAGTTTTGAAAAATTTTCAATAGCCAAGTCAATCTCGTATCCAGTTTTCAGCGAAAAATTTAAATCAAGTTCTGCTTCAATGATTTGTTGGAAATAATCGAGGTCAGTGTTGGTTGCAATTAAATTTGGAGTTTTGTGTCGTTCTTTACAAATGGTGGTATAGTTTACAATAATTGGACTGTGGTCAGAACTTAAGTCATCACTAGATTTTATATCAAGACAGTTAGCAGGAATTCCTTTAACAACAAAAAAGTCTAAAAGATCTGGTATTTTGCAAATATCAGCTGGCCAGTAAGTGGGCGCTCCTGTCGATAACGAACTGTAATTGTTTTTAGAGATGCATTTAAAAAGTTCTCTGCCTTTTGGGTTTGTTAAACGTGATCCCCACCAGGTATGTTTAGCATTGAAGTCGCCACCAACTAAGAATCTATTGCCAAGTTTATTGAAAAAGTGTTCATATTGATCACATTTGATACTATATCTAGGAGGGGAATACACAGAGTAAATCGATACGCTACAATTATTGCACACTATTTTAACTCCGGCAGCTTGCATGTATAATTCACTTATTGGTTGTAATATTTCATACTTAATAGTAGATTTGATGACGATAGCCGCACCGGCATGTGCTCTATCATAAGGTTGATTAGCTGTTATTATATCAAATCCTCTTATTCGAAAAAGGGATTTACTGGTAAGGTGTGTTTCGGAAATTAGTAAAATATCAATAAAATTATTTTTCAGGAAAATTTCTATTTCATTTATATGATTCAAAATGCCATTAGCATTCCATTCTGCAATTACTAGGTTTACTTGCATAGTTTTGTCATTAACATTGACATCATATTCATTAGCGTATTAGTTAATTCAATTTGTTTTGCAAGCATCGCCTCAATTTTTTGAAGAACATTATTTACTCCATCATTTGTGCCTCTAACAGCCTGGGCATAGGTTGTCAGGCCACTATTTTGAGCAGCAGCTGAGAAGTTAGTGTTTACATTGAAATTGCTATTTTCATTTACATTTCTTGGATTGACATGTATGCGTTTATTAATCAGTTTCTGATAAACTACACAACCCTTATAGTTCGCAGTGTGATTTCCTAAGCAATGGACGCATTGTGGTGGCGTATTTGGCGACTTAGAGCATTCATTGGTTGGATGCTCTAGGCCACATTTAACGCATGAATATGGTCTTTTGCAGTAAGACTTAGTGTGACCGAATTGTTGACATCTATGACATTGAACCATATCATTAAATTTTTTGGGAGCTTCTACAACAACAATAGCGTGACCAAATGTCCTAACATTATAAATTTCACAGTTGTTAGCATTAGGTTCTAAGTCAACGAAAAACATTGGCAGTGGGTTCTTTGTTTCACGACTAATTATATTTCTGACACTTCTAACTTGGTGTCCTAATAATAGCAAATTGGCTTTTATATCAACAATTGGCGTTGTGTGATGAATACCTTTTCTAACAACAGTGAAAGCTCGTTCTTGCTTTAGTTGGTACGTATGATAGACTATTTTGTTATCGTCAAAATGTTTAACTATTTTTCGATACGAATCAACTGACTTGATGTTTAAGCGAACCTGGCCATCACTGTATGACTTATAATAAAATTCATTACTTGAAACTACTTTGTTTAACGTGCTGACCATTTTGGCAATATCACCGACATTTGGAATTAGAATTGGTGGAGGTTTAGGATGTTCAGGTTGTTCAGATGATGCATCATCGATATCATTTTCATTGTTTTTATTCGCAAGAACAGCAAATCGGTTAGAAGTGGATGGATCTGTTTCTAGTTGCTGACGCTTTGGCTTGAATATTTGTGGCGATTGAGAGTTTGTCCTCTTGCGGTTTTTTACGGGCACATACTGCCAGTTCAACTCATCATCAGAACTGCTGTCACTTAGGTTAACATTATAGACATTGTTTTCATCATTTTTATTAATTTTAGTTTCAGCGCTAGACTGATTATCTTCGTTGGATTTTTGTTGTTTGTTTTTAACTTCACTAGTTGGCATGTTTGTGCATGCACAGTATGCCCTTGTTGTTGTCAACAAGAATGTTCAGTTTTTTTTTTTACGCTCGCAGTACATTGAATGCACTTGATAGTTGTTTTTTTTTTTGTTTTTTTTTTTTTTTTTCTTCTATTTTTGTTTTGTTTGAGATCAATATAATTTGTTATTGTTAAAGAATAAATTTTTTAAGAAATAAATATTTTACGCAAAATCGCTTTAATACACGTCTTTAAGTGATCGTACTTCGATGAAGACTCAAAATTATTATAAACGTCATTTTCAATTCTATACAAATAAGATAGAAGAAGAAGAAAAAAAAAAAAAACAAATGCTCCCATTGTGATCAGCGCTTCAAGCTTCGTTCACAATAGGCAGCAATATTTTCAACGGTGTTCATAAAAGAGCAACAACAAACATTTTAAGTAAAAAAACCGTTTGCAAATTTTGCCAAGAACAATATTACGTATTTATTACTATTTGTTGAAACATTTTATTAAAATGTTCATTCAAAATTAAAAAAAAATTATTATAAACGTCATAAACAATTTCATACAAATTGTTTCTGAAATAGAGGGTGACTCAACTTTTTAAAAACACTTTAGCTACATTTTTGTTTGAAAAATAAAAAGAAATAAGATAGAAGAAAAAACGAAATCGTTGCTCTGATTGTGAACAAAGCTTAAGGCTCAAATTATTAAAATGATTAAAATAGTAAATCCTATCGATTAACTGATTTTTTAAACCGATTTTTTAATTTAACTTATTTTGTTGACGAGCACGCCTTACACAAAGAATGACATGAGAACCGATTAAAGTGCTCACGAGAATTGGGAAAAATTTCAATCTTAGAAAAACTGCAAATAAACCATTGCGCAGAAAGTTAAATAAGCATATGCCCATAATCATACCGCCATGTTCGGACAATCGCACGATTTGAAATCGCAAAACGCCAGATTTATTTTATGATGTTCTGAAACTCGTACCTTTTGCTTCCGATCTCTTATAGTTTCCACAAGTGTCCTGGAGCATACTTTTGCGGTTTGATATTGCAAACTTCTCGCGATCGCGATTAACAGTACACCTATTATGCAATTTCAAGTCAAAATCGCAAATGTTAAGCGTTTTGCGATTGTCAGAACATGCCCGATAGTCAAAAATAAAGTCTTTCTAAACAATGGTGTTCACATTCATTTAAAGCCGGTTTTAGTTTAAAGTATACATTATTTTGACTATGAGTATGGGCCAATATGTTTAAGTTTTGTAGTTACTTCCATTTTCCAATGCGTGTGTGGAGAGAATATTAAGCCAATTGAAACTTATATAGACTGAAAAATTTTCACACGTCTATCTACATTTACTCTAAATTATGTTTTTGTTCAATAAATTAATTTATTGTCTTGTTATTATCTCTGAAATATGGAATTAAAATATTTATTTAATACATATACATTTTTGAAACTTTTTTCCCTTACAACACTGCTACGTGCATACTCGAATTACTCTGTAAATAACAAGAAAGTACTTTATAAATTGGTGTCATGTTATGATGCGAGTAAGGATTCACTGTGAAAGATAATGCGTTAAGGAAGTTGTTAGTAAAATGTAAGTGTTTTGTTTTGTTAAAAATGAGTGAGCATCAGAATCGGAGCTTGCTGCTTTTATTGTGGTTGACCTATTATAAGCGAATAAGAATCATAAGCCCCAGTTTTACTTGTAACATTATCAAAGCTTAAACAAAAACAACAACAATAAACAGTGAGTTATCTTTTTTTACAGTCCCGACTACATTTGGTTGATTTTTTGTCAACTCTAAATGTACTGGTAAGTGGGTAAAGAAAAAACAAATAACTTTATTTTATTTTGCCAGTTCAGTTTTATTTACACTGCCACATCCATATTAGTTATCAAAGTTTTTCTTGGGATTGAAAAATTTAATTAACAAGGTTTCGTTTAAATGTGCTAAATTCTTATTTCATATATTCGCTTAACAGTTTTATTTGTATAATATCTTTAGTTTTTCTAAAATCTTTGGATGAATTTTCCTGACGAATTTCAGTTTATCAATAGTATGAAATGGGAATTTAGCACATTTAAACGAAACCTTGTTAATTAAATTTTTGAATCCCAAGAAAAATTTTAAAATGTTATTACTAAAATTAATAACAAAAATTATTTTACAATTGATTTATGCTCGTGTGTGTTTTGAAAAGGTTAAAATTTTCACTTCCCAAACTAAAAACAAAGTATCTAGTTAAATAATAAAAAGTTTTAATCGGTTATTTGAAATGTTAAACAACATTAAAACACAAAATAATTGCAATTTGATGCTAACAAATAACAAAAAATTAAATTTAATGGAATGAAATGAAATGATTTTTTTATGAAGTCTACTTTTTTATTTCTTGCCTTCTCTTCTTTCATTTGTTGCTTTTTCCTTCATCTTTATTAAAATATAGGGAAAATGTTTTATTTAACACGCAACAAAATAAGACAAAATATTTAATTTAACAACGACATAAAGGGTTCAATTTCCTCTGCGTCGCGTGTTTTGAGCCAACGCTGTTACAATAGCAGCAACCGCTTGAAAGAAACCAAAAGATGTTAAGTACATGAGTATGAGGGTGTTCCATCATCAAGGTGTTCTTATCTGACGGTTTGCAACGATTTTACCCAGCAACAATGGTCGTCCCGATACACCACGTACATACATACTTAATTATTTTGTTGTAGGGGTACATGCTGGATGTTGTGGGACTTTTGGTGGTTCCATTGTGTGCTAAAT
The DNA here is from genome assembly GCA_963931875.1 of Pollenia griseotomentosa. Lineage (NCBI taxonomy): Eukaryota > Metazoa > Arthropoda > Insecta > Diptera > Polleniidae > Pollenia > Pollenia griseotomentosa. The sequence goes on along the minus strand of OZ007563.1, from coordinate 144,987,838 downwards.
AGTAAAAGAAGTATGCAAAAACAACACCAACAATAACAACGGTAGCATTATATTTAATTATTTTCCCACGATATCATAAAAAATTCCCATAATTTGAATTTAATGTAACAGAAATAAAAAAAAACAACGATAAAGAAAAAGATGAGGAGACAGTGGTTGAAATAATGACGATCTTGGTTGGAATAATTTTGAATATTTGTTTGAGTAAAAAGTCAAACGATTTCACTGATAACTATTTTTGGATTATACTTAATTTAAAAAGTTCAGAAGTTCAGAGCAATTAAGATAATCCAAAAATTTTATAGGCATATGAGAGATAATTGATGAGCCTAGGAAACGAGCGTTTGAAAAGGGTTCTACTCTTTTTAGGTGCCTACTTACTGAGCTACCAAGAGCGGCAAGCGTTTTTTAAAACATGAAAATTGTATTGCTAATTAATTTTAATAAAATAAAACGATCTATCAAATAAGATTTTCCAGCCGGGAGGTGTTGAATTCGCGTTCTTAATGTATGTTTCGTAAAAACTGTGTGAAAAAATAAAAAGTTTTGACATAAAACAGACGCTTTCCGCTCTTATTTGGGTAGCTTAGTTATGGGTTATCAAAGTTGAAATTTGTGGAAAAATCAATTTTGTGGGAAGTAAAATAAAATATTTTTGAAATTTTTTTGGATTTTTTTATGTTTATTTTTTAAGGTTTTTATGATTTTATGACAATCCGTAAAAGAAGTAACATATATCTAAAAGAATAATATTTTCTGAACTATAATTATATTCTAACTTTTTTTGTGATTTTACATGCCGCAGTGCTGAAACAAGTGAATGGGAAGATGCTGCTAATACCGTGTTCAGATATACATATTTTATTGAGTCAATATTCTGTTTATTGACACAATTATCTTTCTGTTCACAAATACACAATTAGCTAACTCAATTAACGTTTGACAGCTAATAAAAAATAATAATGTTTATATTTTGGTCACGAGAATTGTGTTTTTAAATTTACAAAAATGGGAAAAAATTCTGATTTTAAAAACATTTTGCTAATTTATAAAAGAAATACTACGCAGTTGCAGTTAGTGCTTTCAAGTTTTGATTCAAAAGTGGCTTTACTTATTAAAAGAAGAAAAAAGCAGCTTTTGCTTCTTGAAATATTAGAGCAAAGCGCAAGTCAAAGGTCTTTATGGAAGTTGGTAAGTACAATGTTAACTATTTTTTTTTTGAAACAAATAGGTTCTACTTTTGTAATTTGCTGAATCGCCAATCTACATTCTGGGAATTCAATTGCAGCCATTTTGGTGGGCCACATATCCAATAGGGCGGCTTCACTGGCTTCATTCCACCCCATTCTTCTTTTCTTTATTTTTACATCTGTGAATAATAAAAAGAAATTGGTTTTTATTTGATTTTAATTTTAAATAAAAAATTCAATATTTAAACTTACCTTCAACTGGACGCGACATTTTTTGCTTTTTTTTGTTTTCTTTTTCTGACATTTTAGCTGCCAAATGTTAAAACAGTAACAAAAATGTTTTGTGCAGTCATTCAAGGCGAATTTAAATTCGCCTTGGGCTCACTGAACATACTTGTGACAGTGTTGCATTTGAATTTTTACTCAATATTATAACAATTTCGTATTAATTGAGCAATAACTTTATTGTAATTTTAAATGGAATATTGAGCTCAATAATGGCATTTATTGCGTAAAACTCAATAAAGGTGCATATCTGAACACGGTATAACATGTTGAAAAGGTCCTTATTTTGTCTCACCCTTGTTAATTTGAAAGTGTTCTGCAATAAATATTTTTTTTTAAATTTGTTTAGGGACTCCTGTGCTTCTTCAGAAAGCTCTCCAATTGGCAAAGTCTGATATTCAATTATATCTTTGCCATGCGACAATTTTGCTAAAAGTGAGGCAGTATTCGAAGCATATTCTCCATATTGTTCAGAATCAACTTTTTCCTTGCGGTTTAAAACACTCAAGATCGTTCCCAATCTCTTAACAATTTGATTGTTTATTCCAGGGATTCGAGTTCGGCCTCATCATTTTCAAAAAATCTCCTCGAAGTGTTTCCATCACGGTTGGTACAATTGTTCTTTTTTTAGTACAAAACAAAACCAAAAAGTACGCTTGTACCCCCGTGACTCATTTGGTACTATTTCCAAATTTTTCAAACCTATTGTTAAGTGATCAAATATGGCAACTCGTATTTACTGCCCAATGAATATAAAAGGAGTTCAGTGTTTGGTGCAAATGGTCTTGCGAAAATGCTAAATTTCGTACCTTTTTTATGAAATCTAACGTAAACTCTGTTGTTTTTATTGTTTAATTTAACAAAACGGCTATGATATTTTGCAAGACCATTTGTATTTGTATTTGAGACACTGCAGCACTTATCCATTTAGATGAAAATCTTAATTTACTTGAAAAGTGGATTTCGTATAAATGTGCATTTTCTGATAACACTGACGAGTTTTTAAAAGATATAGAAAACCAGTTCTGCAAAAGTTCTAGTTGAAGAAGAGACGACTTCCTCTCATTTCAAGATTGTTTTGGAACGAACTCATAATATTTTAAAATATTCGTCAGCAAGATGGTTGCCACGTCAAAAAGTAATCAACAGAATTTTGAAACGGTGGGATCCACTCCATTATTATTATACTCCGAATGATCATGAAGGAGGTTTTTCAAGCGCTAAATTAAATATTATATCCGGACTTTCTACTCCGGCTTATAAATGTTTTTCCTCTTTCTGCAGTATGTGTATATTGAAAATTGTAAACACAAATAATTGTCCATTTTCAGTCAATTAAAAATAAATTGATTTCTTGACCCTAAAAATTGCATCATACAGGTTTGGCTAGAGCAAATACATTTTTTTTGCCTCTTTTCTTGAATATTTTGTAAAACTATTTTGAAAAATTCGGGGGCTCGAAATTTATTTTTGACCTATGGTTCCTTTAGCAAAGTTTCTTGGAATGACTTACAGAACCAGAATCGCGATGTGCTTTGGACGAGAAAAAATTTTACTCACCCTATTATATATGTATCTATAATTAATGAACATATATTTGTGATTTTTTTGTTATCTATACTTTAGATGTAGTAATGAATTTTAAGTATAATATGTTTTTGTGTTTTTAAATTTTTGTTTGTAAAAATTATAAAAAATGATTTAGTACTATTGGGTTCGAAAAAGTACGGCTTTAAAAGTTCGTTGGTACGATATTGGTTTTCTCATTTATCATCCCTGGTCTCCATCGTTTGAATTTCCGTATCCGTGCTGAAGGCAGTCTACTTTTAGCCCAACTTGTTTGAAAAACGCATACTGTATTCGATTATTTCTGATCCTTTCCTTATCTTTGTTTTATGTATTTTCATCAAAGTGTTCCGCCTCTTGTGGAAGCGTATACGCTAATTTTAACAAGAACTCCATACACCTTGTTCTTGCGTGCAATGGTAAGATTCCATATTCATAGTTCTCTTCGTTTGAAGAATTGTTTAAATTGTTCTCTTGCACCTTTTTACGACTTGGGCATGACAAAGTTGAGATGGTATTTGTGAGTTCGTTAACGATTTTTCCGTCAACCATGGTCAGGTGGAACTCGTTACTACATTCAATGTATTTTCATTTACTGAACTTTGTGGGCTTAATCTTGTTTATTTGTTCTTGAATGTCCTTCACTATCTATTGATGATGGTCATCGATTTTGTCACTGTAAGGAAACATCACATTTTGGCCGCAAAGGAACAATATATACCATAAACATATTTCCGTCCGATATTGTAGCATGCAACAAATTTTTTGAACCATGTCGTTTTTTCAAAATTTTACCTCTAACAAAAAATGAGGCAAGCGCGGGCAGCTGGAAATTTTTTGCATTATGTAAAGGAATAATCAAAAAACTTATTTTGGCCAATAAAAAATATAGAAATTTATTTATTTTTTTTATTTTCCATTAAAGTTGAGAAATATTGAAAAAATGGATAGTGGAAAAATTAAACCAACAGTACAATTTTTCTTATTCTTTTCTTAATAAATAGAATCAAAAAGAACGTCGATCCGCTGCCTAGTTTCCGAGATACTGTATCTGAAAGCGGACCAAATCACCTAAATAGGGTCTGTTTTTTTGAACAATGAAAATCAGTCAATTTGAAGGGATATATCTTCTGAATTGAAAATCTGCGTTGAAAAACGCGCATAAAATCACAATAACCACATGGAATGATAATTTACTTAAACGGCTTAAAAACCACGTGCTGATTTTTATTGAATACTTTGAAGAAAAAATCGTAACTTTCTTTTATTTTAAAGTACTAAAATCCATTTTAAAAACATTGAAATTACAAGAAAAGAAATTGTCCACTTTGCTCCAGTATTAACAGTTACATAGTTGGCGGCATGAAATAACCCGCCCCCCTAAATAATGAAAAAGCCCCCCAAAGTGTAAGGCCTTATTGCATACGCAATAAAACCACAACGAAATGAATTAACGCCCCAAACAGAAATTAAATAATACCCAAATTTGCGGGGGCTTATTGCATATGAAATTATACCTCTATTTCTGAAACAATATAAGACCCCAATATATATAATATTAATTGTACAGTTTTGGTTTAACCCTTAAAAGATAATCATATCATGAAATACGTTAAAGATAATCATACGTAAAATAGACGCATTATCTTAACCTGCTATATTATTGTTGTTGTATTTTTTGTTCAATTAAGCACAAACTAATATGTATGGATTTTATTTTTACATTTAAGTATATAAAATAAAAATACAAAATGTAAAGTATGTTTATCTTCTAGGGTAAAAGAATCGCACGATAGATAACATGGTATGGACTTCGGCCGGGCGCAAGGATTTTCTCCTCTATGGTATAACAAACACCGCTAAATAAAGCTCCTAAAAACGCAGAGAAGCTTTAGTTAGTGAAGAAATTGCTGGATGTCAACAGTAATTAAATAACGTCAGCTTAAGACTCTATAAGAAAAACTTGTATGAATATTCTTGAAAATGATACTTACAAGATCAGTTTAAGTGCATTTATAACGGATACTACAAGTTTAAGTATTGTTTCGAACTACTGTTGCTATAATTTAAACTAATACAAAATACATTGTGATTGCCCGTTGGTGGTATATAAATATTTGGTACCAAAATATGATTATTAGTATAGCCCAAGTTCATAAAAAAGTATTTTAAAATACAGTGAGAAATGCTGAATTTTATGGGATTTTAATTAGTTCTCGTCCATATTATCAAACATTTGCTCCGAAACGTTTGAGTTTGTTGATGAAACAGGAAAGACGAATGGAAAAGTGTACTTTGTTTCGTGTACAAGCAGTTTGTGTGATTTTGTTATTGAAAGAAAGAGAGAATTCATACAAAATGCTTAAATGCTGCAAAACAAAAGTGTTATTGTATGGACGCGAATCGGTTTCAAAAGAGAATTGAAGATAGTTTCTGCAGCAAATGTTTCATAATATGAACGAGGACTTTTGTCAGTTAAAAACATTTGGTGAATTCGTTACATTTAAAATTTAAATACAGGGTGGCCCAGAAAGACCGAAGGGTGTGAATTCCTTATAACTTTATATTTAAGACATATTTTTTTAATTTTTTGTTTTTTAAATACAATTAAATTTATAGCGAATATTTTGGCCATATTCTGCTTCGCACAAATGTGCTCTTTCCAACACATTTTCCATGACCTTTCGCAAAACTTCCGGTGTTACGTTGTTAATTTCGTCTTGAATATTGGTTTTTAATTCCTCAATAGTCCTAGGCTTATTAACATAAACTTTCCCTTTTAAATAACCCCAAAGGAAACAGTCTAGAGCGGTTAAATCCGTGGAACGCGGAGGCCAATTTAAATTGCTTTTACGCGAAATTATTCTTTCACCAAAGATGTCGCGTAAAAGAGCCATTGTGGCCCTCGCAGTGTGCGCTGTGGCTCCATCCAACATGGCCCGATATCGATCACCATTGATGGAAATGGCGACACCTCGTTCATTTTCAAAAAAATATGGGCCAATGATACTTTCTGAAGAAACACCGCACCAAACAGTACACTTAACTGGGTGTAATTGTCGTTGATGAAGTACTCTCGGGTTTTCCGTAGCCCATATCCTACAGTTTTGCTTGTTAACGAACCCATTTATTTGGAAATGGGCTTCGTCACTCATAACTAAGTTATGAATAAAATTAGGATTCTCTTGTGCTTTTTGCTGGAAATAAATTGCATAGTCAAGTCGTTGCTGGTAATCTGTCGGTTTCAATTCTTGGACAAGTTGAATTTTGTATGGAAACATTCTTATGGTATGCAAAATTCGCTGCAGCGACCCTCTTGAGAGGCCAAGTTGTGTAGAACGTCTCCTGGTTGATGTTTCTGGATCCTCCCGAATACTCTCCTGTACCACTTGAATATTGTCAAACGTGTGTACAGTTCGTAGTCTGCCGGAACCAGGAAGGTTGCTTACTGCTCCTTGTTGTCGGAAATTTGCAACCAGACGGTTTATTGTGAGAGGGTGCAACCCGCACATTAAATTGACGACGGTATGCACAATGGACCGTTGATTTGAAAAGTAAATTTCAACGATTTGGGCACGTTGTTCAGTTGTGTATTGCCCCATTATAAATTGTCCAAGTCTACTTTACAAAATACTGAAAAGAAAAGAAAAAAAAAAAATTAAAATAAAAAAGTTATAAGGAATTCACACCACTTCGGTCTTTCTGAGCCACCCTGTACAATTGAAATGGAAATTTCAATCGATAACAACGATTGCCCAAATCGGCCTCCTGAATGTTTCACTGCCAACCAGGGATGGCAAACGATGCTTTCAAACTATACAACTTTTGCTCTTTTGCTACTACGTATTTTGTAATAAAAACTATTTTTTACTGGAAAATTAAACCTACAAAACTTTCAATGCTGGCATACGCAGACGAAAAGCTACAACATAACCTAAATATTATTGTGACGGGAATATCCAAAAGAGGACAAATAATAAACGATAACAAAAATATAAAATTATAAAAAAAGAATAAATAATTGTAGCACTCGACAAACGAATAGAAAAGAATAAAATGGGATGGTATGGGCATGTAATAAGGATGAAAGACTCTAAAACAAAGATGCCCAGTAGTGGCTGATATCAGCAAATTTAACTCACACGTATACTTACGCTCTTTTGCTTGATCATCAATCAACCAATAGGAAATCAGCATGTTGAGTGGGAGAGACAAACTACACTGGCAGAACTTCTGTGTCTTATTTTACATTTTAATCTTCATCGAGACTGCTGTCAGTGAACATAAAAATTGAAATTATTGCGATATATTAATGATGTCCGCCGAAAAGTATTTTATGTTACAAAATGCTTTTGATGACATGCAATGTCTTATTTGTCATAGGACATTTAAAAAAAAACTAAGAAATATAATTTAAAAAAATATTGTATTCTATTAATTTGTAATTTTCAAATAATATCTACATTGTTTTGCATTTAAGCTAACAATATGTGTTTTGTTTGTGAAAAAAATTCTTTGTACCTGTAAAGGGTCACTTTTACTTTCGTTAAAAAGACGTACGTAAACGCAGAAATTATTAAGAAAAAATAGCCACAATAATTTGTTGGTATTTTGTGCTTGTAAAAATATTTTTGTTTCTGTACCAATCGCGTCGGTGGGTTTTTTTCTTTGAAAACACTTTTCTTAAGTAAGTAAAAATATTTAAAAAACAAGTCAAAAAAAGTCTTGTTTTCCTACAATTTATGTGTAAACCTATACACATAGAAGCAAATGTGACAGCAGGTAAAATTTTTGGGTAAGAAGATGTGTTTTATTGATGTATTAATGAAACTTGTTGGTTTCGCACTATTTTTATTGCTTACTTTTTTATGCCACAAACTCGAAATTTTACAGGAAAGGTTTTTTTTAAATAAAATCAGTTTGAAAAAAGCCATTATTTTAAAATTTATAATGTAAATATTATTTATTCAAACTGATTTTATTTAAAAAAAAACCTTCCCCTGTAAAATTTCGAGTTTGTGGGATACAATTTTTCACTAAAATAAATACATTCACCACGAGTATTACTTAAATATGTACATTCATTAATTTTAAATTTCCATTTTGTTAAACAAAGAAACAGAAAAAAATGACAACACCCGTCACACATGTGCTTTCGTCGCAATCTCGCTGACGACTAAATAAAATTGTTTTCTTCCAGTGTTATTTCGTCACTCTCACCAATACTACTACCGTGGGCATCAATGCTCTAAAATACCGAAGCATGTTTCCAGACAAGACTAAACGGAGGACGAAGGCAAAAAGAGAAGTGTGTCTCTGGGCATCCGCGATCACTTTTTTCATACAAAGTTGGGAGCATGCCATAACCCAGCAAACAATTCAAAGTTGGAATCATATGTATACAAATCTTTTTATTTCCTTTTCATTCCCATTGCAACCGATATATGTAATCAAAAGTATTTTTTTCCTTTTCATTCATTCATTCATTCAACATTCTATAGAAAAAAAATTATTAAAATCAGTTATTTAAATTTTAAAAATGTATCTCTATCTTTTTTTTTCTTATCTACTACTAATCGTCATTCATATTTGGTCGATTTTCGCTTGGGAAACTTTGGTATGTATGTAGGTGGCAGTGTTGCCAATTTAGCCATTTAGTGGCTAGATTTAGCCATTTTTAACCCTGTTTAGCCATTTAAAAATTAGTTTAGCCATTTTTCAACTTGTTTAGCCAAAACATTTTTGCCGTTTTTCTTTTAAAAGAATAATTTTTATTTTATTATAAAAATTTATTAAAGTAAAATAAAATGCCTTTAATTTAAATCAAAACTTTTACAAATGTTGAAAATCGCTATAAACGGGGATAAAACATCTTTCAAAATATAGGAACAGTATTCCGATGTTAAATTTATAAAATGGATCAACACAAACATCGGTGTTTCTTTCTTGTTGCAAGTATTTCAATAAAGAGGTGAATTTTTTTTTAGAAATTTCAGAATTGTCTATAAAGTTGCTCTCACTTCCATGGTCTAATGCTGAAGTAGAGAGGGTATTTAGCCAATTAAACATCGTTTAAAGTAATTTGAGAAATAGGTTACATTTAGCAACCGTTAATTCGATTTTATCAATTAGGTAAATATTTTTACCATAACAATAAAATATTTATAGCCACTATTGTGGTAGTGAAGAGGTACCATGCGTTTGTGCTGATGTTTGTAACACCTTTAAATATTGGTCCTAAGCCCACCTTTATTTTATAAAATTTGGTACATAGGTTCTATTTTAGTGTAGGGTATCATATAGCCGGGGATGACCGACAATACTTTCTTACTTGTTTTTTATTGTAAATGTTGTCGTGATTATGATTTACCTTCAAATTATTAAAAAATAATAGGCACGAGTGATGATTAAATTTTTAATATCTATAGAAATTTTAATTTGCGTTTATTCTTATTAAACAAATTGATCTTAACTTACAATTTCATCGTAAACAACTTTAAATGAATTATTTCTGTTTTGTTATTGAATTTTAATGTGGTTTTATTTAAAAAATCTTTTAGCCATTTTTTTCCGTAAATCTAGCCATTTTTGGTCACCTAGTTTTGGCAACACTGGTAGGTGGCAGCACCATGGTATGATCCCAACTTTGAATTGTTTGCTGGGTTATGGCATGCTCCCAACTTTATATGAAAAAAGTGGTCGTGGATGCCCAGAAACTCACTAATAAAGAGTACGAAGGCTATTATAACAGATACTCTTACAAAACATGGGCGCATATTCAGAAATCATATCTTAAGTCACAACTAACAAAACAGAAACTAAGAAATAGTTCATAGACAGCTATAGACCTTACTCATAATTCATAACTAGCTTAGCAACTGCTTTTAGCTGATTCAAGAAATGCAACCATGCATATATCGTCATGAAGAAAAAACCAAATGTCGGTACTATTTTGAACGATATATACTGTAGTTAATTAAAAAGCTTATTAAGCTATTTAATCAACAATTATTGTTCTAAAAAAAATGCATACAAATTCTAAAATGTAATTTTTTGGTTATAGTTTTTATATAAATCAATTAAAATAGGGGCCTGTAAAAATATAATTTTTCAATAAAATTTGGTGACTAAAAACACATCTCCAGCTTATTTGACTTTTTGTATAGATGTTTTTGGACGCAGTAAAAATGAATGCAAGTAGCAAATTGTAATAAGGCAAGTTTATTATTTACGAAACTGTAAAAGAATTTATTGTTTTCTGTATTTTAGAGTGACACAAATTTGTCGCGAAAATTGTTTTGCTATTCAAACAAATTAAAAGATAATATCAGTCAGCTGGTCTTTGCATGTATTAGTTAGTTGGCATTTAGTTACAGCTTTACCCATAATTAAGTGTAAACTTTTCTTGCAGCAAGTGACCAGTAGTTACTTAAAAAAGTTAACACTTAGTGATAATTTATGAATATGCGCCATGGTATTTATCCTAACAATGCTATAGTTCTTAGCTCAGAATCGAAGCCTTTTTCATTTCTCTACACTGCAAAGTTAAAGAGGTCAGGAATAAGTTAGTAGAATTTTAAGTCTAAAGCTATGTACAGACGATGGTCAGCTCTTACAATGTTGTCAATAGTGCCATTGTCAGATGCATTAAAAAATGTTGACACAGTTGCAAGACATTTTTAGTCTATTTTAATGACAACATTGTACGATCTGACCACCGTCTGTACGAAGCTTAAGCTAATATTTAACAGAATTAATAGCAAGTCCCTTTCACCCGCAAAAGCAGTTCTTTTGAATATAGAATAGTATCAAAAACGTACAAGATTGGAAAACGCGAAATGTGTTATTTTCGAAAGAATGCTAAAAATCTCTGCAAAGAAACTTTAAAAATATCATAAAATTTTAAATCAAGAAAAAATCGATTAGGCTATTTAATATTTTAATAAATAAATTGCTCCATCCTAATATACAAACTTTTTATAAATACAAAATGCAACTGCTTAAAGATTCATAAAGTAAAACAGCTAAAATATTTTTGTTTCTTGAATATGCTGAAAACAGCAAATGATATTTGTACGACAGAAGCGATGTAAAAGTTTCAAGTTATTTATGTTGATTGTTTTTCAAAACCTGAACGTTTGTACGATGATAACTCAGGTTAAACTAACAGATAGTCGTGGCAGGTTGACAGGCAGACAAACAGACACATGTGACGCATGCTTAATTGATAAGTTCAGTATTACGGCGACGATACAGGCACCCAAATACTCGTAAGTTTCTAGTACAGACAGACACAATAGTCATACAATCTGCAATAATAAAAGATTGAAGTTAAAGATAAACAGACATAAAACGCTAGACAATCGGTCATACAAAGAAGCATTCGGATCAAATTACTTTAAAAAAAGAAAAAAATTGACAAAGTTAAAACAAAAGCAAAAAATGTAAAACCACAACAGTGACAATGACCAACTTGATTACTTGAAATGTAAGTGTACTTTCGGTTTTAGAACTAATTTTAGTTTTTATCCATTTCCAAGGAAATTGTAACGCTGCCACTGTAACTGCTGAAACTTGAACTTCCTCTTCTTCCGTTATGTCAACTAAGTATATTCAGTGTTGCCAACAGATAGTTTTTTGACAATGTTTTAACGATGTTTGCAACCAAATACAGTAACTTCCATTAAGTTTAAGTAATTTAAAACTGAATATGTATCCGAGGCCTGCACAATTTCATTTTAACTCACATTTAAATCATTGAACAAATTTCTAACTCTATACTGCACTGTAAGCTGTCACAAAAAAATACTGAATAAAAGTGTTAGGGTGTGAACGTGTATAAAAAAATACTCTTCAAAATTATCAAGGAAATTAAAAATACACCCAGCAATGAGAGTGGAAAAATACACATATTATTTATTTTCTTAATGTGAGCTTGGAAAATTTTGTATGTTTATTTCTTTGCCAATATTGCAACAATTATTTGTATGCATACGCCACACACGACATAAATTCTTTGTATCTTTCAAATTCTAGGATTATAGGCAAAACATTTTGTTACTGTATTGAAAGGGTTTGAAAGACAAAAGTACTGTATGGAGTGTATTTCTTTAAATTATTCTTGTACGCACATTTGTTTTTTGTTGTAAGATGGATTTTTAAATACCTTTACGAAAGCCTTTAATATGTACACCCGGCGATATATTATTTTTTTTATTTTTAATATTTGTTATATTTGCACTTTATTTACGGAGCATCAGTAGTGTAACGGACTAGCGGTTCTCAGAACCCCGGTATTCAAACAAATTTAAAAATCGCTTAGACTATAGCTACAGCTGGGCTTATGCGTGCAGCCGTTTAGGGTACCATCGTATAAACCTAAATTTCTCAATTTTTAGTTCTTTTCAAAAATAGTTATTTTCTTAAGAAACAAATATCTTTTCTTTAGCATCAAAAAATATAATTTTCTTATTGATGGAAGTGTAAGGAACAATACCGGTTTTAACGAACTTTTCGATTTAACGAATCGGCCTGACATTACACCGTTCGTTAAACCGAGAAACCACTGTAAATATCTTTTAAATACATCCTGGCGATAAGTTGTTATTTCAGTAAAAAAAATTCAAGTCGCTCTCTTAAGTGTGAATGAGATTTTTGCGACAATTGCTCTAAATATTACAATATTCAACAGGGTTGCCGATCTTGGTCTTTTCCGACCAAATTTGGTCGGGTATTAGTATCTTACACGAGTTTCCTTATTGTTTTTATTTCGGTTTCCCCGCACTTCCCGGGTATATTGCCAAGCTCAATTTTTTTTTTTAGATATGACTATGTTGCAATAAAGGAGCGATATGTTTAGGTATCTCCTATTTTTAAGACTTGTCCATAGACAATGAGAATTTACTGCCTGCATCTTATTTTGAATTTATGTTCTTTATCAACTCTTCACTTCACTAAATTTATTAAATATCAACTGTTGCACTGCCCATTCTGCTTTTAATAGATTTATTGCAGCAAGCGACATTGATTTACGTATCGATGGTTTTCTTCCGCAACCTCGTAACTCAAAAACAACTATTTTTCAGGAGAGACAAAATACTTTTTTTTTTACCAAATATTTGAAACTTTTTGCTATATATTCTTTTATAATCCAAGAATTAGGAAAAATTCCGATATTCCGCCAAACAAAAAAATTGCCAAATTGTAAGGCGGAATTTACTGATTACTTTCCCAGTTAATACAAAAAATCGGAAAAAATCGAGTTACGTGGTTGCGGAAGAAAACCATCGGTATGTACTCACTTCTTGTAATTGATCTAATCGACAACCCATCCGCAGATGCTATTTTTTAGAGAAAAGAAAACTAAATTTCAGAGTAAAAATAGCTGTTTTCTGAAACTATGATCAATTTTTTGTTTCCCGGGATTTTGTTTGCGGGATGTATGTATATATATAATAAATATATTAATTAAAATTCCCGGGAAATCCCGGGAAAAAACCCAACTCATGACTTCTTATCTGAATTCTTTTAATAGATTTAAATTTAAAAACGTTTCTATACCATTGTCCAAATTTTAGGAATTTTGTAACGGGTCCGCCATCTAACGTTTTTTTTTTCAACTAGTGCTTATTTCGTGAATGGTAACACTTAGCTCATGTCTGATTTGACAGATAATTAGTTTTATCCTTCCGCTGAACGAATATGGTTGTGTATACGCTTGAACAACGCTGGGAAATATTGCGACATTACTTTGAAAATCATGGTAATGTTGCAGAATGTGTGCGAAAATTGCGTACGGATTTTGGAAGAAGAGAGGCACCGTCAGCTCCGTATGTTCGTTATCTTGTGAAAAAAGTGAACGAAACTGGCATCCTCATCGATAAAACAAAGCGTGAAAAGCCAAAAACAGTGCGTACACCCGAGAATATTGCTGCTGTGGCAGAAAGTGTGCGTGAAGCGCCATCAACATCAATTCACCGTCGTTCTCAACAATTGAACGTTTCGGAGACATCATTGAGACGAATTTGGCATAAAGACCTTGGTATGACGCCATACAAAGTCCAATTGGTTTAGGAGTTGAAGCCAACTGACCATCCAATGCGTTTTCGCTAAGATGCCGATTTTGCCAAAAAAAATCATCTTTTCAGATGAAGCTCATTTTGATCTTGGCGGGTATGTAAAAAAGCAAAATTGTCGCATTTGGGACACAGAAAACCCGCACCCATACATTGAAAAGCCGATGCACCCAAAACGAGTCACGGTTTGGTGCGGATTTTGGTCCAGAGGCATAATTACAGTCAATGGCGATCGTTATCTGGCCATGTTGAACGAATTTTTGTTCACAAAAATTGAAGAGGAGGATATTGGCAACATTTGGTTTCACCAGGATGGCGCTACGTGCCACACAGCCGAAGCTACGCTCGATGTTTTGCGCCCTGTTTTTAAAGATCGCATTATCAGCCGCAGAGCTGATGTCGTTCGGCCACCTCGGAGCTGCGATTTGACACCGTTGGACTATTATTTGTGGGGTGCCGTCAAAGATAAGTGTTACGCCGACAAGCCAGAGACAATTGACGCTTTAAAGGACAATATTCGTGAAGCCATTGGTGAAATACAGCTGCACACAATCGATAATGTGCTTAAAAATTGGACCGATCATTTAGGCTACTGCATGGCCAGCCGAGGCAGCCATTTGAATCAAATTATTTTCCATTATTTACCGGAAGGATTGTACTTTCAAATAAAAAAAGAAATTTGAGAAAATATTCAGTAGTTTTTTTATAGCATTTTCAAAAAAAAAAAATGTTATTTGGCGGACCCTTTACAATATTTTTAAAAATTTTTCGTGTCTGTGCGCTATTGTGAAACCTTGGAAAGGTTTGGATCACAAAGTTTTCCGTAATTTTGGCTTAATATTAGTTTCAACACAAGTAAATTTTTCAACGTTCACCGGATTTAAAAAGTTTTAAATAATTTCAATCAAATATATATTATATTCTGCGTCACCCTGTATACATTCAGAAAGAGAAACCGTAACTTTTTATCAAACACAAAATTTGTTTTGTGTAGTGCAAAAAGGTTTTTATAATTTAAGTGGTTTTTCTGTGTAAAACTGAGTTTGGATTCCGTCAACACTGATTTGTATACATGAATGTTGACATCACCATTTTAAAGCCCATCATAAATAGTTAGAATTTGTAGTTTGCTATTCTTGTGAATTCCTATTGTTTTTAAACCTGAGAGAATATTTTTTATTCTTTTTTATACTTTTTACAACAATCACACGCATCATAAGAATTCAACCCAACGCAAACTCAACCAAAACCCGGCTTGAAACTAAACAATGAAAATTAAGTTCGTATATTAATTTAAGTACAAGTTACATGGTACTCTGTATTGTCGTAAATATGTATGTACATAAAGTAATCAAGACGACATGCTTATTGTAGGAAAAAGGTGGCTTGGAAGTGAAACAAAACGACACTAAAACAACTTTAACTACCTACAACAGCAAAAGTACAATGAAAAGACCTTCTTATAACCCAGCAATTTTTCCTGCCATTTTTCGTTAGAGGCGCTTAAATTTTAGTTTACTTTCAAAAGTCTTCGAGAACGGACGTATATTATCTTAATTCGAGTTGCATTTTTTTTTAAATTTAAAATAAATAGAGAAAATTTAAAAGACAACAAAATTTTATTACACAATTTTATTCTCACAAAAAAATTGTTTACCGGTCTGCAGTCTACGTTTACGCGCAAACGCTACTCATGCGTAACAACCCCTGGAATGCACACACTCAACAACAATAAAAATTATCGAAACATAATCACCCCCTTATAAGAGCAAAAAAAAAAAAAAAAAAAAACAAATTGAGTTGAGGAATTTTTTCCTGAGAGTAAATGTCCTTTAAACAAACAAGTATCCTTAGAGTTTGGTAAAGAATTCACGTGCACCTGTTTTTGGGTGTCCATGAATGAATTAAAAAAAAAGAAACGAGTGAAACTTCAAACCAAATTAAATAAAAAAAAAAAAATAAACAAATGATCTTTAATTTTCCATATATTTCATTCACTTTGTTTTTTACGATTATTAAAAAAAAAAATAAAATTTTCCCACCGAAATGAAATTTACCAACAAAAAGTGTTTAAAAGATCATTTTGATAAGGAAATTGTAGGAAACGAAGTGAAAACCTAAAATGGGATTAATATGCAAATAAGTTTGCTGCTTGTTGAATTAAAGTGTGTGAAATTATAAAATGGAAATGAAAACAACATTTTACAATTATTGTTAATACGAAATTGGAATAAATTATGAAGTGGTGAGTGACAAAAGATATCAAGAAAGTTGATACAATTGTTGTAAATGATTTCTTTCTTTTTTTTCGCTAGTAAGTCTTAAAAAAAAGACAAGTATGGATCTTTGTGTAGGTGTACTGCTACTGCCGCAAAAAATTAAAATCGAAATGGTGCAACAATAATAAAATATAAATTAGCAATAGAGCAGTAACTGGTTATCCATTTTTTGGCTAAAGTTAAATAAAACACTTATAAATTTATTTCATTATAACGCTTGGACCTTGCCATTACGTAAGAAATACAATTTCATTTAAATGACTGCTTCGCAGGCAGTTTTCGACCATCTATTCGCACATCAAATCGCATGATCTTAACGCCTAGTTAATTTATTTATTTATCGATTTTCTGCACAACAAGAACAAGTCTTATAATTAAAGTACAGGTGCCTAATTCTGGCAGTCGTGATCGAGTACTTTCTCGATTCGAAAGCAATTTTATTTCAGTAGATACTGAATATATCGAAATTATTTTTTCAGTATTGTGAAACTCAAATTATTGCTTTATAACACTGAAAAAATAATTCCGGTTCGTTAAGTATTGACTGAGATAATTAGATATTAAACTGCTTTCGAATCGAGAAAATACTCGATCACGACTGCCAGAATCAGGCCCCAGGATTATATTGATTTATAAGGATTGCCATATAAAAGATTTTAATGGTTAATATTAAACATTAAATAAAAAAATTAAAAAAAAAATAAATATAATAAAAGTAATATTTCAAGTTATATTAAAAATAAAAAACTTAATACAATACATATATAAAAAATAAACAAAAAATACAGATATAAATAACAGCATTTAATAAATTTATCACGAACATTTTTAGTTTAAGCTAAGCGAAAGTTTTAAATCAAAATTTCCTTATTGCCGTCGCCAAACCGAGAAATCTTTAATTGCAGCCAAAAAAAGTCGGTTATCATAGGGCCATAGCGCTCTAGAGTAGCTGCCGGTAACGGTTCTTCCTACATATACGACAGTGTGCATATTGAGATGATCCACAGGCCTGACCACATCTGTAACGCTTCCATTTTCTATAAATTTCTTTGTAGTCTTGCCAATTCCTTGCACAGTAGGTCGATTATGGCGACCATAATCACCCCGTAATGCTCGAAAAGTGGTCACGATTTTTATCAAATCTTAATTATTTTAAGCGTTCTTCGGCTGTGAAACGAACCATATTCGTAAATGGCAAACCGTTCACTAAATACATCCGGGGCAGTGTTGCCACCTTATGTGTAATTACACATATCATGTGTAATTTTTTTTTTCATGTGTAGCCCATGTGTAATTGAAAATTTTAACGTTTTGCAGCTCTGATTTTTGTTATTATTTTGTCACAAGATGTAAAAAGGTTTAATATTCTTGGAAAACTTAAAAATTTGATAAAAAGATTGAAAGCGTTAAGAGAGCTGAACTAAAAATGGTGGGATCATTGACTACTAATCATTTGGCATTTAGATAGCTTTTGTCACAATTTATTACCTATGTATAACGACAAAACATCCCGGGTTCATTCTCCTTTTTTTCAAACGAGTGGATGATTGACTGCAAAAGAAATGTTTGAGCTTCTTAAAAGCACAACTATAGAAAAAGGGATTCCTTTTGAAAATCTAGTTGGGTATGCACCAGATGCACCTAATGATATGTTTGGACTGTATAATTCTAGTAAATGCTAGGCACACTTAATATAATTGGAAAAAGGTTTTAAAATAAAAAATTGCTCGGGAGACAGATTATTTCAATTTATGCTTTCAATTTATGTAAATTTTGACAAGCAGTATATGATGAATTTCATTTAAAAATCGAGATAAAACTGAAATTTTGAACCCGACCCCCTCAGATATCGATGAAATTTTGTTCATAGCTAAATTTGATCAATACAAACAAACTCTCATTTTTAGAAATGACTGTTTCGCGATTTTTTGGGCGTGACACAGTGGGAACGTTTTCGAAAAAACGCGAAAATGGTCGAAAAGAGCTCCATTTAAACTACAATAACTCAGAATCGGCTAAACCGATTTCCATGATCTTGGTATCATTAAAAAGATATTTTAACAGGCTTTATGAAAAAAAAAAAAAAAGAAATACACTGTAAAAAAAATTTATAACAAAAAAAAATTTTAACTGACGAAAAAACCAAAAAGATCAAGGGTTTTTTTACAGTGTATTAATTTTTTAGAAAGGTTTATCACTCATCTATACCATATCAAAATATAAAAATGGGTTCTTTTTTAGTTTTTTTTATATAATTTTTTATGTAGTGTCACTTCTAGTAATTGCCCTTATATTTTATAACAAAAAAAAATTTTAGGTAACGAAAAACCAAAAAAGATCAAGGATTTTTTACAGTGTATTACTTTTTTAGAAAGGTATTTCCTTCACCTATAACATATCCAAAAAGTAAAATGGGTTCTTTTTTATTTTTTTTTAAAATAATTTTTTAAGTAGTGTCACTTCTAGTAATTGCCCTTATATTTTATAAAAAAAAAATTTAGGTAACGAAAAACCAAAAAAGATCAAGGATTTTTTACAGTGTATTACTTTTTTAGAAAGGTATT
This sequence comes from Pollenia griseotomentosa, assembly GCA_963931875.1. Classification (NCBI taxonomy): domain Eukaryota; kingdom Metazoa; phylum Arthropoda; class Insecta; order Diptera; family Polleniidae; genus Pollenia; species Pollenia griseotomentosa. Next base: position 144,968,879 of record OZ007563.1, on the reverse strand, counting down.
TCCTTCACCTATAACATATCCAAAAAGTAAAATGGGTTCTTTTTTATTTTTTTTTTTAATAATTTTTTAAGTAGTGTCACTTCTAGTAATACGTACCGAAAGTCTTTTTTGAACTTTTTCACGTAAGTTTCCTTGTTTAACAGTAATTGAATCTTGCGATCCAGGCATCATTCGGATAATTTCATCATCTTCATAAAATAACTTGACTGTGCTTAGAGTTTCGGTTGGTAAACTACGTCTGCTCATTTTAAAAAGATTGATATCTGCAAACTTCGTTTTATTCCTTTGGATATCTTTACTTTTTTTGATACAATCGTGAGATATATCATCCCCAAAACGATCTTTAATTTCTGCGTGACTCATATTGATTGGTAAGAGAGATAAAAGTTCTTGCTTTTCCAAAAGATTTGAGCTGTTCTCTATTTGATATTTGATGTTTTCCACTTGCGTGCTCGTTAATTGCAGACGTGTTTTTTTTCTTTTAACTCGGCATACGGTTTTTTTTAACATAAACAATTGTATATTTATAATATCATATTATTTTTTAAATAATATAAGATCAGCGAATGAATGGACGCTTTACAATAATTTTTAAATTAGTGAACATAAAATTTATAATACAAATATTAAAAATTACAAATAACAAAAATATATGTATGTACACACATACATATAAATACATACATTTTAAGCAAAAACATTTCTTGTTTTCTTTATTCTTTTTTTATTCTCGGGGTTTTTTTTAAACAACAAATAAAAAGAAGAGCACAATTAAACAAACAGTAATATATAAAAAAAAAACTCTTATGAATGCATATAATGCAAAAACAATTAAACATAATGAAAGAAATGCGTATGTTACATTGAGTGTTGACGAAACAAACGCAGAAAAAAGAATCGATGATAGCAATTATTTAACGGCTAAACCTATTACTCGAACTCGTTCCCTCTCACCCTCTTTGTTTAAAAATACGGTCGATCGTAATACAATAACAAATTTATTAACTGCAAGCGTTGCCACAGAGCAAAAAATAACTTTAACAAGTGATGAAACGGTTAACCCCAAAACAGCCGCTATGGACAACTCAATAACGCAAGTAAAAACTTCTCAAAAGCCTACAGTACAAGTTGGTATGGACAGGTACATAACAGTGCTTAAACGGGGACGCAGCCCTACCTCTGCAGCAGTTGCTTCGGCCTCAAAAGTACCATCTTTTGATAAAATAAATTCTCAAAATCGTTTTGCAATTCTGGAGGATGAATCCTCTGAAGCACAAAACGTCATAAAATCGACCAAGCCTCCCCCGATATATCTGAGGGAGCAAAATTCTAATGAGCTCATAAAGAGTTTGATATCGAATATAGGTGAAAATTCGTTTTACGTAGCTGCTATCAAGCGTGGTAGTATAAACGAAACAAAAATACAAATCAATCATGAGAATGATTTTCGAAAAATTGTAAGCAACTTTGAGGCACTCAAAAAAAATTTTTATACATACCAACTGAAAAGCAGTAAAGGTCTTCAGGTAGTGATTAAGGGTATTGACTCATGTGTGGACCCAGAAGAGGTAAAAACATTCCTTGAAGAAAAAGGCTTCAAGGTAAAACATGTATTAAACATTAAAAATAGAGAAAAAATTCCCCAACCACTTTTTCGAGTGGAGTTTGAACCCGGCGACGTTAAACTTAAAAAAAAATGAAACGCATCCCATCTATAACTTAAAATACATTCTGTACAGAAAAGTAACTATAGAGGAGCCGCACAAAAGAGGCGGTCCCGTTCAATGTCTGAACTGCCAAGAATTTGGCCATACTAAGGCATACTGCTACTTACCCCCTGTTTGCGTAGTATGTGGAGAATTACATGGTACAAATCTTTGCGATAAATCTAGAAATGACCCCAACGTTAAAAAATGTAGCAATTGTGGCGGTAATCACACAGCCAATTATAGAGGATGCCCTGTATACACTATCGTCAAGCAGTCGGTTGGACCGAAAACTAATTCCCCTCAAATGCAGGTAACAAATCAGCTAAACACTAATGACATTCAGGCTCCACAGCCTAGTAATAACAGAACCTCCTACGCTAACATTCTAAAATCAAACCATGTGACAATGCAAGGTGCTTCGCCAATTAATGAAGAAACTCCAGTTTCTAATTTAAGTCGTCTTGAAAAAACCATGGAAACATTAGTGCAAACAGTTAATAATTTTACGAACACAATGGGTAATATGATGCAGGAAATTCTAAGAATGCAATCGATGTTATTGCAAGCTGTACTTAACAAGCCATGAACTGTTTAAAAATCTGTTTCTGGAACGCAAACGGCATCCGCCAACATAAAAATGAATTAGAATACTTTCTAAAAAATAAACAAATTGATGTCATGTTGGTTTCTGAAACTCACTTGACCTCAAGAAATACGTTTAAAATCAATGGTTATATACCATATGATACTAAGGACCCTCGAGATAGAGCTTGTGGAGGCTCTGCCATTTTGATAAAAGCCCGAATCAAACACTACTTAATGTTTGATCATTGTGAAGATTATCTGCAAGCAACGACTATTTGTGTTGGAGAGCTAAATCGAAACTTAGTAATTTCTTCTTTATACTCTCCACCTAGATTTGCCATATCAGAAAGCCAATATTATAAATATTTTAAATCATTAGGACCCTGTTTCCTCGCCGCTGGCGATTATAACGCTAAACATACCTTCTGGGGGTCACGACTTATAACACCAAAAGGTCGTGTTTTGTTTAACACAATCTCTAAAATGGGGTTAAACGTGGTCGCGAGCGGACAACCAACATATTGGCCTACTGATCAGCAAAAAATTCCAGATGTTATCGACTTTGGAGTGGTTAAAAACATCCCCACAGAAACGATTCATGTTGAAGCTTCCCTAGAATTATCATCCGACCACACACCTACAATTGGTACTATAACGAACCCAAATAGAATTGTATCTCCGTCATGTTACTTAGCGACGTCAGCCACACAAATAAATTGGTTAAAATATAAAAAATTTCTCAGTGCCCATTGCACAGAAAATATTCCGCTCAGTACACCGGAGTACGTAGATCGCTCTATTGACAATTTTGACAGTTTTCTGAAACTAGCTGTTCAACATTCCAATTTTGCCCCAAAAAAAAACAAAAACCATTAAAATATATTCTTCAGATGTCGAGCGGCTCTTGACTGAAAAAAGGAGAGTTCGAAGAGAGTGGCAACTGTACAGATCCCCGCAACTTAAGAATTTATTAAAAGAGTACACAAAAAGGTTAAGAAAGTTACTGCAGACTCAGAAAACGGCTTCTCTAGAAAAATATCTTAAGGAACTTGATGCAACTCCACAATCTGACTACTCATTATGGCGTGCAGCTAGAAATTTAAAAAGGCCAGTTATATCAAAGCCACCATTAAGAAACTTGAATGGTAGTTGGGCAAGAAACGATATTGAAAAAGGAAATCTGTTTGTTAGTCACTTGAAAAACGTACTTACACCAAATATATCTCACAATATTGCGGCAGAGTTACCACCTGTTGCTGCTAGAGCAGCTATCCCCCTCAGATTTGAGATAAGAGAAATCGAAAAGGCTATTTGTGACTTAAACACTAAGAAGGCACCTGGTATTGATAAGATCAGTAATAAAATGCTTTTAGAGCTACCTCGCATAGCAAAGAAAATTATTCTTTTTATTTTTAATGCTATTTTACGTCTCGAATACTATCCTCAAAAATGGAAGGTTTCCTTAGTTACCATGATACCAAAGCCAGGTAAAGATCATACAAAAGTTGAGTCTTATAGGCCTATTAGCTTATTATCAAATATGTCAAAGCTGTTTGAGAAATTATTAGTTTCAAAATTAACACCGATTTTAAGTGAAAATAGATGTATTCCAAACCATCAGTTCGGATTTAGAAGAAAACAGCACAATCGAACAGACTCATCGAATAGTAAATGTCATAAGAAAAACATTTGAAGAAAAGAAATATTGCTCAGCACTCTTCATCGATGTTTCGCAAGCTTTTGATAAAGTCTGGCATGAAGGCTTATTACATAAATTGAAGCAAAATTTACCAGCAAACACACACAAGCTGCTAGAAAGCTACTTAGTCGGTCGTCAATTTATTATTAAAGAAGGAAATTTCTTAAGTTCACCTCAGCCCATTGACGCTGGAGTCCCACAAGGCAGCATCCTGGGCCCCCTATTATACTTAATTTATACTTCGGACATGCCAACAAGCAACTATACACAAACATCAACATTTGCAGACGATACTGCTTTTCTAAGCGTCCACGAAAACCGTTATGAAGCATCTCGTTACTTACAGCATCATATATTTCAACTAGAAATATGGTTAAGACAATGGAGGATAATAGTCAATGAGCAAAAATGCGTGCATATAACATTCACCTTGCGCCGGGAATCTTGCCCCCATATTACAATCAATAATCAAATAATTCCTCAACATTCGCATGTTAAATATCGGCGATTAACGTGGAAATGCCATATAGAGGCAAAATTAACTCAAATGAAACTAAAAGCCATTCAAATTCATTGGCTTATTGGTAGAAACTCTGTCCTTAGTCTCAACTGCAAACTTCTTCTTTACAACTCCATCTTAAAGCCAATCTGGTGCTATGGTATTCAGTTATGGGGCACTGCCTCGGCCTCCAATATAGAAAAAAATTCAAAGGCGCCAAAATAAAATTCTTCGAATAATCACAGCTGCCCCTTGGTATGTAAAAAACTCAAATATTCACAAGGATCTCAATGTTCCATTAGTCAAAACTATGATTACAAAATATGCGGTAAAATATTTAAAAAGTCTTGAACAACACCCAAATCCACTAGCTCGAAATATCTTAAATCATGGCGGCCACACTCGCTTAAGAAGAAGAGACACTGCAGCACTTATCCAATTAGATGAGCGATAAACACCTAGATAAGTGCACAGAACCCGTGATGAAGAAAATTTTTGTCTGGCACTGGCAGGACATAAAATAACGTATTAGGTTAAGATTTGATTAATTATTGTTAGTTCATATTTAATATATGAAGATTCAATAAATAAATAATGAAAAAAAAAAAAAAAAAAAAAAATGGCTTTGACGGTTCAAGCTGCGCTGACAAATCAGATAATGGATCAGCTCCAAGTGAATCTGCTATATTTTCGAAAATTTGCAGTGATTTTCTATTTCTGTATGCATCTTGTTTCATATATTTCCTTTTAAGAGGCGACATTTGGTTTGGTAGATGAGGAATAATATGAATTTATATTTTCAATGACTTCCGTCCTTTCGATGTTTGCATTACAAGTTGGAAGTTCATTCAATTCTTCGCTAACTTCATCGCTGGGCGTTGTTGGTAAATAATTTGAGACTTCATTCTGCTCCACGTTGGATTCATTGCGACTGCGCGCTTTTCTCAGTGTATTCCGGCAAGTTTTGCAAATACGGCTACAATGAATCTTGGCGACAGCTGGAAAATATTCAATTATATTTGCAGCCTCGTTTTCACTTATTTTACGAAGCGAAGCGCAACACTTATGAGATATTTTTATGCATCTGTACTTATTGTTTGAATTCATATTCACTCAAATTTTTAAAATATACGCGTAAAAATTGTAATGGGATATCTTGGCTTCTCGAAACTGTTTATAATTATGAATTATGAATTTTTTGTTCTATATATATTTCTCTTTATTATGGGTAAAGTAATAAATGTTTATGACAAAATAGAAAATTATTATGAAGAATACATTGATTTTTTTATTCAGAATTTTGCGGAATTACTAGAAGTGACACTACTTAAAAAATTATTTAAAAAAAAAAAAAAGAACCCATTTTACTTTTTGGATATGTTATAGGTGAAGGAAATACCTGTCTAAAAAGGAAAAACACTGTAAAAAATCCTTGATCTTTTTTGGTTTTTCGTTACCTAAATTTTTTTTTTTTATAAAATATAAGGGCAATGACTAGAAGTGACACTACTTAAAAAATTATTTAAAAAAAAAATAAAAAAGAACCCATTTTACTTTTTGGATATGTTATAGGTGAAGGAAATACCTTTCTAAAAAAGTAATACACTGTAAAAAATCCTTGATCTTTTTTGGTTTTTCGTTACCTAAATTTTTTTTTTTTTTTATAAAATATAAGGGCAATTACTAGAAGTGACACTACTTAAAAAATTATTTAAAAAAAAAATAAAAAAAACCCATTTTACTTTTTGGATATGTTATAGGTGAAGGAAATACCTTTCTAAAAAAGTAATACACTGTAAATAATCCTTGATCTTTTTTGGTTTTTCGTTACCTAATTTTTTTTTTTTTTATAAAATATAAGGGCAATTACTAGAAGTGACACTACTTAAAAAATTATATAAAAAAAACTAAAAAAGAAACCATTTTTATTTTTTGATATGGTATAGATGAAGGATAAACCTTTCTAAAAAATTAATACACTGTAAAAAAACCCTTGATCTTTTTGGTTTTTTCGTCAGTTAAAATTTTTTTTTGTTATAAATTTTTTTACAGTGTATTTCTTTTTTTTTTTTTAAACGTGTCATAAAGCCTGTTAAAATATCTTTTTAATGATACCAAGATCATGGAAATCGGTTTAGCCGATTCTGAGTTATTGTAGTTTAAATGGAGCTCTTTTCGACCATTTTCGCGTTTTTTCGAAAACGTTCCCACTGTGTCACGCCCAAAAAATCGCAAAACAGTCATTTCTAAAAATGAGAGTTTGTTTGTATTGATCAAATTTAGCTATGAACAAAATTTCATCGATATCTGAGGGGGTCGGGTTCAATGCATCTCGATTTTTACATGAAATTCATCATATGTAAAAGACTATCAAGAACAACTTCATCGTGTTGCCGAAATACATAGAAATGGTGGATCAAACTTTCCTATTCCAATCATTATAAACAAAAAGTGGAAGCTTTAAATATCTGGAAAAATCAAAAAAAAAAAAAAAAAGTGTATCTCAATGTTAATGTGATGTATTTTACTTTGTTTATTTTTTAGTTATAATTTACTAAAAAAAATAGTATGAAGTTTTTGTTTTGAACCGTTATTTTTATAAAATAAAAAACGATGACTAGTTAATTTAAAAAAAAAAAAAAAACGCAATCGTTATTTTATTTTTGTTTAACTGAATGAAAATTTTATACATATTATGAAATTCAAAACAAAACTCGTGAGATTGCAAATAAAAGATAGCATGTGTAATTTGTATTTTCATGTGTAATTTTGGCATGATCGATGTGTAATTTACCATTTCGTTGGTGGCAACACTGATCCGGGGTCACAAGCGATAACCGCCTAAGGCCGAGGCCACGCAATGAGCGGCTAAGCGTCAAGCGTCTGAGCGATGAGCGTCAAAGCGTCAAGTTTGAGCGGCAAGTGGCTTATTACTGAGCGTCATTTCTGAGCGGTTAGTTGTTAAAATGCTATTGTAAAGAGTGGATTGTTTAATGTTATTACACGAAAATCGTATTCATATGAATTTAATGCGTTTATTAAGAAAAAAAAAAACAATTTGCGGCCTGTTCGTCGATTTCGAGCGAAGACTTCGTTCGCTTAACTTACATTTAAAACAAAAACAAATTATAATATATATATATATTTTTAATCCAAATTTTTAATATTTTAATTAGGCTTAAGTTCATTAAATTTAATTTTCATTAAATTATTTTTATGAAGAAAGGAATTTTACAACATGAAAATTAATTAAAATTGTTATTGATAATCTTTCATTCTTGACCGTGGCCGGGATTCGAACCGCGGCCGGCAGGTTACCATGACATGTTTCGATCGCAACCACTCGATCTTCTCAAATGGATTTGCCGTTTTACACTCGCAGCCATCGACGGCTGCTGACGTCAATAGTCAAAGATCAATCCTTAAACCAAATTGTATATATATATATATATATATATATATATATTAATCGAAATCGACGAACAGGCCTTGGTGTTCATCATTAACCATATATATACAAATCTACCCAAATGTGAAATCCATTGATTTGCTGTTGCAAGCAGTTAACACTAGATTGACAAAACAAAAAAATAAATTTTCGGTTATATTTTTATTTTTAAAATTTGGTAATCTGTCTTGCCATAATAGCGGTCGGCTTTGTACAGCTGAAATAATAAGCTCCACATTCACTTTTGCCATGTTTATTCTTTGACGCTCAGAAAACAACTAAAAATTAGAACAAGTTTTATTCCTGAGCGACGCCGCTTAGCCGCTCAAAAATTTCGCTCGCATGCCGCTCATTTCGTGGCTACTTCAATAGTATTTCATATGTTTTAATTTTTTGACGCTCATCGATCAGCCGCTTGACGCTTAGCCGCTCATTGCGTGGCCTCGGCCTAAGTCGACTTAAGAAACAATCAAATTTTCGATTTTTATTTTTGTTTTCAATATATTTTCTCACTCACTCACTTGTTTACGTTTTCTAAAAACAGGCAGTAAATTTGTAAAACGCAACGCAATGCCAAATATAACATTAAAAGCAAAAACAATGTCAAAAATTTCTCAAAATGTTGTTGTTGCTTTTTACACAAATACATATTGCGTTTTAAAATTATCAACGCCACAAGATATGCAGCGTTTAAAATTTAAAAATTCAATATAAATTTCTATAGCAAACAACAACAAAATTATGAAATATTTTCGATTTTGTTTTTGCTTTTAATATAATTTTTGGCGTTGCGTATGCGTTTTACAAATTTAGGGCCTAAATATTTCCGAAATAAATACAACTTTCGTTATAATTTGTTTTACTTACTGCCTGTTTTTAGAACGTAAGTGCAAGAGTGACTCGTTTAACTAACATTTAAAACAAATATTGACATTTTGTTATTGTTTTAAATGTCACGAGTCACTTTTGCACTCGCGTCTATCCGTAGTTGGAAAATACAAATGCTAATTGACTTCTGATGTTATTTAAATTTAATATTTCTTTAACTTTCTTATTTGCATACTCATCGGTATCAACAAGATTTTCAAACTTTCTTAAATTACTCAAAGTTTTTTGGTTAGATTTCTGAAGAATCTAGCCAGGCCCCCATCTTGTTACCACTGGCTGCGTTGGAAGGGGAACCAAGAGAAAAATTCATTAAAATTGTAATACATATTATCGAATGGTTTCTAATTTCCTCTGTAACGCGGTATAGCCCACGTACCAAGCAAGGATATTGTAACAGTTTTGGATAAAATATTTTAAACCCGTTGGAAGTCTTAACATGCCGAAATCTTGAAAAATTTTTGGCAAAGTTTCAAAAAAATTTGTTTATTGATTCTAAATTTTTTTTTTGGAAGATCTTTTATGTGTATTTGGAAATTTTTGAAGAACTTTTTTTTATAATATGGAAATTTAAAAAAAAAAATCACTCAAAAATGTAAAAATATGCTTTTAAAACCAAAATATGCAAAAATATGCATTTCCCCCAAAATATGCAAAGACAAAACGATGCCATTTTAACGCAAATTAAATGAGTCGGAATAATTTGTCGACATCGTTCAAGAAAGTCATTAAAATAAAAAAGAAAACCAACTTATACAAGTTACTTGTTACTCTCGGTGATGGGCTTAAAAAACAAGAACAACGTCAGAATTTTTGAAAAAAAGAAATGGCAGACAGGGTTTTTTGCTCATATCTTAGCCACTTATGGACTCACCTAGCTATATTTCAAAAGCAAGATTTAACGGAGCAGATGTGACCAGTGTTGCCAGTGGATTTTTCGAAAAATTTCTACACATGCTAAAAAAATTCCGATTTTCCCTACACGTTAAAAAAATTTCCCCTACAAAAAACATTAGTTATAAAAAATAAATTTTGTTCGAATATGTTCGAAAATTAAAAAAAATAATACATACATATATGTATATAGGGGATTTCATGTCAAGGTACCCAAGTTTTGAAATCCATGTCTTCCGATTTTTATGGTGCAGCTTGGTGCAAAAGATCGGTTAAAAAGTTTCTAAGTGAGAGGGGGTCAAAGTTTGACATTTTGGGCAAACAGGTGTTCTTTCTCATCCATGCAACTTATTACCTATTGGTGTTAGCAAAATTTGTCCCAAGTAACTTTGATAGCTATTTGATCAAACTTTTGAAAATTTTTTTTGTTTTTTTAAATTTAAAACTTTTTTTTATTCTTTTTTTTTATCCGGAATGTTTATTAATATGCAAACCTGCTAACTCCATTTCAGTAAATTTTACAGGAAAGACAAAGAACTTTTTATATTTCATATTTGCAGCTTAAAGCGGCTCATACACTTACAACAAAATTGCTAAATTTTACGTATTGTACAATTATATTGCCAATGTGAATGTGATATTCGAAGACGGCACAATATATTGGCAGCAATCAAAAGACTTTTGACTTTTATTGCACAACGAAAAGAAAGTGAAATGTGTTGGCAACATTGCACAATGCTGTTTATGTTATTCCTATAGGTTATGTTCACCATTTTATTGAATGAATGAAACTTATTGGATAATATAGCACAAAATGGAAATAATATGGCGAATATCATAGACAGGGATGATAAATGAGAAAACCAATATCGTACCAACGAACTTTTAAAATCGTACTTTTTCGGCCCCATTAGTACTAAATCATTTTTTTATTTTATTTTTAAAAACAAATATTTAATACAACGAGAACAAAAGGTATTTAAAATAATTTGTTCATTATTTATACATAATAATAGAATGTGTAAAATTTTTTCGCGTCAAAAGCACATCGCGATTCTTGTACTATAAGTCATTCCAAGAACCTTTGCCAAGGAAACCATAGGCCAAAAATAGTTAGTTTTCAAAAATATTCAAGAATAGAGGTAAACAAATTATATTTGATTTAGCCAGTTCATTCGGTTTTTAGGGTCGAGAAATCCATTAATTTTTATTTTTTACTTTTTAGAATTAATCGTCTTTTTTTGTGGAAAATTTACGAAAATCTCGAATTTTAAACGAAAGTAAAATTTTTAAGCTTTCTCAAAATATGTGCATACGAACACATTTGGATTGCATTTCCAAATTAATTGTGTTTACAATTTTAAATATGTACTGAAGAAACAGGAAAGGAGTAGAAAGTCCGCATATAATAAAATTTAATTTAGCGCTTGTAAAATCTCCTTCAAAATAATTCGGAGTAAAAAATTTATGGAGTGGGTTCCCACTGTTTGAAAATTCTGTTGATTACTTCTTGACGCGACAGCCATCTTGTTGACGAATATTTGAAAATATTGTGAGTTCGTTCCAAGATAATCTTGAATTGATAGGAATTCGTCTCTTCTACTATGTAGAACTTATGCAGAATAGGTTTTCTATATCTTTCAAAAACTTGTCAATATCATCAGAAAATACACGCTTATGTGGCATACGCAATCGTTCAATAAACAAGTGCAAAAATCTATTCACAGTAGCGGAGTTCAGTGTTTGGTGCAAATCGTCTTGCAAAAGAGCAAATGCAAAATATCAGAGCTGTTTTGTTAAATCCAACAACAAAAAATAGAGTTTTCCTTAGATTTAATAAAAAAGCTACTACATTTTGCATTTTCGCAAGACTATTTGCACCAAACACTAAGCTCCGCTTATATTCATTGGACAGTAAATACGAGTTGCCATTTTATATCAATTATAAACATGTAGGTTTGAAAATTTTGGAAATAGTACCAAATGAGGCACGGGGGTAACAGTACAAAAAAGTACAATTGTACCAACTTTATTAACCCTGATCATAGACAATAATATTGCAAGTGAATGGGCCGCTTGAGAGAAAAACCAAAAATATAGTTGGTTAAACAAACTTCAAGACACAAATTGAAGAAAGATTTAATGCTGGTCGACGAGGCGTATCTTTCTCTACCAGATGGCATCCGAATCTCCATTTACTCAAAAAGTGGATTTAGCAGGCTTGCATATTAAGCCGACGATATTATTATTATAATAAAAAGATAAACAATTTGTATAACACAAGATTTTGTTAGTCGTACTTAATTCCCAATTTTCATTATTGATGAAAACACTGAGATTTATTGATGAAGGGATAAGCTTTTTCTATGTGCATTTCACTGGTTGCTTAGGCCAGATCGTCAGGGAACTTCTTCCAAAGATTTTAGAAAAACAATAATAAGTATTGTGGTTTTTTTGTTGAACTATTTATGGTTTTAAACAGAGTACGAAAAAAAACTGTAAAGTACACAATTAAGAGTACCATACCGTATTTTACCATGAACAATACACATTCACATTCGTTACAAGAGTACAAAATAAAAAAAAAAACATTTTTCTGTTTGTGAATGTGTGCACAAACATATACGGTACACAGCGAGAGTGAGCTGACGCACACAAACACTACGATAACGTACATAACATCTTTTAACGTACATGTACAGTATTTTTAACGTACTTATCTGTACTTTTTATTGAACACGTATGTGTATTTAACGTGCGTGTGTGTGTGGTATGTATGTATTTTTAATATCAAAAAAGGCCAAAAATATGATTTGAAATCGAGTTGTATAACAGGAGAGCAGAAATATAAGAAACATGCAAAAGTACTAATATTTTATGGAGCAGAGTAGTAGTATTGGTGCCTATTTCAGTAAACAATTGTTTTTGTTTTTTACGCGAAGAATTAACGTGCGTGTGTGTGTATGTATTTTTTTAAAGCAAAAAAAATTTTTTTTATAACATCAAAAAAGGCCAAAAATATGATTTGAAAGCGAGTTTTATAACAGGAGTGCAGAAATATAAGAAACATGCAAAAGTTCTCTATGCAGTAGAGAAAAGAACAAGTAACGATCAGTTGTAAAGTGTTAAGAGTATGCGTATATGTAAATATGTATGTATACCCAGCGGGAAAAAGAGGGCATACAGATGCCTTCTAGAAGGCCTCAGTACTTTCTTTTGGATGTACAAGGCCTGCTAGCTCCATTGCATACTCAAAGCTTTTTTACACACGTTGTCATTGAGGGGTAGGCCTTCCACTCTGGCTTCATTCGCCAGAGATTCTGAAATTCATTTAAATTAATGGCTTTTAGAAGGCTGTCATGAGATGAGAATGGTTTTCAAAAGGCATTAGAATAAAGGAGTCTTAAAGAGTCTTTTAGAAATGTATTTTTAAAGAGCTTCAAGTTATTGGCTCTAAAAACTAAAAAAATTTAAAAATTTAAATAAATAAATTTAAAAATTTAAATAAAACTAGACAAATATACGGAAAATGGGCCAAATTCCTTTGTTATAGAAATTTAATTGTGCACTTTTAATGGATATTTATTATATTTTATACATAATTAATAGATGGTTTTAAGGTAAAAATGGTTTTTACACTAAAAATCAGAAAACAATTAAGTTTTGATTGTGCACTTATTTTTTAATTTTTAAACTTTTTTTAATACTTTTTAGCAGTTATTTTTAGGTAAAACAAAAAGGAATTTTAACGTATTAAACTCAACTAAAATGATTTATTCTTTTTCATTTAACTGTTCTGTATTCTGTTTTTGTCTTTTTTTTATGCAATTTTAATTTTATAACGCGCAAAAAAACTAAATATCTTAGTCCTTCTCTTTTCCCTTCTCATAGAAGGGAATGTGGAATATTGATCTTATCTTTTATACCTACGGAAGATCAGAAGCCTTATAAGAGAACTTATTTAGCAGTTAAATCAGAATCAACGCGAATTCACTAGAAAGTGAAGTCAGCACTACAACAACACTGCTTCTGTGGTCCGATTGTCAAAAATATTGCTAGTAAAAAAAGGTTTGTTTACATAAAAAACTGTAGCTTGTATACAATATTTGACAACTACACCACAGAAAAAATAACCATATGTTGACTTGACCCCACCTTCTAGTCAATTCACCTTGATCAGAATGGTAATTGAATCAAAAAATGTCAAATCAGGCCTTAAATAAGGCCTAAATAAGAAGCTGTTCTGACTTTTCCCGCTAGGTAATTGTTTGTGCACATTTGTAAGCGGTAAATGAATCGTCTAAAATTGTTGTTGTGCTATACGTTATTCGAGTTTATTTGCAGAAAAAAAATTATTTTTACACTCATAAAATTATTACGATAATTGATTGTGGATTATTTAGTTCGTTTTTAATTTAATAAAAATATAGTTATTTTACGAATAACTATTCTGCGAATTTCTTTAAACTTAAAAATTTAGAAATGTCAAGCCAAAATAAAACAATATTAACGTTTTGTAAGTATGATAAAAATGTATTCTTTCAGCTACGTTATGCTCATTAACATTTATTCCCAAAGAATCAAAAGCCGGTTGAACTCATATTTTGAAAGCACTATCTTTCGCCATACGGAGTAGGCGTCCATTCCTTGTAAATAATTCTACAATCGCCAATTCAATATTAGTTTGATTGAAGTAGGTTGGAACTATTTTGGTTTTTAAATCATTGACTTTATTTATATTTGCACACTTTATTGCAACATAATCTGAATAACTATAAAGTAGGGTGGAACCGTTTTAAATGTCTTTCTAGATTTCCGGTATGATTATTTAATTTTTTTTTTCACAACTTCCATTATCACAAAATACGTCACTTTCATCGATTAAACTAAAATAATCGTGCAAAAAATTATTTTTAGGGCGCGGCATCTTCCTTTCTTTGCAATTAAATGTTAAATGATCACTTAAAATGCATAATGATTGAAGTCAACTGAAAATTCCTAAATTTTTCGCGAAAGAGGTTGGTGCCATAATTATTGTTTAATATGCCATTGTCCACGCAAGTGCATACAAAAAAATTAAATACAAAACATTTACCTAAAAGGTATGTATGAATATAAAAAATAACTGAAAAAAATTTTAAATTATAAAAAACAAGAGGACTCTTAAATTTTTTTTTTTCAAATAAACTCGAATAACGCAAAGCACAATAACAATTTTCGACTTTTGATTTACCACTTACAAATGTGCACAAACAATTGTTTTGAGGGCGCGAAAATTCCTTAATTTTCTGCGAATTTGTTGCTTTTACGTTTTTTATGAATGATATTTCATCTGAAAGAGTTTGGTGCCATAAATATTGCTCATAAAAATAGTCAAGAAAAAAAATTACCTTAAATGTATGTACAATTCTTTAACTGAAAAAAATTGTTTATTATAAAAAACAAGATCAGTCATAAAAATGTTTTTTTTCTTTCTTCAAATATACAAGGCACAAGTAAAAAATTCCCATAAAAAGGATCTTCACATTTGTACATATGTACTTAGGTAGGCGTACATATGCACATCAATTGTGTCAAATGTTGTATACAATTATTTTACAGCGTTAAAGTTGGCGCCATAAGTATTGCTAAATAAACCAATGTCTAAGCAAGTGCATACAAAAATAACTAGGTAAAAAAAAGGATTTACCTAAAATATATAAAAAAAAACACAAACTCTTTTACTGCAAAAAAAAATTATAAAAAAGAAACAAGAGCACTCATCCCAAAGTATAATATTCATACAATCAAAAAATTATGTAGCTATGTATATTCAAAAAGAAAGTTCATTTTAAAGAACTGAAAATTTATTTAATTTAAAATAAATTTTTACATTTAATTTAAAATTAATTTTTACTTTACAATAAATGAATTTTACATTAATTTTAAAATTTTTGTTTTTTAAACAGCATATTCCGTAAAATTTAATAGTTGTTGCTTTTAAAACTTTAACTTTTTTTTTTGCTAAGTTGTTTGTTGAATAACAAACATAAATATTAAAAACAAAGTTATTTGAAAACTAACTATATATTTATTCAATTTTAATAGTACGAAAAACGAATTTTATAACCCACAATCAGTTACTGTAATAATTTTATGAGTGTTAAAATATTTTTTTTTTTCTTCAAATAAACTCGAATAATGTATAGCACAACAACAATTTTCGACGTTCAATTTTCCACCAGGGTTGCCGCTTAAAAGTTTTTATCCAACCAAAATTGTTTATAAAACCTACCAAAATCCTTTGAAACCGACTAATTTTTTCAAATTTTTAAAAATTTACATATGTATATGAATGTATTTTTTTGATGTAAAGCACAATTTTTATTTGATAAAGGTATTAATTTTTTGCAATATGCAATTAGAGACAAAGTTGGCATGATCGTAAAATATTTTTATTTGAATCCATTTTTAATGGAATTCACTTAATTCGAAAATATATCATTGCCTTAGTCTACTGAAAGGCTAATTTCTGTTAAGCTAACAATCTACAAGATTGGAAAATTTGAGAATGTGTGACTATATAAATAGGCAAATCTTGATTAGACAATAACTTAAAAGGAGTACTTATTTGTAATATTTTATTTTCTTAAAACGCAAGAATTTGGGAGTTCTTTTTAATACACTTTAAATCCAATTTTTATAATGTTTGTTATTAAATTCTGTTTAATAGACAAATATTTGTATAATGTTTCTCATACAATTCTTTTATTACAGAAATCTAAGTAAAAAACGACTGTTAAAATTCTTACGTTTTACGTTTTTGATTTCGAGCACACCCCTGTAGACTTTATTTTATATAGAAGCCCAATTTTAAATTTAAGTACATATTTCTTTTTTAGCTTCTGTGTCAATAAAAATATTTAAGACATCAACATGATTATTTTTTTTTTATCGAAATCGACTTATGTTAGTGTCGCCTTTTTTATAAAATTAATAAAAATGTGTAAAAATATTGGACTTTAAACATGATTATAATATGACAAACGATATACTTCTGGTTGATATTCTTTATTAAGATTATTAATTATGACTAGTATGTCTGCCATTTTCTAACAATCGCACGATTTGAAGTCGCAAGACGCTAGATTTATTTCATGTTGTTCGAAAACTCATGCGTTTTGCTTCCGATCTTAAATGGTTTTTGAAGATGGCTAACTTCTTGCGATTGCGATTTAGAGAACACCTATAATTCGATTTCAAGTCAGAATCGCAATATACTTGTATCTGACACAAATAAAAAATGGCATTTGACTTTATAAGACATATGTTCGGCGAGTTCTACAGCTCTTAAACCATTGACTTCGTAAAAACAGGATACAAAATATATGTAGTACTAAAGCATTCCACTGTTCAAAAATTCTTGCAATAACAACTTCCAAAATAGGCGTTTTGTATAAGAAGCAGCTTATATCTTATGAGGTGGTACCGAACATTATTCCTGAAATTCGTTTAGTTCAGTAATTCTTTAAGGGCTATGGGAAAAAACTGTTAATATTACAACAAAGAAGCTCTATATTTTCCTTCAGCATTTTACATGCGTAACTTGAACACAGGTGGAGAGAGCGCACTTAATGTAAATTAAACAAATTCATTTCTAAGTAAGTTTTTTAGTCCAGTTACTTTACCCGCCATGGCGTTAGCGCCGTCTGTTGCCAATTCAATAATATTTTTTAAATATTGTTTGTTGTAAAAAATTTTTTATATTCATTTCTTTATTGTCACATCCGAGGTTTCACCAACAATCAAGAAGATCTTCTGTTTTTTTTTTTTAACAAATATTCCATTTTCTGTTGCCTGCTTTGCGATATAGTCAGTTGCTTTAACAGACTATGTCCTACCACATTTAAAAAGTCAATTTATAAAATGAAAAAGTAAATTTTCTCAAACCGACTAAAATTAGGATTAGCCTACCATCCGACCAAACGAAAATACCAAGTTCGGCAACCCTGTTTACCACTTCAAAATGTGCACAAACAATTATACATATTTAAATATACGCATACTCTCTACAACTGATCATTACCAGCGTTGTCAACTTTGAAATTTCAAAACGCACCAAAAAGGTGAAGAAAACGCGCCATTTAAAAATAGAAACGCACCAAGTTTAGACTTTCTTTTTAATTTAAAATGTTTGTTTGAGTAATTTTAAATAAAAAGTAAAATATTTTTGTATTAAAAATATTATAATAAAGCAGTCTTTTACATTTCAGGGGTTTAGGAAAAAAATATAAAACTTAACAAAAATAAAAAAAACCTAACAAATTTATTTGTATTGATTTGTACTAGTGATGTCACGAATATCAATTTTTAATATTCGCGAATACGAATATCTGCGCCAATATTCAGCGAATATCCAATCTGAACTAAAACGCCACTCGATATAATAAATCTTTTATTTTCGTTTTAAAAAATAAATTGTAAAAAAACTGTCACACTACCAATTATATTTAAATTTATTATCTCACTCCGATGACTAAATTTGAAATCCAGTTGTCGATAATTTTCTTACGATAATTAGCACATTGCTTAAAATGATAATAAATCTGGAAAAGTTGAAGTTAAAACTTGAGTAATTTTCATAAAATAGTTTTGTACCGGCACAAACTTCTAATGTTTGTTTGTTTTTCACTTTTCTAAAAGAAGATTTTTTTGTGTTAAAATGACAAAAATCTTTTCTAATAAAAATTAATACTTTTTGTTTAATTTTATGTATTTTTTACACTTTTGTATTTTTTCTTCCTTGGAATGCATGAACAAAATATTCGCGAAATATTCCCTTGTATTTGGAGAGTACGAATAACGTAAAGCAGGTGAATATTCGGCATTTCGAATACGAATACAAATATTCGTAACATCACTAGTATGCACTAAGCCTATCCAATCCATTACAGTTATTATTTTATCTTTATCTGTTAAAATGCCTTTGGAGGTTACGCGATGTCCCAGGTACTTTACTTCCTTTTGGAAGTCCTGCCGTGGATATACGTTTCAACATTTCTTCCAAATTTTTCAAGTGTTCGTCAAGTGTTTTCCCCATGACAATAATGTCGTCAAAGTGCACCAAGCATGCAAAGTCCAAATGGCATCACATTCAACTGTCATAAACCCGAGCCACTCCAGCACAACATTCTGCTCTTACTTTCTATACCCACACTACTGTATGTGGAGAGGATTTTATGAGTTTGTACTATTATGTATGTGTAATACATTTAAATAGTTTAGTATACCGATTGACTCAGAATCAATTTTAGAGTCGATCTAACGAGGTCTGTTGTCTTTCAAAGTTAACCTTGTGCGCAAGTCTATACTTTCGCAATTTTGGAAAAAATTGAATCTAATTTGGGATATGTGTTAATTGTTACAAGGTTGAATCCTATTCAAAATGGTGCGAATTGGTTCATAATATTACATAGCTTACATACAAACTTCTTTCCGGAATAGAGTTTTTGTGCCCATAAACTGTCTTGGTTTTTAGGTATTTAGGTTTTATAAGGTACAAACATATTGTGGTGCAACCTAAATCAGCGTAGCAAAGCGGACCAGATTTGACCATGTTTTTTTTTTTGTTCACACATAATATTGGTTTTTTTTAACAAGAACTTTTTTTGCGTTGTTAGCTACCGATATTGGTTACCGATAGACATTTATAAAATTCCATTAAAGAATAGCTCCTCAAGACAATTATAGTTGATTTACAAATTTTGACTGCTTAACGACAAATTTTTGTCTTTGCTTTGTTGCCAAGTATTTTTCGAACAAAAATTTTAAAAAAGCACCCAAAATGGTGCGAAACGCAACAAGTTGACAACGCTGATCATTACTTACAACATTATTTTCTCTGATGCACAAAAATGTTTTGCGAGAGAATGTACAGTGACAGGCAAAATCCAGCCCAAAATTTTTATTAATATTTAATCACAAAAAATTGTTTTGGTTGTAAAGCTTGTTTTTTTTTTAAATTAAATCTGATTTATTTTCATCATTTTCTTCGCCTGTTAACCATGCCAAAAATTCTTTTCAATTCTAATAAAAAGCTTTTTTTCTTATCAGTGTACTCAGTAATTTAGCTACAAAAATAATCATAATGCCTCTTAAT
Source organism: Pollenia griseotomentosa (assembly GCA_963931875.1). Taxonomy (NCBI): domain Eukaryota; kingdom Metazoa; phylum Arthropoda; class Insecta; order Diptera; family Polleniidae; genus Pollenia; species Pollenia griseotomentosa. The sequence goes on along the minus strand of OZ007563.1, from coordinate 144,949,022 downwards.
AACATTTTCCCTATGCCATTCAAATGTTTAATAATATAAAAGACTGTGGACATTAACAAAGACATTGTTTATCATAAAATATGTTTTTAATTCCTTATATAACCATTTATCTTACACACTGTAATTGAACAAAGTTAAACACAGCCGCGCACATGTGCATTCTTCGCGTAAAAAACAAAAACAATTGTTTACTGAAATAGGCACCAATACTCTGCTCCATAGAACTTTTGCATGTTTCTTATATTTCTGCACTCCTGTTATAAAACTCGCTTTCAAATCATATTTTTGGCCTTTTTTGATGTTATAAAAAAAATTTTTTTTGCTTTAAAAAAATACATACACACACACGCACGTTAATTCTTCGCGTAAAAAACAAAAACAATTGTTTACTGAAATAGGCACCAATACTACTACTCTGCTCCATAAAATATTAGTACTTTTGCATGTTTCTTATATTTCTGCTCTCCTGTTATACAACTCGATTTCAAATCATATTTTTGGCCTTTTTTGATATTAAAAATACATACATACCACACACACACGCACGTTAAATACACATACGTGTTCAATAAAAAGTACAGATAAGTACGTTAAAAATACTGTACATGTACGTTAAAAGATGTTATGTACGTTATCGTAGTGTTTGTGTGCGTCAGCTCACTCTCGCTGTGTACCGTATATGTTTGTGCACACATTCGCATACACAAAAAAAAATTTTATAGTTTGTGTGTTAGAAAAATACGTTACGAAAATGTACAGTTTTTTTTCGTACCCTGGTTTTAAATCCAAATTTTTAATATTTTTAATTAGGCTTAAGTTCATCAAATTTAATTTTCATTAAATTATTTTTGTGAAGAAAGGAATTTTAAAACATACAAATTAATTAAAATTGTTTTTGATAATCTTTCATTCTTGACCGTGGCCGGGGCTCGAACCCTGGCTGGCAGGTTACCATGAAATGTTTCGATCGCAATCACTTGATCTCCTCAGATGGATTTGCCGTCTTACACTCGCAGCCATCGACGACTGCTGACGTCAATAGTCAAACATCAATCCTTAAACCAAATTGTATTTTAACCTTTGGTAGATCGAAGTTTGCTTTTTTAAATGATTATCCATTTTAATTGATTTTACATGTTCTTCCTTACTTCTGTTTTTTCGTACTTTTTGTCGAGAATTCTTCATAAAGTCCAAAGTATATTTTTTTGTTTTTTCATATTTGTCTTTCTTTTTCTTGTTGACCTTTTTCAGCACAACTTGAAGAACAAATGTACACATAGAGCTCGTGCCTTAGCTTTAACAATAATTAGTATTGTGGTTATTTTGTTGAACTATTTAGGTTTTAAATCCAAATTTTTAATATTTTTAATTAGGCTTAAGTTCATCAAATTTAATTTTCATTAAATTATTTTTGTGAAGAAAGGAATTTTACAACCTGAAAATTAATTAAAATTGTTTTTGATAATCTTTCATTCTTGACCGTGGCCGGGGCTCGAACCCTGGCCGGCAGGTTACCATGACATGTTTCGATCGCAAACAGAAGTAAGGAAAAACATGTAAAATCAATTAAAATGGATAATCATTTAAAAAAGCAAATTTCGATCTACCAAAGGTTAAAATACAATTTGGTTTAAGGATTGATGTTTGACTATTGACGTCAGCAGTCGTCATTGGCTGCGATTGTAAGACGGCAAATCTATCTGAGGAGATCGAGTGGTTGCGATCGAAACATGTCATGGTAACCTGCCGGCCAGGGTTTAAGCCCCGGCCACGATCAAGAATGAAAGATTATCAAAAACAATTTTAATTAATTTTCATGTTGTAAGATTCCTTTCTTCATAAAAAAATTTAATGAAAATTTAATTTAATTTAATGAACTTAAGCCTAATTAATAATATTAAAAAATTTTTAGAAAAACTAAAGATATTAAACAAGTAAAAACTGTTAAGCGAATAAGAATTACTTATAAGCAAAAGTCTTACTTATAACCATATCAAAGCTTTAACAAAAACAACAACAACAATAACATTCCCCACTACAATTGGTTGGAATTCTTCCAATATTAATTGTAGTTGTAAGTAGGTTAAGCAAAAACAAAATGAAAACAAAAACAACTTGCTTTATTGCTCTCGCAAAAAGAAAGCATGCTGCCAGAGTTTAGTTTTTTTTTACTTGTTTAATATCCTTAGTTTTTTTTTTTAAATCTTTGGAAGAAGTTCCCTGACGATCTGGCCTAAGCAACCAGCGAAATGCGCATAGGAATAGCTTATCCCTTCCACAATAAATCTCAGTGTTTTTATCAATAATGAAAATTGGGAATTAAGCACGACTAACAAAATCTTGTAAACTTTTGTATTCCCAAAAATTACTTTGATAACAATTTGTATAATATTTGATCTTAATCACATTATATCCTTTTATATCACAAATAAGCCAGCAAGAAAAAAAAGCAAATGCTTATTTTTTGGTTTACAAGGTACAATGTTTTTGATTGAAAACAAATTCCGATCATAAAAAATAAAATAAAATTTAGCTTAATTTGTTAGGGGGGTATTTTTTTTTTGGTTATTTTTGCAATATCGGCTTTTTTACTTATTTTGCCATTTTAAGATAATTTTTAATTTTTTCATACGAAAGAAAACTTATTTAATAAATTTTTGCAAAAGTCGTTATTATTTTTTTTGATGTGCCACTTTTTTTCATAAATACTAAAAAAATGAAACATTTTTGTGCTGTAACAACTCTGGTAAAAAATATCGTTCAACGTTATGGTAATATTTTGTGTTTCCCTTTTACAATATCATCCCAACAAAATATATTATCTGTATGTTATTATACCCATACCATAGGAGGGTAGAGGGTATTATGAATTTGTGCTGATGTGTGCAACACCTTAAAATATTGGTCTTAAAGTAAACCGATCGACTCAGAATCACTTTCTGATTCGATCCTACGATGTCCGTCCAGCTGGCAGGCTAGCCAGTCCGATTTTGAAGATAATTAAATGAAATTTGTTACATAGGTTCTAATTGGCACAAGGGCGAATCGGTACATAATTTCACATAGCCCCATAAAGCTGTTTTGCGGAATAGGGTCTTTGTGCCCACTTTTAAACCAATTTTACTGAAATTTAAAACATATGTAGATAGATCCATATTTATATCGGCACATAAGGATGCATTATTTAAAAAATAGGACCGCGAGGGGGAGATAGGGGGCATTTACTGCCTATCAGAAACTATCAAACCGATTTTAATGAAATTTAAAACATATATGAATAGATAGCCATACACTCTCGAAAATTTGTTTTCAAATTCTGGGGTGTTGGATTATATGGTCGGGCTTGACCGACTATACTTTCTTACTTGATTTTTATGCAACTCTGTCTAAGCGGTACTGTAACTTCCTTTTTATATTGTTGTTTATTTTTTTAAGTGTTTAAGTTTTTGGTACTGCGCCTTTTTGTATTGTGTATTTTATTATTTGCTTATTTAAGTTCTTTTCTCTTAAAAATTCCAAAGCTGTATTCTTACGCTCAAATTCCTCAGTCACTTCATAAAAAATTATTCTTTCTTAACGGGTTTTTACCATCATAGTTTGTAACGACTTATTTCTTTTTAAATATACAGGTATGTGATGGAAATCGATTTTAAAAACGAAACGATTTGAAACCGAAAATATCGTGTTCAGTATCTTTAAATGAATATTGCTTTTGTTTTCAGTCATTATTCTTTTACATTTTATATTATATACGTTAACTGAAGTATATTCTGAACGAAAATTTTAGACTTTAATTCAGAAATGGATTTTAAATTCCTTCGAAATTCATCACACCTTTAAAAAACGTTCGTTTTGAAAACGATCGATTTTCATCACATACCTGATAGTTTTTGTATAAAGTAACGACTGTTAGTTCCCCTTCTCTCTGTTTTTGGTATAGTAACTTTTTTATTTTGCTATTTTAATATAAGTTGTTTCAGCTATTAAGAAATACGGAGAAATTCTTACTGGAATGAAAGTGGTTTGCGAAACCAAAAGTTGTCAATTTCTGTAAATTTTGGGGTTTTACACGAAGTTGTAACAAAATTGGAAACAAAAAATCTTTCATTGGTTTCCCAAGTGAATAAAGTTATGGACGCCATTAGAAAAATGTCCGGTAAAGTTTTCTTCATCACGGGTTCTGTTCACATATATAGGTGTTTATCGCTCATCTTAAGCGAGTGTGGCCGCTATCATTTAAAATATTTCGAGCTAGTGGATTTGGGTGTAACTCTAGCCTTTTTAAATATTTTACCGCATACTTCGTAATAATAGTCCTTACCAGTGGCACATTGAGATCCGTGTGGATATTTGAGTTTTTAAGATACCAAGGGGCAGCTGTGATTATTCGAAGAAGTTTATTTTGGCGACTTTGAATTTTTTCGAGGCAGTGCCTCATAGTTGAATAGCTCCATATTGGCTTTAACATAGAGTTGTAAAGTAGTAGTTTGCAATCGAGACTAAGAACAGAATTTTTTCCAATAAGCCAGTTAATTTTAATTGCTTTTCGTTTCTTTTGGGTTAATTTTGCTTCTATATGGCATTTCCATGTTAAACGCCGATCTAGATGAATACCGAGATATTTGACATGCGATTGTTGAGGCACTAGTTGATTATTGACTTTAATAGGGGGGCGTGTTTCCCGACGTAAGGTGATTGTTATATGTTCTCATGTTTGCTCCATTGTTTTAACCACAGTTTTAGTTGAAATATATGATCCTGCAGGTATCGAGATGCTTCACGACTGTTCTCGTGTACGCTTAGAAAAGCTGTATCATCAGCAAAAGTTGAGGTTAGGGTGTAATTGTTTGTTGGCATGTCCGAGGTATAGGTAAGGTAAAAAAGTGGGCCCAGGATGCTTCCCTGAGGGACTCCAGCTTCAATTGGCTGAGGAGAACTCAAAAAATCACCTTCTTTAATAATAAATTTTCGACCGACCAAGTAGCTTTCTAACAGCTTGTGTGTGCTAACCGGTAGGTTTAGCTTCAATTTATGTAACAAGCCTACATGACAGACTTTATCAAAAGCTTGAGAAACATCGATGAAGAGAGCGGAACAATATTTTCTTTCTTCAAAGGCTTTTCTTATTGCGTTTACTATACGATGGCTTTGCTCAATTGTGCTGTGTTCTTTTCTAAAGCCGAATTGGTGGTAAGGAATGTATTTATTTTCATTTAAAATTGGGGTTAATTTGGACGCTAAGAGCTTCTTAAACAGCTTTGATATATTAGCTAATAAGCTAATAGGCCTATATGACTCAACTTTTTTGTGATCTTTTCCTGGCTTTGGTATCATCGTAACTAAGGAGACCTTATAAAGGATAATTGTCTTTTCTATGCGAGGTAGCTCCAAAAGCATTTTGTTACTGATCTTATCAAAACCAGGTGCCTTCTTGGTGTTTAATTCACAAATAGCCTTTTCTATTTCTCTTATCTCAAATCTTAGGAGGAAAGCTGCTCTAACATTAACAGGCGGTAACTCGTCCGCTATATCGTTAGATATATTTGGGGTAAATACGTTTTTCAAATGATTTACAAACAGGTTTCCTTTTTCATTATCATTTCTTGCCCAACTTCCATTCAGGTTTCTTAATGGTGGTTTCGAGTAAACTGGCCTTTTGAGATTTCTAGCTGCACGCACCAAAAAAATAAAAGGCCCCATCTACAAAATAAAACATGATTAAAGCTTAAAGCCCTAACCTACAATTTGAAAAATATGCAACATTGGCAACTGTCAAAACTACTGGTAGGTTTTACAAGAAAAGTAGAAGAAAAATAATTTATAAACAATTTAAGACGATTAAAAAATTTATCATTTTAAATAGTTTTTTGTTCTCCAGTTAAATTTTCAAAATTTTAGATAGGGCTTTTTGCGTTTTAGGTAACGATATACCTACATATATATTATTAAATACAAAATATATGTATGTAAAAACAAAAATTGTCATTGAAACCATAGAAGGCTATTCAACAGCATTTCCAGTAAATTTAATTACTCATTAAACACATCATTATATGAATAGTTTTCCTTAACTGCCAAAGTGTTGGTCAAAATACCATTAGAATATGATCTGTTTTCATCACACGTTTTTATAATATCAACAGTAATGATAAAATCTCTGCAACATTTATTTATCTTTTCCAGGCCACATCTAACGTAAATCAATGAATTCAATACCATCCTATTTCTAATATTGGGTTTTATAAGGTTCATACCGCTAAAAATTCTTTCAACTTTCGCGTCACTAAATCGCAAAACCAAAAACTGCATAACACAAGAAGCGAACCCGTTGAAAGCATTTTCTTTTAAAGCGTTTCTGTACTCATAAGCACCTATCCAGAATTCAATAGTTGAACTTTGGTTCATCCATTCGCATGCATTCAGCTTTTGCCATTGCTGTTCCAAAACCGTTATTTCTTCTGCAGAAAGATCTGCCATTTCTTCTTTAATTTTTTTTGGTTTTTACAGGGTTGATATTATTATACATTTGTATGAACTTATAAATGACAAAATACAATGATAGAGATTGACAGAAATATTACGTTATATTGTGAAATAGCAATATATAAAATTTATTTGATTAAAAAATGCTAAAGAATGCTAACAAAATATTAGAAAAATGCTGAAAATTATGCTAAATGCAATTTGAAAAATTCGCTGCTAAATCAAAATAAATAATGGTAAATTTAGCAGTGAAAATGCTAAAAGGGTCACACTGATGACAAACTAAACGTATTCGCCAAATTTTATAAATTTTTCTACAAAATTGCAGCTTGTACTTTGCGCACAAGGTTAACATAGACAGCCAAATGGACGGAAGGACGGACATGAAACGATCACGTGTTTCCAAGTCGATCGGTATGCTAAAAGATGGGTCTTGATTTCTTTGCATTTCACACGTCAGAACAAACGCATTTATTTGATTTTTCCTTAATTTTTGCATATGTATACAATTTAACAGTTTGGAATAACTTTTATCTTTACTCGCAACAGTGAAAATGAAGATAGCCAAAAAATTAAAACAACATGTTGGGTATACAACCCTACAAGAAATGATAGAAATGATAGAAAACTTGATTGCATTAAGGAAAAATTGCCAATCAGATGTTAAACTTTGCTGTCTAAACAATAAAATTATTTTACCTCTATTAGAGCTAGATATGGTAAGGCGGCTATACAGATGTTGTGGTTGTTGAGTAAACACGATTTTATGCATTAATATCAGTACTCTTGTTTTGAGAAGGTCATCAAACTGAATACCATAAAGTTTTACCGTAAAAGGAGAAACAGAATTAAACCTTTTTACGCCATATACGTATCGTACAATACATTTAAAGACTGAGTTTAATTTTCCTTCACTTGCGGCATCACATTTGGCAAATAATTCGCATCCATACATCAGAATTGGCAATAAATAGGTTTTTGCAAGAAGTATTCTTATTTTGATAGGTGTACAATACTGCGTTTGCCAGAGAGTTCTAAGCATGGAATACGTACGGCCACATGCATAATTAATATGGTTGCACCATGTCAGGTTCTTATTAAAAATAATACCAAGATTTTTTGCTGTATTTACCCTTTCAATACGTTCATTACTAAGAAAAATATCAGGTATATGATCGGTTATAGTAGTTCGTTTTTGGATAACAAGATATTTAGATTTTTTTGGGTTTATACTAAGACCATTAGCAGTAGCCCATTCATAAATTTGTTTTAACTCAGTATTCAGAGTTAAGACACATTGTTCAATTTCAGATGTATCACAGCTGATGTAAATCTGAACATCGTCAGCATACATTCTGACTTTGCAGTGTGTAAGTTGACTCGGAAGGTCATCAGCATAAAGCGAAAATAGAAGGGGCCCAATAATTGACCCCTGCGGTACACCCCTCGCTACAGGTAGAAGTTTTGATTTGTTGTTACCACTTTGAACATACTGATGCCTGTTGGTAAGATATGTTGATATCAGACGTGTAGCAGCTGTAGAAAACATAAACATGTGTTGTAGTTTGTAACATAGGACGTTATGATCGACTGTATCGAAGGCTTTTGAATGGTCCAAAAGTACTAAGATATTTGTTTTTCGTTCATCTATACCACTTCTTATATCTTCCGCAACATCTACAAGTGCAGTTATACAACTGTGTTTTTTCCGAAACCCAGATTGTTTATCATTAAGCAGATTATGATCATTAACGTAAAACGATATCTGATTGTGAATTACCCTTTCAAATATTTTCGACATAAAGGGTAAAATGGCAATTGGCCTATATTCTGTTTTAGTTTTGGGTATTGGTATTATTTTAGATTTTTTCCAATTTGAGGGAAAATGACTGGTGGTAATTATGGAGTTAAATACATGTGTAACAAAGGGCAATATTCTTGGGAGAATTAATTTAAAAAATCTTGGGTGGATTTCGTCCACGCCAACTGCATTTGATTTAATTGACATACAGCTTCTTATAACGTCAAACTGGTCTACGCAATCAGTAGGGAAATATATATTTATAACCAGGGTTACCGTTGGAAATTTTCGAAAAGGGTCACAAAAAAACAATAAACAAACAAAAAACAATAAACAAAAAAATTATTTGATTCTGGTCGGAAGTGCTCAAAAAACTTAAATTTTTTGTGGAATGCCCTTTCCTGTTTTTAACACCTGACAAAAAGTTTGTTCTAGAAGCGATTTTTTCTGTAAGTTTTCTGATTCTTTGAAGTTTTTACAGTTTTTAATAAATATCAGGCTTTGCCATTATTCCATTGTTTTCAAATTTTTTCGAATTTTCGCTAATTTGGCAATTTTTTACCGAATTTTTGCCACTCCTTTTAGTTTTTGGGAGTTTAAATCAATTGAATGGCGTGTTTAAAACTTAAAACTCTTCCGATTTTTTAATATTTTGCGTAACTTTGTTGCGTTTTGAGGAAATCATTGCCGTTTTAAAAATAGCCCCATATATAAACCGAAGTCGTCTATCAATGCCCTATGCCATTAGTAAGGGTGAATTTTTTAGAATAAAACATGCTACCGTTTTGGAGAGCAAAACACAAGAAACAAACACCAAATTTAATTTTTTAAATAAAAACCCATAAGTTATTCAATAAATAAAAAAAAAAAGTAACAAATATGTACATTAGGGGTATAACCAATTTTTTGGCATAGTACCATGAGGTCAACCATGTCCTAGTAACCACTAAAATTATAATCTTTTGTAATTTTTCTCAAAAAAGTTCACGCACCAATTGGTTTTTCTAAACCAATGCAATATTGAATATTCATAATTTTATACGGTGTTTTTTTATTCATTTTTAATTTTTTTTGTGTTAAAAAAGGTTAAAGATACGTTTTGGTTTGCGGGAAATTCTCTTACCATCTCTAAATATTAATGAAATTACATACTTGCGCTATTTTTTGTTTTAAATAAACATATTACATATTAATTTTTCTTTACCAAAAATAAAATTAAAAATTTTCAATACTCCATCGCGGTTGGTGTGTGAACCATTTTGACCTTAGCGAAAAAATAAATATACGTATACTTATAGTCTATCGGACTGTGCCAATTTTAATATTTTAAAAAGTTATATCCCTAATGTACTTATGTATATTAGACCGACTAAAAAAAAAAAAAAATTGTTGATGTACCCCCTCAAAACTAACTTTAACATCTAAGTTTTCCTTGGGATTAAAAAAATTAATTAACAAGGTTTCGCTAAAATGTGCTAAATTCCCTTTTCATACTATCGATAAACTGAAATTTATTGTCGATGGGATAAGCTATTCCTATGCGCAATTCACTGGCTGCTTAGGATTTTAGATTTTAGAAAAACTAAAGATATTATATAAATAAAACTGTTGAGCGGATAAGAATAATAAATAAAAAAGTAAGATGGGCAGTTAAGGGTTAATTTTTGACTTAAATCTTAAGCGGTGATCAACACCTTTCTAACGACGTATTGAAAATGAAAGTCGGTTAAGTTATTTACTTTTTATTAAAATTGAAATGAAAAGCTGAAAAAAACTGACATAAACATCTCGCTATCTCGAGTCTGTGGTAAGATTTTTAAAACGTTTTATTGCTGAAAAATACAATTTTCACGTGAGATTATCGCTAGAGTCAAACGGTCTAATTCAAAAAAATTTCTTGTTTCAGCTTTAATGCTTACATAAGTTATCAACCATTTTTTGTTTTATAAACCATTAATAAAAAGTCAGATTTATAAACGCTTAATAGGAGTGGATTAACAATTAAACGTTTATATTGCTTTTGCATTTTTACAACTAGGGATGAAACGATACGAGTAAATACAAGCTCGTTCGTTGTATCATAATTTTAAGGGAATTTCTGTTTTGTTTTTAATTTAAAATTAATTTCTGTTTTTTAAAACGTAAAGCTACGGTCAGACTTATCAAATATTTAACGAAAAAAACGGGACCAACAACCAAACTAAAAAATCATTTCGCTTAATATCAATATTTATTTTGATTAAAATACCACATCTTACAAAAAACAGTTTTTTGCTACGTCTAGAAGTATAATTAGTTTATTTTGTAATATTAAGACCATTTTAACAAAAGTAGGGTTTACGCTTATTTGATCAAATATTTGATAAGTGTGACCGTAGCTTAATATTTTAAATAATTTTAAGTTTTTTTTTGTTAATAAAATACATACTATTGAAATAGAAGCGAAATATGTACGTATGTAAATCATTTACTAGCAATATCAAATTTTTACTGCTTAAACTCTGCAGGTTCCAAAAGAGATTTTACAGGTTTATGTTTAATGAATAATTTAACCAGAAAGAAGAAACGCCAACAGAAAAAAAAATGTTAAAATGTGTAATTAAAATGTGAAGTTTGTTTTTAAAAACGCATCCAGAAAGCCAAAAGACTAAAGTGCTGAAATTATTGCAAGAATTTATTGTTTGTGATTTATAAACACTTGAATTTTTCAACGGAAATGGCGGTAAGCATTAAAAAAATGTGTTTTTGTAAATGCACATTTGAACTGCGCACGTTTACGAGTCAAAATTGCTGGACAAATTTACGAAGTTTGTGTAAATTAATTCTCATACAATTTTTGACAATTTATTTGTGAGGGCGTAAATATGCACATGCGATATCATGAAAACCATTAATTTCTTGGATATATCGATATTATTTTCTTGTCCCCACTGGATACATACATCAAAGCTCTTGATTACATCTCTGTGTTAAATTTTTACCCCTTCATCAGCAAGTACATCGTTTTATAATCGTGCATTAATTTCTTCATCTTCGTCAAGACTACAACTGTTTACCTGACTACTCCATCTATGTATTTAAATAAGTTTTACGAATTTTTTGTATATTATTTTTATTTGTTCGTTACATCGAGTACCAAATTTGATTTTGATTCGTTGTACACAGTACCTAACCTAGCATTTAGACATGCCACTGCCAGTTCTCAATACTCACACATTTTTCGCAATGGCAGCTCCAGTGGCAGCAAAAATTGCACGCGAGTGGAAATTTGGCACTTGCATGCCATTAAATGACAAAACGATGAACAGTGTTACCCTGTTAAAAATTTAATGCAAATTTACTGGATTATTGTCGAACTGTAATTAAAGTTTTAACTTGATAAATGTATTATTATGATTAATTTTTTGAAACGCGCATTAATAAAAGCAAGTTTGTTAATTATAGAGCATTAATATTGTTAAAATAATGCTTATATAAATAAATGTAAAGCATTTCCCCAAAAATGTGCTTATATGATTAACTCGGTAACTCTATTTGGTTTCTTGATACTTTTTTTTTAATTTGAGAAGTCAACAAATTATATCAAGTTGACGCTTCAAAGACATTTTGAAAATGAACTCGCAGTGGCATGTGTAAACACAAAAGCTAATGGCATGAGATTCGACTATTTCGAACAAATTTTCTTTGATAATATGGCATGCCACTACTTGCATGCGTAAAGGCAGGGTAAGGTAAAATTTTTGCCTGTTCGTAAAATCCCGAATTTGCTAAATCGAGAGTTCGTTTTCTCTAAAATAAATTGTGTGTTTTGTTGCGTAAGTTAAAATATAAATGCGTATAGTTTTATTAATAATGACATTTTAAACTTGAAACTTAGCTGAGTGATAGATCTTGAAGAAGAGAATAAGAATATGTAATAAAATTAAAAAGCATTTATGTCAACTTAAGCCATTATTACTTATTGCCACAGATATTAAGAGATATGGAGTTCTAGCATTGCCTGATATCGTTAATTTAAGAGTTCTCTAAACATTGTTTTGCTTCATTCGTCACTTTTTGTGCTATGAATCAAATTTTCGATGCAAAAGTAAAAATATAATTGTTTGTAATTGCTGTGCTGCATGTTCCATTCAAAGCATGAAGAACAAAACATTTTTGTTCCGTGCGGCAAACCAGATACCAATAGACGATACACTATGTGGTTTCTACTTTCTTACCTATTTGAAAGACATTTTAAAATATAAGTTTAATGAATGGTAAAAAAAAGGTTTGCATTGTTTGAAATAAATCTTAATAGCTTTTTATATTTTATGCAAAAAGTTATAACGACTTTAAGTTTCAACAGAAAACATATCTCGCGACCCACGTTATTTTTAACAAAAAAATCTATCGAGCAGTTTATATTTAAAACTAGCTGGCCGCCCCGGCTTCGCTCGGTAGCGGATTACTAATGATCGATGGAGCCGTTTGGTTCAAATCGGTCCAGCCGTTCTCAAGTTATGCGCTTAATAGAAAAAGTGGGCGTAAAAGTAGGCGTGGTAAATTTTTCTTTCGATGAAAACTTAAAATGGATTAATACGAACATTTGAAAGAAAAATTAGTCAAATCGATGGAGCCGTTTTCTGATATTAGGGGGCGTAAAAGTAGGCGGGGCATAATTTTCTTTCCGCACAAACCTAAGTTGGACCATGGCGATCATTTTAAAGAAAAAATCGTCCAAATCGGTCAAGCCGTTCTCATGTTATGCGATTAGCAACACACAACATTTCATTTTTATTATGTAGATTAATTCAAACATTAGTTATCGTTTTTCTAGAAACAAAATTTTCATGCGTATTAAACTTTTTTATTAAAATAAATAAGAAGACAAGCATGTTTAATTTTTCGTGAAATTATTAAAACTTTATTTTAACAAACATTGAAATATCACTTTATTAAACGTTAAAGTACGGTAAAGGCTACAATAAATATTTCAAATTTTTGAAATGTTTATTAAACGTTTAATAGGCTTTTAAACATTTATAAATACTCTTTTTGCGACTTTTGCTTATTAATGCCTTTTAAAGCTGCAATGATGCGTTTATGAATTGGACTGAAAATATTTTGGGGATCTTCATAAAACATGTCAAAGTTAATTTTCAGAGGGGTGCAACTTTGAAGGCAGAAGTACATAACATGCGTTAGTTCGTCGACGTGTGTCGTGCGTTTAAAAACTTTAGCGCATGAAAAATTGCAAGCTACGCAACGCGCGTTACAAAAGGCATTTCTGTCAGCTGTTTTTTATTTGTTTACTTATTTGAACTTTGAAAACGGATTCGAAAATATATCAAGAATTTTTTTATTTCATTTTATTTATCTTTTCATTCATGACTCACAAATTTGTTAAGTTATTCTTTTTATTGTCAGCTGATTACTTGTCAAAAATACTCAACGCGTTAAAAAGTTCCAAGTTAACCAACTTTCTGGCGCAAAAGTTGTAGTTACATTTGTACTTTACTATCGAAAATCTAATTAAGAATTCGCAAAAATGTTTCGAATTCGAAAATACTTGTTTAGCTGTAGGACTGCTGTTCAGCAGTGTTGACTAAAACAAAATGTAAGTGCTATTTCCAAAAAGGGTCAAAAAGTGGCAAAAATAATTAAAGTGTTTAATCAAAAAATGGGTCATATATGGATGCAAGATCGTCGAAAAAGGTTCCCAGAATTTCAAACAATTTCGTTTTTTTTATTCACGGGGATGTAACAAAATATGCTTCGAAAAGGTTAAATATATGATTTTAACTAAAAGAATGCTGCAAAAAATCTTTTATCTAAAATATGCAAAAAATGCTCCAAAGGGTAAAATATGCATAAATATTCACCAACAAATCGATGCCAAAATTCTTATAAAGCTCTTAAACGGAAAAATAATATTGTTTTGCCATATTTTCGGTTTCTCTGGTAATCACCCATAAGAAACCCGAGCAAAATCATGAAATAAGCAATTGCACAAGAAAAAAAATTTCAAAAAGATAAGCTATTAGAAATTGCCCAAATAAATACTACAATTGAAATATTTCATAAGCGAACACTGCTTCGAGCTTCATCATAGACGAGTTATCATATCAAAATACATTTATTAGGAAACATCAACCCAATTCGAATTGCAGGAAAGGGAATAATAATTTTACATTCAAATTTCCAAAAATAACGTCTTTGTTTTCCTTATGTTCATTCAAGTGTAAAATAATACCAATTTCGTTTGGAACTAATAAATAAATGAACAATTTATTAAAATTAAGGAAAGCAGACCCTCTTCAAAGCAACTGTTGTACACTGTTTATTGTCAATACATGTTTAACTGCTTATTTATTGCATAAAAATTTACTTTGTAGTACAATTCTACTTATATTTCTTTTTTATTTTACAGCTCAAAAGCTAATGGAATAGAATGATCAAATAAAAATGTTCGTTTTGGACTCGCTAAGTTTAACAGCAGCGGCGAAAACAACGACGACCAAACACCAAAAATTATTACAGTCAGCAACTTCTTTAACATCGTCAGTACTTAAAAGCCATGAAAACGGCGTTTACAACTTAATATCACTTAAAGTAACACCAACACCGACAACAGCAACAGCAACAGAAAGAACAATTAAATACGATTCTTGTGAGATGACAACAAATAAATACCAACAACTGCAACAACAAAAACGGCCAGAGCAACAGCAAATAAACAAAGTGGTCGAAAAATTTATGATTCAAGAAAAATCGTCGCCTTCCCCGCATAAAATAAAAGAAATGATTAAAAATAATAATGAAAATTTTAATGGTGAAACAACAATTGAAAATAATACGACAATTGGTGACAATACAATGCCCCAAGAAAAACAACAAAACAACAAGAACGAGCACAATGATAGGAAGGGAAGCAGCAGTACTTGCGCGGAATGGGGCGAAGTACCTGCAACATACAATTGCCACCACAAATATAACAACTGCAACGACACCAATACCACTGCCAGCACCACCACAAACATTAATGTATGTGCCACCGCCTCAAACACAAACATCACGACCACGATACTTGAAGCTCACAATATTGTCAACAACGAAGATGAGAACAACACAAGACGAGTGGAAGAAATACTGTTGACAAATATTCAAAATAATGCCGACCTTAATACGTTTGCCT
The DNA here is from genome assembly GCA_963931875.1 of Pollenia griseotomentosa. Lineage (NCBI taxonomy): Eukaryota > Metazoa > Arthropoda > Insecta > Diptera > Polleniidae > Pollenia > Pollenia griseotomentosa. The sequence continues at coordinate 144,933,564 of OZ007563.1, read as the reverse complement.
TGCCACCAGAGCCAGCAACAACGACACCAATAACATTAAAAAATTTAAACAGTTCTGGTGTAAGTCCTCCACTGGGTATTTGCCCTACAGATGCAACCAGTATAGGAATGTTTTTTCCGCTACAGAAATCCAAACGTAGTTGCGACACTAATAGCGATAGTGTCTGTATTAGTGCAACTTCTGATAACGATGGTATTGGTGGTGGTGGTAATTTTTGTCACAATAGTACAAACAAAAACAATAACAACTGTAATAATAAGAACAACAACAGCAGCAATAATAATAAAAATAATGTTATTTTGAGTACAAACAGTTTTGTAACGGTTGAGTGCTCCCCGTTAACATGCGAGAATGAGCGCGAACAAGAAACACAAAAACCAATACAAAACGGATATAAAAACAGTGGGAACGCCGCTGCTGCTACTACTGCCACAACCACTACTCAGAACAATACTACAAGCAATACACCAACAACGGCTGAATTCTCAACTTATATGGCAGAGCCAGAATATTTCTCTCCTTATTCTGGTATAGAGAGAATAAAAAGCCCAATTGGAAATGTGAATGATAAAAGGCTTTCCACATTTGATAGTCCCGTGGACAGTGTCTTAGAAAATTTTGAACAATTTTTAAATTCAGTTAAGTTAGAAAATCAAAATTTAACTCAAACTATTCCGGAGTGTGATGATTTAATTGATTTAAGTGATGAACCGCAAAGTTTGCCTAATAGTCGAAATGGTAAGAATAATAAACGAGATGGGATTTGTAAAAAAATTAATTGATATTCTTTCTGTTACTATTTATTTTTAAAGATTTTTTTTGAAAGCAAAAAAGTATTTGAGGGATTATTAGGAGTTAATATCGGACTGTAGATACGACTAAAAGAAGGTTAATTCCCAAAAAGGTCATCAAATGTGCACTTTATTTTTATTTTTGATAGTACTTATGGAAACTAGCAAAAGCCCGTTTGGGTCATTCTTTCTCAGCTCGGATTAAGATTTTAAAGAATCATTCTTAGTTTCACTGAAAGTTAATTTAAGCACTCTTTCAAAGAAAACCTTAAATTTCTTACGGCTATACCAGTAAAGACCCAGGCGGTATACAGTCGAAGCTAACTACCCGCTTAAATGATATTGACTATTCTGATGACATCTTCTGATGCTCCACCGTTTCGAGGACATCCAAAATAAACTGAATTGACTATTAGGCGTTGGTCTTGAAATAAACATAAAAAGACCAAACTTATGTGAATTGGGACAAACATCAGAAAACCTCTGACAATCAACAATATTAACATTGACAACGTCGAATCTTACTGCTATCTTGGAAGCTAAATGCCAACAAACGGTGAATCTGAAGACGTTATACTGGCCAACATAAACAAAGAAAGGGTAGCTTTCCAGGCAATGCACAAAATATGTTGTTCAAACAACATCAGTCGCCAAACTAAACTCCGTCTATTTGATAGCAGCGTAAAATCAGTGTTGTTGTATGGCTCCATAATACGAAATAGCTACAAGCTTTCATAAATCGCTGCCTAAAATGTACATACATAGCGCTTATATTGGCCCAACACTATATCAACAAACGAGGCTGATGTTACCAAAGCTGTACTTTAAGGGAATCCCCAAGATCCCCAAAGACCAGGAAGAATATGCCATAAATTGACAAGATGTGTGAAACGAGCACTCGAAGCCCTGAATACAACATGGAATCCTGCGAACGATCGAAAAAGATGGAAAGAATTCATAATCGCCCTATGTTCAACTTGAACATGATATATATTTTTTGTAAGCCGATTGGAATTTTGTTTTCCTGTCTTCAGCATTATTGTTGGTAAAGAATGAGTGCAAAACAAATGATTCGAAAAAATTGCATCTAGTGTTTCAAAATCACTAAAATTTCAAACGGGTTTTTGATAGTTTTAGTTAGTACATTCAGGAAATGCACAGAAAAAAATCTCTAAAAATTTTCACCAACCAAAGCATTAATCAAAAGTAAAACCGGTTTTAATTAAAAACTTAATTCAGTGAATTAAACGTTTAATCAAGGAAATTAAACGTTTTATTAAGTAAATGAATTTTTTAATCAAGTAAATTAAACGTTTAATTGATACTATTAATTTGTTTACTGTTGCAAATGTAATTATTTTTTTAATTAATGTCAATAGAGCGGACAACTGTTTTCCGGGAGTAGTGTTTATATGGGGCTTAGGGTAAATTATGGACCGACCTTCGCGAAATTTTACAGTGTAATTTCTAGTCGAATAAAACGGACTTGTGCAAAATCTTATGTCATTCCGTGCATTTTTGCATCATTTATGTTATTTTTTGTAACAAAATTATCAAGTTTTTGAAGGTGGTAGTTCCACATTTTGATTCATAGCTCTGGTCCTACTGAACCGATTTTGCTGAAATTCAATCCCAAACTGCTTAGGATAACTACAAGCAATTTGACACCTAGTTTGTTTATTTCTTTTGAGTTTTTCGAAAGTGAGCGTGTTTTCAACAGACGGACAGACAGACGGACATGGCTAAATCGACTTAGAATTACTCAAGCAGCCAGAATATATATATACTTTATGGGGTCTGAGATGAATAATAAAAAAGTTTCACACGGAATGACAAACTTAGTATACCCTCTTCACAACTAATTGTGGTGGAGGGTATAAAAAGGCGCCGTTGGTATCTCCTTTATAGTTACTATTAGAATTTATCCATTTCATTAACTAAAATACGAACAATCTGCAAAAATATATACATATATGTCGATTAAGGAGTTGGCTGTAGCTATTTTGAACTATAACTTTTTAAAAAATAACTTTAAGTAACTTTGAACTATAACTTTTTAAAAAATAACTTTAAGTGGCGGCGCTACATATAAAAAAGAAAAAGTACTGTATTTTGAGTCGAGGTAAATTGTTATTTTAAAGTTCAAGAAACTTCAGATATACTTTGCACTCTAGGATGTGACAAAATTTGCACAGTTTTTTTTATTTTGTATTGGGATTGACCTGGTTTAATGTAACATGTGTGTGAAAAAGAAAAAGGGGCTAAATTTTGATTTTTAACTATATATACTAAGTTTTAGATAAACTTTTTTGGCACGTAAAAAATGGTCATTAGGGGACAGAAGTGGCGCCCAGAATTTGATGTCGGATTGAAAAGCAACCAAAGCCAAAATGACAGCTATAGTTTAGCCAAAAGCAATGATAAGCGATATGATGAGATCGGTCTTTAAATGGCTACTACCTTAGTAGATATATATTTTAGAAATTGCAAACCGAATGACAGACTTTAATAAATACATAATTATAACCGTTTCGTCTGTAGTGAAGGATATAGAAATTAGCTTACAGTGGTCAGCAGTGATAGAAATTCTCTGGAAATTTTTTAACTGTTTTATAAAAACTGAAAGTAATAACAATCGACGTAATATTTGTTATTTTTGCTTTAATTTTTTTCTTTTTAGCAAATGTTATACATAGTGAATGCAGTAAATTGGAAGGCAATGACGCCGCTTTGAGTACATTACACACTGATAGATTTGAAAATTCAGATTCAGTTCAAAATAAAACACACCAATTTTGTTTAGATGACAAAAAACATGTCAACAACGTTGAACACCAGTGCAATTTTGAAAATCTCCTCTATTGTGACTTAAACGAAACGCTGGAAGAACAAAATTTTTTAGAGAGCAAAGAGATTTTGCAATTAACAACAGCTGAATCCACACAAACTGAAATAGAAGCAGTAAAAACGGCAAAAATGATACAAATATCAACTAAAATTAATGAAATAAAATGTTTAATGGTAGACGACGAGGTGAATGAAGCGACAGCGAAAACACCAGTTACGTGTATAAATGTTTATTCAAATTTCAACAACAAATGCGACGATGACGACGAAAACAGAAAAAACAACAATAAAAAGCAGCAGCACGAGACATGCGCTGTAGAAAAACGAAAAGAGTCATTTCAGAATCAAAACAGTTATTGTGACAGAACAGTGACAGAAGCAAAAACAACAGCAGTAACTAAAGTGCCATTAGAATTTGTAACGACAAATAAAATTTGCTCATCGTCATCGATCGAAAACATTTCACCACAAACACAAAACAAAATTGAAGAAAGCCACAATCAGAATCAGAGTGTCAACACTAACAATACTGCTGCTGTTGCTGCCACAGCTTTAAATACTTCTATATCCTGCTCCACTGCAAAAACACCGAAACACATACAAATTGACTTTGGTGAGCATAAAAATATTTGCCACCATTCGCCAGTTCAACAACAACAACAACTTCATGAAAAACGAATACGACAAGACCAGTTCACCAGTGCGTATACGTTAAGGGATTTTGCAAAATGTCTAAAACCATCATCAGACGAGGACATCATATACACATTAAATTTCACACAAAATGTAAATGAAAATGAAAAAGAAAAATTGCAAAAATTAAATTTTAATTTAAATACACAAATCCCTACAAACAAAAGTGTCTCAAGTACAACAAAATCAATAGCGAATTGTGATTTCGGTAAAATCAGTGAAAATGAAGTGAATTTAAAGCAAAGTCAAGAAATTTTTAATGAACATAATTTATATAATACAATTTTCAACTCCAACAGTGATTTAAAGGTAGACAATCACTCTTTAAATGGCCATACAAAAGGTTCGAAGGATACTGAGTCAGAAAGTGCTTTAAGTTGTGAAATTATTTTCAAAAATCAAGAATTTTTAAAATTTAAGGATACACAATTTCTAGAGTTTGAAAATTTGTCAACACCTAAATTTTTCAATTCAACAAACCAGCCAGGGCTAGACGCCCAAAAGGCTGACGTTGTTAGGGAGAGCAAAGAGGCAGATAAATTTCAAATTTGTTCATATTCAAATCAGAATTCTGAAAATATCGACAATTTCGACAATGAATTAAAATTTGATTGCAATGAAAAAATCTATACTAGAGAAAAGAATTCCCAACCATTGTTGTATTTAACATTTGTATGGCCAACAAAAAACGAAGGCCAGGTGGTGACGACGAGACGACAAGGTAACGAGGAACAGAGGGAAATAGAAAAACAAGAAGAAGAAGCACGAGTAATAGATGGAAAAAAAGAGTATAGATTAATCCAGCAATACAGCAACAAGGACAACAACAATAATAAACATTTTGATGATGAATGTGACTGTAACTGTAAATTTGCGAGGAGAGTATTAGAAAGAACATATGGAACCTGTAACAAAAAGCATGTTGAGGACTGCCATAAAGAACAACAGATAAATCTAAAGGAAAGAGAGCAGCAAGAAAACTTCTATGATAAATATGATGGTAATGAAGAATTATTCGAACAAAGAAATTTAATAGATTTAAGAGGCAAAAATCAATGTCGACTTCACAAAACTGTAACCACAAAAAGTGAAGAATTTAAAAATAAAAATTGTTTACAAAAAATCTTTGAAAATCAAGACAAATTACAAGAAAGTGAAAAAAATCAAAAAAATAAAAATGATAAAGAAATCTATGAAAATTTTCCGAAAAGTCTTGAAAGTGCATTAAAAATAAATCAAAAATTATCCAAATGTGAAAATAGTGTAGAAAATTTTGTGAAAAATAGTGAAACCAAGGAAAAAATCCCAACAAGTGTAAAATGTGTATTGCCAAGTGAAAATAATTTTGAAACAAAATCTCTGGCGATAGACATAAATCGCAATAATCCCAATTTGAATACAACGGAAAGTGAATACAATCACGATAACGGTAAAAATATACTTAACCTCAATAAGAGTCTTAAAAGATTAAACGAAACAAATCAAAACATTACTAACAAACAGATACATGCAACATATAATACAACAACTAATAGCAACAACCACCACCATCACCAACAATTAGTAGAGGAACAAGAGGACCAGTTAAATCTGGAGGAATTCGAGGCTAGTCAACGCTTAAAACGTTTACTAGAACAACATCAACAATTTCGTATACGTTACGATACAATACCAACAACTACAACAATTTTACCATTCGATAAACAAACTAATGCAATAAAAACAACTACAACACTATCAGAATCCTTGAAAACCGAAATAGTAAGACATTCAAAGGGCAATTTATATATTCCAAACACCAATCATGAGGGGGTGGCAAATAGAGTAGCGACAAAGTCAAATTCGAAGACGACGGCGACGACTACGACGACGACAACAACAACAGCAGAAACGAAGGCTAACAAACTTCAAGCAGACTGTGAAATAACTTTAGAAAGGTCGTCAATATTACATGCAAACGAACACAAACCAAAGATAATTGAAATTAAAATAAATCCAAAGGAACAAAAGGAAAAACCACACATAAAAGAGGAACAACAAGACGTTTACGAAGTAAAAGACGACGAAGAAGCGCTTAAGGATACAAAGAAACAAGAAATTGGCAATAGAGATGAAGCAATAGAAACAAAAGTATTAAATAACAAAGAATTAAACGAAAGCTTAAACGATAAAAATTTAAATTCACCACAACAGGCATATGTCAGCAAGAAATTAGTGCGCCTGTCACAACAAACTCACCAACGTTCTCCATTGCACTCAAATCCTTACGGCAAACTTTCCATAACAGGTAAAGAACAACAACAGCAACAGAAAATTGTTATTGAAAATTCATCAAATCTAAGGTTTCCCATTGAAAATATTGACAAGACGGAAATTTCACCAAAGCCATCACCTTCAAAACGTTGTAATTTAAATTTACAACACATTGTGAAAACTAAACAACTACTTCAAAAAGAACAAGAGGTAAAAGAAGTAAACAATTTTACAACAAATTTAAAGAATAGTTGTACGCCACCACCATCAGAAGCCGAACTAAATGAATATAAAAGTGCATTTGTGCCTACGAAAGCGGAAATATATAAATCTATTAAACCCTTAACAGGAACATCTGGGAATTTAAATACTCTCAACGCAATTATTCCCCTAATTCCGGCAACTGCATCTCTATCAGAATTTGATACACAACGGTTCAGTGATTTTTTATATTTAAATCATTTAAATATTTCCCTCAATAACAACAACAACAACAGTTACCACTTTAACGATAACAACCCTACTAATTGCCAAACAACACACGTGCTAGCAACTCAACAACTACAAGAGCAGCAGCAATATCAACAATATCCGTTATATACAACGAATTTTGTAGATCCCCTTCATTTTCCCTACTGCTATGATGAACTTTTTCTAAACGAATCTTCACAAAATTTAAAGCAACGCGAAGCATTTAATGCTACAACAAACACGAAAAAAGCCGATTTCGCTGCGGAAAACGGAGATACTGAAATAGATGACGATTTAGTTTCAATAAGTTCAAATAACTCGTCTCCTTGCGGTTGTATTAATTGTCAACAGCAAACACAACAAGAAACAGATCGAGTTCGTGATCCTCGATTTACAATTGATACAAGCGTGATACCCGTGCTATCACTAAACGAAACGGAAGCCCTAAAGCTAAAGCAACAGCAACAACAACAATCGTTCAATATGCGTGAAGTTAACGGTCAATTGCGCGGTTTACTAAAAAAACCAAATCGTCCGCCTCCCGCACGTAAAAATCGAGTCGTGTTCGATGAGACGCGCAATGAATTTTTCGAAGCCGATTATATTATATTGATACGCGAGGATTGTGCCTACGATGAAGAAGACGAGGAGCCCTGCACGTGCGGTGAACATGAACTGGTACGTTTGTGCTGTGAAGAGGGGTGCCAATGTAACTATTCGACGGCACCAGCTACAACAGATGACAACCGTACACCACAGGTAAGTTAAACATACAAAAATACATTCAACAATACATACATATGTGCATAGAAGTGGATGTGGTAGCATTTCATTAATCCATCACATGCATATAATTAAAGTTAATTATGATTAATGTTTGTGTGGCAAAGGTAGATTGAGTTTTCGTCTAATGTTGACTTTGTTTGTTGCATTTACAAAATGAATATTAATGGCCACTTTCAAAGTTGGAAAATATCTCTAATTATCTATTAAAACAAACAATGTGGCACAGAATGTTGTTAGGAAATGTTACATGTATTATTAGCTAAAGCAGAGTTCTTATTATGATTCTTGTCAGGTGTTTTAAACACCTGTTTAATGCAAAATATACACGAAATAAAATAATTGTGTTCTTCCCATTTATACACTGCATCAGCGTAAAACGGTGTATAAAATTAAAAAAATTGTTGGTTGATATATTTTCGTCATGATGAATTCAGTTTGTTATTTAATGGACTGTGATTTTAACTAAAAATTTTATTTAATTTGAAAAAATCTTGTCGTTATTTTGAAGAGGCCTGTGTATCCATTAGAAAATGAATCTGAAAATTGAACTGCCTTAAAAACGAAGTGAACCAGTGGAGATTATCATTTGAAAATGCAGATTAAAACTTGACCCCCCGGTTTCAAATAAACATTAGAAAGCATAAGCTCGAATATCTGTCAAAATCAATTATCTTTATATTTAATTTTTTTTTTCAAAAAACGCCCACAAATTAAATTCTTTTTACCCGGCTGCCAAGGAAAGGTTATATTTTTCGCGCGTATCTTGTGCGTGAATTTTTTAGGTCTCGTATCTTCAAAACGGCTGGATGGGTTTCAACATTTGAGGTATCGTTGCCTTTAAAGCTTAAGTGTCCTTAGAAACGCAAGAAAATGCCGGATTTTTGGCGCGTTATAATAATACGTCAAAAAACTTAACCAAATATTTCTAGAAGGGTATCAAAATAAAATATAAATTCACTGTCAGAAGCTTCTTTCAACGGAGGTGTGTAAGGATCATCCAAAAGGTATTTCACCTTTGTTATGTTTATCCTTCTGGGAAATCAGTTGCAGACAATACCCCTATGACACGGCACCGGACTGACTATTGGAGGAGGCCTCCGGTTGTATGCTTCTTGCGGTAAAAGCTTTTTGTCTTTCAGGAAGATTTGTTTGCGGAAGTTTTGCTGTTCTGTTAAAAATATACATTCGGGGATCCCTTGGTGGTTCTGGTTTACTATTCATAGTCGCGGGGGGTTATTCTGAAAGTCCCACTAAAGGGCTGATTTTTAACCATTTGTGGGAGAGTTCGGCCTGAGGCACGATCCGTCACTCATCAGATACTGCTAGAATATTTCCAAAAGCAGCGGAGCCTAGACATCTCCTAAATAATATAAGCTTGCCGAATTCCGCACTCAAATTGCTAACTGGGTGTGTTGGTTGCGCTCTCAGTCAGGGGCGGTTGATAAACGCATTGTTTGGAGTAGGTCCTAGTGGAGGTATCCATCTATTCCACGGCTGTCAGGTGTTTCTATGTAACTAAATGGCTTATTTAGTTCTTAATTGTGAATAAACTTTTTTTTTTATGGGAAGAATAAAAAAATCAGTTTTACAGTTAGTTAGATATGAAAAATTACCAAATGAATTTCAAAATTTGCGAAAAAATACTTAAAATCGATGGGTGGTCCAACTAAAACTCTCGATGTTAATTGTAAATAAACAAAAAAGTTTTCAGAGAATTATCTTAATTTATTTTATTACGTTAGAAGGATCTAGGACAATTATGTGTGAAACAAAATATCAGCCAAATGCGCGCCACGACTTCGGTGGCATACCTCTAATCGATAATCCATATTTTCAATGACTCGGAGACCTAATTAAGGTTCAATGTCGTTAATGTGCCGAATGATCTCATCCTTTAGCTCTTTTTCTTTTAAATATCCCCAAAGATCGTGACGGCCAATTAACATCGCCACGACGTAAGATAGCACGGCCATCAAATTTCTCGCGCAAAAGAGCCATTGTTTCGTTGGCTGTGTGGCAAGTGGCACCATCCTGTTGGAACCACATATCGCCCAGGTCCGCCTTTTTTGTAAAAGGCTTTAATTATCTTAACGCGCTGCTCAATTGTGTACCTTTCCATAGCTGGATTTCTCAAACACTGAAACAAAGAAATGCCAAATTAAGTTGGGCAAAAAACTTGACGTTAAGGTGTGACTCACACCTCACGTGTGACCCACTTGTATTATGGTTAGACCACCCTTTATTATTAACATCTATTAAAATCTAGTTTTAATTTCTCAACACAGCACATTTTCCTTTATAATTTTACAGTCCAATTTCAGAAGATCTTATCCACAAAAACCAAAAACTTTTAAGATTCCAAAACGAAAATTTAAAAAATAAAAAATTTTCTTTCATGAAGGAAAAGCTGAGAATTCTTTTTTTAAAATTTCATTAGAGTCAATATTATGAAGTTTTAGTTTTGAAATTTTTGTATTTTTATCTTGGGTTTCGTCTTTTTATATTTTATATATACATACATAAAAAATAAATACACCGCAGAGTATATGACTCTATGTAACCCTACCCAATCTTCGCCTCTCTCAAACCAAAAAACTCGAGAATTCCTGCAACAAAAATTGCAGGTCTGTACAGGGACTTACTTTTTATACCTCATGTTACCTAAATAATATTTGAATTAAAGAAATTAACTTGAATAATTAATTGAAGAAGAAGTTTTAAATGAATGCCCACTAGAACTCAACAAACTTCTTACATTTTTGAAAGTCGGAAAATAAACATAAATTTGTTTTATAGTGAAGTTGCTAAAGAGTGCCTACTTTATAAAATTAAGTTTTCATTGTCTTTACTTCCCCCTAGAAATTATATTTCTCCTCGACTTCAATAGCCTACTTGTATTAATAAAATTTCGATCCTATTTATTCGGAAAGTAAGAGATATTTTCAGACACTGCTATCTTTTTGTTAACAATGTCTACGTTTTATCTTAATCAACGTTTGCTAGATCAAACTTTTATTTTTAGGTATGCAAATTAAATTTATTTTATTCCAATAGTAACGAATTACTCCTTTTTTACATTTGCATAACAGTCAGATCTATTTATTTCGATGATTTATGGAAGATGACCAATTCAGTTGGATATTCAAAAAAAAAACTTTTGTTGTTGTTGTCAAACCGCTTGTGTAGTTTATTTGGCTCTTAAAATATACTGCTTTACAGTATGGCGCTACAAACTAAGTCCCCAACGAATTTAGTTCCGAAACAAAAATTAACTACTTCCCTAATTTTTTATACAGCAAATAACAACAACGACTTCTAGGGAGTTTGTTAATTTTTTTAAATAATTTTTAATTATGTGACGGATGATTGTTTCCTATGAAGTAAGTCCCAGATTTGGTTTCCATTTATGTGGTTTTAGTTCATCTTTGTTTTGGGGGTAATTTCATATTTTTGGGGATAACTTTGATTCCATGGGTAATTCCATGTCAAATCGACCAAGAGTGGGACCCGACTCCTTTCGATTTAAGTAAAATTTGGTGAGAAGGTTCCTTTTATCCTATAAGGAACATATATGAACAAAAGTTATGTCATATTCAAAATGTCATTTTAAAGAGATTACTTGGGGCTACAAACCATATATTCAAAAATGTAATATCTGCAAAATATTAAATTTTTAAAACGAACTAAGTCAAAAACCTTTTTTTTTATTTGGCTGTTTTTTTTTAATATAATACCTCAAACTGTTCTTTAAAAATCCTGAAACTTTGAAGGAGGTGTTTTTTTTTCTTTTTTAAGATATAATTTTCTTTCTTTCGCAACCTTTAAAAAAAAAGTCTTAAAATAGAATTTTAATATTGTAATTTTGGGCAATAACTACACTGTGCTAGTTGCAAAAAACAGACAAGCCGGGCACCTGACACTTTAACCTAATTGAGGGACGCTGAATCCAGTGGTGCTTACCGTTTTTTAGGTTAGCTCTTGTTTTCAAGATATACCGTTATTTCGAAAATGTAGGAGGTTGCACTGCATATATTCGCGTAACTCAAAAACGGCTTAGTTTATGGAAATTACTAAAAAAACGAAATTTCGCAATAAATATTAAAGTGGGGTTCATCATACATTTGACCTATAGAGGAGCATCCTACGCGCTGTACCATACAAATATGGCGGTTTAATAAAATTCTTTAAAAAAAATCATATCTTAAAAAGAAAAAAAAAACACCTCCTTCAAAGTTTCAGGATTTTTAAAGAACAGTTTAAGGTATTATATTAAAAAAAATCAGCCAAATAAAAAAATAAAATAAAAAATTTTTTTTTCAATATATGGTTTGTAGCCCCAAGTATTCTCTTTAAAATGACATTAAAATCATCTTCGTATGTAAAGTAGTTTTCGAGATATTGAAGAAATAATTTCAACACATTCGGCTAATTCGGCGAAATTATGACATTTTGAATATGACATAACTTTTGAAAAAAACTTTGAAATTTCATTAAAATCGAAAGGGGTCGGGTCCCACTCTTGCTCGATTTGACATGGAATTACCCTTATAATAATCTAATTTCCTAATTTTAAGGATGCGTTTCTTCTGTTTATCAACGACAAATTATTGGCATAAGATATTGAATAGTTTAATATAATTTCCAATAAATATTACTACGCAATACGTATGGGTCAATATTTTTGATCATTGATCAATCACGCCCTTCCTGCTCATAAACTAGTTCGATATTAAAACGTTTTATATACGTCTTTATATTACGTCTATATATTACATTGCACACAAAAATCTCTAATCAATTTTACTTTCTTAGTAAAAACGGACTTTGCAAATAAATTTTTACAAAAATATAAAAATGTGTGGCTCTGCCTGGGGCCAAACGTTCATTTAATACTTTGGAAAGATTACAAAAATTTTAGTTCTCATTGTGGAAAAATCGATTTAGCCTGGGTTTTTGAGATCTCAGTTAAACTAGGTTAAGTTAATCTGAAAACAGATTTGTGCCGCCATTATCATGTTTGTATACAAAATTTAGACAGTATAGCTTAGTTTTGCTTAAAATGTTGCTCTCTTAATGAAACAATAAAAACAAATTTTGCCGGAAAAATTCGAGTTTCAGGCTACGTTTGAAAAACCCGGCCTTAAAGTGCTAGTTTTAGAAAAGTTTTCACTGTCTTGCTTAAACATGATGTTAATGAATTTTTCCCTGTTGTGTTTTGCAAAAAAAATATTAATAACCAGGGCAAGTTTTTAATGGCAATATCTTCAAATATTTCGCTAAAAAGCCATTTTTGGTCCAGCTTGCCAAAAAATACCTTTTTTTTGCAACCAAGAAGAAATTTTTAAATAAGCTTAGCGAATATGGGGCAGAATGGTAAATTAGTGTTGCAAAAATCGGACGTAAAAAGTGATTTAGTATACAAAAAAGAGCACTTTCAATGCTTCAATGCAGAGCTTCGGAAAATATTTAAGATGTCAGTAAAAAAGATTTTGTTGAATAGTTTAAACTAAGTTTTAGATCGTAATCCGGTATTACTAAGTTAAAAAAAAAATTCTGCAAAACTTTCTATATGGCTTGGCATTTTAATTTTTAGAAATTGTTTTAATCGATTTTCTCAGAATTTTGTGTTTTTTTTATTTTAGCGTTGTTGGCAAGTGGACTTCTCATATTTTAATGATCCATTTATTGAACTGTATAATGCGATAACAGGATATTATTTTTTTTTTTTTACAATTTGAAGAAACATGCTATTGTACTATACAATCATAACCTAATAAAATAAATATTTCTTAAACAACAACATGTTTATCAAAGTTTTTCTTGGGATTCAAAAAATTAATTAACAAGGTTTCGTTTAAATGTGCTAAATAAGCTATTCCTATGCGCATTTCCCTGGTTGCTTAGGCCAGATCGTCAGGAAACTTCATCCAAAGATTTTAGAAATACTAAAGATATTATACAAATAAGAATTATAAGCAACAGTTTTACTTGGGACTGTAAGTAAACGTAAACTTACTGTTTATTGTTGTTGTTTTTGTTTAAGCTTTGATATTGTTACAAGTAAAACTGTTGCTTATAATAGCTTATCCCATCAACAATAAATATCAGTTTATCAGTAGTATGAAATGTCTTGTCCTGTTAGTAACTATATGTCATTTTAGGTTTTAATTGAAAAATTTGATAAAATTTAATTGAAATCTAGAAAAAAATGTGGAATTAAAATTCCCAAAAAGCCCTTCAATATTTAAAATATTCCCAAGAAATCCCCTAATCAGTAGTAGTTTTTTCTTATTTCCTAAAAATATCCCCAATTTGAAAATAAATCCTCTAATCTAATAACTCTCGGTTAAATATGATAAGGCCCTATGCTCCAGTGGGAGAGAAGGATGAGAGAAGAAGAACAAATTTCATTCACAATGGAAACAACAATTTCTATCTTATTTTTTCCAAGAGTATGTAATTTTTAATTTTTCAAACAAAATTACTAGTAAAACTTAAATTTTGTTAAAAAAGTCAGCTTTCTCTGACTTTAGCAATAATTTCTAAAATAATTTCAAAAAGGCTAAAGTTCATCAAATTTAATTTGCATTAAATTATGTTAATGAAAAAAGGAAAGGCAACCCCTCTGAAGAGATTGTGTGGTCACAATCGAAACATGTCAGGGCAACCTGCCCGTAAAAAGCTCAATATTAATTATTGTTAACAGCTAAGGCACGAGCTCTATGTTTACATTTGTCCTTCAAGCTTCAAGCTGAAAAAGGCCAACCAGAAAAACAAAAACATGAAAAACAGAAAAATGAACTTTGGACTTCAAGAAGAATTCTTGACAAAAAGTATTAAAATCAGAAGTAAAGAAGAACATTTAAACCAATTAAATAGATAACACTGCTTTACAAATTTTAAATTTGGAAAAATAAAAAGAACGCCACATGCCTAGATAAGTTAATTGGGACCTCCTGAACACGAAAAAAGCTGTAATTTTTTGTTCTAAGTACCGTTTTTTAGATAACGGTATTTTTTTGTTTTTCGGTGTATGGTCCCACTTAAACCCTTGTGGAGCCCAACCGAAAAGTCCGCTCGAGATATATAGCGTATCGTTGGAAAGGTAATTGAATGCCTTTTCAGTCGATATGCTGCAAATTTCTATCTGATAAGAAGTGTCTGAGTTTAAAATTTGCCTATTTTTTACGTTTTTTTTTTAAAAATTTTTCATTTTTATTTCGTTTTTTTCTACGTTATAGTAAAGATCTGGAATGTTTTATTTCTTTATCAAATAGTTTATTTAATTACCAACATTTTAAGCGTAATTTAAAAATCGGATGAAATATAAGTTTTTCATTGCTCACACACTATATTCGGCGTAAATTCAAAAAATTTAAATTAAAATGACGAGCGTCTTTAACTTTTGCATTTTTTTTCGGATGGATCTTCGCGAATGAGGAACCAACAATAGTCCGCCATCATTTGTCCATTCCACCAGCCTTTGTAACGTCTCTCGATTTTTTCCATTTTCTGGTGAAAACTTTCACATTGTTCATCACTTTCGGAGCCCAAGTTCGTGCGGAAAATATCCAAATGAGTGAAAAAGAAGTGTTGTAAAATTCCTTTCTTCATAAAAATAATTTAATGAAACTTAAATTTGACGAACTTTAGCCTGATTAGCCAGTTCAATAAAATAACCCCAATACTTATTAATTTCAAAAAGTTTAAAAGAGAAAATTCAACAATATGGTTTAGAAATAATGGTTTACACATTAAATTGTTCAAAGCAAAACTTGCAAAAATCGTTTCTTCTATAAATGGTTGCTTACATTGTGAACACCCAATGAAAATGTTGCCTTGATTGTGAATATGGCTTTAATTAATTATTTTTAAATATTTTTTCAAGGATGCTGTATACATTAGAAACTCTTTAACCGTTAATAAGGATTTTGTAAATTTTATAGCATTCCATATAAATAATTTTTTACATTCTCTCAAATAACGAGAAAAATTGTTTTTTGCTTAAAAGCCACAAATTCTACTTTCAAGTGCAAGTGTTTTTAATAGTTTATAACCTTGGAAGTAATGAAAAAAAAATTAATGATTGTTTAACTAATTAGAAATTAAACAACAATTTTTTTAGTAAAATGATCCTTACGTTTATATTATGTCGCACTTTCTTGTTAATTTGTCTGTCCGTACCGTTAATTCGTTACGATTTTCACTTTAATGCAAAAAAAAAAAAAAAAAAATACATGACTACAGGGGCCAATTACGGCGTTCGATATCGATCAAGATTTCTATTCAAATTGTATTGTAATTTCAATCGATATCGAATGCCGTTATTTACTCCCGAATTTAACAACATTTTACTCCATTTCATTACTCCAACTGACAAAAAACAAAGAAAAAGCTCAAAAATTGTAATTGTACCATTTTGTCATTACGCACAGAGTAAATAAACGTTTTAGTTCGAATCAAGGTCGGGGAATAATCTGTGCTAAATCGTGGTAGATGTCTTAACATATATTAAACATTGAGATTGTTGAAATTTTATCTTTATATGGGAGTTATGATCAATTTGAAATACATACACATATAAAAAAATTTGGAAATAAGGAAGTTGGCTTTTCAACCGGCGATAAGGGGAAGATTTTTTAAAGCTAATGGAAGTAGATGTGCAAATGTGCAAACAGTAATACAATACTGCAAAATTTCAACTGAGCTGGAGTTGAGTTGTAAACCGTAATAGGGGCATAAAATAAAAAAGGGTGCGATGCGCCCTTAAAATAATATTAGTAAATTTTTTTTAAACAGATCTCGCGTATTGATTACGAAGCAATATGTGCCGAATTAAAATACAGAAATCTATATTGTGTTTATAGGGCCATGCCCACTTTCTGACAGACGTTTTGTATAGATAACCAAACTATTTATTCCAAATTTAAGAACTTTTTACTGTAATCGCTCTTCATAGATCTGTCATTTGCTGCAACGTCGTCATAACTCAAAATAATACATTTGGGCAATTCCACGCATAAGTCTACCATCAATGGAAAAAATTAATATCTGATTTTGGTAGTAAAAATGGTGGCAACATTATGTTACTTTTAAGATTTTATAGTGGCAACAATTTTTTGATATTTTTTTTAAAAAATTTGATATTTTTTTTAAAAAATTTGATAAAAAAAAAATTTTTTTTAAGTTTTTGAAACATTTATATTTCTTATTTCTAAAAAGGGTTTGTTTTGAATTATTTATGTTTCAATCTTGGTTCCTAACTTATTATTAGTGATTTCGTCGGTGGTGTTAATATTTAATAAAAATAGCATTTTCACGAGTTCATTAATTACAATTTTGTATCTTTCAAATAATTTTAGAGTTCCTACACAGAACAAATTATTTTTTCAATTCAAACAAAAGATTTGTAGAATTAAAACATTTTTTGTCTGAAATCGGTCCTATAAACAAATTTGCATATACAAACAATTTATTTGCATTTTGTTTATTGAAAAAAACACTGATTTTTTTCAAACAAATAATTTAACTGAATCAAACAAAAAGTTTACTGAAATTCATATAAATTTCAAACAAATAATTTTGCTGAATCAAACAAAAAGTTTTTGCAGAAGCAATGACGCGCACCCAAGCAATCACTGAACGAGAAGATGAAGGCAGAGCAGAGAGGCGCACAGTGGGAAATTTTACGAGAAGGCGGTCAAAATTCCATAACTTTTGACTGGATCGGTATTTTTTTATGCGATTTTTTTTTGTTCGATAGGTGCGATGTTAGGCTTTCATTTGCGCTATAAAACGTAAAATTCGACTGATAGGAGCAAAAATTATGGGGAGTTCAAAATGCATTTTCATTTTTTTGTTGAGTTTCGGTGTAAAAGTTGAATATTTCAAATATGATTTCTTTATAATTTATCATTATTTCTCTTGTATTTTACAACTGATACTTATTTTTTATTGTCGAACTTAGATCCTGTCAGAAAATGCCAATATTTGGCCCCTGTAAATTTTTTGGTCCCAATATTCACAGGGGCCAAAGGTTGGCTTTTTTGGGACGAGACGAGTTGTTATAAGGATAAAACTGAAAAGGAATATTTTGAAAAAATTAGGTAAAAAAATAAAACATTCCAGATCTTTACTTTAACGTAGAAAAAAAACGAAATAAAAATGAAAATTTTTGAAACAAACGTAAAAATAGGCAAATTTTGAGGTGCCATAACTCAGCCATTTCTTATCAGATAGAAATAATATCGGCGGAAAAGGCATTCAATTACCTTTCCAACGATTTGCCAATTATCTCGATCGGACTTTTCGGTTGGGCTCCTCAAGGGTTTGAGTGGGACCATACACCGAAAAACACAACAGTACCGTTATCTAAAAAACGGTACTTAGAAAAAAAAAATTACAGTGTTTTTCGTGTTCAGGAGGTCCCAATTAACTTATCTAGGCATGTGGCGTTCTTGGTATTTTTCCAAATTAAAAATTTGTAAAGCAGTGTAATTTAAAGAATGGATTATTCATTATGTGTAACACAAAATCTTTTTCATCTTTCTGTTGAAAATATATATCTGCGAGAACTTTATAACTGAACTTAGCCATTGTTTAAATAATAATGAATTATGAATGCATGCATTTTTATACTCTTGATAGAAGTTTTTTTAAATGATCTTTTGTTACCACTTCTTTGAAACATAAAAACCCTTTTTTAAATACAAATTTAATCTTTTATAAGCATTTCTTTGAAACATAAAAAACCCCTGTTTTTACACTTTTTAAAAGGATAACATACCGGCAATAAATTAACAGGTAACATGTAGGTAATTTTCACGCAAAATATAACTGCGTGCTATTTTTTTTTACCATTTACCTGCTCTTCCATTTTTTTAAATAAAGTTGCAATTTTCAGGTAATTAAACTATGTAGTTTATGTTGCGGCTATTTACTAATGTTTAACCTTTTAACTTACTCAGAAATCTAATGTGTTTGTCTATTTTTGTCGCCTATTTGTTTTGCAGCATCCGTTCACCCACAATAAGTTCATAACAATGGCAATACCTTTACCTTCTCCAAATTAATTGATAACCTGACGTGCTAGATAATTTATGTGGCCTGAACTGCTTTATTTGTCGAAAATTCTTTAAGATTCATCTTCTTTAATTTCAGTAATGTTTCCTTGCAGGACTTATTTTTTGAACCGAATATCTTACCTTGGGTCACAGAAATTGCTGTAGTTCGCAAGGCCGTATCCAGATGTGTGTACAATGGGGTATAGAAATGTAGGTTAGATTCTGGACTACAAGAGAGTATAGATTTTTTTTGACGCATTTTGACGCTCAGGACTTATGCTCTATAAAGTAGGAAATTTCCGGGAAATTTTGACAATAAAAAAAAAAAAATTAAATAGTTCTAGAGGTCGCAGAGTTTAATGCTTTAAACCACGTATAGCTAATAAAATAAACTAATACACAAAACTTATTCTGTCAAAAAATCTTAAAAAACAAAAAAGTTATGAGCATTTCAACTTCAAAAATTGACTCAGAAATTCAAAACTATAACCAAATATTGAGAAAGTCCATTTCGGACCACCCTGTTCTCAATGAAATAGTTGAAATAGGGTTGAAATTTTTTGGCTCCCGAGGTTCACTAGTATTTACTTTCACATGAATAAAAAAATTTTAAAATCGGAGAACATAAAAAAAAATAATTTTGGCCGCCTTCTCAAAATATGAACCAGTGTGCGGCGGCTGGCTTTGAGACACAAATTTTTTGTTGGAATAATTTTTGAACGAAGTCTTGTTTATACACACAATTTTTTTCTTCATCACTTACTGTTGCTGTATCCTTTCCTTGGTTAAAAAATAATAAATGTAACCAAAAACGGCAGCAGACCGACTCGATATGTTTTTCGTCCTCATTCTATTTTTGTATTTGATGTACAGTCAAATCCCGATAATTCGTACCCCGATAAATCGTAATTCCCGATAATTCGTAATAAACTGTCGGTCCCTTGAAAAAATCTCGGTAATTCGTAAAATTTCCATACATTTTGGCCCCCTCGCTAATTCTTAATTTTTTTTTTCAAATAAAATCTTCTTTACCTCTTATAAATCGTAATAATTAATATAATTCGTAATAAAAATAACAGAAACATGGAAAGAATGATTTTTTGTTTACCGCTATTTTGTTTGCGTGGGTTTTTGCTTTTGCTTGTGTGTGTGTTTATTTCCTTAAGATCAGTTTGTTACATGAATAATTTTTATATATATTTTATTTTTAACCAGGGCTGCCAGGTACTTTTTTCCTTGTCCCCAAAAAATTAAAAAAAAATCCCCAAAACTCACCAAATTAAGAAACATAACCCTAAAAAGTCAATATTTTTTTTATTGATTTTTTTCTGACCAAATTTAAAATTTTTTTTAAAATAGCAAGAAAAACTTTAATAAGAAATCCCCAAAAATCCCCACATAAAAATTTTTAGTACAAAAAAAGTATTTTATTTTGTTTGTAGCGACTGGTTTTGACATGTTTTTAAATTCTTTTTATGCGATTCCAGTGAGGAATTACAAGCAGAGCAGTATGCTGTTTTTGAAGACGAATTAGTCTATTTTTAAGAATTTGGAGCTTCTTCAATCGATTTTAGCCATCCTTAAAGTCAACAATAAAAATACATATTTCCCAAACTATTTTATATTGTGTTTCATATTTACTTATTTTTGGGGATGACGTTTTTGCTTGAAAATTGTCTTTAAAAAATAAAAAAATGTGTGTGTTTTCAACGGTTTTAGATTCTTTTTTAAATTTTTCTTTTCTTAAACACTCACTTAAGAATAATAACATAAGTTTATTTAGTAGCTTTTACACAATTAACAAAAATGGTAATCTTAATTAGGACCCTTTACACCGTATTAGTTTTTGATAAGAGTAAGATAAAAGTTTTGCTACTTTTTTTTCATATTTTGTATACGAAACAAAGAAAAATAAGCGTGAATAATAAAAGGAAAAATATATTAAAAATGTGTAAAATCCCCAAAAAATATCCTATTATTTTTATTAAATCCCCAAAAAAATCCCCAAATGACTTTCTCTGTCCTTTTGCTCGCATGAAATCCCCAACTTTGGGGATAAATCCCCAAGTCTGGCAGCCCTGTTTTTAACAATTGTTTTTATGTTTTTTTTATCGTATTAGTAAATAAATTAAAAAATCCCGTTAATTCGTATTTATTTTATTTTAACCCCGTTAAATCGAAAACCCCTATAAATCGTAAGAAATGGCCGGTCCCTGCGATTACGAATTATCGGGATTCTACTGATTTAACTAAACAGTTTTAAAAAATTTAATACGGGATTTTGTTTTTCATTCTTTGAAACCTTGAATCCAAACAAAAATTTATTTTGGGCCTTATAATGTTGTTGCTGTTTCTGCTGGTTAAAAACAAACCTCGTTAACAGTGTTGCCACCTCAAGTGCAATTACACATATCAAGTGTAATATTTTTTTTCATGTGTAGCCCATGTGTAATTGAATGCATGTGTAATTCATGTGTAATTTAATATTTTATAGTTTTGTTGCACTGATTTTTGTTATTATTTTTTCACAAGAACTTAAAAGATTTATTATTCTTATCAATACTTTAAAATTTAATTAAAAGAATGGAAGAGTTAAAAGAGCTAAACTAAAAAGGGTTGGGTCATTAACTACTAACCATTTGGCATTAAGATAGCTTTTGTCACAATTTATTGTAAAGACGAAACTGGGTACATTATTCTTTTTTTTTTATTTTAAAGAGAGTGGATCATCGACTGCAAAAGAAATGTTTGAGCTTCTCAAAAGCACAATTATAGAAAAAGGGATTCCTTTTGAAAATCTAGTTGGACTTGCATCAGATACACCTAGGGATGCAAACGATACATCGATATTTAGACAACATCGATGTATCGTTCATAAACATCGATATTAACATCGATGTTTTGATGGACGATATATCGGCGATACATCGGCATCAGAACTAAAAAACATCGACATCATCCATTTAATATTTTCATTTACTTAATTTTTTTTTTAATAATATCTTAACCATTTTTAATTTAATTTTTTTTATGATATGTATTCTTTAATTAGGCTCTAGTTCATCAAATTTAATTTTCATTAAATTATTTTCACTGAGGAAGGAATTTTACAAATTT
Organism: Pollenia griseotomentosa; assembly: GCA_963931875.1. NCBI lineage: Eukaryota > Metazoa > Arthropoda > Insecta > Diptera > Polleniidae > Pollenia > Pollenia griseotomentosa. Next base: position 144,911,543 of record OZ007563.1, on the reverse strand, counting down.
ATTGATAATTTTTCCTTGGCTGAGCTGGGATTTGAACCCGGGTTGATTTTTACATGTTTCAAGAATCACCACATTCTATCTTCAGAAAATCTTTGAGTTCAAACCACTGCACCACTGCGGTGCCCGCCAGCCAACAGTAGTACTGGTGGTTCGAAATTTACTGTTATTATCACTTAAATTTCAAATTACATGTTGCCTCCTTTCCTCTGTTTTTTTTCGTATTCTTTCTGTCAAGACTTTGTCTTGAAAGCCTGGATATATTTGTTTATTATGTTTTTTGTCCACTTTCGTCGACATTTTATTTGTACAAATAAGCTATTTTTAAGAACAATTTTGATTTTTAGTTCAACTGTTAATTTGTCATTTTTTTTGATATTCTTTAATTAAGCTCGAGTTCATCCAATTTAGTTTTCATTAAATTATTTTCACTGAGGAAGGAATTTTACAACTTGCAATTTTTATTAAAATTTATTGATAATTTTTCCTTGGCTGAGCTGGGATTTGAACTAGTAAGAGTAGCTTTTTTTAATGTTTTCAACTAAACCCTTATTTTGAAAATATTTTATTATTATTATTATTTATTAATAGATTAAATATGTTGTATATACAAATTTACAAAAAATTCATTTAATATATTTATCTATATTGGGCTGAACGTTTTCGTTGTAAGCCCGATTGGCATTGTAATATTGTATTTATATAATTCATTGGTATTTACAAGCTTATATTTATATTTAAAAATCAAGAATCAAATTCATTTGTTAGCAGTTTTCTATATTTTAAACATACTTGAATGTATTTGTATAAAGCAACATAATTGTGACCATTCAAAATATTAAGTACTTCGCTTATATTAAGTTGTATTTTTCCAAAGAGATTTCTCCTATATACATTAAAAATTGGACAAACTCCAACAAAATGAAAAGTATTCTCAGGTTCATCAAGGTTGCATATTGTACATGTGGTAACAGTGTTATTTCGGAAGCTTCTGGCATTTAAATTGAGCAATCCACCTCTTGCTTTAATTATCAAACTAATAATATAGGGCGATAAATTTGACGTGAGTGCTGGCACGACATCAAAACTTAGTTGCGAGTATAGATCGTGATGCTGGGAGTTGACTGCACTTCTTAAGTTATCTTCACGTTCTTTAGTTTGCAGTAATTTTAAAATGGGTTTCCAATACGTACATAAAGGTCTGTTAGAATTAGCTGGGGTAAATTGTAGATTTTGACATAGATTTAACCATTCTCTTGCCCAACACACATTTCGAGATATAATACACTCTGCTAAAATACGTGGAAGTCGTCGTTGACTTAAATTTAAAACTTTATTTATATAATTAAAGTGCAGTTTCAAAGTCGAAATATAAAGTGAGTCAAGGTTAGTTTCCAAATGTAGCATGTAATTGGGTGTTGTGGGGGACAGGTACAACATTTTTTTAATAAAAAATCGAAACAGCTTCTCAACAACATCGTGTTTTTCATATCCCCATATTTGAGCCGCGTATAACAAAATAGATCTACAGGCTGCGTTAAATATTTTTAGCTTATTTTTGATCGATATTTGTGGGTTTGTTATATATTTTGACCAAGTGGAATTTATTGCCAGCTTTGATGTCGTTAATTTGTTACTTAAATGTGTTTTAAAGGACAGGTTATATGTGATGGTTATCCCAAGATATTTGTAGCTGTTCACTATTTCTATATTTTCTGTACCATATTGCCAATTCAAGTTCGCAGACATACGTGATCCTGAGCGAAATACTAATATTTTAGACTTTTCTAAATTAACTTTTAAACACCACTTAGTACAATATGAATGCAAGGCATTAATCATGTTTTGCAATTCAGTAGGTGATTCCGACAAAATAACTATATCATCCGCATAAAGCAAAAGTTTAATATTATTGTCTGCAACGTTAACACCACCTGGCAACACATCAATAAGGTCATTAATATATAATGAAAACAATAGTGGGCTTAAAATGCAACCTTGTTTTACACCAAGTTCCACAGTAAATGAATTCGAGAGGGAATTGCCGTCCCATATTTGACTTTTAGTGTTCTCATACGATTTCTGCAATATTCTTATTATCTTAGATGACATACCAAGACATGATAATTTGTAAAACAGGCTATTTCTGGGTATCGCATCGAAAGCACACGAGAAATCGACAAAAAAAGCATACGTTCTTTTACCATTCAATTTATTCAAGTTTACTATGCTTATCAAATTAAAAATATTATCAACGGTTGAATAATGTTTTCTAAACCCGGCTTGATACTCGCTCAATACATTGTTGCTTTCTGTCCATTCTGTTATTCTATTTAGCAAAATTGTATTAAAAATTTTGCACAAAGTGTTGATCAAGGATAAACCACGATAATTCGTTGGCAAGTTTGGATCGCCTTTTTTAAAGAGTGGAACTATAATTGAATTTCTGAAGCTAGATGGTATTGTTTCTTGTAAAAATATTTTGTTGAATATTGTTAATAACTCAGTTAAGAAGCACGCGGGGGCATATTTGTAGAACTCATAGCTAACACCATCTTGTCCTGGAGCTTTGTTTTGTTTAAGGGATTTAATAACTGTATACAATTCGCAGAATTCAATGGGCGAGTCTAGCAGAGCATCGGTAAAATACGGCATGGACCAGCTCATTGCATGTAAAGTTTCATTATTTTGTAGTAAAGTACTGAAGTGAGAATAAAAATCATTTGTATTCAAAATTCCTTTAACAATGTATCTAGATGGTATCAATGATTTAGACAGCTTCCACCATTCGCTAGAACATCTAACTGTATTTAGTAGCTCAAGGTTCTTGCTGTATAATTCTAATTTCTTTGTATTACAGAGTCGCAAGTATTTATGTCTAGCTGTAATATAACGACGTCTATTTCCAGTGGTGTAAGTCATTCTATAGACTTTCAGCTTCTCTAGCATACATTTACGGGAACGCCAACACGCCCAATCAAACCATTTTTGCTTAGGCTCGAATATACTTCTATTGCTAGGTTTTACGTTTGCCAGTTTAATTTTTCTCGTTACTGCTAGTACTAATTCGTCTACCGTGACCTCCGTATGTAGGTTAATCTGAGTAGATAGTGCCCTAAGGTTTTCTGCATATTTTAGTGAGTGTTTATTATGCCAACGTAGTTTTTGTAGCGACCGTTCATCACTTCTACCATAGTTATTGTTTGTGGATCTAATTTGAAGGCACAGTGGCATATGGTCAGAGTAAGGCTTTGATGCTACAGAGAAATTATCAACGAATTGTAGTAAGCTGTGAGAACAAATACAATAGTCAATCAAAGAATTACCCATCGCACCACAAAAGGTCAATTCACCCAATGCATCATTCACCGTTCTTCCATTAAGCACAATACCACCAACATTTTCAACGACTTCTAATAGTTTTCTACCTTGAGTATTGTAAATATTATCCTTTGAGCATCTAAATTTACGGATATGTGGCAAACCCTCTAGTAAATTTGTATCCAAGACCTGCTCATTTGCAATTCTAGCATTCAGATCACCAACTATACAGAAGTTTGTAGGATTAAAATCCTGTAAAAATTCTTCAAAGCTTTCCATATCAGAATTCCAATTGGTACAATTCAAATATTTGGGTATGAAGTAGAAAAGAGTTCCATCTAATTTAGCAACCATAACAGTGTTATTGTATATATTTATATATTTGAATTCATATATTTTCTGTAGAGTTTTCCGAAAACCAAATAAACATCCACCACTTGCACGACCAACTGCTTGAATTCTCTTCGCTTCAATCCAGTGTAAAGTAAAATTTTGAAAGTAAGACGAAAAAATATATTGTTTGCTAGCTATTACGTGAGTTTCAAATAAGAAAAATACATCAAATTTATTAACATATGATATGAACGTGCCAAAGTTTATTGCTCTTGATAAATTAGCTACATTATAGGATAATAATTTAAATAAGTTAAATTGCTATTGAGGTGATAATTCCGTTGTAGTAGTTCTATTGTTATGCGCTTCTCTAACACATATGTCCATTGGGTAATTACATTGTGCCAATAAACCATTTAAAAACTGTGCATCCATCTCAGAATTTGCCAAAACTTTGCCTTTTGACCATATATATTTCATGTTATTTAAGTATATACAAAATTCACCAAGCCTTACTTTGACGTTTGAATTGCTTCTCGAAATTTTTTTACTAATTTGCCGTAGATTATAACGAACATTTTGCTCTTCTTCTGTGTAATCTTTTTGTATATATACAGATCGACCCTTTAATTTATTTTTAGCAGAAGTAACGTTATATGCCTGCGTACTCGACTCTAACGTGAAACATACCGTTTTACCTGATGAAATCATACGAGTTGAAATAATGTTTACATTCGTTTTTAAAACTTCTGTGCATAACTTAACAAATTCCGACTTTGAAAATATATAAAAAGTGTATTTCAAAGCATAGCAGTACAAAGTAGGCACGGCACGTACATATGTAGATACATACATACTATGCATTGCATTGCTTTATGTAATAAGGGGTAGCCCCTTTTATAATTTGAATAAATGTTTAAACAATTTTGGAGACTACAAGTGTGAAGGCCCAACTATAATATGCGTCAAATCATATTGTACTAAAGAAAACTTTCTGTTAAGTTTTATAAATCTGTAATTTGCTTAAGCACGGTGTGAAACTGATTGCACTTTCTGTACGGAATCAAATGTTTTTTATTTTGTTTTTGTGTTTTTAAATGCATTTGACAGGTTTTTTGTTAATTTTTAACGGAAGATTAAGCAAGCATATGCATATCATAGTACCCCGGTAGGCTAGCTGGTAGTGAGCTAGTCTATCAGCGCCGGGGTTGCGGGTTCGATTCCCGCCAGAGACTCTGGTTTCTTTCCTGCAGACAGGCGTAGAGCTTCGCGGGGATTAGTTTAGGGAATTAAAAGAAAAATAAAAAAAAAAAAAAAAATAAAAAATAATAGTTGGGCCTTAAGATTTTCATTACCAAAGACGAATTTGAGCAGCCCATAAGTATAGCGGCAAAGTAGTTTATAACATCGATGTATCGTATTTTTTACCGATGTTTTTTAGTATCGATGCTTATCGTGGAAACATCGACGTTTTTAAGCATCGATGTTTTTTAGAACGATGTTGCATCCCTAGATACACCTAATGTTATTTATGGCCAGTATAATTCCGAAGTTAATTTGCTAAAAGAAAAAAAGCCAGTTATTATTTTTATAAAATTCTCGTGCCACCTAATACATTCGGTAACGTCGAAGGCCTGTCTGAGCCTTCCAACATATTTGGAAGATTTAATTTGTAATATTAGATCTTGTTTTATTAGAAGTAATGCTCGGCAGATACAACTTAAGTAGTTTCAAGAATATTTTCGCGACAACATGCACCCTTACATTTTGAAAAATTTAAGCTTCATAGTAATTTGAAGGCAGAATATTATTAGAAAAAGGTTTTTAAAATAAAAAATTCCTTTGGAGACAGATTATTTTCTACTTTGCAAATATTTATTTTTGTTTTAATCTTTAATATGGTAAAATTAAAATTTTTTGCATTAAATATAGCAACGTTATGATTGTTGTAAACAAAAAGCAAATAAAGAGACATTTGAAAAATATTTTTGCGTTGAATAAGTAAAAAATATAAAATGTCCGGCATATCCAATGTTGAAGCGACAGAGGGACTGCATTAAAATTCCGTTGAAAACTTGCGTCGACGACATTTGAGGGATGCATCAGATCCTTTATCATACCCAAATGAAATGTATGTTACATATCGTCACCTAAAGTACAAAAGGGCTTAACAACAAAAAATTCGAAATAAGGGTTTTTGATTGAGATTTTTTCGTTTTATTAAAATTTATGTTCACAAAAAATTTTATGTGTAGCTTATAGAACACTAGCGCCTTACTCGTCCGTTCAATTTACATTTAAAACAAAAACAAAATTTGGAAATTTGTTTTTGTTTTAAATGTAAGTTGAACGGACGAGTATGGCGCTCGTGTTCTATAAGCCACACATTTGATTAAAAAGTGCGACTTTATTAAAGAATTTCAAACGCCAATTACACCTTGTTGTTGTTGTTGTTGTTATTGTTTTTGTAAAGTTTTTTGTTTCTCCTGTAAAAAAAAATGATAAGAATTGTTACGCCTTTTTGCATTTTAGGTGACGATATTTGTTTATTTGTTTGCAAACAGAAATTGAAATTTGTTTACGTTTTCTGAAGAAGCCAAATACGGTTTTAATTCCACTTTTTATCGAAATTTGTTTCTGTGACATGCGTAAAAAGATAGCATGTTTAATTCGTATTTTCATGTGTAATCCATGTGTAATATGTATACAATTTCGTTGGTGGCAACACTGCTCGTTACGCTATGTTATCATCTTTCTTATTGTTGTACTTTTTTAAAGCGTCCAAAAATAGACTGTATGTGTTTTTTGTTGTTGTTCATATATATTTTATATAAAGAAGTGTGGCTTACGATCAAATAAAAAAATGCAAAAAACGACAACATTAAAGAGCGTTAAATATTTCATACAAAATTATGAAAACTTGAAACCAATAACGCGTATATTATTATGTTTAAATTGATACTAAAACAAGTAAGAGTGCTATATTAGGCTATGCCGAATCTTATGTACCCTTCACGCTGTGCGAGCAGAATACAGAGCAACTAGACAAAATCTAAATAATTTTTACATATACATACATATATACAATACATAATACATAGTTGAGTTCAAGGCGAATTTACACAAGGTAAGTGCAACTCTACAACTACAAAAAGCCCCATGTATTTTGTTTATGAAATTTTTCCTCTTGTTGTCAAATTTCAGTATAGAAACAAAACAATATTTTGACGTTTCAGCGTTTTTTTAATTCGCCGTGGATACAGCTGATGAACGGCTGACGAGATGAGTTTACCTTGTGTAAATTCGCCTTGGTTGAGTTGTAATTATTTTTGATGTTTTAGTTCACCACAATTAGAGTTTTTTTCCCGGACTTTTTCGATTCCCGGGAAAGCGGGAAATTTTTTTAAATTTCCCGGGATCCCGCTCCATATAAATAATACAAAGTAAATTTTGCTATTAATTAATGAAAAAAACTTTTATAAAAAACTTAAGGGACCTTGTTTACAAAGAAAGTAAAAGAATTGGGTTAATACTAAAAAATTAATTGAAGATTGAAATAGGAACTTCAATTATTATCACCTCACGCCTTTATTCCCTATTATTATGCTTTTATTCAGTATTATTATGCTCTGGATACAAGATAAAAAGATAACATAAGCATAACAATTTGATTCATAAAACAATAATAAAAACAAAATTAAAATTAAGGTACTCAAGATATGAGTTAAAAAAGTTAATTAATAAAATAGATAAAATATTTTAAAGAAATACAAAAATTTTTTAACGACTTAGGAAATAACTTTCTGACACACTCAAAGCGCTTAGTAAGTCGTCAAAAAGTATATTCCTGATTTTATTTACTAATTATCATGTTTCCGAAAAATTTCGTTCATTTTTTACCGATGTTGGACAAATAGTTAAATGTGCACCGTTGTAGCATGCTTCGGATTCACAATCAGAAGCAATTTTTTATTTTTTATAAACAACGTCTATGTCAGCCAGATGTATGTCAAGGTTGATGCAAAAATAGCATCAACCGGACTGCTTCTTACAAACCTTCAATAGGTCCATTTGTAATCTTTAGGACAATGACTTTTTCAAGTTGTATGTTGTAGTATCTTACACGAGTTTCCAAAATGTTATTTTATTTCGGTTTCCCCGCACTTCACGGGTATATAAACCAACACAAATTGAAATTGAACATTTGTGTTTATCACCTAATAAACATATCTTCATTGCATCATAGTCATATCTCAAAATTTGAAGTAACTTTACAAAGTTTTCCTTCATACTTTCTCGTATTATATCTCAAACTGAAGTGAAGTTATAGCAAAATATATCTTTAAATCGGTACATTTTGAAAACTTTAATCGCATTTTGCCAAGATCGTTTGTGTTTGTAGATATGACTATGTTGCAATAAAGGAGCGATATGTTTAGGTATCTCCTATTTTTAAGACTTGTTCATGGACAATGAAACTTTACTGCCTGCATCTTATTTTGAATTAATGTACTTTATTAACTCTTCACTTCACTAAATGTAATAATTTTCAACTGTTGCACTGCCCATTCTGCTTTTAGTAGATTTATTGCATCAGGAGACATTGATTTAAATACATGTACTCACTTCTTGTAATTGATCTAATCCTCAACCCATCCACAGCTGCTAGTTTTTAGAGAATAGAAAACTAAATTTCAAAGTATAAATAGCTATTTTCTGAAATTATGAGGAATTTTTTATTTCCCGGGATCCCGCAAGAAAAATCCCGGGAAAACGGGAAATAAAATAATTGAAATTCCCGGGACGGGAAATCCCGGGAAAAAACCCTAACCACAATGTAGCAAAGTTGGAAACCATAACACAAAAATTACAAATCAACATATTTGAGTTGTGAACCTTAAAAGGTGGCCTATATTTACCAAAATAGTTTGTACCATGTATGTGTGTTTGTTTGGCTTCTTTTTGTATAGGCACTTTTGTCATACCGTAGATTTATCTTTTTTGTCGAGTTTTAAATTAGCAAATAGAAACAAAAATTCCAGTTCTATTTGTTATAATTATTTCGTTAAATGCATTAAATAATAACGGATCGTGATAACGAAAAGCATACTGGGCATTATGCTAGTATATGTAAATAAATGTAAAGAGGAGGGGGGAAGACGGACATCGTTAAATCAACTTCTCTCCTTATAATGACCCAGAATATATATACTTTATAGGGTCTAAGATCAATATTGTAGAAATTACTTCATATAATTTTAAGCCTTGCAAAAATTCGAAGTTTTGCACCAGTTAACGTGAGCATACAAGTGCATAAATGCAGACGCAAAATAACAGACGCCATCTTTTATTAGTGTTTTTTTCGATTGTCTGCTAAATAACCACTTATTTTTTGAATTTCGCGATCTGTCCATTTTTATATTTCTTGAATTTTGATTTGTTTTATATTTTTTATATTCTTGTTGATTACATTGATAGTTGTTCTTCTTGGTACTTTTTTTTCGATAAAAACGCTATAGAACAATTGTGATTTTTAGTTGAACTGTTAATTTTTAATTTTGATATTTTTAGTTAGGCTTGAGTTCATCAAATTTAATTTTCATTAAATTATTTTTACTAAAGGAAGGAATTTATTAATAATTTTCTTGGCTGAGCTGGGGCTCGAACCTGGGTTGAATTTACATGTTTCAAGAATCAATCACCACATTCTTTCAATAGAATTCGCGAATTTTTAGTTTTTATTATTTTATTTTTAAGCATGAAAAAAATGTTATTTTTTCTTCACAAAACAATTAAAACAGGTTTTTATGGATTCAATATTGAACAATGTTTTTTTAACACTGAAGAATATTAAACGACGTCATTTAAAGTTATATTATTATTTTTTCATTTAATGCTAGGAACACAATTGGGACGAACGACGAATTTTCTAGTAAAAACGAAGCTTTACTAATTGAGAAAGTTGTTTGCTGTTTGTGCAAAGAGAGAGAAATAGTGTGACCATATAAAAACTAATTTACTTAAAAAACACAAACATTAACAAAAACACAATTAAAAACTGGGCCCAAATCGACGCAGTCGTGATCGAGTGACTTTAATCGAAATTTTACTTTTTGAGATTATGCCATTCGATAACGAGTAGTCGATCGAATGACTTAACTCGAAATATCATTCGATAGGTTAAGAGCTTTCGTAAAAACATTTAATTGTTTTTTTACAAACAATTTACACACTTTTTGGGAATACATATTAGATTTCTTTAACAAATAGCTAAAAATTTAAGTATTAAACTTTTTTCAGCAATAAGAAATAAAATAATAACATTCAGTTTTGCAATTTTTCGCAAATTATAGTCATAGATAGCAGTGATTTTTGTATTGAAAGTTTTTTGATTCTTTACAGCTGTACCGATTTTTAAAAAATAGTAGACTTTGCTATTATGCCGCTCTTAGCAATTTTTTGCGAATTTCCCATAATTTAGCAATTTTTACAGAATTTTTCCATTCCTTATACTTTTATGGACTTTTAAAATTTGCGGGAATTTACGCTATTTTTGCAAAAAAAAATTTTTGTTAATTTTTGACATTTTGTTTTTTTTTAACCGATTTCAAATAAATTTTAGGGTTTGTTTTCAAGTTTGCGAATTTATGCCATGTTCGCTATAGCAGCGATTTTTTCTGTAAGTTTTCTGATTCTGTACAGCTTTAACAATTTTTAATAAATACTAGACTTTGCTTTCATGCCGCTGTTTGCAAATTTCCGCTAATTAAAAATTTTTAATCGAATTTTTGCCATTCCTTGTAATTTTAGGGACTTTTAATCAATTTAATGTTTGATATGTTAAAAACTTTCGCGAATTTTCGCTATTTTTGCAAATTTTCTGAATTTGTAAAATGTTTTCCGAATTTTTGCGTTGCTTTGTTGCTCTTTTTGGCAAGCGCCTCCGTTATAAAAAAAGCCACATAAATAAACCGAAGTCACCTATTTTATAGGGCACTATCAACATTGTTGATTTATATGCGGCGAAAAGTGCAATGCCTTATGCCATTAGTATACACGCATAAAAATCTATTACATTTTTTAAACAAATTTCGATACGAAAGCTTTCGAATGCCGCAATCCGGTTTTTGATACGTCACGAAGTTTTATTCGATACGAAAGTTCATTCGATCACGTGTGCGACGATTTGGGCCCTGTTCTTATTGTTATCTACTTTGTATATTTATTTTAAATGCGATAAAATAATAAAAAACAGTTATTAAAGTAAAAAAGTAACTTTATATACTGAAATACTTGAAAACTAAAATCAAACGTGGTCAGCTGGTACTGATTTGTTCGTCGTTAGCCGGCGCATGAAATAGAAATAAATCTATTTCAAAGTCGCCGCGTATGACGAATTTCGGCCGACGACATGATTGTGTGTATTTTAATATAACCAAATATGTTTTTTTGTTTTTGGCGACGAATATTCGCGGCCAAAAATTCGTCCTCCATTCCAGTTGTGTTCCTAGCATAAAATTAATATGAAACAATGATAATGTACAGCATGGCCCAAGATGTCGACGGCTACTGTTCGCTTGCATTTTCAACGACAAACAGCTGATTTGCGGCCCACTTAAAATTTTCAGCACTAGAAGTCGATTAAAAACGCAAGAGATCGATAACGTAACAGTTTTCTTACAACATTTTCGGCCCACTAAGAAATATGATGCGACACAAATATCAAAATCAGTGAGAGAAAATTGAACTTACCTGTTTTATAAGCGGATTGTATCAAAGATTCGAAACAGCGAAGAAGTAGCATTCAAACTTCTTTACTTTTAACTTTAAAGTAAATTAAAATCAAAAAAACGCAACTTACATACTACACGTATTTTTTATTACAATTTGTAATATTCATTTCACATTAATTTAAAGCAAATTTTTTATTGGGTCACATTCCACTTCGTTACAATCCAATCCAATCGATTATTTCGTTTATTAAGTGGCTAACGATAATTAAGAGCAAAACTATTAAATGGAATAAAGAATTATTTATTTGAATTGTTATTATTGTTGTAACTTTTTGAAAACGTCATTACAGCAACTTCTAGACTTGCACACTCTTTCTCGCTCTTCTCCGTCTATCTCTACATCTATCGATTGAATGGACACATTTGCACTTACCCATAGACATTATCATTTAATTCAAACAACTACTGGTGCGGACAAGGACCTTTTTGGAGGGGAAAAATCAAACAATAGCAATTTTGCATTTGAAGTGTTCTTGTGTGTATAGTTAAATGAAAAAGTCCTTCAACGTTAATACATACAAAGTATTTTAATACAGATGAATTTCTAAACATTTGAAAAAAAAAACTTTTATACATAATGAAAATAAACTTTTTTTTCTCATGCAAAAAAATTGAACAGCAGCCTGCTTTCAGCTCTTCATTCCAGTTAGTCTTAATCCTTTACATGTGTTTATGTACGTTATTAATACATATGTATGTACGTATGCGAAAGTATATTTGGATGTGTGGCTGAGTTTCATATAAAAGTCCTTAACACTCGTTATTTTCGCATGTGTTTCTTTTAGGGATTTGTGTGTGTGTCTTTCTGTGTGAGAATTATTGTGTGGGTGGGTATGAGTTAGGTCATATAAATTAATGGCGAGAGTAACCTCTTATCCCCGATATCGACCCGTTTGTCATCATCAAAACAAAACATCATTATCGTCGATGTTTTAAAATTAAAGAAAAAAAAAAAACAAAACTTTTTTGACTTTGTTTTTATGTATTTTTTTCTCTCAGCGTCTTACACCAAATCAGCACATAAACCTAATTCCTTGAGAAAAGTTGCTTGTATCGTGTGTAATTTATGTGTTAAGTTTTATGCAAAATTCAGTTGCAAATCAGGGTTCGAACATATTCATGTATGCATACTAAAAATCCAACATACATGATAAACTGACATGAATATTGCTTGCAAAATTTTTTGTTTTATTTTCGCACTGTTAAATGAATAGCTAAGAATTTTTTTTATTTTTAAGCACATGCATAAAATTGTTTTTTATTTTCTAGTTTGTACATATGCGCGTATGTGATAATCATAGGCTAATCGTTGTGTTTTGCTTTATTCGTGTTTAAAAACACAAAAATCTCTTGCATCCTTTGTTTTTGTTTAATAGTATTTGTAGCCTTACTTTGTACATGATAAAATTTTTTTTTCATTCATGTTTATTCATGTTGCTTTTATCGTTAAGAAAATAAAAATACTTGCAACTTTATTTTAAACAATTGAAAATATGACAACAGTGCAAATTTGATTTTGATATGTTTTTATCTAAATTTAAGTACAAATTTTAATATTTAATTTTAACTTTTTTTAAAAAATTATTTATTTTAAAAGTGTTGCGTTATGTTCTAAAAAAAGAAATAAAAACACTAATTGCTTATACATAATTTGTTTTTTTTTCTTTTTCAATGTTAAATTCATGTTTTTAGTAGAAACAAAAAACAATACAAATACAAGAACAAATACAGCAAGAGATTTTTTGAGTTTTTAAACACGAATAAAGCAAAACACAACAGAGATTATGATGTAAATACCAAGCGAATATTTGGAAGTATGTCTGAATGCAAGACGAACAAAAGAAGTTAAAAAAAAACAAATCTCACATGTACAAATATATAAAAAGAAAAATTTCTCTTATAATCTCATGTGTTTTGTAAAAACAAAAAACAATGAAAATACTTTTATACAAGAATAAATATAGCAAAAGTTTTTTTTTGTGTTTTTAAACACGAATAAAAAGCACACAACAGTGTATAAATTTTTTTATTCGCGACCATGAGTGAATAGTGAATGAATATTCGGAACTCTGTTGCAAATACACAAAAGGGGCATGTATTTATAAGTGTGATCGTACATTGTATGTACGAATGTCATTTGGAAAAGAATGAAGTTAATGCAAGTAATGTTTATGATTGTATTCCATTTTCAAAAACACTGCGAACTCGTTAGGCGCTTTGAGCTAAGTCCGTACTGAACTAAACCCCGAAAGAAAAAATGACCTAATGCCTTAAAATGACGTAACTAATTCATAAGACCCAATAACTAGAAACGTATTTCACAATGATAAAAGTCCCCATTTTAAAAATGAAACAAGTCCTTACATTAAAAAAAACGTATAAGTAAAATTTTAAATCTTCAGCGAAGCTTTCGTTAGCAAAGCCGGTGCTTGCTGTAAAATAGAGAAGAAAGTCCTTGCGCTCGGCCGAAGGCCAGATATGCCGAGACGCTTTAGTTAGCGATGACGGATTTTTAAATTCGATATTTTGAAACGGCTCCACAAAAAGCCCCTCAATTAAATAACGCCCAAACGAGAAATGAAATATTCCCCAATTTATTTTCATAATATGAAATAACTCCCAATTTTTTTGGGCCGTTTTTCATTTTTTTTTTGGGAATTATTTCATTCCTCATTTGGGGTTTTCAAATTATGAAATAATCTCCAATGAAATAACACCCAACACATTTTAAAAATTCGGGGCTTGTTTCATAGCGTGCATAATTTGGCTGTTATTTCATTTCATATTCGGTGGTTATTTCATTTTTTGCGACTTTGCTGTTGGTCCATATTGACTTCATGAAATCCTTGGTGAAACTGACTCTTTTATGAATTTTGGGCATAATTTCATTTTTGTTGCTGTTGGGGTTTATTTCATTGGGGGTTATTTCATTTTCATCATTGGGTGTTATTTCATATGAAATAACTCCCAAATATTGAGGGGTTGTTTCCTTTTCGCTTTGGGGTTTATTTCATTTATTTTTCGATGTTATTTCATTTACTGTTTTTGGGTGTTATTTCCTATTTTTTGGGGTTTATTTGATTGGGGGTTATTTCCTGGGCGTTATTTCATTGGGGGCTTTTCGTGGAGCCTTTTGAAACATTACCCCAACCCTTAAAAATTTTCATTTATCAATATTGGAAATGTTAAATGCAATTTGAATGATATATGTATGAAATAAGTCCCTAACAATACTAATTGGGGTTTTATTTCATGTAGAAAGTGTGTGGGAGGGGACTTATTTCATTATGAAACAATCCCCAGCACAAAATTTCATAAAAAATTAAAATTATGAAAAATTACGGAATTCGTTCATTTTAGATTTCAGGACTAGTTCATTGGGGGACTTAGGCTATGGTCACACTTATTAAATATTTGACCAAATAAGCGTAACCACTTCTTACAGTTATTGTGATTAAACATTTTTTTTTGTTTTGTTTTTATTATTTTTTTTTTTAATTCCCTAAGCTAATCCCTCGAAGCTCTAGACTTGTCTATTGGAAAGAAACCAGAGTCTCTGGCGGGAATCGAACCCGCAACCCCGGTGCTAATAGACTAGCTCACTACCAGCTAGCCTACCGGGGCACTCTCATGATCTTAATATCACAAAAAAACTACTTATTCAACTGGTAGGCAAAGCAAAAAACTATTTTAATAATTTATTAGTTGGATGTTAGATAAATATAGGAATTATATTTTAGTTTACCTGACGTTTTTTTCGTCAAATAGTTGCCAAGTGTGACTGTAGCTTTAGTTCATAGCGCCATTCTTTAAATACGAAGGCGTAAGTAGACTAGTGGTAAACTTGTTTTTGATAAACAAAAAAATTTCCGAAATTAAGAATAGTGTCTTAAAAATCAATGTGTTAAACAATTTTGAACGCGTTAGTTTTTCAAAGTTTTTTCTCAATTTTAAAAATAAAAATAAATAAAACAAAAACGTCTTTCTTAAGATAAGGTGTCAAACAAACTGTTACATTGCGCTCACTTTTTGACATTTATCCTGCTATTAAAGTTATTGTATCCATTCCTTCATATTTTACTGTATAATCAGCTTTAATTACTGAAAAAATATTTTTTTAAATAATCCCCCAATTAAAAAATGAAATAACACCCCAAACAAAATAAAATAAACCCCCAAAAATCGTTATTGTTGTTCTCAGTACAAACTTTTGGGAGGTTATTTTAATACATATATTTTAATATATTTATATGATAACTCATCTTATACACGTTTCTTGACGTGAATACGATTACATATAATCTAAAAAAAACTGAAGTTCTCTTAAGGGCATAATAAACCACACAACTGGCTTGGCAAACATGTCAAAAGTTTACGTTTGTACAAATATTTTGTGTTGTTGATTGGGGTGTTTAAAGCAAAACGCAACAAAATTGCCCCAGCACTATCGGCGTCTGCACTCATAAAAAACAAAACAAAAATGAATAAGTAATGATTGTTCGGAGTAAATTTTTGTTGTTTATTGGCAAACACCAAACGGAAAAATGTGTGTGTTTGCCACAGAGTATGAAAACAAACAAAACATTTTGCAAACGTTTGCAAAATGTACAAAACTATTGAAAATTTTTAAATTGTATTGTACATGAGCAAAACCAAAACAAAAACTTTTCAAGTGTCAAAGAGAGAAAACGAAACAATTGGCTTTCCACTCATCTGCATTATTTAATTTACCGTTACAATCGTACATCTGAGTACAAAACAGATAGAGAAACGTTTTGTTTTGAGTAATTGATTTAGCAAGAATGATAAAATAAAGATTACGCCAACAAGCTTAAAATTTTAAAATGTTCTGCGCATGTTGGCCCTGTGACGTCACACATTCTGTGTTTCTATTGGCTAATAATTTGCAGCTGTCGAACTGTAATGTTTATGAGTAAACACAACAGTGGGACAAATTATAATTTTTCTCTTCAAATTATTTTGTAGCTAAAAATTAATTTTTCTTTTTATTTATATTTTTTATTTCTATTTATTCCATTTAATAAAAATTATCTATGTAACAATAAAAGACAAAACACTTTCATTTTGAATTTCAAATTGAGTTGGAATTTCATTTTCAATACTGCTGTCAATGGTCGGAACTGCTCCCAGTTTCAACTTTGGTGCACGCCGATTGGTAAATCCTATTCATAATTATGAAGCAGTGAACTGCAACAAT
This sequence comes from Pollenia griseotomentosa, assembly GCA_963931875.1. Lineage (NCBI taxonomy): Eukaryota > Metazoa > Arthropoda > Insecta > Diptera > Polleniidae > Pollenia > Pollenia griseotomentosa. The sequence goes on along the minus strand of OZ007563.1, from coordinate 144,894,881 downwards.
TAAATATATGTTGACTTACCCATTTCAAATATCAAATTTCTTTCAAAATCCTCCTCTTTGAAATGTAAGGCACAAATTCTATCATTTTTAACATCTATGGGTTTGCATCGATTGCAAAACATAACCCAAAGCTTTCTTTGTCCTGCATCTTTGGGAAATTTGTAAAACGATACATCTATGGCAAAAAATATATTAGTTCCATTAAAAATATCCAAAATTTAATTTTTTTTCTCACTTGTTTTTTTACTGCTGCTTTGCTTACATTTGCCCACTGCACACTTCATGTTTATATTTGTTGTTGTTTTTTTTTTGTCCGTTTTTCTTTTTTCAACAATTACAAGGTTACCAACTATCACATAATACATACATTTTTTCGCAAGAAATTTTAAATCTAACACATGAAATATTCTTGGTAACCCTTTGAATGGCCCTTCTACGTCACATAACGGGAAATCATGCGCATGTCGTAATCTTTATTTTATCATTCTTGTTGATTTAGTTCTTGCTTGGTTTTTGTAGTGGCATAACAAGAGTAAAATCCACAATGCCTCGTCTTTTTTTTTTAAATTTATTTTTTTTTTTCTTTGAATTACTTTTTATTTAATTTAATTTGTTTTTTTTTTAATTACTATAGTAGTCAAAAAAAGCATTAATAAAAACAAAAAAACTTTAAAACCTCTCTTTTTATTTCACTTAGAAACAATAGTTATCAGTGCTGCCACAACCAATACAATTTTTGCAACCAAAATTTTTGAAAAAGTTACCAAATGTTACCAAATATAACCAAATTTAAAATGCCTTTTATTAATTGAGAAAATCATTAAAATTTATTTTAAGTTGCATTGTAATACAAAGATATTTGCACTTTAAAGTAATATAATAATTATCAGCCTGTTCAACGATTTCGAACGTTAGCGTTTGCATAGAAAATTACATTTAAACAAAAAACAAACTTTAGAATTTTGTTTTAAATGTAATTTTCTATTCGAACGTCAACGTTCGAAATCGTTGAACAGGCTGTATAAGTCAAGAAAACAAAACAAGAAACAAAATTATTTTATATATTACAAAAATAACGAGACACTTAATTAACCCCCAATTTCACCAAGATCAGTTAAAATTAACTATAACTTTAACTTCCAGTTAACAATGTGTTTTGACAGCTGATAGTTTATTATAACCGAACTTGGTGAAATTGAGGGTAAAAGTTTTATTTATTTGAGAGTTTTATCGTAAAATATATTTTTATTTTATAAGAGTTAAATCCGTCAAATTTCCATACAAAATTCAGTATGTATATTGATAGTTAATAAATTGAATATTTTTTAATATGCCGTTTTAAATAAACGAAAATTGTACTTCACAGTTTAAAATAACAAAAAAAGGAAAATTGTTTTCCGCTTTTTAGATGTCATTGACAGGACTGTCAAATGTGGTGATTTTTTAATCCTTTTGTCGATGGAAATTTACGTTTGGCGATTGTTTTTTCGAAATTGAAAACGATTGGCGATATGCGAAATGCATTTTATGTAAAAATTTTCTAATTTACATACATATATGTATCTAAAATATTATAAAAACTTTTTTCTCGTGTTTGTAAAATTTATTTCAAATTTATAATTCTTATTATTAATAACTGTTTTAAAATTGTTCTATTTGATACATTTTGTGAATCATTGTAATATATTATGGCGAATATAAACAAATTCGCCTTTCGGAGCATACATTAAATGGGGAAAGAGACAGTCAAAGGTTTTTTTATAAATTAAAAATATTGCCAAATAATTAATTATCTAAAAACATTAAATAAATAAACATACCGACAAGTTATAAACAAGTTATAAATGATATATTTTAAATCAATGTATTTTAGAAAAATATTTAAAATTCCTATGTGTATTTTCAAATATGTATTTAAATATATCTACTTCTGGAAATAACCTAAATTTAGAAAATTTAACTTATATTCTTATTTTTAGAAACACTAAAACGACTTTTGTGTAATTTTTCAGTCATTTTCTGAAATTTATTCCGCATGTTTTTAAATCTCCATCGATTAAAACTTCATATGTTTTTGAACATGGCCGTTTTTAATATAAAAATCACAAATGGCAATATTTTTCTTAACAAAAATCTTAAAAATATTATTTGTTGGCAGTTTTGAAAGGATTTTTTGTTTTCGATAAAGTATAAAAAACTTCCGCTCATTGGTAACAAATAATGAAAAAATCATAGTACAGTACAAATTATTCGAGCTCGTGTATCAAAAAAACATATTCGTACGTATTATTATTTTAGAAAAAAGTGAAAAAAATGAAAAAAATATTCACATCTCCACATTGAAAAAAAATATAACCAATTTTGGTTAGAAATAACCAAAAACGGCAGCTCTGATAGTTATATATATATGACTAAATATTATAATGAGTAAATCAATTATCAAACGTTTGTCAAACGTTTTTACTCTGAATGTTTCAATATTGTTCTTACTCTTTTCTTTTCCAGCTGTGTACTTTTATATTAATGTACAATTTGCGCTCACGAGCAGAAATAATACAAAACAAAATGGCACAATAATTCTCATTGTTTTGGTTTTGTTTTTGTTTTACTCACTGCAAAGAACAAAACAAAACGAAAGCAAACGTTTCGTTTTGTTTGTTTTCGTACTCTGGTTTGCCAAGCATTTTGTGTGGTTTATTACAACTGTGCCCTTTACAATTGTTTCTCCGATAAAGTTTCTAGCTGTGTGTTAATAAAATGTGCATATTCATAACAATCCTTTTGAAAGTTTTATTCAATGCATCTATTAAATCTGTGGTTTTCATGGGTATCCGCGTAATTGGCATATTGTTCGATTTTGAGATGTTGAGGCCATATTGTTTAATTTTAAACGCTCTTTACATGGTTCCAAAAATTTCTAATTCCGATTTTGCAAGTTGCAAATATAACATCTCCTTATCAAGATGGATTTCGAAAAAGAAGTTCCACAACTACAAATATCTTCAGATTTACTATCGCTGCTAACTGCGGATTTCTTCAAAGGAATCAAACTGATGCCAATTACACTGATTTTAGCAAAGCATTTGATAAAATAAATTATTTTGCTTCTTGTGACTTGAAGGCCTAGCTCCTCATACTCGACTTTTGTATAAAATAATCGCAATTACTCTATTGTATAATTTTTATAAATAAATAAAAATAAATTTTGCTTCTTGTAAAGAAACTACAATTAATTACTTAAGGTCTTGTCTTCTATGAAAATAAAAAGATTAAATCATAATTTTTTCTTCCGACGTTTCGTTGGAGATTCCCAACATCTTCAGGGAGATATTTTTATTGATATATAATCTTCTCGTCAATTGTGTTCATTTTAAGTTATTATTTTACAAATTTAGTTTTATACACACAACATAAAATAAAAATTTTTATTAAAAACACAAATGAAAAAACTATTGTTATTAAAAAAAAAAATTTATGTTAAATTTTAAATTTTTCGTCAAACTATATCACAGTAGGGAAATTATTAAAATTACATAGTTTAATTAAACATAGCATAAAATGGATAAACACATGCACTCATCATTATCAGATAGGACGCAAATCGTTTGCTTAAACAGCAGTTACTCTCAAAATATTAATGTTCTTTCTGGTGTACCTCTTTTCTCCGCTTCTTTTCTCATTATTTATTAACAACTTGCCTAATGTTATAAGATTCTCTTCTTTAATGTATGCTGATGATATCAAAGTTTATCTAAGCTATAATCAACTTTTAGACCACCATCGACTTCATAAGGACGTAAGGTCCAGTTAGACGTTTTTTTTTCCATATTTATTTATTGAATCTTCATATATTAAATGTGAGCTAACAATAATTAATCAAATCTTATCCTAATACTTTGTTTTATGTCCTGCCAGTGCCAAAAAAAAAAAAAAAAAAAATGGTCATCACGGTTTCTTTTCAGATATGTAGGTTTTTATCGCTCTTTTGATTGGGTGATTGCTACAGTGTCTCTTCGCCTCATTCGACGTTACTTAAACAAAATGCCATAGATGTAACTATGACCATAGAAACCAACATTCTATGTAAGTCACCTTTAATCAAATACAGTGTTGACCATAAGGTTGGTTTGAACAGCTGTTTTATAAGGTTATGGTTATGTCACGTCTATTTTGAGCTAAAAACTCATTTTATAAATGGTTTACATCAACTTTATGGAGCTGAATTTAAAGAAATGTAAATTAATGAGCTTTGAAAGAAACACCCCGATTGCTGCTGATTTTTTTCTGGGTGATTATAAAGTGGAATTAGTTAACAGTTTCCAAGATCTTGGTATGTTATGCTAGGAACACAACTGGGAACACAACTGGCACCAGTTCGACCTATTATTGAATATAGATTGATAATATGGAACCTATTTACCAAATCCATTCCAATGCAATTAAATCGGCTCAAAAACAATTAATGCTGTTTTGTCTTCGTGGATAACTTTTTAACCCTTTGAACTACGCTTAATGTATATTCAATGTTATTAATGGAGACATCTGCTGTGAATTTTTTATTAATGAAATTTCTTTCAAAATTGCTCAACGTCCATCATCGATTCGTGTAACTTCGTGATTTCTATGGCGCACGGCTCTTTTTTGGCTTAAAAGGTTTTTTATAAACATAATCCTTGAATAGACCAATCCACTCCTACCCTACAGACTCCATTTCATCCAATGCAATACACAATGCCCTATTTCACGAGGCCACCCCAACTGTGCAAGCCTATAAAACTCGCGCTTAAAGAATGGCTTACTGCGAACCAACGAAATTATTTAAAAATCTGTCATCCAGGCGACCACCTCGTTTGGCAAGCTCATCTGCTGTTTGGTAACCATGGCAGTTCGCATGCCCTGACATAAGCGTTAATTTCGAATGCTTCGCAATCTCATTCAAAGACAACCAACATTCTGCAGTTAACCTAAATGTCGTAAAGACATCTACTATGGACTTAAGTGCAAGCAACCCACTATAGTATGTATATATGTATATGTATATGTATATTATATACATACATCGATAAGCAATATATCCTTTGCCAGTTGGCCGCCCGCCTTATAAAAGAGATTTCCGCTCGAATGGAATACAAATTTTATTTTGTGAATTGAAGTTTTAGGGCCCTAATCACAATTTATAAGTTATAATAAGCGGTGGAAGTATATGCAAATGTATGTTTTTTTAGTTTTTTTATTTAGTTATTTTTACGTATGACACTTTTTGCTGAAAATTGAAATTGTCTCTGCACAAATTTTTGATGAATATATTGGCATATATTGTTTGAAATGCATATAAGTTTGCATATTTTGTTAATTTTTGCTCATAACAAACATATTTTTGTTGCACTCAAACAGGAATACTTTTCGGTTTTTTAAACGGTAACATGCAAAATAAATTGTATAATTAACAACAAATTGTATTTCTGCTCGTTTAAAGTTAAACATTAATAGTGCATTTACACCTACGCCATAAACAGGTTATAAGTTGTTTATGATGATAAACTAGTTTGAGAAACTTGTTTATCCATACAAATTATAAACACGTTTGTAACTTGCTTTTGAGATAAACTAGTTACAAACAACCAGTTTTTGTTAATGCAACTCTGTTTTTTCAAATTTTGTTCTGGCAATGCTACTGATATTTGACATTTCCTCAAAAATAAAAAAAATCAAGTGAAAAAAATTTACTTTTGTCTGTAAAATAGCCAAAACAGTAGTAAGAAAAATAAAATAAACAAAGAAAATGTTTAAAAAAATTTATAAGAAATAATTAGTATTGTGGTTATTTTGTTGAACTATTTATGGTTTTTAATCCAAATTTTTAATATTTTTAATTAGGCTTAAGTTCATTAAATTTTAATTTTTCATTAAATTGTCAAAAAAATGAAAGATTATCAATAACAATTTTAATTAATTTTCATGTTGTAAAAACACCTTTCTTCATAAAAATAATTTAATGAAAAATTAAAATTTAATGAACTTAAGCCTAATTAAAAATATTAAAAATTTATAAGAAATTTTAGTTTTTTATTACATATTTTCTTTTAGATGGACAACGGAAATAAAAGGTTTGTTTATATGTTCGTATGTATGTGCATCAACGTTTTTTTTTTTTATTATTGGGGCTAAGAACTTGTCAAAGATAAACAACTTAACTGTCAAAAATGCTGATGTAAACGGTATAGTTTATGAAAGTAGTTTACGATCATAAGCTAGTTTGAAAATTACAAGTGTAAATGCACTATAAGAGCCACTTTTTGGGTTAGAGATTAGCGATTAAATTAACTTTAATCTCCGTATTTACTTTTTGAGTTGTATTTTTAACTTTTTTTTTGCTAGTTTAAGCGGCCAACGGTGGTGGTTTAAACCTAAACTTAAACTGTCAACAAACACATGTTTAACATAAAAAACTTTTGCAAAAATATAAACAAAAAATACATTTTAAAACATGATATATTGCTTAGCTACCTTGTAAACAATATTGAATTCGCGCATTTTCTTCTTCTTCTTTGAAAACATCCATATTGCTTTGATAAAAAGTTGCCATTTGCAAAAAAATTTTGCCATTTATTTGTGCTCAGTATGGTAGCGCTACATGGTTTAAGCCACCACCCAAAAATATCAAATTCAATTGATACTAGATTAACTAAATTTTCAGATTAGCTAATTATAGAATTTAATTAACTTTAGTCTCAAACCCAAAAAGTGGCTCTAAAGAAAATGATTTGAAATACCAGAAGGAAATTATTAATTTTTTGTTAGATCTGAAGCTGTTATCAGACCATAGACCACGATATCTAAATTGTTTCAGTCAGACTTCATTAAATGGCCAATTTCCACCCGAAAAATTTAACAGAAGCGAGAAGAGATGTATAATTTCTCTGACTTTGTAGAACGCCGACCAGCTAGTCAGGTGAGACTGCAAACTAAAGTAAGCAATTGACTTCAACTTTCGGAAATAATATATTGTGCAGTTCATCATCATAAAAAGTTAACATAGAACAATGTTCCCAACGCCAAAGTTTTCACAAATCAATTTAAAAAATTCCGCCCATTGAAAACTGTTACGCCTTTTTATGGTTAAGATAATTCCAGGGTTTATTGAAAGAATGATTTTTAAACCAAATTAAAATAATTTTAATAAGCATTTTACAATACATTTTTTTTAAAAAGAATTATTGGAAGGGGGGGGGGGGTGCTTTAAAACCATGGTGGATAAGGCCATGATGGCATTATTGCTAGAGTTGGGCAATATCGTTCCTTTTGTGGAATCGTTCCGACCGATCCGTAAGATCAAAGGAATGAACGAGGAACGATAAAACTTCTTTGTCGTTCGTAAAAACGTCAATAAACAAATATTTGTTATTGTTTGTTGTCATGTTGTGGCCACAGAATACCACAGAACTGTCACGAGACGGAAGATTTTGCGTTTTTTTGTCTCTTTTTAAGAAAGCTGCCCTTTTTCATTTCTCTTTGCATCATCTTTTATGCCGCAATACAATGAACACAAATTTATTTAGTTGAGATTTATTTGCAAAGTTTTGTAAAAATTAACTTTTAAGTTTACCACAACACAAGTAAATAATATTTAAGTAAATAAATAACATTATAAAACAAAAAAATATTAATAAATACTTTTTTTTTGCACAAAACACAACGTTTGTTGAACTAATGCATTTTTTTAACGTGGTCTGTGTTTTGTTATTTTTGTTTTGATCATGCCATTTGTGTTGATTCAAATGCAGGTTGCAAATCAAGTTATCACAAATGCAATTCAAGCCCCCCAGTCTAGTAATAACAGAACCTCTTATGCTAACGTCCTAAAATCAAAACATGAGCCAATGCAAGGTGCCTCGCCAAGTAATGATGAAACTCCAGTTTCTAATTTAAGTCGTTTAGAAAAAACCATGGAAACATTAGTGCAAACAGTTAATAATTTTACGAACACAATGGGTAATATGATGCAGGAAATTCTAAGAATGCAATCGATGTTATTGCAAGCTGTACTTAACAAGCCATGAACTGTATAAAAATTTGTTTTTGGAACGCAAACGGCATCCGCCAACATAAAAATGAACTAGAATACTTTCTTAAAAATAAACAAATTGATGTCATGATGGTTTCTGAAACTCATTTGACCTCAAAAAATACGTTTAAAATAAATGGATATATACTATATGATACAAAGGACCCTCGAGATAGAGCTTGTGGAGGTTCTGCCATTTTAATAAAAACCAGAGTCAAACACTACCTAATGGGTGATCATCGTGAAGATTATCTCCAAGCAACAAACATTTGCGTTGAAGAATTAAATAGAAACGTAGTAATCTCATCGTTATACTCCCCACCTAGATATTCAATATCAGAAGGCCAATATTATAAATATTTTAAATCATTAGGACCCTGTTTCCTGGCCGCTGGCGATTATAACGCTAAACATACCTTCTGGGGGTCCCGACTTATAACACCAAAGGGTCGTGTTCTATTTAATACTATTACTAAAATGGATTTGAATGTGATAGCGAGCGGACAACCAACATATTGGCCTACTGATCAGCAAAAAATACCAGATGTCATCGATTTTGGCGTGGTTAAAAACATCCCCTTAGAAACGATTTATGTTGAAGCTTCCTTAGAATTATCTTCCGACCACACACCAACAATTGTTACTTTAATGAATCCCAATAGAACTGTATCTCCAACTGGTTACTTAGCGACGCCAGCTACACAAATCAATTGGCTAAAATATAAAAAATATCTCAGCACCCATTGCACAGAAAATATTCCGCTTAGTACACCGGAATACGTAGATCGCGCTATTCTTAATTTTGACAGTTTTCTGAAGCTAGCTGTACAACATTCCAATATTACCCCAAAAAAAACTAAAAATACTAAAATTTATTCCACAGATGTTGAGCGTCTCCTGTCTGAAAAAAGAAGAGCTCGAAGAGAGTGGCAATTGCACAGATCCCCTCAACTTAAGAGTTTGTTAAAAGAGTGTACAAGAAGGCTAAGAAAGTTACTACAGACACAGAAAACGGATTCTCTGCAAAAATATCTTAAGGAACTTGATGCAACTCAGCAATCAGACTACTCATTATGGCGTGCAGCTAAAAATTTAAAAAGACCAGTTGTCTCTAAGCCACCATTAAGAAACTTGAACGAAAGTTGGGCAAGAAATGATAACGAAAAGGGAAATCTGTTTGTTAATCATTTAAAAAACGTATTTACCCCAAATATATCTCACGATACGGCGGTCGAGTTACCACCTGTTCCTGCTAGAGCAGCTATTCCCCTCAGATTTGAGATAAGAGAAATCGAACAGGCTATTTGTGACTTAAACACTAAGAAGGCACCTGGTATTGATAAAATCAGTAATAAAATGCTTTTAGAGCTACCTCGCACAGCAAAGAAACTTATTCTTTTTATTTTTAATGCTATTTTACGCCTTGAATACTATCCTCAAAAATGGAAGGTTTCCTTAGTTACCATGATACCAAAGCCAGGTAAAGATCATACAAAAGTTGAGTCTTATAGGCCTATTAGCTTATTATCAAATATGTCAAAGCTATTTGAGAAATTATTAGTTTCAAAATTAACACCGATTTTAAGTGAAAATAGATGTATTCCAAACCATCAGTTCGGATTTCGAAGAAAACACAGCACAATCGAACAGACTCATCGAATAGTTAATGTCATAAGAAAAGCATTTGAAGAAAAAAAATACTGCTCAGCACTCTTCATCGATGTTTCGCAAGCTTTTGATAAAGTCTGGCATGAAGGCTTATTACATAAATTGAAGCAAAATTTACCAGCAAACACACACAAGCTGCTAGAAAGCTACTTAGTCGGTCGTCAATTTATTATTAAAGAAGGAAATTTCTTAAGTTCACCTCAGCCCATTGGCGCTGGAGTCCCACAAGGCAGCATCCTGGGCCCTCTATTATATTTAATTTATACTTCGGACATGCCAACAAGCAACTACACCCAAACTTCAACATTTGCAGACGATACAGCATTTCTAAGCGTCCACGAAAACCGTTATGAAGCATCTCGTTACTTACAGCATCATATATTTCAACTAGAAATATGGTTAAGACAATGGAGGATAATGGTCAATGAGCAAAAATGCGTGCATATAACATTCACCTTGCGCCGGGAATCTTGCCCCCATATTACAATCAACAATCAAATAATTCCTCAACATTCGCATGTTAAATATCTCGGTATACATCTGGATCGGCGATTAACGTGGAAATGCCATATAGAGGCAAAATTAACTCAAATGAAACTAAAAGCCATTCAAATTCATTGGCTTATTGGTAGAAACTCTGTCCTTAGTCTCGACTGCAAACTTCTTCTTTACAACTCCATCTTAAAGCCAATCTGGTGCTATGGTATTCAGTTATGGGGCACTGCCTCGGCCTCTAATATAGAAAAAATTCAAAGACGCCAAAATAAAATTCTTCGAATAATCACAGCTGCCCCTTGGTATGTAAAAAACTCAAATATTCACAAGGATCTCAATGTTCCATTAGTCAAAACTATGATTACGAAATATGCAGTAAAATACTTAAAAAGGCTCGAATTGCATCCAAACCCACTAGCACGAAATATTTTAAATGATAGCGGCCACACTCGCTTAAGAAGAAGAGACACTGCAGCACTTATCCAATTAGATGAGCGACAAACACCTCGATAAGTGAACAGAACCCGTGATGAAGAAAATTTTTGTCTGGCACTGGCAGGACATAAAATAAAGTATTAGGTTAAGATTTGATTAATTATTGTTAGTTCATATTTAAATGTATGAAGATTCAATAAATAATATTGAGAAAAAAAAAAAAAAAAAAAATTTGTGTTGATTGTTGCTGCCTGTTTTCACACATTGCCACTTCACCACCAAAAAAAGCTTTCTGTCTTTTTCTTCGAAAGCTGCCCTCGCAACTGATTTGGGCCTTTTTCACACGTCACTTTTTTCAGTTCTGTGGTATTCTGTGGTTGTGGCGTAACTACTACATTAATAATAATTATATAATTTCTCATATGTTTGTAAAAAATAATAACTGTTTTAATCTGCGCGTAATGCCGTTGCTGGTGGAGAACGAGTAGTATATTGCTAAAATATATTGCTTTGAATCACATCAGTAATTGATTTAATAAGAAATTTTTTATGCGTCACGATCTAAATACACAAAAGTCGGCAACACTGATCAACACACAAAAAATTAACCTACAGAAATACATGTGATGATTCAACGGATTGCAATTGCGGAACGAGGAACTATTGAAAAAGTCCGCACCGTTCCTTTTAGGGAATCGTTCAGTGGAACTAGGTCGTTCCGGAACGACACAACTCTAATTATTGCTCAATTGAATGGGACATGAAGCAATAATGGCCTTATTGTCCAATCATTGAGAGGTAAGGTCATATTTAAAATTTTGCGAAATGAGAGATATAGCCATATTTTTTTCCGCAAATGAGAGATAAAGCCATATTTTTTCATAAAATTGTTATGCATGGTGTAAACATTCTGTAAAAGGGAAAATCCTTAGTTATCATTGAAGAACATTTTTTTTATTCTTGAGACGCACGCAGGAAAACTTTATTCAGCGAAGCCACCTGCCGCGTCCTACTGGAGGAAAAAACCCCTAAGAGCGGCCGCAGGCCACCACGCAGAAAAACTTTAGTATGCGAAGCCAGATTTCAATACTTAACTTTAGTGTCTCCGGAACTGAAATGAGAGATAAAGCCATTTTCTAATATTGCTAATGTGAGCTAAGGCCATGATGGCTTTATCTCCCATTCAATTAAAAAAAAAACAAAAAGGCTTTATTTCCCTATTGAATGAGAGATAAAGCCATCATGGCCTTATCTACCATGGTATTAAAGCACCCCCCGATTTATTGCCATTAACGATGAAGTGATTATCTATATATAAATCGGCTAAGGCAAAACAGTTAAGAACACTTTCCTCCTCTGTATGGTCGAATTTTGACCATAAGGCGAACACTCGCTTCGATAATTTTAATAATATGTGCGCTATATGATGTCCTGTTAATGAGTACTAAACGCAATTTGTTCTAAACTTTAATATTTATTTACTGAAACTGCCTTACTTAGGCCTTACAATAATAAAATTACTGTTAAGCTTAGTCTAGACGATATGTTGAATCAGCAAATGTATGCTTACACTCATATGTTTAAAAATAATAACAAATGCCTCTATCAGCATATTTCATATGTTAGGTGTCTAGACGATATGCTGAAAATACCAAATTTTTAAAATTCAACAAATGCCAGCAAATTATATTTCAACATACAAGTTAGCATACAATTTTTGTGTCTATACGATATGTTGAATTGTGTATGTTGTTATGTATTTTGAGTAAGGAGAACATTTGTTTAAAAATTAAACATTAATTTGACAATTCTTTTTATTATTTAATTTAAATTTGTTTTATCAGTTGTCGCTTTAGTGCAAAAATGAATAGTTTTAGTGCATATTAATACTTAATAAGTAAGAGTGCTTTATTGGGCTGGGTCAAGTCCGCAAAAAATTAAAATATGTAAGGACTGGATTGATCTAAAAATTATTAATAAAACCTCACAGTTAATTAATTTATTGCAGTTGTACCTCTATGGTATATTATGTGCCGACCAGCAGAATGTTTTATGGATTCGTTTGATACTCACACCACAATAGTATATGTAACACCTTAAAATATTGGTCCTATAACCATCGTTAAGTATACCGATCGACTCAATCACTATCTGAGTATATGTAAGGATGTCCGTCCGGGCGGCTGGCTGGCTGTCCAGCTTGTTGTGTGCAAAGTACAGGTCGCAATTATTTGATGAAATTTGGTACATTGGTTCTAATTATTTATTGTAATTAAAAACTGTGAGGAACGGTCCATAATTTCTCAAAGCTTGCTTGTAAATTCTGTGGTATAGGGTAATAAATGACCGGACTTAACCGACTTGTTTGTCATATATAACTTAATTTGACCAAATTTGAATAAACTATCATGATTTGTATCAGTTTAGCCTTATTAAAGAGATATTTGGGATTTTTGGTCGGTTGAGTAATTTTTAGTATTAAAAACATAAATTAGACCAAATTTCAATACAATTATACAAGTTTTTTTAACCGTTTTAAAGTCCCGCTATCTACGGGACCTTTAGTGAGTTGTATGCCGATTATCACAAAATTGCATCGTGTTATTTTTAGCTATTTAAAGCTAAATTGGACCATATTTTATCACAATATCGATATTTTTACGGTTTAAGGCCTATTAAAACGATTTTCAGATTAGGCTTTATGTGGAGCATATGGTAAATTGTGGGCGGATCTTCTCCAAATTTAGTAGTGTGATTTCTAGTTTTATGAAACTATGACAGACCAAATTTTACTATAATAACGTTATTCGGTACGTCTTAGGCATATTTAAGTTTTTCCGAGAATGGGGTTTACATGGGGCCTATTGTAAAATATGGAGCGATCATCTTAATGTAATCTCTAGTTGTAGAAAACGAGTTCTTGCAAAATTAAATAACAATCAGTTCATTTTGCCACCAATTTTATCAATTTGTAAGGGCGTTGGGGTTCTGGTTTAAAAGAAAATTAACTCAGCTAAGCGAAGTCGGTGCTTGATAGACCATTAAATTAAGAACCCTGATGCCCAGTCAAAGACCGGCAATAAAGAAAAAATTTATTAAGCGAAGCTGGTGTTTGTCATACCACATAGTTAAATAACACTCATATAGCAACAATTGCATAAAGTATATAAATTTTTACCACATGTAAACTCGAACCTACATATTAAACAATAACATTTATTAGAATTTAAATTTTTAACTTTAATAACTTCAGAATTCTATACGCTACCGTACCATGCATTCTATTATATGAAGCGTTCTATAAAAAATATATGTAAAACAATACCACAATATCGACAAAATTATGAGATTGGAGCCATTTTGATAAACTACATTAGTTACTAAAAATATTTTTTGAAATTGGTTATTAATGGGTTAATATTTTGGCATGTTTTATATACCACGTGAAAGGTATTTGGAAACACCGTTCAGCGATACCCATATTGCTGAGATCAAATTTATACTTCAAGAGATATTGGTTAAGAATTTATTTAAGTTCGTTGGCCAACATTTTTATTTTCAAAGCACTTCTAAATGCATTTTTTTGTTTCTTGCTTGCCGATTAGCTAGAAATCTTGATAAGTTCCGGGGTTATATATAAAATTAAACAAGTAATTAAAAGAATACAAATTTTTATATGCTACCAAATTTGCCGTATGCTGAAAAGCTTGTATACGACTTTCAACAAATAACATATTTGTCAACATACGTAGAAAATTTATTGAAAAGTAAAAATATTGTGTCTAGACGATGTGCTATAATTGTGAACAAACGTTTGCTGACTTCGTTAACAAATGCCTGTCATATGTTGGTAAGCTTACGTTTGTTGAAAAAATTTGGTGTCTACACGATATGTTGGTGCTGAAAGCAAATTTTTCAACATAAATTTGCTGACTCAACATATCGTCTAGACTAAGCTTTAGGCCAATGGTGACCTAGTGGTGTGTGAGACCGTGTGTGTTAAGCAATTCAAATAACTTTATTCTTCGTTATTGTTTTTGGCTGCAATTTCGAGTAGCTGGTGGTGGGAGATCGGCAGTTCGAAGCCTTGTTCGCGTTTGAAGTTGCGAAAGGTGCCTTAACAGCGGATTTGGATGGTTTTCGAATTAAATAATATATTTTGCATGGACTTTTCTAAATTCATATTTTACCAGTGGAATCTCTAAATACCAATTGATGTTCTCATTTCTTATAAATCACGGGACTCCGCTCATGGTTCTAAGAATTTTTCATTGTGCCCTCTAGCCGTTCCCCATAATTGTATAACATATGTCCAAATCGGTTTTAAAACGATTTTATACAGGATGAGTTTATAGTCCAGGCAAAGCTAAGATTTGTCACTTATTTACCAGTAAAGTCTAGAGGATGTTAACTTCAAGTAAAGACTCTTGGTTTCACAAAATGTTGTGCTTGTAGGTCTTGAATAATTCATACTTCCCATATAAGACCCATCCTAAAATCACTTAAAGGCAAACATGAAACTTAACGTCATAACAAAACTTTGTTCTGGCAGTCTATGATTGCCCATGGGCCCCATAGAGGGTAAACCCAGAGAAAAAACATGTTTAAATATGGTCACCTCCAACAATACTATGTTTAAAGACAATTTTAACCATATTATGTTAAATTTAACCATGTTATTGTCAACGACAACCATATTATGGTAAAAATAGTCCTCGATCAAGAAAACACAACCATATTATGGTTGCCTCCGAACATATTATGTTTAATAATAACTAAAATCTGTTTAACACTTATAATAGCATGGTTGGTTTTCAACCATAGTATGTTGCTCTTGAAAAAGAGGAAAATACTTTTGTAAACTTAAAAACAAATTATTGTCATATTTAACCATTAAATGTTTAGAGGCAACCATAATATCGTTGTGGCTTCTTGATGGATGACTAATATAACCATAATATGGTTGTCGGTGACAAAAATATGGTTAAATTAAACATATTATGGTTCGAATTTTCTTTAAACATAGTATTGTTGAGTTGACTATATTTAAACATGTTTTTTCTCTGCGTGTACGCTCTTGAAAATTTGATTTAAAAAACTGTGGTGTAGGGTAGCATATAGTCAGGCTTGACGACTATACTTTCTTAATTGTTTTGAATTGAAGTACCTTTTCGAATATCTTCGATAGACAAGGAAGATAGAGTTGAGCCTGGCTTTGGTATCATTATTATAGAAAATTTTCAATTTGTGGGGAAAAATCCTATTAAAAAGATCGGTTAAATAATAAATTTATTAAATTCATGACCACATTACTTAGGTTCTTATCATGGATGGTGATATCGAGTCATATCCATTTTACTGTTAACAATTTAAATATCTTGCGCATCAATATTTATCTCTGCATTGTTGGGCCATTCGGTTCAAATACCTCGCTTGATTTCTCTACAGCAACTGCAACACTGCTTGCCGATGTTCCACAAGCTTTCTTTAAAGGACCTTGTGCTTCAACCGACTTAATATTTCTTTTATGAAATAGCAGTAAATATCTTGCGCATCAATATTTATCTCTGCATTGTTGGGCCATTCGGTTCAAATACCTCGCTTGATTTCTCTACAGCAACTGCAACACTGCTTGCCGATGTTCCACAAGCTTTCTTTAAAGGACCTTGTGCTTCAACCGACTTAATATTTCTTTTATGAAATAGCAGTGATAATATTTTAACTAAAGTGTTTTAAATAGTTATCTATTACTTACAAGCCAGCGGTAAATAGAATGAGTAAAGAGGCCTGATAGAAGGCCGTATTTAGAAGACACAAGCCCTTCTCGCCGCACTCCATACTTATTTATTTTTTACACAGGTTGTCATATCAACTTCGATCCCTTCCCAAAGAAGGGAGTAAGGAAGGTCACTGAAAATAAAAAACAAATAAAACTGAACAACTTCCTTTCTTCCTTCTTAAAGAAGGGAGTAGCGAATGTGTTCTGGAGATTTTGGTCTTTCAAAAAGAAATGTATACCTTCTATTAGGCATACTTCTGAATTCAGGATATCATAGGAAGCGAATCTTTCAGAAAGGAGTATAGAACTCTTCAAAAAGGCCTGCCACTTGCGGTCCTTTCAATATTTACCGCTGGGAAACGTTTTCAAAATTTCACATTACACATACAGACACATTTTACTAAACAGGATGTTTTAAATTGGTTTTATCCCGTAAGGTTCTAAAGTCTAGCGACATCTAATAATATAAACTATCAGAGAAAATGAATTGTACTGCAATTGATTACAAAATATGCACTCATACACACACACTCAGATATGCCTGCCACATAAAATGAAAATATAGTTATACATTTCTGTTTGTTTCATTATCATATAGAGTCCTAAATATGCACCACCAATTGAGTTTGTTGATGAAGCTGCTCTAAGTCCTCCCGACGGCTACAAGGATAATGGCTTGAAAAATACACTTGGTGGTGCTTTAAGCGGACACATCTTTGGTGCTCAACACCTACAGCAATTGCAAGTTATACAACGCTTACAACAACAACGTGCAGCCATGCTGGCAGCTCGAAATAACTCACAACTCCCGCCTCCGCCACCACCAGCCACAGGTACCCCATCAGCAAATCAACAACAATCAACATCCTTATCATCATCGCCACCATCATCCACAGCAGCAGCCGTTGCAACAACAGTTGCCAGCAACAATAGTATGAACCAAACGGCAGCAATACAACAGCATTCGCCAGATGACGATACGCAAGGAGTTTGTACCGAGTGTGCCGAGTGCGCAGAATGTGCGGCCAAACAATTACAACAGGATGCAGGTAAATAACATTTTTATTAAAAAAACATTTTGTTTTTTTTTTTTGCTTTCGATTAATAATTTGCAGACAAACGTTTTATTAAAACATAAAGCGAATAAATGATTTGATTATTCCGGATGTTTGGGAGTTGAAACGAATCGCTTTAATAAGATAAAGTTAAATTTGTGTTAATTATTAAATGTTTGAAAAGAAGAGTTCGTTTTTTATTTAATTTGGGCGAACAGCGTTCTCAGTTTTAAGGGTTTATTCCCAAATTGGGGATTTTTCTTTGTAGTTGGGGATGCAAATTTCGTGAAAATCCCCAGGGAATTTTTTGGGAAAAATCACCTTTTCTCGCTGGGGGTTTTTGGGGATAATTATTATAAATTCCATTTTTGCAATGGCAAGACCGATTTGGTGAAGGTGTGGGTACCAATTCAAGTCTTTTTTGCGGCTTAAAAGCTTCTCAAGAGCTTGTTAAAATAGTTTTAAATATTTTACTTCTGTTGAACGAATCTTTCTTTATAATGAGTGCAACCAAAATCAATATTTGCAACATAATGCAATATGAGTTATTAGAAGCTCTTCTTAGAATAAAAACACACTTTAAAATAATGCAGCCTGCTGTGACAAATTTATTCAATCATTTCAAATGCAATTTTTAAACAAATTTTAAAACAAAATTGCATTGTTTGCTGAATCAGAAGATTTTGATTCCCTAGTTTTTGAAATGATAAATATTAACGCATAATTCTGTTTCATGGGCAACCGCGTATGTCTTTAAATAAAATTTTTCTGTAGAGCCGAAAAAACATTCTAGATCAAACTATGGGCTAGGTATTGCACTTTTTGAACTTTGTTATTACGTTAAAAAATCGGTATTAATCCTTCATTTTTCAAAAATTTTTAGAAACATGTAAAGAGCGTTTAAAATTAGGCAATTTAGCATCAACATCTCAAAACCGGAAAAAATAGACATACGCGGTTGCCCATGAAAATCACAGAATTGTTTTTCTTTTACGTTTTTACGTAAAATGTTGAACTCGAAAAAATAAATAACACTAGTTTTAATAATATTACACAAATTGATTTATTTTTCCATTGACATAATGTTATGTATTTTATTTTTAAGGACATGTGGGGATTTTTGGGGATGATAAATCGCAAATTGGGGACAAGGCTTAAAATAAAACTGGGAACGCTGTGGGCGAAAATCCTTTGCCAATTGTCGGATTTGATCAGAAATGTAGATTTCTTAAATGTTATTGTTATGTTGTCAAACGTATTAAATTTATAGCACAAATATTTTTTTAAGTGGTTGATCCGTTGCTGACAATAGCACCCGTTCTGTATTGTCAAGGCAGCTTAAATCAAGCAGTTATACTTTACAACACTGCTTTGCAAAAGCATTGTCAATTCAAATAATGCGCCAGTTGCGTTTCTTGCTTTTAGGAATGCCATACTTTGCCAAAGTTTTCACGGTTAAGTTTTGAGAATACGTGACATTCCTGTACTAAAAAAAAGTATGCGCTAATGAAGGCAGCCTCTTTTTTAGAGTTTTGTTTAATTTAAAATACTTTTTGCTTTAAATCCTAAAACTCTTCCGTTGATTTATAATTTAATGCTTAAATAAAATAGTTATTGAAATTTATGAAAATTTTAAAAAATATTTGAGCATTAATCTTTCTTTAAGTCCGCGAAACCAACTGTATAGCTGCTTTCAAACCGAGAGATTTCAGTTTTAAAGGGATAAATAAACAAGATTTTAAAATGAATTGTAAAGTGCTCCATTATCAACTGTACTTCCAAAATTGTTTAGGATTTTATTTTGCTAGGTCCTATCGTTTTTGCTGGAAACTTGGTATGTGAAGTGATTCCCAAAAACCATAACCAAAACGAGTCGTAGATTTCAGTTCAGTTTACATGTTAAATGCAAATTTAGTTTTGAAAATTTGGTTTCCGTAACAATAACTCACATACAACTCTAGATTTAAATATGACTTTTATTATTAAAATATCTTAGAACTACATACATATCACGAGCATAAGAATAAGATTAAACAGATAGTTTTTAAACGACTATTTTTGCAGAGCTTTATGGTGTTGAGCCGAAAATTAAGCACTGCACCACTCCTGAAAACCACTTGGATTTTCAAGAATAACTTTTACATCTATGTACATATATGTAAAAAAATTTGTCCATATACCTACTGCCTGTTCAACGATTTCGAACGTTAACGTTCGCTTAGAAAATTTGTATGAAAAACACTCAGGTTTTAAAATATTTTCCATATTAAATTCTATGCGAACGTGTACGTTCGAAATTGTTGAACAGGCAGTTAAGCCACACTTGTTATTGAATAAATAAAATATTCGATTTAAGTACTTTTTATACCCACACCACAATAGGGGAGAGGGTATTATGCGTTTGTGCTGATGTATGTAACACCTTAACATATTACCTTTAAATATTCCGATTGACTCAGAATCAGTTTGAGTAGATCTAACTATATATGTCCGTCTGGCTGGCTGGCTGTCCATTTAAACTTTATGCGCAAAGTACAGGTCACAATTTTGGGGATAATTTAATACAATTTGGTACAAAGGTTATAATTGCCTATTGAAAATAGATACCAGCTTCTTTCCGAAATAAAGTGTTTTTGCCCATAAACTATCGTATTTAGATACAAATACTACTTCCGAAAATAGCTTTTAATGCAATTACTGTTGTATTGACGACAATAACTTTTACGGTAACTTCTATGCCATAACAAAATGTTGTGCTGGTCGGACGAAAAGTCAAGTATAAACCCCCCTCTTAAAATCACTAAAAAAAATCTCATATAGATGAGGACTTTATAACCTCATAACATAATTTTCTTTTGGCGGGTGCATTAAAATGGCCACGGGTCCCAAATAGGGAACCCTCTCGAAAATTATACGGTCTGGCTTGACCGACTAAACTTTTTAGCTTGTTTAATACTGCGCTTTTGTAAAACCCTCTATTTCCTCCACATAAAACAATGTCCTTAAAAATGTAAAAAAATTGTAGGTGTTAACGAGAGCAAAGACTTTTGATGAGAATTAATTTGTGTGGTTGTTTTAAGTAGAATATTTTAAGGACATTAAAAAAATACAACAACAACAACAACCTCAATCTGACAAATGTATGGCAAGACAATTTTGTTGTCACTATGCCACCCATTTACCCATATTTGCAGTGCAATTGCATCCATTTGATGTCTGCTTTATGAGTAAAACTTTTCCACTACATATTCAAGAATGCCGGCAATTCTTCCTTCGCATTGCCATTCATTTTCCCAACCATTCATTTTCTCAATTGTGCTCTAGGTGACTGGCAATGATGCAATTAGTCTGGGGTGACTCTAATGGCTTTTGACAACATCTTTTACACAATCGGTTACTATGTGTGTATCTTCCTTAGTGATGTGCAACACATCCACAAATACTTTCGTAAATTATTAATGTTTGCCCCAGTGTGTGTGTGAGAGCGTGTGTGACATCCACAGTTAGACGCCTGCATACAAAATGCCTCTTAAATCTTTTCTACGTAGTTTGAATGAATTTGCCTAACTTTGCGTATAAAATGTTGTGATTCATTAAAAAAAAGTAAAAGGACCGAAAATACATTAAAGACAACTTTAAGAGTTGTGGTTGATTTTTAAATTCATTTCATACAACTGCTTTTGCAAATTACGTAATAATTGAATACAGTGGTTTTTCGCAAATAAGGATCAAAATTGTGTGTGTGTATGTTCAAAAGAAAGTATCGTGAAATTTGTTTTTGTAAAAACTTAAAAAAAATCTTCTCACATTTTACACAACAAAAACTATCAGAACTAATTTCTATAGAAACATTAAATAGTCCACTAAATTCACCGGGATAGCTTCATAATTAATCTTAGTTTCCAGAACATCAACGAATTCGTCAAATCTCGCACAAAAAAATTTAATGAAAATTTACAAACAAAATAAAGGTACATAAATTGAGTAAATAAATAACTCGAAGGAAGAGGAATGAGGAGCCGCAGAATTAAACGTACGTTTCTGCTCATATACAATTTTTGGAAATAAAGGTTTATTTATTTCGGCCCCTTAAAAAACTGCATTCACCTGGAAATGGTAACAAGTTTTTAACTTATCACTAGATCCACCAAACTGCCATAAGTCAGCACATTAAATGTTAGGGATGTTTGATATTAAACGACTTTTACTTCGGAAAAATTACGTTTTATTAAAAAAAATAATATACAAAATTACGTTTTCTTAAAACGAAAACATAAAATGATGGATTTTTGATATCAACACCTTCAATAAAAAAATTTAAAAAAAGTTTTAAGCTTCTTGAATATGGCATTTTTTCAAAATTTCAACTTTTTGCATATCAAAAACTAATGTCAGTATGTTTTCAGGTATCTCTTTCAGTGTTTCGTAAAATGCATTAGCTCTAAGCTTACACTCATAAAATTATTACAGTAACTGATTTTGGGTTATTAAATTCGTTTTTCGTACTGTTAAAATTGAATTAAAAATATAGTTAGTTTACGAATAATTTTATTTTTTAATATTTTTGTTTGTTATTCAAAAAACAAACTACCAAAAAATTATGTTTTTCCGTACTTATTTTGTTATGTAGTTTGATTTTTGGTCGGTTAAAATATTTTTTTTTTTAAAGTAAAAACTATTACAGTAAAAATTAATTGTGGTTTTTAGTTGAACTGTTAATTTTTAATTTTGATATTCAACTCAAAGAATTCTGATGAAATAATGTGGTGATTCTTGAAACATGTAAATTCAACCCAGGTTCGAGCCCCAGCTCAGCCAAGAAAATTATCAATAAATTTTAATAAAAAACTTCATGCTGTAAAATTCCTTCCTTCAGTAAAAATTATTTAATGAAAATTTAATTTCATGAACTCAAGCCTAACTAAAAAAATATCAAAATTAATGTAAAATTCATTTATATTAAATAAAATGTAAGTGATCCGTTTTTTAAATAAATTTTAAGTTGTTTAAAATAAATTTTCATTTGAATTTAACTACATAATATTTTGAGTGTATGAATTCGTAAACCTGCCATAAGTTTTACTTTTTTTAAGAATCAATCTCAGTTTAATTTTATTCTGTATGAAATCACACAAAGTGCAGACGTCTGATGCCGGCAATGAAAATCTGATATTGAAATTTTTTGAAATTGTTTGAAAAAATATGATGAAATATGTACTTTTGAACTACCATCAACAGATTTATTGTATATCGAAAAATGTTGGCAATGTTAAGGCTGCTTTCTAAAAACATACGTTTAGATTTAAGGCCTAACCGTAATATTCATAAACTAGCTTAAGCTACTGTCAAAAATTAACGGAATGCCTGTAAAATGCACAAACAAATAAGTTAGAGTGCTACATTTGGGAAACTTTGATACCCGCAACCGACAGTTCGAATATTTCAGGAGTGGGCTCTATATGATACCTACATATTATTAATTAATCTTTATAAAACCGGACCTTATCATTAAAATAGACTGCGGTTTAGACCTACAAATATTATACTCTTGACCGACAATCAAAAAGTTTTACGCTTTTCTTTTGTTTGAATTTTTTTTTTTTTTGAAATTTGAACTAGCTTGAGTTAAATACCTTGATTCAAAATAGTTAAAGCGGAACTTAAATGATTTTCAGGAAGGGTAATTTATATTGGACCCATGGTTAATTGAGAACCAATCATCCCAAAAGTCTGTTGAGTGATTTCTGGTATTATAAAACAAAAATTTCAATAAATTGAATACAGCGATGAAATTAGTTTAAGCGTTTACATTGAATTTCAGAAGGCTGCTTAATATGGGATCTAAGGTTAATTATGGACCGTATATCACTAAATTGCATGACCTTTTTCTGGCCATATAAAGCTAAGTTGGAACAAATTTTACTGCAATATCTATATCTGCTACGGTTTTAGGCATATTTAATAAATATTCCAGAGTGGGCTTTATATGAGGCCTAGGGTAAATTATGGACTGATCTTCACGAAATTTAACAGTGTGATTTCCAGTGGTATAAAACGTAAATTTGTGCTAAATCTTATATCATTCCATGCATTATTCCACTATTTATGTTAGTTTTTTTAACAAAATTAATTAAGAGTGTTTTCAACAGACCGACACACAGACGGACATGGCTAAATCGACTTAGAATTACATTATTGGGTTAGAAGTATAGTAAAAAAGTTTTACACGGAATGACAAACTTAGTATATCCTCATTCACCACTAGTGGTGGTGGAGGGTACACAAAATAAAAACAAGGTAAAAACATCTGATTCCGTACGGAATGTGCGATTAGTTTTGCTCTTTGCTTAAGCAAACGACAGTTTCTTAAACTAGTTTTAACGAAATGTTTCCACAAGTTCAATATGCCTTGAAACATAGGATTTACATATATTCGCATATTTGCTTAAGCCAAATTATGCACAATATGGCCTTTAGACCAATTGTAATGACTTTGAATAGCAGGAAAGAAATTCATAAAAAGGCAACAAAAATATAATTCATGTAGGTTTTAAATCTGTTTAAGTTTACTTTGAATGAGTTTTATTGATACATGAATTGCATTTTTCATCATAGCAAAAAATTCCACTCCACGAAAAAATGTCAAGGTAATAAAATTTATTACTATAAAATAAAATTTTTCTCAAATGTTTTTTTCGGGTAAACCCCCACATTGATACGAAGTATATCTGGAACAATGGCATGCATTTTTTCCGAGTTCCTTTTCCATGTTTAATCTATTAGCATTCGCTTTGAAGGTTTGAATTAAAAATGTAGTTAACTTATTACTTTCACCACAGGAGTTACAGCAGATTTCCAGTCGAGTATAAGAACATCCCTACAAAAATTTATTTCAATATACGGTTTATAAAAAACAAATATGCCAAAGCGAACTTGTTTACAAATTTGCGTTTTTAAATTTTCTAATTCGACTCTATATAATCAACGACATCTTGGCCCACTTCTAACAGAAAGTTTAAAACAGTGAACCAGCGAGTTTTGTTACACAAAATGCAAAGAGATAGTTTTGAAAATGTCTGTTGAGTGGAACAAGCCAGTTTTGTTACCAACTGAAATTTTACGTCACATAAAAACATAGAAAAGAACATGATTCGGTATAATCTATATATATATTCTTATAAAGTGCTAAAAGATCTGTCTAAATCGATTATCTCAATTTTTTTAATTTTTGAAACGAGCGAGTTTTGCAACTCACCTACTCAAATATATGAATTAAGTATTATAAAAATTATTCTAATTTTATTATTATTAAATTATTATAAAAATACCAAAAATCATATGATCTTAATAAGTCTTTAGCTCTTATTAAATTTCAAAGAGTTCGGACTTGCGAACGATTTTTTTTTCATTTTTGTAATATTTTGCATTGAAAACATGCGCTCAACTGCGGCTGATGAATGGGGTATTTAAATATTTTCCTTATCTAAATGTCTTGTTTCTGGGAGATCCATTAACGCACGAAATTCGGAATTGATAATTTAAAATTTCTTTTGCTCAATATTAATAGCAATATGCTATTTTTCTTACCAGCAATAACAATCGTTAATCCTAATCAAAGTTTAATTTTTGAAATCAAATGTTTTTCTAAGTGTATGACAGAATTTTAAGTAAAATAATTTTTGGCGCTACCTTATACTGTTAACGAAACCATGTGAATAAAACACAATAACAACATCAAACAAACTTTTTGGGTTTCCTGTTTGTTATTGGCATGTTGTCAATGTAACAAAATAAAGCAACGCTGGATTTCTAAATAAGAAAGCATAACAAGAAAGGAGTACTAAAACTGACGCGAGGTACCATGGTGTCTTAAAAAAAGTACCGAGAATAGTAAAATATGTAGCATTGAATTTTCCATCACTGTTTTTTGTCTCAAATCTACTTAACAAGCAGCATGTCAACAGCAAGGCAACCAAGACTTCAGGTAGCACTTTATCGTTGAAAATAATTATTTGCCGGACATGTGCCAAAGTACTATACATAAAAATACATTAATCTATATAGAAAAAAATAACAGGCACAACTGTGATCGGAATTCATAAAGATGGAACCGTAAAACCCATATGAATGTGTTAATACTTAAAAGAAAAAATATAAGATTCTTATTAATAACAATGATGCAATATTAAATTTTTGCTTTGTTATTAAAAAAAACATTTGGGTATGTTTAAGAAAGCTCTTAACCTATCGAATTTCGTTTCGAAAGAAGGTATTCATTCGATCTACTACTCGTTAGCGAATGCCATGATCACAAATTTCGACTGAAGCTATTCGACATTGAGAACGTCGATCTCAAAAAAGTAAGATTTCGGCCAAAGTCAATCGATTACGCATTTTTGCCCCAAGTTTTTGTGAATTCGACAAATGCTTTTCTTTTTTCCAAAGAAATTTTAGGAAAATTATGTTTTAAAATAAAAATTTTGAATTTGTCCATTATTTTTAAGTCATGAATTTAATTTAAATTTTTGTTTTAATATAAATTTTTATACAGAACTTGTAACGATTTAAAAAGGAATTATTTTATCAGCATAGCATGTTTTAACAAAAAATTTCCGGCAACACTGGTTACATTTACAACTTTAAACAGGGTTATTATCTTAGTCAAATAATTTGAATAAACCTAAATAATACTTCGGAAAGATGGTTTTCAAATAATCAGCCATGTCACAGAGTACAATTCCGTTCGGAAACGGAATTCATTCCGTATTTTGGTGCTTCAGAAAATGACGAAAAAATGTTTCGGAATGAAACCATTTTTGTTTTCATGAACGGTATGGGAGTTGTCTGTATCTGAAAGGCGATAAAACTATCAAAATACACTTTCCATCAACAAACAAATATGTTTTCTTCAATTCCGAACGGAATCATTCCGAACGGAATTGTACTCTGTGACATGGCCCAATATTTAGGAGTTAATAACATTTAGTAGAATAATTGTTTTATAAACGTTTTTTAGATAAATAACGTTTTAAAGACATTTGGCAATAAAAAGTTGAAAAATTTGCTTTGAAAAAATATTTCTTAGACTTTTTAACCTAAAGCCCAACAAAGAAAATATTTACATTTCAAGCTTCAAACGAATTGATCGTTAACAAAATGATTTCCTAGTAATAACATGCTTCTATTGACGAAAAGGAAATAAAAACAATTAAATTTCATTTTCAATGATGTGTAACGTAAACTGTGAAAAAAACCCCGAAAAAGGTTTACAATCGATTGAACAGTTCTGCTGTTTATTCATGTTGGTATGAATTATTGTTTTTTAAGTTCTTTTTTTACGGGTTGTGTGTTCATTTACATAATTGTCCATAATATTTTCTTTAAGAAATGTGTGTTCGTAAATGAAAAAAATATTAAAGCTTTTGTCAGAGGTTCTCAATTATTTAAAATTGTTTAATATATGGCATTTAATGCGTTTTTTTAATGATAAATATATATCGATAATAAAAATTTCGGCTTTAAAGAAGAAAATTAAGATATAACCTTAATTGTAAATTTTTGACTTCGTATTTAAATATTATTTATCTTGTATTTTAATACTAAATAAAGTTTTCCAGTACTGTTTTAAATGATATTAAACAGCATACGTTGCTTATTTTAAGTCTATGAAGGGCATAAAAAACCACACAAATGTCTTGGCACACGTGTAAAAAACTTACGTTTGTTCAACTATTATGTGTTGTTAATTGGGGTGTTTGCTGTTTGGACAAACATTTGAAGCAATGTTTGTAGAAATATTTGTCAAACTTTTTGTGGCGTCTAAATGTATTCATTTCAGCGAAACTTTCTAGAGTGAAAACGTTAAAAAAGAAGCATTAAAATCATTTTCGATAGTAAATTTAAATTTCTTTAGCAACATTGTTTGCAACAAAAAAACTCGTTGTTTAAATCACTTTTTACGTTTTAAACAAAAAGCAATAAAATTGCCGCAGCACTATCGGCGACTGCATTCATTGAAAACAAAAATAAAAAATCGAACGATCGTACGAAGTATATTTGTGTTGTTTATTAGCAAACACAAAGCGAAAACCAAGTGTGTGTTTGCCAAGCATTTTGTGTGGTTTATTATCATTATTATCACAGCAATAAAAAAACATAAGGCAAAGCAAAAACAATCAGATGTTTCTTTGAGAGCATCTTGAAAATAAATACACATTACAAATTTCTTTACATGGGGTCTCACCTGTCAATTTTTTGTCATACCAAACGTCAAAGTCTATATAAAAAAACAAAAAATGTTTTTGTAAGCGTTTTTCTTATATGAAGTTTGACGTTTATTGTGACCAGTGATGCCAGAAGTAGGGGAAAATCCCTACATGTGGGTATTTTTTATACTTAAATAGAAGCGTAGGGAAAATCGGAGAGATTTTTCAAAATCTCCACAATGTTGGAATTTTCATCATATCGTATTATTTTTAAAATAAATGCTGAAAAAACGTTTTTTTTAATAACATTTTATTGTCCAAAACGGTTGAAAAAAAATTTTCCCCTAAAATAGCTTCAAAATATATTTCCAGAGTTGTTTGTTTAAAAAGTTGGCGACACTAATATGCATGTATATGTTTTTTCTAAGTTTTCATTCAATCGGTAAAATGAGAGTTAAAAATTTCTCTCACTAATAGACAAAAATGTACATAAGTACGAAAACAACAAAAAACAAATTTCTGATCTAAAAGAAAACGTTAATATGAATTATTTTAAATTAAATACATACATAAATAACACATTAACGTGCATAAAATTAAATTCAGGCATTCACTTACTTAACATTTGCTATTTTTTATTTTATAAATATTTCTTATTTATTTTTGACCAAGCTGATTGTTTAACATTTTTATAAATTTGCCCAAAGAAAAAGTACGGGCTACTTCGTGCAAGAAGAAGAATATTTTTCTCTTAAAAGCTCTCTTACCTTACCAAACTTTGAGTACGGAAACAGTTTTCGGTAAGATTGGGATCCTGCGGGCTCCTTACGTTAAGTACGGGATCACACCTAATGTTGAAAGACTTAATTGAATTTAATTAAAAGGACATACATATTTTTTTTTTTTTATTCATTTTTATTTTGCAATTTATCAACATATGATATTAAGCAAATTTGTTAAAAACATCTTATTACAAAAATTTAATTACATATAGTATATTACATCAGTATATTATATCACTTAAGCTAAGCATTAAAATATTTATGTTTTATTTATATAAAAATTAAGAAGTACATACATATGTATTATTTTTTTTAGTTTTGTACTTATTTTATGTCAAAGCTTTAATATACATATTCGAATAAAATTTATTTTTATGACTAATGTTTTTTCTTCCATTTTTATGATAATAATTTAATTTAAATTTAATGCGTAGGGATTTCTGTAGGGGAAATTTTTTCAACGTGTGTAGGTGTAAGTATTTTTTCGAAAAATCCACTGGCAACACTGATTGTGACAAAAAATTGTCAGGTGAAGACTCCATGTTACTTTGGTTAAACAGCTGATATTTTGATATTTCTTTTTTAACCGTACTTTTTTCTTAATAAAATAAGAATATTTAAATCAGTGTTCAAAAATAAACAGTACATTATTTAGCGTTTGGCTCACACACCCAAGAACGGTTACTATTTTTAAGAAAAAGCCGAATAGTATATAGTGTTCTGTTCTTCGTTAAAAAACCAGAACAATTGTAGTGATACTGTAGACAAACATTATATATTAATGTTTTATGATGTTTCTTTTTTTTACATTGATAAAGAAATGAAGAAAAAAAAAATTTTAGTAACGACTGCACCACGAACAGCTTGTGTGGGTATTGTGTATATGTTTTGTTTGTGTAAAATTATTTTGCTTGCTTTTTGTTTTTTTTCGTATTTTGTTTTTGTAAAAAATGTTTGGTTTTTTTTTACCAGCCAAAAGGGACGAACATTAATGAGCCGAACCGAGCACAATAAAGTTTATGGATTTTAAAAAGCCGAACGGAATTAAATGTTCTCATCTTTCGTTGAGTTTGATAAAAACCGTATTATTTTTGTGTTCGAAAGATGACTAGCGGGGAAACGTTATTTTTTTTAGTGATTTTCTACACAAACACTATTAGCGTTTGTGTTTTTCACAAATCTACCGAACCGAACACTAACGACCGATATTTAGTGCTTATTTTCGAACACTGATTAAAGGTCTACAAGGGTACTTTACTACCAAGAGTGAAAACCGTATTTTTTTTTCCTTATTTATATATAATAAACCTTCAACAATTGAGATTAGCTGACTCAATCGCAAATGTAATTTTAATGATTTTCCATTTATTTAATTTACTTCTCTCTTTAGTTCTTTGTTTTAATATGTAACATTCCCGATTTTTACAGAATAATGGCAACAATAAAATTGTGCTGCCAATACCGACCAACCATAACATTTATTAATAAAAAAAAATAACGAAAGATATTCGAATTCGAATACAAAAAAAAATAAGAAATTCACATATTTACAAGTATTTGTGGAGGTTACCTTTACATTACGCGTTCCACAAACCAATCCCTTTTAAATAATAAATTTAAAAATCATACACAATGAATGATTGACTGACTGACTGATTTAATTAATAATTAATTCCACCCCTTGTGGTGCAGCTGAGAGTCATGGAATATTTGTGAGTTGAGAATTAAATAAAAGGCAAGAGTGGTGTTCATTGAAACTCAAAAATTATAAATTTACTAAACTACACATTTTTGCTGTAAATTTTAGTGTAGAAGTTATTTCTATTAAAAAATTGCTTAAAATCCTTCAACCATAATTCCGTATTTGGAAAAAGTGGAGTTGTGTTAAAAAGAATAGAATACATACACCTTAAACGCAAAACGCCCTATCTAACATTTTAAAAATTTTACAGAAGAAGCAAACAAACATTGAAAATGATACATTGCCTTAAACTGTCTATAATTATTTTTTCTGCTATTTTTCTTGTAAAACCTACCAGTTGTTTTGACAGGTTAGGTCTTTTAGCGTTTATCATATAATCTTTTTTTTTTTTGTAAATAAAATCGCTAATGTTGGTCGAAAGATTCCAAGTCTTTTGTGGACATTTGTGTTGACGCAATACATCAGATTTAATAAAAAAGTCGATTTTCAATTTTTTGTTAGTTAGGGCCTTTTGCGTTTTTGGTAACGATATACTTAACTTACATATCGTTGCTCTCATGTAGAAAAGCCCTACCTCACATTATTGCAACTTTATGCTATGTTCATACGACGATATAAACCACTCGTTTCGCTCTCTGAAACTAGTTTGCCAAACATGCTGTTCATACGATTCATTCTTGTTTCATTTTGACATTTTTTTTGTGTTGTTAGTGTGATTTTTTTTAAAGTAGATAAAAAAGTAAAAAAAACTTGAAAATATAATATTTAATACTTTTATTAATATTATTAGGTTATAATTATCACTTTATTTTATTAAACATCAATTTTTTTCTTTGTTTTGATTTTTTTTGAGAGCTAGTTCAGATAAACTAACGATAAATGTTATCAAAATTGGAGATGATAGTACATTTTTCCTGTTTCGCAGCCTGTTTCAAAATGAAACGACCTGTTTCGCTCTCAAAATTTTGTATGGGGAAACAAGTCGTTTCAATCATGTTTAGGGCGCGAAACACGAATATTGCTGTCCGTGTGAACATGGTATTACAGGGATAAGGTAAAAACATGTTAAAACTAGTGCTGGGAAACTATCGATATTATCGATAGTCTTAAAATATCGATAGGAAAAATATCAATATCGATATCATTATTATTTAAAATACAGCTATGAAGACATCTAACAGCAGCTATACACACACAGTTTTTTGCCGCAAGTTTTTACTTGCTATTATTTATTCGCGCTGAATTACAGCAATGAATACAAACAACAGGAATGGCAAGTGGTATGGATTGCTTAGCTGTGCTTTTTACTGCTAATGAAAGGCCTTTAAGTCGTAATTTGTACATGTTTATATAGGGACTAAAATGTCAATTATATTTGTAATATTGTAAAAAAAAATGCAAATCCAAATGCAATTGCAATTGCGAGCATGGGACAAAACAATGAACGACCATTAGAGGATAAGTCCGCTAGATTGATTACCTCTTTGGGTTGAGAATCAAAACCCATTTAGAAAATTATTAAAAGTTGCAAAAGAATATATTAGAATATATTGCTACTTCGGTTCCTTAAGAAAGGTACTTACCAATTTTTAAAAAACTGTCATCTGAAATAACGTGCGTATATACATACGTCTCATATGTTCAATAAAGTGATAAAAACAACGAACTGTAGCCTGATAAAAACTAGTTAAAGTTTTCCTGCACAAGTACAAACATTCAGTCGATAGTAATATCGATATATCGATAGTGAAATCTTAACTATCGATAAATATCGATAGTATCCCAGCACTAGTTAAAACTGTTCGGATCAAATGTGAAAATGCTTCGAGAACCGCTATTTTTTATACTATTTCATTAAATTTTCTGACGTGGTGTATTTGTGTGAAATGTATGTATTGGAATCACTTAAAAAATCAATTTCGAAAAAATCAAGTTAGGGCCTTTCTACATGAGACAAAATTACAGATTCAACAAGTTTACAAACAAAATTAATTTTGATATGTTATTTTTTAGGAAATTTGTTTTTCCTGCGTGTTTTAAAAAAGATAAATCCTGGTAAATTTTTTTAGCGTTGATGAAAGATGAGCTTATATTGATTTTGTCATCAAAAAATTTAAAAATACGTGCTCCCATGTACATATGAAAATTGGAAAGGTTATTTTAGTTCGTTTTTATATAAGATTGCCATTTCGTTAAAATAATTATAATATTAATCTTAGACCCTATAAAGTAAATTCATACGTCAGCGTGGTTTTTATGATGTCCGTCAGTTTGTCTGTCCGTGTGTATGTTGAAATGGGTTTTTATATCACACCTTGTCCGGAAAAGGTTGCTAATGAAACCAGATCCGTAAACAAATGGCTGAGATATGAGCACAAAACTATGAACAAATTTTTACCCATAAATCTTTTATTTTTACCCAAAAACCTTTACTTTTTAAAGTTTGCTTATAGTCAATAAAGTTTATTTTTTCACTTTAACCTTAAATTAGCCTAGTAGAATTGTAGTAGTGAACCTTAAACGAGTTATGGACAAATAACTACTTCCAAAAATAATGTTTTTAGCATAATAGCGCCCATACCATATGCACTAGGAAGATCAAATCTGGCTGAGATATTTCTTATATATAAGGAGGATCTATATATATGTACATCGGCAAAGACAAAAAAGTTAAGAACACTTTCCTCTTTTGTATGTTAACCGATACTTACAGAAGTGCACAATATATATTTTAAATAAAATCTGTTCAATATTTTCGGAGTAATAAGCGTTTGATTTACCCTGCAGTCAGACTGGGACCAAATGTCTCCATGTCTATACTTATTTTACTAGTGACAACTCTAGTAGTTCAAATGTTTCCAATTTTTCTTTTAAGCGTCAATACAAAAAATACAGAGACAATAGATGTGGTATATATCTAGTGTTTGTGTCAATAAGCAAAATAAAGAGACAACAGATGTCGTGTATTTCTAGTAACATTGTCAACAAACCCGTCAATATCCTGAAAGAAATGTCAATAGAAACACTGTATTAACTCGCGTTAGACACCAGTACTATTGACTAATTAATTGTACACCCAATAATTTTCTCTCCTGTTGACACTTAGAATATGCTTGTTCTTGTTTTTTTCTCTACTGCGCAACAGCTTCGTTATTTCATTTGAATTATTAAGCGTATTTGCTGAAAAAACAACGTGCGCGTGGTTCTTTACCCATTTTTTTAAAAATTTGCCAGCCCTGAAAAAATGTAAGCAGTTCTATATATTAAGCTGTGAATTTATATTTTTTTATATCAACTTTTTGTTTAAATAATAAAAAGTATATTTCATTAAAACGAAAAAGTCTGGTTTAACTTATTTGTCAAGAAAATGCTAACATGTACAATTATTGTACACAAAAGTACAAAAAGATACTAATGATAAAGTCGCTAGCGTGACACCAGAATTTTACTACTGACATTCCCTATAGCTTTGTTCCAAAATTTATAGAAACGTACTATTCAATTCCTGGTTCGAATGTCTCCATATGGTATTATAAGAACTATCCAGCCAATATCTAGTCAAGTGTTATAATGTTACTACTGGATTTTCAATGACACGCATATGTTAAATGTCAATGGCACTACACCTTGTATAGGGTATAATTAGACAGTAGTACTGGCGACAAAGTCAAAAGCGAGTCAGTGTAATTTTACTATCGACATTTCCTACAGGGTAGCTACTTACACATACATATGTACAAAATACAAAATTCTTTTTTTTTTAAATATCAAATAATAAAAAAATAGGGTGCTTGATTATTCGACATTTTTAAGAAATCGGTTTTCGAATATATCGACTATATAAATACGGGAAATTAAATTTCTTTATTTTACTTTTCCGTGCTGCATTTGATGGTTTTTAAATTTTCTATAATATGTATTTAACTTAGAAACATCCCAGCGGGAAAAAGAAGGAGTACGGATGCCTTCTAGAAGGCCTCTGCACTCCTTCTTTTGGATATACAAGGACTGTTCGCTCCATTCCATACTCATATCTTTTTTACACACGTTGTCATTGCGGAGAATGCCTTCCGCTCTCGCTTCTTTAACAGGTACATAAGAATGGTAACGGGATCAAAAAAAAAATAATAATTATTTTGCTTTTGCTTGTGCAGAAAACAATTTAAAAAAATGTTACTCCTTCTCTACTCCCTTCTCATAGAAGCGAGTGTGGAAGGTTTATCTTATCTTTTACACCAAAGAGCCGAGGCCTTCTAAGAGGCATTCTTTAGCAGTTAGATAAGAATAGTAATTTAATCAAAACAATTTTTAAGCAGGCATTTAAAAGGCCTGAAGTAAGAAGGTATTCTGAGTTTTACCGCTGGGATAATATTATAGTGCAGGGTCCTGAGTGAATGAAAACCTATAAGATGAATAATGAATAAGAACATGTAAGGGAAGCTATTTGGTAATTTTTCGTTCAACATCTGGTACTTTGATTAATTTTCTTTAATATTAGACATAGAAAAATAAAATTAAACATTCAATGTGCATGTAATGGAGATTTTATGATACCTTTTTGGTTTTTCTATTGATATTTTCTGATATTTTTTTATATTGAACTTACAAAATTAAATTAACTTAAGTAGAAAATGAAATATGAACCACAGGTTGGTCCCTTGCCAAATCGATCCACTAAGATGGAAAAAATTAATGCTCAAAACATGTAAATTCATATATGTATACTTAGATGTAATACGTTTTCTTCATATGTATGTACATAAAAATTCATGGTCGAATTTTGAACATTTGGCGAACACTAGTTAAATATAAAAAAATTATCTAAATGGGGTCCATAACTCCGAAATTAAGCTCTGGTACGATTTTTAATACTATGGTGTAGGGTAAATAAGCATTTATTTGTCTGAATATGGAATAAATTATATTTCTTTAAGCTAGTGTTGCTAGAAGAAGGGAACAAATCGCAAAATGTAGGTTTTCTCTTGTTTTAAAAAAAGCGTTATAAATTTTTTATAAATTCCTTGAATTGTAGGAATTTTTAAAAGAAAGTGAATTAGGTTCATGAAATTAATAGACGTCTTACATAGTGTTTGCAACTAATACAATATCAAATAATTTTATTTTAGCAAACGTCAAATTTCATAGCAAAGAGAATTATTTATACTACGTGTGGACTTAAATATTAGTGCTGTTGCAATATCATATCAAATATAATAATATTGTTTTAATAATATGTTTATATTAAAGAAACCATATCATGACATGAACGGTCAAAATAGACATAGACATAACATTTTGAAAATTTTGACAGGGGAAGCAAAAAACTATTTAAATAATAAATTGATAAATTGACTTAAACTGTTTATAACTTATTTTTCTTATATTTTCTTGAAAAACTTGAAAAACTCCTATCTAGATCTTTTAGTGTTTATCATAAAATCTTTTGTAGATAGGGCCGTGCCAATATGCGATTTATAAAAAACAATTATGTCAAAGCGAATTTGTTTAAAAATTTGCATTTTTAAATTCTAATTCGATTCTTTTTCAACAATGATAACTTGGCGCACTTCAAACATGATGAATTTCATTTAAAAATCGAGATAAAACTGAAATTTTGAACCCGACCCCCTCAGATATCGATGAAATTTTGTTCATAGCTAAATTTGATCAATACAAACAAACTCTCATTTTTAGAAATGACTGTTTTGCGATTTTTTGGGCGTGACACAGTGGGAACGTTTTCGAAAAAACGCGAAAATGGTCGAAAAGAGCTCCATTTAAACTACAATAACTCAGAATCGGCTAAACCGATTTCCATGATCTTGGAATCATTAAAAAGATATTTTAACAGGTTTTATGACACGTTAAAAAACAAAAAAAGAAATACACTGTAAAAAAATTTATAACAAAAAAAAATTTTAACTGACGAAAAAACCAAAAAGATCAAGGGTTTTTTTACAGTGTATTAATTTTTTAGAAAGGTTTATCCTTCATCTATACCATATCAAAAAATAAAAATGGGTTCTTTTTTAGTTTTTTTTATATAATTTTTTAAGTAGTGTCACTTCTAGTAATTGCCCTTATATTTTAAAACAAAAAAAAATTTTAGGTAACGAAAAACCAAAAAAGATCAAGGATTTTTTACAGTGTATTACTTTTTTAGACAGGTATTTCCTTCACCTATAACATATCCAAAAAGTAAAATGGGTTCTTTTTTATTTTTTTTAAAATAATTTTTTAAGTAGTGTCACTTCTAGTAATTCCGCAAAATTCTGAATAAAAAAATCAATGTATTCTTCATAATAATTTTCTATTTTGTCATAAACATTTATTACTTTACCCATAATAAAGAGAAATATATATAGAACAAAAAATTCATAATTCATAATTATAAACAGTTTCGAGAAGCCAAGATATCCCATTTCAATTTTTACGCGTATATTTTAAAAATTTGAGTGAATATGAATTCAAACAATAAGTACAGATGCATAAAAATATCTCATAAGTGTTGCGCTTCGCTTCGTAAAATAAGTGAAAACGAGGCTGCAAATATAATTGAATATTTTCCAGCTGTCGCCAACATTCATTGTAGCCGTATTTGCGAAACTTGCCGGAATACACTGAGAAAAGCGCGCAGTCGTAATGAATCCAACGTGGAGCAGAATGAAGTCTCAAATTATTTACCAACAACGCCCAGCGATGAAGTTAGCGAAGAATTGAATGAACTTCCAACTTGTAATGCAAACATCGAAAGGACGGAAGTCATTGAAAATATAAATGATCATATTATTCCTCATCTACCAAACCAAATGTCGCCTCTTAAAAGGAAATATATGAAACAAGGTGCATACAGAAATAGAAAATCACTGCAAATTTTCGAAAATATAGCAGATTCACTTGGAGCTGATCCATTATCTGATTTGTCAGCGCAACTTGAAAACGTCAAAGCCATTTACGAAGAAATTTTGGAAAACATCAAATATCAAATAGAGAACAGCTCAAATCTTTTGGAAAAGCAAAAACTTTTATCTCTCTTACCAATCAATATGAGTCACGCAGAAATTAAAGATCGTTTTGGGGATGATATATCTCACGATTGTATCAAAAAAAGTAAAGATATCCAAAGGAATAAAACGAAGTTTGCAGATATCAATCTTTTTAAAATGAGCAGACGTAGTTTACCAACGGAAACTCTAAGCACAGTCAAGTTATTTTATGAAGATGATGAAATTAGCCGAATGATGCCTGGATCGCAAGATTAAATTACTGTTAAACAAGGAAAATTACGTGAAAAAGTTCAAAAAAGACTTTCGGTACGTATTACTAGAAGTGACACTACTTAAAAAATTATATAAAAAAAAAATAAAAAAGAACCCATTTTACTTTTTGGATATGTTATAGGTGAAGGAAATACCTGTCTAAAAAAGTAATACACTGTAAAAAATCCTTGATCTTTTTTGGTTTTTCGTTACCTAATTTTTTTTTTTTTATAAAATATAAGGGCAATTACTAGAAGTGACACTACTTAAAAAATTATATAAAAAAAATAAAAAAGAACCCATTTTTATTTTTTGATATGGTATAGATGAAGGATAAACCTTTCTAAAAAATTAATACACTGTAAAAAAACCCTTGATCTTTTTGGTTTTTTCGTCAGTTAAAATTTTTTTTTGTTATAAATTTTTTTACAGTGTATTTCTTTTTTTTTTTTTAAACGTGTCATAAAGCCTGTTAAAATATCTTTTTAATGATACCAAGATCATGGAAATCGGTTTAGCCGATTCTGAGTTATTGTAGTTTAAATGGAGCTCTTTTCGACCATTTTCGCGTTTTTTCGAAAACGTTCCCACTGTGTCACGCCCAAAAAATCGCAAAACAGTCATTTCTAAAAATGAGAGTTTGTTTGTATTGATCAAATTTAGCTATGAACAAAATTTCATTGATATCTGAGGGGGTCGGGTTCAATGCATCTCGATTTTTACATGAAATTCATCACATGTAGGTTAAAACATTAAAACAGTGTTACGAAAATGCAAAAAGATAGCTTTTAAAATGTCTGGTGTGTGGAACGAACAAGTTTTGTTACCAACTGCAATTTGAGGTCACATAAAAACATAGAAAAGGACACGCTTCGATACAATCTATTATTTATTCTCATAAAGTTCTAAAAGATCTGTGAAAATCAATTGTTATCTGATTTTTTTAATTTTATACGGATGAGTTTTGCAACGCACCTACTCATATGTGCAGAAGATATAACTCGTTTATAAGCCACACCGCGGTACAGTGAAATAACTCCCAAATGAAATAAGTCCCAATGAAATAAGTCCCATGAAAAATGAAATAACGCCCAACTGGAAAAAATTAAATAACTTCCAAAGGCAAAAATGATATAAGTCCCAATTTTAGGACTTATTCCAAAATGTTAAAATAACTCCCAATAAAAATGAATTAACTCCCAATGAAATAAGTCCCAACAAAAATGAATTTACTCCCAATTTTTTTTGGTTTCCTTTCACAGAACGCTTTTTATTTCACAATTATATGTAAGCATATACATAATAATAATAATAATTATAGGTATAAATGTATGTATATATGTATATTATACATAATTTGATAACAAAAATTATTTAAAAAAAAAATTAAACATTCATTTACAAAAAAACCCCCATCGTGTCGTTTACTTCAGCACGACAAACAGGGCAATTGAATGTTTCGAGTTCATTTGCAATACTTGCAGCTTGTAGTTTTAGGACGCAAGAATTGCAATAACTCCCAACGCTAAAATAGTGTTTGCAATTAAAATGAAATAAGTCCCAACTGCGATGAAATAAGTGCCAATGATAACTCCCAACAAAAAAAAACTGTTGGGACTTATTTCATTTGTTTGTTGTTATTATGAAATAAGTCCCGATTTGTATGGAAAATTTTTTGGGATTTATTTCATTTTTCCATTGAGACTTATTTCATTTGGGAGTTATTTCACTGTACCCCACACCGCCAGGGCTGTCATATTTTTTTACCTTCATCGCCATACCATTGAAAATCGCCAAAATTTTATTTTGTTCAAAATTAGTTTTTGTTTCAATGTAAGTAAAAGAGCGAATCTTGCGCTCGTGTTCTACAAACAGGCAGTTAGATTTTTGGAAAAAAATCACCAAAAATCGCCAAATGGAAAATTCTATTTAAATAAGAAAAGAAGAGTAATTTTACCTTTATTTAAATTTTGTATATTTAGCCTGATTGCAGTATTTTAAAGTCAAATATCTTAAATTTTAGGATTTTTGAGATCAGTAACTTGAATGTTGCAAAAATATTAATATTAACCAATATCAGAGTGGCATGGTTACGGGTTCACCCACCCCCCCAAGATTTAGGGGGTTTTATTTCAGTTAGTGGTACAAAGTACAAAAGTACAAAGTGGCTGAAATTTAGGGGGCATAAATTTATATTAAGGGGGTTTACTATTTTCTTGTCTGTATAACACAATAACTAAATATAGCTACATATATTTCACGGCTTGTTTTTGGTTGAGCAAAAATCGCTAGATTCCCGCTGTACGCGTCTAAAAATAGCTTAATTACCATCTTTGAATAAATAGTACCATATTTTGAAACTGCTTAAGATTGTCCTCGTGGTAGATAATTTCATATCAACATTTGTTATTAAATAATAAGTCTCACAACTTTAATTCAACACCTGAAATGTTTAAACTTTATAATTCTAAATAATATATATACACAGTTAACGGAAATGATTTGGAAACACTCGATATTTTTAAAGAAACTTAATTCCAATATTTATAAAAAAAACTGATTTCGACCACCTCTACTTTCATAATGTACTAATGGATGTCTCAGAAGCTAAAAGACCTAACTCCACTTTTTGAAAATTTTTCATTTTTGTTAAATTACTATCTGTGTAATTAGTTTCTTCAAAAGCTACCAATCAGATAATAGAAAAATATACATAGCAAAATAAGCCCATAATATATTGCTGTAATATGAATTACTACGCTGTACGTGCTCGGCAACTTCCTTTTTGAAGTATCTTAAATCTTGCAAATTAATTTTTTAAAACTTCACTAATTTACTTTACTTCTTATTTTGAAGACGTAGGCCTATAAGATTCGGACACATCCATATGTTACAATATCTTTTTTAAACTGTTAATAATTTGGTTTTCAGATACATATATTTTTAATCACTATTCAAGAAACTTAAAAAAAAAAAACTAATTTTGGGGGAATTTCAGTAAAATGTAAGAAATTTGGGCATTTTTGCTTTATTTAATTAAGGATATTGGTACGTATATTTTAATTGAGTCAAGTTAAATTAATTGAAATTAAATTATTATCTAAACTTTTACATAAAGGGGGATTTTTTTCAAAATAAGTTAAATTTGGGTGGTCTTAAAAATTTTTTTGGGGGAAGAAAAAAAACCTGGCAGCACTGCAATATGAGTCGTTTTTATAAGCGTGGTTTTCTAAGTAGAAATAAGGCTAAGTTCACACTTAGGTTTTTAAACGCGTTTAAGCAAAATGTTGATTTAGCTAATCAAAGCCGTTCACATTACATTTGAGATGATTAAGATGACAGATGCTTAAGAAAAAAAACACGCAACAAACACACAAAAAAACAACAAACAAATTTATATTTCTTTAAAGTATTTAAAATAGATAAA
Source organism: Pollenia griseotomentosa (assembly GCA_963931875.1). NCBI lineage: Eukaryota > Metazoa > Arthropoda > Insecta > Diptera > Polleniidae > Pollenia > Pollenia griseotomentosa. Next base: position 144,854,009 of record OZ007563.1, on the reverse strand, counting down.
AACACTTTTATAAAGTTATTAGAAGATTATTTTAATCATTTTAATGATGAAATTGTGAAAATTTATGAATTATTTAAGGAAAAAAATAAAAACATTAAGCAGAAATCTTGGCCGGTTGTACACGATCATGTTGGCGATTCTACATTTGAGGTATGTTCAGTGCATTCTATGTGATTTATGAAGTGATTTAGTTGTAATCATGTCAGTTTGAAGTGATTAACAAATCACTTCAATGTATGGAGTGATTAGAGCTTAATCACGTTCAAACTGCTTAAACGCGTTTAAGAAGCCAAATGTGAACATACTATAAGTCAGAATTTGGTAAATAAAATTTTTGGATTTTGATCGAAACACAATATGACGTTCGACATAATTTATCAAAGTAATTTTTGGGAATACAAAATTTGTAATTAATAAGATTTTGTTTTTCGTGCTTAAGGACTATCCGATAGGTCTGCTTACCTCTACAATAATAAAACAATACAAAAAACAACAGGCATTTTGTTTGTGTACAAATCCTCGCCGTTGTCAAAATCTTACTTACGTACTTACTACATAGGCGAAACAAAAGGAAAAATGTGTTTTGTGTGCATGTATGTGTGGCAAAAACAAAAAACGCAAACAAAACTATACATGTATAAGTAAACAACTTTTGACATCGTTGAGGAATAAACCAAATAAACATCTGTCTTTTTGCGCAGACCTATTGAATAGACCTTGGTTGTGCTAAATTCCCAATTTTTATTTGAAATATAAAAGAATGCTTAAGCGTGGGACATTTTTGTTAATGTTTGAACGTAATTAACTGGCTATACTATCAACTGATAATCTTAAAAATTCGCATGCCTATTGTGATTTGAAAATGTGTTTAACATTCCAAGAAAAAACTCTACCTGTGTTCGTAAAGTTTTCATATAAATAAGAAAAAAAAAATAGAAGATTAAATGCGTTTTAGAAATCGCCTACATAACCGCTAACTTTTTTTGATATCAAGTTGTTATCAAATGTTATTTTCAAAACAAAAATAAACTTGGCAACACTAAAGCAAAAAATAAATGTAAACATTAAAAAACGGACGTAAAAGTTTAATTTTAGAATTAAAGAAAAATTAAATATTACACTGAAAGAAAAATGCTTCATATATTTAATGAATCGTTTTCATAAAAAAATTTCACTAGTAAAATGAAAATTTTCATTGTCCAAATGGAATTTCGTAGTTATATTGAAGTATTTTCGTTAAAATCGATTCATTGGATTTCGTAATTACGTTAAAAATTTTCATTGGATTTATGAAAACTAAAGATTGTCCAAGTTAAACAAAAAATTTTAATTGGGAACATAAAATTTTTTTATAAAAGCAACATATTTCAATAATTGAAAAAAAAAAAATTATTTTTAACATTCAAATAACTCTATACTCTCAATAATTAAAAGTATAAAAATATTTCGAAAAAGCATGCCTTCATAAATTTAAATTTTCATTATGACAATGAAAAATGCCATTATAGTAATGAAACAAAAACTTTCAAACCATAAGTCTATCAGCGCCGAGGTTACGGGATTGATTCCCGCCAGCGACTCTGGTTAAAAAAAAAAGTTGAATAAGAACAACTTTGATTAAAAAAAAAAATTAAAAAAATTAAAAAAAAAAAATAAAATAAAAAAAGTCTATCAGCGCCGAGGTTGCGGGATCGATTCCCGCCAGCAACTCTGGTTAAAAAAAAAGTTGAATAAAAACAATTTTGATTAAAAAAAAAAAAAAAAATAATTTTTTTTTACTTTTTTCAACGTATTCATCCAACGAATAACATTCATAGATCTAATGAATTGTTTCATTAAATACATTTTAATGAAACAGGTTTCATTGATCCAACGAAGCGCTGCATAGGTTTCTTTTTAATGCAGTTTTTCATGGGATTAATGTCAAAATTCATTGGTATTCTGAAGAAAATTCTTTCAGTGTAAGTGAAGTGAATTCTCTTTTAAAAAACCTTAATTTCTTGTGAAAATAATGTAAATTATGTGTGAGTAAAAAATTAATCCCAAAGTGTAAAGCGTGTGTATGGGCCACACTTGCAATACAATTTTTCGATTTTTCGAATTTTAGTGCCGGTTCACACACGTCAAGTTTGACTCGTCAAGTCTTGAGATTTTAGGAGCGAAGGGAAAAAAGAAGGCCATTTTTCCCCCTCTCTTCTAAAAACTCAAGACTTGACGAGTCAAACTTGACGTGTGTGAACCGGCACTTACAATTATATCGGCAATTTGTATGTGATACTCAAAGACTTTTGATTTTTATTCCACAACGAAAAGAAGCCAAATATACTGCGAAATGTGTTGGCAATATTTTACAATATTGTTTCGCTTATTGGTAATGTTTTTTTTAATGAAAGTTGAGCCATGTTATAATTGAAAGAATTGTGCAAAATATAAATAATATGGCGAATAAAATATACAATAATATTGTATAATGGATGGGGCACATAAGAATGCGAATAAAAATAAAACGCGAAAGTGAAGAAAATATAAGTTTGTTGTACGACCGCAGTGCTACGCCTTGACAATCCTTAAATTAAAAAAGAGCCAAGTATTTCGTTTTTCCTAGAATTTGAGGACGGAAAGAACACTAATTCATCTTTGTAAGAAATAAATAATGAATTTAAATCCACATTTGAATAACATTTGAGAACAACGTTTGAAAGCGTAAGACGGTGCACAGCAGTTTCGTCAGATGGTGCGATTTCGAAATTTGCTTGCGACATGGCAACTTTTGGCAATATATAAAATAGTTGGCGATTTTGTTGGCTTTTTTAATGAGCCAAGAAATTGTTTTGAAATTCGTTTAATTCATTACGAAAAAATAATATTTTAATTTTTTTATATATGCTATTTCAGGCATTCATGTGTATGGTCAGTATTTGAAACTAAATTGAGAATGCTAAAAACGCCGGTGAAGATATTAAAGATCTTCGAGAATATTGTTTTTCATATTTAAATATGCTCTTTAAAGAATTAATAATTTGTGGACATTTTTCCATTATAAAATTAAAAAATAGTGTATAAAATCTTGAAATTATTATTTTTCTGTTAATTTCAGAATGCAATTCATCCCAATGTCAGGAGGATTTGACAGCGCCATTGGGTGTACCGGCTGTTGCCCTTTTGCCAATACACACCAGTTCACCAGAACGTCGTATGACACAAAAAGAAATTATAGCTGGCGAAGAGCGACCCCGTTACGTTCTGCAGGCCCAATACAAATCATCTCCAGGTACATTTTTCTTTGTTATTATCTAGTTTTAATTTCATTATTATTTCTAATGCAACTACCGACAACAATAAACAAATTTATTTGTTGTTTGCACTTTATTTAATGGACTTAAAATTAAATTAAATGCAATGCCATTCATAAGTTCCGCCCATTAAATTATTCCTTTTCTATCATCATTGTAAATAAAAAAACCCCCCTCATGACAGCAGAAACAATAATGCACTTGCGCCATATTAAAATTAAAAATACAACATATAAATTAAATAGTTATTGCATATTAATACTTTTGTACATATAAATTGCTTTAAATCTGTTTTCACTTACACTCATACATACAAATATAAATATGTTTATTAAATCATATGCCATACATCTTAAAACTTGGTAGAGACTCGCTTTTAAATTTACAATTTTAAAAATAATATAAATTGAACGTCATCTTGCATTTTTGGATTCATTAGCAGCGTTTAAAAACTGCAGTCAAAGTAGAAAAACTCCGATTTCTTTCACTTCTTTATTTGTAATTGTCAAAAAAAAAAAAAACTGCTGCTATTATTCTGATTAATTAAATATAAACAATCGCTGTCAAGCCAACTCAAAAATCCAAAGTTGTGCACAATTTTTCGTTTTTTGTTCGACAATTTTTGGTTTTGACTGCAGTTTTTTAAACCCTGTTCATTAGCATTGTTTTTGAATTTTTCTTTGTGCACCTTGAATAAAAAAAACTTTTAACATTTTTTGAAGACAGTTCTAATGATGTTTGAAGCAAAAGATACATTTGTATTTCACTTTATTAACTTGCATCTTTTGGTTTCAAGTTTGTAATGAATCATCTTAACAGTTTGGGAGGTTAAGTGTACAATTGTTTTCGGTTAATTGAGTTTCCCGTTTGATTGCACTAAAAATCATGGAACGAAATCATTCAGTATAACTGTCTATGTAAAAATACCCGTTTAGTTGAGTTCCGTTTTATTGCGTCACCCGCTTAATTATTTCGCAAAAAAAGACCGCATTGAGAAAAGCAAGAGCAAATGTTCCTGTTAATTGTTTCCGTCTACTTATTGTGTTTTGCTCCACAAACGTAAAAAAAAATATTTTGCGGCAAGAAAGTCATGTTTCATGTTTCAGTTGTATAAATTAGGCCCGTTTTCACGACTTAACTATAAAGTTCGAAATAGTAAACGGTACCTTTAGCACTAGTGAGGAATAAAGTTACCTTCAACTTTTTTTCGTTTTCACAACTTCTGTATAAAATAAACTTAACATTTTTTAAAATGTGGCAATACCAAAGAAAATACCGATTATTTTTGCCAAAATAAAAATACAAACTGGCAACTACGTGCTTTTTTTACATTTACAAAATATACGAATAATTGGAGTTGCCATATATAAAAAATATGTGAATATAATATGGCAATCTCAAATCTAAACCTTACGACAAAAGTTAAAGGTAGAACGTTCCTCTCTTTAGCTTATCCTTCACTTTTAGATTAAAGGGAACTTGTGATAATTAAAAGCTCATTATCTGTTCGATAACTTCCTACATTTAGCTATCGTTAAGTCGTGAAAACGGGCCTAAATGTAATAAAAAATTAATAAAGAAATGAGTTTTATTTTCTATCTGCACATGGGTGTTTCGCTTAATTGAACATCTTGCTCAATTAAGCGATTTTCGTTTTATTTATTTTCGTTTCGAGTACTGCTTAATTGAGTTCCCGTTTGTGTCAAAAGTCGTGCAGTTTAAGAAACTCAATTAAGCGGAAATATGTTTGAGTGATATTAATTTCTCCATCTTCAAGATATCGATAGAAAGGATCAGATTGTATCTTAAAATAGACTGTATCTTTAATCATTGTACAATACAATTGCGGTTATTCTTATAAATATAAAGTCGTATTCGTAACAAAAAGCTAGCCAATGTTTGCGCACTACGTACAACGAGCTGTTTACTAGAAAGCCGATTAAGCTTACCGGCTTGTTAGCACATAGTTTATTCATAACAAACTTTTATCCGTCAGCTTACTTAATAAATCAACTCTGAATTTCAATGATGCCACATTGTATTGTTCAAAAATGCAACACGTTTTGCATTAATCATCGCTGGTTTTGGTCATTTAATTTTAACAGATAAAAGTTTTAGAAAGTTCTTAAAATTAAAATTAATTGAAAAAAGACAGTAAATTAAAAAAAAAACACAATTGTTTGACATTAAACAGCTGTTTTTTACAAGTTGACAACGTCTGGCAGCTCGTTAACATGAGTCTAGCAAATCGTAAGGCGGAGTTTGGTAAGTGTATTTTAAATTAACTTTGTGCTAACTGCATGCCAATTTTTCGTTATGAATACGGCCGATAGCTTACAATATTCGTAACAAAGAAATTATAAAAGTTTTAATAACACAGATCTGCGAAATGATTTTTGCAAGTTGTTTGTTCTTAAACTATTATTATTTGTGGTTATTGTCGTTAAAGTAACGGAAAACGATATTGATATGATGCATATAGGCAATTCCATATATGACTGACTCTACATTCGACACAATTTGCGTTTTTTTTTTGTCTTATATTGCGATTAGTAACATTTTTTTAGTATCAATTTAAACTTGGCTATGTAGCAGTTTCAACAATTATCCGATAGAGAATAAAATGGCAACCACTGATATTTTGATATATCATTTATTTAGTAAAATATAAAGGTGACTGACACTTCATGCAAAAGGAAGTGGTTTTCGAGAGTGTTTTTAAACTTCAATAATCTTCCTCTGCACTTTCGTAATAACTTTAATTTGTGTTTTTGTCGAAAGTTCAAGAAACAAACTTTTATAAAATGCTGAAATAAAAGCGGCAAGTTATTTAAAAAAATATTTATTAGTAAAATAAATTGTGGCTGACACTACAGCCCAAATCGTAACCGACACTACACTCACTTTGTGTAGTATAAAAGTCAGTATTTTTACATGAAACGTTAGAATTGAAATCACAGCGCATAAAATAGGAACTCTAAAATTATTTGAAAGATACAAAATTGTAAACCACCTAAATGAAATCACTAATAACAGTTAAAAACCAACATTGAAACTAAAATAATTCAAAACAAACCCTTTTTAGAAATAAGAAATATTAATGTTTCAAAAACTTAAAAAATTAATTTTTTTAATTCTAATTTTTAAAAAAAAATATCAAATTTTTTTAAAAAAATATAAATCAGATATTAATTTTTTCCATTGATGGTAGACTTATGCGTGGATTTGCCCATACTTTCTACTTCTCTTAAAAAATGTATCCAGAGTCTTAAGGGATTTTTGCTATTCATAATATTAACATTTTCATGTTTGTTTTTAATTTATAAAACTTTAGATAATATAATAAATACTTATAATTGGTGAAAAACGTTAAAAGTTTTATAAGATCTTAGCTTTGATCCACTATAAATGAGGCATTTTGTAGCCACTACTCGACGCGTTTTCTGATTGATATATAAACATTTTTTGGCCTTTCAAAAGAGATAACTTCGACTAATATATAGTATTTAGTTACATTAATATGTACTTACAAATAGCATATATCATAGTTTCGAACGTACACTTCGTTCTCTTAACTTACATGTAGAAAAAAAACAAAATTTTTTAATTTGAACATGCAGTTAATCGCAAAACACAAATGTTGTTAATTTAAACGAAGCTTATATGCAAAATATTTTCATCGCAAACCTGTGTAATTTGTCAAATTCTATGAAGATTTCCTCTTGATTTGAAAAAGTGGACTTCAACTTAAAGTCAGCCAAAATAATATGTATGTAAATATGTATATCTATATATATAAAATTGTAACGTTACTGACTGACTGACTGACTGATTCATCATCGCACAGCCTAAACGCCTGAAGCTAAACACTTGAAATTTGGACCAGAGATTGGTCACACCCCAAATCGATTCACTAAGACGGGATTTTTGGAAATTCGAATGTTTAGGGGGTAAAAAAGGATAAAAACGGGAAAATTTGGTAACCTTATATCTCCAAAACTAAAAGTGATACTAAAAAATGTAATACTTATCGTTGTTCTTTAGAAAAATAAGCGGACAGTTGTCTGGTACTTTTATGAAATTCGGCTCTTTTAGGGAGTAAACGGGTAAAACCTGAATTTTAGTACTTTTTTGACGCCCTATCTATCTTTTGAACCAGTAAACATACAAAAAAAGTTTATACCACATTCGAAACTTCTCAAAAAAATACGAATACTAATTTGGTACTTTTTCGAAATTCGAACATCTAAGGGGTAAAAATCGTAACTATTTTTGGTACTTTTTTTACAAAACATTTTTCTACATTCATTGAGATATTCGTACCAAATTATGGGCTCCCACTACAATACTGAAATTTTTAAAACTTTAATGGGGTAACAAATAGTACCAAAAAAAGGAAACACGGGAAATTTGATATTTTTCTTTAGCTTTTTGTTTCTGCAACTGGTATTTTTTTATTGTCGTTAATATTGGACCTTAAAACATAAGATTTAACATGCAATGCCCTGAGTGGATAAGAATTTATAAGAGGGAACTTTTTGGTACTTTTTATTCTTTGATTGGTACTTTTTTAATTTCCGTTAATATTTGACCTAGAAACATAAAATTAAACATGCAAGGTCCTGAGTGGATGAGAACCTGAAAGAGGGCTTTTAGGTACTTTTTTGTTCATCAATCGGTACTTTTTGAATTTCCGTTAGTATTGGACCTAGAAACATAAAATTCAACATGCAGGGTCATGTGGTCCTTTTTTACAAAATATTTGTCTCCATTCATTGGCATATTCGTACTTAATTATGGGCTCCCACCACAACACTGAAATGTTTCATACATAAATGGGTTGAAACAAGTATCAAAACGGATTATACGGGAAATTAACTTACTTTCATTTGATTTTGTGTGGTACGAGTGGTACTTTTTGAATTTTCTATAATATTGAACTTAGAAACACAAAATAATAGGTGCAAAGTCCTGTGTAAATATCAACCTATGAGATGAAAATTTTGGAACTGTTTTGCTAAAACATAGATACATATTCTTTGGCATATAAATATGTTCATGAAAGAAAAAGCCCGATTAAAAACTTGCGGGTTAAATGCTTGAATTTAAACAAGTTTAAGCCTAGAAAAGTAAACTTTGGCATAAAAATATGTCCACGAAAAAAAGGAGACGCTAACGAAGTAGCGGGTTAAATGCTAGTTATATATAATTTAAGTTGCAAAACAACTTTTTCTTAACAAAGAATCTTTTAAAAGGGACGTCCAACCTTTGACAGTTAATAGCGCATATTGTTGAGGCTACATCTATTGAACTGGCTGTCATTTTCTCAGCCTGTTTTGCCAAATCATTAAATAAAATTTAAAACATAGAAAGATTCCTATTTAGATAGACACCTAAGCTCTGTATTTTAACATCAATAAAATGACTACGAGAGGAGGGGAGCGTAGTAGCATACGCCAAGTATCCATTATTATTAAAATAAAAAATGTTTTATTTATACTAAAAATTTTTAAATTTCGAGTTAATACCATCTATTTGATCAAGTGCGAATGAAGCGCGCAAAGGAAAAAATGTATAAGCTTACCTTAACATACTGCACATGAGATCCAACAGCATCCTGAAAAAGTCACTCTAGGGATCGGAGATTTTGGGCTGGTGGTCAATATTTCGTTGATAATGACATTGACCAGGCCTGCACCCTCTACAGCGAGTTCTATAAATCGAGGATTACCGACTTCTTTTGTCCTGGGTTGTATGGAATCGACACCAACGACATAGCATTTCTACTGGACGGCACTACATGCACGACCGACTGTAGGGCATTGTGCCCTCAAGTGGAAGTGATGTGAACTGACCATCGAGGTCGTGCAATTTCACACCGTAAGATTTTTTCTTGTGAGGTTTTCTTTAATCGCCGGTCTTGTTGCTTATTGTCTTATCTATACGTGTTATAAATTTCAAAGAGTAAAGTCTATTATACATTTTTCTAACTTTTATATGGAGGGCTCACAGCCGAATCGAACCAAGTTTAGCTCTATTTAGTTCTATAACGGATTAAAGGCCCAACTGGTGTATGCAAAAGCTGTCTTAAGCAACTGTGCGAATACATGTTAATCATATGTGTCAAACCATATTGAACTTAAGCAAAATTTTTGTTAAGTTTTATGAACCTGTCATTTGCTTAAGCAAATTGCGAAATTGATCGCGCATTTCGTCCGAAATCCAAAGTTTTTTGATAATGTTTTTTAAAATGCATTTTAGATTTTTTTTTAATTTTTACTTAAGCAAGCTCATGCATATTATAGTTGAGCTTTAAGTCAAAAAGTTTAACGTTCCTTACGCTGGGTCTCCACGTAGCAATTTTTATTGCTAAGTACAAGCAAAAACGTCGGCAGAACAATGGAGCAATAATTGCTGATTATATTGCTGGAGAACAGCGTTGCCAGAAGATTCGGAAGGAAAATCTTCATATGGCAAAAAAAAAAATCTTATTTTGAAGAGGAAAATCTTAAAATTTTTAATAACAAGGGCAAAGAAGTAAAAATGATTAATCTTTTAAAGGGAAATACTTCTTATTATTTAACCTATTTAAATTGAAATACATAATTGCGGTATTTATACAAAATTAGATTGTAGACTTAAATTGTGTTTTTAGTTATATTTTCCATAAAATTCTTTCTAAAAATATACTTTAAATCCATTTATTTTCTTATAAATAAGAACGTTAAAAAAGTTCATATAAATAAAGAAGTTTCTTTGGAAGTAATTAAATTCTAAAATTAGAGATATTTAAATTTTGGGCAATAAGATCATACATCATATGAAGTTTTAAGGGTTCTCAATTAAGTATTATTTTTGATACCGTTGTTGTATCGAAGGCATTTGAAAATATATGGATTATATGGATTTCCCTAAATATATTCCTAATGGAATTGTTATGTCTTTGAAAAGACATTGTAAAGCACTAATGTATATACACTTTATTTAATAATTATCAAAAGCTTCTTAACCCTAGGTAACTTTTTACCACTTAGGTCTCCTCTTGGTCAGGCCTGACCCCAATTAGAACAGCTAAAAAAACCCCAATTAAATAAAAAGTAAATAAATATATTTTTTATTAAATTATTATCTTAGATAAGCAGGGGTGTTCTGGAAATCGAAAACACAAGAATTTGGAAGTTGTTTTTAATACACTTTTAATCAAATTTTTATAATGTTTGTTATTAAATTCTGTTTAATAGAGAAATATTTGTAAAATATTTGTCATAAAATTCATTTATCACAGAAATCTTATTAAAAAACGACGTTTAAAATGTTTGCCTTTTCGATTTAAGGGACACCCCCGTATACGAATTTATTATATAATTTTATTATTTTATTTTACATGCAAGTCATCGAATATGTAGTCCCTTATTTTGCACATTGCTTTTTCGCAACTGAGTGAAACGAGTTTTCCGCTTGGTTTTTTTAGTTAAATTATACTTAGCTCATAACGGGCCGTAGTTTTCTGATTTAATTCGAACTTGATTCATTCAATTCACAACATATCATTTATAGAATTTACCTTTCTGTTATTGCAAAAAAAAAATTGGTCCGTCCCAGAGGGTAATTTCATAGACTTTTACATAAAAATAGAATTTCACCCCACTAATCTTGCCCCAATCAAATCCAAATTAGTTTCATTCGATTCAGCACACATCATTTATAGACGTCGTTTTTTTTTTGTTATATTCGAAAAATTGCAATAATTGCAAAACACAAATTTAGTCTGGCCAGACCAAGACGGTAATCCTAGGGTTAAGTTCCATTAGTTTTACCTTTTGGTACTTAATACATGAACTTTTTTGTTCTTTAATATATTAAACTTTATTAAAATACGGGTTTTCTTTTTTCAAATAATTTTTTTCATCAATATTCCCAAAATGAACAACCGCTAATTTTTGTGTATGCTAGACAATGGGTACAAAAGTATGCATATCCAATAGACAACAAGCTGATACAAAACCTCATTGATTTAAAAACTGACTGTTTAAAAAACTGCAAAAAATTATGTAAGTTGTACAAACTTAAAGTTAAGAATTTTTATTTCTAAAAATAAAAAATCTTAATTTGAGAAAAAAGATCTTCAAATCTTATTTTAGTCAAAAAATCTTCAAAAATAAGGTAAAATCTTCATTCTGGCAACGCTGCTGGACAACACTTAAAATTGCTTTGCCATAAATTTGCAATTTTCACCGCGAGTCGTTGTATAGCTTTGTGGCTGTATTTATAACAAATGTTTTATGTTGTGTTTTGAAGTGGTTGTTAATTTTTTTTTTTTTTAATTAATAAAATAATTAATTGTAATTGTCGTAGCTGTGTTTTGTATTACTTTTTTTTTGTTAATTTGCGTTTGAAAAAAAATCTAGAACTTGTATTGCTCTATTGAAAAAAAAAATAAAAATATACAAAAAAACAAATTCGCCGTTTGCTTTTGTTGATATTAACGTTTATTTAAAAATATAATACATATATAATAATATATTTAAAAATATAAAGTATCTACATATGTATACATACTGTTTTTTGTTGAAAGATTTTTTCACTTGGCGGCTTTTAATTGATTGCTTTTTTAATAAAAAAAAAAACACAAATAAATAAACAACCGTACAGAGAAATGAAATGACAACCGATTTGACAGCAGATTGCTTAGCAATAATTGCTCAAACAATCAGAAGAGCAATCATTGCGCAATGGATTGCCACTCATGGCAATATGCGGTCTATACGTCGCAAATTTAATGGAGCAATCAAATTTGACGTTTGCCGCAATAAATATTGCTACGTGGAGACCCGAGATAACGGTAAAAAAGTCAACGGCTCTAATTTTCTAAAGAATTAATGGCAGTTCATTTACTCGACCTCAAAATATCTTAGAATTGTCTTTTTCTGACTTGGTTCGCTTCAGCTGTGAGTTACATATTTTTTCATATAGTATATGTATGTATGTATGTAAACAATGTTCACGGGGGTTACCCCTGTATTCATAAACGATTATTAAATTTAACAAACTTTTATGTATTTCATAGAAAATTTGTTATGTAAACCTTAAATAAATTTAAAGAGTTTTTATGAATACAGGCATAAAACTTTTTTTAAAAAATCGCTAGTTTTATATGATTATTTTCTTTAAATGGTTTATAAATTCTTAAATATTTTGACACCAGTTAGTTTTTCTTCTTTAAACATGAACAATAAGCATAACACTTGTTTTAAATATTCCGTTTTTGGAAATAAAAGGGCACAAAATTTACAAAACGTCTTATTGGCCCTATGACTTTACCTAAACAAATTTTTATTAATGGCAGATCAAACATTTTTAGTAATTTTTAGACTTTTGAGGCGGATAATTTCAGAAAATTAATGTTACATTTTTTATAATTCACTATGATTTTAAAATAAGTCGATTTAGTATAAAGAATAGATCCCATATTCGTTGATTTAAAAAAACACCATATTATGTTCACCATATTGGCCACAAATAAACTGTTATTGTTTTTAAACATATTTTGCCATCATACAATGTTTACTTCCCTTGAAACTTTACATATAGTTGAATTTAACAATAAATATTTAAATAAAGATTAGCTACAACCATAGATATTGACCCTTAACGTGGGTGGCGAATTTGAAATACGCCTGCGACTGTTTGGTAATATGTAGATTAAACAGAACGTGAACTTACTTTCTTGACACAAAAGAAACATACATATTTGAAAGTAACAAAATATGGTTGTTTTGTTCTCTGTTGTAGTTGAAAAGTTTCAATTACTTGCTTGGGTTTCTTAAAATTCTCGAATTCTTTTCCTTTTAAATGCTGATTTAAACAACATGAAATTTACGAGGTTTTAGCGGGCTGGCAAATGGATTACATGTAGTTAACTTTACTGTTATTTTAATTGGAACTTTACATCACATAACATCTCGTGTAACGGGAATTAAAAAAAAAAGAAAATAAAATTACAACTTACTTTAAGAACACTGAAAAAAATACTTAAACAAATAACCATATTAAGGTTGATACGAGTATTGACCAAATTTTGATTGATTTTATTCAAATTATTGCTGACATTGACCAAATTTTGGTATATTATAACATTTTATATAAATAAAGTTAACCAAAGTATTTTTTTCTGCGTGTACGTATGCATACATAAGTATGTATGTATAAATGTTTTTTCAAGAACCATTAAAAAATAAATAAAAAGCAAAAATGAAAATTAAATTTAACTTAATCATTACATGTTACACCCACATTAATTTGGTGAGGGGGCTTTATTTATCAGAATTCTTCTATTCTCGGAAGACCAACTTGCATTTTTGAAAAATCATTGAAAAAAAATAATAATAAAATAATAAAAATACTAATTCGGAGAAATCATGTACAAACATTCCTTCAAGGATTAATTAGTTTGTTTTTTAATATTTGTGGTTTTGGTTTGTTTTCACAATTTACCTACGGCCACAATAAACAGTCACACAGCATTTGACGAGAAAAAAACGTGACTAATTGGCAAACCAAACTAAAATTTTCTTGAATCCCATTTTTTATTTTGGTTATGATACCACCCACATCTTATAAAAAATTAGATCAGAATATTATTTTTGCTATGTATTGTTTAATTTGAACAGTTTTATTTTGTGGTATTAAGACCACAGTGGATACCGTTATTTGATAAAATATTTAACAAGTGTGACCATAGCTTTATGATTATGTGATTTCCTTTTAATAAAAATATTTTTCTAAAAATTTTAATGCCCAAATGCCTGTTCCTACATTATATAAATTGTTATTGTTAACTTATAACCCTAGTCTCTATACCCGGATACAGGTGTGGCCAGTATGTATGTCCTAGTAATGTAGCTCCAAAACCGCTTAAGAATTTGGTGTAACTTTGGGCTGAATTCGAATCTGTTATTGGTTTTTCTCTACTAAATCACTAGTTTATTTAAAAATCAATGAATTTTTAAAAGTGAATGGCGTCATTTGAACGTCGTTTGTATTTTGTTGGTTCGGTTTCACGTGTTAGAGACCAGCAATAGTCTCCAGCATGCTTATGTCTCAAAATCCTTGATAAATTCTATAAATTTTTATTAAATCTTGGTGAGCACGCTCCCCTTCTTCGCGCTCATTACACCTAGTTTTTTTTTGGAAAAAATCTAAATGCGAATGAAGAATATGCAAAACATTGTCGGTGTCCACCACAAACCTAAATAATGTAAACTTGCATATTTTAATGTTTCTGATATTGCATATCCTTTTTTCCAACCAAATATTCACCACACACAAAGCAAAAACAGCTTGAATCAGTAACACACGATCTCGCTGACATGCTTACACACTACTGTTATGAAGATTTGAAGTGAATGTGGGCTTCTGTCAAATAATAATTGTGAAATTTTAGTGTCAGTAGTAACTGTTTACAGTATTGCCAGCATGCAATAAAAAATGAGCAAGACGTGATAGCCAAATTATTATGCCAGATTCGAATTAAGCGCACCCAGATTAGTTAAAAAATATTCTTCGTTTCTGCAGTCAATTTTTTTTTTCAAATTTGTAGACCAGTGTTATTGGCGTTATAGTCGCATTAGCAACATTTACTAAGTTCTTTTCAGTTTTCGAAACCACAATCCATTAAAAGAATTAAGAATTAACTGTCTGTTTTTCAAAATAAAATAAACATTTTCGCTTTAGAAAATATATTCAAACAACAATAAAAAAAACTCAAGTTTGTTTTTGTTTTCAATGTAAATTTTTAAACGAAAATTTTTAATTTTTTTTAATCTTTTAATTTTTGTAATCAACTCTCTACTCGTAAAAAATTAGTTTTTGCCGTTGGTATCAGTTTTGAAATATCTTTTTATTATTTTCAACAAATTTTTTATACAGTATGCAACTCTGTTGCAAAACCATAAGCCTGCTGTCGGTGTAATTTATATGAATTTTTTATTTTCTACATTCACATAACTTGATTATATTCGAATTCGGTCATATGCCTCTATGAGGCATATTATATATGTATGTGAATTAGCCTTTAGCGTTTTATGAAGTCCACAATTTGGCTGTAACTAAAGGATGTGACTATAAGCGAAAAGTACTGTAATTAATATTATAAAAGTTATTTATTACAATTTAAAGTATTTAAATTTTTTCCTCTTTATTGTAGTTTGGTTGACATTTTGGAGTACACAATGACAATAAAACGTGTTGACTTTTTATGATGTTGACATTTTCCCGATCATATTGTATTGCTATGACCACTTAAAATGTTCGTAAATATATTCAGCTACAAAATAGCATTACAAACATTTCCTTTCCTCGAAAATATAAAGAAAAACTGAAAAAATCGACTGGCCACACCTGCACTTAGGTATACGTTCTCCTAAAAAAAAGTTGCGTATAAGGACAAGGGTTAAATTCCGGATTGTTTTTGTAATCTCAATGCATCAATTGCAGCACCAATGGACGCAATGCTCTCTTAAAGATTCTAAGGTAATGCCTAACAAGAACCAAGTGAAGATATTTGTACTTTCTGTTAATGAAAAGTTAAAAAGACAAGTAATTACAAGTAACAAGGGAAATATATGGTTACCCTAATTTGTGGACATGAGAATACATATAATTATTATTTTACTGTTTACTATGTTCTGCCTTTTAGACATGCATTCAGTACGGTAATATGGGTTGTTTATTGAAATATGCGAAATATACTGAGTAGTAACTAGTGGCACTACTTACCTACATGTAATAGATTAATGCCATTAACTTAATACAAAATTTTACACAACCTATAAGGAAACTTAAACAGAGCAGACGTACTCTTATAATTACAATCCATACAATATTCTAGAAACATTCATAAGGGGGAATATAGCGAATTGTTCGTTGGAATAGTTGGTAGTTATTCTTTATTTTTTTTTTCATAATTTATTTATTGAATCTTCATATCGCACTGCTTCCTTTAAAGGGGGTTAACTAAAAATTTTTATATTTTCAGTAGAGAAAAAAAACTGTTTTCTTTTTAAATGTACTCTTATACTACAAAAGGGGATACATATAATTAATTTTTTTTTTTTTTTTTTTGCAAAATACTCAAGAAACTGTTATCCAAAACTAATTCTAATACGGTATTAAATGTCCTGCCAGAGCCGGGCGAAAATGTTTCCCTTCACGTTTTCTGTTCACATGTGTTGGTGTATAGCGCTTTATCTGCTTACCTGCTTATCTCTTTTTCTAAAGCGAGTGTGGCTGCTATCATTTAAAATATTTCGAGCTAGTGGATTTGGGTATACTTAAGCCTTCTTAAAAATTTTACTAAATATTTCGTAATCATTTACTAATGGCACATTGAGATCCTTGTGAATATTTCAGTTTTTAACATACCAGTGGCAGCTGTGATTATTCGAGTTTATTTTGAAGCCTTTGAATTGTTTTAGATAGAAGAGGCGTAGGATCAGTTTGGCCTTAAGATAGAGTTGTTAAGTAGAAACTTTCAATCGGGAATAAGGGCAGAATTTTTTTCCAATAAGCCAATTAATTTATAATAACTCTTTTCAATTCGATGAATCGATCTTGCTGAATTTCAATCTCAAACTGCTTAGGAGAACAAGAGACAATTTGGCACCAATATTGTGCTTTTCTTTTGAGTCGTTTGAAAAAAAAACAAATTGACGAGATTAGAGAAGTGAGCGTGGCACCTTCCATAAAAGGAGATTATAGATTTCTGTAAATAGGCTAGACAACTTCAATGCAAACACCATATAGATTTCTGCGCAACTGGTGAATGGTAAGAGTATTCAAACTTGGTACAAATAACTTCATAACCAACGCTCGAGATCTGTATTGAAAAAATTACATATTTTATTTTAATGACGGCACTCGATTAAGCTAGTTTTTAATAATTTAGAAAAATGTTTCATGCGGATCCCGCGGGAGCCCAATTTTGAGTATAAGCTCAAACCTAATATGAAATTTTGGTTAAATGCTCTTGTTTAGGAATTAAAATTAATAAACATTAGTCATTCCATATATGTGTAAAGTTTTTTCCTGTGTATTATATTTTATTTAAAATCACTCAAAACATTATTTTAATATTTCTTCGCCAAAAACTATTGCTTTAAAATAAATAAATATGCCTGCTTAGCGGCCTATACTTTGCTTGAAAGTGAAAAATATGTATTAAGTTTATATGCCTAATTAGAAGACATTACTGCTAATTCTGCACCCTTTTCTGTGGACATGCAAGAAATTTCATTTAACTGCTAAGTCGCCTCATTGCATGAGTTCAAGTAGACATTCAGAAAGAGAAAGAATCGTTGTGTTCCATATCCTCGGCGGTTTTTGTTTTTCTTCTTTTTTTTTTGATTATTTTTGCTATTGTTGTCATTATTATTATTTTTTTTTATTATACCGCATTGAACACAAAAATGAAAAAACCAAAACATTGCTGCATCACTGTCACCAACAACACCATCACCTCAAATGTTGTCTGCTGCTTTGGTTAACTTGTTTTTTTTCGTTTTGTATGTGTGTAATTTTTATTGCTGCTCATTAATATTGCGGTATCGCGTAAAACTCGTGCTACATAACGCCAATACGACAATCAACAAAATTAACGAACATCCATCTAACCAATCAACCCATCCCACTGTACTCGCTGAAACACAACTACCACCACAAAACGACGATTACGACAAAATTCTAAATGAAACAATCGATATTACGTTTTCTTCTACTCAACTCTGCTTCTCTCTTCGTGCGTCGTGTCGCATTACATCTCATCGTTCTCCTCTTCTTAACAAACAATTAATGCCATTTAATATGCAACGAATGAATAAAATAATCTATATACTTAACTTTATTTGACTTTTTTTTATCATAAAAAAATGCATATACGGCTGGGATTGCGTGTATGAGTGATTGTTTACTTATTTACTTTTGTATGTGTGTGTGTAAAACAAATTAAAACCAATTTTAATGTATGACTTTTTCAAAAAATTACAAAAAAAATCATTTACTAACACCAACTATCACTTTTGCTAAATATCTAACCGTAACTGTAAATGTAATAAACTATTGTTGTTTAACATGTAACTGTAAACGTAACATTCATTACTTTGTATGTATGTAACTAATATGGCGCCCCATGTTTGTGTAGTCAAAAGTAGAAGGGATTCAAGTAAAAATAAAAAAAATAAATTTATAACTGTACAAAAAACAAACAATCAAAGATACGTTGTTGAAACAATAACTATGACTACCACTACAGTGTCAGAGAGGCGGATTGTACGTGAGGCCACAGAGGATTTGGCTGCCAATTCAACGGGCTCCCCAGCGACCTCATCGTCATCGGTACCAGCTGCGGCATCAACTACTGCATTGTCAGCAGGTGATGACAGTGATTTATTGCCACCTGCATTGCCAGCCAAACCGGGAGCAACGTCCATCAACAATGATTTGGTTGACTCGGAGAAACCACCTCCAATACCACCTAAGGAATCGTCACCTACAACACAGATTAGCGGCATCTTAAAAGGTGGCAAACTATGGAAACAAGATTCAATTTCACAGGTAATTTAAGTAGAAATTTCGTTATCAGAATAACAAAACACACAATGGGATTTTTTATTAAAAAGGGAAAATAAATTTTTTAATTTTGTCCCCATAGTTCGCCTAGAGGAAAACTGAAAAAAATGTCACGTTCTAACTTACTTATCTGAATTCAGAGAACCTGTTTTATATGTATGTATATCAAATCTACTTGATCAATCATTGTGTCACATATTCAAGATATTCGATCGCAAAATTTTTAAATTAACATATTTTCATATTTAATTTTTTTGCGAATTTTCAGAACTTTTTAGGAAATCCAAAATTTAAAAAAAACACATAAAGTATGCTTTTTTGTTTGAAGTAACTTTAATGTATGGCTGAGCTTCAACATGTCAAAGAAACTCGCTTTTTTAAATGTACTCTACAATACAACCGTGTAAATTTTACCATTTTATCTCTCCAAGAGTGACCTTCCGAAGGTTTGTAGTGCTTTTCTTCAGGATATTTTAGCTTTTGGTGTTAGATTCTCCAGAGAAATCAGGCGCAGCCAGGTACGGGACCGACTATTGGTTGAGATCTCCGTTAATATGCTTCTTGTAGGAAATGTTTTCATAGGAATTGTCCTCCGTTTGCTGCATAACAAAGGTACTTTTTTTTGCAACGAAATACTCAATGTTGGGGGAAGTGAGGAACCCACTTAGAGAGCTGATTTGTCACCCTTGAGGGAAAGTTCGGTCTGTGGCGATGACCCCTAGGTGCTGTTGTTATTCAACAGAAGCTACTAAAACAGGGGCGAGCATATAATTCGGCAAGATTATACACAAATTTCTACCTGTTATGGTGCCTCTCATGCGTACACGAAAAGCAAACCTTGACACAAACCTTGAATTTCGTTAAGATATTTTTTTTCTAATCCCAAGATTCTTGAGAACATTGAAATGTTGGGCACCTTTAATTTGTTCTTATAAAATCTAAAGAAATTATTTCTCGTCTTTTAAAAAAAAGTCCCATGTTTATCACCCTTAATTAAGTTACATGTTTAATTGTTTTCATTACATACTTTGTTTTCGTTCTGTTATTCGAATAGCAGTCCGACGACCAAAACAATACCACCTCTGAAGATGAGGCAGGTTCAACTTCAAATGGCACCATTAAACGTTCGGTACGTTTTGTCACTGAAGAAATTAGCAACGATGAAGTCGATGGCCAGTCATCAAACGTAGATGAAGATAATCAAATTAACGAACTAATACCGATTAAAAAACATTCAACCCTCTTTAAAAATGCTTTGCGGCCGAATTCGGCTGTACAACAGCTGTTTCCTAGCACGGCATCACATCAAACACTTACCTCAGAGGCATTGCGTGCTTTTGATGAGTCAAAAAGGGCTGGTTGTTTGGTGTCGACACTACCTGGCAGCGCTGGCGACTCGGATACGCTTAGACGCAGCATGGAGAGAAATATTCTAAGGCGTTCACTAATAAAGTAAGTATTCAAATTAAATTTTATTTTAAAATAATTGCAAATGTAAAAAAATCTATTTAAATAAAATTCCATTGGCGTTGAGTGTTAAAATAATTAACCGTCTAGACAACGTTAATAAGTTATTTAACTGCATTGTTAAAACTTCATTATTGTTATTTTATAATTTTTTAATTTGTGTGAGTTATTTTTAAATAACTTCTTGGTTCTGGTTTGCCTGAGTCCTTTTTCGGCCCAGCAGGACTTAAATTGAGCTTTAATGTATTATCGGATACATAAGATGATTTACCAATTCTTTTAACTAGCAGACTAGGACTCGCTTTAAAACTATAGCCTGGAAGTAAAATAAATTGTTAAAAACTCATTTTTTTTTAATAAATTTGTGAAATTCGTTGGTGAACAAAGAAGACATGGATTTCTAGCAACACTTCCAACAACATAGAAAAATAAAGTCTGGAAACTCAAAGAGCAGGTTATTTTATGGCAACTCGACAAGTGAGAGCACCCATATTATTTACATTTCAATACTGCAATTTTGCACTCCCATTAACACTAAAAAAGGTGGTTAAGTATGATCAGTCACAATTACATCTGCTCCAATATAAGTGCTCCGGCCTCATATTGAGGGCAAAGGCAGACATTATATTAGTAATTCGAATAGCTACAACTAAATGTACATACATATGTATAGTCATGAAACCAAACCAATGTTTTCTTTTTAACTACTTGCACTTGAATTTGATTTTAAACCACCATTATTTTCCAGAAAAAAGGCCGTCAAATCCGATATATCATTAGAAGAGCGCATAAAACAGCTCACTTGTGGAATTGATGAAGACAATGATGAGTCGGCGCAGGAAAATGGTGATGATGATAACAGTAAAATTGAAGACAGCACTGATCTCTCACATCGTGATAGTCCTGCTGGTGAAGAAAACCCACAGAAATTTAGTGCCAATGGAAACAATAGCGATAAGAGTTTTTCGCCTAACTCGTCCGTCTCAAGTTCGTCAAGTGGTTCATCGGCATACAAGAAAATAACTGAAATATTCAACCGTGAAAAGAAAAATCAGGAGAAAATTATGGAAATGGAAGAGAATCCTATTGTTATAATACCTCAGGTAAAATACCATTTTTAATAAAAGTAGAACAATTATATAACACAGCTTATATTTTTATTCTAGGAATGTCGTTGTCCCGCAGCTCCTGATTTGGGTATGGGTGTTCAAGTGCCTGTTGTGCATACACAGATTCATCGTACTCCTCCCCGGCAGACAGAACCGAAACGTCAATTCCTTTCTACCTTGGCACCTCTGACTGCATGCGTTGCGGGTAACAAAGACGACTTGTCGTCATACTATACCCTGGCCGCAGCTCATCACAACCAGGCGGCTCAAAATGCTCATGCGGCTGAATATAATTTAGCTGCAATGATGGTTGGTGAACAAAATTCTACGGGGCCGTCACAAAGCACGGGCGATGAAGTACGAAAAGTAGCTCCCGATGTCATTGCCGGTACACCCGGACAAGAGCAACAAGATGAGTTGGCCGCTTTTGCCCAGCAAGAAGCGAATCGCACCGATAAAATCAAGAAACGCTATGGCAACGAACCAGTAAATTCCAAAGAAAATAACAAAGAAATTAATTCAGATGATGACGAGGGCAATGACTACGGCTTTAATAAGCGTCCTTCTGTAAGAGGCATTAAACCGAAATTCAGTTCGACCAATGAGATTTTACAACAAATGCAAGACCAACTTTCGCAACAAATGCCCAGTGTAGCACATTCGCAACCTTTGCCCCAACCAATGAAGAGCTACACCTTACCCAAACAATCTAGTGCAAGTGCCATGACCAAACAGTTGTCCCAACAGCAGCCATCGCCTCAAAATGTACCCCACCCCATTGTGGCCAATTCACAGCAACAACTGCCGCAACAACAGCAAATGTGCAATGCAGTAGCTCAACCCGCAGCCATGCAAATGCCAGCTAATGCAGCAATAGCACAGCAGCAGACTGAGCAGCGCACATGGAGCTTTTATAGTGAAACAGGAGCCGGTGGCGAGCAACAACGCCTTCCTGTGGAAAGTGCTGCTGCTGCCATGCAGCAGACCTACTACCAAACTCTCCCGGCTGGTGCAATGTTCCGTCACACAATGATACACCAACATCAGCAGCACGGTCCAGAAGAAGCTATGCTTTATGCTCAAAACTGTCAGGCAATGGCCACAACCATTGAACCCCAGCCACATTACGGTCACTATGCTCGAAGTCCTACCCGTCGACCCGAATCCCCACCTCCACTACGCAACTATCACCAGACCATGGTACTTATACCCTACAATGCGGAAACCTACTCACAATTCGCCGCTACCAGCATGGATCCAAAAGTGGCTCATATACAGCGTCAAAATATTTTGGAGTACCAACAGGTAGGCGAAATGACACAAGTAAGAACGAAATTTCAATTTTTCTAAATTAAATGTTTGTAATCGTATTTGTATTTGTGGTGATTGGTTATAAAGTTAATTGTACATACATACATACATACAATATTAATATTGTCGTTTGTAAACAGATGCCGATTTGAAACTCCTTCTATTAATAGAGTTCGGTCGGTCGGTCGGTCAACTCTTTATTTTAAAGATTCTCTAAACCTTTTCTATATTTAGGTAACTCAACAAACTATTCGTGTTCCAATTGGTTATGCTTTACCGGGCATGCAACTGCATGTTGTAGCGGGTCGTGGACATGCTGCACAGTATGCCACAGCAGCAGCTGCTCAAACGCACCATCATCAGCATCAACGTATCATGACACAACGTTACCAATTTGCTCAAGAGGCCAGTATGGCGGGCTTTAGTGAACGGGGTGTGCCCGAAGGTGCAGCAGCTGTCTCACACAGCGACTGCACAAATAGTGGCATGGTGTCTCCAACCACTGGCCAACAAATCGCAATGCAACAGCAACAACAGCAGCAACAGCAATTACAACAAGGTGCTCAAATGGCCCAACAACAAGCGAATTGCCAACAACAACAGCAACAACAACAGCAACCCCAACCTCAAACACAAAATAATATGCAATCGGCAGCCCAGGGCTCCGTGTATTATGCCATGAATGTATGACCCACTGTTGATTAATCCATGTCAACGGCGGTTATAGTCGAACGCCGCCAATGCAAACGTGTAGAGATGTCATCGACATCAGTACAACTGAGTACGCGGTAGAGTGAGATAAATTAAGAAATGACAAAAAAAAAAAACAAGAAACCTTCCTCCTCCTCCCTTTCCCATCTCTAGAAACCTGAATGAGAGCTGCCATTATGGAATTTTGTAATGTACGCAATAGTTATGAAGTATTTTAAATTTAAATTGGCTAAAAGTTTGGTAAATATTTTTCATAAAACATAAAAAGTAGAAGTGCAATGAGTGAACGATTGAATCATAACAAAATTGAAAACTAGAAAACCAATCCAATTCAAACGATATGGATTTTAGCAATAACATTAAAACAAACGCACAGTTCTTGGCATATTTCGGATTCAGTTAAATTTTATTAAATAGTTTTTTTTTTTTTAATAACTAAATGCAAAAGTAATTTATGTTTGTTTGTGTGTTTTGGAACAAAAATTTATTTTGCAGTTGACTTCAAATTAATTATTTCAAATGATGACAACGAACTGGAAAATAATTTTTTTTACTTCAAATCAACAACGTCCATCACATTTCTTAATAAAAAAAAATTGTTAAAGACAATTGGATTTTGTGCTCTGGTTAGTTCTGAACTTCCGTGCTCGAAGTTCAAAAAAACATTTCCTTTTATATTCCTCATATTTTGAGGACCACTTTCCTCTATCTAAACTACTCTTGAAATCAGGAAAAGCTACGTTAATTTTTACAAATTGAAAATCTTCAGCAATTTCAGGTTTCGATTTCCAGAACATAACCGTATATTAATGTATGTAAACAAACTATTAGAGTAAGTGCGGGTAATGTAGTACAGTGCCTTTTTTCTTAAACTAACAAATCAAGAATCATAAAACCAATCTAAATGGTTTGAGCCTTAAAAAAAATAGAGAAAACATTGATCTGTTTTATATTACCAAGTCATTCTAAGTGTCAGTTCCGAAAAAATCGATTAGCTGTTTAGTCGACTTTTTTGGGTGTTGTTAAAAAATAAGTTTTTTTTTAAAGGTGCATTTTTAAGTCCTTATGTATAATACTAAATAATTGGGAAGTACCAAATTAATGAACAATTAGATGCAATTACTGTATAGCTGTAGTAAATAATTTAAAATTAATAAATATCTGCATTAACCTCAAGTGCGCCTAATGTGGTATACCTTAAATCAGCTTATTTGTTATAGTGTACCACATTATCAAATTAAATATAAATGAAACATTTGTTATACCCACACCACAATAGTGGAGACGGTATTATGCATTTGTGCTGATGTGTGAAACGCCTTAAAATATTGGTCCTAGACCCACCTTAAAGTATACCGATCGACTTAGAATCACTTTCTGAGTCGAACTAACGATGTCCGTCCGGCTGGCTGGCTGGCTGGCTGTCCATGGTCGCAGTTTTGGAGATAATTTTATAAAATTTGGGACATAGGTTCTTATTGGCACAAGGATCAAGCCTATTGAAAATGGGCCGAAACGTAGGATCACGAGGGAAGATCGGGGGAAATTTCTTTCTCTCAGAAACTATCAAACCGATTTTAATGAAATTTAAAACATATATAGAACCATATCTATATGGACACAAGAGGTATGTATTTTTTAAAAAATAGGACCACGAGGGGAGATAGGGGCAATTACTGCCTCACAAACCGATTTTAATGAAATTAAAACATAAATAGATTCATATCTATATGGACACATAAGCTATACAGTTTTTCAAAAATAGGACCACAAGGGGAGGTAGGGGGCAATTTCTGCCTCTCACAAACTTTCAAACCGATTTTAATGAAGTATATAAACATAGATAAATCCATATTTATATGGACACGTAAGCATGATGTGTGTTTAAATACTGTGGTGTAGGGTATCATATGGAGGGCTTGACCGACTATACTTTCTTACTTGTTTTTTACATGAATTGTTTTTGCAATAAAGTCAAATGTATGTACAACACAACTACTTATAAAGAAAATACTTTGATTTGGTAAAGTTGTTCACTATACCATGTTACCAGCATATGGTGTACCACATTACCTGCACATTTTTTAAAGTCGCGTTTTATGGAATTTACAATATGTTCTCAAATATCTCTAAAAGCGTGGATTTCATTTGGCTTTGTGGAAGCTCAACAATAGGTATACCACATTACTCGAACTTACTCTCATACGGGTTGTTTTAGGAAAGATCTTTAAAAACACGTCTTTTTGTCTTGAAAATTGTGACTTGTATTTTTCTCATGTTTCTTTTAATCGAAAATTTTTAGTCAGGATTTGGCTTAATAAGTGTACTTTTATAAAATACTAAAACTTGCCAAAATTTATTTTATAGGCTCAAAAGTTTGAATTGATCGTTTTTTACTGATCTCCGAGATCGCATTCATACATATGCAATTTATACCATACTTTCTAATGGATCCTATTGTGTTTGTAGCACAGACTGATGTACCGGTATTTTAAATTATTAAAAATAGTTTTCCCTAGTTTTGTTGTAAGTATAAGCTCTTTTGTAAAAGCTTGCCCATTGAGCATATGAGCTGGAGGTAACTGTTTTAGACAAATCCAATTATAGTTGTCTTGATTTTGAGTGATATTTAAATAGCTTATTAAATACAAACTCATCCATCGCATTTGCTTATGCCTTTTATTTACTCAAAGAATTTCCAATATACTTCAATACATTCTTTTAAAGTATTTAGAAATAATGCAATTTGTTGTAAAACTTAATAAGTTTACACAGGGTGTCTTTTGTTCAACAAATTTTGCTCAATCTCTAATAATTTGAACAAGTAAAAATAATTGAATCTCTTAAATTTAAATTTTGCAGAGCTAAGCTTCGTTTAAATTTGATTCGAAATATTTTAAAATTTAAATTTAAATGTAATTTTAGAAAATTTAAAAAAAGAAATAATTATGTATTGAAATTATTATTATAGTTTGTTTTATTATTATTCTATTATGTTAAATTTTTAACAGTTAAATATCAATAAACAAAAATAGTGCCAAAGTTATTTTAGTATAAAATATTAACAAAAAAATATGAAGAGAAAATCCAAAAAAAGAAAAATTTTAAAATTAATTTAGAAATAAAATAAAAAAAAAACAATAATAAAATTGGAAAAAAAATTATTTGAATAAAAATTATATAAAATTAATTAAATAATAAACTATAAATACTTCCAATTAGGATACCAAAATAAATTGAATTCAATATTTACAGATTTTAAACACAGGAGAAATTTCAATATTGATTGATTACAGAGGAATTAAATTTTAATGAATTATAGAAATAAGTATAAATTAATAAAAAAAAAGAAAAAAATTTAATTATCTAAACAGTTATAAAGACCATGATTGTATGAGTTAAAAAAAACTAAACATTTTATGAAAATTTATGTTCAACACTCAACTGCATGGATTAAATTCGATTAAAGAAACCAAAAAATACTTAAAGATACAAAAGAATAAGGGTATTCACTTCACAAGTTGCCCCCTTGCAAAAAAGCAAAAGTGCAAAAACATAACAACAACCACAAAGACAATTATTTACGCACAACTAATTGTCTGTGTGGTTGTTGTTATATTTTTGCGCTTTTGCTTTTTCGCAAGGGTGCAACTTGTGACGTGAATACCCCCAGTATCTTTGAAAAAATATTTTTATTGAATTAGAAGTAAAAAAGAACAACAAAAAAAGTAGTAGTAACATTAATTTAAAATAAAAATAAAACTATTACTATTAGTATTTTCAATATTTATAAAATAATATTGTACTTTATTAAAAACAGATGTGCAATTTGTATTACAAATTGGCATTTGAATATTTTTGTGAAACCATTTAAATGATAAATAAAACAACGGAATATAATTAAATACTTATTTTAAAAATAAAGTTTACCAAAAACAAAAAAAAAAAAACAAAAAAAAAATTTAGCAAAAAAAACTTTTAAAGCTTAAACTATAAAACGAAATTAGTTTTAATTATTATCAATATAAATATTATATTAAAGTTAATTCATTAAAAAAAAACATATAAATATTGGAAAAAATAGTTTATAAATTAATAATTTAAATAAATTTTATTAAAAAATTGTGTTAAAAAGTAACTTTTAAGTTGCAAATTAAGAGGCGTGGCACAGTGGGATACAAATCTAAGAGTTTCTGCGCCGATTTCAATAAAGTTTTGCATCTATAGCAGAGACGCCATCAGGTTTTGAGTTTCAAATTAGGAGTACAACACATATGAAATTAAACTCTTCTTTCTTTTTACCATTAACAGCTTCTCCCAGTCTGGTGAAGCTTGTTCTCTCTCAAGCATCATCATCATGGCTTTTAATTATCAATGCTTAAGGTATTTTTATTCGTTACTTCATCTTGCTTTTTAGTAAGGCAAGTCTTTTTAACACGATTTATGGATATTTATAGCACTCCACTGCTTGTTGGGTGCTTTAGAGTTAAACACTTCCAACGCAAATTGTTCTGGGTGCTCTACAAAGCACTCCAAGGACCTAGCAAGATTGCCATGAAGATTCCAGGTCGGGCTCCTTTCGGGTTGTTATGTCATAGTATATAAATTTATAACAGAGACAAATCAAAATATTATTTGTCCCTTAATTTTTATATACTACACATCCCAACCACAATTTTCTAAACATTTTTCTAACTTTAATCGAAAAGGTGAATCTTTTTCGATTCTAAATTTATCATTTTCATTATTTGATTTTTTTTTTTTTTTTAATAAAATGTTGAAAAATTTAATCGATTTTAATGAGTTTTCTCTGTCCTCTGCCCCAGTCTGAGGAAGCAAAATTTCACTCTTTGTATGTTTTATCTGAGGTAGGACAATGGTCCATCTTTCTTTTCAGCAGGCAATCGAAATGGTTGGGGGCTGCAATAATACATATGGCAACTCCAACACTGGCCACTGACTCAGAGTATCACATGGGGACCGTTGTATAGACCCTAATGAGACGTCCTCGTGTCAGCTGCAAAGTTAACCAAACCTAACCTAACAAGACCTAACCTAATTCGGTGTTTCCTGAATAGTGTTTTTAAGACTTTTAGGTTCGAAAGAATGAATTCTTAAATCAAAGTCTTTTTTGAAATTAATTCAACGAAATGTACAGCTAAAAGAATAAAGCTAAGGAATTATTTCTTGTTGAATGGCTTTAAAAAATGGGAAATTCAAATTTGACAACGCAACTGAAATAGAAATTTATTTTAGGTAAATTTGTAGTTTTCTTAAAAAATCTACACAGCAACCAAACTGAAATCAACATCAGCTGCCATTTGTTATACGATTTCGGCAACTGGCAACCCAACTAAAGTGTGCTTGCTAAATTTACAAATTTAATTGCCAACAATTTTTTTATATAAATTATAAAATCAAGGTTTGCATCAAGGTAGAATCGTTCACCCATATGTTTGTCCCAGTTGGAACCCAAACGTCAAATTTCGTGTATATGAGGCAAGATTTGTACATGTGTGCGTTAAATTGTTTTTGTTTTATATGAAGACAATTTTGACAACTCGGTTCTTTTTATAGAGCAGCATGTCTACACTCCCAAATGAGTCTACCTTGTGTTAATGTACCTTGGTTTGCATAATAAACTTTTAAATAACTTTAGAATCCTCTTAAACAAATTCAAATTATTTGAAGTTTCGATATTTCTTTAAAAATGCCTTAATTATTTTCCATTTTACACTTCGTTTAGGGAAGATTTTAATTAGGGAGGTAACGAATACCGATACCGGCATATCGGCGATACTTTAGATTTTCCGATATATCGGCATCGGCCATATTTTGCTGTCGATACAACTAGACTTTTTATATTTTTGGGAGTATTTTTGAACGAAAAATTTAATTTTCTATGCTTATTTCTTGCATAGCAACTAAAACAAATAACACATTAAAAAGCAGAGCATCAAATCAAAACAGAATAATGAAATTATTTCAAAGAATTGAACGGCTACATATTGCTTATCTACAATACTTGACCCTCAATACAATGCTCGAATATTTCAAAGACAATCGGCTTCTATCGTATCGAAAAAACCCGTCTTATTGAGCGACTTAATGTGTCTCTGCATTCCAAAAGTGTCAAAATCACGGTAAACGCTACAGGCGGTACAATTTCTGACAAGTCTAAAAGAACTGGCTGACTTTTGGGGCGTTTGTGAAAAAATTATAAGGTAATTCGAGAAGAATGAGCCTCTTTCCATTCTATGCTGTGCTTCTGCTAAAGAAGAAGTCGAAAGATACCTTAGATCTTCTAAGAGACGTAGATCCGCTTGTTTACGTCCGCAATAACTGGAAGAAAATAGCGCAGAAATTATTAAGTTTTTAAATTAGTTTTATTAATGTCATTTTCAAATATAAATAACTTATTTCTTACGCTATTATTTTTGAAAGGAAAATTTATTTTTTGTTAATTTTATCATTAATTAAAATTTAATTCTTTTTACACTGTAATTTTGTATGATAAAATTTAAATTCAATATTCGTATCAGTATCGACATCGGCGATATTTTATTTTGAGTATCGGTATCGTATCGGCAAAAAGGCGTATTGTTACATCCCTAGTTTAAATACTCATTCCCGAGTGCAATATTTAAATTCGTTTCTTAAACGAATTATAAACTTATTGCTTTCAAAGGATTTTTCGAAATGGCACGAAATAATCATCATCATTTTAAAAGAAAAAGGAAAGAAAAAATAAAAAAATATTAATTAAAATTAGATTTTAAAACAATAGGTTTGTTTTTTTCCTTTTCAGATATGGTTCGGTAAAATGAGAATAAAATTGATTTTTAGTCAATGAGAGGAAAATAGTCCCAAAATACTTTTACAAGCGTTGAACTTTCTATTATGCCTTTGTGAAGTATCAAATCAATATTAAATCAATTTTGTTATTGCTTTTTTTCCGAAAGCTGTTTGAAAATTTTCCTAATCTGCACCAAGAACAAGTTTTGATGGACTATGCAAAAAGAAGAAGAAAAAAGTTCTTCTAAAAGCGCTCTCATTTACACAACTTCCGAGTAAGGGAATGCTTTCCATCTTTGAAGGATCTAATTTTAAAGTACGGGAACAAATCTAATAAACATATTTGGCTATAACAAAAAAATATATAAAATTCGATTAAAATAACTTTTCATTCCAAATCAAATTATGTACATGATTCTCTTAGTTTCGCTTACTCAGTTAAAACAATTTCAATACTTAAGTTCGGTCAAACTCATAAATCCAATTTTCCTAGTCCCTCTTTCGGTTTCCTTTAAAAATAATTGTGTAAATGTCTATATCTATTTATGTACTTACGTCTGTCTGCCGGTCTGTCTGCTAATCACTGTAATCTTCAACTTTTTTGGAAATCGAATATATTGTAATATTTAAATACTTAACGATATTTACAAACAAGATAAATAAAATATCTAAATACTCACACACTCACAAACACGTATAAATAATAAAAAATAACTCGTAGAAATAATAAGAGAATACAAACAACAAAACCTACAATATACTTTACTAAATAAAATAAAATTAAATATTACATTGAATTAAACTAAAATATAAAAAATTGTATTACCAAAAATAAGTTTAAAAACAAAAGAAAAAAGAAACCAACAAATTACACATTAAATAAAAATTATATACATATAATTATTAAAAAAAAAATGAAATATTTATTGTAATAATTTTAAAGAAATATACATTATTAATAAATATATGACTGAGTAAATAACTCGTAAATATTAAAAAAAAAACAAATAAAAAATATATACATACTTATATATATATATATTAAAAATATTGCTTTTTTATTAACAACCGGCAGCAGTGGTGGGCAGAATACATGCATTGATGTATTTGAAATACAAAATACATTCAATTCGTGTATTTAAAATACAAAATACTTTTATGTCGTGTATTTGAAGTAGAAAATACATTGTGTATTTAAAGTACAAAATAAAAAGTACTTTTTTTGAAGTACAAAATACATTCATTTAAGTTGTGTATTTAAAGTCAAAATAAAAAATACTTTTTTTATTTTAAATCATGTACATTAGAATATTAACTATTAATAAAAGGCGGTTTCGAAATGTCAAAGATATAAAGAAAAATTTTAAAGGTGACCCCTTCGTTCGGCAAAAAACAAAAAAAAAAACAAAAAAAAAATTCGAAATCAACTTGCAAAAATACTTAAATTTGGAGGTGTACGGCGCATTTGGTTGTTTTGCTTGTAAGGTGGTTCTCTCTAATGTGCATACATACATATGTAATATTCATGGCCAATTTCAACAATTAATTTAAATATCAATAACATACCTAATATGTTCTAGGTTTCGACTCGAATTGAAAACGAAAAATTGTTTGAATCCGCATAATTTTAAATTGGTGTTCTCAAATCCGCATGTTTTTGTGTATTCGAAGTTTTTGTTCGAAAAAACTTTAGTTGAACTAAAGATCGCTCATTTGCTAACCGCAGCATGATAGCAAAGTCTAATATTTATTAAAAATCGTGAAAGCTGTAAAGAATCACAGGAAAAAATCGCTTTTATGGCGAACATGGCTAAAATTCGTGAAAAATTGCAATATTTGAAACAAACCCAAAAACCAATTTTGGATCGCTAAATCGATTAAAAAAACTAATTATTAAAAAATAACATAAAAATGTTAAAAAATAAGCTGTAATTACATCAAAATCAATGAAAAGGTAGATTGTAAATTTTTGGGTTAGTTATGCCTTTTGCGTTTTAGGTAACGATATATTTTTTATTAAATTGGATTAAATTGGGAAACTAAAAACAAAATATTTTTTTGTTAAAAATATTATTACAATTAAGAATAAAAGTTTATTCGTTTAACTTTCACCAACCCCTTACTTCTCTAATTAAAAACGAATAAAAACATGTGAATGTAAATTCAGAACACCAAAAATGCTGAAGTAATCCACTTTCGAGTGGATTCGGATTCTAGAACACACCCGTATGTTTAAAATTTGTTTTTCATGTCAAATAAAAATAGAATTGTATGAAAAAATATATTTAAATATGAATTGCATTCCTAAAACTGCTCTGAGTGGAGAAGCAGCTCGCGCTTTTTGTCATTATTTCTTAAGGACAAACAGGTCGTTCTTGTTTGTCTTTTCATGCGTTTTGCGTTGTCACCCCGCATTGGTAAGTGGTTCGGCGTTGTATAACTGTACCGAGTTACACTTTTGCGGTTTCTACATTAACTATATGCAATCGTTTTTTACCTCAATGTTTTAACGTGTTGTCTGGTGGAGAACCAAAAATAACTCAACGTGACTGGTGGAGAACCATATATAACTCAGACGTTTTACTGGTGGAGTACCAAGGAAATAACTCAGACGTTTACTGGTGGAGACCAAAATATGTGGAGCGGATTCTGGAAGCTCTCGCCTTCCTATACGAAGGTTTGTGTCGAACTAGGTTTTGTGGTTGAAGCTCCAAAAACTGTGTGATACCCTGGCATTATACTTAAATAGTTCGCCAAAAACTTTTATTTTTAAGCAAAATCAAAAAAAGAAATAAATATGAATTGATATTTAAACAGAATTGGTGAAATTGGCCACCAGTTTATTTATTTAAAAGTAACGGGTGCTTTTAAGCCCGATAAAATTGACGAAAGGGTTAGCGAACTATCATACTGCGCTCACTTTTCGACATTATGATAAGCAGGGCAAGTTTTTTATGGCATATGCCATTTCTTCAATTATCTTTTTTAAAAGCCATTTTTGAAATAAGAATAAGAAATTTTTAAATAAGATTAGCGAATATGAGGCAGCATCTATTCGAAATGCTAAATGAAAATTGCAAAAATCGGACGTAAAAAGCACTTTCAATGCATCAGCTCAAGTCTCTTGCAATTACAAACAAACAGGGTATTCCATAAATTAAAGCTTAGACTTAATTGAGAGTGCTAAGGAAAATAGTAAAGAAGGCAGTAAAAAAGATTTTGTTGAAAAGTTTAAAAAAAGTTTAAGATCGTAATACCAGACAGTCCACTTGCAAGCACCGCTTAGTTAAAAAAAAAATAAAAATTCTGTAAACACGCCATTTTATTTGTTTTTTCAAAATGCCTCCCTAACTACCCGTCTTTACCAAAGATAGTTATTGCGACATATATTGCAGTAAATGTCAAAATTATGTTATCTTTAATGTAGACAGCAATTTTTTGTACATATTTATTGCCGGCAATTTATGTTGCAATAATAGTAAGTCCCTTTTCGTTGACAATTATTGCTATCATAAAACGTCAAATTTGGTTGTCAATTAAAAAAAAGAAGCAAACAAGAAAAAAAATAGAAGCAAATTGTGTGGAAAAGAAATTAAGTTTTTGAAATTGTAGCAAATTATAATTGTAGTAAAATAATTAAATAAACACTGAAATAAATTTGCAAAAATTATTTTAATTTATAAAATTATTTTCTTATTGGATCTTTATTATTTAAATTTAAATTAATTTGTTTAAGTTTTAGTTCTTTTTTATATAAAAACATTAATTTTACTTTAACAAAAAAAAAAAAAATTAATTAAATTAATATTTTTATATAAAAAAAGACCTCAAGCTTAAACAAATTAATATATGTACATTTAAATAATAAAGTCGAATAAGAAAGAATTTATAATAATAAAAATAATTTTTGCAAGATTTTTTTTTTTTTTTCTCATTATTTATTTATTGAATCTTCATATATTAAATATGAACTAACAATAATTAATCAAATCTTAACCTAATACGTTATTTTATGTCCTGCCAGTGCCAGACAAAAATTTTCTTCATCATGGGCTCTGTTCACTTATATAGGTGTTTATCGCTCATCTAATTGGATAAGTGCTGCAGTGTCTTTTCTTCTTAAGCGAGTGTGGCCGCTATCATTTAAAATATTTCGTGCTAGTGGGTTCGGATGCAATTCGAGCCTTTTTAAGTATTTTACTGCATATTTCGTTATCATAGTTTTGACTAATGGAACATTGAGATCCTTGTGAATATTTGAGTTTTTTACATACCAAGGGGCAGCTGTGATTATTCGAAGAATTTTACTTTGGCGCCTTTGAATTTTTTCCATATTAGAGGTCGAGGCAGTGCCCCATAACTGAATACCATAGCACCAGATTGGCTTTAAGATGGAGTTGTAGAGAAGAAGTTTGCAGTCAAGACTAAGGACAGAGTTTCTACCAATAAGCCAATGAATTTGAATGGCTTTTAGTTTCATTTGAGTTAATTTTGCCTCTATATGGCATTTCCACGTTAATCGCCGATCCAGATGTATACCGAGATATTTGACATGCGATTTTTGAGGCACTAGTTGATTATTGACTTTAATAGGGGGGCAAGATTCCCGGCGCAAGGTGAATGTTATATGCACGCATTTTTGCTCATTGACCATTATCCTCCATTGTCTTAACCATATTTCTAGTTGAAATATATGATGCTGTAAGTAACGCGATGCTTCATAACGGTTTTCGTGGACGCTTAGAAAAGCTGTATCGTCTGCAAATGTTGAAGTTTGGATGTAGTTGCTTGTTGGCATGTCCGAAGTATAAATTAAGTATAATAGAGGGCCCAGGATGCTGCCTTGTGGGACTCCAGCGTCAATGGGCTGAGGTGAACTTAAGAAATTTCCTTTTTAATAAAAAATCGACGACCGACTAAGAAGCTTTCTAACAGCTTGTGTGTGTTTGCTGGTAAATTTGGTTTCAATTTATGTAATAAGCCTTCATGCCAGACTTTATCAAAAGCTTGCGAAACATCGATGAAGAGTGCTGAGCAATATTTCTTTTCTTAAAATGCTTTTCTTATGACATTTACTATTCGATGAGTCTGTTCGATTGTGCTGTGTTTTCTTCTAAATCCGAACTGATGGTTTGGAATACATCTATTTTCACTTAAAATCGGTGTTAATTTTGAAACTAATAATTTCTCAAACAGCTTTGACATATTTGATAATAAGCTAATAGGCCTATAAGACTCAACTTTTGTATGGTCTTTACCTGGCTTTGGTATCATGGTACCTAAGGAAACCTTCCATTTTTGAGGATAGTATTCAAGGCGTAAAATAGCATTAAAAATAAAAAGAATAATTTTCTTTACGTTTTTCAAGTAACTAACAAACAGATTTCCTTTTTCAATATCGTTTCTTGCCCAACTACCATTCAAGTTTCTTAATGGTGGCTTAGATATAACTGGCCTTTTTAGATTTCTAGCTGCACGCCATAATGAGTAATCAGATTGTGGAGTTGCATCAAGTTCCTTAAGATATTTTTCTAGAGAAGCCGTTTTCTGTGTCTGCAGTAACTTTCTTAGCCTTTTTGTGTACTCTTTTAGTAAATTCTTAAGTTGTGGGGATCTGTACATTTGCCACTCTCTTCGAACTATCCTTTTTTCAGTCAAGAGCCAGCCGCTCGACATCTGAAGAGTATATTTTATTATTTTTAATTTTTTTGGGGGTAACGCTGGAATGTTGAACAGCTAGTTTAAGATAACTGTCAAAGTTTACAATAGAGAGATCCACATTCTCCGGAGAACTAAGCGGAATATTTTCTAGGCAATAGGCACTGAGAAATTTTTTATATTTTAACCAATTTATTTGTGTGACTGACGTCGCTAAGTAACATGACGGAGATACAATTCTATTTGGGTTCGATATAGTAACAATTGTAGGTGTGTGGTCGGATGATAATTCTAAGGAAGCTTCAACATGAATCGTTTCTGTGGGGATGTTTTTAACCACGCCAAAGTCGATAACATCTGGAATTTTTTGCTGATCAGTAGGCCAATATGTTGGTTGTCCGCTCGCGACCACGTTTAAACCCATTTTAGAGATTGTGTTAAATAAAAATCGACCTTTTGGTGTTATAAGTCGTGACCCCCAGAAGGTATGTTTAGCGTTATAATCGCCAGCGGCGATGAAACAGGGTCCTAATGATTTATAATATTTATAATATTTGCTTTCTGATATGGCAAATCTAGGTGGAGAGTATAAAGAAGAAATTACTAAGTTTCGATTTAGCTCTTCAACACAAATAGTCGTTGCTTGCAGATAATCTTCGCAATGATCAAACATTAAGTAGTGTTTGATTCGGGCTTTTATCAAAATGGCAGAGCCTCCACAAGCTCTTTCTCGAGGGTCCTTAGTATCATATAGTATATAACCATTGATTTTAAACGTATTTCTTGTGGTCAAGTGAGTTTCAGAAACCAACATGACATCAATTTTTTTATTTTTTAGAAAGTATTCTAATTCATTTTTATGTTGGCGGATGCCGTTTGCGTTCCAAAAACAGATTTTTAAACAGTTCATGGTTTGTTAAGTACAGCTTGCAATAACATCGATTGCATTCTAAGAATTTCCTGCATCATATTACCCATTGTGTTCGTAAAATTATTAACTGTTTGCACTAATGTTTCCATGGTTTTTTCAAGACGACTTAGATTAGAAACTGCAGTTTCGTCATTACTTGACGAAGCGCCTTGCATTGGTACATTGTTTGATTTTAAGACGTTAGCATAAGGGGTTCTGTTACTACTAGGCTGCGGAGCCTGAAGGTTATTACTGTTTACTTGATTTGTTACCTGCATTTGAGGGGATTTGGACGATTTTATGACGTTTGTTGCTTCAGAGGATTCATCCTCCAGAATTGCAAAACGATTTTGAGAATTTATTTTATCAAAAGATGGTACTTTTAAGGCCGAAGCAACTGCTGCAGAGGTAGGGCTGCGTCCCCGTTTAAGCACTGTTATGTACCTGTCCATACCAACTTGTACTGTAGGCTTTTGAGAAGTTTTTACTTGAGTTATTGAGTTGTCCATAGCGGCTGTTTTGGGGTTAACCGTATCATCACTTGTTAAAGTTTTTTTTGCACTGCGGCAGCGCTTGCAGTTAGCAAACTTGTTATTGTATTACGATCGACCGTATTTGTAAACAAAGAGGGTGAGAGGGAACGCGTTCGAGTAATAGGTTTAGGCGTTACGTAATTGCTATCATCGATTCTTTTTTTTGTTTCTACGTTTGTTTCGTCAACACTCACTGTAACATAAGCATTTCTTTCATTATGTTTTATTGTTTTTGCATTATTCGCATTCATAAGAGTTTTTTTTATATATTACTGTTTGTTTAATTGTGCTCTTCTTTTTATTTGTTGTTTAAAAACCCCGAGAATAAAAAAAAAGAATAAAGAAAAACAAGAAATGTTTTTGCTGAAAATTTATGTAGGTATGTATGTGTGTGCATACATATATTTTTGTTATTTGTAATTTTTAATATTTATATTATAAATTTTATGTTCACTAATTTAAAAATTATTTTAAAGCGTCCATTCATTCGCTGATCTTATATTATTTTTTAAAAAAATAATATGATATTATAAATATACAATTATTTATGTTAAAAAAAACGTTAAACTCACGAAAAGCAATCAAACAATAACGGCCTGTTAAAAGATAACGCTAAAGACGCGCGAGCTGTTTCCTCGCCCAGAGCAGTTTTACGAAGGCAAACACAGTCATATGGTGTTTTCTTTTCTAACAAAAAATGTGACACCTTATTTTAAAAAAATGCAATTTGGTTGGTGTCTGTTTCCCAAAAATGTTGCAACATTTTTAAGAAACAGACACCAAATTGCTTTTTTTTTTAAATAAAATGTCACATTTTTTTTTAGAAAAGAAAACACCATATGACTGTGTTTGCCTTCGTAAAACTGCTCTGGGCGAGGAAACAGCTCGCGCGTCTTTAGCGTTATCTTTTAACAGGCCGTTATTGTTTGATTGCTTTTCGTGAGTTTAACGTTTCACCCCGAATTGGCTAGTGGCCAGTGGCGTCGCATAACTGTACCAAGTAATAGTTCTTGCGGTTTAGCATTAGTCTTGGGCTTAATCGTTCGTTTAGGTGACCGGTCATTAACGTTCAATTCGAAACAGTGAACGAGTTCGTTCATTTCGTTCAGTCGGTCATTTCAGGTCACTTGTCTTTTGGGTCGGTTGATCGTTTGGATCAGTCGGTCTTTTGTATCAGTTGCTCTTTTGTGGTTTTCGTTCAGTCATTCACAATTGATTGAATACGGCAATGTGTTAAAAGAGTATAGCAATATTCATTTAAGAAATATGTATACAATAATAGAAAACAATAAACACAAAGCAAATTCGAAGAAACATTTTGCTTTGTGTTTTGCATTGTTTTTTGTGAATGACTGATTCAAACTGATTCAAAAGACCCAAGTGAACCATATTGAACGATGTATTATGAAAATGTGTAAAGCAATGTGACAATGAGTAAAAGAAACAAGTATATTATTCTGGCATAACAAACATATACACAAGAATAGTACTGTTGTTTCTTTTCAATCAGTTGTTCGGTAAGCAAGTGAATGACTGATTCAAACTGATTCAAAAGACCCAAGTGAACCATATTGAACGATGAGACTGAACGGCCGTTCAACGTTCATTTGACTGATTCGTTCAATTGAACCGGGTCGTTCATGACCGACACAACTCTATTTAGCATAAATCATTTGCAATCGTTTATAATCAAGGATTTTTACGTATTTTCTCTGGTGGAGTACCATAAAAAACACAAGTCGTTTTGCTGGTGGAGACCAATATACTCTGGAGCAGATTCATGAAGCTCTTTGTCTTCCTATACGAAGGTCTAGATCAACAGAGGACTTGTGAATGAGGTTCCAAACAAATTGTGTAATGCCCTGGCAATATAACTAAAGATAGTTAGCCATAAACATTTCATTCTTAAGAAAAATAAATGAAAAAATGTGTATGTTTGTGCACTTGGAATACGTTGGCAGGGAAAGTAAAATTGTTTATTTAAACACTTTAGCATCTGAAGAATAACATTTTTTTGACATCATTAAGAGATAAAATATATTAAGCTGAAATACTTGAAAAAACAAACAATTTAAATTCGCAAATACATACATACGTACATACATACATAAATATAATTTTTTCATATAATTTTTATTACTAGAATTGATAACAAACCTTCACTTAAACTCAATCTTGCGGAACTGAAAGATGACACCAATGAATGAATAATAAACTGAAAGAAAAACAACAATAACTCGTACCAAATACATTTCAGCTGAGGCAAGATGCTGCTTAATCTTAAAGTACGTAGCAAGCAGACTGTAAAAGAATGATTAGTTCTAAATACATAAAAAATAGCGGCATGAAATAACCCCCTAAAGTCTGGGGCCTTATATCATATGCAATAAAATCCTCATTTTTGAAAATGAAATAAGCCCCCAATGAAATGAAGTAACGCCCCAAATAGAATTGAAATAATACCCTAATTTTTCATAAGAAATAAGACCACAATTTCTGAAATTAAATTAGATCCCAATATTTATAATACAATTATTTGTACAGTTTTGGTTTAAAAATCGAGCGGTAGATAGCATGCTTGGATCTTCGACCGAGCGCAAGGATTTCCTCTTCTATTTCACCGGCTTCGCTAAGTAAAGATGCCCTGCATAGACGGCCTTCGGCCGGGCGCAAGGGGTTTCTCCTCAATGGTATAACAAACACCGGCTTCGGTAACTAAAGCTTCTTAAATCGGCCTTGTGACCGATCGAAGGCCGGCTAAACAGAGAAGCTTTACTTAGCGAAACCGGTGTTTGTTATACGTTTTCGTTATAAATTTAAAAATGAAATATCCCCCAAAAATATATTGCGGCTTTATTTCATAATGACTAAAAATAATGAAATAACACCCCAAGCAAAATGAAAAAACCCCTGTTCTCTGTGCAAACTTTTGGGGGATTATTTCATTTTTTTTTTTGGGGTTATATTATGGGGGGTTATTTCATGCCGCTAAAAAAAAATGGGTAACAAAACAAACAGTTTTAAAAATTTTTGTTTTATGCTTGAGTTAAATTTCATTAATAAACGTTTTAAAACATAACTTTTTTAATATAAGAAATTTTTCTTTTAACACACGATCGTTTGTGTCTCTACATAAAAAAAGAAAGAAAACATTCCTTAAGTGCACTGGCATTAGGGTAAATTTATTAAAGCCGCTTAAATACAACTACTACTTTTTCTCGATTTGATTTTAATTAATAGTTTTGAAATCATTTTTAGTTTTGAATTCGGTAAACACGGTCGCATTTAATTTAACACAAAAACAATTTGAGCGGTTTAGACTTTTAACTCGTCAAAATCAAATTAAAATTTGTGTTGCATAAAAAATAAAACTTAATTAAACTTGTATAATCATGAGTTGCCCCTACTCCTTGACATTAAATGGGTGTGTAGTGTTTTGAGCAGTTAAAAATATTAATTTTTCTGCAACAAGTTTGATTGTCAGTGTGTGTATTTCTGTTTAATAAACGTTTTGTTTCATCATCTAGATCGGAACATGATGATAACGCGATGCCTCTTAATACAGAGGTGGGTAAAATTTATGGCGAATACTTGATGTTGGATAAACTCTTAAATGCCCAGTGTATGCTCTCGAAAATGGATCAACGTCCTGTACACGATGAGCATTTGTTTATAATCACCCATCAAGGTTTGTATTGAACGAGGCGTTGAGAGCAATATTGACCTAACAATAAAACTTTTAACTTTAAAGTGCACGCGCCCTACTAAAAATTTTTGGCATTAGCATATCGAGCACAAACCGCGAAAAAAACGTAAGCGCCAAAAATTAAATTTTACAGGAGAGAGTTTTTTTACTTAATTTCATATAAATTTTGTATGAAATTTGTCGCTCACGATAAAATCGTTCTGGCTATAAAATGACCATGACATTTTAGGTGCTGATGCAGGTGTTGCCAATTAAGTCGTTTATTAAAAAAAAAACGAAAATTCAAAAAGATGTCGCTTACGTTTATTTCGCGGTGAGGGCTCGATATTTTTATACGGAAAGCTGTATCTTGATTTAACAAAGATGGCACATAAAGTTAATATTTTAATTAACTGCATTTTCGTGTTTTCTGAGTTATATCTTTCGTGGTCTCAATGTCTAATACAAATTAAAAAGTTTTTTACATATTATTTTTTTGTAAAATCCAATTTTAATGATAAGCCTTGAACAGAATAGTAATTAAATTAATATTATATAAATTAAACTTTTAATACTCATTAAAATAGTTTTTGTTTATATGAACTTAATTTGCATGACATTTGGCTCTCTAAATTTTGCTTATAAAGAGAGAATTTTAAATACACTAGAAATTTTTTAACCCAGCAATAGGTGTGTTCATTTACTTTGCTAGCAGAAACTTGCAACGAGAGAGTGAATTTCTCTCATTAATTAAAAAATATAAAATATAGGCATATCGGCACTATTCAGCTGTAAGATACGAGATTATTTCTTCCTGAATTGAATTGGTTTGAAATTTTTTATGTTATTGAAAAACTTTTAATATTAAAATTATGAAATTTTTTTTGTTTTGTAAACAAAAACATGAAACAGGTAGTTGGTTGAGTCATTCTTACCGTAGGAACACAATTGCATCGTATGAACGTAGTATCGAACGACGTAGATACGTTGTCAAATTAAAACGAATGTTATTTAATACAAAGGCACACAATAGCTGGCGTAAACTTAAAAGCGTATCTACGTCGTACGTCGACATATATCTAATTCTATATTATACGACTGTATTGTCATAAAAAAAGAACTAGTGCAAAATATATAATTAAATTATTTTTGTGTTTTGAAATTGAAGATTTGATAACAATATAAAAAGATAGAAAAATTAACAGTAATTTGAAGAAATTTGGAATTTTTTATTATTATTTTCAAAAGAAAACATAATGCGTTTACGACGGCATTGTGGGTAAGTGAAGCGTATTTCGAAAAATTTACGGCGTTACGTCCTACGAGCATACGACGTACCACTGAATTGTGTTCCTAGCATTACAAGTAAAAATTTTACAATCAGAAATGTTTAACAAATTTTTTGACTCTTACGTTGTAGGTTTTTCGAGTACGTGAACACTTACTAGTTACAATTTGCGACCTTAGGACAACAGATTCTATTTGCACCTAATTTTTGTAAATGAACACACCTAATATTATTAAAAAGTAATAAATAAATGTTTTATTCAAAATAATTAACTTTCAAAGAATTGCTAAACAATTTTATGATTATAATTTTTGCAACAGGTGGGAATGGTATATGGACATTTTAATTATGACGGGACGTGGCATTTTTACGACAAAATATACAAAAATGAAATGAAGAAGTCAAATTTGTAAAAAAAAATTTTATAATTGCAAAGTAATTAAGTAGCACTATATTCGGTAAAAAAAAATAAAACAATAAGCCCTAAGAATTTTAAGATATACAAAAAGCAAAAGTGGGTTTCGACTTGCATTTCAAAATTGCATAACTCTGCGACTTGGGCAAAACTTTTCTTATAAAACCTTTTTTAGTAAGCTTTGGACTAGCATATGAGGAGCTCCATAACTAAACGGAACAATTCCACTTTTATAATTTTTTGATAACTGAACAAAAAAAATCAATTTAAGCCAGTACGATGCAGTGATGCCAATAGTAGGGAATTTTCCCTTTTTGTAGGGATTTTTTTCGAAAATTTTCAAGCGTAGTGAAAAAAGGAAAGATTTTTTATTTTAAGGCAAATGTAGGGAATTTTTAAAATATTATTTAATTTCCAATATATTGCATAAAAATACGTAAAAATTCGTATTATTTTCATTTAAAAATTAATATTTTTCATATAAAATAGCATTTAAGCACAAATGTAGTATTTTTTAATAGAACTAACCCTTTACTATGAGTCCTAATAGTCTGTCGATATTAGGGGGCGGCGAATATTCGGGCATTCGCGCTCACATTCATAACGAATAAAATTTCTACATAGAAATTGAACTCAGAGAATTTTTAAAAAATATTTGAGAAAAACTTTTAAGAACAATTGTGATTTTTAGTTGAACTGTTAATTTTAATTTTGATATTGAGTTCATCAAATTTAATTTAATCTTAAGGTTATGGAAATAATTTTAAAAGGAAATTTTTTTATAGTTTTGTTCAGGGGAACTAAAATAAATATTTTCTTTTAAATTCCATAGAGCCTTCCATTTTATTTGGTATCAAGTTTGCTAAAAAAAATAAGTATTTATTTTTGAAAAAATGTTTAGTCCTTTAAAAAGGACAAAATATGAGGAAATAAAAAAAGCACACAATTTGACTTAGAATAAAGGCGTTTCTTCCAAAAAGAACAAATTAAAATTTGTCACACAGTATTATGTTTGAAATTGAATTTATTTTGGTTGTTTTTCTTGTTGTTAATAAATGCTTTAATTATAAATTTTTATAAATGCTTTAAATATAATATTTACAAAATGTTAACAAAACATGTATTTGTTTGCCTGTTGCTAAAAACAATAAATTTTTAACGTAGGGAAAAGTGTAGGGAAATTTTTTTTGGTTGTAGGGAAAAAAGGGATTTTTTTTAAGACACGTAGGGATTTTGTTAAATTTTTTACTGGCATCACTGGAACGATGTATGTTTGTATGTAAAATTGTTGCGTTTTGATCCGATTCAAGGTAAATAAATTCGCTAAAACAATGACCATAAGGATTTTAGTATGTACAATATTATTTAATCAAAAAAGCATTAAACTTAAAAAGTGGAATTGTTGCGTTTTGTTATGGACCTCCTCACGTCCATCAAATTTAAAAACTTTGGTCGTTTGTTTTTTATTAGCCTTTATTGTCTGACGTTACATTTTATGACGTAACGTTACTAAAATTGCCATATACAGGCCTGTTCTGAAAATCCCTTTAACTCAAATCACGTGATTTCAAATCATATGTGCCTACTAAAATCACACGTGCGATATTTTAGCGTCCCGCTTTTGTGTGTTTTGGTGTGATTTTTAATTGCAAAAAGCAAACCGAGAAACACAAAAACGGTATGACTTTCAGAACACCACAAAAGCACACATCTGATTTCAAAAGCACGTGATTTGA
This sequence comes from Pollenia griseotomentosa, assembly GCA_963931875.1. NCBI lineage: Eukaryota > Metazoa > Arthropoda > Insecta > Diptera > Polleniidae > Pollenia > Pollenia griseotomentosa. Next base: position 144,809,474 of record OZ007563.1, on the reverse strand, counting down.
AATCACGTGATATTCATAACAGGCCTGATAATATTTATTTGTTTAAGAAACAAGAAAAAGGATTTTTTATATAATTTTTAATTTTGAATCGACATAAATAATGCATATGTACATTAGTTATTGCAGTTCTAAATTTAATCTTCGTTCTGCATTATAGATAAGTTTTTGTATAATTTGCATTTTAATTCGAAGAAAAGCTACTTTGTGTTTTTAGAATTTATTAATATAAGTCCCGTTTTCACAACTTAAAGCTAGTTTACACTATCACACAAGTCTTACGTATTCAAAAAATCGAATGTAACACTACAGTTTGTAGTCACACTGTCACACATGAACATGCTTATATTAAAATGCAACCCTGTAGCTCGTTTCTGTATTTCTCGCATCGTAAAATTTCTTACATGAAGTGTGAAACAAAAAATTCCATCGTTTCTCGATTTATGAGATAAAAGTGTTTCTGTATTTGAATGCGAAAACAGACACAACAAATTCTGTTTATACTGGAATATTTCCAGTAATTAAGTGTCAAATAAAAGCGAAACGTCAACAAAAGAAATAAATATAATAAAAACAGAGCTGCCAGATTTGACGAGTTATCGTCATCTTGACGATTTTTTGTTCCGATATTAACAAAGTGACGTTTTGATGATTTTTTCTAAAAAAGTGACGAAAGCAAAAACAAAATCAAAAATATTTTATAATTTTGTTGTTACTTTCTATAGAAATTCATCTTGAATTTTTAAATTTCAAACACTTCTATTTTGTGGCGTTGAAAATTGAAAAAAAAAAAATAATATGAATGTCTGTAGAAAGCAACAACAAATTTATAAAATATTTTTGATTTTATTTTTGCTTTTAATGAAATTGTTGGCGTTGCGTTTTACACTATAAGCCCCTTAGTCTTCGAAATAAGATAATTGTAAATATTTTTATATGTTTGTTTATTAGAAAAAAAGATATCTTTAGAAACAAGGCTGCTTAAATTTTTATATTTATCTCTATTGTGAAAATTGTCCTCGAAATTGTTTGTTTCTTCCCTAAAAAATGTATCGGCAAAAGGAAAGTAATGGACCGACTTGGCTTATTTTGAACATTTTAAACTTCTTATATACATATACAAAATATGATTGATATTTGATATTCTTATCTTATACGTACACTTTTGTGCCAAAACCATTATTCCGGCAAGCAAGAAATTTTTTTGTCTCCCAGTAAAAACTTTTTCAAAATGGATAGCTTCTTTCACTCGATATTAAGTAGCTTTCTTCCATAAGAACTTCGAATTAAGATAAAAAAAATGACTTACTTTTTGAGTTTGTTCTTTTTGGCACAACCCTTGTAAAATTCATTAGTTTTTCAGTAGTAATAAAAGTCGAAACAAATTTGTTTAAAATTGATTTTAAATTGCACGATTTTTAAAACAAAAAAGACGATCTTTTTTATTTTTTTCTCAGGAAATTGACGATTTTGACACAAATTTATCTGGCACCACTGATTAAAACCAAAACAAGAAAAGGCTTACAAAAATTTAAACTAACAAAATATAACAATTGTTTTTTGATTATTTTCATCATATAAATTATGAATTTATCATTTATATTCCTTCTATTTTTGTATTTATTTAAAAAAAATAGTATATAAACATATATTAAATTCAAAATATCTACATTTTGTTTTTCTCGCCACCAATTTCAAATGTGACTTATTTTGACAGTTCTTGAAAGAAACTTTTCGCAAAATATTGTTATAGAAACACTTTTTCTCGCATCCTTCCAATAATTGCTGGAAAATTATTTAAATGACAGATAATTCTCGCAAAAAAAAGATACAGAAACACTTGCGTGAGAAAAACCATTTTTTGTTTCATTTCACACTATTTTTGTTGCAATTCACACGTTTCATGCGAAGAGTTTTACGATGTGAGATATACAGAAACGGGCTACTGATCAAATGAAAAGTATTATTAATACGATTTCTGTATGACGTGCTAAATTCCCAATTTTCCATATTTGATAAATACACTGAAATTTATTGTTGAGGGAAAGCTAGCTTCTATGCGCATTTCACTGGTTGCTTAGGCCAGCTCATCAGGAAACCTTTTCCTAAGATTTTAGAAAAGCTAAAAATATTATACGAATAAAACCCTAAAGCGAATAAGAATTTTAATTTTTTTGTTTAAGCTTTGATATTGTTAGTTACGAGTAAGACTTTGAGTGTTTAAAATTCTTATTCGCTTTAGGGTTTTATTCGTATAATATTTTTAGCTTTTCTAAAATCTTAGGAAAAGGTTTCCTGATGAGCTGGCCTAAGCAACCAGTGAAATGCGCATAGAAGCTAGCTTTCCCTCAACAATAAATTTCAGTGTATTTATCAAATATGGAAAATTGGGAATTTAGCACGTCATACAGAAATCGTATTAATGATAAATTTTGTATTCCCGTAAATAACTTTGATAAAAGTATTATTGTTTTGAAAAATTACAAAAAGCGATGAAGTCGTATGTCACATTGCATTCACACTATCTCACTTTCTCAGATTACTTGAGTTTTTGACATGTATTGCTACAAAGTATAATAGTGTAAACTGGCCTTTACCGATAGCTCAACGTAAGGTTTTATCGGCCGCATAAAAAGTGTACCATAATTACAATTTAACTTTAACCATGAAACTTTCTTTAACTTATCTTTTACTTTAGGTTTAAGCTTAGTTGTAATTATGGAACACTTTTTATATGGCCGATAAAATCCTATCCTTAAGCTATCGGCAAGTTGGGGAAACGGGCCTTAGTCTTTTACACCACATACGATCATAACAGACGTGAAACACGTTGCAACTAAAACACAAAAGCTGAACATAAAAAAATGCACAATAAATTAGAAAGAAAAATACCAACAAGGTCAAATATGTACCAAAAAGTACAATTGTACCATGATTTTCATCCCTGGTTTAAACGGACTTGTGAAATCTTCAATCTCCGCAAAAGTTGAGAATACTTTGTTATTTTAAACAAAAATCTTATTAATGTCAATTTTAATTATTATTAATTTGCATTTTTATTACCAACACTGTGCTAGAATTTGACACTTTTTTTAGACAAGCAGAGCACCTGGTTTTAAATTCATCCCGGTATGTTGAATCCAGTGGTGCTAATTGTTTTTTTAAGTTAGCTCTTGTTTTCGAGACTCAAAAACGGTTTAATTTATTGAACTAACTAACAAAACCGGAATTCTGCAATAAAATTTATATTTAGTAAAACTTTTTTCTAATATTACCAATCTTTTCAGAAACATAATTTTTTATCAAAAGTAATTTTTGGGAATACAAAATTTTAATTTAAAAGATTTTGTTATTCGTGCTTAATTCCCAGTTTTTATTCTTGATAAAAACAATTGAAATTTATTGTTGATGGGATATGCTATTCCTATGCGCATTTCACTGGTTGCTTAGACCAGATCGTCAGGAAACTTCATCCAAAAAGAGTTTAGAAAAACTAAGGATATTAAACCAAATAAAACTGTTAAGCGTATAAGAATCATAAGCAACAGCTCTACTTGTAACAATATCAAAGTTTAAACAAAAACATCAACCATAAACAGTGAGTTTATCTCTTCTTACATTCCCCACTGCAATTGATTGGAATTCTTCCAACATTAATTGTAGTTGTAAGTAGGTTAAAAAAAAACAACTTGCAAAAGCATGTTGCCCGGTAGTTTTTTTAGGCCGTGCACTTGCCAGTTGATGTGATGATCTGGCCTAAGCAACTAGTGAAATGCGCATAGAAATAAGCTTATCCCATCAACAATAAATTTCAAGTGTTTTTATCAAGAATAAAAACTGGGAATTAAGCACGAATAACAAAATCTTTAAAATCATAATTTTTTTTTTTTTTTTGCAAAAAAAATTTTTTTTAGCAAAATTTTCATTAAACCGTTATCTGTCTTGACGTTATCTTTGTTTTTTTTCATCTTATTGCAAATCTTATTGAATTTTAAATATTAATTATCTATTACACTGTAATTTTGTATAATAAAACAAATTATTCTACTTGACTTTTGTTAACTTGAACTTGAATTTAAATTCAATATGCGAATAAATAAATGCATGTTTGTCTTGACGTTATCTTAAAATATCATTAAAAGCAAATCAAAATTTTACAGTAATTGTTATTTGTTTGATCATTTGCGTTTATTAAAAGGTTTGTTGTTGCTGTAGCAAACAACGTTTTGCGGTAAGAATGCAATTGCATAATTACTAGAGTATCCACTCGATTAATCGTTGTTCGATTGTTGTTGTTCATAGTAAAAAATACGGTGATTTAAAAAAAAAAAATAACTGAGAATACCCAACGTCTTCAATTTCACTCGATTTGTAGGAATACTAAATTGGTTTTAACAGTTATTCATAACTGGCTGGCACCTCTCACAAATAGTGCCAGGCGCGGATTCAGGGGGGGGGGGGTAAAATAAGGAAATTTCCCACCTAAATTATAAAAATATATTTTGTTTGTTTCGATAATACAAGAATTCCCAATAATAATATTTTTTTTATATGTAAAAAATTTTGGAAATCCCAGCAAGGTTTTTTTTGTTTTTTTTTTTTTTTTATTGAATCTCTAACGAAATTTTCAATAAGTATCCAAATCTTAATCCTAATAGTTGTTTTTTAAATATTTCCAATGAATCATCTAGTTTACTGTATTCAAATGCTTATTATTCTACATTCAATCCCAGCAGGTGCCATGTATATCCAAAGAGTAAACATTTGACTTGAAAATGCGTGCGGATAATTTAGTAATAAGCCTTAGTATATGCAATATTTATGAATATATGTGTTATATGAATTAAAATTCTATTCGATAATTTTTGACGAAAGCACGGATTTGTCGGGGAAAAGCCAGATTTCCTTATCTTTAAGATCTTTCAACACACTTACAACTTTGTTGTAAACGCATTTGAAGAGTTTTTGAAGGATATTGATAACGTTGATGTGTCAAATCATGCGAAGGCACTATCGTCAATAGTTCTTAAAGCTTTGTCAAATTTGGTCTTGACCTAAAAAATTGTGTAGGAGTTGAAACAGATGGGTGTCCTCTGATGTCAGCAGAAAATGGAGCTGTTTGAAAATTCTGGAAACCGCGACAAATGCGAAACAAATGGCTTGCCATAAATCCAACAACACAATTTCTAAAACCAATAAAGTGCCATTAATACAAAAAGTTGTATCATTTGTTAAAGAAACGACAAAATTTTTTAAATATAAAATCACCTCAAGAGAAACGCAGTTTATGCGAGACAAGATGGGTGGACCGTCACGACTCAATTTTACACTTTGCAACAAGTGTACATAGGCTTGCCAGACGTCCTTTTTTCAGCAGAACACGTACTTTTTTTCATCAATGTACTGCTTTCTGCATAACACCTAAAAAAGTACGCTAAAGTACTTTTTTTTAGCCTTTTGTACTTCTTTTTGTACTTTTTTTCCGTGCTTAACGTTTTTAGTCATTTTTTTTTAGTATAGAAAAAAAAGTTCTTTGAAACACCCAGTAAAAATATAAAAATAAAAATAAATAAATTTAAATTTCCTGACGATGCTAACCGATGGTTAGCGAAATATCGAGAAAAAATAAATAATTTAAAAATTTTTTATAAAAAGACCTAGAGCTTAAATTAAAATAATCAGAAATTAAATAAAAAAAGGTCAAACAAAAAGTTATATATATATCTACAAAATATCTACATTGAAGGCTTTGGCTTTGAATTTAGATGGTTTCCTAACATTATATAAGTAGAAAAGCAGAGCAACTGCTGGCGTTTTTCCTATACTTTTTAAAGTATCGGTAGGCTAGCTGGTAGCGAGCTAGTCTATCAGCGCCGAGGTTGCGGGTTCGATTCCCGCCAGAGACTCTGGTTTCTTTCCTGCAGACAAGCATAGAGCTTCGCGGGATTTGCTTAGGAAATTAAAAAAAAAAAAAAAAAAAAAAAACGTTTGGTTACAAGCAAAATTTAAAGCCAAAGCCTTCGATATAATTCCACTCTGAATCAAAACATGGGTATATTTCTGCAGTAAAAAAAACCTGCTTCATCCGTAAAAAACTGTTAAGGTGCGACTAAACTTTGCAAGAGAACACCTAAGTTGGACTGAAGACGACTGGAAACGTGTCATATGGTCAGACGAATCGAAATTCAACAGATTCCAATCTGATGGTGAGCAATATTGCTGGCGCCTGCCCAATGAAACCATAAAAAGACATCACGTAAAGAAAACGGTGAAATATGATGGTGGCAACATCATGGTGTGGGGCTGTTTTACATGGTGGGATGTTGGGCCACTTCAAAAAATTGATGGAATCATGAGGAAAGAGGATTACCTGAATCTTTTACAGAGCCATCTTCTCGATTTTGTTGACAGAAGCGCCTACCCTGAGGAAGAGGTCATATTTCAGCAAGATGGTTACCCTAAACATACGTCCAAAATCGTGAAAAAATGTCTTACTGAACAAAAATTTCAGTTGATCGAGTTGCCGGCACAAAGTACTTTAAATGTTGAAAAAGATTCATAATTGAGTTCATGCAGTTTGTTTTCGTTTTTGTCAATTTGTTGATATATTAATATTTTTAATCAGGCTGAATTTCATCAAATTTAATTTTCATTAAATTATTTTTATGAAGAAATTAATTAAAATTTACTGATAATTTTTCCTTTCTTAACTGACCTGGGAATCGAACCCACGTTTTCACGGACAGGTTGCCCTGACATGTTTCGAGTTAAGTAACCACACTATCTCTTCAGAGGGGTATGCCGTTTAACACTCACCTTCATTGACGACGGCTGACAGTCAGTAGTTAAACATCAATCTTTAAACCAAATGTTATTCGACTTGGTGGATCGAAATTGCTGTGAATTGTTACCTTTTCATTGATTTACATTTTCTTTCTTTCTTCTGTTTTTCGTACTTTTTGTCAAGAATTCTTCTTAAAGTCCATGAGTATATTTTTCTGTTTTTTATGATTTTTTTCTGTCTTTCTATTTTCCGTTGATCTTTTCAGCTCAAATTGAAGGACAAATATAAACAAACAGCTCGTGCCTAAGCTGTTAACATCAATTAGTATGTCGTTATTTTATTGAACTGTTCATAGCTTTTAATCCAATTTTTAATCCAAATTTAATTTGGATTAAAAAGAGATTAATAATATTTAAAGGCTCTTTGAACTAAAGTATGCAAGCAAATACTGCAAACGGTAAAATATGCAAAAATATGCACTAATAAATCGATGCCAAAATTCATAAAAAAAACTCTAAGGCCCGTTTTCACGACTTACCTTTAAAGTTCGATATAGTTAACGCTACCTTTAGCACTAGTGAGGAATAAAGTTAACTTCAACTATTTTTCGTTTTCACAACTTCTGTATAAAATAAACTTAACATTTTTGAAAATGTGGCAATACTAAAGAAAATACCGATTATTTTTGCCAAAATAAAAATACAAACTGGCAACTACGTACTTTTTTTACATTTACAAAATATACGAATAATTGGAGTTGCCATATATAAAAAGTATGTGAATATAATATGGCAATCTCAAATCTAAACCTTACGACAAAAGTTAAAGGTAGAACGTTCCTCTCTTTAGCTTATCCTTCACTTTTAGATTAAAGGAAACTTGTGATAATTAAAAGCTCATTATCTGTTCGATAACTTCCTACATTTAGCTATCGTTAAGTCGTGAAAACGGGCCTAAGACGGATAAATATATTGTTTCTGCCTTCATTAGTCGTACAATGCAATTGCATATTTATGGTTTCTCTGTATATTACCATTTCATCTCAAACCATTGATGCCCAAGGTAGTAGTATTGGTGAGAGTGACGAAATAACACTGGAAGAAATCAATTTGCTATTCATTTTATTTAGTCGTCAACGAGATTGCGACGAAAGCACATGTGTGACGGGTGTTGTCATTTTTTTCTGTTTCTTTGTTTAACAAAAGGGAAATTTAAAATTAATGAATGTACATATTTAAGTAATACTCTTGGTGAATGTATTTATTTTAGTAATACTCTTGATAAATGTATTGATTGGTATATATATATCTATAATACATACATATATAATTTATATAAGCGGACATCTGGATAGTGTGATATATTTCGAAATAAAAAGATTCTTCGAAGTGTTTATAAATTTTCCCTCAATTAATCATTGTTCAATTTGCAATTATATCTTATAAATTTTAAATTGTTTTTCTTTTTCTTCCCCCTGCAAATAATTCATGTCTTTGTGAACATCTTCAAAATGTTGTTTTAAATTATATTTCTTAGTTTTTTTAAATGTCTTATGACAAATAAGACATTGCATGTCATCAAAAGCATTTTGTAACATAAAATAATTTTCGACTGACATCATTAATAAATCGCAATAACTTCAATTTATGTGTTAACTCACAGCAGTCTCAATGACGATTAAAATGTAAAATAAGACACAGAAGTTCTGCAAGTGTAGTTTGTCTCTCCCACTCAACATGCTGATTTCCTATTGGTTGATTGACGATCAAGCAAAAGAGCGTAAGTATACGTGTGAGTTTAATTTGCTGATATCAGCCACTACTGGGCATCTTTGTCTCAAACTAAAGTTCCATACCTGGTTTTATTCCATGTGAACGGCAAATTTTATTAAAGAAGAAGAAAAAATAAATTAAGTCTTAGAGTGAAGTAAAATACATACGGGCATTTCCTGGGGTCACGAACGTACGTTCGTACGCTTTGGTATGCAAAAAATATAGAAAACAAAACTTTTCTTACAATTTTTTTTTGCGATTCGATAGCATTTGGGTAGCTCTATGTTTAGCGCAAAAGATGGGTTTCATCGAGTTTAAGTTTTCATAATAATAGTTGTAAACATGTGGTCACGAACGTACGCAAAATAGAAGTCAACTTTGGATGACAGTAGTGAAATGTAAAAATCTGCGTAATGGAACGGAATATTCAAAAGTGGTTAATTTATTTTGAAAGTGTATTAATGTAGGTCTCCATCCAGCATTTACAAAATAAAATATCTCTCTTGGTTTATGTTTAATTGGCTTATGTACCGGTCGCGAACGTACGGGTCGCGAACGTAAGATTTTTCCATATGTTTTTTATTTTTATCACCATGCATTTTCCCATAAATATCCCTAAATTTCCTTAACAAAAAAACTTAATACTCCTTTTACAACTGATTGTAATGGAGAGATTATGAAGAAAGAGTGTAAACATAACATATTTTTTGCATTTAAAATAAGTATATAAAAATGTCTTTAGAAGTAGAAAATATAAGAATACATATGGGGGATTTCATGTCAAGTGACCCAATTTTGAAATCGATGTCTTCCGATTTGGATGAAATTTGCACCAAGGTTAGTCCTATTGGATAGTAGTTTAGACACAAATTTTCAACAAGATCGGTCTAAAAGTTTCTGAGTTAGTGGGGGTCAAAATTTGACATTTTGGCCATACAGGTGTTCTTTCTTATCCATGTAACTTATTACCTATTGGTGTTAGCAAAATTTGTCCCAAGTAGCTTCGATAGCTATTTGATCCATCTTTTGAAAAAAATTTTTTTTGTTTTTTTTAAAATTTTTTTTTATTTTTTTTTTTTAAATTTAAAACTTTTTTTTATTTTTTTTTTTAGCGGGAATGTTTTTTTTTTTTTTTTTTTTGTTCAAAAGAAAGCTTATGTCTTTTCCTTTAAGGTAGTTTTGGTCCCTTTTTGGGATGCGAGCGGCTTATGTATAAAAAAAAATAATTTCTAACTCTAGACAAGGGTTTTTCAATTTTTAGCATATGCAGTGTTCTTTCTCATCCATTAAACTTATTACCTATTAGTGTTAGCAGAATTTGTCCCAAGTAGCTTCGATAGCTATTTGATCAATATTCTGAAAATTTTTTTTTTTGTTTTTTTAAAACTTTTTTTTTTTAATTTTAAATTTTTTTTTTAAATGTAAAATTTTTTTTTATCCGGAATGTTTTTTTTTTTTTTTTTTTTTTGTTCAAAAGAAAGCTTATGTCTTTTCCTTTAAGGTAGTTTTGGCCGCTTTTTGGGATGCGAGTGGCTTATGTATAAAAAAATAATTTGTAACTCTAGACAAGGGTTTTTCAATTTTTAGCATATGCACTATTTTGAATTTTTTCCTATTTGTGTTTAAGTGTTTCTAAAGCCTTAAAAATAAAACGTTTGCAAAGAAACTAGACAAATTAACCTTTCCGACGGTATGTTACAAACCCAATTACTATTTTATACCTTCGATACTATAATGCCCACAATATGTTAATCCCAGGAATAAAATCACTTTTTTCTGTAGAAATGTTGACAAATTAAATTCTTTTTATTAATTTGTAATAATAATTAAATTAATATATAATTATAATAATAATAATTTCTAATAATAATAATAAAAAGATAAAGATAAATAATTTAATAAAATTTATGTAGGAAAAATTAAAAAAAGAATTATTTGTCAACATTTCTACAGAAAAAAGTGATTTTATTCCTGGGATTAACATATTGTGGGCATTATAGTATCGAAGATATAAAATAGTAATTGGGTTTGTAACATACCGTCGGAAAGGTTAATTTGTCTAGTTTCTTTGCAAACGTTTTATTTTTAAGGCTTTAGAAACACTTAAACACAAATAGGAAAAAATTCAAAATAGTGCATATGCTAAAAATTTAAAAACCCTCGTCTAGAGTTAGAAATAATTTTTTTTATACATAAGCCACTCGCATCCCAAAAAGCGACCAAAACTACCTTAAAGGGTAAGACATAAGCTTTCTTTTGAACAAAAAAAAAAAAAAAAAAAAACATTCCGGATAAAAAAAAATATAAAAAAAAAAATTTTACATTTAAAAAAAAAATTTAAAATTAAAAAAAAAAGTTTTAAAAAAACAAAAAAAAAATTTTTCAGAATATTGATCAAATAGCTATCGAAGCTACTTGGGACAAATTCTGCTAACACTAATAGGTAATAAGTTAAATGGATGAGAAAGAACACTGCATATGCTAAAAATTGAAAAACCCTTGTCTAGAGTTAGAAATTATTTTTTTTTATACATAAGCCGCTCGCATCCCAAAAAGGGACCAAAACTACCTTAAAGGAAAAGACATAAGCTTTCTTTTGAACAAAAAAAAAAAAAAAAAAAACATTCCCGCTAAAAAAAAAAATAAAAAAAAGTTTTAAATTTAAAAAAAAAAAATAAAAAAAATTTAAAAAAAAAACAAAAAAAATTTTTTTCAAAAGATGGATCAAATAGCTATCGAAGCTACTTGGGACAAATTTTGCTAACACCAATAGGTAATAAGTTACATGGATAAGAAAGAACACCTGTATGGCCAAAATGTCAAATTTTGACCCCCACTAACTCAGAAACTTTTAGACCGATCTTGTTGAAAATTTGTGTCTAAACTACTATCCAATAGGACTAACCTTGGTGCAAATTTCATCCAAATCGGAAGACATCGATTTCAAAATTGGGTCACTTGACATGAAATCCCCCATATATAAAATTTTCCAGTTTCCAGTGCAATTTCCTTAAGTAAAACAGCTGAGATATGCTATGAAACCATTCTTTTATAACCACATAGACTTTTTTTATAATAATAAACAATAAAAGACAAAGGTTATCAACATTTTATTTTTTCATCCTGGTAGACCATTCTGGGGAAATGCCCATATTCTAACTAAAATTAAATAATTTGCTTTCTTTAGTGTTATTTTTCACATTTCTTTATTATTTGGCAAAAAAAATTAGTTATCTTCTTAAATAGTTTGCTCAAAGTAAATTGACAATGTACATTGAATTGATATTTTCCATTTTTGACATTAAGCAATACGACAAAGTAACGATACAACAAATTTGTCAATTCACAAGTGTAATAACGAAAATCGTTTATTTTAAACTAAACAGAGCTTGTGAATTGGGCAAATTTAATATCTATTGAAGTAAATGTAATATTTGAATTGATTTTAGGAAAATGTAAAATATTTAAATACATTTAATACTTTTACTTGCATTCATTATATTATGAAATTTACAATTGTTTGTACTCATGTATGCATGAGCGTAGAACACACGGCTCTTAACGAAAATAAATGACTCCTGTGAGGATTGAACTCACGACCCCTGGTTTACAAGACCAGTGCTCTACCACTGAGCTGAAGAGGCTCTCGTCAGTTAAAGAACCATTTTGATGTTCCAGAGTTCTTCTATGCAGTTAAGGATTGAAACACAGCACAATCGGGCTTGAAGGAAGGAAGTTATAAGCTCAAATGTTGAACAGCCTCCCTAAAAATATTTTTGTTACAAACACTTTTAAAAATTTTTAGCGGAATGCAGCAATTTGCATTAATGTTCGAAACTTCTCGGTGAAGGATATCAAAGATTCGCTACAGCCGAATATAGCACTTTAACTTATTTATAAATATATTGCATCTTATTTAAATTATTTAGTTGGGAAAATGTCTTAGAATTCGTATGTACAATTAAAAAGGAAAGTTCGATTATCTTCTTCGTAAGAGTAGAAATTTTAAAAGATAATTTGCTTCCTGTGAAGATTGAATTCACGACCCCTGGTTTACAAGACCAGTGCTCTGCCACTGAGCTAAAGAGGCTTATAAGTTTAAGTAACGTTATTAGTAACAAACAGATTATTTTGCATCGCACTCGGTATCGATCGAAATTACTTATTCTAAACAGATGTGTGGCTTGATTTTAGCAAAATGTTTCTTTATTAAAGAAAATATTACTAAATAAGAACAAAATAAGTTAAAATCAAGAAAGTTTTGGCTTCGACGAGAATTAAGCAACATTTAGTAAATAATTCTTTTCGTGTAATTTCGATTGCCGTGATTTTTCCTCAGTAATCTGGCTGAGAATTTCATTCAGATCGATTGAGTTTCTAATGAAAATTTTCAAAATTAAAATTAGCAGGTTGCATCTTTTAGTTGATATAAAACAAATATCGATGTCACTATAAATTACTATCTTCAAGGTTAATAGGAATCCTATTGAGGAAGAATTTCTGATTTCAACTGAAATTTATTATTTCATAATTATATACCCTAGTTTGATGAAGCAAGAATTAAAATACTCTCCACCGAGAACTAGACACCCTCCCCCGAGACTTAGAATATTCTCATAATTTTAGTGTGTGCCTTCTAGTTTTATGAAGCACAATTTGTTACAGTTTAAGACGTACTATAGTTTTTTTTTCTTCAGGTGGGCTTAATATGGGGCCTACTGTAAATTATAGACCGCTCATCCCAAAGCTTAGTAGTATCCCTAGAGTAAAGGGAACTAACACTTAATTTGTCACGTGACAGTTCTATAGTGATAGGGACCTGTTCGAGTTATTACACTTTATATGAAGGGGACTTGTCACTTTAACATGGCGATGTCCTACGAGCGGGTTAGTTGGCACATTTTTGACGCTTTGTTACAGGTCACAGAAAGAACCTAAATGGACACATTCGATTTCTGCCTGTCGCAGATATTGTCCCAAATGAACCGTGTTATTAGAACGGGTACCCTATATTTAAAGTAATAGAACCAGGAAGAATCAATCAGTCTTTACCCACACAAAATCCAGTTATATGACAAGTTGTTTGTCAATTCCCTTTTGGAGTAACTACTCTTTAAACACATTATTATCAGCAGTTAAGTGATATGTTCTGTTTTAACATATCACAATTCGTGCCTTTTTAATTTAAAACTGTTTTCATTTGTCACGGGATAAGTGCCTTAAAACCAATTGACACAAATTTCCAGCAGGGATGATTTCGTCATATAAAACGAGTTTTTGCTTTCGAAAAAACAGACAGAAAGCGTCTTATAGTAGAGAAGTGGGAATGTGTTAGAACAAGCCGCTACAATTAACGCAATTTGCGTGACCAAAACAAAAATAGCAAAGCACAAACCACGTTAAACAAAAGCATTAGTTTAGGAAGCGTTTTGTTTTGTGCAAAGAAAAATTATAAAATGAGTATTAAAAAAGTTTCACACGAAATGTCATTCTCGTTTATAACAGCTGTATAAAAAATCTAGTATAATGAATTCAATAATTGAACTATAAACGAAAACTCTTCAATAATCAATATGCCAGTAAATTAAATTTTTTGGAATAATTCACCTCGACTTTCTCAATTACCACTAAAAAAATGTATTGTTTTGGAATTCTATGGGTAATTTTTGTGCACTAATTATACAAATAAAATGTTGTACAAATGTAATTTTGTAAAAACCTTTCGGCATTTTTTTATACCCTACAGCAGTATTAAGAGGCTATATATATATATATATATATATTACTTTCTCATTCCGTTTGTAAGTTCCAAACATTCACATTCCGTTTGTAAGTTCCAAACATTGATCCTAACCTTTCTGTCCGTTGTCCGTGTGTATGTTGAAATGGGTTCTCCGAAGACTCCAGAAATGGTGGGGACTAGGTTGTTATATATTTATGTCACATATACTTCGTTAAAGTTGTTAAAGTTAAAGTTATATTTCAGCCAGATCGGTCCAGAAATAAAGGAGATATTTTTGGTTTTACCCTTAAATTCCTTGTTGTTGTTCTTTTTCATTTGTTTGTTTTTTTCTGTGTATCTGGAGAACGGCAAGAGCCAAAGCTTCCAAAAAAGATCCAAGTATCTTGGTTGTCAATACATAACCCCTCTAAAAAGATAGGCGGGATTGGAGAAGTGGGCGTGGTACCTTCTAAACAGAAAACATCAAAAAATTTATAAAAACTTAAATTTAAGAGCTGTCATATAACCTATGGATACGCCTTATTAATTTCAAAAGATCGGAAATGTTTAGTAAAACATATATTCTGAAAAACTTGAAAAAATCGGTTCGGAAGCAAAAGAGTTATGCCCAAAATATAATTTTTCTTAAATACCCATTTTCGGGAACCATAGATCTTACCGAGTTTTATAACAGGTAAATTTCTTCCTAAACACTTCGGTGCTAAAATCTGTTGAATTATTAAAAAAAAAAATCCTAAATAGTACTCTTTTTTATAATTGAATAAAGAATTTTCATACCCTCCCCATCACTTAGTTGTAGAGTTTCTACGCGGGAAAGAATTCCCGAGAATCCCGGGACATTTTTTATAATTCCCGGGAAATTTTTTTCGGGAATTTCAAATTAAATTTTTTGAAATCTTAATTTATTACCATCGTTAAAATAAAAAACGAGCAATAAAAATATATTCTTTACTAAAATTACTAAAAACTACCTACAAATCGAACTATATTTCCTACGCCAATAAATCAACGTAGAAGTAAATGAAGTAGAAAATTAAAATGTACACGATACACCATCATCAACACCAGAGCCATCAACACGTTATAAAAAAATAAATGTAAAGAAAATACAAAAGCCTAAACAAATCTTAAAAAAAGAATTTGACGTCTATGAATTCACGGGTAACAGAACAACAAATTTAAGGTTTTTTGTATGATGCTCTTCTTAATATAAAAACCAACGTCTGTAAAGAACGAGAGCACGTTTTCGGTAGCAGGCAATTACATATCAACAAGGATTAGGAATAGAATTTCCGATGCTTTAAAATGCTCAAAAATTTGTTCTTAAAAGAAAATTAATTTTACCAAGTTGCTATTAATAATAACTACTTAATATTAATAAGTTTTAATAATTCGTGATCTCTAAAAAAAAAAAAAAAAAAAAAATATATACATACATATGTATATAATATGCATGTAAAGGGTGTTTTTTTAAGCTAGAAAGAACTTTAAATTGTAAAAAGTAACACAAAAAAATTAAATTTTGATGAAATATTTTTTTTTATCGTTTCAGTATACTCTGACAAATCATCATGAATAGACTCACGCTTGAACAACGCTACGAAATTATCTAAATTTACTTTGAAAAATTTAAAAATTTAATCCAAATTTAAATCGCAAAATTGTGTTCAGCGATGAGGCGCATTTTTGGCTTAACGGGTTTGTTAATAAGCAAAATTGCCGCATATGGAGCGAGACCAATCCACAAGAGACCCTGCAGACTCCATTACATCCAGAAAAATGCACCGTTTGGTGCGGTTTTCACGCTGGTGGCATCATCGGACCTTATTTCTTCAAAAATGAGGCCGGAGCTCGCGTTACGGTCAATGGAGATCGTTACCGCACCATGATCAATGATTTTTTGTTTGAAAATATGGATGACATTGATCCGGAGGAGATGTGGTTTCAACAGGATGGCGCTACGTGCCATACGGCGAACGCAACCATCGACTTATTGAAATCAAAATTTGGCGATAAGTTGATTTCGAGAAATGGACCTGTCAATTGGCCTCCAAGGTCGTGCGATTTGACACCTCTCGATTATTTCCTGTGGGGCTACGTGAAGTCACTGGTTTATGCTGATAAACCAGCAACAATTGAGGCCTTGGAGGCCAGCATTGTTCGTGTTATTCGTGACATACGGCCAGCAGTGCTCGAAAAAGTGGCCCAAAATTTAACGTCCAGAATGCGCTTCGTCAAGAACAGCCGCGGTGCCCATATGCCCGAAATCATTTTCAAATGTTAATGTCACGTATTGATCTTTCGAATAAAAAAAAAATTTTGATTACAATTTAATTTTTTGTGTTATTTTTTACAATTTCAAGTTCTTTCGGGCTTAAAAAAACACCCTTTACATATGAATGCAACAATTTATTTGATTTTGTTTTGGTTTTCTGTGGAATAAATAAAGCTGATTTTTTAAGACTGTTGTATATGTGTATGTATATTCTTTTAAAAAAGTAAAAACCTATGCCTTGAACTCATTTAATGAAATCATTGTTTTATTCAAAGAATCCCAGGATTCCCGGGAATAAGATTTTTTTGTTTCGTTTCCCGGGAACAGAAAAGGTCCGGGAAATTAGAAACCCTACTTAGTTGTGAAGAGGGTATACTTAGTTTGTCATTCCGTGTGAAACTTTTTTGTTATTCATCTCAGACCCTATAAAGTACATATATTCCGACTCCTTGAGTAATTCTTAGTCGATTTAGCCATGTCCGTCTGTTGAAACCACGCTCACTTTCGAAAAACTCAAAAGACATGAACAAACTTGGTGTCAAAGTGCTTATAGTTGTCCTAAGCAGTTTGGGATTGAAATCCAGCAAAATTGGTTCAGTAGTATCAGAGCTATGAATCAAAATTTGGAACCACCACCCTAAAAAATTGATAAATTTGTTACAAAAACTAACATAAATGGTGGAACCATGCACGGAATGATATCCGATTTTGGAAAAGTTTTATTCGACTGGAAATCACACTCTTAAATTTTGTGAAGATCGGTCCATAATTTACCGTAGGCCCCATATAAACCCAACTCCCGGAAAACAGTTCAGTATGCCTAAAATCGAAATAAATAATGCTATCAGAATAAAATTGAATACTTCACAGTTTTATAGGACAAGAAATAACACACTAATAAATTTCGTGATGATCGGCCCATAATTTGCTATAGGCCCTATATAAAGCCCACTCTGGTAAATTAATTAAATACGCCTAAAACCGTAGCAGATATATTTATTGTGGTAAAATTTCTTCCAACTTAGTTTTATATGGCCAGAAAACATGTTATGCAATTGTGTGAAATACGGTCCATAATTTACCTTAGATCCAATATTTAGCAGCCTTCTGAAATTCACTGTAAACGCTAAAACTATATTCACAGCTGTATTGAAATTTATGTTTTTTTAATACCAGAATCACTCTGCAGAATTTTGGGATGATTGGTTCATAACTTACAATAGCTCCAATATAAATCCCCCTCCTGAAAATCATTTAAGTTCGGCTTAAACTGTTACGAATCATGATATTTTACTCAAGATTGCCGGTCTATAATTTAATATAGGCTGTGTTGGGTACCAGCACACTGCATGGTTGATGGGAATGAGGTGGCGGACGAACTCGCGAGAGGGGGTTCGAGTCTCGACTTAGTGGTAAGGGACGAGGGGGTTAAGCCCCCCTATGTTACTACTATGGGGTGATACGGGAGAAATTCCGTGATGACGTTGACCGATCCTGGGGGGACAGAATGGATTGCAGGGTGTCTAGGGCACTATGGCCCAGATTGGACACGGTCTTAGAACACTTATAGGGTTCTTGACGGGTCACTGTCCTGTTAGGGCTTTTACGAGCAAATGGGATAACACCATACCGGACTTCTGCAGGTTGTGCGAGGATGCAGAGGAGTTAGAGACGATCGAGCACGTACTGTGCCATTGTCCTAGGATGCAGGGTCTCAGGCAGAAGTGGCTAGGAGATAGGTTTCACGACGAACTGGGGTGCATAGCTGGATGTAATCCGGCCGATCTACTGGGGTTTGTCAGGGAAATAACGTGGCTGTTTCTGTTGAGGGGACTGTAAGGAGGGTATTGGTCCTACTTTCTAATTTTTTCCATCTATTGCATACTTCCTTTTCTCTTCTTTTCACTTCTTCTTATTCTATCTTATATTTCTTTGAAGGGATTCACAATGGACTGTATTGGTCTCCGAGTGGAGGTGTGCCCATGGGCGCACAACCCTTCTTAACCTAACCTAACCTAACCTAATATAGGTCTAAACCGCAACCAGTTTTAATGCTGATGTCTGTTTTTATAAAGATAAATTAATAATAAATGGATATCATATGGATATCACCCCTGAAATATTCGAACTGTCGGTGGAAGGTATCAAAGATTCGGCACAGCCGAATATAGCACTCTAACTTGTTGTTTTTTTTTTTCTTATATTCTCTCAACCCAAATCGGTTCAGTTTTATATAAAAAAAATACAAAAAAATTTTAAAGCGATAAAAAACAAACAAAAAGCCAGCAAAATAATTTCACAAAAAAAAAACATATACACAACCGTTCGTGCTGCGGTTTGTTCATTTCTTTATCAATGTAAAACAAGTAAGAAAGTATGATCGGAGAAGCCCGATATGATACCGTCCACATTTACGGGAGTGCACCCTATTCAGGACCCATGGAGATGCTTTTTTGTCCATATACATAAATATGGATCTAAATATGTTTTAAATTTCATTAAAATCGGTTTGATAGTTTCTGAGAGGAAGAAATTGCTCCATATCTCCCCTCTTGGTCCTACGATTCGGACCATTCTCAATAGGTCCTTGTGCCAATAAGAACCTATGTGCCAAATTTTATCAAATTATCTCCAAAATTGCGACCTGTACTTTGCCAGTCAGCCGGACGGACATCGTTAGATCGACTCAGAAAGTGATTCTGAGTCGATCGGTATACTTTAAGGTGGGTACTCCAGGGCCGATATGCTCAAATGCATAATACCCTCTCCACTATTGTGGTGTGGGTATAAAAAGAAACATTATAGAACATTAAAATATAATGTTTGTTTACAGTACCACTACAATTGTTCTAGTTTTTAACGAAGAACAGAACACTTTATAATGTTCGGCTCTTTCTTGAAAATAGTTACTAACGGTATTAACGGTTGTATTCGTCTACACAATCATTAAAAAAAAATAGATATCGTTCTTGGGCGTGTGAGCTAGAGTGGTCAATTATTCGCATTTCAACTTTGCTCAAATAATTGTTTTTGTTCGTTCGATCAAACGATTAAATCTATAAAATTATTCGATTAAGTTCCACATTTTTTGATGTCGTTGGATTACCTTCCACTACATCGTTTTCAATGGTAATATTGTGAAACTAACGCAAATGGCAAAAATATATATAATTAAAAAAAAAGGATAATACAATAACAACATTTTTTACTTTCATGATATGATTTATATATGAAAATCAATTCTTTATTTTTTAGCTTTTTGTTTACTTCTAAGTTTTCCACCCAAATTTTAAAAACCCACTTTCTTGAATTTTTTTTAACGTTTGATTAAAAAAAAAAATTGATACAATTTTTGTCAAAGATTTGTCAATAAGAACATAAAATACATTTTTGAAATACTATGAGTACTCAACAGGGGCCTGATTCTGGCAGTCGTGATCGAGTACTTTTTCGATTCGAAAGCAATTTAATATCTAATTATTTCAGTCAATACTGTAAAGCATTAATTTGAGTTTCACAATTCTGAAAAAATAATTTCGATTCGTTCAGTATCGACTAAAAGAATTAGAAATAAAATTGCTTTCGAATCGAGACTGCCAGAACTAGGCCGCAGGATTTTTGCTTAATAAACATTGAGATTAATTACAGTCAGGGCTATGGCTGCAATATTTTTTAACTTTCCTACATTTTGTATATAATCACTAAAATCGTATGAGAATAAATCAAATTCTAAGCTTTTATTTAATTTATTATTTAATAAAAAAATTATTCGATTAATCGACATTAATTAATCGATTTATTCGTGTTTCGAAAATCGCCATTTTAAAATTATTCGAACAAGAGTTTGGTTTTGTTTGATCGATTAATCGAATTATTCTTAATCGGTTGACAACAGCTCTACTGTAAGCCGAACGCTAAATAATGTACTGTTTTTTTCGAACACTGATGTAAATTATCAACCTTATGACATTCACAAGAAATTACATGTGGGTAGAAAAGTGACATTCCACACGACAAATACACATAATGTGAACATGGCTTAAGCTTGTTAAAATATATCTGTCATTTTGACAAAACATCTTTAGTCGAGATAAGATAGCAAAAAAGTTTTTTGTTTTTTTACAGGGGAAGAAAAAAAAAACTTAATAAAATCCGTAAAATTTTAGATAAAAAAATTTGTAATGCAATTTTTAATAAAAATATCCAACAATTGTTGTACTACATCCCCTTAAAAGTTTAAATCAAAATACGTGTGGCATTAGCTACCAGAATAAACAAAAAAAGCTATTTTTTAAAAAAATCAAGTCAGGCCTTTTTTTTTATATTATTTTTTATATATGCATTACAATACATTTTAGTAACTTGTTTTCACAAAAAATTCCCATACAAACATCGCTTCAAACTAGAGTCAATTGCTAAAAAAAGAATCATTTAATCAAATTTAAATTTGTTAAATTCATAAAAAATATTTAAGGAACTTTAAAGGTTCATTTAACAGTGTTCATATAATAAATATTTACCACTTTCTTTATTTGTACGTTTATCAATTAATCTGTGTTTGTTGGATTGTAACTTAAAGACGCCTAACCCGACAATAAACGACCTTCTATATGAAGTAGAGACATATTAAAGTTATTTTCTTTCACTTTACTAGCTAGAGCTTTAAGGCTTTTAGGGAGTTAATTAATTATCGACTTGAGTTATCGGGTTGAAAATTGCCTTAGTAGGAGCAGGAAAAAAGAGAATACTAATTATAGTTCATTTAAACAACTTTAAAAGCTATAACATTTCAACTTTTCAAGCGTAAATAAGAGGTATAGAGGCATAAAACTTTTTTACAAATAAAACATAACAAATTCAATGGATTGACAAACATTTTTGGCTTTATTACATCACAAATTTCATGGCATTTAATTTTTAAAAATAAGTTTTGCCATATGGCCTCCAATGTTGCACTACTTTTTCGAGCTTTCCCGGTCTTATTTTATCAATAGTGCGTAAAATGTTGACTTCTAAATGATCACTCGTTGCTGTGTTACCAGTATAGAACAGAGAATTGATGTACCTAGACAAAAAGTAGTCCAAAGGTGTCATATCGTGAGAACGAGGTGGCCCATTCACAGGTCCATTTCTTGATATAATTCGGTCACCACACGTTTGGCTCAGCGAAATGGTGGTTTTACGCGCTATACAGCACGTTGCGCCGTCTTGTTGGAACCATTTCTCCTTTAAATAATTTGCAATGGCATGAGGAATAAAAAAAAATCGGATATCATTTGCATGTAGCGTTCGCTATTCACGGCAATATTGGCGTCGGTGTTGGGTTTAAAGACAAATAGGCCAGGGACACCCTCGACATGTAAACCGCACCAAACAGTATTTTTTCGGGATGTAACAGAGTCTTATAAGGCTTGCGCTCTCTCCAAAAACGACAACTCTGCTTCTGCAATTTAGGGTCCGCTGGCATTATTTCTTGCACCAGTTGGATCTTATGTGAATGTAGGCTAAGATCTTTTCTCAAAATTTTCCAAGAAGTAGTAGACTGGCAGAGACCGAGTCTGCCGCGGTAAAGGCTTCTTCTGTACGCACAGTTTGGGCTCGGATTAGATGAATATTAGTGTGACCGCAAGTTATATGGACAATTTTTTTTTTTTCGTTTTTTCACTTGGGAAACCCCTTAGATTGATTCCAAATTAGAAAAAAACAATATATATAAAGTTTTAGATCGTTTGCATAGTTATTAGGCGTGCCTTGAGCCCACAAAGTTTGCTAAAAATGCTATTTTTCTCACTATGGGTGGCTTTAAGTGTTCATAACTTCAGTAATATTTATTTTAGAGAAAAACCTTATTCACAAATATTCTAGGGCTATATCTTATGAACAATGTTGCTCTGTATTAGTTTTCTTTAACATTAATATTTAATCCAGAAAAAACCAAATTAAAAAATAACACCGAAATTTTCACATATCTTCGCATTCTTTGCCTGGTGATTACACTACGTGACAAATTTTCAACAAAGTCGTGACCAAATGAATCTGGCAACTAATCTTTATGTAAAACTTTCCCCTGAATCCGAATATGAAGACAGAATTGTCAAAAGTGAAACAGTTTTTGAGATATTCCAAAATAACCGTTATTTGTGTTTTTAAAAAAGATGATGTGACTGAAATGCAAATATCTTTAAAAATTTTGAACGGACTATGTATTTCTTTCTTTTTATTGAGAGGTTATAAAATTACTAAAATAAGAATGGGTTGCTAGAGAAGTTTGGTCAAGAAATGACAGAGTTATAGGGGACAAAATTCGAGCTTCATTGAAAATTTTATGATTCTGTTCAATTTTGCTCCTTTCAAGTTTTTCTTTTTAATCTAATGATTTAAAAATCCTAATGTTTTATTGCATGCGACATTAGATTATTTTAGACATATGTAGATTGGTACAAAAATGACAAAGCTACAGAAGATTTAGTAAATTTACCCACATAGAAATTCAATAGCTTTAAGCTATTTTTAATATTTATTTTACTAACAATTTAGTTTTGTATATGCATTTGTTGTGTTTTTCTTTGGTTTGATACAAATCGTAAAGTGGGTTAATTTAATTAATCTTCTGTAACCTTGTAATTTTTTTACCGATCTGGATCCTATTGGACACCAATGTTCGAATTGAATAGGCTAATGTCGTAAGTGATAAAACTTAAAAAAATTTTATTTTTTGGTTTAAAAAACAATAACTTGAAAAGAGCAAAATTGAACAAAATCATAAAATTTTAATGAAGTTTGAAGTTTTGTCCACTAGTTAGTAGTTTGTTAGTTATTTGTTCTTTATTTTGAATTCATTTTAAGTAATCAAAATTGAACATACGACTATGACATGACGTCGTCTGTCGGAAAAGGTTGTTATATATATTACAAATATTGTTTTATATTACATAAAAATTAATAATTAAATTCAGTTATTAATATCTTCCTGTAGCCTATCGCACTTATAATATAGCGGGATAAATATTTAAAATTGCCCTTACCATTAGGAATCAACTCATTTTCTGTTACGATAGTTTTTTTTTAAGTTTTGGAATCTTATTTGTCCTAATATAGGGCATTTGGCTATAAAATGCAGAATGTTTTCGGTTTCGTTTAGATTACATAAGGAGCATATACGGGGTCTGTTTTGCTGAAACCTTGTACTATTCAACTCAATTAATCACATCTAGCTTTGAATATATAACCTAATTCTGTCATATTTGTGATTTCCAAATAGGATTGCGGCTCTATGTACTTTTGTCCACTATAACTCTACCATTTAATGACTCATCTTCACATTTATTTAAGAAATTTTATAACCTCTCAATAAAAAGAAAGAAATACATAGTCCGTTTAAAATTTTTGAAGATATTGCATTTCAGTCACATCATCTTTTTTAAAAAACCTCTCAATAAAAAGAAAGAAATGCATAGTCCGTTTAAAATTTTTGAAGATATTGCATTTCAGTCACATCATCTTTTTTAAAAACACAAATAACGGTTATTTTGGAATATCTCAAAAACTGTTGACAATTCTGTCTTCATATTCGGATTCAGGGGAAAGTTTTACATAAAGATTAGTTGCCAGATTCATTTGGTCACGACTTTGTTGAAAATTTGTCACGTAGTGTAATCACCAGGCAAAGAATGCGAAGATATGTGAAAATTTCGGTGTTATTTTTTAATTTGGTTTTTTCTGGATTAAATATTAATGTTAAAGAAAACTAATACAGAGCAACATTGTTCATAAGATATAGCCCTAGAATATTTGTGAATAAGGTTTTTCTCTAAAATAAATATTACTGAAGTTATGAACACTTAAAGCCACCCATAGTGAGAAAAATAGCATTTTTAGCAAACTTTGTGGGCTCAAGGCACGCCTAATAACTATGCAAACGATCTAAAATTTTATATATATATTGTTTTTTCTAATTTGGAATCAATCTAAGGGGTTTCCCAAGTGAAAAAACGAAAAAAAAAAAATAACGGTCGCCCTAATGAATATTATCCAAAACAGTAAATTTGGTCGTAAATTGATCAATGGTATTGCGTATAAGCTGTTCAGATGGACGTCTATGGATATCGCAAGCTTGACGAGGGTTTCTATAATTTGGCGCGCAGAGCGCGAATTCTGGAAATAATTTTCCACGATTTGTTAACATGCATTCGTATGACAGCTTGATTTACAGTTTTCCCTATCTGAATTTCTATTTGTTATACTCACACCACAATAGTAGAGAGGGTATTATGCATTTGTGCTGATGTTCGTAACACCTTAAAATATTGTATTGATCGACTCAGAATCACTTTCTGCGTCGAATTAACGATGCCCGTCCAGGTGGCCGGCTGGCCATTTAACTTTGTGCGCAAATTACAGGTCGCAGTTTTGGAGATTATTTGATGAAATATGGTACAAAGGCTCTAATTGGCACAAGGACCAAGCCTATGGGGCGAATCGGTCCATAATTTCACATAGCCCCCATACAAGCTTCTTTCCAGAATAGGGTCCTTGTGCCCACAAACCATCTAATTATGTTGGTATTAAAATAACATTTGGCCTAAACTTATATTTAAAATCACCTAACCAAATTTTATTGGAATCGGTCCATATTTGACCATGGCTCCCATATAAATACTACTCCCGAAAATAGCTTTTAATGCCATAACTTCCTTATAAATGCTAGTATTTACACACAAATTGGCGAGAATGACTTTTACGATAGCTACAACGTCATGACAATATCTTGCGCTGGTGGATCCAAAATTAACCATTGGCCCCCCCCATAAATCCCCTTCCTTAAATCTGTTAAAGGCAAGCAAATTTCATAAAGATGAAGATGTCTAGGTAATATACGGCACAAAGAACTTTCAAAGTAATCTAACCTCCTAACATAATTTTGTTCTGACGGGTCCATGATTGCCCATGGGTACCAATTAGTGCAACAATTTGTTCTTATGTACTGTGGTGTAGGGTATCATATGGTTGGGTTCCACATACATTAACTCAAGCTCGAGAATTCATATGTTGCAGTTTGGGTAAATGTATTTTGATCCTGTTCTTCAATAGAGGGTCAACTGAATTTATGAATATGTGTTATTAACAAAATATTAACAAGGTAAATTTCTCTTGTATTTATTTAAAAGCTTATGAACTCTGGTTTAAACAAATTATTTTCGAATTGGACTCCATACGTGAAATGTTAAATGATGAGGTTATTGAGGAGACAAAAACTTTGGAAATTCTCAAACGTCTTAATCGTATTGTGCTCATTTTAAAGGTAACATTTAAATTACATTAACACACATACATATTTATTTCTCTCACATATTTTAAACATAAAATCTTTTATTTCAAAGTTGCTTGTCGACCAAGTGCCCATATTGGAAACTATGACACCTCTTGATTTCATGGAATTCCGCAATTATCTGGCACCTGCATCTGGCTTTCAAAGTTTGCAATTTCGATTGATTGAGAACAAATTGGGCGTTAAGACCGAACATCGTGTTAAGTACAATCAAAAGTATTCGGAAGCTTTCGGTTGTGACAACTCGGCCATAAATGCCATAATACAATCGGAAATGGAACCTTCGCTTTTGGAATTAATTCAAAAGTGGTTGGAACGTACGCCTGGCTTGGAGGGAAATGGCTTCAATTTTTGGCAAAAATTTCAAGTCAGTGTTGATAAATTTCTAGCAGAACAAGTTAAAAGTGCCATGGTAAATAAGCTTTCTAAAAGAGATAAAGAAACTTAAAAGAGATTAAAAATTAATACATTTTTATTTTTATTTATTCTAGATGGAAAAAGTTGAAACTGCTAAAAATTATCGTTTAATGGATATAGAAAAACGCCGAGAGGTTTACCGTAGTATTTTCGATCCTGCCGTTCATGAAGCTCTCGTGTCGCGGGGTGATCGTCGATTTAGTCACAAAGCCTTGCAAGGCGCCATTATGATTACATTCTACCGAGATGAACCACGTTTCAGTCAACCCCATCAATTGCTAACACTTTTGATGGACATCGATTCCTTAATAACAAAATGGCGTTGTAAGTCAATATTCTGTTCTTTTTAATTCTATTCGTGAATAAGATTACAGAAAAATTTTTTTTTTCTTTTTATAGATAACCATGTAATAATGGTCCAACGCATGATTGGTTCCCAACAACTGGGTACTGGCGGCTCTTCTGGCTATCAATATCTACGTTCAACTTTAAGGTTAGAAAAAATAGGAAATAAAATTCAAGCCTTGTTACTATCGCACTTGATCACGTAATATTCATATTTTCCCGCTGTAAAAATATCGTTTTATTTTGTCTACTTTTTGGTACTGAAACGGTTGGTTTGAATTTTTTTTTTTTAATATGCTTTTAATATTAAACTAAAAATTGTTTTCAAAGTTTTTCTTGGGATTAAAATTTTTTTTTTTTTTTGCTTGTTTTGCTTCTACTGAAATTTTAAAACTTTAAGTTAATACCCTCTTTATGATCAAGTGCGATATAAATTTATTAATGAAAAACTATAATCATATTTTTAATTTTAGTGATCGCTACAAAGTTTTTTTGGACTTATTTAATTTATCGACATTCTTGATACCACGTGAAGCCATTCCTCCCTTGAATGAAACAATGAGAAAAGAGTTGATTAATTAAAACGAAATTGATTCATGATGTTCACATTGCATTAAGTGTTTATTTTGAAAAATTGAATAAATCCAACTTTATGTTAAAAAAAAACTTGAAATTTTTAATTGGATGCCTCCTGTGAGGATTGAACTCACGACCCCTGGTTTACAAGACCAGTGCTCTGCCACTGAGCTAAAGAGGCTTATGAATTGGTAATTTGTTTACATTTTTAAGCGTTGTCGCTTTTTAAATTTTTTTAAAATAGATTTTTATCGGTTGACAAGAATTTATCAATTTTATCAATAAATTTCAATTTCAAGATAAACTGAAAACATCTTTTTTTCCTTTTGACATCGAGAATAAAAATAGCATAAATTCAAAACAGAATAATGAAATTTTTTTCTTAAATTCTTTTGCTGCAGCATATCTAGAGGTAAATATCGTTAGGTTAAATGCAGAACCAAGTAACTTGAATTTTTAACATTTTACAGTAGGAACAAAATAAGTTATATGTATATTGAAAAATAAATGCAACTTTGGCAATCTGATGTCGCAGATGTACTAAATATAGAACGACTAATTCATTTCTGGAATACAAATAATAATAAACTCATATTTCCTTTAACAAAAACACGCAACTAAAATGAAATTATTTAAGTTCTAACTCAAGAGAATTGGTTTTACATTCCGCTTGTATTTCGGTTTTTGTTAAATACAAGCGGAAAACAAATAAATAATTTTCTTTATATTTTTTAAATTTCATTAAAATCTGTTATATAGTTTCGTATAGGCCTAAATTACTCTCTACCTCCACTCGGGGTCCTAGTTTTAAAGAAAAAAATATTTATATATAAAATCATCTTCATAAAATAATTCTAATAACACCGGTTTCGAGCACATCGGTTTAATGGTTTCAGAGCTCTTTGCGCCAAAATATCGTATTCGACATTTTCTCAAAATTTTTTTTATTGCTAAAATTAAAATTTATATTTTGCAATTGTCAGAACATAAAAATAGTTAATAACTTTTTAAATATAGGGAGTACGATTTTATCGTAAGTCAATGCTTACATTTTACAATTAATTTATTTTATCGTATGCGAAATTGTAATGTGAAAAGGCTGTTGCACTTTTACATTTTTGTTTTGTTTTTTTTATATTCTTGTTCTGACTGGATTTAGAAAATAAAGGTTAATTATTTAAGGTTTCCTTTCTAACTTTTTATAAAGATAAGGAAATTCAACTATGAAAAAACTTTAAAACAACTAATATTCATAAAGTGAAATCCATATATTGAATGTGGATTTAAGGATATAAACCATCCTCTAACTTCTACGGCAATCGTAAAGTTGGTAGATTGTACTGACTCTGAATATGAAGATTTTAACTCTAACGATGATTTAGAAGAAAATTGCGTTGTGATAAAAAGACAGTAAAAGTAAACCAATATCTATTTCTTCAAAAAAAGTTAAGCCAAATCCTTGTCTAGGAAAAACTGTGGAAACAAAATTGTTCAGATAAACTTAAAGAAACTGATAGAATCGAAATAAATGAATTCTACTGGGATAACCATGTGAATTGGCTGATCTTATGTGTTAGGAAAAAATAAATGGGACGGAAGGACGTGCGGTAATAGAAAAGCGTCTTTTGGGTACATTATTATAAACAGGTACTCAACACGCCTTACGGTAAAAGCATGAACTTTTTTATGAGAGGGGAACCAGAAAAGGGCACTGTTTTTTTATGGGGTGAGTGCGATGAAATGTGTTCTGTGCTTTTTAAATATTTGACCATCGTGGAAAGTAGAAAGCAACAAAGTAAATTAAGTTTATTTTGTGACAGCTGCTCGGACCAAAACCGCAGTAGAGACCCATTTTCGGAAATCATAGATCTTCCCGAGTCCAAGTTTTTAACAAAGATGAATGGCAAATTTCTTTATAAATACGACGGTATATAAATCTGTTATATCGGTAAAAAAAATGGCAGAGTAATGACCAAAATACTGAATTGCTTAAAATTACTATTTTTTATAATAAGGTTTGTTAAAATATATGTTCATATACATATGTAAGTTGTATATGTGCATTAAACCAACTTGAAAAAAAGTTGTTGATGTACCCCTCCTCAAAACTAACTATGACATGTTTTATGAAGATTCCCAAAATATTTTGGCTTAAGCGATAACACTGGTTCGGAAATTTTTAACTTTTTGCTATAACCTCAAAAATTAGATGTTTTCTTAGATTTTCTGAGGGCTGCTGAACACGAATATGGCATTCATTTATTTTTCTCTCGCTTCAAGAAGCGAGATATACACGAAAAACCAGTTTTTTGCAGTTCATAAGGCTGTTTCCATATATCTTGAGAACTTATTTTTTTAATTTCGCAAATTTTACACGGTTACAAAGAAATCTTTTTTCCCTTTAAGCCGATATCTATACTGTATTTATCGAACAAAACATTTGATTTTTTCTACGTTTTTTCAAAAACCAACATTTTCAGTCTTTCCGTTAAAGGCCTTATGACACTACATTTTCAATGCATTGTTCAAGTTTTGGTGAACAGTGCATATACAATGTAATAAAAAAATTTATAACAAAATGGTTATCATCGGGGAAAAAATAAGAAAGTTGCAATATAATTAGCAAAAACATAAAAATTTAAATTTTCAATAAAAAATTTTTTTCTTGGTTTTGTTGGTTGGATTAGGATTAAGTGTTAGGAGAAAATTTAATTTGTTTACATAGTTTTATTTTTGGTCAAAAATGTTATATTTTTCCTCTTCGATTTATCATTGTCGTTTCACGAATTTGCGTCTCGCAGTATTTACCCGTCATGGCCTGATCCAATGGCGCTGATAATCATTTTCCATTACTGCAAGACCTCGGTGAAATCTTTCACCTTGTATGTCACAATAAAACAAGTCTAAAAAGTATTAAAGAAAACGCATTTTCATTGGCATGTGTGCTTCTGTGATTACAGGAAACCCATTTAGACTTCAAATAATACGGATTTTTTATTTATTTGATATGCACCTATGGCATAAAAGTCTTCCATCATATTTGGAATTAGGTGACTATGGTTATGGCTTTCCTAAAAGCCCCTTACTACTCTCTGAAAAGAATTCCATATATCTTGGAACGATTGCGATAGTAAAAAACGCGCGTCTCGGTGTCCGAAAATCCTGTTTCTTTTAAACACGAAGCAGGTAATTTCGAGTTCTATTGTGACAAGTTTAAGTCACGGTGTAAATCATTAAGTTCTCTTGACTTATAGTTTAATATTCGTATCACCTATAGAATTAAAACTCAGATCTAAATCTTCTTCTTTGTCTTATGTTACTTTTAATGCTGGACGTTTTCGCTTTAGGAATGAAGATCAATTGATTTAAATACGGATAAATAACATACATAGCCATTTCTGCTCTGCACTTTGGTCATGCATATATAGCAATCAGTCATATAATAAATTGGATCCCTCCATTTAACTGGCTCACCGAATGACAAATACCCTTCCATGCCCTTACCAAATTTAGTAAATTTTACAAAACACGAAGAAAAAAATACGTTTCGAGTCTAAGACTTCAAAAAGAGTTATCACGTGAATATTTACATATTTTAATATACAATGTAATTTAAAGATATCAAAAGTTATTAAAACATAAAAAGCGGGACAGTGGCTGACTTCATTTACTCGGTGCTGCAATGCAACACTGAAAGGCACAGATTTCTAAAAGCAATGCCTTAAGTTTATTATTGAATGGTAACCGTCTTTACTGCACAACGGTAACAAAATTTGTGCATTGTTTTTTTATACCCTTCACCACAGGTGGTGAATAGGGTATACATAAGTTTGTCATTCCGTTTGTAATTTCTATAATATTGATGTTAGACCCTATAAAGTATATATATTCTGGGTTCTTATGAGAAGCGAAGTCGATTTAACGATGTCCGTCTGTCGTTGAAATGGATTTTCCGAAGAGCCCATATATGATGGGGGCCAGGTTATAATACATTTATGTCACATATGGTCCAGAATTGTTTGCTATTGAAATTCAGCAAGATCGGTCCAAAAATGGCTGAGATATGAGTAAAAAACCACGACTGCCTCAAATTGTTTCCTTTAAAGGTCCAATTGGACGTGACATTACCATACCAACACTGTTTACCAAAACGACATAAACATACCATACAAACCAATTCAATTTTGGTTTCTACGGTGATACAGTGGCTATGGTAATACAGTGCTGGTAATGTGGTTTTTTTGTTTTTTTTATACCCTTCACTACAAGTGGTGGATTTTATTTGTAATGTGTTTAATTTTACGCATCCAATGCATGTATATGATATGCCGCTTAAATAAAGATAGAAACTCATAGACCAAGTATATTTTAATTAAACGCTTCTTCAGTAAAAGCATTCGTAGCCGAGTTGTTAAGTTCTCTCCTGAGACTGATGATATTGCCAGTTCGAATCCCAAAAATATTTTTTTTTTTCATATTTTTTATTTAATTTTTTTATGTTGTAAAAAACGATTTAAAGATAATAAAACAAATTTCAAACATCAACATTGGCAAAAGAGGAAACAGGCTTAGGACATATATAAATTTTTTTGTTTTTTTATATTCTTCGGCATGGCGAAATGAAAAGTTGGCGTGGCTCAATTAATATTTATATATACTAAAGAACGTTATTTATGTATATAACTGTTTGTTCTTATCTCATCATGGTGAAGGGTATATAAGATTCGGCATAGCCGAATATAGCACTCTTACTTATTTTATTATAATGAAGTCATCCGGTATCTTGAAGTAGACCGAAAAGTGAAAGCATACTACCTTAAACCGCTATTAGGTTCATAAATATAATAGTAGCGTTGATAAAATACAATTGTTTATGAAAATTCAAATTCGGATGTTTGTCGTTATTTCTTAATTTTTTGTCCGCCGATAACAATTTTACGCATCTACTATAATTTTTAAAATTTTTTTTATGGCCTTACTGACGAATCAAAATGGTGAATTTTGAAAAAAACATAAAAAAATCACAGTTTTTCTTTGGATTCAAAAAATTAATTAACAAGGTTTCGTTTAAATGTGCTAAATTCCCATTTCATACTATTGATAAACTGAAATTTCTTGTTGATGGGATATGCTATCCCTATGCGCATTTCACTGGATGCTTAGGCCAGATCATCAGGAAACTTTATCCAAAGATTTTAGAAAAACTAAAGATATTATACAAATAAAACTGTTAAGCGAATAAGAATTATTAGCCCCAGTTTTACTTGTAACAATATCAAAGCTTGAACAAAAGCAACAACAATTAACAGTGAGTTTATCTTTTCTTACAGTCCCATTTTTTCACGTAGCTCAACAAATCTTTATCCGATCGACACAGTATAGATATGGGCTGTAAGAGAAAAGATAAATCTATGCAAAATTATAATCTTGTACAATTCAGTTGAACAGTTCTCGAGATTTTTCGAAATACCTAAAACAACTGCAGAAAAATACAATTTTCGCGTATATCTCGAAAGCGCTTCTTGAGAAAAATGAATAACTGCCATATTCGTGATCAGAAGCCCCAATTTAGCTTAGAAAATATCTAATTTTCGAGCTTCATTTTTTTTTGTGGCATAGTGTTATCTCCCGTGAGCTAAACCCAGTCTAAAAAGGTCCAAAAGGGTATTTTTCATGAATAAAAGTTCGGTAAATTTTTTTTGTCCAATGAATGACCGTATATAAGAGATATTTGGGAATTCTTTGATTCTACATTAAAACATTTTAAAAATCTAACCCCAGACTCGAGATAGCGAGATGTTTATGTTAGTTTTTTGATGCTTTTCAATTCGATTTTAATGAAAATTTAAATATGTATATGTATATGAGGAGCCTCAGAACAAAGCGTACTTTATTTTTTGACAATATGGTTTTTTGATATTTTTATAATAACGGGTCCGCCATCTAACGTTTTTTTTTCAACTAGGGCTTATTTCGTGAATGGTAACACTTAGCTTATGTCTGATTTGACAGATAACTAGTTTTATCCTTCCGCTGAACGAATATGGTTGTGTATACGCCTGAACAACGCTAGGAAATATTGCGACATTACTTTGAAAATCATGGTAACGGATTTTGGAAGAAGAGAAGCACCGTCAGCTCCGTATGTTCGTTTTCTTGTGAGAAAAGTGAAAGAAACTGGCATCCTCATCGATAAAACAAAGCGTGAAAAGCCAAAAACAGTGCGTACAACCGAGAATATTGCTGCTGTGGCAGAAAGTGTGCGTGAAGCGCCATCAACATCAATTCACCGTCGTTCTCAACAATTTAACATTTCGGAGACATCATTGAGACGAATTTTGCATAAAGACCTTGGTATGACGCCACACAAAGTCCAATTGGTTCAGGAGTTGAAGCCAACTGACCATCCAATGCGTTTTCGTTCGCTAAGTGGGCCTGCGATCGACTTACAGAAGATGCCAATTTTGCCAAAAAAAATCATCTTTTCAGATGAAGCTCATTTTGATCTTGGCGGGTATGTAAACAAGCAAAATTGTCGCATTTGGGGCACAGAAACCCCGCACGCATACATTGAAAAGCCGCTGCACCCAAAACGAGTCACTGTTTTGTGCGGATTTTGGTCCAGAGGCATAATTGGACCATTTTTCTTCGAAAATGATCAAGGAGTGGCCGTTACAGTCAATGGCGATCGTTATCGGGCCATGTTGAACGAATTTTTGTTCACAAAAATTGAAGAGGAGGATATTGGCAACATTTGGTTTCAACAGGACGGCGCTACGTGCCACACAGCCGAAGCTACACTCGATGTTTTGCGCCCTGTTTTTAAAGATCGCATTATCAGGCGCAGAGCTGATGTCGTTTGGCCACCTCGGAGCTGCGATTTGACACCGTTGGACTATTATTTGTGGGGTGCCGTCAAAGAAAGGTGCTACGCCGACAAGACAGAGACAATTGACGCTTTAAAGGACAATATTCGTGAAGCCATTGGCGAATTACAGCTGCACACAATCGATAATGTGCTTAAAAATTGGACCGATCGTGTAGGCTTCTGCATGGCCAGCCGAGGCAGCAATTTGAATCAAATTATTTTCCATTATTAACCGGAAGGATTGTACTTTCAAATAAAAAAGAAGTTTGAGAAAATATTCAGTAGTTTTTTTTTAAAGCATATTCCAAAAAAAAAGTTATTTGGCGGACCCTTTATTTGGGTTGAAGTCTTTAAGAAAAAATCTACCAAGAAAATTGGTTAAAAAAAATTGGTGCATAACAAAACGTACTTTTTTAATTTTTTTTTTTTTCAAAACGTGCTTTTTTCATTATTTTTGCCATTTCTTCGTGTAATTGTTTTAATAACATAACATTTCTTAATATTCTTAATTTGTTTGACGTTTATTTATGTAATTTCACTTTCGTTAAAATTAACTGTTAAATAATGGTGACTATTCTTGAAAACGCGTCGAAAAAGTGAAAATTTTCATTAAAACAAAAACAAACCTTAAAGTTGGGATCACACGATTGCCGCAATGCACCAATTTTCATACTTTTTATTACCCCAATCGTGTGACTGCAGAACCAATTGGCTCATGTACCAATCAAGGACAATATTGTGCTTACTTTTACCAATCAAATGCAACCCTGGTGCGGCAATCGTGTGACCGTTTGCTATGCAACCACGCGGCAATAAAAATAACAAAAATGCACCAATATTTATTGTGTTCTTGTGCGGCAATCAAACAACACAATACGCACCAATATTTGTTTTTCTTTGAGTAGGTAGTGAAGATAAGTATTTATTATTAAATATTTATTTATTGATTATGCATTTTAATTTTTTTTAATTATTGCTAGTAACAAAATATGTATGTTCACAAGCATATTTAGCTGTTCAGTGCGAATATTTTTATTTAAGGTATTTCTATGCGAACCTTAACATACGAAATTGTTGAACAGACTTAATTTTTGGAATTTCTTAAAAAATTTAAATAAAACTACAAAAATTTGTTAAAGTACATACATATATGATACATATTTGATTTTATTTAATGAACAAACCAACAAGAACTTTCAAACAAATAAAAAAGCTACCACAACAGCTGTTTTCGCAGTTGTCAAGTAAGAACAATCGTGTGACTGTGCTGCGGCAATTGTTATAACCATTTCGCTTTATACCAACTAGCGGCAATTAAATTTGTTTAAAACAGGGCAATCGTGAGATTTCAGAATATTTTATTGGTGCAATTTCATTATTGTGCGTCAATAACGCACAATAAAAATTGTGTCATATTGGTGCATTTGCGGCAATCGTGTGATCCCAGCTTAAGAAATTGTTTTTGTGTTTATCATACAATTTAACGTTTTTTAAAAAGAGAGAAACGCGTCAAAATTCTCACGTTTATTTAATTTTAGAAATTTATGATAAACAAAAACTATTTTTTAAACTTTGCTTTTGTTTTAATGTAAATTTGTATCTCTTCGACGAGTTTACAAGAAGAGCCAGCCATAATTTAACTATTGTTTGGTGAATGAGTGTTATGAAAAAAATAATTAATACAATTGTTTAATTAAAACATGGAAGAATTACAATAGTCTGTAGAAAATTTAAACATTTTATTAAACAAAACGTACTTTTTTCGATACAAAATTGGTTTGATATTA
This sequence comes from Pollenia griseotomentosa, assembly GCA_963931875.1. NCBI lineage: Eukaryota > Metazoa > Arthropoda > Insecta > Diptera > Polleniidae > Pollenia > Pollenia griseotomentosa. Next base: position 144,773,582 of record OZ007563.1, on the reverse strand, counting down.
AACATCCTTGACATTTAATGTGTTGACTTAAGGCAGTTGGATTCATCTTTTGGTAAGCAAAAAACTTGTTTCCATTTCCAGGTTCATTCAGTTTTTTAAGGGGTCGAAATAAATAAACATCAATTTCCCAAAAATTTTAAATGGGTGAAAAAGTACGTTTTGTTCTGCGGCTCCTCATATAGTTTAATCCAATTTTCCATACCTGAGTCAATTGAATGATTGATTGGTTGTATGTGTTTATTATGTGTTACAAAAAATTGAATACATTAAAATAAAAACAAATAATAAAAAAACAACAGCAAGGAATTTTATGGGAAAAATTAGAAGTCTGTATTCGTGTTTTCGCTCATATCTAAGCCATTTGTGGACCGATCCGGCTTAATCTCTATAGCAAAATTTAACGGAGAACATGTGATATTAATATATACCAACCAAGACCCCATCATAACTGGGGTCTTCGGAAAATCAATTAACAGTCAGGTGGGCATCTTGTTTTGAAATTCTCTTCTCACAAGGATACAGAATATATTATTTTACAGGGGGTGGGATTAATATTGTAGAAATTACAAACGGAATGACAGTTTACGACGTACGAAAAAGATTAGATTAGGCCAAATTTCAATACTGTAATACACATTTTTAAGAATTTAATTCTTCTTAAATTGATTTTCGGAAGGCCGCTTTTTATGAGGCCTATAGTATGTAAATAATTAACCGATCTTTACGAAGTTTCAAAACTCGCCACTAGTGGTGGATGATATAAAAAGTAGAATAATTGCTGGAACAGTGGCCATAACTTGGACTCATTAGAGGTAACCATTTTAACACCTATTTCGAAAAACACTTTAAAATCACACGTGTGATATTGTGGTGTTCCGTTTTTGTGTCTTTCGGTGTGAATAGCAATAGCCGAAAGGACAACGAGCAACACAAAACGGTGCGATTCAGACGCTTGATTTAAGAAGCAAGTGACTTAAAATCTCGTGATTTTTAGTGCAAACCTGATAGTTTTAATTTTTTGTTGAAAATACAGTTCAAGAAAACATATAAAATAAAAATTGTACAAGAATACATACAGAAAAAAAAGATTAAAATGTATTAGAAATGATGATGAGATTTTCATGCACTAAAAAATCGAAAATATTCGCATAAAATATGCACTAAAAACTCCAAAATATGCATTAAAATAATAAAAAATATGCACTAAAAACTTGAACCTTTTCAATAAGAAAGCGTTTGCTTTTTTAATTTTATTTAAAACAAAAAAAATGAATAAATCTGTTGTTGTTTTTATTCTACTGTTATTCATAGGTATAATATTTTTAAAACTTAATTTTTAAAAACTACATCATTTAAATACTTTTTATATCATTAAAAGTAAACTTTTGTAGTTTAAAAAGCTTGTGTACATGGAAAATGATCGCTCCACGTCAACCGAAGTTGAAGCATACTTGAAGGATACCAATTCATTTGGAGAATCTTAATTTTCTAATTCAGATCCCACAAGGGACTCCAGATCAAAAATAGTTGAAATTTGTTTTATTTTTTAAAATGCCATATTTCTTTGCAAAACGTTTTTTTTTTAATTTTTTCTTCTTTTCTGCCATGTCAATTGATTTTAGTTATTGTTTCACCAATGTATCCGAAGTTTATTATCGAATTTTCTTCGAATTGTTCTGCAACTCGCTGTAACCCATGTCCAAGAAGCTAGCTTTCCCTCAACAATAAATTTCAGTGTATTTATCAAATATGTAAAATTGGGAATTTAGCACGTCATACAGAAATCGTATTAATGATAAATTTTGTATTCCCGTAAATAACTTTGATAATATACTCGCATGTGCCCGTGCAGAAAACTGAATTCGCAAATTGGTTTTTTTTGTTGTTTTCTTACGAAGACAATAGAATGAAACAATTTGTTTTTTAATTTTGTTTTTTCTTTTTACCCACTTATAACTACAATTCGAGTCGGAAAGAACCCAACCAATTGTAGAGGGATGTAAGAAAAGATAAACTCACTGTTTATTGTTGGTGTTTTGTTTGAGCTTTGATATTGTTACTTACGAGTAAGACCTTGAGTGTTTAAAATTCTTATTCGCTTTAGGGTTTTATTCGTATAATATTTTTAGCTTTTCTAAAATCTTAGGAAAAGGTTTCCTGATGAGCTGGCCTAAGCAACCAGTGAAATGCGCATAGAAGCTAGCTTTCCCTCAACAATAAATTTCAGTGTATTTATCAAATATGTAAAATTGGGAATTTAGCACGTCATACAGAAATCGTATTAATGATAAATATGTAACAGTTTTGCATAAATTGTTTCAGGCAAATTAGCAACCTTAACCATGTAAGCATGGGTTAAAAATTAAAGAATCTTTTGTCGAAATCTTGTTTTTTAAGAAGAGCTCCAAAATAATTTATTTATTGATTTAAAAAAAATTTTTGACGATTTTTTTGTATACAATTTTGAACTTTTTTGAAGAACTTTTTTTTATAATATGGAAATCTAAAAAAATATATCGCTCAAAAATGTTTAAATATGCATTTTCAGTAAAATACAAAGAAACGTTTTGCTTAAATCAAGCCACACATGTATTTAGAATAAGTAATTTTTGGCTTGGATGAAAGTCATGCTAAATTTTCTTGGTTTAAGCCATATTTAGTAAATAATTCTTTCCGTGTAAGTTTATTTTAAAGTTAGATAACCCTAGTTGTGCTCAATTGCATTAAAACGTCGTTATTTGTTACGATTTTTGGCGCATTTAAGGGTTTCAAGAACTTGTAGTAAACTGGAAATCGGAACATAAAAAGGGTGCGTGACGTAAGCATTTTTGAAAATTTCGTGCTTGAAAGTGCGTGTCTAAAACACTCACGTGCCCAGCTCTTACTACTGATAGCACTGTGCGAACCTCTGAATGACGGGTCGTATGATTGATTTAAAATTTTAATTTTAAACGTTCATACGACATGCGACACCATGTTAAATACGAGTACTAACATAAAAGCTTTTTAAAAGCTTTTGCTCTGTTACGCAGGAAAAAACTAACAGTAAAACAAGCGAAAAAAAACTACGAAAACAAACCACAACTTCAAACATGTTGTGCTGCAGTAAATAAAACACAAAAGATGCGAAATACGGGCAAAACGCAAGGGAAAATATACAGAACGATGCTTTCCAAAACGAAACAAAATAACAAAATGAAAAAGCAAAAAACGCACATAAACGAGAGAAAACGATTTGCCACAAATCCGCATATACAAACGCACACATGCCAGAACATGACATTCACATGCAAACGTACACTTTTCACCAAGCTTTGTTTCAGAGTTTAGTTCAGTTTGTTAGAAGAGCTCATTAAAACCTCAACACACGTCAAACGTGGACGTCAGTTGCAATTGAAAACTAAACAAGAGTAGTTAGTAGTTGTTGTGCTGCTGTTGGGCTGCCTACTTCTACCGTTCAAAAAAAGAAAGAACAAGTTTTTCTATTTTAAAATACAATAATTTTTATTGCATAGTAGATTTGTGTGTGATTTATGAACAAATATATAATAGAAATAAAAAGGTGTCCTGTTTTCGTTTTCCAAGATTTAAATGCTCGTTCTCAATGCACATAAAATTAAATTCTTGACGCCAATTAAAGTGTCGATGGCATATTGCTAATTATTTACGGTAAATTACAGTTAAACACCTACAAAATGATGTGCTCGTGCCCCAAAAATATAGAAATTTAAGGTGATATTAGAAACTATAGCACGTGCAAAGTTAAGAATAACCTTGAAAATGTGTAAAACCTAGAACGTGTAAAAATGAACCAGGAAAATAAAGGAAATTTAATAAAGCAAAAGGAAAAAATTTACCAGAAAGAAAAAAAAATACAAAATAAAAATTGTAATGCTTGCATGCAGTTGATGTTGCTGCTGCTGTTATTATAACACAACTTACACACTTCCATATATACTCACACATATTCACACTTAAACGAACAACAACAGTTACAAAAAAAATCAATTCATAATTCATTTAAGGTGAAGAAGTGAACTGAAAGACGAAAAATAAAAAGTGAATTTATTTATAGCAACATAAGAAACAACAAGGAAGAGATAATGACGTTAAAACTATTCGAAATATAAAAAAAAAAAATTATAATTTACATTATTTGCGTGTGAGAGTGTTTGCATACAATTAAATTCTGTTGTGCCTTCATCAAAGTGAAGGCGAACAACCATACGTTTCTTCTTGTCCTCTTATTTTCCTTTTTTTTTATTTTACTCCTTTAAAGGCCATATTTTGACAATTACACACACGCACACATTCATACAAAACAAACAAAAAAAAAAAAATAAAAATGAAATACATCTGCACTCTCCCTTGCTCACTTGTTTATCTGAAAATAGCTGCAAGTATGATTGTGCATGCAAGAGGCAGGGCATAAGTCCTTTAAAAAATTCGCTTCTTTCTAACATAATTCTGTTTTTTCATTGTTAAGGGCTTTATTTGCTTTTTACATTTTTATAATTGAAAAATTTGTGAAAGCCTTTGATAATATTTCGTGAGAAGCTCGGACGATATTCCTCGCAAGGATATAGTCAGCTTTAAAACGTATGCGCCCCATACACGGTTCAATTCAGTTGTCAACTGAGTCTTTCAACTGAATTAAAAGATTTTAAATTAATTTTAAAAATTAATGAAATGCAATTTTTAAAATACTTAACTTTTTTTTACAAAAGAAAACTACAAAAATTAATTTTGACAGCTAATCAAGAGACTCGAGCACACACAGTACAATCGAATTGAACGACTTAGTAGTCAACTTGAAAAAATCAAAATCTTTTGATTTTTCTTCAACCAACTCGACAACCGTCAAACTAATCAATTGACAAAGCCATACACGCTTTGATTTGGACAACAACCGACTCAGTTGACAATCGAATTGAATCGTGTATGGGCTGCTTTACTATATATGTACATACTTTAATGTTTTACAATGTGTCTTTTTTTCGTTGATAATGAAATGAAAAATTTAAGCAACGACTGCACCACGACCGGCTTGTGTGTTTTGTGTAAAATTATTTTGATGGCTTTCTTTTTTTTTTTTTTTTGTATGTGTATTTTGTTTTTGTACAAAATGTATGGTTTTTTTTAACAGACAAAAGGGACGAAAATTAATGAGCCAAACCGAACACAATGAAGCTTGTGGATTTAAAAAAACCCGAACGGAATAAAATGTTCAAATCTTTCGTTGAGTTTGATAAAAAACAGTATTATTTTTGTGTTCGAAAGATGACTAACAGGAAAACGTTTTTTTTTTTTTAATGAAACACTTTTAGCGTTTGTGTTTTCCAAAAATCTACCGAACCGAACACTAAGAAGCGATATTTAGTGTTTATTTTCGAAAACTGGTTTAGAATGATTCTAAATTGAAAATAATTATTGCACTTTCTTGCATGATCCTACCAATTCACAGAAATTGTTGGTAATAACGAAAAGCTTTAAGAATTAAAAAAAATATTGAATTCATTAAAGTTAATGGTCCTTACTCATAATCAATATAATGTATACCTTAAACTAAAACCGTACTATGTGCATATGTGAAGTCATATTCAATTCATAAATGTTTCTTGTGTTCACAACGAACTAATTGATGCTATCATGATTAATATAATAGAAAAAATCTTAAAATAAACAAAGTTTTCTCCTTGGCGGTCTGAATGAACGGCTATACTCACGACTTTCTCTCTTCTTTTTTTATAAAGTTTTAATACCCTGCAACGAAGGTAAAAGGGTATATTTAGGTTGTCATTCCAATTTTTCCAATATTGATCTTAGATCCTAAAAAGTATATATATTCTGGGTCCTTATTAGGAGCGAAGTTGATCTAACCTAACGATATCCGCTTATCTGTTGAAATGGGTTTTGCTGAGGACCCCATTTATGCCACAAATGTTCCGTTTAATTTTGGTTTTAAAAATCAGCCTGCTCGGTCCACGAATGGCGGAGACATGAGCAAAAAACCACGACTACCTCTAATTTTACCCATGAATCCCTTATTGTTGTTGTTTTCTGTATATCTGGAGAACGTCATAAGCCAAAGTTTTCATACTAGGTACAATCATCTTGGCTAGATAACATCCGACAATATGTTTGTGGGAGTGAAAAGTGGTCGCGGCACAACATAGTTCATTTTATCTTAAGTACATTAAGAGAAAATTTTCCAAAATTGGTACACACAGCTGTGTTATCAATACACCTATCCTATTAAAAAATATGGGGCTATAATTACAGCTGTCATATCAAAAAATATGTGCTGGATCGGGAAAGCGGGTGGAGCACGAGCAAGAGCAAAAGATTTAAAATTATAACAAGCATTTTCGTATTCAATACACAACATCCGACAAAATGTTGACGGGATTGGAGAAGTGGGCATGGTACAGAATAGATTTATTTACGTATATCTGTAAAACGGTACATTTTAATTAAAATTTCTGTTCTTTTTCTATATTATTTAAACGTAGCAGTTTTACTTGTTACATTTTAGTTTGATTTAACGATCCGTTTGTACTTATACTGCCTTAAATCAACTTTTCAGAAACCTCAATTTATGGTGCCAAAAAAGATATAAAAAGTGAGAGTACAACCCACGTATACCTTTTTGGACTACACTCGTATCTGAGCAATAGAAGTAAACTAAAATAGACTATAAAGTAGGCCTTTTAATGACCACAATATAACGTTTGTCTTTTCACAAAGAAGATGAAAAGTGCAGTTACACTGAAATACATCCCCACAGTTCTGTCGAATGCCCTGAATTAGTGATTTTCCAGTTACATATTTATTTAAAATCAACACTAGTTACCAAATAGTAAAGTGAATATGTAGTTATGTTTGAAAGTCAATTAAGAGTATTCAGGTTAGGAAGCAGTCTAATGTAACTATTAGGTGCATACTTCTGCAGGTACTTATGTAAAGTAATCCATTACCACTTTCAAAACTGCTGGTATTGTATGTAATGAAATGTATGTAAGTATGTTTGTCCGTGTATGAGTCGAAAAAAGCCAAGACTTCAACCATCATCGTATTTGGTATAAACTTATTGTAGCAGTAAATGCAGCAGCAAGTTTATAATATACTTTTTAAATATTTTTACAACAGCTTAAGCCACGATGATACTGACACTTGCACACACTCTCTCACTTGCTCACTCACACGAAGGAAAAAATAAGACGGCTACAACAAAAAAAAAAACAGCTGCAAATGTAAAGAGTTTAACCAAGCGAAAATTTTGATGGCTTTTAAGATGCCAAAATAAACTCTCAGACGCACACATGCAGTCACACACTCTCACATAAAGTTACAAAAATAAAAAACGGCCCAGAAATGGAAAGGAGTTTTCTTTGAAGGAACAATTTTTTTTTTAATTTTTTAAAACAAATAAACAAACCATCGTTACCAGCAGGGTTGTCAGGGCCCAATTCTGGCAGTCGTGATCGAGTAATTTCTCGATTCGAAAGCAATTTTATTTCAGTCGATACTGAACGAATCGAAATTATTTTTTCTTTATTGTGGAACTCAAACTAATGCTTTACAACACTGAAAAAATAATTCCGATTTGTTCAGTATTGACTGAAATAATTAGATATTAAATTGCTTTCGAATCGAGAAAGTACTCGATCACGACTGCCAGAATCAGGCCCCAGATCTTTTTCAAATTTTATCCCCGTATTGTAGATTTTAATCCCCAAAAATCCTTAAAAAAATATATATTTTGCTTACCTCACAAATCTCCAATAAATACTCATTTTGTCATATAATATTTTATTTGTATTGCATTGCTTGACATTTAAATTATACATCAACTCAATAAATGTTAATTTAATTAACAAAGTCAATTAGTTCACAATCAAATTTATCTTCCCGCTTAATTTGTTGTTACATGGGTATGCCGTGAGTTAAACATGGTTCAAATGTGTCGCAACAAGTTGAATTTCGTTTAAAATCAATATTTATTTGTAATAATGAATCTAAAAATTCTTACTGCATTTTATTGAAATCTTCAAATGGCCCAGATATTAATAAATTTCTGTCAGAAATAAGCTGAATGTATTTAATTTTTGTACGTTCTCCATTGTGATTCATGAATGTCTGCTCAATGATTGATTTTAATAACCGTTCGAATTATTTTTATAATTGAGCTGAAAACGAGCTCTCCTAATGTGCTACATCCAGGGCTGTGAAGTCGGATTCGGAGTTTAGGTTTTTATGCCGGAGTTGGAGTCAAGGTACCGACTAAAACTCGCGACTCCGACACAAAATTTTTCGTCATAAAAAATTTTAAAAAAAATTCTCTAATATTTTCTAAAATAAAAAAATTTTAAGAGCTTCTGCCTTAAAAATTTTGAAGTCAGAAAATAAGGACCAGACTACATATGTAAATATCAATGCGGCATGTGTTTAAATATCGATTTGGAATTATTGAGGAATCATTTTCGAGCTATATTTAACCATTTAAAAGGTATTGCACTGAAAAAAATTGTTTAATGTCAAATAAGAACCAGTCTCATATACATTAAGCATCAAGGTTAGAGTAGGAGTCGGATTTGGAGTCGGACTTGAAAAATTTCAGAGATTGGAGTCGGAGGTAGAACTATTTTTTGACGACTCCACAGCCCTGGCTACAGCATATATCTGTGGTTTTCACGAATAATCGCGTAAGTTATAAAACCAAACTTTTCAGGAGATCAAAAACAATTATTTTTTTCAAATGCGGCTTCTGTAGATGCTTTTTTAAACTTTTTTCTTTACTATCCTCTTAACAGTGACTTTCTACGTATTATACATAGTTTTCATGAAAAAATCCTCACAGGATCACAATCTGTAAAAGGATTAAAAATGCATATGTTTGATTGATTCATTAAGTGTGTGCAATATAACATCATATCTCCACATAAGTTCTTTTTTGTGAAAATAAATGTTATCATTTTAATCACACATGACGACTTACGTTGTTATTTTTAGCACACAAGTTGGCGACATATTCAGAGTTTTTGATACTTAAAGCACAACGTATGGACTTAAAATTACAAACAACCGCTCATCTGCTGTTGTTGCAACTAAAAAAGTCAACAATAAACGCATATGTACATATAAGTTGTTATTAATAGAAAATTTTTCAAAAAATACATTCATATTTTTTGCACGAATAACAACATAACATCACATATGCTTTTTATTTGAAAACATATTCAGCAATTTTACAATTTTTGGCGATGTATGTCAACATAAATCGTTATACTAGCAAAATATTTTATTAAACAGTTAACTTAAGTTGTTTTTAGCAGAAAAAAATTAATAATACTACATTATATTCTAAAAAGCTTAATACTTATAAAAACCTAATGCAAAATGTAGCACTTTGACATCATTATCTCAATTTCGGTAAAAACCGACTTATGCGATTATTCGTGAAAACCACAAATATTTGGAGCAAAATATTTGTAAGTCGTAAACAAATTTAGATTTGGTGGAAAACGCTTTACCATTTGTTGCAAAACAATTTTTATATATAAAAAATATATCTTCTTTACTTATAATAGCATCTATCGATTTTATTTCGTCCTCAAAATCATAGCTCAAATCTATTGAAACTGCACTTAATACACTCAACATGAAAAATGTCATTATTTAGTGAAAGACTTTTTATTTTAAATATTGTTTTTCTTGCTTAATAAAAGATAGAATAAAAATAAGAAAATAAACCCCAAATTTAAAATAAAATCCCCAACAAAATCCCCATATATAATCTTTTATCCCCGTTTTGAAAATAAAATACCCAATTTTAAAATAAAATCCCCAACAAAATCCCCATATATAATCTTTTATCCCCGTTTTGAAAATAAAATCTGACATCACTGGTCACAATCACTTTCCACCTCTTCAGCATCATTTGCCAGCCAGCCAGCATTATCATCATTATAAAAAACTGTTTTTGTCAGCTTGTTGTTTTTATTGTTGTCTTCAATTCTTTCTTCACTCTGCAATTCATAACGCCCTCTTCATTGACAGTGACTTTGTCAGTAGTGCTTGGCTGTGTGTGTTTACACATGTGAATAATAAAAGTTGAGGAAGTAAAACAACGAAAAAAATTCTGATCAGTGTGTCAATTCAATCCGCATAATTTCTGCATTTTCTTCCTCAATTTATTTAATTTTTTTTTTTAACTCTTAAACAAAATGAACGTTATGAAAGATAAAGAAAAAATACAGCAACAACTATTATTAAGATTTAGACAAGCGAATAGAAAGAAATAGACATTTGTAATTTATCAGCTCAAGATAAACGATTTATATTTAATTCTTCTTTTGTCATTTTGTGTGTGTGTGCTTTTGATTGTGGAATGTGTTAAGATGGTTGTGTGTTTAAGTACCTACCCAGCGGGAAAACATCGAAGAACTTCTTACTTCAGGCCTTTTTAAAGGCCTGCTTAAAAATTTTTTGATTCAATAACTATTCTTATCGAACTGCTAAAGAATGCCTTATAGAAGGCCTCGGCTCTTTCGATAAGATACACATTCCGTTCTTTTAGAAGGAGAAGAGAAGGAGTAACATTTTTTGTTTTGCCAAAACAAAAGCAAAGAATTATTTTTTGATCCCGTTACCATTCTTATGTAAGTGCTAAAGAAGCGAGAGCGGTAGGCGGAAGTTAAAAAGATATGAGTATGGAATGGAGCGAGCCGACCTTGTTCATCCAAATGAAGGATTACAGAGGCCTTCTAGAAGGCATCCGTACGCCTTCTTTTTCCCGCTGGGTAAAAGTGCATTTACAAGTGTATGGGTGTGAAGATGCTTTAAATTTATTGGATGAGACAAAAAGTTGTTTTCTTATTTTTATACCTTATTATTTTGAAGACTTTTTCCTTTTGTTTGATTTTGCAAAAATTTTAATTTAAGTTCATTTACAATTTTACATTAATTCAAAAAAGTTTAATTTATAGCCAAATGACAAGTAAAAATTCAGCAGGGAAGTTTTCGCTTTCCTCATTTCTAGTTTTTAAATATAATTCCGCATGAAATTTCCTACTTTTTCCCAAAACAAATCCCTTGCAGTTTATAAAAAACTGTATGTACAATATTTGGAAGGATGCTGAAAACGAGCTTAAGTCCGCGAGGCCTCCAAATAATTGTGCTGTTGTTGTTGTTGTATTTGTTGTAAATTTTTCAAAAGAAATTTGTTAAAGATACTAACGTCTTTAAATTATACGTAAGTTTGGACCAGAACCAATTCTAATCATGCAAGAAAGTTCAGCGTTTATTCATATGTTCGATCAGATTTGCGTTTGCATTAAATTAGGTTTGTGTTAAAAATCGTGGGAAAGGGACAGCGCAGCATGATATAAAAGTCTAAAATTTGTTAAAAATCGTGAAAGCTGTTAATAATCCCAGGGACAATTCGCTTCTTTTGCGAACTTGGCTTAAATTCGCGAAAAATTGCAAACTTTTAAACAAACACTAAAATTTATTTGAAATCGCAAAATGGGAAAATAACAAAAAAAAAAAAAATTTGCAAAAATAGCGAAAATTTTTAATATTTTTAACAAGCCATAAAATTGATTAAAAGTCTCCAAAACTATAAGGAATGGCAAAAATTCGGTTAAAATTGCTAAATTCGCAAAAATTTGCTAACAGCGGCATGATAGCAAAGGGTGATATTTATTATAACTCGTTAAAGCTGTCAAGAATCGGAAAACTTACAGAAACAAATCGCTTTTATCGCAAACATGGCTGAAATTCGCGAAAAGTTGAAAAAATTGAAACCAGCCCAAAAACTAATTAGAGATCGCTAAACCGAAATTCAGATAACACAAAAACACTTTCGAGTGGATTAACCCGATTAATAGTTTTTTATGTTTTTTTTTTTTTTTTTTTTTTGTTGAAATATGGTCAACCTAGGATTTCATAAATGTTAACAAACAAATAAATTATAAATAAATCAAAATGTATTGCTAGTTAAAAAGATGAAAATGGATGCAGTAAAATAAGCAAAGAAGTTAAGAATAATAAATGTTTATATAATCTAGCGTCCAAAATTAAAAAAATTGTTAAGTCACATTAATACCTGGAGTTACGCACTTATTGTGTCTCATTTGACGAATTTACGCAACGAATTCTTGCCGACGAATTCGCCGTACTAGGCAAAGTTCGTCGTTCGTCCCAGTTGTGTTTATACCATAAAAATAGACAATTTCGAATTTTTAAAAAAATTTTAATTTAAACCTTTAAGGATATGGAAGGATTTATTTTTAAAGGGAATTTTTTTTTATATTTAAGTTAAGGGGAATTGAAGAAAATATATTTTTAAAATTACACAGAGCCTTCCCTTTTATTTGGTACCAAGTTTGCTAGAAATTATTAGGTACTTACATATATTAAAAAAAGTATTTAAAATAAGTATTATGGAAAACTATTAAGCTCTTTAAAAAGGACAAAAGATAATGGAAATAAAAATCAAATTCGAAGTTTGACTATGTTCTGTCTCTAGATTAAAAGATATTTAGACCCGTTTCTGCCAAAAAGAAAAAAATTAAATTTGTCACACAGTGTTATTTTTTAAAAAAAATATTTTATTGTGTGTGTACCATAGATGAGAGTAGTGCATTCATTTTGCAGTTTCAACTCACACTTAGGGCCATTATTACAACTTACAAATAGCTATTTTTAGGATGCTATCTGACAGATAAATAGTTTTTGGTTATTACAAGTTGACATTAACCTAAAAAGTGACTGATAAGCTAACATCAGGTTTGTCCTCATGGTAACTTTACAAGTGAACTTTAAGAACTTAAAGATGCCATATTTTCTGCTGAAGATATGGTAACTTCAATGATAGTCTTAAATTACTCAACTTTTTCAAAAAACACAATTTAACACAAAAAACAAAACAATTTACCATTAAAACCAAAAATAAAGCACAAAAATTTACTTTTGTTTTTAATTAATAAATAAAACAAAACTAAGTCGTTGCCACTACGTATTTTAAACAACCAAAAGTAGTCGGTATATACTGCAATGTTGCCACAGTATATAAATTACATTTTTTATTTTATCGGACAGTTGTAATAATGGAAAACACTTTATCGTTCAAGATAGCTATTGGGGGGTGTGCTGGAAATCGCAAACGCAAAACGCAAGAATTTGGAGGCTGTTTTTAATACACTTTTAATATAATTTGTATAATTTTTGTTGTAAAATTCTGATTAATAGAGAAATGTTTGTATAATATTTGTCATAAAATTCTTTTATTATAGAAATCTTACTAAAAAACGACTTTTAAAATTCTTGCGTTTTGCGTTTGCGATTTCCAGCACACCCCTGATTGTTCACGTTAACTATCAGCAACTTTATCATTAGGTTGTAATAATGGCCCTTAGAGATGGTGCAAAAATATTGCAATCATTTTGTTGATGTTGAGTGATGAATTGAAAATTTGCAGCCTCACTCAACATTCGTAATAGAGATATTAAAAAATTTTGCACTCAAAAAAAAATAGTTTGATTTAAAAAAAAGCAATCATCAGATTATTGCATCTTTTTTTTATTCACTTATTTGAGTGCAACTTAAATTGTTGCACTAATTTTGAAATTGAAAACTTGGTTTTTCATGATTAAAGCCAATAATTATACCGTTACTAACAAAATTTCATTTTGTTTAATGTTGTTTGCTTATGCATATCCTCAAAAAAAAAAAAAATCAAAAACCATGCACATACAAAGTTGCATTTTTAAATTTAAGTGAGACAATATTTGTATGCAGCTTTTTTGATTGCATGTCCAAATTTTGCACTATTTGAATTGAGTGCAGATTTTTGCATTCAATCTGCGTTTAGTGATAGTGAACACATTTGCACTATCACTAAATTTTTTTAGTGGTAGTTCAAAAAATAGCAATCATCAGTAACCTAGCATTTACACGTGAAAGTAATTTCATGAAAGTCGCAATACACTCACACTTTTTCACTAACACATTTACATATTTTTACTTTCAACCCAACTTTCAGCTAGCTTTCAATGAAAATTTCAAGAAAGCATTTTTTTGAACATTTCATGAAAGCAAATGATAATAAACTAAGCAGTGTTGCCAACGTAAAACTTTTCACTTGAAATTTCAGGATTGTGTGAAGTAGCAATTACAAAAGCAACTTGTTTTTCGCGTATATATACAGAATCTAATACCTATATATTTTTAACTAAATAGGATTAAGAACACAATTATTCTAACTGAAATGTATAAATATTATGAAAATAATTTAAAAAAAATATTAATTTGAACGAATGCCTGATGTTCGGCGTGAGTAATTGTCTAAATAATAAAAGAAGAAGAAGAGACATTTTTGTTAGAAGTTTGCCCTTTGACGACATTTTTCAAATGAACTTTCACTTTCCTATGTAATCGAACAAGAAATTTTCAAGAAAGTCATCTGTTTCATTGGAATTTTTATTTATAATACGTATACAGAAATTTCATGAAAGAACTTTCATGTGTAAAGGCAGTGTAAAGTTGGTAAAAAAGAGTGCAAACTAATTTTATTTCAGTTTTATTTAGTGGTAGTGCACTGCTGATTTAAATCAATATTTAGTGCACTAGCCCCAACTATGGTGTGTCCATATTTATTTTGGGTTTTTTCTAACTAGTTTAACAGCTTGCATATTTTAATATCATTGCGCCTTTCGTCTCTTATTTTCTCTATTTGTTTTCTGTGCGGCTCGAAGCCTTCGTAAGAATTTCAAGATATGATGATCAGTATGACTTGATCTTGAAACTTTTTACAGCTGAATCTGGCTTGGACAAGACCAATGAATTATAAAAATTATTTTAAAAATTGCTTAAATGTTTTCCAGATTTTTGTAAAAAATGTATTAACATTATAAAATTGAATTCAAAACCAAGTACTTTTAAGTGATCCATTTCGAACAAAATTTAAATTAATGGTAATACTCAAACACGTGAATAGATATAAATATGTAGCAACAGGCAGTTAAGTTTCAATTTCAAATATTTAGACGGGCCCTTTGTATTGTATTTTGTATTCAATGCTTTGTTCCTATTAAAAAGATTCTAAAAAGATTTTAAGGCCAGTTTGTTTCTTTTAGTTTAATTGAATTCAAAATCTCGTTCGATTTCAATTCCACTTCATTTCGATTTCTAGAACATGTATAAGTATGTAGTTTTGCAATACTATCGAACTAAAGATCTGTAGATACAACTTTCGATTTTTTGTATAAGCCCTTCAGTGCCGACCAACAGAGTTCGTCCCAAGTGCAGGAAAGTTTCTGTTAAGCTTTGCTTCCTCCCCAAGCTTAAGCCCTGTTAGTAAGACCAATATATATGTTATTTAAGAACTAATGCCCTTCCGCCAAAAAATTAGTTTTTTTACCAGGCCATACTGCAGCCATTAGAACGGCTAGTTCCAAAGTTATCACATCAAGAAATGTCCAAATTTTCAAGGTCCACTTTCATAGAATTTCCACGTTGAAGGAATGTCAATATTTTTGTAAAACAAGTAAGAGTACTATATTCGGTTATGCCGAATCTTATAAACCCTTCACCATGGTGCGTAAAGAACGAAAAGTTATTTAAATGCCCTGCTTTAGATATAAATAAATCTATTCTGTGCAACGCCCATTTCTCCAATACCCACATATTTTGTCAAATGTTGTGTATTGATTACCTTGTACATAATTTGGAAACTTTTGGTCTTCCATTCTCCAGATTTACAGAAACAAAACAACAATTTGTGGTTAAATAAAAATGTGTACCATTCAAGACGATTTCATGTATACGGTGACGGCAATACTATAACAAATACAACAATAAAAAAACAATATTTAATTTGTATTGTTGCCTTAGTTGGTCGATACGTGAAAAACACAAGCAACTTTGGACATTTCTATCTCTAACATAGCGTCTTCAACTGACAATTTTTTGTCATACCAAACGTCAAAGTCTATATAAAAAAAACTCGAAAATTTTTGTCAGCGTTTTTTTAATATGAAGTTTGACGTTTGGTATGACAAAAAATTGTCAGGTAAAGACGCTATGTAAGGGACATTATTAGAACTTGAAGTTAGCTAAAGTTGAGGTTAATGTGACAGATTTGTATGTGATAACTACTTGTCTGCCGGATAACAGCTTACGCCAAGTTATAATAGTGGCGCTATTTTTTCAAATGTATAACGCCTTCGTTGCATTATTACTATTTCTGATCATTATAATGTATCGACAAACTACCTGTTACTAAATCGCGACATTAATTAATTAGACTGATAAACTAAACGATTTTGGTTTTCTCAGTATACATACATACCTCTCAAAATAAACGTGAAATTCAGCAATAAGCTGATTAAATTTATTTGTACGGCAAATATGTAACTGGCAGATGAGGGCGAATTAGCTTTGAGACAGAATGGAAGCAAATGAGACATTAAAAAAACCAAGTTTTTCGTTGTAAAAAGCATAATCGCCTAATGAGAAAACGGTCATTAATCTTTGAATAGGTACAATTTAACCCCCTTATGCAAAAATAAAAGGTAAAGCTTAATTGTTTATTAATGCACTAAGCCCAGCAAAAGTGTATGGGCTTAATTTATTTGTTAACTAATGTGTACTTTAACTTTTTCTTTTTGCATAAGACAGTAATCATTCCGAGATATCAAGCACTAACATTTTTTTATTTACAGAGCACAGAATATATTTTTAATCTCATCTAATAGATTATTAGATAGATTATCTTAATGAATGTTTGAAAAATGCTCGTTGATTCCCATTATTCTCGAACACACTGGTACTTGTAAGTGAACCTGAAACTAAACCAAAAAAAGACAAATATTTTAAATTAAGAAAAATTTATCGTTTAATCTCAATTGTTATTTTTTTTTTTTAAATTTTCAACAAAAGAATTCATCTGATAAACTAAGCGCATACAATATAAATAAAAATATAATCTCTGCCAATCACTTAATTATCAAAAAAATTAAATTACTCTTAATAAAAAAATAAAATAACTGCCTGTGTTAATAGACATTAAATAGTGAAGAAATAAATAAAGAAATTTTTCTAAGAAAAAAAAAATCAAAATGTTTCTTCGTTTTCAAGAAAATAATTCAACATTGTCTGCAAAATCGACCACATCAACAATTTCATCAGCCAGCAGACAAAAAGCTTCCCTCAACAATCAACGTTTCACGTGCTCAAATATGCCACAAAAAGTCTTACTGATATTCTGTTGCATGTGTATTACATTAACCGGTAAGTTTAACATTTAAACTAATTATTTAATAAATATGTGTTGACAATATAGACAAATTAATTCTAAATATGTGTATTGTACCTAAATATACTACAGCGCATATAGTGCTCGGACACCGAAGGGACCACTGAAATGTTTCTATTCCGAAAAAAACTCAATACTTTTCTTATGGCTTGCTGACGGGACCAGGCAACAGTGTCCGGCCAAGAAAGGTGTCCGTAAGAGGAGACTACCACTCCACTATGGTATAACAAACACATCGCTTAGAAGCTTTACTATATTGGTCCTTGCGCTGCGTAGAAGGAAAAAATTCTTGCGACCGTCCTAAGGCCGGCGTTGCAAAGAAGCTTAAGTTAGCGATTCGGAATTTTTAAAGCAATTTACTGGTTTTTTTGTCGTTTAAACTTTACACAACTTAACACTTCAAAAGACACTGGTTAATTATGGTCAACTGAAGGCATAGCATTAAAAAAGTTTGAAATATCCCGTTATAAATATCTTTTAAAATATTAAAAAATTTTAAGAAATTCCAAATAATTAAAAATTAAATAACTCTCACAAAAATGAAATCACTCTCAAATAAAATTACACCGGGAAATAAAATTAAATAACTTCCATGTTGAATTTTATTAACTGATCGGTTAATTTAAAATTGGCTTTTTCGATTAACGATCAAACCGGTTAATTTCAGTCGATTAATCGATTAACCGATGTAACAAAATTTATATTTTTTGTAGTATTAAACCATGTTTTTTGTGTTTTTAATTATGGTTGAGTTCCAAAACTTCAGTTGCAAAGCATCTCACTTTTTCAAATGCATTTTACAATCCGTGTATGTACAATGTTATATATACCAAAGTTCACCAAAAAAGTTACCAAAGTGCACCAAAAAAGTTGTGTTTAGAAATATATTTTCATAGCAATTCTTTCTTTAAATACAGTACAAAAACAGAAATTAAGGAAATTGGATATTAACTTTTTTGCGCTTTGTCAGGATGAGTAAGAAGATGACCTGATAACAGAAGCAACTCGCGATAGTAATGTAACAGCAGAATTACCCAAACAATTAGAAATGTTACAAATTTTGAAAAATTAAAACAGGACTCTAATGCCTTAATGGAAGATTTTATATATTTTTAGAGAAATCCAGGAAAAGGACTGAGAAATCCGATATTCTGTATTTTGGATTGCTTCCAATTTCTCCAACATCTACGTTAAGTGAAAGAATTTTTTTCAAGTCAATATTTATAAAAACTAAAGAAAAGTGTCCCTTAAATCCTAAACATTTTAACCAAATTATTTTTCTAAAAGATTATTTTATAAGTTCTCCTAAAACTATTGAAATAACTTATAAAATGATCTCACAGTTTATTTATTAAAAAATACATAATACATATGTACACATAAATAAAAAATATGTTTAACATATTTGTGAACTATTTTTTTGTTTGCTCGTTTAAGTTCAAGAATTGTTATGTTATTTGTTTTTTTTTTTACTAATAAACTCCATATAAAAAATAATTTTCCATTTTTATTTATTTAAATTACTTAATTTTAAAAAAAACTTTATTAATCGGTTAAAACCGGTCAATAACAAAATTAACCGATTATTATCCGATTAAACCAAAACCTTAATTAATCGAGCGGTTAACCGATTAAAGCAAAAGCACGATTAATTGAATACCCTAGTAATTACTCACACCTTTTTTATGAAAAATGTTTGTGGCTTTTTTTGCACTTGGGAGTTATTTCACAGAGCCCTAACTTTGCGATTAGAGAAAATGTCTATTACGAAAAAGCCTTAAACTCGTGATTAAGATTTTTGTTAATTTTGATTGATACGGTAATAGACCCCAAACTCAAATTCAAAGTCCTTAATTGACACCTAAAACTATTGGAATCGGACTAATCGTTCACGAAATCCAGATTTATTACCAATATTTTTTTCAAAATCTCCCACTGTGCAGCGGCTAAAACTAGTAAGCCCTAAATGGAATATTCGAGAAATTCCACACAAGAAAGAGTTTCCATTTTATGTGTTGCCCTGTGTTAATCAAATTTTCTTTTAGTTCAAATTTTTCATATTCTCAACATAAAAATAAATATTTTTATTTATTTTTTTCTTTTTTTGATGAGTATTTTTTTGTTAATTAAATTACCTTGAACTACAAGCAGTTCAGTTCGGTTGCGATTTTTTTATTTCTGTTTATTTGTTCTTTTTGTATACCCTGTACTTGTAGTATTTCAAGTATTTTACAATCTTTATGTTGTAACTAATTAGTTCATAGTGCATATTGGCCTTGACTGTTCTGTTTTCTCAAGTGTTTGGGAAATGCTTTTTGAAATCATGTTTTTTTATACATATTTTTTTAACTTAAGTCATATTATGAGTTTTCCATGGTAAATAATAACATTTTTTATTTTAAGGTAAATTAAATAGAGATTTGCAGAAACTTCTATCAAAAATAAAATGGCACTACGTATATTTAAATTACCTATTTTATGTTATAGACGATGCACACTGGGGCCAAAAGCCCTTTTTCGCGGATCAATTTATATCTCCTCAGCTACAGTACTAAATTTGATGTGTGCTAGTCTTAGAAAAACTGCATGTTTCAACAAATTCTTGGAGGTATAGGAGGGGAAGACAAGTATCCCTCATAAAAAATATTATTTTGCTTAAATACTATAACTACAAATGTAAGACACACCAAATTTGATGTGCGTAACTCTTAAAACAAACTCCATGCTCCAACAAAATCTTGGACGTATAGCAGAGGGGAGAAGAATACCCCCATACAAAGTATTTATTATGTTTAATTTATCTGCGGAACTAAAATAGTGACAAACACTAAATTTGACGTGCGTTACTCTTAGAACGTACTCCATGATCCAACAAAATCTTGAAGGTATAAGAGGGGAGACGGATACCCCCATACAAAAAATACTCTTCTGCTTATATCTCAATAGCTACAATAGTGAGGGACTCTTAACTTGATGTGCGTAACTCTTAGAACAAACTCCATATTCTACTTGGTGGTATAGGAGGGGGAAACGGGTACCCTTATACAAAAAATTATTATTATATTATTTTGCTTATATCTGCAGAACGTTTTCGGTGACTTGCTTGCCATTGAATGAGTTCAAATAAAAATTACCCAAAAATAATTTTTTTATTAAACCTAAATAAGAAAGTTAGTTCGTGAGTGCGAGATTGCGAGAGAATTAAATTTTTAAATTCACGCACACCATTTTTTTAATCATTAAAATATTCAAATATAACCACGGTCACTCGTAACAAAGTAGAACATTTGCAAATCTTTAAAAAGCACATAAAATAAAGACAACAACAACAGTAAAAAAAAAACTTACGCTCATTTGTTCAACCTTTAAAATAAAGTTAAAATCTCTGCTTAATAGAGCCTAATTAATAACTGAGAAATTCCAATTTTTGTCATTGTTTTAGACGGTGCCATAGTTTAGAAAGGCTGGTGAGAGTGCCATAAGTGGCACCCAGAATTCGATGCCGGATTAAAAAGTCAAAGAAGACAAAAATTATGCCATAGTGAAACCATAAGCAATTTTATGCGACACGATGAATTCGGACTTGAAACGGCGGCACTATACATAAAAAACAAAAACTCAAATGTAATATATATGCAAAGAAAAAATGGGCCTAGTTGCGGAGCGTGGCATTAAGGTGAATATATTAAAAGCTAGGCGTAAAAAGTTTGAGAAGGGCTTTCTGTAACGGGACGCCCGTAATATAATGTCGGATTAGACAGCAACACACAGAAAACCAATTGGTTTGAAAACGGTTGCAGTAATAAAATATTAATCAAGTAGTATAATATATTATTGCAACTATTAAAAATGTGTAACTATAACTGATTTTTAATACTAATTAATAATAAAACGTATTTCTAACTAAAATATGATTCTTTCAATTATTTTATTAGTTATGATAATTAATAACATTTAATACGAAAAATTAGTACGAATAGTGTCAATCACAACCAAATTAAATGCGGCACAATACTGAATATTGGTCATTACAATCAATAATTTGCTTTTGTCAATAAATTTTATAATATAATTGCTTATTCATTTATTACAGCTAATTATTGATTGTTAGTATAGTTTCAATTCAAATGAAAATATAATTATTTGGTTTTCACAACCAAAAAAAAAAACTATGTCCGAATTGTTTATTGTGAGTACTAAACTAATTATAAACTGAATTTTCTGTCAAAAGTAAAAAACAAATTTGTAAGACAGAGAAACATTTGATAAAATATATCGACATCCAATGGATCACTAGTCCCGTCAAAGCCGATATTCCACCTTCTGAGCTTATCCATGAAATTCATTTTGGACTCGGTGGCTGTAGATGCTATCGAGGGTGTACTCTCCTCCTCTACCGCTGATTTTACCACTATAATCAGCTCCGGGGTGACTAGGAAATTGGGCGAGCATAGGCCACCTATTTCTTCCTGCTTCGTTTGGATTTCTAAAAGGCTCTGTGTTTCAAGCTCGTCATGTTCGCCACTTATGAATTTAGCCCACTGCTTTCTCAGTTCCTCAACACTGCCCGCTTGTTCTAATTGGAAATCCTTTATAACAATTTTTTCTAAAATCTATATGATGTATATTTATTATTAATTTATCATTATAAAAACAGACATCAGCATTAAAATTGGTTGCGGCTTAGACCAATATCAAATTATTGACCGACAAATGCTATTATGATAGCATTATTAATTACGGTTTTAGGCGTACTAAACTGTTTTCCGGGAATAGGGTTTATATGGGGTCTAGGGTAAAATATGGACCGATCTTCATGAAATGTCACAGTGTGAATTTCAGTCGAATAGAAAGAACATTTGCAAAATTTCATATCGTTTCGTGCATTGTTATGTTAGTTTTTGTAACAAAATTATCAATTTTTTAAACTCTGATCCTACTGAACCGATTTGGCTGGATTTCAATCCCAAACTGCTTGGGATAACTACAAGCAATTTGACACCCAGATTTTTTATTTCTTTTGAGTTTTTCGAAAGTGAGCGTGTTTTCAACAGACGGACAGACAGACGGACGTGGCTTAATCAACTTAGAAATTCATAACGAGCCAGAATATATATACTTTATGGGGTCTGAGGTGAATAATAAAAAGGTTTCACACGGAATGACAAACTTAGTATACCCTCTTCACAACTTATTGTGGTGGAGGGTATAAAAATGGAGGTTATTGGAACTATTTTTATTTTCTATCTAATAAATCGGGAAAATGGTTTATGCAACTAGTGGAAAAAATAAAATAATTACGTCAATCAATTCTTTTGTTATGAACAGCAATTATGTGTTAATTAAGTTGCATATAACATATATTCGGGTATCAGCGTGTTTTTGTTTTCTAAAAACCATCTAACAACTAACAATATCGGAGGTTGTAACTGATAGTGTACTAAAATTGAAATGTTTCTATCAAAAAGATTATGCTAAGCTACGAAATTTTCAGTAATTGTAACCGAATTGTGTGATAGTACATGACGAAATTCGGTTGTGATCAAGAATCTGTTTTCTCTGTGCACCAAAGGCAAAACTTATGACATAGACAAGCAATGAATAACGATATGCAATAAGTTTTGATCGGACTACAAATGGCGACGCAGTGTACAAAAAAATTAGAGGGAGGTATCCAAGGGCGTGGAAAAAAATTAAAAAAGTTGTCCGCAATTTTCTCCAACTAATCTTTAATTCTGGCTCAACTTTTATTTTTTGTATTAGGACCGAACAACTTCAATGCACAAATAACTGAATGTAGATTATTTTATTGGTCTGTAAGGATTTTAGACCGTGATTTAATAAATAAATAAATAAAAACAAGTAAGAAAGTATAGTCGGTCAAGCCCGACCATATGATACCATACACCACAGTATTTAAAAACACATAATGCTTATGAGTCCATCAAAATATGGATTTACCTATGTTTATAAACTTTATTAAAATCGATTTGAAAGTTTGTGAGAGGCAGAAATTGCCCCCTACATCCCCTTGTGGTCCTATTTTTGAAAAACTGCGTAGCCTATACTTATGTCCATATAAATATGTTTCTATCTATGATTTAAATTTTATTAAAATCGGTTTGGCAGAAATTTCCCCCTACCTCGTGGTCCTACGATTCGGCCCATTTTCAATAGGCTTGGTCCTTGTGTCAATAAGAACCTCTATCCAAATTGTATCAATTATCTTCAAAATTGCGACCAGTACTTTGCGCACAAGCTTTCATGGACAGCCAGCCAGCCGGACGAACATCGTTAGTTCAGCTCAGAAAGTGATTCTGAGTCGATCGGTATACTTTAAGGTGGACCAATATTTTAAGGTGTTACACACATCAGCACCAATTCATAATACCCTCTCCACTATTGTGGTGTGGGTATAATAAATGTTTCTTTTGAGCAATAGGGATCCCATAATTAAATTTAAAATATGAAAATTAATATTTTAAAAATGTATAAATGTAAATTATTGCATTTTTAGCAGACCACAAGTGACCTTAATTTGCGAATATTACAAACGGCTATAAAATTATTTGTTGCCTTTCGAATCGAATAGTAAAAAAAAACTTCACAAAACTTGTTTATTACAATAGAAATATTAATTGAAAATTGTAGCAGAAAAAAAGGTTAATTACCGTTAAGTGGATACTTGACTTTTCCTTTCGTACATTTTTTTTATTAAATATTGAAGAGACTTTTATACACTGTGTATGTATTTATATAAAGGGTATTTCAAAATTACCGTAATTCTAGAATTAAATAGTAAACATTTAGTTAAATAAAATTGTAATTTTGTTATTGAATTATAAAGAAAATAGAATTAAGTTCCTTATAGAACAACACGTCAGGCCCAATGTCCTTCACTAGAGCATGCGCATTCTTGTTTCGAAGTTTTTTATGTTAAATAATACGATCTTGGCAGTCAATTTTGACCAATAAAACCAGGGCTGTGGAGTCGTCAAGAAATAGTCTTAACTGCGACTCCGACTTTATCCGCTGAAATTTATTTAATAAGACGACTGTATATGAGACTGGTCTTCGCATCCATTTGTTGATTTTCGTTAAATGAACTTTATTAATTTTCCGTGTTCATTACGAACATAAGCTTCAACTTTCAGCCATCAAAATCTGTTTTTGCACAAATGGCGAAAAAAAAAAAAAAAGTTTAATGTATTGTATTACTTTATCGATACCCTTTATAAACGGAATGTTAATTCGTATGTATATGTATATTTAACACAGTTATAAGAACAATATGGTTGAAAACAAAAAAAAAGAAAATAGCACATAACACGTTTATAATTTGTTTAACCACTAATAGACCAACATAATTGTATTAAGTTTATTTTTTTCCACCGTTTCTTAGTATTGCAACCATTCCAACGCCAGACATTTGTTCACTTCGACCCAAATGCCACCAGAACGACGTTAATATTTGTTTAAGTGTTAAGGGAAACTTTTGCTAGACTCAGTTTAATACTTTACATGTAAGTAACACATTTCCGATTGTGTTTGTACTTGTTAATTGGGCACCACATTCTTTAATTAGACACCCGTATAGAAAAATTTATTTAGAGCTCCTTTTATTTGATTTGTTTTTTTGCACTTTGTACAATATTCAATGTGAAATAGTGAAACAAGAAGGACTCCTTCTTGACATTGACAAAGGTTTAATGAAACATTAAATGCTTTTAGCATATACATTTTTCGCGAAATACAACCACTAAACAAATAACAAATGAAATTGTTGTTGCTCTAGCAAAAAGTTTATGTGACTAAATGATTTTAGAGCAGCGAAAGGCAATCTATACTTTTACATTTTGCGGTTGTTTGAATTCTACATATCGTGGGTTTATATTCAAATAGGGCTATCTGCAATTTTTCGAAAATGTGGTTTTTATGGAATCGAGTTCACTGACTGAAGGGTCATCTGTCATTTAAATTTAAAAAAAAAAAATCCGAAAACTTTTTTTTCATAAATATTGTATTGTGCTGTCCAAGTTTTTTTTCCGAATTTTATTTGACATTTCTCTATTTCAGACTTACTCAATTTGAACCATGGAGAGATACACAATCCAACAACGTGTTAAAGTTATCCAGACTTATTATGAAAATGGATGATAAATTTCGAAGAAAATCATCTTCAGTGATGAGGCACATTTTCACCTCAGTGGATTTGTCGATAATCAGAATTTCCGCATTTGGGCGAATAATAATCCAAGAGTGATTGTCGAAAAACCAATGCACCCACAAAGAGTGACTGTTTGGTGCGGTTTATGGGCTGGCGGCATCATCGGGCCGTATTTTTTCCAAAATGAGGCCGGTCAGGCAGTTACTGTGAATGGTGTTCGCTATCGTGAGATGATAACGAACTTTTTATGGCCCGAATTGGAAGATATGGATGTGGACGATATGTGGTTTGTACGTCGATAAGCCAGCAACAATTCAAGAGCTAAAGGATGAGATAATTCGGCACATTAACGGCATAGAACCTCCATTATGCCTCAGGGTCATCAAAAATTTGGACCATCGGATGGAGGTGTGCCGCCGTGGTCGCGGCGCCCATTTGGCCGATATTTTGTTCCATACATAATTGAGTAATACCAATATATCATAATAAAATAAAATTACAATAATTTCCTAAATAGTTTGTGTTTTATTCAAAATCAACATCGGCCCTTGAAATTTAACCACCCTTTATTAAATAAATATATTATTTAGTTTTATTTGAAGTTTCTTTTTTTATAATTATTTTGAATTTTTTAAGCTTGAGGTCTTTTTTAAAAAACTATATTATATTTAGTTATTTTTCTCAATATTTCGCTAACCTTTGGTTAGCATCTTTAGGAAATTAAATTTACAATAAAAAATTATAAAAAAAAATTTTTTTTGTCAATTTTTACTTATGCACATATTGTTTATATCAAGTTTTATTTAAAGAGATATTAGTAATGGATTAAAATATTTTAAGATCCATAACTCTAAAACGAGATCCTCAGGTGCAATAAAAACTAGATAAAAAATTTTATTTTTTAAAGCAATTTTAGTGCTGTATATGTAAATATATGTGTATATAGTAATTTACTTTTTTGTAGAAAAGCGCCGATATCGTTATGCATTGGCGTTTTTAAACAGGAATGTTAGCAACATGTTTTGGAACAAGACTGTGAGCAAAATCAAAACAAATAATAATTTACATACAGACATATGTGCGAGTACACACTTCAACACCATATGACACGTTTACGTATTGTTAGTAACTACCAACATTTCAAGTCGACCGCAACGTTTACGTATCCGCAACATTTACGTAAGAGTAACGAGACCTTAACACACATGTTTTTTTTTTTTTTTTTTGTAAAAAAGTGCTATTTACATACATAAAAAATTAGTGTAACAAAAAATAAGATAAAAAAAATTGTTACAAAGAAGAAAAATTATACATCAAAGGGTTGGGAATTGTGTCTAGATTTTAAAATCTAGTATAATTTTAAAATTTGTTGAAGAAATTTTGCAAAAAAGTAATATAAGGCCCTAATTATATAAAACGCATCGCAACGCCAAAGAATTACATTAAAAGCAAAAACAAAGTCATAAATATTTTGTCATTTTGTTGTTGCTTTCTGTAGAAAGCAACATTGAAAGCTTTCAATGTAATTCTTTGGCGCTGCGGTGCGTTTTTCATAATTAGGGCCTAAATTTTATTTATGCAATAAAATCTTATTATGACGAAAGGGTTTCTATCATATGTACCTATGCAAAATGAGCAAAAACAGAAAAATAGTCAAATTTACAAAAAATGGCGCAAGAACGCCTAACGTTTTTTTTTTTTTTTTAATTTAAAAGTAGAGATTTCAAACTTTATCGTGATGCAAAACGTTTTTAAAAATGCAACTAAATTCACTTTCAAAATTTTTTAAATTTTTTTTTCACAAAAAAATCGTTTTTTTTATTTCGAACGAATTTTTTTATCATAAAAATTTAAAATCAAATTTTTCTAAATATGTATAAAATCTTTATTTTTTTTATCCACAAAAAAATATATTGTAAACCTCTCAGAACCGTAAGAAGTCAATCAACTCGCATGCAATTTACTCAACTTTCCTGACTTTAACAGTGTCCCAAAACCACAAATCTCAAGCAAAAGACTTGAAAATTCACTATACGATTTTGTTGTCTGTCGAGCAGTGTACTTAAATTTTTACATTTCTTAAATTAAAATTTTTGCCTAATTTTTTGAAAAAAATTTTTTTTTGCTTTTTTAAAACATTTTTTTCAAATTTAAAACTTTTTCTTATTTTTTTTTTTTTTAGCGGGAATGTTTTTTTTTTCTCAAAAGAAAGCTTATGTCTTTTCCTTTAAGGTAGTTATCGAAAAAAATCAGCTTTTTCGCTCTCCTGTAAAATTGTGATTTTGCAGATAGCACTATTTGAATCTAAACCCTAGATATGTTGTTAAATTCTCTTCAATGTGTATGCGTACGTACGTAATAAAAGAGAAAAAGCGGCGCCCTGAATTTACCTATCGCAGTTTTAGAGAGTCGCAGATTTTGGGGCGAATCGAAAGCTTATTGCTAACACACCTTTTATTGTATACATACTATTAGAGGTCTGGGAAATTTACGGTATTCGATATCGATCAAAATTAAAATACAATTTAAATGGAAGTTTCGATTGATATCGAATGCCCTCATTCGTTTAAACAAGTGAAAAAGTATAGTCAGTCAAGTTTGACCATATAATACCCTACAACACAGTATATAAATGTAATGTTTGCTCGTGTACCCTATTTGGGACCCGTGGACAATCATGAACCCGCCAAGCAAAATTTGTTATGAGGTTAAGATTCATGTAAAAGTTCTTTGTGCAGAATATTATTTAAATATCTTTATCTATATAAGATTTTAGAATGGGGCTTATGGGACGTATGGTTTATTTATGCCCTGCCAGGACAACAATTTGTCATGACATAGTAGCTATCGCTAAAATTATTATCGCAAATTTTTATGTTAATACCAACATACATATATAAGGAAGTTATATCAATTAAAGCTATTTTCGGGAGTAGTATTTGCATCGGAGCTATGGTCAAATACATTTGTATGGGAACTATGGTCAAATATGGACCGATTCCAATTAAATTTGGTAAGAAGATTTAGATTGCAATAAAATATTTTTGGGCCACGTTGTAGTATTTTTTATAGGCACAAATACTCTGTTCCGGAAGAAATTTCAAGCTCTTGATCATGAATTATCTGAATTAGAAACTGTAATTGTGAAACTGTGAATATACTAGGGACGTAATGATACGCCTTTTTGCCGATACGATACCGATACTCAAAAAGAAATATAGGCGAAACCGATACGCATGTTAAACTTTAATTTAAGTTAATATTAACAAAACTTAAGTCGAGTATTTCTTTATTATACAAAATTACAGTGTAAGATATTATTAAAATTTCAAATTTATATAAATAAAATTTAAAAAACAACGAACCGAATTTAAATTCATGGCAAAATAAAAAAAAAATAAGTTTATCTCTTAAACTAAAAAAAAATATTAAAATTGGGGGATACACGATTTCGCAAATCCGTTTAAAGAATTCATGCAGTGGAAAATAGTTTCTCAGATGCGACAGAAGTCATTTAAAAACTTGTGTATTTCGGCAATATTTTAATTAAATAAAATAAGTAAATAATTACAAGCGAATTTGTTTAATTTTTTTATGACGGTGTCATGTTTTGGAAGGTTCAAAAGGTGGCAAGTCTACCTCCCTCAACTGTTGCTAGTTTATCAGCATAAAACCACAGGAAATATTCGAGAGGCAATAGATCGCACGACCTTGGATGGCAATTGACAGGTCGGTTTCTCGAACCACGTCTCGCCCGGATCCATGTTATCTATATTTTCAAAAAAAAAACAATAATCATGGTGTGGTAAAGATCGCCATTAATCGTGGCGCGAGCTCCGGCTCGTGTATAAACTGCACTAAACGGAGCATTTTTCAGGATGAAATAGAAATTGAAGGCCCTGTTGTGGGTTAGTCTCACTCCATAATGAAAATTTTGTTTATTAACAACTCCGTTAAGCCAAAACTGTTATCCGTTAAAATATTAAACCTTAAATAGGCTGATTTTCAAATAAATTCAGATATTTTTTTGGTATCTATTTATGATGATTTGTCACAGTACACTAGTCGTAAATGTCAAAAGGTGAGCGCAGTATAACAGTTCGTTTGACAACTAATCCTTTCGTAAGTTCTAAACGGCCTTAAAAACGCGTATTAAAATGTTTTTAAAAAGTAACTTCTAGTAAAAGCATTTTCCTTCATCTTGCTCCCTGTTAAAACGTAATCTTTTATTTTCAATGAATTAATAATTTAGATTTTGTGCACAGCATATTCTTCTCTTAATGTTGCAAACACAGTTTGAACAAAACAACAATGAATAATCAAATAATTATCTGTAGTTAACGTGCATACAAATAAACAGTTTGAGGTCCAAAAAACTATTGCAACACAACAACATCCAACACTCACTTCAACATCCAAAACGAATTAATTGTTTGCATTTAAAAATGCAACAAAAGTATTTAAAAGCTTTTGGGCGATGACAACCAAAATATGTAATGAAAAAGGTTAAAATATCGCTGGCTCAATATTACTAGGTTGTATGTTAATTTTTTTATTACTTCCAGTAAATATGTTTAGGGTTGTATGGGACAATTTATAACTATGAGTGATGATCCAGAGACGACAACAAGTTCTTGGCCACCTTGTTTAACTTAATTTTGGTACGTCGTTTTATTTGGAAAGAGTGGAATAAAAAAAGAGATTAAAAACTTTATTTTCTTAATATTTTAACTCTTTCACTAACAACCTTGTTATGTTGAGCCAGCGGTACGTATGACAAACTATAAAGGTAAAATTAAAATCGGTTGGATAGAGTCGGAGAGGCAGAAATCGCTTTTGTGTCCCCTATTTGTTCAAGGTTTTAAAGAACATAAAGCCTGTGTATTTTATTGTGTGTAGATCGATCTACAAAAGTTTTAAATTTCATTAAAATCGGTAAGATAGATTCGGATAGGCAAAAATGACCCGTCTGTTCCCTTATTTTTCTAGCTTCGAAAAAAATATAAACCCTGTGTGTTTTATTTACGCTGATCTATATGTGATTTAAACTTTATTTATTATGGTTAGATATTTTCGGAGAGTCAGTAATTCTCCCTATGTCCCCCTCTTGGGGGGGGGGGGTTCAGCAATTTAGCAGATAAAGCGTAGCAAACGAAAAACTCACTTTCGCATTCGGTCAGCAGCCGATCGAGTGAATAGATAGACTGGAGGGGGAATGGAGAGTGAAAAGCTTACTCACGTTAAAATAGCTTTGTTTTTCTTTTAAGTATGGAAACTATTGCTTTACTAGTCTCTTTTAAGACCATAATTAATATTTTCTGAGTACAGGAGGCTTAGCGCCCCTGAACCCTATTCTAAGCACTTTAGTGTATAACGAAATGATTCCACTCTATGCTGGGGTAGAGCTCGCGGCTTTCAGGGTTCGTTACAAAATATTTATTTGATTATAGCCAGAAAAATAAAACACTTTAAAATAGTTTTTTCTTCAACGTTATAAAGCGCATTTTATTATTATGAACTATTTATTTCGCTCTTTTTTAATTCTATCACGCTTACACTACATTAAACACCGACAACACACACTTGACATATTCAGCGACACGCGAGGAGAGTGATACCGCAGAAGTATAAGCTCTAGGCCAGCTTAATAAGAGCTTACCTCTTTGTCAGCTGCCGATGCCATAGTTAGAAGAAAATTGATAAGGACCTCATTAGAGCAGCATCGCTACTACAACCTGCGGCGGCGAGACTTCCACACAACCAACACTGGATATGAAAAGATAAAAACTGGCAATAGACTAGCCCAATCATGGCAACTAACGCCAACGGAATCACTAGAAAGAGAAAATTCTTCAGCCTGATGTCCAAGTGGAACTACGTCTCCAGAACGACACGCAGCAACATCATTCTCATCATCATATCTTTCACTTCATGGCCACATCATCGTCCTCCACTACCACTTCGTCAGCTGAGGCCGCCGCAACTCGTCGCCGTCATCCCCAGGCTGCCGCTGACACCTATATTCTGGCTCCTTGAGTAATTCCAAGTCAATTTAGCAATGTCCGTCTGTCTGTTGAAAACACGCTCACTTTCGAAAAACAAAAAAGGAAATAATAATGTTATGTCAAATTGCTTCTAGGTTTCGTAAGCACTTTGAGATTGAAATTCAGGAAAATCGGTTCAGTAGGATAATAATGAGTCCAAATGTGAAACCACTACCAAAAATTAATAATTTTGTTAGAAAAACTAATATAAATAATGGTAAAATGCACGGATTGATATAAGATTTTGCACAAATTTGTTCTATATGACTAAATATTATACTGTCAGATTCCGTGAAGATCGGTCCATAATGTGCCATAGGCACGATATAAACCCTTCTCTCGGAAAACAGTAAGCTACGCCTAAAGCCGTAACAAATAACGCCATGTTAGTAACATTAATTCTGCTTTAGAAATACGGCAATTTTACTTATTGACGTCGCCAGTTAATCAGCAATCATCTTCGGCCAGTTTCAAATGACCACAATCAGCAAAAATGTAAGGCAAAGATGGTTGCTTGGCTTCAATTCTTGCAAGAGCTGTATTTTATAGGCACGTTCTTGGCTTACGTTCCTATAAAATACAGCTTTTGCAAGAATTTAAGCCAAACAACCTTGCATTTTTTCACGTAGTCAAAGGACAAAGGCCAATAAGCTAAGAACGATGACGAATCGATATTTCGGCGTATTATGCAATACTTTGCACTGCAGCAATATTCGTTTCGGTACGCACATTTCTTTGCCTTGTTGATGGTTTTGAATCGAGCAAAGTAAAATTAGTGCAAAAACCATCCATAACTGCATGAATTGCTTGGTCATTAGACCAAGCCAGATTTATTTCTTCAAAGTAAAAAAAATCTCTTGCGTTAAACGATTCATAACATGGCGTCTTTACCTGACAATTTTTTGTCATACCAAACGTCAAACTTCATATTAAAAAAACGCTGACAAAAATTTTCGAGTTTTTTTATATAGACTTTGACGTTTGGTATGACAAAAAATTGTCAGTTGAAGACGCTATGTAATGAGTTGCCGAACCTAACATAGCGTCTTCAACTGACAATTTTTTGTCATACCAAACGTCAAAGTCTATATAAAAAAAACTCGAAAATTTTTGTCAGCGTTTTTTTAATATGAAGTTTGACGTTTGGTATGACAAAAAATTGTCAGGTAAAGACGCTATGTAACTGAACAGAAATGTTAACACAGTTGGAAATTCCCAGCTGTCAAACCACAGGTATCGATATCGATAGCTTCTATCCATCTAAGGGCCATTATTACAACCTAATGATAAAGTTGCTGATAGTTAACGTGAACAAAAGCTATCTTGAATGATAAAGTGACTAAAAAGTTTTTTCCATTATTACAATTGTCCGATAAAATAAAAAATGTAATTTATATACTGTGGCAACATTGCAGTATATACCGACTACTTTTGGTTGTTTAAAATACGAAGTGGCAACGACTTAGTTTTGTTTTATTTATTAATTAAAAACAAAAGTAAATTTTTGTGATTTATTTTTGGTTTTAATGGTAAATTGTTTTGTTTTTTGTGTTAAATTTTGTTTTTTGAAAAAGTTGAGTAATTTAAGACTATCATTGAAGTTACCATATCTTCAGCAGAAAATATGGCATCTTCAAGTTCTTAAAGTTCACTTGTAAAATTACCATGAGGACAAACCTGATGTTAGCTTATCAGTCACTTTTTAGGTTAATGTTAACTTGTAATAACCAAAAGCTATTTATCTGTCAGATAGCATCCTAAATATAACTATTTGTAAGTTGTAATAATGGCCCTAAATAAAAATAAAAAACGGTACTTGTAAATATGTAATAAGACGGGAAGTCATTGCATATGCTCAATATTAAAAGTAGGCCTTATAGACGGCCTCTGTACTCCTTCTTTTTGCCGCTGTGTAAGTTAAGGTATATGCTACATACAGACAAAGACATTAATCCTGAAAATCCATTAAAAAAATTATGTACTATCATCTAATGCACTTTATTTGAAAAGTTGGCGGCTACAAGGTCTAAAAGACTTTTCTATCAGATCTATTGAAAACTTGCACTCACGGACACACATTTCTGTATGCATGTTTACGTAGATGTCAATTCTGTAATCACATAAATGTAACTGAATATACATATGTATGTATTTGATTTACACTTTAATATATGTGGGTATGTTAAGAGTAGTAGTTTTTAGTAGTAGTAGTACTAGTTGCAAAATCTTACACCCCCCTCCCACCGGAAACACTTGGACGATGATTGTCTTTCGAAGACACTTAAGTGCAAGTGCTTGTATGGAAAAAAAGTTCCTACATGTGGACAGCCCACTTAACATTTTGATATCAAGATATAAAAAAAGCAACAACAACTTTTACTGCCATAAAAATATGTATCAATTTCGAATTTTTGTGTTACCAATAGTGAAATTCCATCGGTTTTTTTCGTTTTCTCAAATTCACATCTGATGCTACGGTGGTATTCAGTTATAGGGCACTGCCTCCAACAAATCGTCACAGCCGCCCTCTGGTATGTTAAAAACTCTAATGTTCACAAGATCTCTGCTAATTTAGCGTTCAATAAATATTCAAAAAATTCAATAAAATATTTAAAAAGCCTTGAATGCGACTTAAATCCTTTGGTTCGAAATTTTCAGTCATGGTCATGGTGGGCACACCCGCCTTAAAAGAAAAGCATCACATTAACAAAACCCGTGATGAGAAAATTTTTTGTCCGGCATAATCATGATATAAAGTAAATGCTGGGTACAGACAGTGCAATCTACATGCAATCTACACCCAGAGAAAAAATATGTTTAAATATGGTCACCTCCAACAAAACTATTTTTAAAGAAAATTTTAAACATAATCATTTAATTATCACCGACAACCATATTATGGTTAAATTAGTCTTCCTTCAAGAAGCCACAAAAATATTATGGTTGCCTCCGAACATGTTATGGTTAATAATAACTTAAATATGTTAACACTTATAATAGCATGGTTGGTTTTCAACCATAGCATGTTGCTCTTGGAAAAGAGGAAAATATTATTGTTAATTTAAAAACAAATTATTGTCATATTTAACCAAAACATGTTTAGAGGCAACCATAATATGGT
Organism: Pollenia griseotomentosa; assembly: GCA_963931875.1. Lineage (NCBI taxonomy): Eukaryota > Metazoa > Arthropoda > Insecta > Diptera > Polleniidae > Pollenia > Pollenia griseotomentosa. The sequence goes on along the minus strand of OZ007563.1, from coordinate 144,738,930 downwards.
TGTGGCTTCTTGATGGAGGATTAATTAAACAATAATATGGTTGTCGTTGACACTAATATGGTTAAATTAAAAATAATATGTTTAAAATTTTCTTTAAAAATAGTTTTGTTGGAGGTGACCATATTTAAACATGTTTTTTCTCTGCGTGTATTTCAATGCTACCTTAAAATATCAAAGCGTTTTGATGTTGATGCCAAATAACGTTTAAATTAGAAACCCTTTTATACAATATCTAATAGGAAAAGATCCATTTTTAACTTTGTATAATTAAGTTAAAAACAAACATAGTCATGCTTCTCAAGTGGTTTTAAAAGTTTTAAAAATTATGTGTACTGGGAATTGTAACTAGTCGTAATAATAAAAAATATCCTAAGTAACATATTTTTTATAGTATAAAATTTAAACATTTTTAAAAATACATATAACATTGTGCATAGCAACGTATTTTATGTACCTTTTGTAAAATATAAACGTCACTTAGGCCCTTTTCACCTTTGAAACTGTCGATTTACTACACATGTGAGTATGGTACCGAACCGGTTAGTGTATTCTTTGAGAATTTGTTGACATGTATGAAAGTGCATGGGGGAGGAGGAGCAACTTTAAGTATATAAATGCGATTGTTGGCTCTTATGGTGAATGCATAAATACCGACTAGAAGCGGCAAAGGATACTTTATTGTAATTGATAGATACTTAAAATGGTATTCAAAATGTCTTTTAATAATGGGATTTATCGATATCTAATTTGTCATTTTAAGTTATAACGTTACAGCTCGTTGTTTTTATATTATAAATACACTAAGAATAAATTGCAATATGGAAAAAATTTGATATTTATTAAAAGCATAGTTGGGAAAGCCCAATCATATGAGACGATAGAAGTAATTAACATATGCAAGTTTAAGTAATTTATAAAAATGCTAGATGGTAGAAATGTTTTCTATTATAATATCGAACTGCATGAATAAAATTAAGTAGGATAGACTAGCTCGCTACCAAGTAGTCTACCGGGTCACCCAAAAAACGGCATATGTATTTGGTTTAATATTAAATATAGGATCTAGGAATTCGGACCTGAAACTATGCTCTAATTACACTGGTCTACAAATTTGGAAAAAATAGACTGCAGAAACGAAGCATGTTTTTTAACTTATCTAGGAGCACTGCACTGAATTCGAATCTGGCATCTTGGCTATCACGTCTTGTTCATTTTTTTGCGCATGCTGGCAAAGATTTTTTTCCGAAAAAAATAGGTGCAGTGAGCAGCGTTGCCGCTTTGGTTACTTTTAACCAAAATTGGTTACTTTTTTTCCAGTGTGTACTTGTATACTTTTTTTTCATTTTGGTTACTTTTTTCAACACAAAAATAACCAATTTTTGGTTTTAACATAAGCCCTCCCGCGCCGCTTTTTGAACCTTAAAAATTGTGTATGGTATTGGTGCATCCAACACCAATATCTACTAGCAAATTCATTTGAATTTTTGCAGGCAAACGGCAACGATGGCTTGGTTAGAGCGCGCATTTTTTTAAAGGTTTTATTGAGAAATGTGAAACTCTGCCAGACTTATGAAATATATAAAAGGTGATTTTTATCATAATAGAAATGTCAAGCAAAGAGGTTATGAAAAACTTTTAGTAAAATATCTACCGCATAGTTTAGCTCAATTTTGGACTTTGATACCATAAAAACACAGGAAGACTTTAAAAGTTCTACTTGCAAGAACTCCTTATATAAAAAGGTTGAAAGCTCTAGCTCAAAAAATTTTTAAAATAAACGAAAATAAGTGCTACCTATGTATATGAGGTGCCACGCCCACGCCTTTTGTTCTTTTTAGACATACTGTCAGAATTTTATCAAAATCGGCCCAGCGGCTTAGGTGCCTACAAGGTTCAAACAAAGACAATTTCTTCGTTAGATACAAAATAATTTTGGTTACTTTTTTTCGCTTTTGGTAACTTTTTGTTTTGAATTTGGTTACAAATTTTTGTTGTTCGTGGCAACGCTGGCAGGGGAGCGTAGCGTGCTCACCAAGATTTAATGAAAATTTAATGAATTTATCAGAATTTTGAGACAAAAGCTTGCTGGGAGACTATTGCTGGACTCTAATACTTTAAACCGAACCAACAAAATACAAACCACGTTCAAATGACGCCATTCACTTTTGAAAATTAATTGATTTTTAAATAAACTAGTGATTTTTTATGTAAAAAACGAATAAAAATATTGTTTTGTATCTCGAATTCAGCCCACCAAATTACCCTAGAAAAGATATTTGGTTGCTCCACTGCAAAATCTTGTTGGCTAGTGTTATTGATAGAGATTGTAATCAATTTCGAAGTAGCGAGTTCAAAGCTCAATCATTCTTCTTTGCTTTTGTAAATTTGTTTTCTCGAAATGGGCTCACATAAACTTTTTAAAGGCTTGTCTTGCTTTCGACTTTTTTGACGGCATAACTGACTTGGCAGCAAAGTTTAATGGCCTGTTCGCCGGTTCTCGGAAATAGATGAACAGGAAGTATGAATAAGCTATCAGAAAGACAATATTTAGCATTATTTTTGTTGCGACTGTCAAAAAATCCAATTTAACATTACAGTGGTTATCGCACTATCACAATAACGGCCAATTTCACTAAGTTCGGTTAAAACTAACCTTTAATTAAAGTTCCGGTTACCAATATGTTTTGACAGCTATAACTGATAGTTAATTATAACCGAACTTGGTAAAATTGGCCGTAAAATGTAACCTTGGTCAAATGAAAAGTATTATTGTTTAAAAAAAATTTCAGAAAACAATGACGTCGTTTGGGACGTACATTTTTTTTCGTAATGCTTGTTTATAACACATTGCATTCACACTACCACACGTTTACATATAATACTGTAAAGTATCCTAAGTATTTTCCCCCCGATCCATTGTTTTGTATTCATAAAAAACGAACTTTGCCAGAATAATTTGTTCATGCTCTTTGTTATGAAGAACACGGGTCGTGTTCTTCATATGATTCCCTATACCACAGCATTGAACAAATATCGAGAGTGTACCCCATTTAGGACCCATGGATGGTCATGGACCCGTCAGAACAAAATTATGTTATGAGGTTAACTGCCTGTTTTTAGAAAACGTAAACAAGTGAGTGAGTGAGAAATTATAATGAAAACAACAAGAAAAAACGAAAATTTGTTATTGTTTTCAATATAATTTCTCACTCACTCACATGCTTACGTTTTCTAAAAACAGGCAGTAAAACTCATGTAAAAGTTCTTTTGTTTTTTATACAAAACGTCAAATACACCTACATCCAAATTCTACTTAAAAAGTGCGAATTACAAAACAAAAGACAATTGTAGAGTACATGTTCACCCCTTCCCGAAGTCCCAATTCTCACGATGCAAGTTCTGTTTTTAAACTTATTAAAATTTATTTGTTGAACTATTTTCGCCGTTCACACAATGCGAGTTTTATTGCTGCAATATTACTTTTGTATGTATGAAGTACACACACGTGTGCGATATTTACATAACGAATGAGAAAATAAAATTTATTTGAAGATTACATCAAGCTGATTACTAATTTCTTTCCCCCTCGTCTCGCTCGCCTATAAAGAAGCAATGTCTTAAGTAAGACTTGCATCGTGAGAATTGAGACATACCTAAAGAGTTGCTGCAGCAAAAATTGTAAGTCTGGACGGGGACTTTTTAAAACTAGATCATTGAAAACGTTAACGTTTACACTGAGACAGAAAATTTTTATGTTCAACAAATTTTTATCGAGTATTTTTCTACGTGTATAATTAAAATCCATGGATAAATATTAACATACAAACCATCAACACGATTTTTTAACGTCATATCTTCATGTCTTCTATATGCCAATGGCATATTATTTATTTAATATGTAAATTTATGACCTACAAAATATCTCAACTTTCAGAGACTTATTGGAATCAACGGATACGTTCGAATGTTTAAATCAATCAAAGCTCAAGAATTAAAATAAAAAAAACCACTCCCATATTTTTATTGTTTCGACGCAAAATTAAAAGTAAAATTTTAACAAGTCTTAAAAAAATCTGAACGGTAGCATTATGCAAACTAAAACCTACACAATAATGACGCTTAGCTTTTTCTAGATTAAACATTCTTTAATTTGAATCAATATGACCTGGTCTATATTTAATTCGTTTGCACTTAAACCTATTTGTGCAATTTTTCTAAAACCAAAAGCTAATAAACATTAGAAGCGCACATCCTTTGTAAAAAAAATTCCTTTTTAATTTGTAATTAGTACAACCCAGCACCAGTATTCCCATTTTGGGAATTAGTGATTCGCTTTATTGCTATAAACCATTCAACTACCAACAACCAGTAGGATGAATAAGTAGGATGTGTTAATTCCGAAAGCATTATTATTTAATATAAACCATGCAAAAACATTTTTTCTTTTTACTTCTTCTAAATAATGCATTGTTAATAATTTGTGTTAGTAAGTGCGTTGCAGATTTTCCTTTTTCAATCTTATTGCAACAAATGCAGAATTCTCTTTTCCTTTAGCCCTCTGAGTGTAACAGAAGTGCCGGCAATTTCCTTCTATCAAAAGTAAAGTGAAATTTTTTTCTTGTACATAATTTCTTACATGCAACACAGTTTTACCAGCATGCAGTCACTCACTGGCAAAAGTACACAAGTTGGAAGTATTCAACCGAAAATTGAACCCAGCAAAAACTTTTATTATCATGTGACGTACATCGTATTGAGAAATGTTCTTAAGCAGAACTAGTAGTTTTTAAGTGCAATAGCTCTTATTATTTCTAAAAGGGATGAGTACCCTCAATTTAACGCATTTACATTGAACAACGGAGAACGTGTTAAGAAAAGTCCTCGTTACTCATTCGTAAATGTTGCGATCGACTTCAATGGTTAATAGTAGTTACTTTAAAGAAAACAGTAAAGTTGTCAAAAATTATATCTTTTTTATATATAAAAACATTTGTGCCGTGTATGTGCTCCTAAAACTCAAGAAACGCAGGACCGATTAACACCAAACTTGGACAATAAATTATTTTAGTCGGGAGCCAGGTTTCTATTAAGTTTAATGCCGATAGGCGACGCTGTTGTCGTGATGTTTAAATTTTTTATTTATGTTACGATTTGGATGGAATTCACAAAATATATTTATTAAACAAAAATAAGTTTCCTGATAAAATTTTGAACCGGTAGATAGCGCTGGGGTCAAGTTATTCAAAAAAGAATCTCCAGTATTTAATTTTTTATTTTTATTAAGAAAATCCCAAGCAGTGTAAAAAAACAGTGGCTGAGAATATCATTTCAACTGCCAAAAGTCCAACTTTTTGTCATTACCGAAATGTTAATGCCATTCAAAAGCAAACTTATCTGAGGCGTTTTGACCAAACATTTAGAGCCAAATTTAAAGAGTTTAAAAAATGTTGGTAATCATACGAATTTTCATTAAAAAAAACATTTTTGTTTACGTTTTTAAAACGTTTTATCATAAACGAAATGTTTCTTAAACTTTGCTTAATTTAATTATTTAAAAAAAATGATTTTTTCACCGAGTTGTTTTTAAAAACTTTTTTGCTATCTTATCGCGACTTAAGATGTTTTGTCAAAAAATAACAGCGTAAGAATTTAATTATTAATATTTAAAATTGACGTTAATAAGAATTTTTCAACTTTTTCGGAGATAGACGATTTCGCAATTCCGATTGAACAAGACCTGCAGTGGAAAAAAATCTCTCAGATGCGGTAGAACTAATTTGAAAACTTAAAAATTACTCCGATAAATTTCAAGTTTGGGTATAACATGTCATTGCAGCCGTTAACAAGTGGATCTAGAAATATAAGAAGATCTAAGGGCATCTTTCGACTTCTTTTTTATCAGAATCACAGCAAAGAATGCAAACAGGCTCATTCTCTTCGGATTCTCTCATAAATTTTGCATTAACGCACTAAATGCCATTTCTTTTAGACTTATAAGAACTTAAATTAGCTGTAGGCTGACCATGTTTTCAACACTTTCGGAATGCAGAGACATTAAGTAGTTTAATAAGATATTTTCGATACGATTCAATTCAATTGTCTTTTAAATATTCGAGCATTGTGTCGAGGGTCAAGAGTTGTAGATAAGCAATAGGTTTAATTATTTTCTAAATCCTTAAATCTTTTTTTAGCTAATTCAAAGTCAGCCGCTAAATTTTGGGATCTTGAACTATGTTTTCTCCATCTCCCTTCATTTATTTATTATATTAACAATTTCATTATTCTGTTTTAATTGTATGCTCTGCTTTTTAATATGTATGTATGTTATTTTTCTAAGTTGCTATGCAAAAACCGGAACCGATATATCGGAATATCTGAAGTATCGCCGATATATCAGTATCGGTTTTCGTTACTTCCCTAATTAAAAATAAGGCATCCAACAAATTAAATCAAATATATGTAATTGTGGACGTAGAATGCTGCTAAAAACAAATATTTTATGTCATTTTAGAAAAACTTTAATTCTTGTAATTTATTAAGAAATGTTAATACTTATACCTGGTGTATTATTAGATGTTTGCCAGGTGCTATCTTCAGACAAATTGGAATTTTAAAGAAAAATAACTTTTGAGAGTCAAAAGGGTTAAACAGATTTTACTACCAGCAGAATGTGTGTTCTCCAGCCACTTATACACTTTTATACCTGTTTACACCCGCCCGTAGAACACTTTTTTATTTGAATGAAATTACTTTAAAAAAGTCTCCACTATTGTATTATGCGTTTATGCTGTGTATGTAGAATGTAAAAATATAGGAAATCCAATTTTTAGAAGTGATCACAGATTTTCGTTATTTTGGCTCTAGCTCTTCTAGTTTTCAAGAAAAACGCATTTAAAGTTTTTCATATAAAAATCCTAAGGAAATCCAATTTTTAGAAGTGATCACAGATTTTCGTTATTTTGGCTCTAGCTCTTCTAGTTTTCAAGAAAAACGCATTTAAAGTTTTTCATATAAAAATCCTAAGGAAATCCAATTTTTAGAAGTGATCACAGATTTTCGTTATTTTGGCTCTAGCTCTTCTAGTTTTCAGCCACCGTTGAGCATACAAAGCGACTCAGAATCACTTTCTGAATCGATCTTAAAATGTCCGTCCTTCCTAGCTGGCCGGCTGGCTGGTTGTCTTTCCATGTAGCCTTGTGCGCAAAGTTATTTTATAATTTTAAAGATAATTTGATAAAATTTGGTACACACGTCTTAATTGTCATATGGACGTAGCCTATTAAAAATAATGCGAATCAGGCCATAATTTCATAAAAACTTTTTTACTGAATAGCCTTTGCACCCATTACTATCTAATTATATTGGTATTAAGACACGTTTGGAGAGTATACCCTATTAAGGACCTACGAGACATCATGGACCCGGCACACCAAAATTGTAATATGAGATTAATATTCATTCTTTGTGCCGAATATTATCTAGTAATCAACATCTATATGAGATTTTTCGTCTTAAAGCTCTTTTGGACAAAATAAAATATCGCGATGTCATAGTAGCTTTTATGACAGTTATCGCTGCCAAATTTTAAATCAATACCAACATTTATAAGTAAGTTATGGCACTTAAAGCTATTTCCAGAAGTGGTGTGGTGTGTTGTTGTGTGGTAGCTATGGTCCTTCTGACAATTAGAACCCATATGGTAAATTTATTCAAATTATCTCGAAAATGGCGCAAAAACTTTACATAGACAGCCAGCCAGCCGAACGGACGGACGGACATCAGTATACTAAAACTATTTTTAGGAGTTACAAACATCAGCACAAACGTATAATACCCCCTCGACTATGGTGATGTGGGTATAAAAACAAAAATAAGACGCATTTTCATACGTAATGCGAAACAAAAATCAAAAATGCCTTTAATTTCTCAAGAACTGCACAGCCGATTTAGTGAAATTATTACTGAAAAAAAATTCAAGAAATCATCTCTCCAGCGAAAAAAATTTTAAAATAACTATATTGGTTCAAAATGAACACACTTTTGGTCAATAAAAAAACGATTTTAAGCCACTACGCGTCGATGGAAGAAGCATATCATCCTTTAACAACAGCTGTTAAGTAAAAAACGGAAAAAATTACTTTTATCAGGTTCATCCACAACACAACGTAACTTTTACCTAACCCCCCGTTTCCACATGCAAGTGCAAGTTCAAAAAACTCAATACACTCACACTTTTCAATCACATTCACACAATTTTTGTAATTACTTGCGTGTGGAAACGTAGGGTAAGAGTACCTTTTTATACATAAGCTTGATAACCGCTGATCCGCAATGTATACAATTATGTAAGAGTAACAAGGCCTTAAGTAAAAACATTTACGCAAAGAATAATAAATTGACTGAGCTGAGATTTGAACACATGATACTTATGTTACTTTTGAATCCTACTCCACGTCCGTTAAATAAAATTCACTGTTCAGATACACACATACATTTAAATGTTAAAACAATGCGATGCCCCAGATAAGATTTAAACTGAACTTATTTTATCTTCGTTGGTTTTTTAAATTGTGTGCTTTATCTATCTGAGCAACGTGCATATGCGAATTTTAAAGAGTATTTCATAAATTGGTACAACGTAATGCTGCGTACAGCGATTAGGTATGTATAAAAGATAATGCGTTTAATAGCCATAAGAAATACATAGGGATAAAAATCAAAATTTTTCAACATCTTTAGAGCATGTTACTATCTCATTTTATTCCCTTTTACATGTTTTAATTCTTTTAGTGTCATCACTAGAAAAGTGGCAATAAATTATATTGTTACGTTACTGCCTTTCAATAACGTTTTGGTTTATTTCCTTTATAATAAACCGTTTCGAGTTCTTTGTTGCAACTTTAATAAAATAAATAAAACACAAACACTTTTAACACTGTGTACAATTAACACAACTTTATTTAGTACAAAGTCTTTTTAACAACTGTAATTTATAGCTTTTATTCACAACCAACTATAATTTTCTCAGCGTTATACGTTATTGACAAAGTCTGAACTTAGAATGAATTAATTACGCTAGTGGCCGCTAGTATTTATACCGCAATTTGGTTGTCTAGAACATTCGAAATGTTTTTCGAGGCTTTACTATTTCACCACACTTTAATATGATTTATGGCACCACTTTACATAATTTTACCTCTTATACTGATGAAGCTTTTTTTTAACGGTCATTTCTAGGGTTTTCTGCACATTGGGATTGAAGTGTACTAAATTATAACAAAAACGATGTTAACTAATAAAATCACTTATGAATACAAGATAACTAATAAATACAAGATAACTAATAAATACAAGATAACTAATAATTATAACTAATTCTTAACCAATAATTACAACTAATTCTTAACTAAAGTTACTTTCGTAACACTGCCCCCCACTTAAGCCTGTTCGTCCCGAATAGGCTCTGAATCACCTCTTCCATAAGGGGCTAATCGTTCTAAATGAACAACTTTCATTTTGGCTCTTGGACTTTTATATTTCTGTATTCGGTATACAACATCATTTAATTTCTTTATCACCTTATATGGCCCATCCCAATGTGTCTGTAATTTGGGAGATAATCCTTTCTTTCGTTGGGGATTAAAAAGCAAAACTAACCGGCCCTCCTTAAAACCTTCCGAATTTGCCGCTCGATCGTATCTGGCTTTCATCTTGTCGCTAGACAGCTTAATATGGTTTCGTACAAATTCATGAAGATCGTTAAGAGTTTCTTGTTCTTGTGAGGTGGAGCCTTCATTGTTTTCACCCGTTGGTATAGGCTTAACACCAAACTCTAGATCTCCTGGTAGTCTGAGTTCTGTTCCAAACACAATTTTGGCGGGTGTACGAGAGGTGGAGTCGTGAACAGCTGACCTGTACGCCAACAGAAATTTTGAAATGTGCTCATCCCAGTCTTTTTGTTGTGTGCTGACTACTTTACGCAAATGTTCCTCTAATGTACGGTTAAATCTTTCAACCATGCCGTCAGATTGCGGATGCAATGGGGTTGTTCTTGTTTTCCTTATTCCGTACAATTCACACATTTCCTTGAATATAGCAGATTCAAAATTTCTGCCTTGGTCAGAATGTATTTCTAATGGAACACCGTAGCGGCACACCCAATTGTTCACGAAGACGTCAACCACTGTCCTTGCTTCTTGGTTTGGGATGGCATATACCTCCGGCCATTTACTAAAGTAATCGATGACTACTAGCACATATTTGTTACCGGCATTACTTACAGGAAATGGCCCAGCTATATCCATTGCAATTCGCTCAAATGGGGCACCAGAATTATACTGCTGTAGCGGCCCACGACTTCTCCTTACTGGACCTTTAGCGGCAATGCATTGTGCGCAATTTGCTATCCAATCAGCTACAGCTTGTTGGCAGCCAACCCAGTAGAAGCGTTGTTTTAATTTTTCTAGGGTTTTTGTCACACCCAGATGACCACCGCTAGGACCGTTATGAAATTCACTAAGAACTTCTTTTACTTTCGCCGACGGCACTACCATAAGGTTTTTAACAGATTTTCCGTCAGCACTTTCCCACGTACGGTATAAGCAGCCATTTACTACTTGAAGGCTGTTCCACAGAGCCCAGTATGCTTTCATCAGTGGACTTTCAGGCGAGATTTCGTTTCGGGTGGGTCTTTCGCCCTCTTCCTTGGCTTGTAAAATTTTTGCTAAAATGGGGTCATTTCTCTGCTTAATTGACCAATCTTCGTTGGACTCTATCTGCAATAGACGAACGTAACAGATGTTTTCTTTTCCTTCAGCCCTTACGCAGTGCTTACATTCCAGCTAACAGGGTCGTCTTGACAGAGCATCCGCATTACCATGTTTTCCACCTTTTCTGTGTTCAATGCTAAAATCGTAGCTCTGAAGGCGCTCTATCCAACGAGCTATCTGGGCTTCTGGATTTTTAAATTGCAGCAACCACCTGAGTGCAGAATGGTCTGTTCTTAAATGAAAATGTTGACCATACAAATATTTGTGAAAATGTTTTATGCACTCTAGTACAGCCAGAAGGTCTCGCCGAGTCACGCAGTAATTTCTCTCAGGCTTCGAAAGTATTCGACTGTAATAGCCTACGTCTTTCTCTATACCGTTGACCACTTGGGACAGCACACCTCCAATTCCAAATCCGCTCGCATCAGTATCTAGCACAAATTTTTCGCCCGCGATTGGATAAGCCAAAATTGGTGCTGAGCACAATAATTCTTTCAACTTCTGGAATGCCCGTTCCTGTGCTTCACCCCAGTCATATGCCTGCGCCTTTTTGGTCAATTCATGCAGACTTGCAGCAATATTTGCAAAATTCGGTACAAAACGCCTGTAGTATGTACATAAACCTAGAAAACTGCGTAGCTCATGTAGGTTTTGAGGGCGAGGCCAATCCATAACTGCTCGTATTTTTTCTTCATCTGTTGAAATGCCATCTGATGTTACACGATGCCCTAGGTATTTTACTTCTTTCTGGAACAGTGAACATTTCTTGACACTTAACTTGAGTCCGGCTGTAGATATACGTTTTAACACCTCTTCGAGGTTTTTCAGGTGTTCATCAAATGTTTTTCCCATGACAATTATGTCATCAAGGTACACCAAACATGTCTTTCGGTGGATACCTTTCAACACCTGTTCCATCAAACGCTCGAATGTAGCTGGAGCATTACAGAGCCCAAATGGCATTACATTAAACTGCCATAAGCCATCACTTGCACTAAAAGCAGTTTTCTCTTTATCCTTGTCTGCAATTTCTACTTGCCAATAGCCGCTCTGCAGATCTAATGTGGTAAACCATTCTGTTCCAGCTAACGTGTCCAAGGTGTCATCAATCCTAGGCAATGGATAACTGTCCTTTTTGGTGACGTCATTAAGTTTCCTGTAATCTACGCAGAACCTTGTACTTCCATCTTTTTTCTTTACTAAAACCACCGGTGAACTCCAGGGACTTGATGATGGTTTAATTATGCCGTCCTGTTCCATTTCATTAACCAGGTCTCTAACTTCATTTCGTTTTGCTAGAGGAATGCTTCTTGGGGCCTGTTTTATTGGCTTAGCGTCGCCGGTGTTAATTTCGTGTTTCACTATTGACGTCCAGCCCTGGTTTTTACCTTTCGAGGCAAAAATAAAGGCATATTTTTTTAGTAATTGCTTAGCCTTATTTCTCTCGGGCGGCCTTAATTTTTCGGTCCATTTCCGCACATGTTCCTCTAGTAATTCCTGGTCCTTGGTACCCTTTTTAGCTGCGTCTGGATGTTCCTCGCAACTTATTATTGCCTCTGTTGAAGCACATTGTCCAATCTTAAAGTTCTGCGTAAGGACCTTTTCGCTGTTGGATAAATTTAAAACTCTTACAGGAACTAAGCTGTTGCTGGTTTTAACGAGGGCATTCGCTGTTACTATATCACCTGTTACTGCTGCTGGCTCTACCACCCATAAACTATTGTTGTCCTCACAATCTCCCTCCATTCGCGCCCACACTATTGTTTCTGACTTTGGTGGCAATTTTTCACGTGTAAAGGCGTGTAACTGTCTTACATGAGCCTTGTTTTCGTATCCAATATCAAGGGGAATTTCAACATTACGCCAAGTCATAATTTGTTGTCCCATATCCAGATGAACACTTTGGCCAATCATAAAATCTGAGCCAATAATTACTTCGTCTACAATATCAGCCACAATAAATACATGGTGAGCGCTTGTATTGCCTATACTTAATTTTACTTTTACTTTCCCATAGACGGTGGCAGGCTCACCCGTAGCTGTTCGCAGACTCACACCCCTTAGTGGTTCAATGGGCTGTTGTATTAATCAGGCCTAATTATCGAATGTGATGCCCCAGTGTCCACAGTCATAACCCGTTTTTGACCGTTAATATAACCACAAGCAGTAAGGTTTCTATTACTCTGTTGCATTACTGAGATGGAGATTGTGGGGCCCTTAGATGAGGGAGCTAGCGCATGCCCCGCAGTGCTAGCTCTTTTTAGTTTAACGGGGATTCTTGTGAAGACTGGTGTTTACCCCGCTGGTTGTTTCTGGGCGGTGAAGCAAATCTTGAACGTTTTTTCGGTGCCTTACAGTTACGTAGTATGTGACCAGCCTTACCGCAGTTATAGCATTTTATTTTAGCTTTTGTTTTCTTCTCGCTTAAAGCTTCCATAACTGCCTCTTTTATATCCTGCACAATATCGCTTTCACCATTGGCGGTCACATCGAGCCTTCGCACTCTGCCTACTTGTGGTCTTGAAATAATTCTTGCGGTTTCCTGGGCTAAAGCAAATGAAACAGTTTCTGCAAAGGTTGGTTTTTGTGATGCACATACCGCAAGTTTAACATCAGCATCACGAATACCGTTAACAAATGCCTCTGTTTTAAAATGGTCCAAAAAGGGATGATTCTCACCAGGATAAGTAAGCTGCACCAACCGCTCAATCTCCAGTGCGAAGTCCTGTAAGGTTTCGTTTGCCTTTTGCACTCTGCCACGCAACTCCATTTTGTAGATTTCCTTTTTGTGTTCACCACCATACTTGCGTTGCAGTGCTACCATAATTTCATCATAATTGTTTCTGCTACTTACTGGTACACTTTCAAGCACTTCAGCCGCAGTCCCCTTTAAAGCGAGAATTAGCTCGATGGCTTTTTCCTCACTGTTCCATGCATTTCTGTTGGCAACTGTATCGAACTGGAACTTGAAAACATTTAATGGCACACTACCGTCAAAGCAAGGGGCCTTTATTCTACTAGAAACGTCTGGAATAACACGCACTGGTCCCTCTTCGCATTGTAGACTTTTTACTTTTGCTTCCAGATTGTGTAGTTTTTCATCAAAAACCGTTTTCACATCTGTGACTTGAGTTTTTACATCAGACAGCTTCTGGTTAAATTCTATTTCCATTTCGTTTACTCTTTCGTTCATTTCACTGGAAATCTCCTGAAGTTTCTCGTTCGTTATTCTAGAATGCTCTTGAATTTCAGCCAGGATGGTGCTCGTCTTCTCTTCCATTTTTCTAGAATTTTCATTCATTATTCTAGAAGTCTCATCAATTTTTCTAGAAGTTTCAGCTAGAATATCACTCGAATTTTCTTTTATCATCTGTACCATGCTTTTGGAATTATCGTCCATTTTTCTAGAATTTTCATCAATTTTTCTAGAAGTTTCATCTGACATTTTTTCCATTTTTGCCATCATAGCAGCAAACATTGCGTTTAAATCCATACTGTTAACAACTGCACGAGTACATACCTCTATTTCTTCTTTGTCCTCAAATTCGTAACTCACAATGTCCATATTGCGTCGCTCGAATTCATCTAATAGTCTCTTCTGCAGCTCTGCTTTATTACCTGCAGTTGGCAGATCCAACTTGCCCAATTCTTTCTTGAGCTGTTCTACTTTAAGCTCTTCAAATTTCATTGCTGTCTTCTTGTTATTTTTTTTTTTTATTTGATTATTTTTTTTTTCACTTTTATTAATTTATTTATTTTATTTATGCAATTTCACTTCTGACACCAATTGTTACGTTACTGCCTTTCAATAACGTTTTGGTTTATTTCCTTTATAATAAACCGTTTCGAGTTCTTTATTGCAACTTTAATAAAATAAATAAAACACAAACACTTTTAACACTGTGTACAATTAACACAACTTTATTTAGTACAAAGTCTTTTTAACAACTGTAATTTATAGCTTTTATTCACAACCAACTATAATTTTCTCAGCGTTATACGTTATTGACAAAGTCTGAACTTAGAATGAATTAATTACGCTAGTGGCCGCTAGTATTTATACCGCAATTTGGTTGTCTAGAACATTCGAAATGTTTTTCGAAGGTTCGAGGCTTTGCTATATCACCACACTTTAATTTGATTTATGGCACCACTTTACATAATTTTACCTCTTATACTGATGAAGCTTTTTTTTAACGGTCATTTCTAGGGTTTTCTGCACATTGAGATTGAAGTGTACTAAATTATAACAAAAACGATGTTAACTAATAAAATCACTTATGAATACAAGATAACTAATAAATACAAGATAACTAATAATTATAACTAATTCTTAACCAATAATTACAACTAATTCTTAACTAAAGTTACTTTCGTAACAATATTATTATTGTGGCATCACTGACAAAATGGAAGTTGCTTTGAAGGCAGCGTTACCATTTCTCAAGTTTTTCCTTTTTTGCAAGCCTTATTTTGCTTAATTTTGCTAAAATTATTAAGCAAAATTTATTAGAAATACATTTTGGTGTTATCTTTTAAAATCTTGGCACTTTTGTAGAAAAAAAGTATTTAAAAAAATAAAAGTTTTTTTTCAGAAATGGTGGCATTTTATATTGATGGTAGATGTAAGATGTTTCAAGTGTGAACGCGTATTTCACATTTTCAACATCATCCATGCGTTGCTTCGAAATGTATGCAAGTGTACAAAAGGTATAAGAAGCTGTTGCACAGGTAGATTTTGTTAATATGTACGTAAAGTTTTTTGCTGGGTATCTTCAACTATGCAACTATATTTTTGAAGTTGCAAGCCTGAGAGTGGCATAAGTATATGAAAATGTATGATGACAAATGTGAATAAAAAGAATGGGGAAAAAACACAGTACATATTTTAAAATAAAAATAAAACTCTTCTAGCAAGCAATTTCAAGTAGTTACAATTGTACTTTCTTGTTCAAACTCAATAATGTACCAGGGAATTAGAAAAAGTGCCAAAACGCACAAAAAGAAGCTATCCGTTTTCGTTTTTTTTGTTTCTTCTTAATTTAAAAAAGTTTTTAATTTTTAATAAAAAAAAGCAGTCGAATTTTTAAAAAATTCAACCTAAGCTTGGTCTATATACTATCCACTCAATTGCAAGTTACATCCTGCTTAATCTATTTAAATGTAGTATTGAGTAATAGATCTATGAACTCTTTAAAAACAACAAAATTCGACCATGAATTAAAAAAAAATTTAGAAAACATGGAACCTGCCAATAGCCATATTATTCAAAACTGATTCTTGAAAAGTGTCGGCATAAAACTAAGCGCAATGTAAGATCGGCATATAAAGTATCATTCGCTTCATACAATTTGTATGAGCATGAGCATCGCATTAGTAGCGCTTGACGCGATGATTTAGGTTGGTCTTTAATAAACTCTAAGCCAGAACTTTCTTCCAAAATACATACGCAATCAATAAAAAAAATCCGATTTTTCCCACATGCAAAAAAAAAGTATCCCCACAAATTTAAAAAAAAAATAAATTAACTAAAATTAACAATTTTAAATAGTTAGTGCATATAGTTTTCTAAATTCCGGCTTTTCAAGGTCATTAATTTAATGTAAATAAATAATTTTTATTTCACTCTCAAAAAAATCCGACATTTCGTTTGTATTCTTTCCAACTTCTTTAGGGGTTGAGTTTTTTTCTTAATCAATTTTTGTCTAATTGCATCATTAAAAAAATATACCACAGTGGACAACAAAAGACAAAACTAAAAATAATAATTTGTAGGTATAATTTTTGATCACAATTGTTATTATTACTTAAATATTTATTGTTTTATTTGTTTTTAGATCGAAACACATAATTTAATAAACAATTTTTATGATGCCACATTGTATTACTCAAAAATGCAACACGTTTTGCATTTAATCACCGCTGGTTTTAACATTTTTTTTGTTTTTTCTCCACATATAAAAATTTTAAATTAAAAATTAAATAAAAAGTAAATTAAAAAAAAAACAGTAAATAAAAAAAAAAAACAAGATTGTTTAACGTTAAACAGCTGTTTTTTAAAAGTTGGCAAACGTTTGGCAGCTCGTTAACAAGAGTTTAGCAAATCCTTAGCCAGAGTTTGGTAAGTGTATATGAATAAACTTTGTGCTAACTTCATGCCAAAATTTCATTATGAATATGGAAAAAAGTTCGATTAAAAATTTTAATCAAGAAAATTTATTATTACAAACAGATTTTTGAAAAATGAAAAATGTTGATTATAATCACAAAATGTATGATCTCTATTAGTTTTTCATCCTTAATACTCAAACATACTTGCCCTTTATCTCCACCCCTTAGAGAGGCTCCCATACAAATACGGCGTTTTTGAAATTCCTTAATTTAATTGAAATTTTTTATGTTTTGTGAATAAAATCAAAAGCGACCTTAGAAAAACAAGGTTCTAACTAACATTTTTCCAAAAATTAGTTATATATCGCATCGATAAAAATCGGCTACGCTCTTTCGATTGGCGTTCTCAGTTTTTCAATCTCTTAGAGCTTCTGAGATATTTTATATAACAAGGTTCTAACGTTTGTCAAAACGGAGTGGAGTCACTTTCGACTCCACGTGCAGCCCGCCTAGTTCTGTGCGTGCTACCACGTTAACCATGTTTTTACTACGCGTTTTTGGTTTTAGAGTCAGTTAACAAGGTTCTAAGTGACTGATAGGACATTGTTTACTTATAAAGTCTATGTTACCATGTGGAAGGTTTAATTACAAATATAATATTTCAGGACTAAATTTAAATTATTTAAAAACAGTTTTTAACTTAATATTGGAAACGGACTTAGTAAAGTGATTAACAATATTCAACCTTAAGCTTCGTACAGACGATGGTCAGATCTTACAATATTGTAAGCAGGCGTTGTCAACAGCAATATTTTTCTGACAATGGTGCGATTGTCAGATGCATTAATTTTGCACTTCTGCAAATACAAATGAGCTAACAATGTTCACACAGTTGTAAGACATTTTAGCCAATTTTAATGCAATTTAAGCAACGCTGCTTACCAATATTGTAAGATCTGAACATCGTCTGTACGAAGCTTTAGTTTCCTCAAAAGTAGTGTTGGTGCAAATAGAACCTTGTTGTCCAAAGGTATCGAGATTGTAATCATTTACGGCTCGTGTTGTTTGGAACTTTGTTTTCTATACGTGTAGAAAAAATAAACAACATAGCTGCATTTTCCTATTTTGTATGCAGTTTTAAAAAACAAAAATTTTGAAATTTTCCAAAAAACTATTGTTTTTCCCAAAAAAATTTATATTTCTTAATAATAGTTACTTTAACACAAACTTTCATTACATACTTTTTTTAATATTACAATACAAAACTTTCTTATATAAGTACAATATTTTATTCTACAACAATTTCAAGAATTTTGTTCATAAACTGGGGCCTAATTCTGGCAGTCTTGATCGAGTACTTTCTCGATTCGAAAGCAACTTTATTTCTAATTCTTTCAGTCGATTCTGAACGAATCGAAATTATTTTTTCAGTATTGTGAAACTCAAATTAATGCTTTACAACACTGAAAAAATAATTCCGATTCGTTCAGTATTGACTGAAATAATTAGATATTAAATTGCTTTTGAATCGAGAAAGTACTCGATCAAGACTGCCAGAATCAGGCCCCTGTTTTATCATTGTCTTTTTTGTTTTGTTTATGTTTTACAGCAGTTTGACAATTTACACAGTTTGCACGAAGAAAAATGTAGGCTTTTTCGTGCAAGAAGAAGAAGAATTTCATTCTCTCGAAGCCGCTCTCATTTACACAAATTTAAAGTACGGTAACGCTTTTCGTGCAAAAGAGTAGAGTAAAGAAACAACAATTATAGCGGTAATTGTATTACCAACCCGTTTTTGAGTTACGCAAATATATGTTATGCAACCTCCTCCGTTTTCGAAAAAACGGTATATCTCGAAAACAAGAGCTAACTTAAAACAATTTAGCTTCAGCGTAGTCGAATAAGGTTTACCCGAATATTTTGAACGATAAAGGCAAAAATATTAAAATCGAATCGATTGAGTGGCTTTCAAATTGACTTCAAATATCTATCGCTAAATAGCAGCATTTTAACAACAACTATTCTTGTACAACTTCCTAAACGCATTACATTTTAAGCCGAAAAGCTAATTACAGCATTACATTACATGCCGTCTTGACTAGCCATCGCTATATTTAAACAACAAACAATTTCTTGTGAACACAAGAATTTGGATAGTGAAGACCGCTTTTGTCGATTTTTTTGTTTATGTTAAAACAGCGTTGTTAAAACAAATGTTTACACAACGATGTAACATCAAGCCATCTTGATTTTTATTGTTGCTTTTTATGCGGATTTTCTTGCCATACGTTTTCCCCATATCGAAGAACCATTGTGCGTCGCTAATTCTGCCAACGTTTTGTTCTTGAGCAAACACAAAAATGGAAGGTCTGAACCGCGTGTTACACTTATTCGTAGAGTCGTTCAATTAGCTTAAGCGCAAAACTTAAAATATTAATGAAGATTTAAAGATTTGAGTTTAAGTCTTAGCCGGGGCATTAAATTACTTTACAAATATTTAAATTTATGATTGTATGTGCAAATACCTATTCACACACAATTAAATAATATGGACGTCGTTACTTTTCGACACGATACAGGATAACTGTATTCAATTAAAAGCCATTATATCCCAGACAGTACCATTCTGACTGTTTTTTGTTTCGTTTTCTAGCCCCAAATAAAAGTTTCTACAAAAAATACGAGTTATTATGGCATCAAATAAAGGAGCATTTTTTAAAGCCATTTTTTTGTAAAGGGTGGTTTTAACGCCGATGTTGATTTTGATTAAACACAAATTTTTTAGGAAATTGTTGTCATTTCATTTTATTATGATAGTATTGGTATGGTTCAATTATGTATGGAACAAAATATCGGCCAAATGGCACACCGGCACACCTCTATCCGATGGTCCAAATTTTCGATGACGCTGAGGCATAATTGAGGTTCTATGCCGTTAATGTACCGAATTATCTCATCGTTAAGCTCTTTAATTGTTGCTGGCTAATCGACGTACACCTTTTCACTCTTCGATTCTCATTTGCCTAAATGCGGCAATTCTGCCTGTTAACGAATCCACTGAGGTCGATTTTGCTGACCAAAAAAATCACGAAATGCATTTTGTTTCGAACGCCCATTTTATTACAAGCCTGAATAACTTTTACACGTTGCTCGATTGTGTATCTTTCCGTGGTTCAAATTAATTTAGTCTGAAATTGAGAAATGTCAAGTGAAATGCAGACAAAACTTGACGTTGTAAAGTGTAGCCCATAAGGGACTAGGACTAGTCCAAAGGTAACCCAAATGTATGGAAAAAATATGGTCTATTTAACATTACGATGTCCTAGGGCAGGACCATATAACCCAGCTTTGGAGTACAAAGGAGTAGTCTTAAAACTACACCACTGTATACACAAAAGGATTGGTTTTAACTTCGTTTAAAAACGAAAACATGTCGTTAAAAAACGAAGACATGTCGTCTCACTACAACCCTGCAGATAACGAGACAAGTCCATACATGCATGTAAAGAGTAGTCCATAAAGGAGTAGGAGTGCTCCAAAACTACTCCAACTATATATGGTTAAAAGGTGGTCCATTTAACATTACGATGTCCTAGGAGGGGACCATATAACCCACCGAAGTAGTCCCCAAACTACTCCATGGAGTACTAAAGTGGGTTAGTTTTAAAAGTACTTCATGTCATTACAGTATGGAGTACACTAAAGCGGTAGTTTAAGCATTTTTCATTTTTTACTAATCGCCTTTTATGGCGTGCCCTGTAGTCTATTATTGCTATTATTAAATATATTTACTTGGTATTTTTAACTTGTTTACCTTATTTTCACAAATTTCACAAACTTTCACTTTTAAATAAACAATTAATAATGGACACCATCAGTGCTACCAATGTGTAATACTGTAAACTATAGAAAAGTATACATCCTGCAGTTGTTGGCAGCACTGCATGTTAATTTCTTTTAACATGGTCCATATTACAGTAGATTGGACCATGTTGTAAGTAGTCCTTTTAAGCCCCAATGGACCACGTAACCCAAAATAATCTGTAGGAAAACACTTTTTAACAATGACATGGTCCATGCTTGCATTACATCGAACCAGTCCATGGAGTAGTCCATTTAATCAAAATGGATCAGGTGGTCCAATATTATTTGCAGGGATGTGGTTCACATTCAACATCGGCCCTTAAAATTAAACCAACCGTTATATGTATTTTAAAATCAAAACCCTGCAAATATTATTGGACCACCTGATCCATTTGGATAAAATGGACTACTTCATGGACTGGTCCTATGTAATGCAAGCATGGACCATGTCATTGTTAAAAAGTGTTTGTAGTGAGACGACATGTCTTCGTTTTTTAACGACGTGCTTTCGTTTTTAAACGATTTCAAAACTTATCCTCAAGAGTATACCATGGAGTAGTTTTAAAACTACTCCTTTGTAGTCCAAAGCTGGCTTATATGGTCCTGTCCTAGGACATCGTAATGTTAAATAGACCATGTTTTTTTCCATACGTTTGGGTTACTTTTGGACTAGTCCTAGTCCCTTGTGGGCTACTCTTGACACGCGTGTTTGGACTGGTCCTATTGTTTGCAGGGAATTTATCATCACATCTCCTATACATACAAACATTCACATAAACCATATATATGCCTTTAGTTTGTTATTAATTATTTAACAAATGACTGACTTCCAAAGACAGTTTTGCAATCTCAAACCTACTTTTTTACTTACAGTTATAAAAAGTCTACTATTTGCTAGTAGCCCAGCAGTTTTGATTCTACACATTTTACTTTCATAAATATTTTGTTCTTTGGCAAATATAAGATCTTTTTAAAAATAGTAATATTTGGTTTTTCAAAACAAAGTTTAGTCAAATAACTTTACGCACCCAAAATATATATTTCTACAAACTTATATGTATCTATCACGTTGTTTCCTGGTTTATTTATATTCATAAGGCAATTAAATTATTTCTTTTATAACAGAACTGTAGGGCATAAAAATACATATACTTATTTACATATGTATGTGATATTTTAAAAGAGAAATTAAACAGCAAAATCTGAAACATACAGTGAAAGATAAAAGAGAATAATCTTTAACAATAGCTATCTTGAACGATAAAGTGACCAATAAGTTTTTTCCATTATTACAACTGTCCGATAAAATAAAAAATGTGATTTATTTACTGTGGCAACATTGCAGTATATACCGACTACTTTTGGTTGTTTAAAATACGTAGTGGAAACGACCAAGAATGATAGAATACAAGATTACGACATGCGCATGATTTTTTTTGGATGACGTAGTTTGTCCCTGGTAAAGGTTGCCAAGTCTAAAATACCCTAAGATTTTCGAATTTATTATAAAATATGCATGCATTTTGTAAGTAATGGCAACCCTGCATTTTAAAATTCTTTGACGTTTCTAAAATTATATTTTTTTTATTATGTTTAAATTACGGATTTTAGCCAACATTTTATGAAAAAAAAATATTAAAACATAAAAAAATATAAAAAAAGTGTTACAGAAGTGTGTAATAATAATTTTAGACCAAAGGAAAAATATAACTATAAAACATAAACATGAAGTGTGCAGTGGGCAAATGCAAGCAAAATAACAGTAAAAAATCAAGTGAGAATTTGTACTTAAAAATAAAATTTTGTGTGTTTTAAATAGAGTTAAATTTTTCATATAGCTTGTGGAAAATCTGTATCCTTTTACAGTTTTCCCAAAGACTTAGAACAAAGGGTAACGTTTTGCAGAAGAGTTAATACGGTAAATGAGAAAAATGAAAGAATTTGTGCCTTGCATTTTAAAGAAGATGATTTTGAAAGGAATCTTAAATTTGAAATGGGTAAGTTACAACTATTCTTACTCTTGGAGTTCGTTACTTTACAATTATGGAAAGGATTTAGCAATCGGCGTGCATTAAAACTGAAACCGGGAGCAGTTCCTACCATAGAGACGACCGGTATTACGAACGATATTGAGGCAACTGATATTGAAAGTCCTATATGCAGAGATGATAATATTTCAATAGCAAATGACAATAACGCAAATAGTCTACATTTGTATATACAAAGTTTGGAAATAAAAATGTATGTATGTTAATTTGTTTAAGCTGCTCTTATCCTTACATATGCACATAAAAATATTTCTAGAAATAAATTGCAACAGGAGAATTATATTCTAAAAAAAATGAAAAGTCAATCTGTTGTTAAAATAAAAAAATTATCCAATCGAGTTAAGAGCTTGAGCTTTGCAAACGAAAATCTTGAGAAAGCGTTGGGTCGTTTTTTTACTAAAGGGCAAATAAAAAAACTTAAGAACGGCGATAAAAGGCAAAACTTTGTGGAAGCAGACATTGCTCAAGCAGTCACTTTGTATTCCACAAGTGCCAAGGCTTATAGGTTGTTGAAAAGAAAACATTTTCCACTACCTTCGGTCAGAACATTGCAACGATGGTCACAAAAATTAAATGTGACATCAGGTATTTTAGAGCCTGTGGTAAAAATATTATCAGCAGCTAACCAAATGTCTGAGATACAAAAGCTTTGCGTATTAAGTTTTGATGAAATGAAGGCAAAAAAAAAGTACTGCTACGACAAACCGACAGACTCTACGTTAGCTCCAGCTAATTATATTCAGGTGGCTATGTTAAGAGGTAAGGTGATATATTAACTTCAAGTGTTTTTAAAAAAGTTTGTCTACTTGATTTAAAGGTTTAATGTCAAAATGGAAGCAACCAATATATTATGACTTTGACCGCCAAATGACAAAAATAATTTTATTTAATATATTGAAAACAATGAAGGAGTGTGGTTTTAAAATAGTGTCCATTGTCAGCGATTTAGGAGGTGGAAATAGAAAACTGTTTACTGAACTTGAAGTAGACTTTAATACTCATGGGTTAATCACTTAAGCGAAGGTGGTCTAAGTAAGTCATCCTTGTTATTTATGGAGACACTTAAATCATGCGATGCAATTTTTATTAAGTTAAATGAGGAAAAACTGTTACTAAAGCCCTTAAGCCCTTATGACACTACATTTTTAATGCATTGTTCAAGTTTTGGTGAGCAGTACAAATATAATGTAATACAAAAATTTACCAAGTGCAAAGAGTTAAGCTGTATTAAGATAAATGGCAAACCGTCAAAAATTTAACTAAAGTTATCGATAAAAAATGAAGTTATGTCAAAAAAAATGTAAAATTGTTTAACTTAAAATTGACATTTCCAGCTTGAAATATTAAAAGTGTTGCTGAATCAGCGGTTTATGGGCAAATTCAGCGATTTACCGCTTTCTGTTTTTAGGTTTCTCATAAACAAAAAGTTGGCAACATTTAATAAAATAAACAAAACAGGGATGGCTAAGTTGTTTCAATTGTACTTTTTTGTTGATACTTTTTAAACTAAGATTTATAATACCTTTTTTTGGTGTTTTTTATGAACATAAATAAAATTAATTTCAACTAAAAAAAATCTTTTAGTACAATTAGGGTAAAAAAGTAAAAGTTTTAAAGGTTGTTGGTACAATTTTAAAAATTCTCAACGCCATCCCTGAAACAAAACCATAACAAGAGAAAAAAAAACAAAAATCTTTATTTACATTATGTATAGTTAGCTCTTTCTAACATTTACTGTTTCTTTCTATCAATTCTGTATCAATTAATGAATAAAAAATGTAGTGTCATAAGGGCTTTATGACACTACATTTTTAATGCATTGTTCAAGTTTTGGTGAACAGTACAAATATAATGTAATACAAAAATTTACCAAGTGCAAAGAGTTAAGCTGTATTAAGATAAATGGCAAACTGTCAAAAATTTTACTAAAGTTATCGATAAAAAATGAAGTTATGTCAAAAAAAATGTAAAATTGTTTAAGCCCTTATGACACTACATTTTTTATTCATTAATTGATATAGAATTGATAGAAAGAAACAGTAAATGTTAGAAAGAGCTAACTATACATAATGTAAATAAAGATTTTTGTTTTTTTTTTCTCTTGTTATGGTTTTGTTTCAGGGATGGCGTTAAGAATTTTTAAAATTGTACCAACAACCTTTAAAACTTTTACTTTTTTACCCTAATTGTACTAAAAGATTTTTTTTAGTTGAAATTAATTTTATTTATGTTCATAAAAAACACCAAAAAAAGGTATTATAAATCTTAGTTTAAAAAGTATCAACAAAAAAGTACAATTGAAACAACTTAGCCATCCCTGTTTTGTTTATTTTATTAAATGTTGCCAACTTCTTGTTTATGAGAAACCTAAAAACAGAAAGCGGTAAATCGCTGAATTTGCCCATAAACCGCTGATTCAGCAACACTTTTAATATTTCAAGCTGGAAATGTCAATTTTAAGTTAAACAATTTTACATTTTTTTTGACATAACTTCATTTTTTATCGATAACTTTAGTAAAATTTTTGACAGTTTGCCATTTATCTTAATACAGCTTAACTCTTTGCACTTGGTAAATTTTTGTATTACATTATATTTGTACTGCTCACCAAAACTTGAACAATGCATTAAAAATGTAGTGTCATAAGGGCTTTAACTTAAAATTGACATTTCCAGCTTGAAATATTAAAAGTGTTGCTGAATCAGCGGTTTATGGGCAAATTCAGCGATTTACCGCTTTTTGTTTTTAGGTTTCTCATAAACAAAAAGTTGGCAGCAATTAATAAAATAAACAAAACAGGGATGGCTAAGTTGTTTCAATTGATCTTTTTTGTTGATACTTTTTTAACTAAGATTTATAATACCTTTTTGTGGTGTTTTTTATGAACATAATAAAAATTAATTTCAACTAAAAAAAATCTTTTAGTACAATTAGGGTAAAAAACTATAATTTTTAAAGGTTGTTGGTACAATATTAAAAATTCTCAACGCCATCCCTGAAACAAAAACATAACATACATATAGTTTGCTCTTTCTTGCATTTACTGTTTCTTTCTATCAATTCTATATCAATTAATGAATAAAAAATGTAGTGTCATAAGGGCTTAACAAGTGGATATTTGCAAAAACATTTGACGGAAGCAAAGGAGATTGAAGGAAACGAAGAAACAAAAAAAATGTTTTTCAGATGTAGAATGTATTTTAGAATAAGAAATACACAAAATACTCAAAACACTTATACAAGAAAGAGAAAGTTTAATAAAATAACAACTTAATATACATGTATAACAAAAAAAAAATATATTTTTCTTCCAAATAAATTGAAGGATAGAGTAATAAATTGTCCCACTGTAATGTTACAACAACTATTTTTAGTTTGACAGCTTAAAATATGTAGCCAATAGGAAAACAGTTTGCGTGACGTCATATGTGAAACATGCGCAGAAGGTTTCAATTTTGTTTTCGGGATGGCGTAATCTTCTATTCTATCATTCTTGGAAACGACTACGACTACATAAAACTGTCATTGAAGTGACCATATCTTAAGCAGAAAATATGGCATCTTCAAGTTCTTAAAGTTCACTTGTAAAGTTACCATGAGGACAAACCTGATGTTAGCTTATCAGTCACTTTTTAGGTTAATGTCAACTTGTAATAACCAAAAACTATTTATCTGTCAGATAGCATCCTAAAAATAACTATTTGTAAGTTGTTATAATGGCCCTAAGACCGTTACACACTATCCCACAAAGTCTTACGTATTTTTCAAAAATGCTTCCCTGGTCTAATTTTTCTTTGAACAATTTTAAAAAACAATAAAAACTGATCATGACAGGGTTGCATTTTCGTAAATTACTAAAGACTTTGTGGGATAGTGTTCGAAAAACTCAAACAAAAACTATTTTTGCTCCAAGACATTCCGAAACTTGTCTGTGCAACACTGTATTGCTTATATAATTATGAATTAAACTCTGGGTTATTCATTAATGGTGATTGACAAAAAGTAACATATTTACCAAAAAAACAAAGCTTACTAAATAAGTCTATGCAGCCCTTCAGCATTTTAAAAATTATAAGCTAATATAATAAAAATTTGGGAATTTCGACGCTTTTATAGACAAGGTGTTGCGGAATGAGTAGCATTTTGTAAAGAATTATTAGGGAATTGATTATAAATAAGTATACAATCGAACAACAATAATTACAACTGAAATTTCGCGAAAACTTTTGGAAAATATGTCAAAAGAGCACATATGTGCGAAGCAGAAAATTACATCACTTACTGGATATCATTTTTTAAAGCTAATTTGAAAAAATGCCCCCGAAATAATCGCATAAGTAAGAAAATCAACCATTTAGCTCATTCTGCGTCACTCTGTACATAAATTAAAAATACCATTTTTTAAAAATTTTAAAAACTTAGTACGTTAAAGATGAGACACACTTATAGTACGTTTCTACTTACATGTTTTGGGCCACAAAACTAGTTTTGCTACTTGTTTTCCCATATATTTTTCATGTTCGAAAAACTCAAACAAAAACTAGTTTTGATCCAAAACATGTTGAAAATCATGAATACAACTCTGGGTTATCCATTATTGGTTATTGACAATTTCGAAAAAGTGACATATTTACCAAAATATCAAGACGTATTAAATAGGTTTATGCAACTCTACAGCTTATTTATTTGTTTGCAGCGTAAAAATAATAAAATAATATAATAAAAAGGTAGTAAACTATGTGTTTTTTTATACGTACATATAAGTATGACATCTGTATTAAAAAACAAAAAAGGAAATTTCATGTTAAAGAAAAATATTTTTTTTTCATAACCCTAAACATTTTTTTTTTTCTTTTTTGAGAAAACAAAAAATAATAATACTGTAAGAAATTAAATTTAAACGTATGTACGTCTTCATATACATATTTTTAATTAAATATAGTATAATTATAGTTTTAATTTAAAATTATAGTTTTGTTTTCGAATAGGTATCTAAATTGTATCTTTCAACATTTGTTGTTCACTGTAATCTAAACAAAGTATTAAGATGAGGGTATCTATGACGACTACAACGATGATAGCAACAACTTGTATCGGATATATTCTATATTATACAAATGTTGCTGGCAGACAGGACATGGATGCATGCAATAATACAATTTAACCCTTCTCTTCTTGAATGGTTGTTTTAAGACTCAGTTTTCTAAATTATGAAAAATAAGTAAAAAGTTCTATTTTTGTACGATGTCATGTCTTTTTCCCTTCATACTCTTTTATCTTAGCTTAGCTTAAATCCGCAAAACATTTTGTAGGTTTTATTTTCACTAAAATATGACCAGAAAAAAACAGAAAAATTAAAAATTAACGAAAACAAACACAAAAATAGAACGAAAAGCATAAAAACAGCTGCAGTATATTTTGTGTTTTTTTTTATTATTACGAGTATTTCATTACATTCCACAACCACCAAATATTTAGATGCCTTCATCCTTTTTGTTGCACAAAAATAATATACTACGAGAACATAGAATATATTAAGTCGGTTGTTAACTACACTTGAAATACCCTTCTTTGTCATATGAAATTATTTTTTTTTGCTTCATTTATTTTTTTAATTTACCAAGCAGTAGACCATAGACCTTTAGCCCGTTGTAGAGAAATAGATCAGGGTCTCTTGCAGGAATTAAACTCGCAACCCTCGTAATGATAAAATAGATTATTACTAGGGATGCCAATCGGGACTGGTTTTCGCAAATCCCGGGATTCGGGATTACAAAAAATCAAATCCCGGAATCCCGGGATTTTTCGGGGTCCCGAGATTTTACGGAATCCCAGGATTTTACGGGATATCGGGATTCGCGATTTTTGAAAATTAAGAGATAAATGCTTTTTATAGATATTTATATAAAAAAAAACGTCTTTAAAAGAAGTTTACAAACGAAGGTTTTATAATTAATTTATTATTTCAAAGTTAAATATTACTTAAATTTGTAAAAATTTAAAATTGTGACTTTTCTTATTTAATGACTAATTTAATTAAAAATATGATAAAAAAAACAACGTACGATTTTAAACAATGTGTTACTTGATTCAATAAAAATATAATTACCATACAAGCTATCTTTGATTCAATTACCTCAGTTCATTCAAGCTAAATAAAAAAAATAATTAATATTCTAATTGAACAACGCAACATAGTAGTTGATTTATTTGTAAGATTCTATTAAAATTTAATAAATAAATTGAAATAAATAATTGAAATTTGAATTCCAAATTAACTAACAAAATCAATTTATTTAGTTAACCATTAAAATCTTATTTTAACAAAAACGCATTTTTATACCCACCACCAGTTGCGGTAGGAATTATGTAGTGTATAAAATACATTACTTAATATTGTGAAATCGCTCCATTAATTACCATAGGTTCGGTGTCAACTCCCGGAAAACACTTTAATAATCTTAACCCTGTAAAGAGTAAAGTTTTAATTTCGAATTTGGTGCACCAGTGAAATGTTTTGTGCATTTCAAAAACATTTTTTTCTTTAATAAATTTTCTTGTTTAATTATTTTCAGCACTTTTCACGTTAAAATTTCTTTATAATTATTGGACACGCTTGAAAAGTATTAACAGAATTAATCAAATAAATATTAAAGATCAATATTGTGTTCCCTATCCTCTCATGGGGAATGTCATTATGAATTAGTTTTTATAAAAAAAGGTAAAACAAAAAAATTAAGTTAACAATTTCGGGATTGACAAAATCCCGAAAATCCCAGGATTAAAAAATATAAGTCCCGGGATTCGGGATTAGCTAAATCCCAAAAATCCAGGAATTTCGGGATTTGGATTACTACGAACTAGCCTACCGGGTAATATAAATAGGTATTAAAGGTTTTTTGGACAAAAGAAAAATGTCAACTGAATAGATCTGGCATAAAATTAATTCTTAAAGGCAAGATTCGAAACAGGTAACAATTCCTTTAGTGTACTATGTATGGTAATAGTTAAATATTCAGAATTTGGAATAAAATTACAACCCTAGGCAAAAACTTATATAAATTTGCTGGTGTAACACATTTTTAAAAATGGAGTTATATTAGCGAAATATGACAAAAACGTAATTTAGACGGTAATTATGTCCACGTTCTTAAGATATAATTTTTGGTGTTTGTGGACGAACGGTGTAGAAAATCGGGGGTCTAATTGTGGCATTCGTGATCGAGTCCTTTCTCGATTCGAAAGCCATTTAAAATCTAATTATTTCAGTCAATACTGAACGAATCGGAATTATTTTTTCAGTGTTATAAAGCATTAATTTGAGTTTCACAATACTGAAGAAATAATTGCGATTCGTTCAGTATGGACTGAAATAAAATTGCTTTCGAATCGAGAAAGTACTCGATCACGACTGCCAGAATTAGGCCCCCGATTTTCTACACCGTTCGTCCACAAACACCAAAAATTATGTCATAAAGACATTCACATTTCCTGTTCTCGGTGTTTTGTTTATATTCTGCTTTACATACATTCGAAATTTAATTATGTTGCTTACTTTTTTTTATTTCAATGTGGCAATATCTCTTTACAATACAAAACACAGAGCGCATACAGATTGTATTCTTTACAAATAAGCAAGTACAGAAAATTAACCGATTACAAGAAAACACAACCTTAAAAACATGGGGGGCGAATCATAGCGATTTAATAACTTTTATAACGATAATCGTATCGTTAAATTAAATATAACGAAAATTAATTGAATTTGCTATTCAGTAACATTTTTAACAATTTTCGCTGTCGACAATAACACTACGTGACAGGTTTTTGACCAAATGTATCTGACACCTAATCTGTATATAAAATTGTCCGCTGAATTCGAATATGAAGTCAGAATGGTCAAAAGTATAACAGTTTTCGAGATTTTAATTTATTTATTTACCTAATTCGCCAATGAAACTAACATTTCTGATAAGAAAAATTTTGCATTAAATTTATCTTAAGACATTTAAAAGGTTATTTTTGACGCCAATAGGATCAGTGAAATCAATATACATACGCACGTATAAAAATAGTTAAATTCAGAGCTCATTCTGCGGATAGTATAAAAATTTGCATAATTATACCAAAAGTATTGAAGTCTAAGGGAAATATAATTTCTGGAAGGACGAACAGGAATTGAATACTCAACCTTACGAGATATTCCAAAATACTGATTACACTACGTGACAATTTTTTGACCAAATGCATTTGAAACGTAATCCTTATGTAAAATTTTCCGCTGAATCCGAATATGAAGTCAGAATTGTCAAAAGTAGAACAGTTTTTGAGATATTCCAAAATAACCGTTATTTGTGTTTTTAAAAAAGATGATGTGACTGATATGCAAATATCCAAAAAATAAAATTTTAGCATATTTCAATACGAACATTTTGTGCCCAATAGGATCCAGATCGGTGCAAAAATGACCAAGTTACAAGAGATTAATTGAATTAACCCACAACAAATAAATATACAAAGCTAAATTTTTAGTAACAATAAATATTAAAAGTTGCTTGACGGTTTTGAATTTCTATGTGGGTTAATTTACTAAATCTTCAGTAGCCTTGTCATTTTTTTACCAATCTATGTCTTGTTTGGCGCAAAATGTTCATATTAAAATAATCTAACGTCGCATGCAATAAAACATTAGGATTTTTAAATGATTGGTTTAAAAAAAATAACTTGAAAAGAGCAAAATTGAACAAAATCATAAAATTTTCAATGAAGCTTGAAATTTTGTCCCCTGTAACTCTGTCATTTCTTGACCAATCTTCACAAGCAATCCATGGTTATTTTAGAAATTTTATAACCTTTTACTAAAAAGAAAGAAATACATAATTCGTTTAAAATTTTTTATGATCTTTGCATTTCAGTCACATCATCTTTTTTAAAAACACAAATAACGGTTATTTTGGAATATCTGAAAAACTGTTCTACTTTTGACAATTCTGAGTTCACATTCGGATTCAGCGGAAAATTTTACATAAAGATTAGCTGTCAGATTCATTTGGTCACGACTTTGTTGAAATTTTGTCACGTAGTGTTATTTGTTTTTTTGAAAAAGATAATGTCACTTAAATGCAAATATATTCAAAAATATTGACGCCCCATCCACTTACAATATTATTGTATATGTTATTCGCCATATTATTTCTACATTGCCCTATATTATTCAATAAGTGGCACAATGGTTTTAATGAAAATATGGCGCAACTCTTATTAAAAACAAAACATAACCTTTAAAGCTGTGTTCACATTGTGTGTATTTGTCATGTGACATGTCACTTTTTCACATGTTAAATTTGTACATATCGTCTGAACCCCTCCAAACAATATCATGTGTTATTTCTCTGTGTGCAGTACACATGACATTTTTTATTTAGAACGAGTTCTATTTTCAAGTGACAAACCATCTGACATCAGCTGTTTTTTATTAACAAAATTTTGTGGCGGCAAAAATTAATTGAAATTTTAATAAATATAAATTATAATCAATTTACAAGATTTTGTTTGTCGTGCTTAATTCTTAATAATTATAATAGTAAATAAAAAATAACCAATTTTATTATTGAAAATGGAGGGAAAAATTGAAAAGGAATTAACAAAAGTAAGTACATATGTATGTATTTTTTTTTTATGACAATTTCCATATTTATTTTTATGTTTTTCCAGTTGGACTGGTGTAAAGAATCGGTACTACAGTTAATAGATATGTGGCAAGAGAAGGAATGCTTGTATAACCCGCGAAATAAGGTCTACCACAATAAGCATGCCAGGTACGCAGCGCTCAATGATATGGCTGACAAGTTAGAAAATTTTCAATTGATCTATTGGGCCTAATGAAGTTAAGGTAAGGCATTGGGCAATTGTTGTTTGTAATAAATGTAATGCAATATATTTCCAGAATAAAATAACATACTTGCGCGGTCAATATAGCCGAGAAATTGCAAAAGCAAAAGAAAACATAAGTGGGGCCGGCGCAGATGATGACTATTTGATCAACCTTTCGTTCCATATTAAAATAAAATTTTTTTAGCACAAATTAAATTTTTATACACTCGGCTGTTTTAAGATTGTTTTTTTTTTTTTTTGATAGGTTATGTCAAGTGTACTTTACATACCAACATGTGAACGTGTAAATTACAAACCATATGTAAAACATAAATTTTGACATACACATGAAATTACATGTGTGTAGAAAAGTGACATTCCATATGACAAATACACACAATGTGAACACAGCTTAAAGCAAGACAACATCGTACATTGTTGCCAACACATTTCACAGTATATTTCACTTGTTTTCGTTGTGCAATAAAAATCAAAAGGATTTTGATTCTTGCCAATGTATATAATTGTACAATACGAAAATGGCTTGTTAAATGACAGAGTTACAGTGGACAACAGTTTAAACTTCATGAAAAATTTTATGTTTTTTTTGCAATTTTGCTCTTTTTAAGTTATTTTTTTTTTATTATTGGCCAAGATAAATGTCCCATCACAAAGCTCTGGTAAAAAAAGAAAAACATGGGTGGCTTTTCTGAAATAAGCGTCAAATAAGTGAACATTTACATGAAAACGAAAACAAAACTAAATTTACGAAAATGGTTTTTATTATCTATACACTTCTAAAATCAAATTAACGCGAGAGGTACATAGGTATAACGCGTTTCTTTCTCTTTTAAAAACTGTAAATTTTGTATGATAAACAAAAACAATTTTTGCCAATTTGGTTTTGTTTTGTTTTTGTTTTCATGTAAATGTTCACTTATTCGACGCGTATTTCAGAATAACCACCGTTATTTTGCCACCGACTATTCGATTCCGACTTTGACTCCACAGCCCTGTCCAAGGTATATTTACACAAGGTAGACTCATTTGGGAGTGTAGACATGCTGCTCTATAAATAGAACCGAGTTGTCAAAATCGTCTTCATATAAAACAAAAACAATTTAAGGCACACGAGTACAAATTTTGGCTCATATACACGAAATTTGACGTTTGGGTTCCAACTAGGGGTAAACAGCTGACAAACATATTGGCCAACGAGCTTACCTTGTGTAAATATACCTTGGCCCTGCCTTTACTGTTACTGATATTTTTTGTATTTGAAGTGCCACGACAATTTATCCAATAAGACTAGGGTTGCCAGAAACCAAAGTTCAGATAACTGGACAATGTAAAACATTCACCTGGATTTTGAATAAATAAATGAACAATTTTAAAATACATATTTAATTTTTTACACGCAATAATTAAAATTTTGTCTTAAGGCTTATTAGATATCGTCAGCTAGAATCTAAAGTGCCATAAAGATTCAAAATCGACTTTTATATTCATCATTTGGAAAACCATAAATATGCAGACAAAGAAGGCAGGAACAATAGATATATTTATACGCTTTTGAGCCTTTAATTTTTTGCATTTTTTATGTTTATAGCGCATATTTCACGTTTTTTAAGCATATTTGACTGTATGTAGGCTTGCCATTTCTATTTTGAGAAAAAGAGGACGTCAGCATAAAAAATGTAGGACATTTGTTCGAAAAAAGAGGACGCTTTTTAAACAACTTAATATTAATAAAATTAACGACGGCACACAAAAACTTTATTTGGGTAATTCCGTGTCAAGTCAACCAAGAGTGGGACTCGACCCCTTTCGATTTGAATGCAATTTGGCGAGAGGGTTTATTTGATCCCATAAAGAACACATATCAACGAAAAACAATTTTTAAATTTTTTTTTCAAAAGTTATGTCATTCAAATTGTCATAATATCGCCGAATAAGCCGAATGTGTTGAGTTTATTCTTTTAATATCTCGAAAACTACTTTACATACGAAGATGATTTTTGATCAGTTTAAAGAGAATACATGAGGCTACAATAAATATATTGAAAAAAATGTATATGCAATATATCAAATTTTAAAAATGGACTAAGTCAAAACCCTTTTTTTTTGCTGATTTTTTTTTTATATAAAACTGTTTTTTAAAAATCCTAAAACTTTGTGGGATGTGCTTTTTTTAAGATATGATTTTTTTTTCTTTCCAAAAAGAATCTTAAAATAAAATTTTAATTTAATCATTTAGCAATAAGTATTTATTTGAACAAAAGTAACGACATTGATAAGGTTGCTTTTGCTTATTTGTTCCATTTTTTGGAAGCTCCATTTTGGGCACATTCAAAGAAAAGTACTCTTTTTGTCACGTTACGTCCCCAAAAATTAAATCATACCTATCTTTAAAAAAAACCCGAGCACCTAAATCTTTTTTTTTAATGAATTTTGTGAACTGTGATTTAAATCCAGGAACAAATTTACAATGAAGGTGTAAAAAGCCGGACAACCCCGGACACTTGATGAAAAAGAAGTAGGACTGCCCCGGATACCCAAAAAAAGAGGACGGTGTCCGGGGAAAAGAGGACGGATGGCAACCCTAACTGTATGAAACTTTAATAAAAATTTATTCTTATGAAAATTGCGAAAGGACATTATATTTCTTTCTTGTATGATTATTTAAAATATTAAAAGTACTTTCACAAAAAGTCTTGCTAATTGGTATGGAAAAAACAAACTAAATCAATTTATCTATAAGATTTTGTACTTTATTTAGTTATCCGTTAGTATGCTTCTGGCGGGAAATGCTTCCTGTCTTTCCATAAGATTTTCTTAGCGGAACTTTTACTTTTTGATAGAAAGCTGATTTTTATCGAGGACGATAAGGGAGGGCTTTAAATGAAGCATATACTCACAAAAGAGATGCTCTCAATAAGCACGTGGTAGTTGTAGTTGAAAGTTTTAACCCAAAGTCGCAGAAAGGGAGATCCCACTAAACGGCTGATTTTTCACCACTTGTAGGCGAATGCAGCGTAAGAAAGAACTATTCCTAATGCTGTTACTACTCAACAGCTGCTGTTGGTATCGCTGAGGTTAGATAACTCCAGCTCTTAAACGAGGGGCGACTGTTTAATCTTGCCGTTTATACACTCAAAATCCTACCTGTGTGTGAAAGGTTTAAAAACATTTTGTAAATTTATTTAAGATTGAATGAAATCATATACCGTTCAAAGCGAATTTCCAAGATTAAGACCTTATTAGTCCCCATCAACTACATACATACTACTTAGCAAATCTTAACTACCTATTGTAGACTACACATAAAAAATAAAAACATCTCGAAACAAACAACAGCAAATAAGAAGAAAGCATTTTAAAAAAATAGGTGTATGAAAACATTTCTACCAATATTTTCTTTACACTTTGTTTATGATGATGACTCCTGCAACGACGCCGTCCGGTAGTAATTTGTGTTGGTTTCCTAGGGTTGACTCTCACTTGCTCGTTCGTTCGTACGTAAAGCGTTACCTTCACCGCACATATTATAATAATAACCAGCCCTGCTTATCCCTTCCTTCGTCGAGTCATAACATGTTGCAAGCTAAGGCTTAGTCTCCTCAATCTGTCGCAAGCTTCTGCTTCGTAATATTCTTGTTGGTTTTGTTTATGTATGGCTGTACATAAATATAATAAATGCATGTATGTAAATATGTATGAATATATTTTCATACATACATACATATAGTGTCCTACTGGTGATGTTGTTAGTTGTTGCGTTTTTTGTATTAAATAATGTTATGTTATTGCTGCTACTGCTTTTGCTTTTTTCTGTCATACCCAGATTCGAAAAATGTGCCGCAACACGTTTTTCTAATGTTCGTTTCGAACAATTTTCACGTGACGTCTTTTGTAGCAAGAAAAATATCAAAAATACATTTTTTTCTTTGTTTTGCTTGTGTATTTTTACTTTTTGGCTTAAAATTTTGTAAAGAGAAATTTAACTAAGAGAAATTTATATATATATATATAAATTTCACTACACATTAAAGCTGGAGGGCCAAACCACTTATTGCATGCTTACGTGCAAAACTTTTTAAGGTTTAATAAGACGGTGCATTCCGTAATGTCATAGCCTTAACAGCTGTTTTTATTATGGAAAAAACCAAAATTCAATTGATTTCTCTGGTAATAGCAAGTCACATACAAACAATCTTGTCCATAAGGTGGTTATCTTAAGTCTAATTTAATCATTCCGCGGCATTACCTCAAGTAAAAATAAAATATTATTTGTCAAAATCAGCTGATTTGTTCGAACGCCGCTAGTGACGTTTACATTAGTTGAAAGCATGTATATTAAGGGTAATCACGATGGTCATTGTGCATATTTGCCATTTCTTAATTTGATGAGCATATTATGATTGATCGGTAGCACACCACTTTTATTTTTTGTGCAAAGGTGCTATTTTTCTAAAAATTTATTCCGGCAACACAAAAAACTTCTGGCAGCACTAGTATAAGTTGTCATAAATCTTTATTGTTTACAACTATAAACACGCAGGGAACAAAATGTTTAAATATGGACACCTCCAATTAAACTATTTTTAAAGAAAATTTTAAACATGTTATGTTTAATTTAACTATATTGTTGTTATCGACAACCATATAAGTCCTTAATTAAGAAGCCACAACCATACTTTGGTTGCCTCAGAACATGTTATGATTATTAATAACTAAAATATGCTTTAAACTTATAATAGCATGGTTGGTTTTCAACCATAACATGTTGCTCTTGGAAAAAAGAAAAATACTATCGTAAATTTAAAAACAAATTGTTGTAATATTTAACTATAACATGTTTAGAGGCAGCCATAATATAATTGTGGCTTCTTAATGGTGTAATAATTTAACCATAATTTGGTTAGGTTTAACATAATATGTTAAAAAAATATTTTAAAAAATAGTTTTGCATGAGGTGACCATATTTAAACATGTTTTTTCTCCGGGTGTACAAGCATTTTAGCTTTTATTTTATATTTGCGCAAATAAGGTTACAAACAATTTTGATTAAAATTTTCTTTGCTACAAATACAAAAATATGGCAGCCCGTATGTCAAAAGTTGTTGTTTGCTTTTATTTGCTTTGGTTTTTTTTAGTGCAAAGAAAGTAAAATTAAGCAAATTAAAAATTGTTGTGAAAATGTGTGTATTATTGCACACATTTGTGTCGTTTGCACTACCCATCGTGATTACCCTTATTATAAATTAGAAATCTCAAAAATGTATATTTTCTATAATTTTAATTAATATAAAAAAAAAAATATTTGTAAATATTCGTTCAGGTTCAAACAATTTTGGGCTAATTTCCAAAAAAACCCTTCACCACAAGCGGAAATCTTACAAAAAAAAAATTGTCCTTCCGTTTGTATTCTAGATGGATTTAAGATCTAATTGATACTTAAGAAAAAAACTTTCTTGTCTTAAGATGAACATTAATTTAGCTAATGTCAATCTAAGTTATGTTGTTACATGATGGTACAATGTTTATATGCACATAAGATGTTTTGATAGTTACATGACTTACGGCCAATTTCACCAAGTTCGGTTAAAACTAACTTTCAACTAAAGTTCCAGTTACCAATATATTTTGACAGCTATAACCGGTAGTTAATTATAACCGAACTTGGTGAAATTGACCGTTAATCTTAAAAGTTAATGCCCACAACTTTTATAAAACAAATTTCTCTCAGTCCTCTTATTTGGGAAGAATATTTATTTAAAAGCTTATTGATAATATTTGACTGATTCAATATTAAGCATTTAAGCCAATTTTTCATAAAGCTTCCATCATAACAACAACTAGCATGTTGAACTTAAATATTTACATACTTAGGGCTAAAAAATCAGAGCAAGTTAAACAATCTTCTTGGTTTAAAATAAAACCAACAAATCTATAAATCACTAAACATATAAACCATCTTTATAGCCTTTTCACACTTGTCAACATCTAACATTTAACATTAATTAGCGAAGATGTTGGAATTTTCCCATAAGAAATACATAGGGCTAAAAATCTAACCCCCGTATTTATAAACGTTTATTAAATTTAACAAACGTTTATTAAGGAAAATTTTCATAGAAAATTTGTTTTGTAAACCTTTATTAAATTTAAAATTTTTTTATAAATATGGGGGTAAATGTTTCAACATCTTTACAGAATGTTACTATCTCAATTTGTTCCCTTTTACATTTTTCAATTCTTTTAGTGTCATCACTAGAAAAGTGGCAATAAATTCTGTAATTATTGTGGCATCACTGACAAAATGGAAGTTGCTTTGAAAGCAGCGTTACCATTTTTTAAGTTTTTCCTTTTTTGCAAGCCTTATTTTGCTTAATTTTGCTAAAATTATTAAACAAAAAGAATTAAGCTACGGTCACACTTATTAAATATTTGATCAAATAAGCGTAACCCCTACTTTTGTTAATAGTTAGTGAGGTTTAAAATGGTCTTAATATTACAAAATAAACTAATTATACTACTAGACATAGCAAAAAACAGTTTTTTGTAAGATGTGGTATTTTAATCAAAATAAATATTGATATTAAGCGAAATGATTTTTTAGTTTAGTTGTTGGTCCCGTTTTTTTCGTCAAATATTTGATAAGTCTGACCGTAGCTTTAGAAATACATTTTGGTGTTATCTATTAAAATATTAGCCCTTTTGTAGAAAAACAGTATTTAAAAAAAATGAAAGTTTTTTTTCAGAAATGGTGACATTTTTAATTGATAGTAGATGTTAGATGTTTCAAGTGTGAACGCGAATTTCATATTTTCAACATCTTCCATGCGTTCCTCCGAAATGTATGCAAGTGTACTAAGGGTATTAAACGCATAAAATTGGGCGTAGTGCTGCCACATGTTATTTTTTTAACAACACATAATACATAGAATACTGATTTATAGTTGTTGAGCTTAAACTACATATTAATTACAGTTTAGTTCAACTAAACAAGCGTTTAAACCATCAGTGATTTAATAGCTATTAATAAAGTACTGCACCAATAAAATTCCAAAAATATATATAAACTTAAAAAAAATATGCTTTGGCGAAGGGTATATCAGATTCGGCAAAGCCGAATATAGCACTTTTACTTGTTAATTGTTTAATATTTCTTTGAAGGTCGTATTTAATTTCAACGTTTAGTTACCATAATACACACACTATAATTGCAATAAATGTGGCATTTCCTTATTGTATAAAATGGGAGGAATTATATCCTAAGGATTATTATATACATATTTCCTCACAAAATTTCTTGCAACTGGAATAAAAACGATATGAAAGCTTTAATAGAAATGTTAAATAAATAACTCGTAATGAGAATTTGTAGGTGTTTTTTTTAACTCTGTATTAAAGTTTTTGGTAGGAAATCAATCAAGCACGAATCTAAGACGGTGGGCGGGGGCTAATCAACCCCTGGGATAGTCGAACAGTGGTATTATAAAATCATGTCGAGACTCAATTTACACTATGTAACCCCCTCTCCCCACCTGAAATGAACGCTGTATCCGCCCTTTAAATCGACTTTATTACAAATTTAATTAGAATTTAATACAAATAAAATTAAAAATGCTTTTAATTAGTAATTTATACGTGCACGACTTCGTATCAATTAAAACAGCAACATAAATTCATCAAAGAGATTTTATTATTGATTTTAGACTCGCAATTAAATATGGAAACTATTTTATATAATTGGGAATAAAAAAACATTTTTAATCTTATTTCGTTTTATTTTTATTTACATATTTTTTTTAAATGCCATTAAATGATAACCTTTTAAACTTGTTGAACCTAAATGTTTGTTATTTGACATTATTGGTTACATTAAGTTTAAAATAAATTTTATTCAATTGTCTATTTCGTTCTGATTAAACTTTTTTAAGGGCACTACCGGCAATTCGTTTTTGAAGTGGTGATTGCAAATATTTGTATTGTTATTTATAAAATGCATCAGGAAATCGGCTTGTTATACAATAATTTAAAGCGAATTAAATTAACATAATCCAAAAAAACATTGTTTTCCTAATACGATAGCTCCAGCCGGTTTATACACTAAAATTACTACCTGTGTGATGGTACACTTCACACACGGGAGGCGTTGGGTAAACGCATTGTTTATTACCAAAGTGTATAAAGCAGACCATACACGATTCAATTCAATTGTCAACTGAGTTGGTTGTTGTCCAAATCAAAGCGTGTATGGCTTTGTCAATTGATTAGTTTGACGGTTGTCGAGTTGGTTGATGAAAAATCAAAAGATTTTGATTTTTTCAAGTTGACTACTAAGTCTTTCAATTCGATTGTGTGTGCTCGAGTCTCTTGATTAGCTGTCAAAATTAATGTTTGTAGTTTTCTTTTGTAAAAAAAAGTTAAGTATTTTTAAAATGTATTTTATTTCATTAAATTTTAAAGTTAATTTAAAATCATTCAATTCAGTTGATTAAGTGTGTGGCCAAGCATCAATTCAGTTGAAAGACTCAGTTGACAACTAAATTGAACCGTGTATGGGGCACATAAGATGCTCATGCTATTCTTTTTTATACCTGTTTTCTTCCGAATTAAGGGGCTAGGTACGATAGAATTCATACAAAATAACTAGGTTGGTGAAATTGGGCTCAAATTTTTTTCATAAATGGGAATTTTTTGTTTTAAAAAGCAGCTAAATCTAATTATAATTTCACCTTACACCCATACAAATGTGTTCCTGGAATAAGGGCTACGGCACTTAACATTACTAAACAAGAGTTTAAGGTAAAGAAATTTATGAAATAAACAGTTTGGTGTATAAACGTCAACCCAGGTTTCAAAGAAAATGAAGCTAAAACTAATCTGGTAAAGTTGATGCGTGTGAACCAAGAAAAAAATGCATTAAGGTATTTCGATAAAGATTTTAGAACGAATCCGGTTTAAATAAATTCAATAAATTCATATATCTCAATTAATTACACTGGTTCCAAATTTTTACAAACTTTTTACCATAAATATGCTGTTTTTTTAATTTTTTGTCCAATGATTTAAAATTTTTTTTGCCTTAATAGGCAAAATGGTCAATTTTAAAAATACGTAAAAAAAAACATTTAGATTTTTTTAAATCTTAAGCTTAATCAATATATTTTTATCCGATCAACAAGGTACATTGACTGAAAGAAGGGAGATCGATTATTCGACTTTTTCCAAAAACCGGTTTTCGAATATTCCGTGTAGTTGCAATTTTAAATAAACCGGTTTTCGGTTGAACATGTTAAAAATTCCCGGTTAACCGGGTTTAGTTTGAATACATAACTTACGTTATTAATAATCCTTCCGTTTATTTAACAATAATATCCCTATCGTTTTCCCCCAACTAATTTCAAAAATATTTTTTTCCTAATATATATTGAATAACAAGGGCGATACACGTTTGTTTGACCCCCTCTGATAT
Organism: Pollenia griseotomentosa; assembly: GCA_963931875.1. Lineage (NCBI taxonomy): Eukaryota > Metazoa > Arthropoda > Insecta > Diptera > Polleniidae > Pollenia > Pollenia griseotomentosa. The sequence goes on along the minus strand of OZ007563.1, from coordinate 144,696,781 downwards.
GGCAATTTAATTAGTGAGCTGTCTGTTTATTTTAACACGAGCTGACTGGTGACAATATAGATTCTTAATGCATCAAATTTCTTTCTCATTTGTTCCAATGGACGTTAAAGTCTCCTATTTATCATGCTTGACGGGGTCAAAGGCTTTCTCATAATCAATAAATAAAGCACAAGAATTTTCTGGACATCTAGAAAATTTTGAATTAGCCAAATTGTGATTCTCCCACCGTAGCTTCGCATTTCTTATGAAAATCTTTAGCACATTATTTTCAATTGACGTTTTCTTGGGAATTAATTGCGGGATTCCCGGAAAATTTTGAACAAAAACTTTTTTTAAACTTTAGTAAGTGATGTAGGAGTCGTGCCTTTAGTTTTTTTTTTATTCAACCAAATTGCACCACAATATCAATATTTGTCGGGCTTTAAGACTTATTTAGCTGATTCCCGAGAGAAGTCCTTATATGGGTCCTAACGAAAAAATGGGCCGATATTCACGAAATTTGGTGACCTACAAAAAGAATTTGTTGAAATTTAATTACAATCGGTGCATTTCATTTTTTATTTTTTAGGAAGGTTGTTCCACATATGGGTGCATAACCCTTTTCCTACTAAATCGATTGTCATTTCAATCCCAAACTGCTCAGGAAAACAAAACCCAATTTCGCAACCATATTTGTCTTTACTGCTAAGTCGTTCGGAAGTTGGCGAACTTTTAACAGAGAGACATGGCTAAATCGACTAAGAACTACTAAATGACCCAGAATTTACATACGTTCTTTTATACTTGATGGGGTATAAGATGAATTTAAAAAAAAAACACATGGAGTGACAAACTTATGGCCGTTTTCTCATTACGCGATTATCTTTTTTCCCAACGAAAAACTGCACATTATAGAAATTTGGTTTTCTCAATGTCTCATTTGCTTCTATTCTGTCGCAAAGCTACTGACAATTATTTATTTTTCTTTTATTTGCCGTACAGATAAATTCAATCAGCTGACACCCAACTTTTACATGTATTTTTAGAGGTGTTGCCAACTGAAAACAATGTTTTTTGTCAGTATATTGAGAAACTCAAAATCGTTAACGGGCAGTTCATCGGTCTAATAAATTTATGTTGACATTAAGTAACAGACAGTTTGTCGATACATTAAGAAAATGACTATTAGTGTACCTGCATTCACTTCTTCTGATTTGGGGGGAAAAACTGTAATTAAATATGTTATTTATGCCCGTAATTTCTACAAACAAAGTCGTGTTCGTACCTAATAGTTTTCTTTACCTATCCGGTAATACTACATATTTTGTAAATTTCAACGTTAATTTTGCCTACGTGAATTGGCTATCGAAAATTAATAATGTAATATATATTACACTTTAACCCGTGGGTTAGAAATACGTTTTGAATTATGAAAACCATAGTTATCTATACACAGCTAAATATCTATTTGTAGAAATTACAGGTATTAATATTGTAAATTAAATTTCTTCTTGATGCAGAATTAGTTAAACGGTGAAATTGTTTTAGAATTCCTTCTAGAAATTATATTCTACAAAGACAACAACACTGTCGGTCTGATTAAGCGGATTTTGATTCTTTCCGCATTATGAGCTCTGAGTTTAACAATTCTAATACGTACATTGATTTCTCTGATCAAAAATAACCTCTTAAGTGGCTTGAAATATGTTATTAAATTAATAAAAAATTTTAGGAGGGAATCCCGGTAATATAATTTTTATTTCCCGCTTTTCCGGGAATCAAAAAAAAAATGCGTAGAAACCCCCTAGTATTAACCTTTGTCATATACGAAGTTTAAAGTCTCACTAGCAGTAGCGTATTCATCTAACTAATTTTTTTTTTAATATAAAGTCCACTTCCACTTCATCGAAAATTTTATAAACTTATAAATGACGCTTATAAAAAATGTTGATAAGTTTTGAAAGAATATCTAAGCAATATGTTTTAAAAATATTAGTTTATACATTAGTTGTGTTTAAAAAAAATTGCAAATGGTCTTGCAACAAAGCAAGTGCAAAATATCGTTGCGTTTTTATTTCACACCAGCAACAAAATAAAAACACAGCTTTGCACTTTCTACACCATTTCGTTTTTGCTAGACAAATAGGCTTTTTATACCCTTTGTACACTTGCATACATTTAGGAGGAACGCATGGAAGATGTTGAAAATGTGAAATACGCGTTCACACTTGAAACATCTAAAGCTTAGTCTAGACGATATGTTGAATCAGCAAATGTATGCTTACACTCATATGCTTAAAAATAATAACAAATGCCTCTATCAGCATATTTCATATGTTAGGTGTCTAGACGATATGCTGAAAATACCAAATTTTTCAAATTCAACAAATGCCAGCAAATGATATTTCAACATACAAGTTAGCATACAATTTTTGTGTCTACACGATATGTTGAATTGTGTATGTTGTTATGTATGTTGAGTAAGGAGAACATTTGTTTAAAAATTAAATTTAATTTGACAATTCTCTTTTTTATTATTTAATTTAAATTTGTTTTATCAGTTGTCGATTTAGTGCAAAAATTAATACTTAATAAGTAAGAGTGCTTTATTGGGCTGGGTCAAATCCGCAAAAAATTAAAATATTTAAGGACCGGATTGATCTAAAAATTATTAATAAAGCCTCACAGTTAATTAATTTATTGCAGTTGTACCTCTATGGTATATTATGTGCCGACCAGCAGAATGTTTTATGGATTCGTTTGATACTCACACCACCATAGTGTCTGTAACACCTTAAAATATTGGTCCTATAACCATCGTTAAGTATACCGATCGACTCAATCACTATCTGAGTATATGTAAGGATGTCCGTCCGGGCGGCTGGCTGGCTGTCCAGCTTGTAGTGCGCAAAGTACAGGTCGCATTATTTGATGAAATTTGGTACATTGGTTCTAATTATTTATTGTAATTAAAAACTGTGAGGAACGGTCCATAATTTCTCAAAGCTTGCTTGTATATTCTGTGGTATAGGGTATTAAATGACCGGACTTAACCGACTTGTTTATCATATATAACTTAATTTGACCAAATTTGAATAAACTATCATGATTTGTATCAGTTTAGCCTTATTAAAGAGATATTTGGGATTTCTGGTCGGTTGAGTAATTTTTAGTATTAAAAACATAAATTAGACCAAATTTCAATACAATTATACAAGTTTTTTAACCGTTTTAAAGTCCCGCTATCTACGGGACCTTTAGTGAGTTGTATGCCGATTATCACAAAATTGCATCGTGTTATTTTTAGCTATTTAAAGCTAAATTGGACCATATTTTATCACAATACCGATATTTTTACGGTTTAAGGCCTATTAAAATGATTTCCAGATTAGGCTTTATGTGGAGCATATGGTAAATTGTGGGCGGATCTTCTCCAAATTTAGTTGTGTGATTTCTAGTTTTATGAAACTATGACAGACCAAATTTTACTATAATAACGTTATTCGGTACGTCTAAGGCATATTTAAGTATTTCCGAAAATGGGTTTTACATGGGGCCTATTGTAAATTATGGAGCGATCATCTTAATGTAATATCTAGTCGTAGAAAACGAGTTCAGAAATATTAATTTATAAGTGTGTTGGGGGTTCTGGTTTAAAAGAAAATTAACTCAGCTAAGCGAAGTCGGTGCTTGATAGACCATTGAATTAAGAACCCTTATTAAGCGAAGCTGGTGTTTGTCATACCACATAGTTAAAAAACACTCATATTGCAACAATTGCATAAAGTATATAAATTATTACCACATGTAAACTCAAACCTACATATTAAACAATAACATTTATTAGAATTTACATTTTTAACTTTAATAACTTCAGAATTCTATACGCTACCGTACCATGCATTCTTTTATATGAAAGCTTGAAGCGTTCTCTAAAAAATATATGTAAAACAATACCACAATATCGACAAAATTATGAGATTGGAGCCGTTTTGATAAACTACATTAGTTACTAAAAATATTTTTTGAAATTGGTTATTAATGGGTTAATATTTTGGCATGTTTTATATACCACATGAAAGGTATTTGGAAACACCGTTCAGCGATACCCATATTGCTGAGATCAAATTTATACTTCAAGAGATATTGGTTAAGAATTTATCAACTTTTATGGTCAAAGTTCGTTGGCCAACATTTTTATTTTCAAAGCACTTCTAAATGCATTTTTTTGTTTCTTGCTTGCCGATGAGCTAGAAATCTTGATAAGTTCCGCGGTTATATACAAAATTAAACAAGTAATTAAAAGAATACAAATTTTTATATATTTTATAACCTACCAAATTTGCCGTATGCTGAAAAGCTTGTATACGACTTTCAACAAATAACATATTTGTCAACATACGTAGAAAATTTGTTGAAAAGTAAAAATATTGTGTCTAGACGATATGCTATAATTGTGAACAAACGTTTGCTGACTTCGTTAACAAATGCCTGTCATATGTTGGTAAGCATACGTTTGTTGAAAAAATTTGGTGTCTACACGATATGTTGGTGCTAAAAGCAAATTTTTCAACATAAATTTGCTGATTCAACATATCGTCTAGACTAAGCTTAACATCTACTATCAATAAAAAATGTCACCATTTCTGAAAAAAAACTTTTATTTATTTTAAAATACCTTTTTTCTACAAAAGTGACAACATTTTAAAACAAAATTTTATTTCTCAATCACTTTGTTTAATAATTTAAGCAAAATAAGGCTTGCAAAAAAAAGAAAAACTTGAGAAATGGTAACGCTGCTTTCAAAGCAACTTCCATTTTGTCAGTGATGCCACAATAATAACAGAATTTATTGCCACTTTTCTAGTGATGACACTAAAAGAATCGAAAAATGTAAAAGGGAATAAAATGAGATAGTAACATTCTGTAAAGATGTTGAAAAATTTTGATTTTTAGCCCTATGTATTTCTTATGGGAAAATTCCAACATCTTCGCAAATTGATGTTAAATGTTGACAAGTGTGAAAAGGCTGTTATGGGAAAATTACAACATCTTCGCAAATTGATGTTAAATGTTAAATGTTGACAAGTGTGAAAAGGCTATTACACTGATCAACATCTAACATCTACCATCAAAGATATAGAACATGTGAAACACTTGTTTACATTGGTCACATCTAACATCTACCATCAAACAAAAATGTCACCATTTTTGAAAAAAAAAATGTTTTTAAATAAAAAATGTTTTTTTCCTACAAAAGTGCCAAAATTTAAAAAGAAAACACAAAAATGTATTTGAAGTTCAATTTGTTTAAAAATTTAAAAAATACTTAACAAAAAAACATTGCAATAAAAGAGAAAACTTGACAAATAGTAACGCGGCTTTCGAAACCAATTTTTTTTGTCAGTGATGCCACAATAATAATAGAACTTATTGCCACTTTTCTAGTGATGACACTTAAATAATCGAAAGATGTAGAATGGAATAAAATGAGAAAGGAACATCTTTTTAAGATGTTGGGAGATGTTGGTTTTTAGCCCTATGTATTTCTTATGGCAAGATGTTAACATCTTCGCAAATGGTGGCAAATTGATGATAGATGTTAGATGTTGATCAGTGTAAAAAAACTAAAAATGGTATAGCTTTTTTCGGAATTTGCAATTACATATACAGCGCATTTATCAAAAAAAATTCCCCCGGGAGTTTTTTCTCTTTTCCCTGAGAATTTTTATTCATCATTTTGTTGAATAAGTCCAATTTTAATAAGAGAATAAACTTATTGTTGCAAAAAAGAGCGCTCACAGTTAATGATATTATTAGTAATACGTACATTGATTTCTCTGATCAAAAATAAATAAAAATTAATAAAACATTTTAGGAGGGAATCCCGGTAATATAATTTTTATTTCCCGCTTTCCCGGGAATCAAAAAAAATGCGTAGAAACCCCCTAGTATTAACCTTTGTCATATACGAAGTTAAAAGTCTCACTAGCATTAGCGTATTCATCTAACTAATTTTTTTTTTTTTAATATAAAGTCTACTTCCACTTCATCGAAAATTTTATAAAATTATAAATGACGCTTATAAAAAATGTTGATAAGTTTTGAAAGAATATCTAAGCAATATGTTTTAAAAATATTAGTTTATACATTAGTTGTGTTTAAAAATAATTGCAAATGGTCTTGCAACAAAGCAAGTGCAAAATATCGTTGCGTTTTCATTTCACACCAGCAACAAAATAAAAACACAGCTTTGCACTTTCTACACCATTTCGTTTTTGCTAGACAAATAGGCTTTTTATACCCTTTGTACACTTGCATACATTTAGGAGGAACGCATGGAAGATGTTGAAAATGTGAAATACGCGTTCACACTTGAAACATCTAACATCTACTATCAATAAAAAATGTCACCATTTCTGAAAAAAACTTTTATATTTTTAAAATACCTTTTTTCTACAAAAGTGACAACATTTTAAAACAAAATTGTATTTCTCAATCATTTTGTTTAATAATTTAAGCAAAATTAAGCAAAATAAGGCTTGCAAAAAAAGAAAAACTTGAGAAATGGTAACGCTGCTTTCAAAGCAACTTCCATTTTGTCAGTGATGCCACAATAATAATAGAATTTATTGCCACTTTTCTAGTGATGACACTAAAAGAATCGAAAAATGTAAAGATGTTGAAAAATTTTGATTTTTAGCCCTATGTATTTCTTATGGGAAAATTCCAACATCTTCGCAAATTGATGTTAAATGTTGACAAGTGTGAAAAGGCTGTTATGGGAAAATTACAACATCTTCGCAAATTGATGTTAAATGTTAAATGTTGACAAGTGTGAAAAGGCTATTACACTGATCAACATCTAACATCTACCATCAAAGATATAGAACATGTGAAACACTTGTTGACATTGGTCACATCTAACATCTACCATCAAACAAAAATCTTACCATTTTTGAAAAAAAAAAATGTTTTTAAATAAAAAATGTTTTTTCCTACAAAAGTGCCAAAATTTAAAAAGAAAACACAAAAATGTATTTGAAGTTCAATTTGTTTAAAAATTTAAAAAATAATTAACAAAAAAACATTGCAATAAAAGAGAAAACTTGACAAATGGTAACGCGGCTTTCGAAACCAATTTTTTTTTTTGTCAGTGATGCCACAATAATAATAGAACTTATTGCCACTTTTCTAGTGATGACACTTAAATAATCGAAAGATGTAGAATGGAATAAAATGAGAAAGGAACATCTTTTAAACATGTTGGGAGATGTTGGTTTTTAGCCCTATGTATTTCTTATGGCAAGATGTTAACATCTTCGCAAATGGTGGCAAATTGATGATAGATGTTAGATGTTGATCAGTGTAAAAAAACTAAAAATGGTATAGCTTTTTTCGGAATTTGCAATTACATATACAGCGCATTTATCAAAAAAAATTCCCCCGGGAGTTTTTCTCTTTTCCCTGGGAATTTTTATTCATCATTTTGTTGAATAAGTCCAATTTTAATAAGAGAATAAACTGAGTGTTGCAAAAAAGAGCGCTCACAGTTAATGATAAAAACGTAGCAAATGCGAACAGTTGCAATAAGAAGCGCACCTATTTTTGAGTACCGCTATAATATTTTTTGGGGGCAAAATTTGTAAATGTTTTTGTGCTTTCATTGTGAACACTCGGTAAAAATAATGCTATCATTGTGAATCTGGCTTTAACTATACCAAATTCAAATTATATTTTTGGAAAAGAAAAACAATTTAAGCTCTGTTCACAATAGGCAGCAACATTTTCACTGGTGTTCATAATAGAGCAACAATTTTTTTCGCGACCACACACATTTTAAATAAAGAAACCGTTTGCAAATTTTGCCCAAAACAATTTTATGTATGTATGTATTTATTTTTTTTTTTTTTTTTGTTGGAACATTTTGCTAAAATTTTCATTCAAAACTAAATAAAATTATTTTGAACGTCAGAAACAGTTTCATACAAATTTTTGCTGAAGTTCTAGTTGACTCAACTTTAAAAAAAAAAACTTTAGTTACATTTTTGTTTATAAAATAAAAGGAAAATATATAAAATATTTTGGGAAGAAATAAGATAGAAGAAAAAACGAAATTGTTGCTGCCATTGTGAACGAAGCTTTAAATTTAATTTTTAACCAAAAAATATATAAATTTATTTAAATGTATTTAGGTTCAAATACAATCACACAATATTTAGAATAAATAAAAATGTTTTAAAACAGCCAATTACCCCTGAACTTATACAAAATATAATTTTTTTTATTTTTTTCCTTTTTTTCGTTTCATTTCACTTGATAGCGTGTCTGGAGGAAGACTGTATTGATTTTCAAGGTAATTCGGTAAATCACGGCATGCTATATGTACCAGGGCCAGGTGTATGCAGTTTATGTGTGTGTTACCATTCGGAACCTTTGTGGTGCAAAGCAATTTACTGTGATCCCCCCTACGTAAGTATTTATTAGTTAGTTACTTGACTGCACTAAGAACTGCCTGGTTGCTATCAAGGACTAGCCAACGAAGTTCATGATAATTTGTGCTTGCTACAAGTAATTTTTGATTTTGACATTGACACTTCGCCGCAATTGTTTCTATATGATTTTAATTCACGTTTATTTGCTTTCAATTTATATTTTCATGCCAACAAATAAAATACAATGGAAAAATTTTAAAACTGTACGAGTAGTTTTGTAAAAACTTTCGAGTTGGTGAGAGATGTTGCGAATTCGAATGTTTGGATCCACCGGGAGAAGATAATAAATACCAGGTAGGTAGAAATCAAGGCAAATTCATTTTACAGGTGGTGTGAAAAACACAGCTGAGCTACTTTTTTTAGTACCTTGATTGTACCTTTGTTGACTTTTTGACCAACTGAAGCAACAATAAAAAACCATGTTGTTTTTTATTGTTGTTTTTTATTGTTGTCCTTTTTCTTGAATTGCTGCACCTGATATATGAATAAGCCTTGGTAGAGATAGTTTGCTTTCACACGTTTCATCTTTTGATGCTCAACTCTTATGTTTTTAGCTGAGGGAAGAAAGAAGAAAGGGGGTTAGTACGGAGATGCCTGTACTCGGTCAGTACGCTTTGTTGTTTAATTCGTTGGTATATGCACAACGATGGTTGCATGTAATTTTTTTCTTTTCTTTTTCTCTTTGATTTGCTGTTATTAAAATTATTGTTGTTTTGAATCGAAAAAAGTTGAAACCGGTTGCTGCGTGTGATTATATTGGCATCTTTAAAAGGGAATTAAAAAGAAGTTGAGCATCAAAAGATGAAACGTGTAAATTCAGACATACATACCAAGGCGAATTGACTAGAAGGTGAGGTCAACTCTACAACTACAATGCTTCTGTGGTCGGGTTGTCAAAAATATTGCTAGTAAAAAAATAGGTTTGTTAACATAAAAAACTAGTTTGTATACAAACTTTGACAAGTCTACCAACGAAAAAAATCACCATATGTTGACTTGACCCCACCTTCTACTCAATTCGCCTTGATACATACATTTTTAATTAATACTTGTTCGTCTTTCAAATAGGAGCGTATGCGTAAAAGAGCTGAAATTTTAGCGGGTAATAGTACGGCTGCTCCGGCTCTTAGTCCATTGGCTGTATCCACCATAATGCTAACATTTTTGGGCAATTCGTATCTCAACTTATAACTTGAGCCAAATTAGAAAAATTTAAGTTTTAAATTAGATAAATAAAATTAAATTGAATTAGGACCAGTTTTTTAGTCTTAACTAATTAAAAGCAGAAACATAATCTTAACAATACAAACCATTGACAAACTTGACTTTTAGCAAACGATTATAAAATTTCATAACGCTGAAGAACTGGACCGTTAATGTAAAAAATTTTAAAGAAAAAAACTAAAATAATTTCAAAAATTAAACCAAAACCAAAAAAGAAACATCCCAAAACAAATTGTTATTAATGAAATTCATTATAAAAATCAATTATTTAGTAATAAAAAATACCCCCAATAGGGAATAAACATAGTGATAGTTAAATTTTAATTAGCACACTTTTTTATATAAATACAATACCAACAAATTAAGTCTTAATAAGAAAAAAAGAAAAATATTTTAAATTTCAAATATTTAATAAATTTCAAAACATTTATAAATCTTGAAATACAAAACGAACAAAACAACTGCAACAAATAAATTCTATGATTAAAACAATTAAATTAAACAAATAACAAAAATTAATAAAAAATAATTAATTAAATCAAATGTAACCAATTTATGATAATGATAATAATTTTTAAAGTAGACTAAATAAGAATCGAAAGAAAAAATTTGAAAAGCATTTTTAACTTTTACTAAATAAAACTCGTCAAATGAACTAACAAACATATAAAATCCAACAATTTAACAACAATTTCTAATATGTACTTTTTTTTAAATAGAATGCTATAATGCGAAAAATATCTCACATTGTACAATAAGGAAGTCAACTATTGTACAACATAATATACATAACAAAACGTCTATGAAGATTAAATAGATACATAAATATTTACAACACTCATAAAACCAGGGTACTCACAGGTTGCAAAGCATTTAAAAAAGTGCGGTAAACTTTCGTAAAGAAGTTGTTAAAAAGGGGTTTTATATGAGACCTTTGGCTAATTTTGAACACAACATTTTGTTATGATATAGCAGCAACCGTAAAAGTTATTGTCGCGAATATGTCAATATCAATATTTGTCAGGAAGTTTTTGTATGAAAGCCAAATATGGACCGATTCCAATTATATTTGGTAAAATGATTTATAAGTTTGGATCAAATTTAATCTAAATAATAATGTATTTAGATGGTTTTTGGGCACAAAACTCTATTCCGAAAAGAAGCTTGTGTGAGGGCTATGTGAAATTACGGACCGATTCTCACCATTTCCAATAGGCGTATGGCCATTTTCTCAATGTATCGAAAAACTGCCTGTTACTAATTGAAGCACAGCCGCGAATAACGTTGTAAAAGCCACTTTTTGCAAAAACTGTTTTTTTGCAGATAACCGTTAACATTACCCTTTTAGACTGTTTAAACCTTAAATCACCCAAAATTATGCACCCTAACGCCTTCAAAGTGACATACAAAGAATCAACTAGTGGAAGAACGTTGTAAGTTACTTACAAAATGATACAAAGTAAATGGTTTTGAAACGTGGAATAACGTTTTAAATGACATCGCGATTGTGGATATGAAACGTTTTTCCACGTTTTTCCACTAAAAAAAAGGTTATAAACTGTAAATTTGCATGTAATTTAAATTTTAAATTTTTTGATATTTTAAATAAAAGTTCTTATTGCCATTATTTTTAATAATCTAAAGAAAAAAAATAAAAAATTAATAACCTTGCCTGTTAAAAACGTTTTTTTGCTCTCCTGAAAAATAATTATTTTGTAACTTAAAACGTTATTCGCGGCTGTGCTTCAATTGTCAACATAAACTTATTAGACCGACAAACTGTCCGTTAACGATTTTGGGTTTCAGTTGGCAACACCTCTCAAAATACATGTAAAAGTTGGGAGTCAGCTGATTGAATTTATCTGTACGGCAAATAAAAGGAAAATTATAATTGGCAGATGAGCGCCGGTTAACTTTGCGACAGAATAGAAGCAAGTGAGACATTGAGGAAATCAAAGTTCTTTAATTCGCAGCTTTTCGTTGGCAAAAAAGATAATAATAGACTCACAAAAATCTGATCCACTTACACTTAAGCCCTATAACTAGGAATGCGATTTCCATGAAAATGCATGTTTATTGTCGATAGTCTAAGAACGAGGTTGACCAGTTTTTTTTTTTCATATTTTAACATTTTTGAGTGATTTTTATTTAATTTCCATGTTATAAAAAAAGGTCTTAAAAACTTTTTTTAAATACACAAAAAAACTTTCAAATATTTTCGATCTGATCTGACATTAAAGTGGGATTTGAAAATAATTTTTTCAAAATGCATTGGCATTCTTCAAGTACAAGACAAAGTTTTACTTTTAATAAAACTGTATATATTTATTTAAACAAACAACAATTTAAATTAGTTATTTAAGTTTTATTTAATATATTTGAATAACAATAGTCTGAATTTTTTATATTTTTATGGTTAGTAAGTTAAAAAATAATTTTTTATGGAAACTTTAAAGTTTTAAGTGCTTATTATTTATTTTTTAGTGCATATTTTAAGCGCATATTTTTGATTTTTTAGTGCATGAAAATCTCATCCTCAGAATGTATAGTCAGGCAGGCTTTAACCCCACGTCTCCATGCGCTTTCGATTTGAACATGACATGACCATAACGCCGGCAGAGCAACGGTATTAATTTGTTCACGTTCTTGTATGTGGCGAATACGTGTTGATGTTCATGTTCTGATTGACCACAATTTTTGTTGTTGTGGCGTTTGTTTGTATACAGAAAATACATTGTATGGCTAACATCATGGCGCACATGGATGCTAAGACGAATGTTTGGGCAACGATGGCAGCACATGGACGAAACATGAACATGAACAGTCTACACGAGTAGAATTCATGTGCGACATGCTGTTCTTACCAAGTTGATGGATAGTGGAGACGGGTAGTAATACACCACTTGAATTATATTGGCAAATATTTATGGACATCTCCATCAGCGTTGTCAGCTCGCTGCGTTTTGCAGCGTTTAAGTGCTTTTTTATCTTTCGACGCGAAATATTTTTAAATGGTTTTTTTAGTTGTGTTACACAAAAATAACTTAAGCCCTTATGACACTACATTTTTTATTCATTGAATTGATATAGAATCGATAGAAAGAAACAGTAAATGGTAGAAAGAGAAAACTATAAAAAATATAGACAAAGTTTTTTTCTGTTATTATGGTTTTGTTTATTTTACGAAATGTTGTCAACTTTTTGTTTATAACATAGCGTCTTCACCTGACAATTTTTTGTCATACCAAACGTCAAACTTCATATTAAAAAAACGCTGACAAAAATTTTCGAGTTTTTTTTATATAGACTTTGACGTTTGGTATGACAAAAAATTGTCAGGTGAAGATGCACACTGAGAAACAAAAAAACAAAGCAAACAAAAAGCGGTAAATCGCTGAATTTGCCCATAAGCAAGGCGAATTCATAAAGGTGACCGCATCATGAGAATTATGCTAGCTATCTCTTTTTTTTAATAATACAATGTATTTTGTTTTTGTAAAAAGTTAGAGTGAATGTCAAAGTTATTTGTTGAAAATATAAAAAAGGTTTTTTTTTGTTTATAAAATATACACAATTTCTTTAGAAAGTAAATTTTTTACACTATTAAAAATGCATTGTGGCTCCACTTATTTCTTACGCATTTTTAGTTCCTTGTGTTTATATTTTATATTCACTTTTTTGTTTTAAATAAGTTTTTTTTCAAGTTTTTTTTTATATTTTTATTGAATTTTAAATTTGAATTAATTTTTTCTCAAAATGTAAACAAGGCTTGACATTCAGTATACACACAAAAAAAATAAACACTAACAGATGACTCGAAAATGTCACCTTTATGAATTCGCCTTGCCAATATTTCAAGCTAGAAATGTCAATTTTACATTTTTTTTTTTTACATAACTTCATTTTTTATCGATACCCTGCAGATAACGAGACTAGTCCATACATGCATGTAATTTTTACTAATCGCCTTCTATGGCGTGCCCTTATTATTAAATATATTTACTTGGTATTTTTAATTTGTTTACCTTTTTTCACAACTTTCACTTTTAAATAAACAATTCATAATGGACACCATCAGGGCTACCAATGTGTAATACTGTAAACTATAGAAAAGTATACATCATGCAGTTGTTGGCAGCACTGCATGTTAATTTCTTATAACATGGTCCATATTACAGTAGATTGGACCATGTTGTAAGTAGTCCATTTAAGCCACAATGAACCACGTAGTCCAATATTATCTGTAGGGTAACTTTAGTAAATTGTTTGACAGTTTGCCATTTATCTTAATACAGCTTAACTCTTTGCACTTGGTAGACTTTTCTATTACAGTAGTTTTGACTTAACTGCCTTTTATTTACGTGCACTTTTGACTTAACTGCACCAAATTGATAATTTTTGGCATTATTCTTTATAATCCCATACAAATTCCTTTTTTAAGTGCACTTTCTTTACCTGCACATTTAAGATAATGGCCCAACATTTTTGGCATTTTAAAATTATTTTCATACAAAAAATTCAAGTTAGCTGCACTTTGACTTAACTGCCCAAATTACATATTTTCTGTAATTATTCTTCAAAATCCTTCTTTATGTGCATTTTGTATACCTGCACATTTTTCATATTTTTGGGCAGCTTTAAAATATTTTCATATAAAACATCAAAGTTAGCTGCACACATGAAAAAATATGGTGGCCATTTTTTCTCATAAATATCCAATTTTAGCTGTTTATAAAAACAAAAATCGCAAACAAGTCAAGTTGTTTGCATGTACCTACATTTATGCATATGGGTTGTGGTTACAGCAACTTTACCATGATTATATGAAAGGAATAGCAAATCTTATGTCTGGAACAGAATAGAGTAGTTGTAGTAGTATTTGAAGCTGACAAATGCTCTGTAGCGCAACAAAGTTCAAAATTTCGATTTTTGCGCTTCAACGGCAACGACTACTACAACTACGTATTCTGTTGACACCACTTTGAAACTGCCGTTTTTAACTTTTGACAGCTTGCAGCGCTATTCTTAACGACTCTTAGCGACTTTGCTGTCCCACACATTATTATTACCAATTTGGTTATCTCGTTCCGTCTAAAAATACATAAGAAATGACTACAGGTTGTTTAAACGTAATTGCTATTATCAATTTATTAATAAAAACGTTGTTACTCCTATTTCAAACACTTTACTTTAGCTGCACTTTTATGCAGGTAACCACAATTGTGTACCTGCACATTAAGGCAGCTAAATACATTTAAGATAGCTGCATTTTTGATTTACCTGCACAAAAAATCATGCAAAAGAGATTGTGCAGCTAAGTCAAAATTACTGTACATTATATTTGTACTGTTCACCAAAACTTGAACAATGCATTAAAAATGTAGCGTCATAAGAGCTTTAGTCAACTGTTCTGGTTAAAAAAACTAAATCTAGCTAAAATTCCAATGTAAACGCACTAGATTTTGAAAAAGATTTTAACTGAAATCTGCAAGATTTCGGTTTTATATATAAATAGGCTATTAGTTACAATAAAAAAAGTTATACGGCAACTGTTTCACTTTAACTTGCAAATAAGAAATGCGTATAAACGGGGTAATACCAACTACCAGATACTGTAAATGTTTGGAATTTAAAATTTAAACTGTGTTATGGCCAGATGATGATAATAATGAAGAAACTATGGGTTTTATAAATTTTGATGTGATATGTTTGAATTGTTATTGTTTTTATTTTAACTTTTAATGTTTAAACTTTGTTCACAATCAGAGATACAATTTCGTTTTTTCTTCTATCTTTTTTCATTCTAAAGTATTTCATATATTTTCCTTTCATTTTTAGAACAAAAATTTAACTAAAATTTTTTTAAAAATGTAACTAAAGTTGATTCAACTAGAGCTTCAGCAACAAATTGTATGAAATTGTTTCTGACGTTTAAAATAATTTTATTTAGTTTGGAATGAAAATTTTAACATAATGTTGTTAAAAATAACAATAAATGCATAATACTGTTGTGGCTAAAATTTGCAAACGGTTTCTTAATGCAAAATGTGTGTGGTTGCAAAAGAATTGTTGCAAGTGAAAATGTTTTTTTGATTGTGAACGAAGCTTAAATGTTTATTAAAAATTTTAAATTTAGTGCTTTTTCCGAAAATACGCATTTATTTTTGTCGATTTTGTTGCGTTTTGAAATTTTAAAGTTGACAACCCTTTTCCTAAATATTGACTATGATAAACGCATATAGAACGATTAATTAGTTTTTAAAGTGGTCTGAGTATGATTCGGTGTAAACCAGTGCACTTCTTAAGTTCGGTAGAACCAAATTAGTGCAGTAACGTCGGTTGTTACGGGTCACGGGTTGATAGGGACTCATGCAAAGAGACTTGGCCTAGAAAAACGACTACTGTAGGAATTATCATAACAAAGAAGAGCAAGAAACAGTATTCCACTTTCCCTTTTAATGCCTTAGTTGAGGAGACTTTAGGACAAGGATTTTTGGTAACCGATATCGCGCTGTTTAAAAATTTAATTGTCAGTAGAAAATCTAAGTGCGTCCTAGTCTGTCCGATCCGTGCTTATACATTTTAAGGAGATGAGGAAGCAGAGATGGAGCTTTCAACGTAGCAGGTTTGTAAAGGAGAAACATAAAAGTTTCGCTTACCATCCCGTTTAATGATCGTCCAGACTTGCAATTTTAGTTGCAGCAATTCTTGAGTTTATTGGTGAGAAGATTGGGGAGGGCTCCTCGGTTTAATGTACTCTGCAATTCTGTTTTGTTTTGTATTTCTAACACTTTTCAACTTGAAGTTAGCTGTAGGTATGTACATATGTATTTTTATGTATATGAAATATAAAAATTAAGAGAGGAAAGACAAGATAAAAATACAAAAATTAAAAGACGTGAATTTCGTAATCTGGACACTAATGCAATTTCAAAGCATAATTTTAAAAATTTGCTGCAAAAAAATTGCAAGTCTGGACGATGACTTACGAAAGGCATGAATTTTATATGGCGAGTTTTCACTAACCCAATTTTGTCTAGTGCCTTACACCCAGTCTCCACCTAACATAAAATGCAGTTAAAACATGAAGTTAAGACTTGCTGTTAAAATGGTTATATGTTTATGGTGGCGTACACGTAGTGAAGTTAGAGTTAAAACTTTTTATTATTTTCAGTTCGTTGACGCGTAAAGTATGTAGCTACAGTGTGTTTGTGGAAAATAATTAAAGTTATTTTATACTTAAATGTTTGTTTGTATTATATTTTTCACAAAAAGCAAAGTTTATTATGTGTAGTTTACAACGCCTTTAACAAATTAATTAAAGATGTCGAACAACAACTACAAAATAGCGTACTGTCAAACTTAAACGTCAATTTATGTTATAAAAGAACTTTTAAAAGAAATGTTATAACAATCAAGTTAAAACTTTAACTGGAGCAGTCTCCACTTAACACTAACTTGCAGTTAGTGTAAAGGTTAGTCATTTTATGTTAGGTGGAGACCCCGGGTTAAGTTTTAGAAATTTTCGTATGTAAGTGTAATCAGATGTGACCTTATATATTTGTCACACGTATGTCAAAAGAAAACCCAGATCGGTTAAAAAGCAGGACAGTTGCCTGTAAAATTCGGGCTTCTATAATTGACATAAAGTACAAAATGCAAAAATGTCCCACAAAAAAATTAAAGTTCTAACTTTATATTTTAAGATTTTAATACAATCTGTGAATACCCGTTACAAAATGACATGTATATTAAGTTCGTATATATATTTTATTATCATTCTCTCTCACTATCTCTCTCTCTCTCTCTCTCTCTCTCTCTCTCTCTCTCTCTCTCCATATATATAACTAAGTAGAACACACAGATTATTTGAAAACATTATTAATTTTATTTACTCGTAGATTTAAGTACATAGTTTTTTTAATACCAAAATACTACAAGTACCTTTAAGAAAAAAATTTAAGCGTTTTTTTTTCATTGATAATTTTTAACAAAAATTATTACATAATAAAAAAACTATAAATATTATGTTTTGTTAATATTAAATTGAGTGACAATTTTAAAAATAACCCGAAAATCAAAACATATAATTAATGGCGATTTCTTTTCTGAGAAATAAGTTTCTTTAGGGTAGTCCTTATTTTTCAACTTCGTTGTTTCTGCCGTAACTCCGCCTTGGAATGTTCGTTATAGTAAATATAAAAATACGGTGTGCAGAAAATTTTCACGATTGGGCGAGGTTCTTGAAATTTGGTCCAAAAATATTAAAAATAAAATTTTTTGGAAGCACTTAGTCCTTGTGGCCACATATTTGATAATGTTTCAAGATTTTTGTATGACAAGGAATATATAAAAATAGTTTGTGTTAAGTAAGTTATATCGGGTTTTTCAACAAGAATTTTGTTTTCTAAAACAAAAAATTTAGATGAAGATTATTAAAATTAATTAGTATTGTGGTTAATTTGTTGAACTATTTATGGTTTTTAATCCAAGTTTTTTTTAATATTTTAATTAGGCTTAAGTTCATTAAATTTAAAATTATTTAAATTATTTTTATGAAGAAAGGAATCTTACAACATGAAAATTAATTAAAATTGTTATTGATAATCTTTCATTCTTGACCGTGGCCGGGACTTTACGAAGAGAAAAGTTCGGCAATTATGAATGAAAAATGATATCTGACAAATGTCCACCACGAGCACGCTGTCAGATGTCGATTCTTTTATCAAAGTTTTTAATCACTGAAAAAATTATTTTTTCAGAAAAACCAGCGGGTTGTTCCTGAATGAATTGAGCGAATCTATGATAAATATGTTATATTATTTTAAAAGATAATATTTGTTCACATTGGGGTAGAGTTTCCGATAAACCGTTAAACTTTGCACTATCAATTGGTTTTGTGCTCCATTTTAGGATAACACTAAATTAAAATCTTTCACTAGCGTAACTGCTCGTTCTGCCAAGTCATAAAAAAATTTATATTGCGAACGGTATTAAGGCCAACCTTAAAACTAGGTTCATTTACCAACTTCTTTGGATCTTTTATAAAAAAAGTCCGTTGGAATAACAAAGCTGTTAAAAAACAATTAAGTGATTTTTGGGATATAAGTTTTTCGATGCTCTTATAAAGATATTGGCTTATAGTGTGAGAAGATGCGACGATTAACTTTTTTATTCGCAATCAGTAGAGAAATCCATAGTTTGCATCATAAGCTTCTTCACTCAAATGTAACTTTTCAATAATAAAAAAGACAAAGACAATCATCTTCTCATCAACAATTTTATAAGCATGTAAATCTTTTAACAACCCAACATCCCGCAAAGAGGCTTCTGCTGCAACTACTGCTTGTATCCAATTTTTAAAATACACCCTTACTAGAAAGATCCAAATGACTTAAGCTGGGATCACACGATTGCCGCAATGCGCCAATTTTCATACTTTTTAATACCCCAATCGTGTGACTGCACAACCAATTGGCTCATGTACCAATCAAGGACAATATTGTACTTACTTTTACCAATCAAATACAACCCTGGTGCGGCAATCGTGTGACTGTTTTCTATGCAACCGCGCGTCAATAAAAATAACAAAAATGCACCAATATTTATTGTGTTCTTGTGCGGCACTCAAACAACACAGTCAGTGTTGGGCAAAATACATGGTTTGCGGTATTTAAAATACAAAATACTTGCTGGTCATGTATTTAAAATACAAAATACTTTCAGGTTATGTATTTAAAATACAAAATACAAACTACTTATATTTATTGTATGTATTTAAAATACAAAATACAAAATACTTGCTGGATATGTATTTAAAATACAAAATACTTGCACGTCATGTATTTAAAATACAAATACAAAATACGTATTTGTATTTTAAATACGTATTTCAAATACATGTATTTCAAATACTGCCCAGCCCTGAACACAGTACGCACCAATATTTGCCTTTTTTTAACAAATTTACTTTTTTGTGTTTCTTTTAGTAGGTAATGAAGATAAATATTTATTTATTTATTATGCATTTAAAGTTTTTTTTAATTATTGCTATTACCAAAATATGTATGTATGTATGTTCATAGGCATATTTAGCTATTCAGGGCGAATATTTTTAATTAAGGTATTTCTATGCGAACCTTAACATACGAAATTGTTGAACAGACTTAATTTTTGGAATTTCTTAAAAAATTTTAATAAAACTATTCAACAAAAATTTGTTTAAGTACATACATATATGATACATATTTGATTTTCTTTAATGAACAAACCAACAAGAACTTTCAAACAAGTAAAAAAGCTACCACAACAGCTGTTTTCGCAGTTGTCAAGTAAGAACAATCGTGTGACTGTGATGTGGCAATTGTTGTAACCATTTCGCTTTGTACCAACTAGCGGCAATGAAATTTGTTTAAACAGGGCAATCGTGTGATTTCAGAATATTTTATTGGTCCAATTTCATTATTGTGCGTCAATAAAGCACAATAAAAATTGTGTCATATTGGTGCATTTGCGGCAATCGTGTGATCCCAGCTTTAAATACTATTTAGTAATGTGTAATTTATATACGTTTTCCTTAATTTTGTTATAAAAGTAACCGTAATTTAAGTATTTTTCTAATTGAATATTTGGCAAACTTAAACTTATTATAAAGAATGTCAAAACAAAATGTAATCGAAGTCAAAAAAACATTATGGGCAATGTAAATACAAATCGCTTATACATATGTATAACCAAAACCATTCAAAATACTACAAAAAAAGTTCAGTAACTAGCAATTTGACAGTATTCTAAATACTATATATATCTTTATAAAGATGTTATCTCTGGTGATAATATCGAACTGATTTAAAAGACAATGGTGATTAAACAGCCCTAAAATGATAAGTTGCAAAGGTTCTTCAACGTCACGACTAATAAATCACTTTTAATTAGTCTACAAGCTTGACATAAATATACGCCAAGTAAAACTTGACTCTGTTCCAAGTAGTTTTTAAGAGACCGCAAATAATACTTTACGAAAATATGCTGCCAATAATGAATGAAAAACTCTTAAGAAGTACTAGCATATCTTCATGCTTAAAACTACACCATACCGGCGAAATCAACGATATGGAAAAATTCTTCAGTTTTATTTATTAAATTACCAAGAACTTTAAACAAAATTGAAGAAATCAAACAATCCTATGGAAGGGTTTAAATTGTGATCGACGAATTGATAGATATTTCAAACAAAAAGCATGTTTATATTACTATTGCTTTTATAATGCTGAAACAAAAGAAAATTGAAATATATAATCCTGGATAAGAGATTTTGTTTGCAACTTTTCAAAAATATGGCTGAAATTTACTGATTCACATAGACATGCTTAGCCACCAACAAATCAAAACTCATTCAAAATAAATTTGGGAGAATATCTCAAATAATAATTTTATTAAAATCTTATAATTTTTTAAAACCAAAGTTTTTTAAAATTTCTACAGTTATGTTCACACCTATTAAAAATTTGACGTCGTACACGTAACCACTAGTTTGCTTAAAGAATTGTTTGGCTAGAGCAAACTTTAACGGTTTCTTAACTACATTATACATAAATACAATTATCATCTTAGACATAAAGCTTAGCAAATAAATATACAGTGTTAAAAATTAAGCTTAAGTTTAATCAATTTACTGGTCACGCTATTTTGATTTTATCGTCAAATATTTGCTAGGTCTGAACATATCTTAAGTCATATCTAAAGGGTGTTTTTTTAAGCTCGATAGAACTTGAAATTGTAAAAAATAACACAAAAAATTAAATTGTAATCAAAATTTTTTTTTTATTCGAAAGATCAATACGTGACATTAACATTTGAAAATGATTTCGGGCATATGGGCACCGCGGCTGTTCTTGACGAAGCGCATTCTGGACGTCCAATTTTGGGCCACTTTTTCGAGCACTGCTGGCCGTATGTCACGAATAACACGAACAATAATGGCCTCCAAGGCGTCAATTGTTGCTGGTTTATCAGCATAAACCAGTGACTTCACGTAGCCCCACAGAAAATAATCGAGAGGTGTCAAATCGCACGACCTTGGAGGCCAATTGACAGGTCCATTTCTCGAAATCAACTTATCGCCAAATTTTGATTTCAATAAGTCGATGGTTGCGTTCGCCGTATGACACGTAGCGCCATCCTGTTGAAACCACATCTCCTCCGGATCAATGTCATCCATATTTTCAAACAAAAAATCATTGATCATGGTGCGGTAACGATCTCCATTGACCGTAACGCGAGCTCCGGCCTCATTTTTGAAGAAATAAGGTCCGATGATGCCACCAGCGTGAAAACCGCACCAAACGGTGCATTTTTCTGGATGTAATGGAGTCTGTAGGGTCTCTTGTGGATTGGTCTCGCTCCATATGCGGCAATTTTGCTTATTAACAAACCCGTTAAGCCAAAAATGCGCCTCATCGCTGAACACAATTTTGCGATAAAACAACGGGTCAGTTGCCAACTGCTCTAGAGCCCAATCGGCGAAAGAACGACGCATATAATGGTCTCGTGGCTTCAATTCCTGCACCAGCTGGATCTTATACGGGTGTAGGCCGAGATCTTTGCGCAAAATTTTCCACGTGGTGGACGGACAGAGCCCCAATTCCTGCGACCGACGACGAATCGATAAATTTGGATCTTCTTCCACACTTTCGTTTACAGCGGCGATATTCTCTTCAGTACGCACATTCCTTCGACGTGTTGGTGTTATTGCATCCTCTAGAGAGTATGTGGTACGAAATCTATCCACAGTTCGACGAATGGCTTGTTCAGATGGACGATTATGTACGCCATAAAAATGACGAAGTCGTCTATAAGTTGCGCGAATCGACGACTGATTTGCAAAGTAAATTTGGATAATTTCGTAGCGTTGTTCAAGCGTGAGTCTATTCATGATGATTTGTCAGAGTATACTGAAACGATAAAAAAAAATATTTCATCAAAATTTAATTTTTTATGTTACTTTTTACAATTTAAAGTTCTATCTAGCTTAAAAAACACCCTTTATATATTTTGTTGGTTCCTTACCTTCGTGAATTGTTTGGTTTTTATTATAATTAACTTTTTATTGCAAAAACTAATTTGATATTTGTATTTTTATGTATTCGAATTAAAACCGGTTAACCGGTTATTTTTAAAATGCTTAACCGAAACCCGGTTATTTTAAAATATCAACTACATATTCGGAATATTCGAAAACCGGTTATTGAAAAAAGTCGAATAATCGATCTCCCTAATTTAGAGCTTGAGCGGTTGCTACAAGTTCTCGCACAGCGCCACGGTAACTAAAGAAATTAGTTACATTTGACTACAACGACAAAATAATCACAGACAACAACCTGCAGCCATGTATCCGTGTCGTCGTGAAAATAATCATTTCCATATGCACACATGTATTCTAGTTTTGACATATTGAAGTCGGTAGCTTGCAAGACACTTGCATCATCTACTAAAATGTCATGGTCACATAAGATACCGTTACGATTTTATAGCAAAAACAGTTTTAGCTTAAGCGACAGAAGTTTTTATTAAATAAAAAAAAACCTTCTCTTGTAAAATTGTGTTTCTGTCGCTTAAGCTGCTATTTGGATAAATAAACAAAAAAAACTTAATTAAAGCCAGTACCATGTATGTTGATATGAGAAATTGTGAAATATTATTCAGTAAAAAAACATGAAATTTAAAAAGTGGAATTGTTGCGTTTTGTTAAGGAGCTCCTCATATGTATTTTGATTTTACCAAGATGGGTCACCTTGAGAGTCGAACCGCCACGCCTTGCCTCTACCCTATGCCCATAATTCTTTGCATACCGCATTTTTACGCAGAAGCAAACATTGCTCCCAAACTAGGCTCCCCAGAGGAGTAAAAGGAACATATACATATATATATATAAACATTCATAGGGGAATACACCTCTACTATAAAAAAATCCATACACCTTAAGTCCCCACTAATACTCCATATATTTGACATGTTTTACATTTTTATATTCGTTTGTACAAAAAATAAAACTAAGGCCAAAACTTTAAATTTTTTTTGTGAATCTGCTGCATGAAAAACTTGTAAACATGTCGCATATTTTACCTTCGCTTTTATTTAAGGTGTTTATAATGCCCTCTTTTAAAACTGAGGTACTTACAACTTTGTTTGTACAAGAAAAGTTTTATCTTGTTTGTCATGATTTATAATTGTTTTAACACAAAATATAAATATTTTGACATTTAAAATGGAAATATGAATAAATTTTATTACGTAACTTATTATCGTTTTAATTTTTTGCTCGTAATTAATGGCGTCAATGTTTGTTTTCAAACCCTAACGGCCATATTCATAAAAAGTTCTTATTTTAAGATTAAAGTATGCAATAACTATCAAACGTTATTTGTCTTATAAACCTCTTATAAAAGTTTCTATTCATAAAAGAACAGTTACAGCTTTTTAACTATTAAATTTTTGTAGCGTTTTTGTGTTTAAGTATGGCAACTTTCTTTACGTTTTGTTGTTGTAGTGATGCATGAAATTTCTATTCGGTTCACATGATATTCTTTAATTAATGTTTTTTTTTTATTTAAAATCTCAGACTATTCTAATAAAAAAACAAGTAAGAAAATATGGTCGGTCAAGCCCGATCATATAATACCCTACACCACAGTATTTAAAAACACATCATGCTTATGTGTCCATTTAAATATGGATTTATCTATGCTTATAAACTTCATTAAAATCTGTTTGTGAGAAGCAGAAATTGACCCCTACCTCCCCTTGTGATCCTATTTTTGAAAAACTTTATAAATATGTTTCTATCTATGATATAAATTTCATTAAAAATTGGTTTGATAGTTTCTGAGAAGCAGAAATTTCCCCCTATCTTCCCTCGTGGTCCTACGATTCGGCACATCTTCAATCCAAATTTTATCAGGTTATCTCCAAATTGCGACCTGTACTTTGCGCACAAGGTTACGTGGACCGCCAGCCGGACGGACATCGTTAGCTCGACTCGGAAAGTGATTCTTAGTCGATCGGTATACTTTAAGGTGGGTCTGGGACCAATATTTTAAGGTGTCACACACATCTGTACAAATGCATTATACTCTCTCCACTATTGTGGTGTGGTTATAAATTAGGGTTGCCAGATACCAAAAGTCAAATAACTAAACAATAGAAAAAATTCACCTGGATTTAAAAAAAAATAACTGGACAATTTGAAAAAGCACTTAACCATAAGAAAAAATAAAATTTTACTTCAGGGCAAATTCACTACTAGTGGCAGCGAAAAGCCTGCTGACTTTGACAGTTCGAACCAATTTGTTTTGGTTTCATAATGTTTTATTTATAAATAGTTGACATTTCGAGGCGTAAACATCTGCTGTGTCCTAGCTTTTCTTTTGTTGTAGTATTGCTGCCAACGTTTATAAAAATTCAACTTGGTATATATTAAATTAAATCAACTAAAAAAGCACATAAACAGCCATTTTATGGATCGAGTGATATTGAAATCAATGGAGATTTCCAGTTAAATTTTTGTTTAAATTACTGTCGTTTTTTTTTTTTTGTTTTAAGATAAGTTCTAATGAAGATAAGCTGTACTCATAGTATGAAGTATATAAAACAAAAGTTGGTTCGATTTTGATTTCACTTGAATTCGATTTCCCAAACATGGCTGATAACTTTTTGTTTAGCCACATATCTGTGGTTTTCATGGGCAACCGCGTATGTCTATTTTTTCGATTTTGAAATGTTGATGCCATATTGCTTAATTTAAAACGCTCTTTACATGGTTCTAAAAATTTTTGCAAACAGATAGACCCGTTCCGATCTTTTCACTTAATTACAAAGCTCAAAAGGTACAATACCTAGCCCATAGTTTGTACTAGAATGGTTTTTTCGGCTCTCCTAAAAAATTTTATTTTAAGACATACGCGGTTGCCCATGAAAACCACAGATATATGTATATGTACATATTTTTTTTGAATTGTTATTTGAAGAATTTAATAACTGTATTACTTTAGTTGAAAGCAAAAATTTTTGAAACATTTTGCAACTTTCATAAAAATTTAGTCTTATTAAAATTGTAGCCTTTATTCGGTCATATGAATGGATTCTTGGGAGTAAAGATTATCAGAAATACCTTAAGTCCTCGCACAAAAAGTGTTGCTAGTTGGCATGACTAACAAACGAGATCAAGTTATTTAAGTTTTGTACGTTATTCTTATCGCATTTTTGAAAAACTGGACCTCTACTTCTATCTCATTATTTGGAATGTCTGTCGGCAAATTAGAAATTGTATCCTTACAGTTTTTTCTTAGTATATGATTTTGATCTAAACAATAACAAATATAATTAATAAAAAAAGTAATTTTTCAAAATTAAAAAAAGTTTTTTAACTGGACAAATTGCATTTTAGCTGGAACCTGGACAACACCAAAAAAACTGGACACTCCAGGCCATTCCAGGGCGTCTGGCAACCCTAGTATAAATACATAATAGCTGCGTTCGTTTACCCCAAAATTTGTACAAATTTGTACTGGATTTTACTGAAATGCGTTCACGTTCACATAAATTTGTAAAATTTTCATATTACTCACCTACTGGATTTTAAAATTTTCATATTACTCACCTACTGGACTTTACTGGAAAAGTAAACGAACGCACATATTATTTTAGTTTCGGAACAAAATTTTGCCGAAAGGTATTATAAAAATGTCTGATTGAATAAAAAGTTTGTTTTCTTTTTATTAACATCACTATTACTATGATTTGTTTATTTTATTTTTTATACTTTTGAACAAAAATCATTAATTATATAAAAGAAATTTTAAAATATTTAACAAATATACCTTTAAATTTGTTGTCTAAAGTGGCTCATACTCTTGCAATATAATTGTTAAATTTTTCGTATTGTACAATTATATCACATAATGTGTATGTGATATTCCAAGGTGACACAATATATTGGCAAGAATCCAAATCCTTTTGATTTTTATTGCACTATGAAAAAATGTGTTGGCAACAATGTACACAGAAAAAATTATTTTTCCAATTCAAACAAAAAATTTGTAGAATCAAACAATTTTTTGTCTGAAATCGGTCCTATAAACAAATTTGCATATTCAAACAATTTATTTGCATTTTGTTTACTGAAAAAAAACACTGATTTTTTCAAACAAATAATTTAACTGAATCAAACAAAAAGTTTACTGAAATTCATATACTAAATTTTAAAATCAAAAAAAAAAAAAAAAAGTTTTTGCACAAGCAATGACGCGCACACAAGTAAGCACTGTATGAGAAGGTGACGGCAAAGCAGAGCCGCCGACTGGCTTTGAGACACATTTTTTTTGTTGGAATAATTTTTGAACGAAGTCTTATTTATACACACAACACAATATTTTTCTTTATCACTCTCTGTTGCTGTATCCTGTCCTTTGCTAAAGAAGAAATGTAACCAAAAACAGCAGCAGACCGACTCGATATGTTTTTCGTCATCATTCTATTTTTGTATTTGATGTATTTAACCAAACAGTTTTAAAAAATTGAATACGGGATTTTGTTTCTTATAATGTCGTTTCTGCTAATGTTTTTCTTATAGTTGCACTTTTTTAAAGCGTCCAAAAATAGACTGTGTGTGTTTTTTGTTGTTGTTCTTATATTTCACATAAAGAAGTGTTGCTAACGATCAAATAAAAAAATGCAAAAAGACGACAACATTAAAGAGCGTTAAATATTTCATACAAAATTATGAAAACTTGACACCAATAACGCGTTTATTATATTTTTGAAGAGTTGTCCACATTTTTGTTGGTTAAATAAAAATCAAACAAAAATATTGATTGAATCAGTAAAAAAATTTATAGAAATTAAAAAAATTTTCAAACAAGCGTTTGTTTGAAAATAATTCGGCAATAATTTTTTCTGTGTATGACGTTGATTTGTTTTAAAGGTTAGGTTTTTTATTTAATAAAATTTGCGCCAAATTTTAATTGAAGGAATTGTGCAATGATATGGCGAGTAAAGTGTACAATAATATAACATTAAACATTTTTAGTAAAATATATTTAACATATCCATATTAACTAATAAACAAAAAAAATTTTCTATTATTTATATGTATATTCCACAAAAATAACATCATAAAATACAAACATTTTTCAAAACGTGATTGAACAACAATAAATTTTCTTACTTCATTTATAAAGTTATTAAAGCTTCAGTAAACTATTTTTCGTTTATGAATACAACTTCAACAATTTTTGCCTAAAATCGGCTCATCATAAATAAGTTGTTATGATTACGGCTGTAATAGTGTGCGGAAACCGCTCAAATAGTTTTAAAAATCGCCAATGAAGAACTTAATGATAAAAGTGTCATACATAGTTGTAAATAAAAGCATGAAACACTTCGAGTGATTATAGGTAACATTAAAAAATAATGTTACATAGTTTTCTTAGAAAAGAAGTCGTCATAAGAATTGTAAAATCAATGGCAAATCTAAAATAACATTAATAATTCAAATGCTCTTTATGAGAATAAAATAAAACTTTAGCAATAAAATCATACAATATCAATATTGTTCAAATTTTTATTAAAACTTTTAATTACACTATTATTCATAACGAATTTTAATATAAAATTAATTATTTTTATTGTCACTTAATACTAATTTGTTGAACACTAGAACATAAAAAAGTTTCAATATAAAAATTTAAATATTATAAATATCAATAAATATATAGATTAATTTTTTTTACTCAATCTTTAAAAAAAAAAATATAAATGTAATGTAAAATATTAAGAAATTAAACATTAATAAAGAAAATAAGAACTCATTCCCAAGTGATAATATAGCAAAACAAAAAATAATGAAAATTTGTAACTAAGCCGACATATACATAAATATACGTATAATACATATTTACCTTCATATGTATGCATGCAAATATTTGAGAAGCATACACATATTTATTTACAATCATATACATACACGCATTTTACAAAAATCCTTAAAATAGTAAATTTATAAAAATCTTATCGTTATGAAATTAATCATAAACAGGTCAACCAAAAATATTCAAAATTATACATATTTTATAAAACAGAAAATGAGTTTTATATTCGGCTATGCCGAATCCTATATACCCTTCACCATGGCTCAAAAGGAACAGTAATATTCGAGCTCAAATTGATCCACCCAGCTTGTTTTTATAGACCCTATCGTACCCAAACCCTAAATTAGGAAGGGAGTCAGGTAAAATAATAATAGTCCGAATAATAGATTTTTAATATTAAATATTCCTTATATTAAAGAGTTATATGAGCAATTGTGATCCGTTGTGATCCGTTAAGCTCATACGGAATGGACGCTACCGTGCCAAAATCCTTATTTGTATAAACGTTAGATGAATTAATAAGTTTCGCCGATTTTAAAAACCAAAAAAAAATTATACACTCAGAATATTTGAGCTTATTTTGGTTCACCTTGCTTTGTTTTGTATGGGCCCTACGCTCTAAAACCCCTAACTCGGTAGGATACTTCTATGGCCGCCAGCTAAAATAGTAGACCAATTTGGCTGATTATCAATATTTAATAGGTGGGCGCTACTTTGCCAAAATCATGATTCCGGTGGATAACTATTTGTATATGACTAGACCATTTATGGGCCGATTTTTGTTCATTTTCACTGCCAGTATTCTTCTAAGTTAGTTTAATATGAAAGTGAAAAAATTAAGTTTATAAAATGGAATTCAAAAAATTAGGGTTTATAGGTAATAATTAAAGACAGTCCTGATATTTTGCCCATAACTTTGTCATTTATGCTAAGGGCTGTCCACAGAGTGGCTTACTATCGCCTCTTTTGTGAACCTTATTCATCGACGAACTGCTGGAGATCCTCAACGACTTTGGCTTCCGCCCTGACGATCTAGAAATATCTTTGACTGGATTTTATGAAGCAATAATTTTTTAAAGGATACAGTAGGACTTGAATTAGGCACATAATTAGCGAAGAGAGGGGGCTTAATATTAACCACTCAAAAACTACTCTGGTACCATTCACAAGACGTAGAGTTCTGAGACTTAAGGAGCCGGGGCTTTGAACGGTACGGTTATAGGATTCTCTAAAGATAAAGCTTGACCTACTCCACCCTAGCGTGGTTGACTAAGACTGAACAGTCACTACTAGGATAAAACTTGATAATGTATATCGTCTAATCTGCTTTGGCTTTAGGAGCTTCCTGCACATTCTTCCGTTGCACACATCCGTAAAAAAGGATGCCTGCAGGTGTGCTAGCAGGATGCCGCGAATCGCTGAGTTTATGGCAGGTGATTTTGTCGGTCACATACGGATCCTTAGGTTTCGTTAAAACGATCCATTTCTTTTAGTTGGTGATCATATGCTGCCTAGTCTATTATTGGATAGAAATTTCAATGTCCTAATACGTGAGAGGAATTAATTGGCTAACCAGTCCTGGTGGCTGAGCGCGCGGACTAAGTTTGATGAACCGATGTCCAAAACAGACAATTGGTGATACTAGTGCGGGAATTATGGCCCAGATTTCCCAAGGAACTTGGTTATGGGTAAACAGCCTTCTACCTTTCAGACGGAAATCTACGCTATCATCATATGCGCTAGGAAATGTCTGAGGCGGAGGGCAAAAGGCTTGCGATTGTTTATAATGTCAGACACTCAGGCCACTCTTAGAGCGCTATCTTCTTTACAGATGACGTACAGCGTAGTTATGGACTGTACTACATCTCTGAACAATCTTGGGAAAAACAATGATTTGAATTTGTGTTGGGAACAGACCCATGCGAGCACTGATATGACTGACTGCTTGGCAAATAGGGGTGCTTACCATCTTTTTACAGGGACTGAGCCTTTCTTGGGCGTACCTTTTGGTCACATTAAGGGGACGATACAATTATGGTCCAAACGGGAATTGCTGCACATATGGACGTCCATTTCCAGGCTGAGGTAATCAAAGATATTTGCAGCCCTGTCTCGCGGTAGGGCAGGTATGCAAATTCTGCTAGAAAAGGGAGAATTTTAGTTACTTTCTGAACTATTTACCGGGCACTTTGCTCTCAGTTTATGACAAGTAATATTTGTGAGATTGATAACGAAATGTCTGATCAGCTGCTCTGCTGCTGTCCCGTTTTAGGGACTGCCAGGTGGAAATTTTTTGGAGGGCAGCTGATGAGGCCAACTTTGCCTGAACCTGACATGGTGAAATATAAAAACTGCACAAAAGACCTTCTGGGTCGCGGTGCTTATTTCCTTCTACATATCTAAGTCATTTATGTACCGATCTATGGCTGGAGGATATGTGATATAAATTTATAATAACCTAATCCGCATCTGGGAAACCCCATTTCCACAGACAGAATATAAATCGTTTATAGGATATGAGATAAATATTGTTGAAATTACAAACGGATTGACAAACTTATACATATAAACCCATTCCACTTGTGATGAAGGGTATAAAAGCAAAATGTTTACTTAAGTATTTACTCGTTCTTTTTGTCATTGTGTTACTCACAAGGTTGGACAAAATGCATTGTATTTAAAACACAAAATACATTTAAGTCGTGTATTTAAAATACAAAACATTTTTAAGTTGTGTACTTAAAAAATTTAAATACAAAATACATATTTATTTTTTTTTTAAATCAATGTACAATATATTGCACTATTTGCTCTAAAGGGAGTCAACTCAAAATTTACACATTTTCACTTTGGCAAAAAATCGATAAGCAGTGGTCTTGTAAAAATATTAGATAAATTTTTCTAGTATTTTGCCAAAAAAAATGCATTTGTGACCCCCTTTGTTATATAAGAGTACATAGTTAAAAAAAACAGTTTTTGTCTCTACTGAAAATTTTGAGTTAAACCTCATTAAAGGAACCAGTGCGAATTGTATATGTTGATATAATATTCAGTTTGGTTGAAGCCCCAGCGCAAATCAAGTATTTCCTTGAATGAACACTAGATTTTTTTAAATGAAAAGGGTGTTTTAAGCCCGACAAAATTAACGAAATGGTTATCAAACGAACTGTCATACTGCGCTCATGTTTTGACATTTACGATTAATATACTCTGCCAAAACATCATGAATAGATTTACGCTTGAACGCACCAAATTATTTAACTTTACTTTAAAAATCACTCATCGATTTGCGCAGCTTATAACGACTTCGTGGTTTTATGGAGCACAGCTCATGTTTGATTAAGCGATGTTGGCAGCATCGGACTTTATTTCTTTGAAAATTAAGAAAATTGGACGTCCAAAATGCGCTTCGTCATGTATTGTCATTTCGAATAAATTGTTTTTTAATAAATACATATAACTAGATAAGCATCCTCTTCTTGGAGAATAAATGAAACCAGCTAAACAAATTAATTTTTCTACGAGTCCTATTGAGCACACGCTGGTGTTAAAATTTATAAACACGTTTTTTATATTTTGATAGCTGTCAAGATTGTCCCTGTTAAGGAGCATATAGACGACATGTTTTTGTCATCTGACATGTCAAATTTTTAAGTCACATGTAATTGTGTATGTCTGTCAAAATCGCTGTTTTACATAAGCTTTATAATATTCGGTCACAAACGTACATGTAATTTGCTTCTGACATTGTCTCTGTTTTTTTCGCATTGTTATTGCAGAAACCAAAGTAGTGCTCGGTTTCAAAATAGCTTGCTGCCGCCATGAAAAGTTTTATTTGCGCCGTAAAATAGTTTAGCCATCTTAACATTTTTTTCTTTTAATTCAAAGATACCAATTAAGGATTTTATAATAAAACGGTTTTAATATATATATTCACATAAATTCTATTCAATGGTTAGATGATCAAACATATCTCGGTATTGTAAAAAATTAACTTCAGCCAGCTAATGATTCCGTCAATAGTGGACGCCGCTGCCGGTTTCTTCCCGGCATAGCTTTCTGATGTCAGATGGTTTGTCAGAAGAAAATAGAGCACGCTCTAATTGAAATTTTGTCAGATGACTTTGCGTCTGACTTTTACAGAAGCAAAGTTTAAAAGGTAACACACGACATGTATGTATTTTGCAGTGGGAAATTTGACATGTCAGATGACAAAAACATGTCGTGTACGGGCGCCTTTAACAAGATCAATGAAATAATCATTTTCTTTAGTAGTATGTACTGCTGATTTCAGGCATTATTTCATGTTTACATGGCGTTTACATTTGCCAGTACTGGCAAGACAGTAGCAATTCATTCAAACTTTTTCACTAATACATAAACACTTTTACAGCTATTTTGTTTTTGCATTGTTTTGCCAACTAATATGTATATGCTTACTGTCTTGCCAGTACTGACAAATGTAAACGCTGTGTTAGGCACACAGAAAAAAATAATTTTCATATTTGAATACGAAAATCGCATATTTGATTAAAAAAATGTTTGAATTTTCTGGGATGACGATTTTTGCGGTATTGATAAAAAAAGTTTTTAGTTATAGTTATTGAATTTTTAGTTAACAGCCAAGTTTATTGAGTCAATAAAAAAAAGTTGTTGCCCAAAATAATTTTTTTCAATAAATTGTTTGAAATTTCGAATAAATCAAACAAAATGTTTATCGAATCTTTATTTATTTATTGATTAATTTCGATATTCTAAATTTCCATTTTTTATTCTTTGACAAATACACAAAAATTTATTGTTGGGGGAAAAGCTAGTTCCTATGCGCATTTCCCTGATTGCTTCGGCCAGATCACCAGGAAACATTTTTCCAAAGACTTTGAAATGATATTATACAAATAAAACTGTAAAGCGAATGAGAATTACAAAGACTCAAGTCTTACTTGCAATGATATCAAAGCTTTTAATAAAAAAATAGACAAGAGTTGTAAAAATACTGTCTTTACTTTGATTCTTTTATTTTTTTTTATTGAATATGAAGAAATATTTAATTATTAAATACGTTATATTGAGTGCTATTTTATATGGCGCAATTTTGATAAAAGTTTGTTGACCTAAAATTTTGTTTTTAACGAACGATGGAAAAAATTTTGCTTCCTTTGCTTCACATCAAACTGGGTATTGTAAAAAATTTTATAAAAGTATTAAAGCCAGATGGGATTGCTTTTATCGGATTACGCCGAATTTTTCCTCGATCAATCAGCATGCAAGTAAATATCATTTTGATAATATAAATTCGCAATGTGAAGATCTTGCTAATATTGAAACATTATAATTAGGGATGCGATTTCCATGCCAATGCATTTTTTTATCGATTGTCTAAGAACGATGTCGAGCAATTATCTTTCCAAATCATTAAATTTGCGTTAAAATGGCATCGATTTGTTTTTACCTGTTGTTGCATATTTAGGTTTTAAATGCCTATTTTTACATATTTTTACATTTTTATGTAAAAAATTTGTATATACACAAAAACCCTTAAAAAAAATTTTAATATCAATAAATCAATTCTTTTGGAGCTTTGCTTTAAATACAAGATTATCAAGATTTCGATAAAATATCATTCTATCTTAAAAAGATGCAGCACCTTACATGGTTAAGGCTTCCAATGAGTTTAAAATATTTTATCCAAAACTGTTACAAGTTACTTGCTTGGCACATGAAGCCAATTCGATAATATTGCCATTTTTAATGAAATCTATCCCTTGATTCTCCTTCCACCACAGCTAGTAAACAAGATGGGGGCCTGGCTTGATGCTTCAGAATTATATTCCACAAACTTTGTGTAATTTAAGAATATTAGAAGAGCTTATTGATACCGATGATTTTGCAATTCAAAAGTAAAAGAAATATTTAATTTAGATAAAATCAGAAGTCAATTACCATTGGTATTTTCCAAGTACGGATATATTGGTGAAACAATAACTAAGTAATAAGGAGGGATTTAGTTCGCTTAATACTCCAGTCGAATTAAATGATATTGCAGAAAGTAAAATTAATAATTTGGAAGGAAGAATAGCCCGACAAATTAAAAAAAAAACGGAACTGTTTTGCAACGAAAATTAAGAATGTCAAAAAATAATATTGATTTCAAATACATATTTTTGATCTGATCTGGAATCAAAGTGGGATCTGGAAATAAATTTTTTCAAAATGTATTGGCATTCTTCAAGTACAAGCGAAAGTTTTATTTTTAATAAAACAGTACTAATTTATATAAGCAAACAAAAATTTAAATTAATTTTTAAGTTTTTTAAAGATATTTGAATAACAATAGACTGATTTTTTAAAATTTTTGATTTTGGTAAAACTAAAAACGATTTTTTATAGAAATTTTTTAAGTTTTTAGTGCATATTTTTTATTTTTTTTTAGTGCATACACCATCGCCCAAACCTTACGTATTTTAAGGAAAATACAACCCTGTCATTTTCGTAAAATACTTAACACTTTGTGGGATCGTAGATAACGGCCTTTAATGCTTCAGTTGTACAAGTACTTTAATTGAATAAAATGTTAAATGATCCCATACTCAATACTAATTATTAATAAATGGTTTAGTTTAAAATTTTTACACAAGAGTCAATCTATGTTTACTCATACGGGTACATCCGCCAACACAAGGTGTCACATATTCTCCTAACACCGCAGTTAAACAAAATCCTATTGTGTGAACCAAGAGCTCCAAAAATATAAAATGGGCCCTTCAGGCTTAACTTGGTGGCTGTGTTTTAAATTTGAATCGCAAAGTGAAATCTTAAAACTACCAGGTTGTTTCAAATAAATAATAAATAAATAAAAAATTAAATTTTTTCCAAAATATCGTTTCTTAAATAACGGAAGATTTGAGTTTGCCGCTATTTGTGCAGTAAAGTGCTGGAAACTCCAAACAAAAAATTAGACAGCTGTCAGTGTCGGTTTAGGTTTCTAATGATTAAGAGCAGTGAAGAGGGTTCGTTTGTTTCCATACAATTTCTCGAAAAAACTAGTGAAAGTTTTGTTTTGATTTCATTTTCTTTTACAGGATAATTTTCCTACAATTTAACACAAACCAAAACTGAATAATAAATAAAAACTAATTAGAAGAATGATAAAAATATTTGTAAATGGACCACAAATTAAAAATAATTATGAACAAAATTCTTTTAAAAAACAAAAAATATTGAAAGAATAATTTTTAAAATAATTTAAATAATTGGAGTATAAAATGGCTGTGAATAATAAAAACAATGATTGCTTTATTAATAAAAATGTTTATGGTTATTAACAAATAAATATTTAGTTTGAAAAAAAAATTGGCCAAAAATCAAAAATAAAAGTCAATTTCATATAAATTATTATTGTTAATAAATAAAATTATATAATTAACTTAACATTAAAAATAATAATAAAAAAGTTTCGTCCAACACTCCACTTGTAGAAAATTTATTAGAAATAATTAGAAAAAAAAACATATAATTTTGTAAATAGTTGAATATTAAAGTTTTTAGAATTAAACAAAAAGAAATTAAATTTTTTAAACCATTAAATAATAATAAACAATTATTATTAATTTTTTTTTTAAATATTTCGAAATAGAATAAGAATCTTACAAAAAAAATTATTAAACGCTTAAAACCCGAAAACAAGAAAAATTAAAAAAACACACGTTTAAAATGCCTGGTTGAACAAAATACTCGTAAATTTTTTTTTTTTTTAATAACTAAAATATTAATAAATATATATAATTATAAAAACAAGAAAGTAAAAAACAAAAATATAAATATAAATTGATCACAAATCTTTTAAGAACCAATAAATTAAAAAATTTTCACAATATAGCGCTCTAAAACTAATTATCTTTTATTAATTTATAATCATAGCAGAAAATGGTTTGTATAAATCTTAATTTACCTCTTGATGTCACACCTTCTAGCATAAATAATAGTGCATTTACACCTACGTCATAGACAGGTTATAAGTTGTTTATGATGATAAACTAGCTAAAAAAAACTTCCCTACAAGAAATGAATGAGAATGATGAAAGAAATGGCAGAAAACTTGATTAATCCATACAAATTATAAACACGTTAATAACTACCCTACAAGAAATGCATAACCAAAACTAAAAAAATTACTAACACACTTGCAACAATTTTAGATTAGTTGTTCCACTCTAACATATATGTTAGAATGGTACAACAAACATTTCCCAAATAATGCCAATATTTTAATATATTTTTGTCATACGCGTGTAAAAATTTGTGAATTTCTTAAATTTTATATTTGCGATTGGTATTGAAAAAAAAAACAATTAAATTCAATTTATAATTTGTTACTAAAGTAGTGAGATAAAAAATTACTATAAAAAAGTGACACCGGCAGAAAGCTGTAATCAGAATGCTAGTGGTAAAGGAGGGCGTATTGATGGCGACTTCAGAGGACGTGGTGCTGGATTATCAGGAAACAACCGATATATTGGTTAAAGTTTCTATTAGTTTATTAAGAGCAAAATGAAAAAACAAACCGAAACTCTTGTGTACATGTGATTTTGCCTCTCTTTCTAACTAATGAATTCCACTCTACTACGGAACATATATCTGTACTTCTTACTCTGCTGCTTTTGATTAGTCAATGATAACCAGGTATGGGCACCACTACATTGAAAGCATTGCATGTGTGGCATTGTATTGGTTGTTTACGTTTGCATTTGTTGGTTTTATGATATTTTGCTCTTTGTTTTTTGTGTATGTATACACATCGTTCGCTCTTTTTGCATTTTCATTTTGCATGATGATAACCTAAATAGTGGTTAACGCTAACTAGTTAGTCTTAACGTAAATATTGGTTAGCACTAACTAGTTATTCATAACGTAAATATTGGTTAGCACTAACCTTCATAAAATACATAACTTTTTTTTTAATTTTGACTTTTAATTAAATATTTTATTGAAAAAATTATAATCAAATTAATAGGAAATTAGACTTGAGAAAAGTATGTACCACGTATCGTTATATCTGTGGCTGCTTTATGACGTTCCACTTCTTGCATGGGTCTGGAAATTGAGGTAAACGTGCGTGTGACCAATTAATTGTGACCAAGAAATTAAATATGTACATACTTGAAAAGTTATCAGGGTTTTTAATAACATTATTTGTCCCCTTATTTCCACCGGCAAATCCTCGATTATCCTGGTCAAATCCACCAACCGCATGGCGGCTACCTGTTGGACGACCACTCCTTTCAATGACCTATGTTGCTTCCTTAGAATCCACCACCACGTCCTATGAAGCCACCCTTTACCACTAGCATTCTGATTGCAGCTATTTGGCGGTGTCACTTTTTTTATAGAAATTTTTTATCTCACTACTTAAGTTAAATTATATAAATATTTAATTGATTTTTTTCTTAATTATCAATGGCAAATATTAAATTTAAGAAATTCACAAATTTTCACACGCGTATGACAAAAATATATTAAAATATTGGCATTATTTGGAAAATGTTAGTTGTACCATTCTTACATATATGTTTGAGTGGAACAACTATAGTTGGAATATAATGTAAAATTGTTGCAAGTGTGTTAGTAATTTTTTTAGTTTTGGTTATGCATTTCTTGTAGGGTAGTTACAAACAACCAGTTTTTGTTAAAACAACTCTGTGTTTTCAAATTTTGTTCTGGCAGCACTAGTGATATTTGACATTTCCTTCAAAATAAAAAAAATTAAGTAAAAAAAATTTACTTTTATCTGTCAAACAAGCAAAAACAATAGTAAGAAAAATAAAATAAACGAAGAAAATTTTAAATTTTTAAGAAATCTTAGTTTTCTTAAAATAGTTTATTTTAGATGGGCAACGGAAATAAAAGGTATGTTAATATGTTCATATGTAAAAATATGATGACTTGTCAAAGATAAACAACTTAAGGCCCAACCAAAATGTGAATAACGTGGCTTAAGCAACTGAGCAAATACATGTGAATCATATGTGTAAAACCATTTTGAACTTAAGGAAACTTTATGTTAAACTAATCGCTCATTACGGAATCAATGTTTTTTTATTTTCTTTTTGTTATTTTAAATGCATATGAGAGGCATTTTGTTTTCTTTTTGACAGTAGCTTAAGTTTGTTTATGATGTACAGTAGTTTTGACTTAACTGCCTTTTATTTACGTGCACTTTTGACTTAACTGCACAAAATTTATAATTTTTGGCATTATTCTTTATAATCCCATACAAATTCCTTTTTTAAGTGCACTTTCTTTACCTGCAC
The DNA here is from genome assembly GCA_963931875.1 of Pollenia griseotomentosa. Taxonomy (NCBI): domain Eukaryota; kingdom Metazoa; phylum Arthropoda; class Insecta; order Diptera; family Polleniidae; genus Pollenia; species Pollenia griseotomentosa. The sequence continues at coordinate 144,657,847 of OZ007563.1, read as the reverse complement.
ATTTAAGATAAGTGCCCAACATTTTTGGCATTTTAAAATTATTTTCATACAAAAAATTCAAGTTAGCTGCACTTTGACTTAACTGCCCAAAATACATATTTTCTGGAATTATTCTTCAAAATCCTTGTTTACGTGCATTTTGTATACCTGCATATTTTTCATATTTTTGGGCAGCTTTAAAATATTTTCATACAAAACATCAAAGTTAGCTGCACAAATGAAAAAAATATGGTGGCCACTTTTTCACATAAATATCCAATTTAAGATGTTTATAAAAATATAAATCGCGATAATTTTTATGTTCTTTGTGAATTCTCATTGTTTTTGTTAATGTTCCTTTTATATTAAATATACATCCATACATACATATTAAATGTACATACATGTATAAAATGATCTGTTATTTGAAAGAAAATTTTAATAAAATATAGATTTATGTACGTTGTTTTCGGTTCATTGTGCCCCGCTTAATTGAGTTTCCCGATTAATTGCACTAAAAATCATGGAACGAATCATTCAGTATAACTGTCAATGTAAAAATACCCGTTTGGTTGAGTTCCGTTGAATCGCGTCACAAGCTTAATTATTTCGCAAAATAAGACCGCATTGCGAAAAACCAAAGCAAATGTTTGGTTGTTTTAAAAAAACCTAAACCATTTTTTTTTTAATAAATAAAAAAATTAGTTTTATTTTTTACCTACACATGGGAGTTTCGCTTAATTGCACATCTTGCTCAATTAATTAAGCGATCTATTTTTTAATTGCGTCGGCGATTCATTGAATTCCCGTCCTGTTTAATTGCGATAAGAGTCGTGCATTTTTAGAAACTCAATTAAGCGGGGATAACTGTATTAATAAAAAGATTTTTTATTCCACTTTTAAATCAAACACTTTACTTTAGCTGCACTTTTGTGCCGGTAACCACAATTGTATACCTGCACATTAAGGCAGCTTAATGCATTTAAGATAACTGCATTTTTGATTTACCTGCACAAAAAATCGTGCAAAGGAGATTGTGCAGCTAAGTCAAAATTACTGTACATTCTGTTTGGGCCTTTAGCTGTCTAACGGCCAATTTCACCAAGTTCGGTTAAAACTAACTTTCAATTAAAGTTCCAGTTACCAATATGTTTTGACAGCTATAACCGGCAGTTAATTATAACCGAACTTGGTGAAACTGGCCGTAAACGGTATAGTTTATGAAATTAGCTTACGATCATAAACCAGTTTGAAAATTACAAGTGTAAATGCACTATAAGAGGTTAATTTCTTAAACATAAATTACTCAAACACTTTTCATTAAACACACTTTTAGGTTTTTAATAGGTGTACTCATTTTCTTTACTAGCAGAAACTTGCAACGAGAGACCAAACTAAAAACTTACAAAATTTTTCTCCCAATTACTCAAAAAAGTAAATTACTAGCAAAAACTAGCAAGTTGGGCACATTGACTGTACCCAGTAGCCCGTTTCTGTATTTCCCGCATCGTAATCTGTTTCGCATGAAACGAGTGAATTGCAACAAAATTATCTTTGATTTAAATTATTTTCCAGCAATTATTGGAGGGATGTGAGAAAAAGTGTTTCTGTAACAATATTTTACGAAAATTTTCTAACATGAACTGTCAAAATAAGTGCCGGTTCACACACGTCAAGTTTGCCTCGTCAAGTCTTGAGTTTTTATGTCAAAATGCCATTTCTTTTCCCCTCTCTCCTAAAAGCTCGAGGCTTGACGAGTGTGGTTGTAATATGAGATTGTCAAACATGCTGTTAATAAGATTCATTCTTCTTTCATTTTGACATTTTTTTGTGTGTTGTTGGTGTGATTTTATTTAAAATTGATAAAAAAAAAAGTAATTAAAAGTTAAAAATATATTATTTAACACTTAAGCTTCGTACAGACGATGGTCAGATCTTACAATATTGGTAAGCAGCGTTTCTTATATTGCATTAAAATTGGCTAAAATGTCTTACAACTGTGTGAACATTGTAAGCTCATTTGTATTTGCAGAAGTGCATAAGCTCATAAAGAGTTTGATATCGGCTATAGGTGAAAATTCGTTTTACGTAGCTGCTATCAAGCGTGGTAGTATAAACGAAACAAAAATACAAGTCAATCATGAGAATGATATTCGCAAAATTATAAGCAACTTTGAGGCACTTAAAAAAAACTTTTATACATACCAACTGAAAAGCAGTAAAGGTCTTCAGGTAGTGATTAAGGGTATTGACTCATGTGTGGACCCAGAAGAGGTAAAAACATTCCTAGAAGAAAAAGGCTTCAAGGTAAAACATGTATTAAACATTAAAAATAGAGAAAAAATTCCCCAACCACTTTTTCGAGTGGAGTTTGAACCCGGCGACGTTAAACTTAAAAAAAATGAAACGCATCCCATCTATAACTTAAAATACATTCTGTACAGAAAAGTAACTATAGAGGAGCCGCACAAAAGAGGTGGTCCCGTTCAATGTCTGAACTGCCAAGAATTTGGCCATACTAAGGCATACTGCTACTTACCCCCTGTTTGCGTAGTATGTGGCGAATTAAATGGTACAGTTCTTTGCGACAAGTCTAAAACCGACCCCAACGTAAAAAAAATGCAGCTACTGTGGTGGCAATCACACTGCCAATTATAGATAATGCCCTGTATATACTATCATCAAGCAGTCGGTTGGACCGAAAACTAATCCCCCTCAGGTAACAAATCAAGTAAACAGTAATGACCTTCAGGCCCCCCAGCCTAGTAGTAACAGAATCTCTTATGCTAACGTCTTAAAATCAAACAATGTACCAATCCAAGGCGCTTCGTCAAGTAATGACGAAACTCCAGTTTCTAATCTAAGTCGTCTAGAAAAAACCATGGAAACATTAGTGCAAACAGTAAATAATTTTACAAACACAATGGGTAATATGATGCAGGAAATTCTTAGAATGCAATCGATGTTATTGCAAGCTGTACTTAACAAGCCATGAACTGTTTAAAAATTTGTTTTTGGAACGCAAACGGCATCCGCCAACATAAAAATGAATTAGAATACTTTTTTAAAAATAAACAAATTGATGTCATGATGGTTTCTGAAACTCATTTGACCTCAAGAAATACGTTCAAAATCAATGGTTATACTCTATATGATACCAAAGACCCTCGAGATAGAGCTTGTGGAGGTTCTGCCATTTTAATAAAAAACCGAATTAAACACTACCCAATGTGTGATCATCGTGAAGATTATCTCCAAGCAACGAACATTTGTGTTGAAGAGATAAATCGAAACATAGTAATTTCAGCTTTATATTCAACCTAGATTTTCAATATCAGAAAGCCAATATTATAAATATATTAAGTCATTGGGGCCCTGTTTCCTGGCTGCTGGCGATTACAACGCAAAACATACCTTCTGGTGGTCACGACTAATAACACCAAAGGGTCGTGTTTTGTTTAATACAATCTCTAAAATGAATTTAAATGTTGTCGCGAGTGGCCAACCAACATATTGGCCTGCTGATGCGCAAAAAATTCCAGATGTCATCGATTTTGGCGTTGTTAAAAACATCCCCGCAAAAACGATTCACGTTGTAGCTTCCTTAGAATTATCCTCTGATCACACACCTACAATAGTTACTATAATAAACACCAATAGAATTGAATCTCCCTCTGGATACATAGCGACGTCAGCTACACATATAAATTGGTTAAAATATAAAAAATATCTCAGTACCCATTGCACAGAAAATATTCCGCTTAGCACACCGGAGTATATAGATCGCTCTATAGTCAATTTTGACAGTTTTCTAAAACTAGCTGTTCAACATTCCAGTATTGCCCCAAAAAAAACCAAAAATAATAAAATATATTCCTCAGATGTCGATCGTCTTTTGTCTGAAAAAAGGAGAGCTCGTAGAGAGTGGCAATTGCACAGATCCCCTCAACTTAAGAACTTACTAAAAGACTGTACAAAAAGGCTGAGAATGTTACTGCAGACTCAGGAAACGGCTTCACTGGAAAAATATCTCAAGGAACTTGATGCAACTCCACAATCAGACTACTCATTGTGGCGTGCAGCTAGAAATCTCAAAAGGCCAGTTGTCTCTAAGCCACCATTAAGAAACTTAAATGGAAGTTGGGCAAGAAATGATGTTGAAAAAGGAAACCTGTTTGTCGATCATTTAAAAAACGTATTGACACCAAATATATCTCACAATATTGCGGTCGAGTTACCACCTGTTGCTGCTAGAGCAGCTATACCCTTCAGATTTGAGATAAGAGAAATCGAAAAGGCTATTTGTGACTTAAACACTAAGAAGGCACCTGGTATTGATAAGATCAGTAATAAAATGCTTTTAGAGCTACCTCGCATAGCAAAGAAAATTATTCTTTTTATTTTTAATGCTATTTTACGCCTTGAATACTATCCTCAAAAATGGAAGGTTTCCTTAGTTACCATGATACCAAAGCCAGGTAAAGACCATACAAAAGTTGAGTCTTATAGGCCTATTAGCTTATTATCAAATATGTCAAAGCTGTTTGAGAAATTATTAGTTTTCTATATTTTAAACATACTTGAATGTATTTGTATAAAGCAACATAATTGTGACCATTCAAAATATTAAGTACTTCGCTTATATTAAGTTGTATTTTTCCAAAGAGATTTCTCCTATATACATTAAAAATTGGACAAACTCCAACAAAATGAAAAGTATTCTCAGGTTCATCAAGGTTGCATATTGTACATGTGGTAACAGTGTTATTTCGGAAGCTTCTGGCATTTAAATTGAGCAATCCACCTCTTGCTTTAATTATCAAACTAATAATATAGGGCGATAAATTTGTCGTGAGTGCTGGCTCGACATCAAAACTTAGTTGCGAGTATAGATCGTGATGCTGGGAGTTGACTGCACTTCTTAAGTTATCTTCACGTTCTTTAGTTTGCAGTAATTTTAAAATGGGTTTCCAATACGTACATAAAGGTCTGTTAGAATTAGCTGGGGTAAATTGTAGATTTTGACAGAGATTTAACCATTCTCTTGCCCAACACACATTTCGAGATATAATACACTCTGCTAAAATACGTGGAAGTCGTCGTTGACTTAAATTTAAAACTTTATTTATATAATTAAAGTGTAGTTTCAACGTCGAAATATATAGTGAGTCAAGGTTAGTTTCCAAATGTAGCATGTAATTGGGTGTTGTGGGGGGCAGGTACAACATTTTTTTAATAAAAAATCGAAACAGCTTCTCAACAACATCGTGTTTTTCATATCCCCATATTTGAGACGCGTATAACAAAATAGATCTACAGGCTGCGTTAAATATTTTTAGCTTATTTTTGATCGATATTTGTGGGTTTGTTATATATTTTGACCAAGTGGAATTTATTGCCAGCTTTGATGTCGTTAATTTGTTATTTAAATGTGTTTTAAAGGACAGGTTATATGTGATGGTTATCCCAAGATATTTGTAGCTGTTCACTATTTCTATATTTTCTGTACCATATTGCCAATTCAAGTTCGCAGACATACGTGATCCTGAGCGAAATACTAATATTTTAGACTTTTCTAAATTAACTTTTAAACACCACTTAGTACAATATGAATGCAAGGCATTAATCATGTTTTGCAATTCAGTAGGTGATTCCGATAAAATAACTATATCATCCGCATAAAGCAAAAGTTTAATATTATTGTCTGCAACGTTAACACCACCTGGCAACACATCAATAAGGTCATTAATATATCTGTGGACTTTTGACAAAACAACTTCTCTCGAAATAAGACATTATTGCAAGATTTTTATATTAAATATAAATTTTTAAGACGGTTCTTTTGGTGTAATCCTTGCATTTCTACGCCATTTGGTTAAAAATCTACAGTTCTTGGCAAATCAACTTCTTTCATTATATTTGGGAAAAATATTTGATAAAATATCTTATCTGAAAGAGTTTAAAAATTTTCTAAAATGCAATAAATTAAATTGTTATATCCTTTTGACAAAACATCTAAATTGTATTTAATATTTTTTTGTATATATACATTTTGTTTTAACAAAACAACTTCTCTTCAAAGAAGTTGTTTTATCAAAACTGAAATTTAGAAAATATGTAACTTGCTTGAGACAAGATAAATTTTTAAATGGTTTATAGAGAAAATTAATTTTGACTAAATGACTTGTGTGAAAAGAAGTTCTTTTGTGAAAACAAAAACTGATAAAAAGTACAATATTGTTTGCAAAGAAGTGTTTTTGTGGACTTGAAAATAAATATTTTGATCAAAAGAAGTTGTTTTGGAGTTCATGCTTGGTATAATTCTGCTGCATTGCCAGGTTAATAATTTCAATAGTTTGTCCTTTTTATTATTTGGCACCACTGTCATTTAAAAGCACAGCTAGGCCAAAACAATTCGAAAAATAAAAGGCGTTGCGTTTTAAAGCTAAACTGATTGACGGAATTTCATTCCCCAAAAATGTATTAAAGTTATGGCCAAGATTCAAAAATCAGATAATTCCAATATTTGTAAAGATAACGAATTAGAAGAAAACGACAAAAGGAAACCTTTTCTGAAAGGGTCTGACGTCGGAATGAATGATGATAAATCATTACAATTTAAACAACAGTCAAATCAACTAAGTGACGAAGATATTTTCCACGAATCCGATTTTGATGACTCTGATTATATTCCATCGGATCAAAGTTATGACAGTATACAAAATAGTACTCAGGAAATGGAACAATATGTCAGTGAATCGAATGATGATGATGAACTTCCAACAACATCAAAAAAATCGAATAAGGTTAACAAAAAGTTCATACAATTAGATCATTGTAAGAAAAATTGTCACTCAAAGATAACTTTAGATGAGCAAAAACATATATTTGAAACTTATTGGAATGTTGGAAACTATAGCAAACGACATCTATTTATTTCGCGACTCTTATAAAAGCTTCGAGACCACGAAACCGACAATATGTGTACAAATACCATTGTGTAAAAAATGGACAAAAGATTCGGGTATGTCATAAATGCTTTCTAAAGATATATGGAGAAACAATCCAGGCGATTAAAACAGTGAATTTACATAAAATAAAACAAATTTCTGGAGGACTTATACCAGATGATCGGCGTGGAAAACATCATTCACCCCACAAACTCTCGATTGATAAGTATAATGAAGTTATACATCATATAAACAGCATTCCGAAGTACGAAAACCACTACAGTCGTCGACATACAAATCAATTATATTTCGAACGTGGTCTTAACTTAGCAACATTATAACCGGTATAATATACTGAAAAATACTCTGATTGCGTATCGGAATCAAAATATAGAGATATATTTAGTACCCTAGATATTAAGTTCAAGAAACCTCAGCTTGATCTGTGTAATACATGCCAACTCTTTAAATCCAAAATAAGAAACTCTGACGACGAAGATGGAAAAAAATTACTGAAGTTAGAACAAAAAAAACATCATGACGATGCAGATTTTTCGTATGAATGCAAGAAAAAAGATAAGGAACTCGCAATAAATAGCGAAAATATAAAAATGTTAACATTTGACTTACAACAATGTCTTCCAACTCCTTATTTACGTGCTTCTTTGTTTTTCTACAAGAGACCATTGTGGACTTTTAACTTAACCTTGCATGATGGAGCAACGAAAAAAGCCTTGTGCTATATATGGAACGAAACCATTGCAAAGCGTGGTGCAAACGATATTGGTTCTTGCATATTTAAATGTCTGTTGGATTTACCAAATTCAGTTCGTCATATTGTTTTATATAGTGATTCCTGTCCTGGTCAGAACCGCAACTCATATCTTTGCGCAATGTTTGGGAAAGTTTTGGAAGATCACGCAAGTATTCAACTTATTGATCATAAATTTCTTGTAGTGGGTCATACGCATCTTGATTGTGATACTGTACATGCGCAAATAGAAAAAAAAAAATTTCTTCGGATCTATTGAACATTCACACGATTGGGCAAACTGAATATCGGCGACCACGACAAGAGGATTTCTTCGATTTTCGTGCACTACTAAAGGACAAATATACATGGAGGTCACATAGCATTTCAGGTATAATTTTAAATACCTACATTTTTTTCAACACAATATTATTTTTTAAATCTTCTGATTTTTAGGTGAGAAGTTTGAGTGGAAAAACGTTCGATGGCTCAGATACGAAAAAAGCAAGCCAGGAGTTTTGCAGTCCAAATTTTCATTACACCCAGAAGAGTCATTTCAGATGCTAGATATAAACTCGCGTCGCCGTAAAGAACCATCTCCCCAATTGGCCACAAGCTACAATTCCCCTTTGCCTGTATCACAAAATAAAAAGAAAGATTTATTAGATATGCTGCCATTGATTGGTACAAATTACCGCAGTTTTTATCAGAATATTAAGGCGGAAGATGATACCCCTATTGAAGTTCACCCAGACCTTGACGAAGATGAAGGTATTCAATGATAATATTATGCTTTTAAAATGTGTAGAGTTACAGTTTTTATTTCCTTTCTTTTGAACGCTTCTTTGCTAAACTTAAAATTTGTTTCCCCTACAGAAATATAATTTTGTACCAATATTGTCTAATTGAATTCAAGTATTTATGTTATATTAAATATAATAATATATTTTAAAATAACCTATTTCTACTTTTTTTATTAGTTTCATTTTAACAAAAAAACTTGCCTTGAGATAAGCGCAAAATATGAATCACGTTTTTGTTTAAAACCATTTTAACAAAACAACTTGTGTAATCTAAGTTAATTTTTTTGTTGAAAAAAATTTCGACAAAACATCCTATCTTTTTATTCTTAATTTTTCTGAAAATCTGTTGGAATTAGAATAGAATTATTGATATTTTCACTTCAATTTAGTATTTAAATTTAATACTACACTTTCACCTTTTCACCAAATATTTCTAAATCAAAGTTGTTAGATATTTTAACAGTTTTTTCGTTCTCATGTAAAATTGTAGTTTTTGAAAGAGGTTGTTTTGTCAAAAGTCCACAGATATAATGAAAACAATAGTGGGCTTAAAATGCAACCTTGTTTTACACCAAGTTCAACAGTAAATGAATTCGAGAGGGAATTGCCGTCCCATATTTGACTTTTAGTGTTCTCATACGATTTCTGCAATATTCTTATTATCTTAGATGACATACCAAGACATGATAATTTATAAAACAGGCTATTTCTGGGTATTGCATCGAAAAAAGCATACGTTCTTTTACCATTCAAATTATTTAAGTTTACTATGCTTATCAAATTAAAAATATTATCAACGGTTGAATAATGTTTTCTAAACCCGGCTTGATATTCGCTCAATACATTGTTGCTTTCTGTCCATTCTGTTATTCTATTTAGCAAAATTGTATTAAAAATTTTGCACAAAGTGTTGATCAAGGATAAACCACGATAATTCGTTGGCAAGTTTGGATCGCCTTTTTTAAAGAGTGGAACTATAATTGAATTTCTGAAGCTAGATGGTTTTGTTTCTTGTAAAAATATTTTGTTGAATATTGTTAATAACTCAGTTAAGAAGCATGCGGGGGCATATTTGTAGAACTCATAGCTAACACCATCTTGTCCTGGAGCTTTGTTTTGTTTAAGGGATTTAATAACTGTATACAATTCACAGAATTCAATGGGCGAGTCTAGCAGAGCATCGGTAAAATACGGCATGGACCAGCTCATTGCATGTAAAGTTTCATTATTTTGTAGTAAAGTACTGAAGTGAGAATAAAAGTCATTTGTATTCAAAATTCCTTTAACAATGTATCTAGATGGTATCAATGATTTAGACAGCTTCCACCATTCGCTAGAGCATCTAACTGTATTTAGTAGCTCAAGGTTCTTGCTGTATAATTCTAACTTCTTTGTATTACAGAGTCGCAAGTATTTATGTCTAGCTGTAATATAACTACGTCTATTTCTAGTGGTGTAAGTCATTCTATAGACTTTCAGCTTCACTAGCATACATTTACGGGAACGCCAACACGCCCAATCAAACCATTTTTGCTTAGGCTCGAATATACTTCTATTGCTAGGTTTTACGTTTGCCAGTTTAATTTTTCTCGTTACTGCTAGTACTAATTCGTCTACCGTGACCTCCGTATGTAGGTTAATCTGAGTAGATAGTGCCCTAAGGTTTTCTGCATATTTTAGTGAGTGTTTATTATGCCAACGTAGTTTTTGTAGCGACCGTTCATCACTTCTACCATAGTTATTGTTTGTGGATCTAATTTGAAGGCACAGTGGCATATGGTCAGAGTAAGGCTTAGATGCTACAGAAAAATTATCAACGAATTGTAGTAAGCTGTGAGAACAAATACAATAGTCAATTAAAGAATTACCCATCGCACCACAAAAGGTCAATTCACCCAATGCATCATTCACCGTTCTTCCATTAAGCACAATACCACCAACATTTTCAACGACTTCTAATAGTTTTCTACCTTGAGTATTGTAAATATTATCCTTTGAGCATCTAAATTTACGGATATGTGGCAAACCCTCTAGTAAATTTGTATCCAAGACCTGCTCATTTGCAATTCTAGCATTCAGATCACCAACTATACAGAAGTTTGTAGGATTAAAATCCTGTAAAAATTCTTCAAAGCTTACCATATCAGAATTCCAATTGGTACAATTCAAATATTTGGGTATGAAGTAGAAAAGAGTTCCATCTAATTTAGCAACCATAACAGTGTTATTGTATATATTTATATATTTGAATTCATATATTTTCTGTAGAGTTTTCCGAAAACCAAATAAACATCCACCACTTGCACGACCAACTGCTTGAATTCTCTTCGCTTCAATCCAGTGTAAAGTAAAATTTTGAAAGTAAGACGAAAAAATATATTGTTTGCTAGCTATTACGTGAGTTTCAAATAAGAAAAATACATCAAATTTATTAACATATGATATGAACGTGCCAAAGTTTATTGCTCTTGATAAATTAGCTACATTATAGGATAATAATTTAAATAAGTTAAATTGCTATTGAGGTGATAATTCCGTTGTAGTAGTTCTATTGTTATGCGCTTCTCTAACACATATGTCCATTGGGTAATTACATTGGGCCAATAAACCATTTAAAAACTGTGCATCCATCTCAGAATTTGCCAAAACTTTGCCTTTTGACCATATATATTTCATCTGTGGAATATATTTTAATATTTTTTTGTTTTTTGGGGCCAATACTGGAATGTTGAACAGCTAGTTTTAAATAACTGTCAAAATTAACAATAGAGCGATCCACATTCTCCGGTGTGCTAAGCGGAATATTTTCTGTGCAATGAGATATTTTTTATATTTTAACCAATTAATTTGTGTAGCTGACGTCGCTAAGTAACCAGTCGGAGATACAATTCTATTGGTGTTTGTTATAGTAACAATTGTAGGTATGTGATCAGAGGATAATTCTAAGGAAGCTTCAACATGAATCGTTTCTGTGGGGATGTTTTTAACCACGCCAAAGTCGATAACATCTGGAATTTTTTGCTGATCAGCAGGCCAATATGTTGGTTGTCCGCTCGCGACCACATTTAAATCCATTTTAGAGATTGTATTAAACAAAACGTGACCCTTTAGTGTTATAAGTCGTGACCCTCAGAAGGTATGTTTAGCGTTATAATCGCCAGTGGCCAGGAAACAGGGTCCTAGTGATTTATAATATTCACAATATTGGCTTTCTGATATTGAAAATCTAAATGGAGAGTAAAAATATAAAATTACTATGTTTCGATTCACGATGATCACACATTAGGTAGTGCTTGATTCGCTTTTTTATTAAAATGGCAGAACCTCCACAAGCTCTATCTCGAGGGTCCTTAGTATCATATAGTGTATAACCATTGATTTTAAACGTATTTCTTGAGGTCAAGTGAGTTTCAGAAACCATCATGACATAAATTTTTTTATTTTTAAGAAAGTATTCTAATTCATTTTTATGTTGGCGGACACCGTTTGCGTTCCAAAAACAAATTTTTAAACAGTTCATGGCTTGTTAAGTACAGCTTGCAATAACATCGATTGCATTCTAAGAATTTCCTGCATCATATTACCCATTGTGTTCGTAAAATTATTTACTGTTTGCACTAAGGTTTCCATGGTTTTTTCCATACGACTTTAATTAGAAAGTGGAGTTTCATCATTACTTGGCGAAGCACCTTGCATTGGCACATGGTTTGATCTTAGGACGTTAGCGTAAGAGGTTCTGTTGTTACTAGGCTGCAGAGCCTGAATGTCGTTAGTGGTTACTTGCATTTGAGGGGGATTCGTTTTCGGTCCAACCGACTCTTGACGATAGTATATACAGGACATTCTCTATATTTGGCAGTGTGATTACCGCCACAGGTGCTACATTTTTTACGTTGGGGTCGGTTTTAGACGTATCGCAAAGAACTGTACCATGTTATTCACTAAATACTACGCAAACAGGGGGTAAATAGCAGTATGCCTTAGTATGACCATATTTTTGACAGTTTAAACATTGAACGGATACATTTCTTTTGTGTGGCTCTTCTATTGTTATTCTTCTATAAAGAATATATTTCAAATTGTAAATAGGATGCGTTTCGTTTTTTTTAAAGCTTTGCGTCGCCGGGTTCAAACTGGGGATTTTTTTCTCTATTTGTAATATTTACTACATGCTTTATTTTGAATCCTTTTTTTTCTAGGAATGTTTTTACCTCTTCTGGATCCACACATGAGTCAATTCCCTTAATTACTACCTGAAGACCTTTACTGCTTTCCAGTTGGTATGTATAAAATTGTTTTTAAGTGCTGCAAATTTGTTTATTATTTTGCGAAAATCATTCTCATTATTGACTCGTATTTTTGTCTCGTTTATACTTCCACGCTTGATAGCAGCTTCGTACAACAAATTTTCACCTATCACCGATATCAAACTCTTTATAAGCTCATTTGAGTTTTGTTTCCTAAGATATATCGGGGGACGTTTGGTGCTTCAGAGGATTCATCCTCCAGAATTGCAAAACCATTTTGAGAATTTATTTTATCAGAAGAAGGTACTTTTGAGGCCGAAGCAACTGCTGCAGAGCTAGGGCTGCGACCCCGTTTAAGCACTGTTATGTACCTGTCCATACCAACTTGTACTTGAGGCTTTTGAGAACTTTTTACTAGAGGGGTTTCCTCTGTGTTTGAATTCAGGGTATCATTTGTTACTAAGATTGTTTTTGCCGTTGTGGCAACACTTGCAGGCACTAGCGATAGATTAATATTTTTTAATGTATCAGCATCAACCGTCTCTGTAAAAACCGAGGGCGAAAGGGAACGTGTACGAACAATTGTTTTAGCCGTTATGTAGTTATAAATGTTTTGTTTTATTTATTTCATTATTGCATTCTTTAGCATTAACTGTTACGTATGGCATTTCTTTCATCTAGTTTTACTGTTGTTTCATTGTGACTACTCATACAAAAAGTTGTTTTTGTTTTTCACCGTTTTACTGTGCTTTTTTATTTTTTATTGTATGTACACCAAAAATAAGAATTTTAAACTAAATGTTTTTGTTCAGTATATGTATACATTAGGGCGGGTCGATTTAATAATCGCCCATGGCTCAGTGAAAATCGTATTCTAGGGATCAAAATAAGAAACTTTGCCGAAGGAACCATACCTCTAAAACGAATTCTACTACCCCCCCAAACTGTTGACTTTTGTCCCGTAGGGTCAAGTTTTAAAAAATCCCACTTTGACCCATTTAGAGTGCCCCAATCGAGTCCAAATGTATGACCGACCCCAACTAACTTTGGAGGGTCGATCCACCCATGCCAGTGGCACACCCCCTGGAACTCCCCTGAGGGTTCCCCATACAAAAATTTCAAAAAATCACCATTTTTGGCACTTTATTTTATTATTTTTTATTTATTTTATTTATTTTTTCTCTTTAGAAATTTATTTAGTCAGAACATATGTAAATGAAAAAATTAATTTAACTTATTAATAGAAAAGAAAATAAAAAAATTACTGTTTGAAGTCTTTTTTGCTTTCAAGTCTGGGCAATTTCGCACGGCTCTCTAATGTCGTCGCCATAACAGCCTCTACATTTTCCGGTATAACTCGTTTGGAAACGCTAGCTAGCAATTGAACGTGTCGTTCTGTTGCAGGTCGTAAAATAGGTTGTGTGGGTTTTTTAAGCCACCACAAGACACAGCTGCATGTCGTAAACTTACTTAAGCAAAATCGGTTACAGGTAGAATTGAGCATAAAATTATCATAAAGGATTTTCCAGAATTAATAAAAGGCGCACTTGATTAACAGAATTTGTGGTCAGATTAACGTTTAATTTACATTTAAGTACTTAATGGGCAGTTTTGACAACAAAATCGGTTACAGGTAGAATTGAAATTACCATTTCATTCTTATTACCTCGTCTCGTAGATCATATATAACGCAACAGTTTTTGTGAATTCATTAAGTCGTTGTGAAGAACTCGAAGTGTGAAGTGCTAATTTCAGATAAAAAATATTTAAAAAAAATCATTACAAATCAAAAAGTTTACAATGAATCCACCGTCCTCTACACCGCAAGATGAAGCAATAACAACATCAACAACTATCGAAAACCCAATGAGTCATATACCCAGGCATGATGTGGTGGCTCACCAAGGCCGCTAGACTATTACGATTATATGTGACAACGGAAAATCCAGATGCTAATTTAAGAATACTGGTTGAATTTATAATTACATGTTATGCGCCAATGTACTTCAATATCAAGTATTACAGCTCTGTCGTGTACGGTAGTAGATTATTTTTCAAATTCATTAGTTGGTCAAGATTTCTAGTACCTCGTTTACGCCAAATTGTCAATAAAGTAATTACAGATAATTCATATTATGCGCATTTGGAAAATATCTTGTTATCAATGTTGTTTGATGATAGCAAAGAAAAGCGCAACTGTGCTATCAAGATAATTCTACGCTATCGAACCGATGTTGACGACCCAACGGGACTTAGAGCTTATAAAAAACCAGATATAAACTTTAATTGCACAAGTTACACGGAAATGATCAATATGAATGACATAAATGACGTATTTGAACCACCATTCACGCGAAGCATTCCATACGATACTTTGAAAGAATATTTAAATCAAGATGATCCGTTTAATGATCCAAAAATTCCATCACACATACAAGGAACAGAACGACACGTTCAATTGCTAGCTAGCGTTTCCAAACGAGTTATACCGGAAAATGTAGAGGCTGTTATGGCGACGCCATTAGAGATCCGTGCGAAATTACCCAGACTTGAAAGCAAAAAAGACTTCAAACAGTAATTTTTTTTATTTTCTTTTCTATTACTAAGTTAAATTAATTTTTTCATTTACATATGTTCTGACTAAATAAATTTCCAAAGAGAAAAAATAAATAAAATAATAAAAATAAATAAAATAAATAAAAAATAATAAAATAAAGTGCCAAAAATGGTGATTTTTTGAAATGTTTGTATGGGGAACCCCTAGGGGAGTTCCAGGGGGTGTGCCACTGGCATGGGTGGATCGGCCCTCCAAAGTTAGTGGGGGTCGGTCATACATTTGGACTCGATTGGGGCACTCTAAATGGGTCAAAGTGGGATTCTTGAAAACTTGACCCAACGGGACAAAAGTCAACAGTTTAGTGGGGTAGTAGAATTCGTTTTAGAGGTATGGTTCCTTCGGCAAAGTTTCTTATTTTGATCCCTAGAATACGATTTTCACTGAGCCATGGGCGATTTTTTTGCCTCCCCACAAATCGGCCCGGCCTAGTATACATACATATGTATGTACATTTATACATAAATTTTTTGTTTTATTTTTATTAAATTTTTCGTTTTATTTATTTAAAAATCTTTTGTTTCTGCGTCCATTCGCTAAATTGTTATATTAAAAAATCAACTGCAATTAATAATTTAAATTGTATGCGGGGTTAATAATACGCGTCTGTATCACAAGCAAGGTACATTAACACAAGGTAGACTCATTTGGGAGTGTAGACATGCTGCTCTATAAAAAGAACCGAGTTGTCAAAATTGTCTTCATATAAAACAAAAACAATTTAACGCACACATGTACAAATTTTGGCTCATATACACGAAATTTAACGTTTGGGTTCCAACTGGGGAAAACAGCTGACAAACATATGTTCCAACGAGTCTACATTGTGTAAATATACCTTGTATCACAACAAAGCGTTAAACATCAATTTTTATATTGTTTTGATTTTTTTTGTGAGCTAGTTCAGATAAACTAACGATAATCGTTATTAAAATTGGAGATGATAGTAGATTTTTCCTGTTTCGCAACAGGAATGGGAGAGCGAAACAGGAATATTGCTGTCCGTTTACCATTCGTCAAGTTTTCCTTTTTTTTTTGCAATGTTTTTTTGTTTAATATTTTTTTTATATATTTAGACAAATTAAATTTCAGACACATTTTTATATTTTCTTTTAAAATGTTGGCACTTTTGTAGAATGTTTTTTTTAATGGTAGATGTTAGATGTGGAGTGAAGAAAACAAGTGTTTCACATTTTCTACATCTCTGATGGTAGATGTAGGATGTTGATCAGTGCAATAATAGCCTTTTTACACTCATCAACATCTCGGTGAAATGAGTGGAAGACGTTGATAAAGTGAAACATGAGTTTATAGGCTTTGTACAATGATCAACATCTAACATCTACCATCAAAGATGTAGAAAATGTGAAACGCTCATTAAAATTGCTCACATCTACCATCAAACAGAAGTTTCACCATTTTTGAAAATAAGAAACGTTATAAAAATAAAAAATAAATTTTCTACAAAAGTGCCAAAATTTAAAAAGAAAACAATAATTCCATTTGTTTAAAAATATAAAAAATACTTAACAAAAAAACCATTGCAATAAAAGAGAAAACTTGGCAAATAATAACGCTGCTTTCAAAAAAAAAATGTTTGTCAGTGATGCCACAATAATAATAGAACTTACTGACACTTTTCTAGTGATGACACTAAAATAATCGAAAGATGTTGAATGGAATAAAATGATATAGGAACATCTTTTAAATATGTTGGTTTTTAGCCCTATGTATTTATTATGGAAAGATGTTAACATCTTCGCGAATTGTGGCAAAATGATGGTAGATGTAAGATGTTGATTAGTGTAAAAAGGCTATTACATTGTTCACATCTAACATCTACCATCAACTCAGCTGTCAAAAATAAACAAAATAAAAAAAATACGCAAACATTTTTGTTAACAAAAAAATATTTAAAAAAAAAATGGATATAGAGGATACATTAATTGTTGGACTAGATTTTGCTTTGCAAGAACAAAAAAAATTATTAATGCAGAGCATTGAAATATGTAATAGCAGCCATTCTGGAAGAAGAAGATGGAGAAGAATTTTTAGTGAATATAAGTTTGCCTTTTCCTCGAAAGGTTTGGATGTTTGTAAGTAAAATTATATACATATAATAAAACGTTTCTTTATTTAAATAAATACGTATGTATATGTTTAAGGACCGCTATGGAACTTTTTGGGAGAAAGACGTGCCAAATAATGGTGCCGAATTTTTCAAAGAAATCTTTCGGGTGAAAAAAGTCAATTTTTCTTTATTGGTACAAAAGCTTAAAGTTTTGAGAAAAAAGGACACAAATTTAATGCATGCCATACCTTTAGAAAAGCGAATCGCAATTGGTCTATATACCCTTGGATCCTCAGCAGATCCACAGAATCTAAAGTTAAAGAATGCGTAAATGGATTTAAAACAATAGGCTTTGGCGTGATTGGTAAGCAAATACACACATTAATATTCTGTTTTTATATTTAGTTAAATAATGTTATAAAAACCTCAAAAGATGGATGCCACATTGAAGTCAAACCATCAGCCGCTGAAGCTGTCGACCATTATAACTATAAGGGTCTGTACTCGGTTGTCTTTTTCGCGTGGTTGACTTTCGGTAAGATTTCCTGATTCTCTAATTTATCGCAAATCTAAATTAAGCCACATGATAGATTCATCTAACTTGCTAAAAGAAAATAAGGAGAAAATATGTGGCACGCAAGTTCCAGTACTTATTATTAAAGGCTCTGCCTTTTAATTTCCATCTACGCTTATGAAGCCCTATCAATTTTCAACGTCAGCTTCTTTAGAACAACAGACGTTCAATTATAATTTGTCCAAGGCCAGGCGTGTAGTTGAAAATGCTTTCGGTCATCTTAAGGCAAGATTTAGAAGGATTTAAATAATCACCAAAAGTTCAATAGCAGAATTATTATGTCCTGTTGTATTTTACACAATTTCTTTAATGAACATAACAGTGCAATAAATGAGAACTGGAAAATTACACAAAATCCTTCTCTCCCACAACCAGAAACCAATAACACATCTACCGATCAAGCAATACCAGCAGAAACTATAAGAAATGCCATTACTAACTTTTATGCGAAAGAGAATCTTCTAATCAGTAAAACTAAACTTTTTGAGATCAATTCATTAATTGTTTATGCATATTTATTGTATTTAAAATTAAAGAATAAAACAATAACTGGTTATTCATAAAAAATATTTTTAATTTGTATTATTATATTTGATTAATAAGCGTTTGTTAAATTTAATAATCGTTTACGAATACGGGGGTAAAAATTTAATGGAATAAAGAAATATATAAGGATAAATTTACATACACACATAAATGATAAGCATGAGGTCTTTTTTTATAAAATAAAACGTTATAAACCTTTAATCCATCTTTCACCACTACTTTGTTCAGCTTCTTCTAGACAACAAAAAAATAGTTAATAGTATTTAATGACAGTATTTAAAATAACAACGTAGCAGAAAAACGTTTGAATTGTTATTAACAAATGTTTTAAATCTTGAGTGATTATAATTTAAAGCTATTCTTGCAACATTGTTTTTTATAGTATTGGTATTAATTATTATTAACAATTTTTAGTTAAAATGATTAAGCTCGAGGTCTGTTGTATGTAAAATTTTTCTTTATTTGTTTCCGATATTCTTTGAATATCATCATCAGGGAATGTTTACTAAAATTTAACAATAACAAAACAATATATAAATACTCAGTATAAAAAGATTAAATTTTATAAAAAATACTTAGAATACAATAAATATAAAAACAATGTAATGAAGATCGACAAAAACATAATTACTCACATTAAAATTAACATTAACCACAATAAAGGAGTAATAGCTCTTCACGTTTCAGCATCAAAACCAATACTGATTATGTCAAACAATTTGTTATTATGTTCTTCTATTTGCTTTGGTTATCAAATGTCTGTAGCTAAGAGCACAATTGAGAGTATCAACTTTAAAATTCATCCTCTTGTCTGGTGCAGTGTTGCCGTTAGGATACGAAAGATACATTTTTCGTATCTTTTGACTACTACAGGTATCATGTATAATCCTGACACTTTTCGTATCTTTTGAATCTGTACGCAAAATGTACAGAAACAAAACATTCGAAAATTTTTAGCCAACTAAAACTTATTAAGACTGATCATCGTAACCGACTCAATACTAATACAATAGCAGCCTAGGCGCATTGACTAAAAGGTGAGGTCAACTCTACAACAACACTGCTTCTGTGGTCGGATTGTCAAAAATATTGCTAGTAAAAAAAGGTTAGTTAACATAAAAAATTAGTTTGCATACACACTTTGACAAGTCGACCACCGAAAAGAAAAACACCATATGTTGACTTGAACCCACCTTCTAGTGAATTAGCCTTGATAGCAGCTTTAATAACGGTGAAACAAAACATTAAGGGGTTGTAACATACGATCCACCTAAATCGATGATTACTAGTAGTGCGCAGTTGTTCTTAAGAAATATGACCATCTTTTTTATTTTCAGGAAATTTATATGAACGTTGATATAATCACCTTATTATAAACGCCTTAACTCGTATATTAATTTTTACAAGGATGAATTTGTTTTGATAACATTCAAAGATAATTACATATCAATGTTTTTCTTGGGATTCAAAAAATTAATAAACAAAGTTTCGTTTAAATGTGCTACATTCCCATTTCATGCTATTGATAAACTGAAATTTATTGTTGAAGGGATAAGCTATTCCTATGCGCATTTCACTGGTTGCTTAGGCCAGATCGTCAGGAAACTTCATCCAAAGATTTTAGAAAAACTAAAAATATTATAAAAATAATACTGTTAAGCGAATAAGAATTATAATCCACAGTTTTACTTGTAACAATATCAAAGCTTGAACAAAAACTACAACAATAAGCAGCGAGTTTATCTTTTCTTACAGTCCCGGCTACAATTGGTTGATTTTTTGTCAACTCTAAATGTAGGTGTAAGTGGGAAAAGAAAAAACAAAAATAAAAACAAATAACTTTATTTTATTTTGCCATTTCAGTTTTATTTACACTGCCACATGCATATTAGTTATCAAGGTTTCGTTTAAATTTTAATAATTAGTATTAAAGTTTGCTTACTGTATTTTTAAAAATTACATATGTAATATTTATGACTTAAATAAATACATATAAAATTTAATTTATACGAAATCATTTTCTTTACAATATTAATTTAAATATGAAATAAAAATGTTGTTAATAAATATTAAGCGTTAAAAATGGATTATCAAATTTTTTCAAAACGTATCTTTTTGGGAGAAAGTGTATCTTTTTGGAAACTAAAATTTATCTTTCTCGAAATTTCACTGGCAACACTGGTCTGGTGGTAAATTAATAATGTGGAGCATTTTGAGCATGTAACCAGCGTTGACACGACCAAAAAAAATTTGTAACCAAAATCAAATCAAAAAGTAACCAAAAGCGAAAAAAAGTAACCAAAATTATTTTGTATTAAATGCGCCTAAGCCGCTGTGCCGATTTTCATAAAATTTTGACACTATGTTACCGATGGTCGGGAAAAAACAATAGGCTATATTTTTTCGTGGGCGTGGCATCGCATATACCAAGTTAACACTTATTTTCGTCTATTTGAAAAACTTTTTGAGCTAGAGCTTTCAACCTTTTTTATAAGTAGCGCATAAATGAGCTAAATTATCTTAACTCGTTTTCGGCAAGTGCTCAGCAGAGCATTTTTAATTTAATTGCATTTGCGGCAATCGTGTGATCCCAGCTTTAGCAATTTTAAGCAAAAAACAGCCTTGACAACCACTGTGTACAAAACAAGCACAATCCAGATTTTGATAATGTACGTATATTACAAACAGCGTTGCCGTTTTGGTTACTTTTAACCAAAATTGGTTACTTTTTTTTCCAATGTGTACTTGTGTACTTTTTTTTCATTTTGGTTACTTTTTTTCAAGACAAAAATAACCAATTTTTGGTTTTGGGACAAGCTTACCCGCTCCGCTTTTTTAACTTTAGAAATGTTTATGGTATTGGTGCTTCCCATACTGTTTCTATCTACTTTAAAATGATTTTTCTAGCATATTATTCAGTAACAAACTATCAGCTTAAGAATGTAAAGCGCCTATTAGACGCCCATACTTGGTATGCGAGAATGGTATCCATCATACCATCAAGCTCGTGTAATAGCGAAAGTACACGAATTTTTCGCTATTACACGAGTTTGATGGTATGATGGATACCATTCTCGCATATCGGTTTGATATGGTAAAATAAAAAATTTTTGATTTTTATGTATGCCATCATACAATCGTACTCGTGTAATAGCAATTCTGTCATACTCAGTAAAAACATAATTTGAACTTTGCAAGCAAAGGGTAACGACTTGGTTAGAGCTCGCATTTTTAAATGGTTTTATTTAGAAATATGATCTATATTTTTAAACTTAAATAAAACACGTAATAATTGACACAAAGTTTTATTTAGAGCATTGAACGATAGAATGCAAATGCGGATCTTATTTTATAAAGAGTATGTCATCCAGATGTCTTCCGTCGAGTTGAACACACTATTCGAAGAGGAGCCTTGTTTTTCGAAAATTTTCGGAAAAAAAATGATATAGTTATCTCATGCGTGGATAAAGCACACCCTGCGGCAATGCAATGGTTTTTGATGTTTCAATCGAGGGTTGCAAGTTCTTGGAGACCAGTAACGGCAGTTTTGCTTGTTGACGTGGCCGTTAAAGTGAAAATGATCCTCGCCGCTCCAAGAAAGGGATTTACAGTAGAAAACGCTCCAACATCGTTTCACAAAAATTATTGCGTAAATCAAAGTCACTTTCTTTCAGTTCTTGAACGATTAAAATTTTAAAAGAATGGAACTTCAGATCCTTTTTAAAAATTTCATGAATAATCGCTCTTGGAAGTCCCAGTGAGGCTGCACTTTTCCGTATTAAAAGTCACGGATTTTTACGTAAAGATCGACTGAGACCTGTCCGAGGGACATTCCCATTAAAATTGCCTAAAAATGTCTTGCAACTGTATGAACATTGTAAGCTCATTTTTACATGGCAGACGTGTAAAATTAATGCATCTGACAATAGCACCATTGTCAGAAAAATGATAACATTGTAAGATCTGACCACCGTCTGTACGAAGCTTTAGTTCACTATAAGGCACACTGTAGCATTAATTAATAATAAAAGTTATTTTTTCTCTCTCAAAATGGATAACAGCTGCGTTTGAAATGCTGCATTTTGAGAGGAAATCGAGTCCAGCCTTTATTTTACCTGCTCGTTTTTCTCCTGATGGTGCTGCCTCTGCATTTCCATCCGTTCTTGGGCCAACCTGACTAGCTCCGAATTCGTATCGACCTTTTTCTTTTTCAAAGGTTTCGCCTGTTCGTCCGAAAAATCACCTTGTCGAGAGCTGCAGGAACCATCAGGATCGAGCTCGATAATATCGTCCAACAAAGTTGATACAGTGGTTTCCCGATTTAACGAATAATTGATTGTCAGCCCTGTTCGTTAAATTGAAAAATTCGTTAAATCCAGTACTAAAAAAAATATTTATTCATGCAACAACAAATTAAAAGAACAATTCATAACATATCGTATTACAAGTAAATGGATTAAAAAAAAAAACAAGAAAAAAGTACATACAGCCTGTTTTTAGAAAATGAAAATAATTGTTCGTTCGTTAAAAAAACGAACGAATTCAGATTTAGGTTTTCATAAAATTAAAAAACATTTCACGTGAGTGACAAAAAAGCTTTAATTTTTTTCTACATATTTTTGGTTCTTATAAAATGAACATCTTCGTAATAAATGAAAACAAAAGTGAAAAGTAGACGATAAGTAAAAGGCATTCGTTTAAAAAAGAAATCACCACAAAATGGAAAATAACTGCGAAATTTTAAAAAAAGAATCCTAATAAACTAATACTATTGTAAAATATTCTATAAAGGTTCAGTTATAATTGCATAAATATGTATTTACAGGTTCAAAAAATTCTAGAAACAATGGAACTACATACGCTGAAAAATATGAACATATGTATGTACCTACATTAGAGCAGGTGACCTCCTTACAAAAAAAGGTTTGTGCCAGTCACCCCCTTGAATGAAAGGTATGTCAATGATGTTTCTAAAACGGTTAAATTTTAAAGCCATGCCTCCATTTGCAGCCCATTTAGTTTTTTAAATATAGCGCTGCCATTTAAAGTCCGATTACATCATGTCGAGTACCGTTGTTTATGGCATAGTACGTACTCCATCTAAAATTGGAGCTTAAGAATAACTCTGGATTTCTGATCGATATTTTTGGGCATTTGCAAGGCATCGACACACTGTCAAAATCAATCTACAAAAAGTTTGGGTCAATTTCCGCTAATTATACTTTTACACTTATAAGTTTATCTGACAGCACAGATAATTATACGTACGATGCCAAATAGAAAACTGTCCTTTTAAAATTAAGAAGATTTAAAGGAAAAACAATATACGGAAAGTGGCCCAAGCTAAACTTGCAAGCAAATTCTTAAGGACTGTAGTCATTTTAGAAAAAAAATATTACTGTTTTGTTAAAATAGACAAGAAAACAAATGACATTTGTAATGAAATGCGTGCATATATTTTTTAAAAAAAAAAGGAACGATGGGAATTTCTTTAGTTCAAATTTTAAAATTCTTGGACGTGTCAAGTCTACAGTGCAGACTGTAATAAAGCACTTGTCTGAGTCTCAATTTATATTAAGCAAGCCAAAATCTGGAAGTCCACCCAAAATTTCCTTACGAGTTGAGCAATTTATAAAAACTGTTGTTAGTGAAAATCCCAAAATAACAGCCGTGCAAATTCGAAACACTTTGGAAAATTACCACAATATTAATATTCATTCAGAAACAGTGCGAAGTGTTCTGCGAAAAAGCGGATTACATAGCCGCGTACCAAGAAAAAACAAACATTAATTGGGGAAATAAACAGATAAAAGCGACTCGACTTCGCACCTAAGTATGCGGACCAAACAATAGACTTAAATTTAATTAAATATTTGCTTTCATTTAAAAATTTTTGATTTATTTATTATTTTAAATATCTCTAATTTTTGGGAAGTAAGGGAATTGTTAAGGCGTGCGTTCTATTATCTGTGTGACTGTTAATACAGTGTAGTGTAAAATACCACATTTCTTCCGAATGTTCCAAAAAATTATATCTTCGCAAATATCTTCTACATAGTATCTATATGTTGATGTGCAGCAAAAGATCTTCTTTATGCATTTCTTTTATTTATTGCTATTATTGTTAACATTTTCATTCAACACTTTAATTTTTACTAATTTAGTAACACTTTTTATAAAATATTTTGTTTTTGAAATTTAATTTAAATTTTTGTAAACAAAAGCCAGGGTTATCCACAAACACAAAACCTTTATATGAAAAAATACTAGAATTGTACGAATATTAATGCATTGGCAATAATGTTGATTCACGAAAGAAAAAAGCTCTATTTATGTCAACTATGAATAGACGAAAGCTTTTAAATGTTTTTTAAAAACCAAATTTTGAACATAAACGTATTAATACGAAAACTTCAAGTGAAAAGACTTATGTTTTACAAAAACAGGCTGATAATTATTTAAAGAAACTTGTTATTGACGTTTGTTTTCGTGATTTCTTTAAACTTTTTTCAATTGCTTTCTCTTGAAGCTCACGTAAAATTAATAGGGGTTTTCATGATATCGCTTGAAATTGCCATTTGTACAAATGGGCAAACTTGCGAGACGCGTTTTATGAAGACCCTGTTTAATTTGTGTGTAATTTTAAACAATTAATGCCAATTTGAAAGAAACGTCAACAGAAAAAAAATATTAAAATTTGTGAAATTGGTTATTAAAATGTGAAATTTGTTTTTAAAAACGCATCAAGAAAGCCAAAAGACTAAAGTGCTGAAATTATTGCAAGAATTTATTGTTTGTGATTTAAAAACACTTGCATTTTTCAACAGAAATGGCGGTAAGCATTAAAAAAATGTGATTTTACAAATGCGCAATTGAACTGCGCACGTTTATGAGTCAATATTGCTGGGCAAATTTACGAAGTTTGTGTAAATTAATTCTCATACATTTTTGACAATTCATTTGTGAGGGTGTAAATATGCACAGTTTGCACAAATTGCGAGACTTTTTAGCGATATCATGAAAACCCTTAATGTCTTGGATATATCGATATTATTTTCCTGTCCCCACTGGATACATATGTACATCAAAGCTTTTTATTACATCTCTGTGTTAAATTTCCACCCCTTCATCAGCAGGTACATCGTTTTCAAATCGTGCATTAATTTCTTCATCAAGACCACAACTGTTTGCCTGACTACTCATTCTATGTATTTAAATAAGTTTCACGAATATTTTGTATATTATTTTTATTTGTTCGTTACATCGAGTACCAAATTGGATTTTAATTCGTTATACACAGTACCTAAGGTAAAATGTTTGCCTGTTCGTTAAATCCCGAATTCGCTAAATCGAGAGTTCGTTAAATCGGGAAACTACTGTATGTCTAAAAATATTTATTTAAAAAAAATATGAAACTTCTATTTTTTCCTCCCACAAGTCTATCAATATTTTCCATGCCTAGGTCCCATACAACACGGAGGCTGGAGTTTTTCTTCACCGCAAACATTAAATTAATTAATTTTGTAATATCAAAGTAATTTTTGGGAATACAAAATTTTAATTCAAAAGATTTTGTTATTCGTGCTTAATTCCCAATTTTTATTCTTGATAAAAGCACTGAAATTTATTGTTAATGGGATATGCTGTTCCTATGCGCATTTCACCGTAAGAAGAGATAAACTCACTGTTTATTGTTGATTTTATTGTTTAAACTTTGATATTGTTACAAGTAGAACTGTTGCTTATAATTCTTTTACACTTAACAGTTTTATTTGGTTTAATATCCTTAGTTTTTCTAAACTCTTTTTGGATGAAGTTTTTTGACGATCTGTAGCTCGTTTCTGTATTTCTCGCATCGTAAAATTTCTTACATGAAGTGTGAAACAAAAAATTCCATCGTTTCTCGATTTATGAGATAAAAGCAGTGATGCCAACTTTTTGAGAGCAAAAAGCACTTTAAAATTTAAAAAAAGCAATAAAAAGCACTATTATGAACAAAAAAAGCGTAAAAAAGCACTAATCCGTTTTTACAATTTAATTAAACACAAAACAAATTGCCTTCGGCTGTGCCGAATATTAAATACCTCCAAAATTTTTAAAAAGGCGACGGCGTAGATGGGGGACCATTTTCATTTCAAATTAAATAATAAATATATTTACATATGTATACAAAAATTTTTAAATGTATTATTATTATCTTCAATAAAAATAATATTATCCAAATCATTTAGAGTTTGAATTGGCCCGATTTTCGTAGCTCGAAAATATACGGTTTCCGACTGCATGCTTTAAACTTTTTAATACTCAAAATCGTTGTTTATTTTTCCATTTACAATTCTTAATATTTTTCAAGCCATTTTCTATTTTTGAAACAGTGTCTACATCTTTAAAAAAATGTTTACCGTTTTTATTACGATTACTTAATATGTTGTCAACGCTTAAAAGTGCAACGTTTTGTAAAATTTCCAAATTGCTAGGAAACCTAGCTCAAACCTCGTTAATAAAGTTTTTGGTAAAACGAATACAACTTTCTTTTATCACTTTTTTATCATTTGAAATCTTAAAATCTTTACAGGCTTTCTCAAAATTGTACTCCAAATAGCTAATCTCATTTAAATCATCGTCTATATAACCGAAGTTTTAAAAAATGGTAAAAAAAAAAAATAAAAATTTTAAAAAGCATTAAAGGCACTAACGAAAAATTGAAAAGACACCAAGTTAGTGCTTTTTCTTAGTTTGGCACTAAGGATACAATTTTGGCGTTTTGAGGCATCAAAAAGCAACATAAATACTGCCAAAAGCACTAAGTTGGCATCACTGATGATGCTTGAGAAAAGCCTAGAAAAGTTTGCGAATACTACTCCAAACATAAATGCAAATAATACGCAGTTGGTTAAAAAAGTATTCGCTGTGTTTACAGAATAGTAGCAAAATGGTTCAGTGCCAAAAATATATGTAGATTACTTAAAAGGTACTTAAAAGCACTGTGAGAAATTGTTAAAAGCACTATTAATACCCGCTTTTCCAAAACGGGAGTTTAACAAAATTTCGGGTACAGTACTTTTCGCTTATAGTCCATTCCGCTTAAAGGCCAAAAACGGATATAAGCCAAAACTGTCATATTCACATGCAGATTTTTTCGAATTTCATACAAATTATTTGTTCTAAGGTCCATTTCGCTTGTAGTCCATTTTCGTTTAAAAGCCACATTTTCTTAGCATGCGTATATAATTCTTCATGCAAAAATGTTCGCTTATAGTCCACTCTGTTTTTTATATATTTTTAATCAACTGGCAACATGTTTTAATTTACATTTCTGGCAATTACAGCACACGCTCGGAAATTCGATCCACTTTGTTTTTAGGGCGATTCGAGTTTCCGAATTATTCAAATTTCTGGATGGTTTTTTTTACAAAAATTTAGATAAATTTGACCATAAAGATATACAAAACTATACTTTTTTTTAATTTTAGTTTATTTAACATAAAAACTATAAAAAACTTAACGAAATATAAAAAATAACAATTCAGTTCATTTGACTTTATTTAGTATGTGTAATACAAACACCAAAAAAAACTGAGTTTTAAACTCTAACAACATCAAGTTGATTCTGAGAGTTCGAATTTCTGAGCGTCTACTGTATTATAAATGCCAAATTTCGCAATTTATATTTCATGACATGGTGTCTTCGTCTGACAATTTTTTGTTAAATAAACGTCCAACTTCATAAAAAAACGCTAATAAAAATAAAAGAGTTTTTTTTATAGACTTTGACGTTTGGTATAACAAAAAACTGTCAGGTGGAGACCCCATGTAAAGATCCTATGAAATTGATATTTATGTTGTGTTTGATTTCGTCATCCTAAGAATTAAAATGAATCTCATACGCATTTGTTTTTATTGAAATCTTTTAAAGCATTTGAATTAATTAATTAAAAAGATTTTTGTTTTAACTATTTATTTAAAATAAATCAATATTTGGTTATGTTTTAAATAAACTTTTCTTTGGTTTAAAAAGAGTGGATTTATTAAAGAAAATAATATTTATATAGTCCAAAATGTGGATTATACTAGGTTTCACTTATTATCCATAAAATGGCTTATAAAAAAAAATCGGTTATAGTCCAAATTCGCTTATAGTCCACAAAAGTTGTGCAACGTTTTGATGATTTTTTCTAAAAATGTGACGAAAGCAAAAACAAAAATATTTTATAATTTTGTTGTTACTTTCTATAGAAATTCATCTTGAATTTTTAAATTTCAAACACTTCTATTTTGTGGCGTTGAAAATTGAAAAACAAAAAATAATATGAATGTCTGTAGAAAGCAATAACAAATTTATAAAATATTTTTGATTTTATTTTTGCTTTTAATGAAATTGTTGGCGTTGCGTTTTACACTATAAGCCCCTTAGTCTTCGAAATAAGATAATTGTAAATATTTTTATATGTTTGTTTATTAGAAAAAAAGATATCTTTAGAAACAAGGCTGCTTAAATTTTTATATTTATCCCTATTGTGAAAATTGTCCTCGAAATTGTTTGTTTCTTCCCTAAAAAATGTTTTGGCAAAAGCAAAATTTCGAGGGAAAGTAATGGACCGACTTGGCTTATTTTGAACATTTAATACTTCTTATATACATATACAAAATATGATTGATATTTGATATTCTTATCTTATATGTACACTTTTGTGCCAAAACCATTATTCCGGCAAGAAAGAAATTTGTTTGTCTCCCAGTAAAAACTTTTTCAAAATGGATAGCTTCTTTCACTCGTTATTAAGTAGCTTTCTTCCGTAAGAACTTCGATAACTTCTTTTTTCTGGATGTATTAAGATATAAAAAAATGACTTACTTTTGATTTTGTTCTTTTTGGCACAAACCTTGTAAAATTCATTAGTTTTTCAGTAGAATTGTATGTAGTGCTTTTATGTGTTTCTGATTACTTAACATATTATTTTGTAGGCGAAGTTTTACTGGGTATTTAACCCGTTTATTTATGAACCGATTTTTTTAATTTTAACTACAAGGTATTCTACTAAGTATATTTCAGGTAAAAAAGAAAAAGATTATAGGAATAGGTAAATTAAAGATTTATATCTCAATTATTAAAAAATAATTATTAAATACCCATGAACTTTAACTATGTTTTTGTTTGATTATTTTTTAATAAAAGTCGAAAGAAATTTGTTTAAAATTGATTTTAAATTGCACGATCTTTAAAACAAAAAAGACGATCTTTTTTATTTTTTTCTCAGGAAATTGACGATTTTGACACAAATTTATCTGGCAGCACTGATTAAAACCAAAACAAGAAAAGGCTAACAAAAATTTAAACCAGGGATGTCAGCGCCATACACAATTGTGTAAATTAATTCACACACATTCTTCACACGCATTCTTACGCTCTTTCATTTAGTCCACGAGAGTACACAATTAGTCGTCGATTATCAAGCGACGGGTGCACATGCGGCGGATGCTTACGTATTTTTTAATCTTTATTAAGAATACTTGTCTCTTTATTCACTAAGTCTGAGTTCATACGGCTCTTTCTTTATTGAAATGATTGCTACTTTATAGGCGAGAGGGGCGAGGGGAAAAGAAACGAGTACACACATGCCTGTACTGTCTTTACGTTTTGCTTTTTCATTCGTTGTTTAATTTTGTTATTGTTTTCATACGCACGACTATACAAAATAAAAAACATGGCGTCGACATGACATGAATCATTTGAACACCAATTCATGTTCAAAGAAGAAAAAGGAAGAATCTTTTCAATAAAGAAAGAGCCGTATGAACTCAGACTAATACTAATGTAAAGCAATACAACCACAATTGACATCACTGATTTAAACCAGTGATGTCAATTGTGGTTGTATTGCTTTACATTAGTATTAGTGAATAAAGAGACAAGTATTCTTAATAAAGATTAAAAAATACGTAAGCATCCGCCGCATGTGCACCCGTCGCTTGATAATCGACGACTAATCAAGAATGATAGAAGAAAGATTACGACAACACGAACTCAAAAATTGAATGTTCTGCGCAGGTGGGTCAAATGACGTCACGAAACAGTCTGACATTTAAACATGACAGTGGGACAATTTCTTAATTTTTCCCATAAATAATTTTATGAGAAAAATTTTTCTCTGATTCAAATGTTTGATAGTAGTCTCAGATTGGCTTTTTTGCATTTTTAGCATTTCGTTCTCCTGGCGCAAAG
This sequence comes from Pollenia griseotomentosa, assembly GCA_963931875.1. Classification (NCBI taxonomy): domain Eukaryota; kingdom Metazoa; phylum Arthropoda; class Insecta; order Diptera; family Polleniidae; genus Pollenia; species Pollenia griseotomentosa. The sequence goes on along the minus strand of OZ007563.1, from coordinate 144,627,089 downwards.
CTTTGCTGTAAACGATCAAGAAAAATTTGAGTACTGTTATGTATTCGGACTTTCGAATGTAAGTACAAACAGTTTTTGACCTTAAATGAAAATTTAATACCCTTTTTTGGATCTAGTGCGATATGTACATACATTTCAACTTCTAAATTGTTCATGTAAAGTTGCGAACTGTCTTCATTTGTGTCACAATTGGCTCTTTTCGCTTTCTCTTCACATGGTATTATTTCCGTTTCAGTAGCGATATCAGTGGCATCTATAGTCGGAACTGCTCCCGGTTTCAATTTTAAAGTTGCTCTATTCCTACATCCTGTACACAATTATTAAATAAAGAACTGCGCAAACCAATATACTTCTAACTTACCCATTTCAAATTTCTTTGCCAAAATCGTCCGACTTAAAATGTAATGAGCAAATTCTCTCCCTAAGTATCTTTATGGTGTCCTTCGGTTTGCAAAATGTTATCCAAAGCTTTCTTTGTTGCTCATTGTTTTTTTGGAAAAGTGTAAAAGGACACATCTAAGATAAGATATATTAAAAACACGCACAAAATTAGTTTTGAACACAATTTCTCACTGGATTTCTTTCTATCGTTTCGCATGCATTTGCCCACTGCGCACTTCATGTTTACAATTTGCTTCAAATTTTTAAACAAGAATTTTTTACACTTAAAGCTTTTAAACAGCCTCCACACACGGTTATTATAATAATAATTATTTTTTTACACAATATTTAATAGATTGAAACACAATATTCTTGATCTATAACGAAATATGATAAATTAATTTTTGGAGAATTGTCAAAATGATTTTTGTTGCAGGGTTACCAAGTTTCACATAACATATAAATTGTTTCGAACAAATTTAGGAATAAATCCAGAATATATTGATCTTTAATATTAATAATATAATTAAAAGTTTTTAATTTTTGATTTTTCATGACTCTTGAGTTTTAGATATTTTTTTTAATATGTTTTTTATTTTTTAACTTCAATATTTCGAGACTCTACATGAATAAATAATGCCCTTTAGATAAAGAAAAACCACAATGCTCTCATTACAATTGCAAGAGATTGTGTAAACTAAATTAAATATTTTTAATTTGAATATAGAAAATTATCAAAAACATATGTACATGTTAGGAATGTCGGAAATTATTAAAACCCACATTGGATCGGCCTTACTCATAAAAAAACATTTAATGTTTATTAAGAGCTTAATTGACGGATAACTGTAGGTAATTTGTCAAATAAGCCTATATTAAACATAAAATATTTCTTGTGAATAAGGCAAATATACATGCATACATTTAATATACATACAAACGCCAAAATCAGGAACTAAAAATATAGAATTAGGTTTTTGTCTTAGTTTACTTGATTTTATTTCTTTCTTTTTTTATATACAGTGCATTATGTATAAGGTTTAATCTCATTATTTAAGTTAAAGAATTTTTTTTGATCATGTGGAGTTAATTTTCATATATGTAAGTTGTCAGTTCAATTTTTGGTTCTCAATTTTATAAAATTGTATCAAAAATCAAAACCAAAATATTTTCCTGAAGAAGATACACAAAGTGATACTAAAATATTGAAGTTAAAAAATAAAAAACAAATTAATAAAAAAAAACACCTCAATCTCATGAAAATAGTCAAGAATACACACATAGCCCTAAATATTTTGGAAATACATAGAATAGGTAACCCTAGCTTGGGTTAAGCTACGTCATCTAACGGGAAAACATGCGCATGGCGTAATCTCTTTTTATATCATTCTTGACGACTAATTGTGTACAATTGTGTACTCTCGTGGACTAAATGAAAGAGCGTAAGAATGCGTTGAAAGAGCGTAAGAATGCGTGTGAAGAATGTGTGTGAATTAATTTGCACAATTGTGCAAGGCGCTGACATCCCTGATTTAAACCAGTGTAATCCAAATCTTCATTTTCTGTGCACAATTGTGCTACAAAAACAATAATAAAAACTCACACCGACGCTTGTTCTCTTTCATTTCAGTTTGATTTCAGTCGTTAATTGAGTGTTAACGAGTGCACATGTGCGGATGCTTACTTTTTTTCAGCTTTGACTTAATTTCAAAATAAACCAGCAAACAAAATATGTGGTATGATGGAAGACAGAAATTTTTGTTTTGTCATTAAAAAACATATTTTGCTAATAAGAAATTGTTACAAAATCTTAAATTTGGAAAATTTAATTTATAATCCCTAAATACACTTAATTTGTTAAGTTTTAATTGTAAATTAAACTCGACCAATTAAATATGTGTGAAACAAATTGCCTGATTCTGTAAAAACTGAGGCATATTTTGTATATAATTTTATTAACTTTTTTAAAACTTAATTTCGATTTTGCTTTTAAAACTAAAATTTATTACATTTGCAATGCTTAGTTTTGTGTTTGCTGGGCAATATTATATTATCCAATACAGACGCATTTCATTTATTGAGAGTTTTGGTTAACTATGATTTAAACTAACAAAATATAACAATTGTTTTTTGTTTATTTTCATCATATAAATTATGCATTTATCATTTATATTCCTTCTATTTTTTATTTATTTAAAAAAAATAGTATATAAACATATTTTAAATTCAAAATATCTACATTTTGTTTTTCTCGCCACCAATTTCAAATGTGACTTATTTTGACAGTTCTTGAAAGAAACTTTTCGCAAAATATTGTTATAGAAACACTTTTTCTCGCATCCTTCCAATAATTGCTGGAAAATTATTTAAATGACAGATAATTCTCGCAAAAAAAAGATACAGAAACACTTGTGTGAGAAAAACCATTTTTTGTTTCATTTCACACTATTTTTGTTGCAATTCACACGTTTCATGCGAAGAGTTTTACGATGTGAGATATACAGAAACGGGCTACTGGTCTTAGCAACCAGTTAAATGCGCATAGGAAAAGCTTATCCCATCAACAATAAATTTTAGTGCTTTTATCAAGAATAAAAATTGGGAATTAAGCACGAATAACAAAATCTTTTAAATTATAATTTTGTAATATTTAAATTTAAAAAACAAAAACTTACGTGTGCCGCTCATTTTGATGTTAAAAATAGTTGTTTACTTTATTTCCACTTTAATGTCATATAATTCGTGATGATAAAAAATAATTAAACTAATTTGTAATTTTCTAGCGATGACACTGAAATAATCGAAAGATGTGAATGAAACAAAATGAGAAATGAACATCTTTGAAAGATGTTGATTTTTAGCCCTATGTATTTCTTATGGGAACATTTTAACATCTTCGCAAATTGATGTTAGATGTTGATCAGTGTAAAAAGGCTATAAAAAGCATATTACTGGAAATGTTCTAGTAAGAACAGAATCAGTGTTTTCTGTTTTCGCATTCAAATACAGAAATACTTCTCACAAATCGAGTAAATTTAAGAAAAAATACATATTTTTTTGTTTGTCTTTACTTTGAGCCAACACTCAGGGGATGCCCCCTACTAATGCAATGCATTGCGTTGGTATTAGACAAATTGGTTATGGGGGGAAGGAAAGAGGGAGTAATGTTTGTGGACATTTAATTTGAATGTTCCAAATTGTAGCCGACTGGGAAGACTTCTGCCGGGAGCCTATTCCACATACGGCTTCCTTCGAGAGCGTAGAGCAAATTGCTATTGGTCGGTAGTTTTCGGGGTTTGTAGCCTCACCGTTTTTTGAGATTGGCTGGACGTTGGCCACCTTCCAGTAAGAAGGAAAAACTCCTACCCGGTACAAGTAACTTAATAATTTTGCCAAAGGACGAGACAACGGCAATGCACACTTCTTCAAGACCACAGCCGTAACACGATCGGGCCCGGGGACTTGTTTATTTTGAGATCTTCAAGGACCCTTTTAACTGAACGCGCTCGAAAAAATATCTTGGACATAGTAACGGATATCCTTTCGAGTTCAGGCGGTGGTTTATTGTTTTCCGGCAGCAAGGACCTTAGCACGCAGACGCTGTTTGTAAAGAAGTTTTCCACGTCTGAGTACTCTGGCACATTCGTTTCTCGCCTGTTTGCGTAACGCGTCAGGAACTGGGTTTTTGCCTTCACGCCAATTATTGAACGTATCCTCGCTGGATCTGACTGCATTCATGCACATCTGATTAACCCTGCACTTATGCCTAGGTTTAGTCGAAATTTGATCGGATAGAATGAATAGTTTCATTCCCAGCTTAATCACATTTACCATCATTTCTGCCGCAGCGTTAACATTGTCATCAAGAAAACAGAGTCTCCAGTTGAAGTGCTGAAAAAAGTCGTTAAGCTCAGCCCAACGAGCCTTTTCATAGACAAAAAAAGAGCGTTTCGTCGCTGGCCCTTAAGCGCTACGAAGGTCAGAAAATGAAAAGCATGCAGAAATGAGGTTATGATCCGCGTCTCCGAGAGGCGCAAGTAGCTCAACTTCGTATTTGTCGTATTGAACAATTTTGAAAAAGAAAGTTATGAATATTACATTGTTACACATTTTCAAAAGTTTGTTTCGTAAACAAAAACCTGAAACAAGTGTTCCAAAAATTCTTGCAAGTAAAAATTTTACCAGTATAAATTTACAAGAATTCTGAGCGGAGATATATGGAATTTGTTACATATTTAACTAAAAAAATAATGTATTTTTTTCGAAAGAATAATAATGCATTCTTTGGAATCGAGAAGGTTATTTTATTGCTCCTGTTCGTGACAATTATTCGTTTTATTGCTTTACATATTTTCCTAATAAAAATCCGTTATTTTTGGCAGCCTTTATGTCGCCTACTAATTTTCAATTTTTATTTAAATCGCAGTTTGAGTTTGAAAGTGTACGGTCAAGGTTAGTTAAAGCTAAAGGTTATTTAAAAAATGTGTTCTAAACGGCATTGTAGAAGCATTTTAGCCAAACAAAGAAACTGTGCAAGTGCAAAAAAAAAAGTTATTGTAATAATAAGAAAATTCTAATGTAGAGATATTTTTGGTGAATCTCACGAGGAAAGCTTTGATATAAAATAAAAAAATGGACGGTGAAATACAATGTCTCAAGTACATGTTTCGATGATTTATTAACAAATCTACCCAGTGCTAATATTAATGTGCCTGTATCATCTTAAAGCATAATAAAACCTCAAACGTGTTTACTGCGAACTGTGTCCCCGGGCTCATATTTGCACATACATAGGTTTGAGAAACCAGTTAATAAAGCTGAAAAGTTAAAGTTTAAATGTACATGGGTTACATATTTTTAAAGCTTCTAGCTCAACATTGTTGCCAATTTTGGAAAAAATTCTTGATTATCCAAAAGCTTGATTTTCCTTAGGGAAAAGTAAACCCTTCATGGCATGATTTCGCAAAAGAACTTGCAGATATCAAGGAAATTAGTCTTCAAATTGAAGGGAATACTATTACGATCAAAATGAGAAGCTTTGTATGCGATACTCCTGCGCGCTCATTTCTTTGCCAAACAGTGGGTCACAATGCCATAAAAGGGTGCTGCAAATGCACTCAACGAGTTCTAGAAATAAATATAGTATGCAAAAAAGCCAATTTTGAATATGAAATTAGCCCCCAATGAAATGAAATAACGCCCCATACATAAATGAAATAATTTCCTAATTTTTGGGGTCTTATTTCATATGAATTAAAACCCCAATTTCTGAAATGAAAAGAGGAGCTCAATATGTATAATACAATTAATTTTACAGCATTGCTTTAAAGAATCACGCGATAGATATCATGGTTGGACCTTCGGCCGGGCCCAGGGTTTTCCATCTCTATGATATTCCAATCACAAGCTTCGCTAACTAAGGCTTTTCTGCATAGCCGGCCTTTGGCCGGGCGCAAGGACTGTTTCCTCTATGGCATAACATACTCCGGCCTCGCTAACTTAAGCCTTTCTGCATAGCCAGCCTTTGGCCGGGCGCCAGTATTTTCTTCTCTATAGTATAACAAATACCGACTCGACCCGGCTACGCAGAGAAGCTTTAGTTAGCGAAGCCGGTGTTTGTTATACACAGAAAAAAATTTTTGCGCCAGTAAAAGAATTAATCAAAAATAAAATCAGTTTTAATTAAATATTTAATCAGGTGAATTAAAATTTTAATCAAGTGAATTAAACGTTTAATTGAAATATTGTCAAGTAAACATTTAACACATTTGATTTTATTTTTGATTAATTCTTTTACTGGCGCAAAAATTGTTTTCTGTGTACCATAGTGGAGAAATCCCTTTCGCCCGGCCAAAGGCCGGCTATGCATGGCAGCTTTACTTATCGAAGCCGGTGTTCTGTTTACAAAAGTGGAGAAAATGCTTGCTCCCAAAAACGTTTTCATTATAAACTTGAAAATGAAATAGTCCCCCAGAAAATATATTGGGGCTTTATTTCATAATGATTTTTTGGAAGATAATTTCATATGAAATAATCCCCCAATTAAAAAAATTAAATAGCACCCCAAACAAAATGAAATAAGCCCCCAAAAATCGTTTTTGTTGTTCTCTGTATAAACTTTTGGGTGGTTATTTCATTATTTTTGGGGCGTTATTTCATGCCGCCTATGTATTACATTCTCGATTCCAATTGATTACATTTTCCCGCAGGGTTACTAGTAACAATTATTGAAAATAAGCAAGAATAAATGAACGCACCTAATATGTGATTTGGCTGGTCATTTATTTATGTGGTCTTAGAAGTAAAGAAGTCATCGTAAAAGGGACTGTAAACTCAAAATTTTACAACGAGAAATGTTTGGACGGACCATTGAAGGCACTTTTAGGACAACATAAAGAGCCCGTACTGTTCTGGCCAGATCTTTTCCAACAATATAAATTTTAATCTCAAAAAGGCTAATCCTCCTTACTGTTCAGATCTCCGCCGATTGAAAAATATTTGGCATTAATGTAAAGCTCTTAAAGGGCACAAAACAAAAATGCAATAACGAAAGAGATTTTCGAAATAAATGGTGAAGAGCTTATTTAATAGTCAACAAAGTTACTGGACAGAATTTAATGAAGGGGGTAAAAGAAAAGTTACATTTTTTTTTTGAAAATCTTAAATAATTAACAATTTTTAGTTTAATTGCTTTTAAATTCATAATAAACTTGCGGATACTTAGCGTGTGCTACTACGCTCCCTCCTTCTTGTATTCCCATTTTTAAAAACATTCATAGTTTATGTGTCTATCTGAATAGGGATATATCTATGTTTTAAATTTAATTCGAATCTGTTAGATAGTTTTGGTGGAAGATATTTTCCCCTACCTCCTCTCGAGATCTTTTTTTTTAAGAAATGTATAGCTAATGTATCTATCTAAATAGGGATCTATCTGTTTTAAATTTCATTAAAATCTGATAGATAGTTTACGAGAGGCTGAAATTGAACCCTACCTCACCTCGTGGTCCTATTTTCTGCGTATAGCGCAAAATGTATAGCTTATGTGTCCATATAAGAAAGAATCTGTCTATCTTTAAAATTTCACTAAAATCTGCTTAATAGTTTCGAAGAGGAAAAAAGTGCCCCCGAAATCCCCTTGTGTTCCTATTTTTGAAAAAATTTATAGCCTCAAACCATCTTCACAAAATTGCCTTTCTACTAAAACCAGTTTGTTGCACATGGGTTGGATGGTTTCAGAGTCTTTAAAGGACATAAAAACATTTTTTCTATTTTATACATATACTGATATAGATAGATAGTTATATCAATAATAATAATAATATATAAACGGGACATTCGCACACGTTTATATTGACAAAACTGTAAAAAACAACCTGATTTTCATTTTTTAAATTAATGATTCTTTTAACTCTCAATTAGCTCTTTAATTTCCGCAAATGAAATTTTTCGCTTACTGTCGTGGTTTCCGAGATAATTGCAAAAAACGGAAGTGGGTTTAAGGGGTAACCGTTTAAACAGTGATTTCTGCGAAACCTGACACAATATTTTATTGGGATTAATTTTAAAATGTTGCGTACTAATGTGTCCTAAAAATGGTACATATATGTATAATATATAATAAAAATATGTTCCCGTTAAAATCTGAATCCTAATATAAATTTAACGGATCAAAATGTATCAGTTTTAACGTAAATAAAGAGAACAAATATATGCAAAAATACCTAATAAAACAACAACAAAAATAAAAAAAATCGCGAAATTTTTTGGACAAACGCGAAACTACACAGAAACAAGACTCAAGGTCCAAAGAATATGTGTATTATTTTGGCACCATTGTCAGAAAAATGACAACATTGTAAGATCTGACCATCGTCTGTACGAAGCTTAATAAAAAATTTTAAAAACGTAAACAAAAATGTTTTTTCAATAAAAATTCGTATACATAATAAAAAACATTTTTTTTAACTTTTTAAATTTGACTTACGGGCTGTTTTTAGAAAACGTAAACAAGTGAGTGAGTGAGAAATTATATTGAAAACAAAAACAAATTTTCGTTTTTTATTGTTGTTTTCAATATAGTTTCTCCCTCACTCACTTATTTACGTTTTCTAAAAACAGGCCGTAAATCACAAATAGCTTTTTCGATTTCTCTTATCTCAAATCTTAGGGGAACAGCTGCTCTAGCAACAACAGGTGGTAACTCGGCCGCAATATCGTGAGATATGTTTGGGGTAAATACGTTTTTTAAATGATTAACAAACAGATTTCCTTTTTCAACATCAGAGAAGCCGTTTTCTGAGTCTGCAGTAACTTTCTAAGCTTTTTTGTACACTCTTTTAGTAAGTTCTTAAGTAACGGGGATCTGTGCAATTGCCACTCTCTTCGAGCCCTCCTTTTTTCAGACAAGAGACGCTCGACATCTGTGGAATATATTTTAATATTTTTTGTTTTTTTGGGGGCAATACTGGAATGTTGAACAGCTAGTTTCAGAAAACTGTCAAAATTGGCAATAGAGCGATCTACATACTCCGGTGTACTAAGCGGAATATTTTCTGTGCAATGGGTGCTGAGGTATTTTCTATATTTTAACCAGTTAATTTGCGTAGCTGTCGTCGCTAAGTGACCAGTCGGAGATACAATTCTATTGGAGTTCATTATAGTAACAATTGTAGGTGTATGGTCAGAAGATAATTCTAAGGAAGCTTCAACATGAATCGTTTCTATGGGGATGTTTTTAACCACGCCGAAATCGATAACATCTGGAATTTTTTGATGATCAGTAGGCCAATATGTTGGTTGTCCGCTCGCTACCACATTTAAATCCATTTTAGAAATTGTGTTAAATAAAACACGACCCTTTGGTGTTATAAGTCGTGACCCCCAGAAGGTATGTTTAGCGTTATAATCGCCAGCAGCTAGGAAACAGGGTCCTAATGATTTAAAATATTTACAGTATTGGCTTTCTGATATAGAAAATCTAGGCGGTGAGTATAACGATGAAATTACTAGGTTTCTATTTAATTCCTCAACGCAAATGTTCGTTGCTTGGAGATAATCTTCACGGTGATCAAACATTAGGTAGTGTTTGACTCGGGTTTTAATTAAAATGGCTGAACCTCCACAAGCTCTATCTCGAGGGTCCTTGGTATCATATAGTATATAGCCATTGATTTTAAACGTATTTCTTGAGGTCAAATGAGTTTCAGAAACCATCATGACATCAATTTGTTTGTTTTTAAGAAAGTATTCTAATTCATTTTTATGTTGGCGGATGCCGTTTGCGTTCCAAAAACAAATTTTTAAACAGTTAATGGCTTGTTAAGAACAGCTTGCAATAACATCGATTGCATTCTTAGAATTTCCTGTAACATATTACCCATTGTGTTTGTAAAATTATTTACTGTTTGCACTAATGTTTCCATGGTTTTTTCTAGACGACTTAAATTAGAAACTGGAGTTTCATCATTACTTGGCGAAGCGCCTTGCATTGGCACATGGTTTGATTTAAGGACGTTAGCATACGAGGTTCTGTTATTACTAGGCTGCGGAGCCTGAATGCCATTAGTGTTTACTTGATTTGGTACCTGCATTTGTGGGGGATTGGTTTTCGGTCCAGCCGACTGCTTGACGATAGTACATACAGGGCATCCTCTATAATTGGCAGTGTGATTTCCGCCACAGTTGCTACATTTTTTACATTGGGGTCACTTTTAGACTTATCGCACTGGACTGTACAATGTTATTCTCCACATACGACGCAAACAGGGGGTAAATAGCAGTATGCCTTAGTATGGCCAAATTCTTGGCAATTAAGACATTGAACGGGACCATTTCTTTTGTGCGGCTCCTCTATAGTTATTCTTCTGTAGAGAATATATTTTAAATTATAAATAGGATGTGTTTCATTTTTTTAAGCTTAATATCGCCAGGTTCTAATTCTACCCGAAATAATGGTTGGGGATTTGTTTCCCTGTTTTTAATATTTGTAATTTTTTTTATGTTAAAACCCTTCTCTTCCAAAAAAGTTTTAATTTCATCTGGGTCCACGCATGAGTCTATGCCCTTGATCACTATCTGAAGACCTTTGCTGCTCTTTAGTTGATATGTGTAAAAGCTTTTTTTAAGGGCTTCGAATTTGTTAGTTAATTTACGAAAATCATTCTCATGTTTTATCTGTATTTTTGTCTCGTTTATATTTCCACGCTTGATTGCTGCTACGTAAAACGAATTTTCACCTATTACCGAGATCACGCTCTTTATTAACTCACTTGAGTTTTGCTCCCTTAGATATATCTGGGGTGGCTTAGAAGATTTTATAACGTTTGGTGCTTCCGAGGATTCATCCTCCAGAATTGCAAAACGATTTTGAGAGTTTATAACATAAACATTTCTATCATTTAGTTTTATTGTTGTTTCATTGTTTTTATTCATGCAATAAATTGTTTTTGTTTTTCGCCGTTTAACTGTGCTTTTAATATTTTTGTTATTTATTGTATTTTACAACAACAAGAAAATAAGAACTTTAAACTAAAATGTATTTGCTCAAAATATCCCAGTAAAAATTATATGGATTAATCCATAATCGAGCAATAAAGGAGTAATGACTTGTTCATCCATTTGGAGTAATAAGCGAGCTATCGAAACTTTTTTTTTTATTTGTTTTTTATGCCTCGCTTACTACTCCAAATGGATCAATGAGGGATGTATCAGTTCGTTTTTGGTTTTTTCCCCCTTTGACATAACTGTTAATTTTTGATGTTTTCGTTTGGTTTTTCTATTAATTCAGTTTAGTTTTAAAAAGTGAAACATATTCCAAACGCAGCCTATATTTATGCCGGAAACTATAACTTCGATTGATATGACAGGTAAATACATAGAGCCTCCTTATTATAGTTCTTGTAGTATTAATTTTATTTTTCTTTTCTTTCTTTAATTTATATTTTTCCAGAAGAAAACAATGAAGCAAAGGAAGCAATAAAAAACCTGGAACACAAACTTGATATTCTCACAAATGAAGTTGGATCATTAAAGCAAATTATGTGTAAACAGACTGTTTTATTAGAACAACTTGCGAAACATCTACGCCCAACTAGTAGGGATCTTAAAATTTTCCCAATTAACTCTTTGGAGGAATTAAATTCGGCAGAACAGCTGATTAAAACCGAGCCTGATTCAGAAGTGGTAAGACTGATTTCTTTTAATGCAATCAGTTAAACAAGTAGTCAAAATTCTTTGTTTTTTATTTTAATTTATTTAAGATTTCGTATATTAAATTAAGGTTTGACAAAATCAAAATTAAAAAAGCACTACGCAAAATGATCGGCGAAAATATTTTGCTCAAATTAAATTGGGATGGATCAAAAAATATGATAGCATTAAACAAATACAAATTGTTTAACTTTTTTTATTTCGGTAATAGCTGAATTTTTAATATCATGTCTTAAATAATTTATTATGTGTTATCTTTTCTTTAATTTTCTTGCAGAAGCACTTAAAGACACGTATCCAACATACCCGGAATATGAAAAATCTTTTAAGCTGGCATTTCGTAAATGTAAGGCAACTGTTTACCGACAGACCTACTCGTCAAAAACTACGACCTCGTCGAATCCAACAAAAAAACCATAATAAGATTTTTGAAAAAAATTTAAAAAATAAATAAATATTTTCTTATTTTGTAAAAATAACCAAATTTGCCTTTTACATGAATGTGCGGACATGCTGTGTTAAAAATCCAATGAGGTCCGGAGTTTTATGGAGTAATCCATTGCTCGCAAAGGAGCGCTCCAAGATTACTCTTTGGATGATCCTATTTTTTACTGGGATGTATGTATACATACACATGTATGAACATTAGTACGTATATATTTTTACTATTTTTCTTTTTTTAATATTTTTTTCGTATTAATTGTTCACTTTTATGTTAAACTAGCATTTAACCCGCTACTTCGTTAGCGTCTCCTTTTATTCGTGGACATATTTTTATGCCAAAGTTTACTTTTCTAGGCTTAAACTTGTTTAAATTCAAGCATTTAACCCGCTACTTTTTAATCGGGCTTTTTCTTTCATGAACATATTTATATGTCAAAGAATATGTATCTATGTTTTAGGAAAAAAGTTCCAAAACTTTTATCTCATAGGTTGATATTTACACAGGACTTTGCACCTATTATTTTGTGTTTCTAAGTTCAATATTATAGAAAATTCAAAAAGTACCACTCGTATAACACAAAAGCAAATGAAAGTAAGTTAATTTCCCGTATTATCCGTTTTGATACTTGTTTCGCCCCATTTATGTATGAAACATTTCAGTGTTGTGGTGGGAGCCCATAATTAAGTACGAATATGCCAATAAATGGAGACAAATATTTTGTAAAAGAGGACCACATGACCATGCATGTTGAATTTTATGTTTCTAGGTCCAATACTAACGGAAATTCAAAAAGTACCGATTAATGAACAAAAAAGTACCTAAAAGCCCTCCTTCAGGTTCTTATCCACTCAGGACCTTGCATGTTTAATTTTATGTTTCTGGGTCCAATATTAACGGAAATTAAAAAAGTACCAATCAAAGAATAAAAAAGTACCAAAAAGTTCCCTCTTATAAATTCTTATCCACTCAGGGCATTGCATGTTGGATCTTATGTTTTAAGGTCCAATATTAACGACAATAAAAAATACCAGTTGCAGAAACAAAAAGCTAAAGAAAAACATAAAGTTCCCGTATCTCCCCTTTTTGGTACTATTTTTTCGCCCCATTTAGTTATCAAAAATTTCAGTATTGTAGTGAGAGCTCATAATTAAGTACGAATATGTCAATGAATGGAGAAAAATGTTTTGTATAAAAAAAGTACAAAAAATAGTTACGATTTTTGACCTTTAAATGTTCGAAATTCGAAAAAGTACCAAATTCATATTCGTATTTTTTTGATAAGTTTCGAATGTTGTATAAACTTTGTTCCTATGTTGATTGGTTCAAAAGAAAGATGGGGTGCCGAAAAAGTACCAAAATTAAGGTTTTACCCGTTTGCTTCCTAATAGGACCAAATTTTAAAAAAGTACCAGACACCTGTCCGCTTATTTTTATAAAGAACAACGATAAGTATTACGTTTTTACCCTTTTTTACCCCTAAACATTCGAATTTCCAAAAATCCCGTCTTAGTGGATTAATTTGGGGAGTCACCTATCTCTGCTCCAAAAGTCAAGTTTTTACCTACAGGAGTTTAGGCTGTGCGATGATGTATTAGTGAGTCAGTCATTCAGTAACGTTACAATTTTATATATATAGATAGATAGATAGATAGATAGATAGATAGATGAAGAAAAATTTTGTGAAAAAATAACAAAATTTGGAACGATTTTCACACCTTAAACATTTGAATTCAAAAAAAATCCAAATCTGTTTTGTATTTTTTAAGATAAGGTACGAATGTGATATAATTTGTATTTACCCTTTTACTTCACAAAAAGGCCATACTTCAAAAAAGTACCAAACACCAGTCTGTTAATTTTTTTAATTTTGAATCTCTTTTAGTTTAGGAGATATGAGGTTAGCGAATTTTTCTAATGAACAACAATAAATGTTCATGTTTTTCTTTAGCTTAGGAGGTATGAGGCTAGCAGGATCGACTACGCGAGAGGACAGACCCCGGTCCTAATGTCAAACTTTTAGCTTTAGACGTTGCTGCGATGAAAGATAAATATATGGAAAAAAATATTTTGAAAAAAGTAACAAACATATCTTAGGAGGTATGAGGTTAGCAGGATCAATTGGGCGAGAGGAAAGCCTCCGGTCCAAATGTCAACCTTTTAGCTTCAGACGTTTAGGCTCTGCGATGAAAGATAAATAGATGGAGAAAAAATCTTTTGTTAAAAGTAACAAACATATGTTGGTACAATTTTGACCCCTTAAAAGTTCGAATTTCCATAAAGTACCAAATACGCATTTGTATTTTTTAGATAAGTTACAAATGTTATATAATTTTTATTTCTATGTGTATTGATTTAAAAGCTAGATGGTGGAAAAAAGACCCAAAATACAGGTTTTACCCGTTTGCTACCTAAAAGGGCCGAATTTCGTAAAAGTACCAGACAGCTATTAGCTTTTTTTATTTAATGTACAAAAATTAATATTAAATTAAATAAAAGTACCAGTTTATTTAAAACAATTTCCAGTTAGAGAACGAAAAAGAATAAAAATATCCTTTTTACAGATTTTCATTCACTCAGGAACTTGCATGTTTAATTTTATGTTTCTAGGTCCAACAAATACGGAAATTGAAAAGGTACCAGTTAAAGAACAATATACATAGTTCCAAAAACCCTCTTGCAGATTCTCATTCACTCAGAACCTTGCATGTTTAATTTTATCTCTCTAGGTCCAATACTAACGAAAATTCAAAAAGTACCAGTTAGTAAATAAAAAAGTACCAAAAATTTCCCTCCTATAGATTCTCAACCACTCAGGACATTTCATGTTGAATTTAATTATTCTAGGTTCAATATTAACGTAAATTCAAAAAATTCCAGTTAATGAATAAAAAACAGTACCAAAAAGCCCTCTTACATATTCTCATTCACTCAGGACCTTGCATGTTTAATTGTATCTTTCTAAGTCCAATACTAACGGAAATTTAAAAAGTACCAGTAAATAAATAAAAAAAAGTACCAAAAAGTTCCCTCTTATAGATTCTTATCCACTCAGGAAATTGCATGTTGAACTTTATGATTCTAGGTGCAATATTAACGGCAATTCAAAAATTACCGGTTAAAGAACAAAAAATGCCAAAAAGCCCTCTTACAGATTAAAATTCTCTCCGGACCTTTTATGTTTAATACTATGTTTCTAGGTCCAATACTAACGGAAATTCAAAAAGTACCAGTTAATGAACAAAAAAGTACCAAAATTCCCTCTTACAGATTCTCATTCACTCAGTACCTTGCATGTTTAATTTTATGTTTCTGTATCCAATATTAACGGAAATTAAAAAAGTACCAGCCAAAGAACAAAAAAGTACCAAAAACTTCCCTCTTTTAGATTCCTATACACTCATTAAACATATTGAATTTTATATTTCTAGGTCCAATAATAACGGAAATTCAAAAAGTACCAGTTAAAGAACAAAAAAGTACCAAAAAGCAATTTTACAGATTCTCATTCACTCAGGACCTTGCATGTTTAATTTTATCTTTCTAGGTCTAATAACAACGGAAATTTAGAAAGTACCAGTCAAAGATTAAAAAAGTAACAAAAAGTTCACTCTTATAGATTTTCATCCTAGGTGCAATACTAACGGAAACTCAAAAAGTACCAGTTGAAGAAAAAAAAGTACCGAAAAGTTCCATCATAGATTCTTATCCACTCAGCACATTACATGTTGAATTTAATGTTTCTAGGTCCAATAATGACGGAAATTCAAAAAGTACCAGTTAAAGAACAAAAAAGTACCACAAAGCCCTCTTACAGATTCTTATTCACTCAGGGCCTTGCATGTTTAATTTTATCTCTCTAGGTCCAATACCAGCTGAAATTCAAAAAGTACCAGTCAAAAAATAAAAAAAGTACCAAAAAGATCCCTCTTACAGATTCTCGTTCACTCAGGACATTGCATTTTAAATTTTATGTTTCTAGGTCCAATGTTAACGGAAATTCAAAAAGTACCAGTTATAGAACAAAAAAGTACCAAAAAGTTCCGCAATAGATTCTTATCCCCTCAGGACAATGCATGTTGAATCTTATGTTTTTGGGTTCAATATTAGCGATAATTAAAAAAATACCAGTTGTAGAACCAAAATGCTAAAGAAAAATATCAAATTTCCCGTATTTCCTTTTTTTGGTACTATTTGTTCCCCCCATTAAAGTTTCAAAAATTTCAGTATTGTAGTGGGAGCCCATAATTTGGTACGAATATCTCAATGAATGTAGAAAAATGTTTTGTAAAAAAAGTACCAAAAATAGTTACGATTTTCACCCCTTAAATGTTCGAATTTCGAAAAAGTACCAAATTTATATTCGTATTTTTTTGCTAAGATAGATGGGGTGTCAAAAAAGTACTAAAATTCAGGTTTTACCCGTTTACTCCCTAAAAGGGCCGAATTTCAAAAAAGTACCAGACACCTGTCCGCTAATTTTTATAAAGAACACTGATAAGTATTACATTTTTTTTGTATCTCTTTTAGTTTTGGAGATATAAGATTACCGAATTTTCCCTTTTTTACCCCCTAAGCATTCGAATTTCTAAAAATCCCGTCTTAGTGGATCGATCTGGTCCAAATTTCAAGTGTTTAGCTTTAGGCGTTTAGGCTGTGCGATGATGAATCAGTGAGTCAGTCAGTCAGTCAATCAGTCAGTCAGTCAGTCAGTCAGTCAGTAACGTTACAATTTTATATATATAGATAATTAAAATAACAAAATATATCATTTATTTTCAAGCATCCATTCGCTGTTTATATAACAAAATCAAATGTGATTAATTAAAAATTCAAATTGTATGCAGAGTTAAGAATACACGTCTGTATCACAACAAAGCACGAATCGAACTGGAAAAGTAAGACGTGACAATAATACTTGGATAAAGTCTAGGGTTATTTCATTGGCTACATCCCTTAGAGACTTGGCGTATTCAGCTTTTTTATCTAACAGGTCTAACGAGAACTGGGCTATTTTTTGCAAATACCGAAACAGGGCCAAAAATATCATTCGTAAAGCTTCGTACAGACGATAGTCAGATCTTACAATATTGGTAAGCAGCGTTGCTTAAATTGCATTAAAATTGGCTAAAATGTCTTACAACTTTGTGAACATTGTAAGCTCATTTGTATTTGCAGAAGTGCAAAATTAATGCATCTGACAATCGCACCATTGTCAGAAAAATATTGCTGTTGGCAACGCCTGCTTACAATATTGTAAAATCTGACCATCGTCTGTACGAAGCTTAAGGAAAAAAGAAAAATTGTAGGCTAGTTTGTTCTCTGATCTATATGGATCTGGAGTGTGGAAGGTGTTGAAAGGATCTGGTTGTATTGGGACTAGTGAATGGTCATGTAATTTTAATGTTAATGATATTAACCAGTCTTTTGTTAATAACTCTTATATAGTTGATAATAATTTAATTGATTTTGGTTCCTTTGACGCTGTGGATGGATCGGTTTCTTTCAATCGCATAAGTGACAATGATAAGGTTAAATCAAAGTCATAGGTGTCGATAAGATTCCTATTCGTTTTTTCAAAACTATTTATCCTTATATTTCACTTATTTTAACTCATTATGTTAACACCATTTTCCTTTCGTCAGCGTTTCCGCCTATCCCTAAGTCAAAAAACATTCTTGATTTTGAGGACTTGAGGCCAATTTCAATTCTTCCGGCTCTGACAGGAGCGGTTAAACATATTATGAAGGATCAGATATTGTCATTTGTTCGCAATAGTATTGTTTCTTCGCAATATGCTTTTCGTCGTGGTCATAGTACTACATATCTTTTACTTAGCCTAACTGATGACATCAGGCGTCATTTGAATGATACAAGATAGCGACCTTAGTATCACTTGACTTGACTAAAGCATTTAGTTCTGTTTACTTCCGAATTTTTATAAGAAAATTAAGAGAAATATTTAATTTTTCCGCAACGGCTTGTAAGTTGATTTATTCGTACTTGACAGATCGTGTTCAGTTTGTAGATGTTAATAATATATATTATAATCTACTCCATCTTACATCTGGTGTTCCCCAAGGCTCAGTTTTGGGACCCATTCTCTTCACGTTATACGCTAATGACTTATCCAGTTATATTGATAACCATATATGTATGTAAGTAATTTTTATTCGCTGATGACGTATTACTTTTGTTTAATGGCAGAAAAGCGGAAATTAATAATTTAAGTTTATGGTGTTTTCTTTTCTACAAAAAAAATACCACATTTTAAAAGGTGCATTTATAAAATGTCTTGCCTTACATGTAATAATGCAATTTTTTATTTGACGAGAACAAAACACAAAATTGGATCGCCCTGTTTTTAACAGCTGACAAAAAGTTTGTTCTTCAAAATATAAAAAAATATGTACATAAATCAAAAAGGATGTTCTTCAAAATATAACAAAAATACACATAAACCGAAATTTGTTAATATATTAATATTAAATAAATAAATAAATGAACAAAATGAATGACCAAATTCCAATTTCTTTAGTTTGTTTTTCATAAAATATGTAAACAAGAAAATACCTTTGCCAGATTGCGAATTTATTAACACCAAGTTTTTACGATTTCTTGATTTGACGTTTTTTTTTCAAAAACAATTTTTTTAACACCGAATCCATTTAAATTTTATGTTACTGACAACCTACCATTAATAATGTTATGCTTTCTTTTGTTTTTACTTTAAAATAATAGACAAAATTACTATTAAAACTTAAAAATTTTACTGTCCTAATTAGAGGCGATTTTTTTCCAACTTTGTCTGGTAGCCCTATATATAAACAGAAGCCATCTTTTTACAGGGCATTATCAACACTCTCGATTTATACGGGGCGTAAAGTGCAATGCCTTATGCCATTTAAGGGTGAATTTTTTTAGAATAAAACACGCTGCCCTCTTAGAGAGCAAAGCATTTTTAAGAAACGAACACCAAATTGCATTTTTTTAAATAAAATGTGACATTTTTTGTAGAAAAGAAAACACCATTAAATATCAATGATATTCTTCAACGTTTTCTATATTGGTCTAATGAAAATTGCCTATCCATAAATTCGTCAAAGACTAAAGCCCTTGCTTTTGGTATCAATGAACAGCAATTACTTGATTTAAATATACATGTTGGTGGAACACGCGTGAACTTCGTGGATCGGTTGAAATGCCTAGGCATTTATTTAGATAAATGTTTAAATTTTGAGACTCATATTGATAACATTAGCTGGAAAGTTTCAAGTTTATTGCGTCAACTTTACTCTACGAATATTTATTTGCCACAACGTATTGAATTGCGTTTGGCTCATGCAGTTTTAATGCCACAGATCTTATATGGTCTTGAAGTTTTTTCTGGTTCAACGAATTATGTAACCTCTAAGTTAGGTCGCATCGCTAACACGTTTGTACGGTACGTTTATGGTGTTCGTAGAAATGATCACATATCTGAATATGTTAAACGCTTCATGGGCTGTTCTTTCGGTAATGTAATAACTTTACGTAACTTGGTGTTTTTCTATAATTATAAAATTATAAAAAGCGGGTTTCCCACGCAACTTTATTCCAAATTTATTTTTTCCCATTCAACAAGAAACCCTCAAATGATTTTGCCTAGAATTAACAATGCTTTTTTTGAAAGGTCTTTTATTGTAAGAATTGCACGTCGTTGGAACACATTACCCATTGAGCTTCGTGTGTTTTCACACTCAAATAACGCCTTTCGTGTGAAAATGTTGGCTGTTCTTCCGAACTTATAGTGATTTAATCTATAACGTGATGCTGCTTACATATATTTTGGGATCAATTGTCTTTTTATATTTTCTATTTAATTCTACCTTTGTATATACTATATATATATATATATATATATATATATATATATATGTATGTATGTGCATTGTATATGCCCTGCAGATAACGAGACTAGTCCATACATGCATGTAAAGAGTAGTCCATAAAGGAGTAGGAGTACTCCAAAACTACTCCAAATATATGGGTAAAAGGAGGTCCATTTAACATTGCGATGTTCTAGCAGGGGACCATATAACCCACCATATAACCCACAAAGTGGGTTAGTTTTAAAAGTACTCCCTGTCACTACAGTATGGAGTGCACTAAAGGTGTAGTTTCAGACCTACTCCATGTCACTACTCCATGGATTAACTAATAGGGTAAGTCTACTCCATGCCTCTACGGAATGGAGTGGACAAAAGGGGTAGCTTGAAAACTACTTCATGCCACTACTGAATGAAAGACTAAAAATAACTTTACGCTTAAGCTTTTTTATTTTTGTTTATTAAAAATAAAATAATAATAAAAACAATCCTTTTCTTACCCATATAATTAGGGTTTTTTTGCAACATAGTCATATCTACAAAAACAAACGATCTTGGCAAAATGCGATTAAAGTTTTAAAAATGTATACACAGAAAAAAATCAAGTTAAAAACGTAGAAAACAAGGTTGATTTAAAATTTTTCGGTGGTGATTTTGCTTTATACGTTTTTCATGTTAATTCAACCTGATTTTACAATAACTGCGAACAACATTTTTTTCTTTTAAAATAACTTTAATTCATGTTAATTTAACATTGTAGTAAAGTTAGAGCAAAATGTAATTTATATTGAAATAACAATCAGAATCACGTTGAATGAAAGTTATTTCAAGTTGAAACAACGTGAATTTCATGTAGAATCAAATTGGTTCGAGTGTGATGTTACAGTGTGAAGAAGCTTCAGAGACAACATTTACATTTATTTAAGAATAATTCAAAACACTTACCCCTATAACACATGTTTCACTTATTTTGTATTCTCCTTTGATAACAGAAGCATCAGCAGAATCGCCCAATATGGTTTTCGTCATCATTCTACTTTGAAAACTTGATGTACTATTTAACTAAATAATTTTAATTAAAAGAATACGGGAATTGTCTTCTTTTTATAACATATTTTAAAAATGAAAATAAAAAATGTACATACTTAAGTATGTATTCATGTTAATTTAACAAGATACACTTTTGATTTTAATATAAAACAGGTTTTTATGGATTCAATATTGAATCCTTATTTTTTTTTTTATTTTAATATATTTTTTTTTTATTTTAACAGTGAATAATAATTAATAAACGTGATTTAAGGTTATTTTATTTAAAATTAATATGAAATATTGATAAATTTAAATAAAGGGCATACTTTTGCAGAAAATTACTATGATTCTCAATCAACATTTTTCCATGTTAATTTTACATTGGTATTTTTTTCTGTGTATACCGATTTAAAGATATATTTTGCTATAACTTCGGTTCAGTTTGAGATATGACTATGATCCCTGCGGGAAATTTGTGTCAATTGGTCCAGCAGACTGGTCCTGGGATTTGTGAAAACAGAACAAGTAGAAAAAGAAAGGACCCATGACCAGTGAAAGAAGAACCAATCCCTTAACTGGTTTATGAAGAACAAAAAGGTAGAAAAAGTAATGAATTACAGTACAGTCTTCACCGGTGCTGTGACACATTTTTTTCTACTTTCTTAAATTTGGTTCTTGAATTTAATTCTAGGACTTGTTTTATTGAAATAATACTACATTTTAGTAATTGACATTAAGCACGTTCATTGAGAATAGATCTGTGACTGGTGTCAATTGAGCCCCTCCAATGACAACCCCATGTAAAAGTGATATTTCTTATTCATATAAAGTGTTAGAACTAGAACCGGTCCCTACCACCAAAGACCTATCACGGGACTACTTTGGTGTCAGTTCGTTTCCCTCTAGGGATGCAATGAAGGAGCGATATGTTTATTAGGTGATAAACACAAATTTTCAATTTCAATTTGTGTTGGTGAAGTGCGGGGAAACCGAAATAAAATAACATTTTGGAAACTCGTGTAAGATACTACAACATACAACATGAAAAACACATTGTCCTAAAGATTACAAATGGACCTATTAAAATAAAAAGGTTTGTAAGAAGCAGTCCGTTTGATGCTTTTTTTTTGTATAAACCTGGACATACATTTGACTGATATAGACGTTGCTTATAAAAAAGAAAAAATTGCTTCTGATTGTGAATCCGAAGCATGCTACAACGGTGCACTTTTAACTATTTGTCAAACCTCGGTAAAAAATTAACGAAATTTTCAGGAAACATGATAATTAGTAAATAAAATCAGGAATATACTTTTTGACGACTTACTAAGCGCTTTGAGAGTGTCAGAAAGTTATTTCCTAAGCCGTTAAAAAATGTTATATATTTCTTTAAAATATATTATTTATTTTATTAATAAACTTTTTGATCTCATATCTTGAGTACCTTAATTTTTATTTTGTTTTTATTATTGTTTTATGAATTAATTTTTTAGTATTGAACCATTTCTTTTACTTTCTTTATAAACAAGTTCCCTTACGTTTTTTTATAAAAGTTTTTTTCATTAATTAATAACAAAATTTACTTTGTATTATTTATATGGAGCGGGATCCCGGGAAATTTAAAAAAATGTCCCGCTTTCCCGGGAATCGAAAAAGTCCGGGAAAAAAAAACTCTACATATAATATATTTATATATGTAGTGTTATTTTAAAGAAAATGTTTGTTTAATAAAAAAAATTAGTGTTCCATTTTTTTATGTAAATTATCCTTATAAAAAAACCTAAGTTAAATTAATTAATTTGTCGTTTTAGAAAAAAAACCTTATAACTAAAATATAGTACCATATGTCATGCCTTTTTCACAAATTTTACAAACCTTCCTCTTTCACAATTAAATAAAAAATTAATAAAGGACACTATCTGGGCTACCAATGTGTAATACTGTAAACTATAGAAAAGTATACATCATGCAGTTGTTGGCAGCACTGCATGTTAATTTCTTATAACATGGTCCACACTACAGTACATTGGACCATGTTGTAAGTAGTCCATTTAAGCCACAATGGACCACGTAGTCCAATATTATCTGTAGGGTGTGAACAATGTACACTGTACATACATATGTATGTATATATATTGATTTTTATTTTGGTTTGGGACCTAGGGATTTAAGTTAAATTCTAAATTTAAATATTTTTAGTATTAATTAAGGTATATTTCTTTGTAATATAGTTAATTGGCCTAATGAGGCTTTTGAGCTTATGGAAAATGTGTTGGAAAGAGCACGAATTTGCGAAGCAGAAAATGGCCACCACTTGCGAGATATTGGGTACGTTCGTAAATGCATCAAAACTGTGCATCACTGCTGCAGTGATGCAAAATTTTGTTGCTGATGCGTAATCACCAGTTGCACTTGCGATGCTGATGCTTTTTTACTGCACAACTGCTGTGCAAAGTTTGAATTTTTGAACACAAGCTAAATATTAAAAGTTTAATGAGCGAACATAAAATTATAAATAATATGTATTTTATTGAAAATATCTAACCAAAAACAATAGTTTTCTTATAAATTACAAGAAAAAGCATCAACAAAGAAAAATAAAACTACCTATTTCTTTAATGTTAAAAGTTATTGCATCAGAAAATTAACTGATGCAATAATTGCCAATATTTGCTGCAGAACTGCGGCATCACTGCATAAAAAAACTTTTGACACATTAAAGTAATGCCAAGTTTCTTACGAGTGATGCATTAATGAACATTAAACTTTACTAATGCGCAACCAAGGCGAATTGAACTACAGGTGGTGTCGGAACTACAACAATCCAAAAACAACAGAAACAACAAAGGGTTTTTTGCATTGCATTGTTAGTGCCATTAGCTCGAAATGTCAACCATTATTAGCGAAACACTAACAAATCAAAACAAATAAGCCCGAACTGTCAAAATCAGATGCCGTTTCGACACCACCTGTAGTTAATTCGCCTTGTGCGCAACTGATGCACAACACCTGCATTTACGAACGTACCCATTATTTTTCATAACTAAACTAAAAATATTCCCCATTTATGTATACGAGTGTTTGCCTAATGGTCGAAATTCGGCCATATATTTTTTTAATACGAAGAAAATATAGTATATTTAACTGGTTTGCCTGTGTCGATTTATATATAAGATTTATATTTTCGAAATATTCGAAAACCGGTTTCTAAAAAAAATCGAGTAATCGAACACCCTATTTTTTATTATTTGATAATTGAAAAAAACAAATTTTTTGTATTTGTGTTTGTAGCAAATTAGAACGCTTATAACTCTGGGAACAAATCTAGTTTAGGCACGCACACCCAAATAAAAAAAAAAGTACCTAGGGTGATAGAAAATTGAAAAATAAGAAGAAAAAATAAAATAAAAATATTGGCGCAAACGCTTAGTTTTCGAGTTATGAACGTTTTAAGTTTGCATATATATGTGCGATTTTCCATTACATTTCTAAAGCTGTATGGTTAATATTGGTCTCATTTTTAAGGTTTTGACTAGGTCTTTCTGGATATATAGAATTTATTTAAAAAAAATTACTCTTAAGCTCACATTACAGTGTTTGTGTACTAAGTGTATAATTTATTTAAAAAAAAGTGTAATACGTTTGGAAAAGAAAAGGCGTAACACTATTTCAAAATTTTTTTTTTTGCTTTATGAGGAAAAAAAATTGATAACGTTGTCCCTTAACAAGTATTTAGAAGGTCCTAACTTTTCGTGGACCAATATGGATGCGTATGTATTTACCTCTGTGCAACCCCTAGGCATGGGTGGGTATACAAGTGTACTTGTGAGATTATATATGTGCATATAATAATATGGTCGAACTCCTAGGAATGCAACACATACACCTTTTTTTTTTGAATTTTTTTTACCAGTCAGAATATTAACCTAACATAAAATCATTTTTTTTTTGCTTAAGAATATAACCTGTGGAATTAAACGTTTAAGTAATACCATTAATCTGTTTAGTGGTGCTAATCTAATAATTTGTTTTTATACCAATATTTTTTTTTTTTATTTAAGTAACTTGTGGGTTTTTGGGTCTAGAAAGTTATAATTTAAGTTGAGATTTTGGAACTCGGTATTGCCGAACGCGGTACTAGTTATCTTTACGTTAGGAATCGTGGTTTAATATAGTAAATTGAAATAGTATGATAATACTGTGTTTTGATCAACCTGAGATAAATTAAAATAATTGCATTATAATATCGTGTCATGGTTAAGATAACTTAAATTTAAAATTGTAATATTTTTATAATAGCTCGTTTTAAACACAATAAAATATTTTGAATTTGTAAAGATCGTTAAAAAGAATATTTGCCTCGTCGCAATGGTATTTATTATGAGTGAGCAAGCTCACTAGTGGGTGGTCAATGGGAAGGTGAAGGTAATGTAAACGGAGGGATTTTGGGACGATTCGAAAAACAAAATGTTATTGCAGGTCGTCAAGGCGGAGTCGGAATGGACTTCATGGGGGAGGGAAAGGAATTGGCATAACATCCGCCAAGCCATCTCAAGGGAACAAGGAAGAGGATAGGGGGTAAGTATACTGGAATACTAGTTGGAACCTTCAGGTATAACAATAGCACATACAAGTTCATTTCGGGTCCCCTTTTAATTCAAGATAGGTTTATTTTTTTTGGTCATCTAATGGACTGGCATGATTTTTTTTTTTGTAAGCAGTAGATATTGGCCCTCATTGGTTGGCAAGAACCACCCCAATACGGCGAGCCCTAGCCGGACTTACGCCAGCATGCCAGCACTGCCAACAATCTGGCCCTACGATATTTCTTTTTGCTCTCGGGTTGCTTTTGTTTTCAAACCTAAGCACTCCGCTACGTGAATTGACGACAAACCTCGTACTAACACCACTACTACTACAAAAATGGAAAAAAGTGGCAACCCTGATGCCTGAGTAAACGTGTTTAATTTTAGCTGTCATATTTTTCTTCTTTAAACTTAATTTCTAATGAACTAAATAAAGTAAAATTGTTAATTAAATAAATTGTAAGTCTTCTTGGCGGAATAAAATAAAAGAAATAAGCTGTGCGTTAATTGGCTGATGTATAAATTTGTGCTCTACGTATTTACTTTGGAACCTTGCTGTTGCTGTTTTTTATAACCGTTGGCGCCATATTTTTTCTTCTGTATACTTGTGTCGCTTGAATACTAAAAATTACATTTTTTTATTATGGCTGGTGGGAAAAAAGATCTATGTGGTGCTTGCCAGGCTAGTTTTTCTAGAGGTCAATCTGGAGCTCAATGTGATGTCTGTCAACTGTGGTTTCATTCATCGTGTGAAAGTATCAGTGATGATGAGCTAAAAGCTATGGGTAACTTTAAAAACTTGTCGTTTATTTGTTCCTCATGTAAGAAAAACCCGCCTAATGTAATGGTTAACTCCTTGCGGAATGAAATTGCGTCCCTAAGTGGAAGGTTTGATGATTTAATTAGCAAAAGTAATAATGATTGTAGCAGTATAAAACAAACGCTTGTCGATATCGTTGCTGAATTTAAGTCGGAAGTTTCGACATGTATAAGTAATCTTAAATCTGATTTGGCTGACTGTAACTTACGTTTGAGCCAGGTAGAATCCTCTACTTCTTCGAGGATTGCACATCTTGAAATGGAAAATAATTCGCTACATAGGAAATTCAACCGTTCTGATATTATAATTCGCGGTCTGCCACCTGGCTTATCGGATCTTTCTGTTCCTGTTGTTGAGTTGGCTACATTTTACAAAGTGCCCATGAAGCCTTATGATATAAATCATGCCTGTTACCTACATAATAAGCAGTTCGTTTTGGTGAAATTTAACAGTGTCGCCGTTCGTGACCAAATAATGAAGGCCTATTTTACAACTATTAAATCCCGTTCTCTCTTGGTTTCTGATTTAGTAAGGAATGTGGTCAATACGCTGAATTCCAACGATGGTTCTGGTAATCTGTGCCCATGTTCTGTAACTCTCGTGTCGAGAAACTTTTCGATTGAAATGTGTGAAATAGAACAAAAATGCCGTATATTGAAACAAACAGCTGTTTTTCTCACTAAACTGTGTCTGTAACTTTTTTTGGCGAGTACAAGCTGTCACGCAAGGAAATAACTCGCCAATTTACAGAAAAAGTGTGTCTGTAACATTTTGGTGAGAAAAGTTCCCGCTTTGGACTGTCAAAAAAACTCACGAATAAAAATGGGGCGAGCAAAAAATTTTAACACTAAAAAACAACTAAAAATGCAAATTGCAAAGAATAATAATAATAAAATTATGTTCTTGGCCCTTTTTTTATTGTTTAATTATTTTCTTTTACCATTTTTATAAAATATACGAATTTTTTCAAAGCTCGTTTACAAACAACAAACATTAAAGTCGCACTTTACATTATTTGGCATGGCCGACGGTTGTATTTTCGCCGCCGTCGTTGAAAATTTTTCAATTTTAGTAAATTTTGGTCGCCGTTAACTATATGTGTGACTGGCGTCCTCAACGTCTGCAATGTCACATCGGCTTCGAGTGCAATGTTATGACTTTTATAACGTAACGACGTAATCTCTTTTGATAGTTTTCGACATAAGTTACAGACACACTTTTTTCTCACTTTTCGAGAAACGATGGAATATTTTGTTTCACATCTTTTCGATGCGAGAAGTTCTCACTAAAGTTACAGAACATGGGTACTGGCTATTGAGAAGAGAGTATTTTTGAACGACCACTTCACGCCATCTTCTGCTAAACTAAATGCTGTATGCAGAAAACTTCTTAAGGATAAAATTGTTATTAAGTTTCGTATTCTGGATGCAGATAAGCCCAAGGCTAAATTAACGATGTTGGATGGAAAAGAAATTGTTCTGGATGCTGTTGGCTGTGCTGCTTTGTTTAAGGATAATGCTGCTGCTTAAATGGTGCTATGTTTTTCTTTTTTTTAGTAGTTTTATTTCTTAACTTAATCATCTTTTATTTTAATATTCAGTTTGCTTAGCTATCATGAGATTTTTTTTCTCTTTTTTGAATTTTGCTGTGCATAAATATTAATCTTTTTATTACTATACTCATTATAGCTAACTCGCTGCCTTTTGTTTGTTTTTACAACCTCATTTTTTTTTTCTTTATTTAGTTCAATTCATTAGATTTTTTTCTTATTGTCAGTTTTCGGTCTATCTCTGATTATAGATTGACTTTAAACTGATACATTTTGAAATTTCCTTTTATCTTTTCAATATGATCTCATTTCTTTCATTTTTTTTTTTCTTAAATATGAACGGCTGTTAATGAATATATTAATTTGTTTTTTATTATTAATTATGAAAGTGAATAATAATATTTTTTTGGTATTCATCTCGTACTCCCCTGGCATAATTGTAATCTCTTATTATGATGTCTTTTAGAGAGAATCTTGGTCCTATAGTTAGGGATAGTGTGCATTTTAAAAATATTTTAACCCCATATGCCAATCAATGTAATATTGCGCATTTAAACTGCCGTAGCTTATCGCCTAGTGGGAATTCCGTCAAACTTGACGAGTTAAAGTCAATCATTGGCCATGGTATTTTTGATGTGTTTGCAGTAACTGAAACGTGGTTTAATGACCTTATTTCTGATCAAGCTGTTGAAATCCCCGGTTATAAAATTTGTCGTAATGACAGGCCTTATTCTTGTAGGGGTGGTGGTGTAGGTATCTATATCTCTAAGAAATTCAAGTATAGTGTTGTATCCAAGGTTCAAATTTCTGGTTGTTAATCTCTATTTGTTGAATTATCTTCTGATAACAGAAAGTTTTTGTTTGGTACAGTTTATCTTCCAAATGGGTGTTTAGATAAGTTTGAAAGATTTCATAGTGATTTATTATCTAGATACACTGATATCATTATTGTAGGGGATTTTAACTTCAATTTATTTTTACCTCCGAAGTCTGACCTATTTCGTTTATTTTGTTTGAGATGTAAGTTATCTATAATTCATAATTCTAAGCCTACGCATTTCGATTTAAGGACTGGGACAACATCGCTTATTGATTTCTTTTTGGTAAGCAATCCCTCTTTGACTAGCCTCAGTGACCAAGTGCAATGTCCATCAATTTCAGACCACTCACTTATTTTTGGATCGTTTACCTTGAGTGTTGCCAAATTTGTTGAGTTCTTAGAATATCGTGACTACAAAAATATAGATTGGGTTGGTTTATTTTCGTTTCTTAATGAGTATAATTTTTTTGCAATTTTAAATACTATTGATGTTGATGAAAAGTGTTTTCTTGTTAGCTCCCTTTTGAATGATCTCTATTCTTTTGTCCCAAGTGTTAGGGTTCGATTAGGTGAAAGGGGAAATGCATGGATGAAATCTGACAGAGTAGTCCTAGCTAGGTCTCTTCGTGATTTTTCGTTTTCTGCCTTCAAGGCTAACCCTTCAAATTTAAACTGGCAAACATATTGTAAATTTCGTAATAGGGCGAAAAATGTTATACGTAAAGAAAGAAGTAAATATTTTTCTAAGCTTTTCGGTTCTTTAGATTCCTGTGGCTTTTGGAAAGCTATTAAAGGTTCTGGTTGTATTGGGAATGGGAATTATTGTCTAGATATGGATTGCAATGCTATGAATGATTACTTTGTAGGTTCTAGTGCTCCTGCTACGAATGATTTCATCTTTGATCACCCTGAAACCTCGCCTGAGTTCTTTTCATTTTCATGTATAAGTGAGATGGAACTATTTGAGGCCTTGAATAAGGTTAATTCTAAATCTGTTGGCATAGATGGAGTGCCTATTAAATTTTTGAAACTTGTTTTTCCTTTCATTTCTGACACTATTCTACACTTGGTTAACTCGATTTTAACTACGTCTATATTTCCATCTGCCTGGAAAGTTGCTCGTATTGTCCCTATACCTAAGACTAAAGTAGTTCGTAGTCCTGATGATCTTAGGCCTATTTCTATACTTCCAGCACTGTCAAAGGTCATTGAACATGTTCTTAAGGAGCAAATGGTTAATTCGGTATCTAATAAAATTTCTGAATCTCAGTATGGATTTCGTAATGGCTTAAACTCTACCTGCCTTCTATTAAGCCTCACTGACAGTATAAGGGGTAATATTAATGAGGATAAATTGAGTGTGTTAGTTTCCTTGGACCTCTCCAAAGCATTTAATTCAATTAATTTTTCAAGGCTTATACGTAAACTCTCGAGTGAGTTCCAATTTTCAAGGACTGCCTGCAGGCTTCTAATGTCTTATTTAACTGGTAGGTCTCAGTTCGTTGTTGCTAATGATGTTGTTTCTGAAAGACTTCCCCTTCATACTGGTATCCCCCAGGGTTCAGTTCTGGGTCCCCTTCTGTTTATTTTGTATATAAACGATCTATCGAATGTAATTACCTCTATACACTGCACTCCTTTTATTTTTGCTGATGACGTTTTTTTGCTCTTTAGAGGGAATAGAAGATTTAATGAAGTTTTTGAGTATGATATTAACTTGTGTTTAGAGAACATAAGGCAGTGGACTGTCGACAATTATTTGTCGATTAATACAGGGAAAACCAAAGCAATGATGTTTGGCCCCACGTCTCGTTTTTTTACTACCATGGATATTTTTGTGGGTAATGATGAAGTTCAATTTGTTGATAATCATAAATGTTTGGGAATTACTCTTGATAAGAAGCTGTGTTTTAGTAATCATATTGATTCGTTGTCGGGGAGAGTTTGGGGTTCGTTGCGGAGAATTTACTGTTCAAGTATATTTTTACCCTTTCACGTTAGGAAGAGATTAGCGCATGCGGTTTTGATGTCACAGGTTCTGTATGGGTTTGAAGTAATATCTGGTACTGTTGGTTTCCTTCTTGCCAGATTGAGACGTTTGGTAAATGCAGTTGTTAGGTTTGTATATAATGTTCGGCGTAGGGACCATATTTCTGGTTTTGTAAAGAGTTTTCTTGGCTGCTCTTTTAATAAACTAGTATCGTTTCGCAACCTAAGTCTGTTTCATAAGCTTATAAAAAGTGGCAAACCCTTGGCGCTTCGTAATGCTTTTCTATTCTCACCTCGTACTAGGAACCCACACCTTATTGTTCCTAGAATTGTTAGATCAACATTTGCTAGATCTTTCCTTGTCAGAGTTATATATCAGTGGAACCACCTACCATTAGAATTACGTACCTTCACGCACTCTAATAACGCTTTCAGATTGAAACTAATGGCGCATTTTTCGGATGCAAGTTAGTAGTTATTATTATGTATTGCTTGAAAATGTAGCATACACGCACTTCCCTATTTGGACCGAATTTAACTCTTTATTCTTATTAATCAATATTAATATATGTCCTTGTGATTTTTTTTATGCTCGGGGGAGCGAATGAATTGAGATTGTTTGTTATTAGATTTTATTAATAATATAATGTGCCTTTATATATATATATATATATATATATATATGCTTATTTTTTTATACTTATAGTTCTTTGATGTAATACTTAGGTACTAAGTGCTGTGTAATATGTATTTGGCCTCAGTGGCTTATATTACGAAATAAATAAATAAATAAATAAATAAAAAAATACAAAATTTATAAAATAAACACCAATGTCGCAAACAAGAACTTCATGCTAACTAAAGCTTCTATGCATAGCCGGCCTTCGGCCGGGCCCAAGGATTTTCTCTTCTATGGTATTACAAACACCGGCTTCGCTAACTAAAGCTTCTCTGCATAGCCGGCCTTCGGCCGGGCGCAAGGATTTTCTCCTCTTTGGTATAACAAACACCGGCTTCGCTAACTAAAACTTTTCTGAATAGCAAGCAATTGCTTGCTATTCAGAAAAGTTTTAGTTAGCCGTATTAATACGGTAATAAACCAACAATATTACCCATACAGCTTTAGAAATGTAATGGAAAATCGCACATATATATGAAAACTTAAAACGTTCATAACTCGAAAACTAAGCGTTTGCGCCAATATTTTTATTTTATTTTTTTTTTCTTATTTTTCAATTTTCTATCAGCCTAGGTACTTTTTTTTTTATTTCGGTGTGCGTGCCTAAACTAGATTTAAGTCTAACTCTGAAAGTATTGAACGGATTTTAATAAAATATATATTGTGCACTTCTGTAAGTAAATATCTTTCAAATAGTGTATATTTGGTTCAAATCGGTGGACATACAGAGCATTAAAGTGTTCTTAACTGTTTTGCCTTTGCCGATTTATATATAGATACTGTATTAAAAAAAAATTAATAATTATATCTTAAATAAAAAGTTATAATGAATGCAAACCCCTTCGTTAATTTTAGGCCACCTTGTCGCAACTGGCGTTCAGTGTTTTGGTCATAACTCGGCCATTTTTTAACCGATGTCACAGATTTATATACCGACGTCTTAAGGAATAAATTTTCCATTTACTTTTGTAATAAAAGTTGGACTCAGAAAGATCTATGGTTCCTGAAAATACTCGTCGAAATACTCGACAAAAACTCGTCTAAAAACCAAAAAACCTTTTTTTTGAAAAAATGAAATTGACAAATTTGTTTTCAACATACCTTCTAAAAAAAAACCTTAAAAATTAAAGAGTAAAAAAAAACCTTTTTGATCCAAACTCGTCCAAAACTTTAAAAAACACATTTTTTTTTTAAGTGATAACGTCATCGTTCTAAGCGTACAATTTTACCTTGGAAAGGTAATATTTGAAAAAACAACTAAATCAGCCGAATATTTTTTTACCTACACTAAAAAAAAAACCTTAAAAATAAAAGTTGAGGAAAAAGTCAAGTCATGCCAAAAGCTATCGATGGCACATTATCGATTGCTACATCGATCCACCCTAATGTACATACAAAATGTACTCAAATACTTAAGAAAGGATTAAACAAAATGCATTTTGTTTTAAAATATTTTTTAAACACTTTTCAGTGACTTTTTTTATTTAATAGAATTAATTATATTTTTATTTATAAATATAATAAAAAATAATAAAACTATTCGTATGTCCGTTTAAAAGATATCAAAACAAAAGAAATTCATAAATCTAGTACGTCAAATTTAGTATATTAAATGAAAATTGATTTAAAACAAAATAAAAAATCTTATTTTATAAATTGCATTTAAAACAAACATACATCTAAAAAATAAAAGTAATAATAAGGTGCTAAACGTCATAAAATATTTAATATCATTATTAATTAGTACATACGGGCATGTTGCAGAAATCGCAATGAAGAGGATTTAAAAGCGAGCAAACTTTAAAAAGACCGTGTATGTAATTAATGTTCCTACTTTGAGTACCAATTATCTTTATAGGAACAACTCTTAAAATCAGAAAAAACTGCGGTCTTTATGTTCACAATGGTAGCAACAATTTCGTTTTTTCTTCCCAATGTATTTCATATTTCATAAAAATTTAGCCAAAGTTTTTTTTTAAGTTGAGTCCACTAGTTTTAAAAAATAATAATAAATAGCTAATATTGTTGTGGGCAAAATTTGCAAACGTTTTCTTAATTAAAAGTGTGTGTGGTTGCGAGAAAAAATTGTTGCTCTATTATGAACGCCAAGTTGAAATGTTGCTGCCATTGTGAACAAAGCTTTAAACTTCAAATATCGTTCGATTTAAATTTTACTTCATTTCGATTTCTAGAACATGCCCGATACATACTACATACATTTATACATTAATGTATTTTTTATGTGTTATGTATATATAGAGTTATGTTATCTATTATTATTTATTTATATTAAATATATAAATGTATCTTAAAGATATTTATCTGTTTTAAGCTTTTTAATATGTATATACAATTAAAATAAATACATTTAATTTAATATTAGAAAAATTTTAAAAAAAATTTAATTTTCAATAAGTTTACTTCGAACAAATAGTAGCGAGTGTTACATTTAGAATTGTTTTTATTAAGATGTACCATAGCGAAAAAACACTCGATTTGTTTAAATCCTATTAGTAATTATATACAGAAGTAATTGATATCTTTTCTTTTTTCTTATTTTAGCTTTATGTATGTAGTTTGAGTTTTTTGTTTTTATTTCGATTCAAAATGTAGTGATTATTTTGTATAATACAGCCTTATTTTTTGTTTAGTTTTCTTTTTTTTAAGAATCCTAATATTATATTATATTTACAATTTGAAATTGATTTTATATTTATTGCGAGTTGGCATTGTTGCTTTCTATAGCATTGTTGGCAGCATTTAATGCTGCGGCTGTTACTTCTTTCATTGACTCGACTTTGGCTACTATTTTAAGAGCTGGTCCCAATTTCATGCCCATTGCATTAACCAGGTGATTTTCTTTGAGCAGCAATAAAGCCTGGCCATCAATTTCCTGTTGCTCAAAGTCGTCGACGTAATCACTACAGCCTGGTAGATTCTTTATAAATTCACAAACATCGGATACCGTCCAATTAGCCATCTGTGGTTGTTGTTCTACAGCAGAAGCAGCTGTTGGGGCCACTGACGGAGCTGGAGGAGTTGTCTCATTGACTATGTTTGAGATGGAGGCTGCTGACATTATTGGTGGATTAGGTTGTTGCATTTGCGATTGAGACGCTGTTGTAGCCATTGGTAAACTTTGCATTATTGTAGCATCTGTGTGCATTCTGTCAACTGCAGCAGAAACTATTGGTGCTGTGGCCAATGAATTGCTAATGTCAACATTACTACTGTTGTTTTGAAGGCTGATATTATTGGACTCATTTATATTATTCATGCTTGCATGATTTAAAGTTTCTGCTTGTTGTTGTTGTTGTTGCTGCTGGGACTGCTGCTGCTGTTGTTGTTGAGCCTGCATAACCTGCTCACCAATAGAAGCTTTAGCCTGTCGGGCACATGCTGGTGAACAGAAACGTTTCTTTTTCAGTTTGGTTTTATGTTCTGGTTTGCCACATTGTTCGCATGCCACCATATCGGCTGATAATGGACTGTTGGGCAAGCTATTGTTGTTTGTGTTGTTGGTAGCATCTTCTAAAGCTTGTTTCTTTTCTGCAAATTGTCAAAAAGAAAATAAAAGTTGATAAAATATTTTTTAAGTTATTCGAAAATACATACATAGTATATTAAAGTATCACAAAGTGGAAAAAGGTTCGATTACTTTTTGCCTCATTCGCAATGTATAAAAATATCTTAAACAATCATTTATAAAAAATCATTTAGAATGTTATAGGGAATCTGAAATAATGGTTTTGGTACAATAGCGCCTATACTACATGAGATATGTGGACCAGGAGTTCTACTCTCTATTGCGATGCGAATTCAATTTCGATACGAAAACAAAATGACAATTTGGCAAAATTTTTTGAAAATCAAGCAATTTTGGCAATAAAAATTAAAGATGGCGCAGATTGACAGTAATGAAATTTCAATATGTAAAAAAAAATGAAATTTGAAAATTTAAATAAGTGATGATTTGCGAAAAGAAAATAAAAGATGCGAAGAAAGAATACCCAAATTTGTCACAAATATTTTTTATACATTAACAGCCGTATTCATAATGGAAATTTGGCATGAAGTAACGATTTGCAAAACTCTTGTTAACGAGCTGCCAAACGTTTGCCAACGTGTAAAAACAGCTGTTTAATGTTTAACAAATGGTTGGTTTTATTTTAATTACTGTTTTATTTTATTTATCTTTCTTATTTGATTTTATTTTAATTTTAGAACTTTTTAAATTTGTTATACCTATGTGGATGGAGCAAGCTACATTAGCACCAGGGGCCTAATTCTGGCATTCGTGATCGAGTACTTTCTCGATTCGAAAGCAATTTTATTTCAGTAGATACTGAACGAATCGAAATTATTTTTTCAGTATTGTGAAACTCAAATAAACGCTTTACAATAACGAAAAAATAATTCCGATTCGTTCAGTATTGACTGAAATAATTAGATATTAAATTGCTTTCGAATCGAGAAAGTACTCGATCACGACTGCCAGAATCTGTAAACATGCTGCTCTATAAAAAGAACCGACTTGTCAAAATTTTCTTCATATAAAACCAAAACAATTTTACGCCCACATCTACAAATTTTGGCTCATATATACGAAATTTGACAATTGGGTTCTAACTGGGGTAAACAGCTGACAAACATATGGGCCAACGAGTCTACCTTGTGTAAATATACCTTGTATCACAACAAAGCGTTAAACATCAATTTTTATTTTGTTTTGATTTTTTTTTTTTTTTTTTTGAGAGCTAGTGTAGTTGTACCATGATGAGGAGGAAAATACAAACAAAAATTTACAGAAAAAATGACAAAACCAGCGACGATTAATGCATTTTTGAGTAATATAATGTGGCATCATTAAAATTCAGTGTTGATTTTTTAAAAGTTAACAGATAAACAAAAGTTTGTTATGAACAAACTCTGTGCTTACAAGCTGCTAGGCTTAAGGCTCAGTTAGCCGGGAGTAAAGGTAACAGTAACCTTACCGTAAAAAAGTAAGACCAATCTATTTCTTACAGATTGAGACGTAACATCTGACTGCTAACTATAATCGTTCTAATTGCTTTACATATGTACAACAAAATAAATCAGCTGATTATCAGCCTTTAATCGGCATTCTAATTAGCAGCTCGTTGTACGTAGTAATATAAGATTCGGCAAAGCCGAATATAGTTATTAAAACTGTCCGACCGATGTCAACTAGTTTCTTTTTCTGTAAATAAATATAAAACAACATCCTTAATCATTTTCGAAGTAAA
The DNA here is from genome assembly GCA_963931875.1 of Pollenia griseotomentosa. Taxonomy (NCBI): domain Eukaryota; kingdom Metazoa; phylum Arthropoda; class Insecta; order Diptera; family Polleniidae; genus Pollenia; species Pollenia griseotomentosa. The sequence goes on along the minus strand of OZ007563.1, from coordinate 144,590,445 downwards.
ACACGAAGATTATTTAAAACTACAAAAAAACAGCTAATTAAAACATGAGTGTTCTTTACTCCGAATATGGCCAAACCAAACACCAATTCATTTCAGAATCTATTTTCATTTTTGACATCTACATATTTTAATTTTTAAATGACAATTCTGACTTGGATTGTTATCCTATACATTTTTTTTATAATTATAAAAGTTTAGATAAAAATATTGTCCACAAAGTTTCCTAGATCCAGCCTTAGGTGATATCTAAATTGAAAGTAATAATTATTAACTTTACATGGAAATTACATGGAAATCTTTTCCTGAGCTAATCCCGCGATTCTCTACGCTTGTCTGCAGTAGACCAAAGTGTCTGGCCGGAATCGAACTCGCAACCCCCGCACTGAAAGACTAGCTCACTGCCAGCTAGCCTAACTCTTTAGATGACCTTAAGTTAATAATGTAAAGATTTATATCAAAGGCACATAAAAGTGCCAGTGACAAAATTCGGTATAGAAACAAACCACTTGTGATAGTGTTAATGATTATTAAAATATTTCAAACTTACGGGGCATTTCGTCGTTGTCATCTTTGTCTGTGTAACGTTTGCGTGTCACTGGGAATGGCTCATTTGCTTCCTGTATTATGAAACCATCAATGACATGAGTTAGAACATTTGGTTTAATCATAGCTTTGGGAAGATCCTTTTCAACTTTAACTATAGTAGCACCCGGAGTAGCTTTGGGTGGCGGACCACTGGACTTAGTAGTGACAGGTGTGCTGCTGCTAGTAGTTGTACTTGTCGTAGTTGACGTGCTAAAAGTACTTGAGGTGGAAGTGGTAGATGAAGTCGTTGTTATGGATGTGGTACAACTGGTTGATGAGGTGGTACTAACAGCTGGCAAGCCTGATGATGGCGATGATTCATCGGGTGATGAAGATACAACTGGAGCAATTTGTATAGAGGATTTTTCGCTTTCGTTTGAGCCACTTTGTTGAGCGTTGGTAAATTTAAGAGATTTTGTAGGTACAGAACTATTACTTTCAGTCGTTTGTGTAGTCGAAGCCACCGCGCTTGTGTTTGATTGTTTAGTGGCCAATGGTGTTACAGGTTCATTTGAAGGTTCTGTTGTATCCATGGGCTGTACAGCCAGTTGTGGCGTTTCTGTGGGTGTAGTGATTATATGATTTATCGTTGCCACTGTTGGTGAAAGTTGTTGTGGCGATTGTTGTGCAGTTGTATTACTATTTATGGCTGTAGAGGAAAGTGTAGATGTTGTGGTGCTCATCGCTGCTGTAGCAGAAGCCTCAACTGTTTTGCTATCATTGGATTTTGTAGGTGTATCCTTTATTTGTGGTTCGGCTGTGGATAGTTGTACTGGGGTTGAAGGAGCTGATCCAGCAGTGTTGGCATTAACGGTGGCTGTAGATGGAGTGCTGGGTGCACTGGAAACTGTTTTTAATTGCTCAATGGGTGTCTTTGTAGGGGTGGCTGGCAACGAGGAAATATTTGTTGTTGTTGTGTTGCCCATGGGCGATGTCATGCCTACGGCGGTTGTTAGTGAATTGTTGCCTGTAAGATTGCCACCAGCGGCAGCATTCATCATAGAAGCCATTGCTAATATAGGATTTTGTGCTGGCGATGACGGAGGCGGCATAACTGTTTGTTGCTGCTGTTGAGCCACTGCCACCAAATGTTGAGCTTGCTGTTGTTGTTGTTGTTGCATTTGATGCTGCTGCTGCTGCTGCTGCTGTTGTTGTTGCTGAGAGGCGGCTATAGTTGCTGCTATCAACTGTTGTTGCTGCAATTGTGCCGATGCCTGATTTAAGCCCACTGTACTTGTAACCAGAGGACCAGTTTGGTTGGAAATTGTTACCACTGAAGTGGTAGGCAGTGAGTTTGATGTTTTTGTTTGATACGTAACATGCTGCTGCAGTGCTTGTGACGTTGCAATGGAAGCTGGCGTCGAGGAAGAAACAGAAAATGGAACCGCTGTTATTTGCTGCTGCAATTGTTGTGTTTGCTGTTGCTGCTGTTGTTGCTGCTGCTGTTGGGGCGATTGTTGCACCACAATTTGATGTATTATATTTTGTGATTGCTGTTGGTCACGTTGTTGTTGCTGGTGTTGTTGTTGCAATTGTTGTTGCTGTTGAAGTAATTGATTTTGTAGCTGTTGTTGTTGTTGGGCTGTTATAAAGCCCTGTGGCCCAACTTGCAGTTGAATTTGAGGTTGTTGCTGTTGTGTTTGTTGTCCCACTTGTTGCTGCTGTTGTTGTTGCTGAGCTGCTACAACCTGTTGGAGTTGTTGCTGCTGTTGTTGATGCACAGCAGCCTGTTGTTGCTGTTGCTGATGTTGCAGCTGTATTTGAGCAAATTGTTGCTGAATCAATTGTTGCTGAAGATATTGCTGTTGCTGTTTTTGTATTTGCTGTAGTTGCAATTGTTGCTGCTGTTGTTGCTTATCAACGGCCTGTTGCAGTGTTTGTCCATTTTGTATAGTGATTGGGGTGCCAGCACTCATAACCACCATTCTGCAAAGATATTAAAAAATTAAGGTTAATAAACTAAAATAGAAAGTCTATAAAAAAAGCCTTCTCCTTATACTAGTTTTTGATTTCTGAAATTTCTTATTCTCATTAGCCACAGTTTGTACACTACGTACAACAAGCTGCTAACTTGTGTACCGATTATGCTTAGCAGCTTGTTAGCACAGAGTTAATTAATAACAAACTTTAATCCATTCCCTAACTTTAAATAATCCCAAATAGCAAACATTCTCAAAAATTTTTTTATAAAATATTATGGTGTAGGGTATCACATGGTCGGGATTGACCGAATATACTTTCTTACTAGTTTGTTTTTAGTTTTTGTATACATATAATTACCAAATATATTTTTCATTACCTTGTAAATATGTACTTTAAAAAAAATTCTGTCACGTACGTTATTTCACGAACGATATTACATTTTGTTTATTAAAAAACCACCCACAAATTTTTTTATCCAATTACGGATTATAAAGGAAAAAGAAGTGCTTTAATGTAAAAATTTAAAAAAAGAAAAAATACCTCCCACAATTCGCAGATTTTCGCATTTTTTTACATTCACCTATTTTGCTCGATATTTTGGAAAACAAGATTCCGAATGTGATAAATTTTTTTCACATGTAGTACCCTCTACTAAATTATATTGATACATTTTTTTCAGTTTCTACTATTTTTGCAAAATCTCTATCTCTCTGTAGGCGTACAAATGACATACATTCCCAAAAATGTTTCATTTTTTTCTAAAATTTTCAGAAATAACAACTTTAAAATACATAACAGATCTGATTGTATGCCTTATTAAGACTAACGGAGAAAGAGTTACTAACTGCCTAACAATCAGTTTTAAAAATATGTTCCATATAATATTCTAAATGCAACGTTGAAAAAAAAAGTTTCGAAATGTTGGGTTTGAATTTTTAACAAATCTATGTTTAATACTCTTTTAAACTCACATCGTTGTTAATTTGCTTAAACTCTAAAATTTATGAAGTCTAAAAATTGGATTACCAATGCCGAAAGCTTTTAACAATAATTTTAATTATAATACGGGCTAAATTTGCAGAACAAATGCTGACTTCCAAAACGTACTTATACAAAGTTTGTATACAGTCTTACTACTGTATTCTAACTAAGTACATCCACAAAGTACCAAAACGATGCAACTATCTGCTTTGTTTATTTAAACGTTTTGAAAGGTAAAGGCCATGTCAGATTAAACTTGATCGCTTTGCCTAACGTTTGTAGCTTTGACAGAAAAGTGTAACGCAAATGGTGTATGTCGCAATAATCACTTTGACAACACGCACGCATTGTTTGTTAAAAATAAATAAATAAAAAAAAAATATACTAGCAGACTGTCAAAGCGCGCAAAAAGATGAGAGTTGCCTAAATTTTCGCTTCGCTCTGCGTTAGAAGTACTTTATGTGAAATGTTTCGTATAAGTATGAATATTTTATATTGGATGTCAAAGCGAATCTCTAACGCAACGCGAAGCAAAAGTTTTGTCTGACATGGCCTTAAGTGAGGCAATGCATAATATTAATCTGTATTGTTGGAAATTAAATGTTAAATGTCACAAAGCATCAACTTTAAAACCGATGCTCTGATTGCTTTTTTGCCGCCGTACTAATACTTAACAGTGATGTTTTGGAAGGGTTTGCATTGTATATATATTGTACTGCGGCGTTATGAAACATACTTTGTTCTAACATAAAGCAATTAACATTTTGGAAGTCAGCCAAACTTGCCTTATCAAGGCAAATATGTATAATGAATGTATCTGTATCACCATGTACACCACAAATTTAAAAGCTACTTGATGTTATCCTTTATCCTGCCCCTAAGATGCAAGTTCCCATTCCGAGTAGTTTGAGGAGTAGTACAAAAACAATTGGGCATGAATTTCAAATTAATTTCATTGACTACTTTTGAAAATAATAAGCAATAAAACATGTTTGGGCAATTTTGACTCGTAAATACAGGATAAAGGTTAAATCAAGAACTTTAAACAATTTTTGCGCGCAAACACATTTTAAGTGATTTCAAATCACTTTACGAAAGTGATTTTCAGACCATGCTTGAATTTTAACAATACGGAATTTTCTGTTAACACAGAAATTAAAAAGAGCGACGACTTCACCTTATGAATGCACCTTGGTATAGACTAAAAGAATATTTTGAAACCTCCTGAAGTCTAAAAATAAAACTAACTTCAAAAATGCATACAAAGGCGTATGCATTTATTGCTACATGTCCAATGCTTTAAAAGAAAACTTACTTGTTTCCCGCTGATGTAACAACTTGATGCATGGTCGGCTGACCCTGCTGCTGTTGTTGTTGTTGCTGCTGCTGTGCAGCAACAGCTGCCGAAATTTGTTGCTGAAGTCCGGCCACAGTAGTAGTTTTGGTTACTTGTTGCTGCTGCTGTTGTTGTTGCTGAACCTGTTGTTGTTGCTGCTGAACCTGCTGCACAGTCTGTGGTTCATTTTTCATAGCTGGTAGAGCAGGACGTACGGCCTGTTGTTTTGTGCGCATCTTCTGTTTAAGTAAACTTTGATTTTGAGCTGTTTGCGTTGAAACGGATGATGCGGGACGTATTTGAGCGCCTCCAGCTTGGGGTAGAATTTGTGTTTGACCACGTTGTTGGTTAACGGCAGCCACAGCAGCAGCTGCTGCTTGTTGCTGAAGGTGTGCTTGGACTACAGCTTGTTGCTGTTGCTGTTGTTGTACACTAGTGACCTGTTGTTGTTGCTGCTGTTGCTGAACCTGCAATTGTGTAGCCTGCTGTTGCACCACCTGTTGGGTGTGAGTTTGCCCCGTTTGCTGTTGCTTAGCTGCTGCCAATTGGTCTAGTTGAGTACGTTGCTTAGTGGGCGTTTGGGTGACATTACATTGGAGGGTAATTTCTGAGGAAAAATTTATACAGTTTAATTTAAAATAAGAGATTTCCAAAATATATGGTAAAAACTTACGATTGGTTTGTGGGGACTGCAGAGTTTGCCCGCTGGGCTGCTGTATGAATACCCCGGGTGTACCGTCCGCCTGTGTGCCTCTTATAATAATTGGATTTTGCGCCAACTGTTGTAAACCATTCGACCAAAACGGCACACTTTGTACCCAGGGTGATGCATTTATTTGTAAAGGTTGGGGTTGTCCTGTTGCTTGCTGTAAAGGACTTATAATTTGTGTGGTTCCAGCTGACATTCCCGCAGGTTGGGCATTGACTTGTACACACTGCTGTGTGGCCTGTTGCTGCTGTTGTTGGGCGGCAGCCACTGCCCCGGCAGCTGATTGTACAGTGTTCGTGGTTGTAACTTTCTGCACCACCTTTTGCTGTAAATTCTTTTGAGCATCCACCGCTCCTTTTTGCTGTTGTTGCTGCTGTTGCTGGGCATTGGCTGCAGCCGTCATTGCTTGCAGTATATTCTGTTGCTGCTGTTGCGGCGACTGCGATATGACATTGACCGGAGAGAAAAGTAAAGTCTGTGGAGATTGACTGGATGGTATGGCGTATGTGGTGCCACTGGGAAAACCAGTATTGCCTCCAATGGCCATTTGTTTTGTGTTCTGAGTGGTGGCTATCATTTGGGGTGTACCACCTTGAAATGGCTTGCCAGCAGCTATTACTTGTATGGGTTGTTGGCCCAAACCGGACTGTATAAGATTGCCTGGCACCAACATATGAGGATATATGAATCCAGTGGACGGTTGCATTAATTGTACGGTACGACCTTGCGTCCAATCTCCGGTCGCTGTTACTTGACCCGTGGCAGTGGCCAATTGCATGGGTGACATGGTGCTAATAGTTGTTGAATGTTGTTGCTGCATTGCAGCTACAGCGCCTGCACTGGTGGGTGTATGTTGATTGGCCGGACTGTTTGGGCCACCTCCACCACTTGCATCCGCTGCAGCTTGAGCTAACTGCATTTGCATTTGTTGCAATTGACCTTGAGTGGCGGCGTCGAGAAGCCCCTGATGTTTAATTTCTGTACCAGTATTACCCGGACCACCCAGCGTATGTTGCTGTGTTGGAAACTCCTGCTTAACCTGTATGGCAGCAAATGGAGAGCCATGCTGCAACTGATGGTATTGTTGTAGTTGTTGCAATTGTTCTGGCGATATTTGTAGGGGCACCGTACCAGGCGCCACCTGTTGGGCTGGACTCTGTGATTTCTCCAGCGTGAAGCTTCTATAACCGTTACCTAAGTAGGAATTTGACGTAATAGTCACTGGTGTTTTATTTGTCTGCAAGTGTGATTGCGTTTGTGGGGGTGGCGTAGAGGCTAAATTTGTAGTCGTTGTATTGGCACCAGATGATAATGGTGCAAAGTCGTATTTTTCGTCAAATGTTATACCGGCCTTTTGGGCTAAAGTCTCTAAGCACTTGAGTGGACGTTCGTTGCCACCACCACCACCACTACTAGTGTTACTGGCTTTTGGGGTGCTGGTGCCGTTTGAAGTTGGGGTGGTGTTTGTGTTAGAAACTTTTGGATTTGTGAAGTAAGTTGTTGTATTGGAGTGGTTGTTGTGGTTATTATTGTTAACGTTATTGTTGCCGTTTGAAATTGGGATTGCTGCTGTTGTTTGTGTTACAAGTTGTTGCTGTTGTTTTTGTTCGACTAAGTGCGCTTGTTCAGCATTGAATTTAATTATCCTTATATTTGAATTATCCTTTAGGGGTTGTGTTGGCAGATATGTAGTGTTTCCTGTTGATGTTGTGTTTTCACTTTCTCTTGTTGCCGTTGTTCTAAAAGAAAAGGTAGTTAATTTTTTTTAAATTTTAATAATTATAATACACAAAACGATTTAAAAGTCAGTGTTTTCAATACTGGACTAAATTTAATAAAAATAATTGGACAATTATTATTTTTTTTAAGTCTTTTCAAACAGAAATAGGAATATTTTAAATAACAATGATTTCTTCTAATTGTATGTAGTCAAATTTTTCTAAATGCAATTGAAAAATTCTTGAAACAAGAAATACTCTTTTTATTTCAGATGAAGTTTTTTGAGTGTTTTTGCTATTACACTAATATGCCATATCTAAAAACAAGAGCGTCAACGTTGTGTCACGGACAGTACTGATAACTCACTTGTTTAATAAAACATACAAAAAATAAATAAACATAGAGATAAAAATGGTAAATGGATCAAAAAAATAGCTAAATTGTCATTATTTATTAACAATAGCGGCCAACTTCTCTATGAAACTCGCTGTCAAATTCGGATTTTTCCAATTACATACAAATAGTATGGGCATGACGAATTTGACAACTAGAAGACGCGTGCCACTTTTGTTTAGGTACGGCTGTGGCATGTAACTCCTAAAAAATCTTCAAATGATTATTTCCACTGTACAAAAACACAATGTTATTCTCTGTTTATCTTTCTTCAAACCATTTGCGAATGAACCTTCTGCGTTTCTTTGTATAAATCATATTTTTAACAATTACGCAGCGAGCATTTTATGAGTTGTGCGATAATATCTACATGAGTCTCATACGATATATGCTTTTTGAAAGACTCGTTAGATAATCTTGACCCACATCTCAAACGATTCCCACAGCGACTAAAGTAAGCGTCTTTCGCTGTTTTATGGAAGAATCTCACTCGTGTTACAGTTTCTTCTGTGTGAAGAATCTTCTACGATCAAAAAATGAGTTAATCAACGATCAAAAACGCTCTTCATGAGACTCCAAGTAGCTCTTACACGATTGAACATGCTAGCTGGGTATAAAGTTATTATATTTTTGTTTGAATGTTTTTTTTTCTAAAAATCGACAAATTCAAAAAGTTAAAGAGATGAAAAAACTAACTGCCTGTTTTTTTGTTTTAAATGTTAGTTAAACGAGTCACTTTTGAGACCGCGTTCTAAAAACAGGCAGTCAATTTTAAGTAGTCCGGTTTTTTTTACGATTTTTCAAATCAAGAAAGACGATTTTTTATTTTTTCTCAGCAATTAGACGATTTCTTTACAAATTTATCTGGCAGCCCTGGTCCCCATCAATACCTGGTGCAAAAAGTGCTGCCAACCTCGCAAAAAACTTTAAAGTACACAGTCCGAAAGAATCTATCGTGAAGACGTCCGAAAAACCAAGTGAAGCTCTAGCTCAAGGCGAATCCAACTACAGGTGGTGTCGGAACTACAACAATCCAAACACAACAGAAACAACATAGGGTTTTTTGCATTGCATTGTTAGTGCCATTAGCTCGAAATGTCAACCATTATTAGCAAAATACAAACAAATCAAAACAAATAAGCTCGAACTGTCAAACTCAGATGCCGTTTCGACACCACCTGTAGTTAATTCGCTCTAGCTAAAAACCCCAAAAGCAGTGATGTTAACCGTACGGTAATTGCCCTTTTTACGGTAATTTTGGGCCGCAAAAGGTAGCAAAAGGTAAAATACGGTAATTAAAAGAAATTTGAATTTTTTAAATACATATACTTACATAGGCTCTATAATTTTACCTTTTGAGAAGTGATTTTCAATTTAAAAATAGATAATCTTATAACAAAAAATTAATAACATTATATTTCTGCAAATGTTTTCGTAACACCGATAAGTGCAAAATATAAAAAAATTAAATTATATTAAAAAATATTTTTGTTTAATGTTCTTCACATACATATCGCTCCTTTATTGCAATATAGTCATATTTCAACAAATCAAAAGTTGGAAGTTACTTAAGCAAAACTGCTCCTTCATACCTTCTCTATATCTAAAACAAAAATCAGCGTTTTGAAAACTTTAATCGCATTTTGCTAAGTTTGATTTTTTTTTTTTTTTTTTTTTTTGAGATATGACTATGTTGCAATAAAGGAGCGATATGTTCTCTAAGAGTATTAAATAAAAATAGTTTAGGTTCAATAAATATACATATATGTGCCTAATTTATTCAGAATAAATTTGCTGCCGTATTTATAAATATACAATTGGGGGATTCACCAGTGCCCATGTTCTGTAACTCTATTGTCGAGAAACTTTTCGATTTTAATGTGTGAAATGAAACAAAAATGCCATATATTGAAACAAACAGCTGGTTTTCTCACTAAACTGTGTCTGTAAATTTTTTGGCGAGTACTAGCTGTCACGTAGGGAAATTACTCGACAATTTACAGAAAAAGTGTGTCTGTCACATTTTTGTGAGAAAAGTTCCCGCTTTGAACCGTCAAATAAACTCACGAATAAAAACAGGGCGAGAAAAATTTTGACAATAAAAAACATATTAAAAATGCAAAATGCAAAGAATAATAATAAAAATCATTTGTTATTGACACATTTTTTCATTGTTTAATTATTTTGCTTGTAAAATTTTTATAAAAAATACGAATGTTTTCAAAGCTCGTTTGCAAACAACGAACATTAAAGTCGCACTTTACATTATTTGGTATCGCCGACGGTTGTATTTTCGCCGCCGTCGTTGAAAAATTTTCAATTTTTTTTTCAACGTCTGCAATGTCACATCGGCAATCTCTTTTGATAGTTTTTGACATGAGTCACAGACACGCTTTTTTCTCACTTTTCGAGAAACGATGGAATATTTTGTTTCACATCTTTTCGATGCGAGAATTTCTCACTAAAGTTACAGAATATGGGTACAGGTAGTCAGTCAAAAAGTTGTAAAGTCATATGTCTTAAAATAATAACAAGAAATATATATGACTGCTGTGGGCTACCGCTTATAATTTAGATTTCTACTGTACAGTTCTAATTAATCAATGAACACTGCATTATTTTGTTTGAAACACAACAACGTTTATTTTAAAAAAATGTAAAATATTATTAAGGACATTATGACGATATGACTTGATAGCACACTTTGTGATTCCCCTAAATATTTTTGGTTAAAATTGTATTTTGAGCCAAAATGACCATTTAAAATTTTATTCTTGAAACAAATTTAAATTTTAAATAAATTGTTTATGAATACTGCTCTTATCTGCTGTTTCCAAATGACAGGCGATGGACTGAGTGCTTTTCATATAAATTTTACTACGCAATCAATCGCCTGTCATTTGGAAACAGCACATTAATGCTTTGATTAAAAACCTTGGCGTACGGTAATTTCCTCCAAAACGGTAATTGTTAAAGGTAATGAAAAAATAAAAGTTAATATCACTGCCCAAAGTATTTCTCTACATAAACTGCGTTCGAGAACACAAAAGTTTTTGCCATATTTTACTGGACTTTACTGCATTTTACGAAATTGCGTTCGAGTACACAAAATGCGGTAAATTAGAACACAAATTGAGAGCGAAAAGTGACAGTTCTTGTCTGAGTATTTACAAATTTTTACTGCAGAAATATTTGCAGTACAATTTAGTAAACCAAAAAAACATATGTATGTTTCAAAAGGTAAAGTAACAAACAAAATGCTTACAAATTGTGAAAAAAAAAATTACACAAAATAAAAGAAAAGTTGAAATCAAGGCGAATTCATACAAGGTGGTCTTGGCTTGCTACGTAAGCAACAGCTGAAAACTATCCTTGTGTCAAAATGATAGGCTGTTACTTTTATTGACATTTATATTTTCATGTTTGTATGTTAGTGCACAGCTAATTTGTTTACTACAGTGTTGTATTATTTTGACACAACGTTAAAGTAGTTTACAGTGTTGTATCCGTTTTCAAAATAAGACCACCTTGTATGAATTCGCCTTGGTTGAAATTAAAATTAAAATTAAACTAAAACAAAATGTGAAAAAATATTAATCAATTAAACTTGTTTGTGAAGCATTTATTTGGCTAAATACCAACATTTGAAACTATTTTTGTTATGTTAATTTTTTAGAGTTGTAAAAGTGTGAAGTACTTGGGAACTTAAGTAATCAATAGCAAAAAATTATTCATGTTCTTTTGAATAAATTAACCCGCCACAAATTAGTAACATCAAATAAAATGAAAAACAAATAAATATGAAAGATTACATAAAATAATTTGTTTGTATTTTCCAAAAATGTTTGTGTTATAAAAAGTATTTCATCGAGTACCGATAAGAAACCGTGTTAAGTAGTCAAAAGTGCAAACATTTTTCAACACTTAAAATTTTTGTCATCAGCTGTTGCCTTTAATTTACAATGTTTACAACATTTGCCTTCGCGTACTTTTTTGGACAACAGCAAGGTATATTTATAGCAGGTAGCCGCGAGATTACAACAATTGTACAATAAAACAAACAACAGAGCTTTTTATTGTTGTTATGTGATACGAACTGTCAAACAGCAAAGGGGTTAATAAGAGACAAAAAAGATAAAGACAAAAAACTTGTTTACTTGTTTACTATACAACATTTGACAGTTCGTATCGCAAAACAAGCAAATAAAAAATAAACAGCTGGCTTGGACCTTGGACAACAGCTTTTTGTGAGAGCAAATTTTACAATTTTTTCATTTACTGCATTTTACTGTAAAAGTACTCAAACGCACCTATACTCAGAAGTTAAAGTTGTTGCTGAGCAATCTTCAACATTAAAAGTATCATCAAAAATAATTTGAAAGTTCAATAAATTATTTTTAAATTTATATCTTATTAAAAAAATATAAAAAACTAATTTTTAAGACGTAATTTAAACTTTTTGAAACATATTTTATGTGCTAATTTTCCAACAATAAATGCATGCAATTCCACCCTATTCTCACTTCAGTGGGGAACGTAATAAAACTTTCTAGATTTGGTTAAAAAAATGAATTCACATAAAATGTTTTCAGGGGTTGAACGAATATTTTTTTATATGTGGTTTTCTGTGCCAAACAAAAAGGAAACCCTTTTACTGCAACAAAAAAAGTAAACATTTTACATGAAAAAAAAATAAAAAGTAATGGGGTTGAATTTAAGGAAAATATATTTAGACTTTTACAACTTTTGGTAAAACTTATTTAAGACGATACCGACATTTTTTACTTATTTTTTTATTTTACTTATTAGGACCGACATTTTTTTTATTTGGGTGCGAGATATATTTAAAATATCTGCGTGTAATGGCAAAACCTTAAGTTTATACCTATGCCAGGACATAAAGTTTTGTACCTATATTCTTACTTCACTTAAAGTTTTTTTCCACTCCACAGGTAATCAATAATCGAGTTTAGAATGGTCCTCCACCAGTCATTAAAAAGAGTTTTACATGGTCCTCCACCAATACCTAATCAATTTTGTTATTGAGTTTTAATGTGTTTTTATTTAAAAAAAGTTTTAGCCATTTTCAGAAATTTCCCAAAGGTGTCGAGAGAATATTCAGCAAGCGATATACATACATGTGGGAGCAAGCACAGTCTTCAACAATGCCGTCGTAAGTTGGAAAATTAGAGATAACGAACACGTTGTCTACTTCAATAAACTCTTGAAGTGTGCAACTGGTAGTTACGCTATTTAAACGTTGCCAGGATTTATAATAGTCTTCGAAAAAGCTTTCGCTTTGATCAATCAGCAATACTACATCTTCCCATATTTAGTGCTCACCAAACCCTGACTTTTTAAAGCAATTCGATATAGTCTGATAGATATAAAGTGATATTACGTTAATTATACTGTGCTCGAAATTGACACTTTTTTTAGACAAGCCGGGCACATGGCGTTTTAGCATAATTCGGGTACGCTGAATCCAATGGTGCCCAACGTTTTTTTAGGTTAGCTCTTGTTTTTGAGAAATACCATTATTTCGAAAATGGAGGAGGTTGCACAACATATATTCGCATAACTCAAAAACGGTTTAGTTTATTGAAATTACTAAAAAAAATCGAAATTCCGCAATAAAATCTCCTTTTTTTTATCAAAATTTCGAAATTTTTGTTTTTTAAAACTTCTAATTTTTTGCAGACATATGTATAAAAAACGAAGCTGCAAACAAAACAAGCCATAAAGGATTAAAATCTATTACCAACTTTTGATTTTATTCATCGAAAAATTTTAATTAATTTAAGAATTTCACAAAACGCAATATTTGTATGGGAGCCCCCCTAAAAAGTGGTGATAAGGGGCAAGTATGTATCGAGAAAATGTTAAGGACAAAAAACTTATTGAGGTGGGTCATACATTTTATCTTACTTTGGGCGACTCCTGGGCATTTATGGGATTTATTTTCAATATATTTCTAGTCTGCATTGAACATTTTGTATGAGAGCCCCCTTTAAGAATGGCGACAGCGGGTAGGTTTTTTGGAAATAAATGATTGAGATGAAGAATAAAGTGGGGTTGGTCATACATTTGACCCATCTAGGGGCATCCTAGGCGCTGCAGGGGCCAAATTTAAAAATTTCATTACATATGTAAAAGCAAAATGTATTGAATAAAGCTGGGATCACACGATTGCCCAAATGCACCAATAAGACACAATTTTTATTGTGCTTTATTGACGTACAATAATGAAATTGCAAAATAAGCAGGTGGAATCGCTACGGCAACAAATACAACTTAACAACAAAAATGGAAATTAGGTAACAGCTTTCGCCAAAAAATATTTTAAACAAAAATCAATGCGTGGCGCTGAACGAAATTCACTTTTATCCCATTTTTATTTAATTATGGTCAATATCTCTTTTATTTTAATATAATATTGTTATGTAATTGGAAATTTGGTATTCGCAAAAATTATTTTGATAATTCCTAACAACTTTAATAAAATCACCGCACAAAACGTGGACTTTTTGTAAACATAAACAAAACTTTGACACAGCGTTGCCAGAATGAAGATTTTATCTTGATTTCGATCATTTCATTGGAATATTGATGGAAAAAATTATTAGTAAAAAGAAAAACCGTATTTTTATAAAGTTTAATATATCGAAGCACAAAAAAGTTCATGAATTTAGTACCAAAAGGTAAAACTAATGGAACTTAACCCTAGGATTACCGTCTTGGTGTGCCCAGACCAAATTTGTGTTTTGCTTTCAATATTTTTCGAATATAACAAAATATCAAGGCGTGAATTCTATAAATGATGTGTGGTGAATCGAATGAAACTAATTTGGATTCGATTGGAGCAAATTAGTGGGGTGAAAATCTATTTTTATGTAAAACTCTATGAAATTACCCTTTGGCCAGACCAATTTTTTCTTGCAATATTTTTCAAATAGGACAAAATATCAAACAAATAAAAACGTAAATTCTATAAATGATATGTTCTGAATTGAATGAATCAAGTTTGAATCAAATCAGAAAACTACGACCCGTTATGTTCAAAGTTCAATTTAACCAAGCGAAAAACTCGTTTCACTTAGATGTGAAAAAGCAATGTGAAAAATAGGGGACTACATATTCCATGACTTATACAGTAGTTTTGACTTAACTGCCTTTTGTTTAAGTACACTTTTCACTTAACTGCACAAAATTAATAATTTTTGTCATTATTCTTTATATCCTATACAAATTTCTTTCTATACCTGCACATTTGAACTAAATGCCCAAAATTTTTTGGCAATTTAAAATTATTTTCAAACATCAAATCAAAGTTAAGGCCAAGGCGAATTCAACTACAGGTGGTGTCGGAACTACAACAATCCAAAAACAACAGAAACAACATAGGGTGTTTTACATTGCATTGTTAGTGCCATTAGCTCGAAATGTCAACCATTATTAGCAAAACACTAACAAATCAAAACAAATAAGCCCGAACTGTCAAAATCAGATGCCGTTTCGACACCACCTGTAGTTAATTCGCCTTGGTTAAGGCTAGATTACACTATCTCTTACGTATTCCATAATACTTTGTGAGATAGAAATCTAATGAGTTTTGTTGCGACTGTCAAAATTCTAATTTAACATGACAGTTTGTGTTCACACCATCACACAAAGTAAAAACACTCACACATGAAATAAAATGCAACACTGGTCCAATGAAAAGTATTATTGTTTAGAAATTTTTAAAAAAACGATGAAGTCGTGTGGGATGTCAAACTTTTTTCATAATACTTGTCATTTTCGTGACACATTGCATTCACACTATCACACTTTGTCATATTACTTGAGTTTTTGACATGTATTAATACAAAGTATAATAGTGTAATCTAGCCTTTAAGGCCAGTTTACACGCTAATACAATGTATTACGACATTGCAAAGAATTATGTAGAATTTGAAAAATCTTATCATGTAAAAGCAAAATGTATTGAGTAATAGAGAATACGAATACAAAATCTGACAAGCGGTTGGTAAATGCTTTTTTCTAAACCATTTTAGAAACTTATGTATTCTCATCACACCAGAGGTGTATTTTAACGGAGTATATTGAAGGTGGTAGCATTTTTATACAATTACAAAAACAACTAAATCAACTCAGGAAATTTTCATGTTGTTTTTGTAAAAATTTAAAACTGCAACCATCTGTTTTTTTGTTATTATTTTTGATTTTACTTATACCATCCTTACTTACAAAAGATTTTATTTTTTTCTTTTAAACACGGAGAGAATTTCATAACATTTTGATTCTACAAAGTCGTAATACATTGTATTACCGTGTAAACTGGCCTTTAGCTGCACTTTGACTTAACTGCCCAAAAAACATATTTTCCGTTATTATTCTTTAAAATCCTTGCTTAAGTGCATTTTGTATACCTGTATATTTATCATATATTCGGGCAGCTTTAAAACATTTTTATATAGAACATCAAAGTTAGCTGCACACATGAAAAAAATATAGTGGCCACTTTTTCATTAAATATCCAATTTTATAAAATTTTAATATTTGTTTAATTTTTTACTTTACTTTAGCTGCACTTTTAATCAGGTAACTACAATTGTGTACCTGCACATTAAGGCACATTAAGATAAATACATTTAATAATAGGCACTTTTGATTTATCTGCACAAAAAATCGTGCAAAGGAGGTTGTGCAGCTAAGTTAAAATTACCGTATAATAAATTCGTATAATCTAAAATAATAGGCATACATTCAATAAAAAATATATTTATTTACTTTTTATTTAACTAGGGTTTTTAGCTGTTCTAATTTGGGTCTGCCCTGACCAAGAGGAGAACTTCGTGGTAAAAAGTTACCTAGGGTTAAGAAGCTTTTGGTTTGAAAATTCCACATTTCATGTTTATGATAATTTTTAAACAAAGTACATATATATACATTAGTGGTTTACAATGGCTTTTAAAAGGTGTACCAACATTATTTTAATAACAATTTCATTAGGAATACATTTAGGAAATTTCATATATTTTAAATTAGCTTTTTTTAAATGCAATTTTCTTCAAATGCCTTCGATATAACAACGGTATCAAAAAATATGATACTAAATTGAGAACCCTTAAGATAATTACTTCCAAAGAAACTTCTTTATTTAGATGGACTTTATTACGTTCTTATTTAAACAAATGGATTTAAAATATATTTTTAGAAAGAATTTTATGGAACCAAAAACACAATTTAAACCTACAATCTAATTTTGTATAAATACCGCAATCATATATTTCAATTTAAATAGTTTCCATTATAAGAAGTATTTCCTTTTAAAAAAATAATAATTTTTACTTCTTTGCCCCTGTTATTAAAAATTTTAAGATTTTCCTCTTCAAAATAAGATTTTTTTTGGCCATATGAAGATTTTCCTTCCAAATCTTCTGGCAACGCTGCTTTGACAATAGATTGGGCAAAAAATGAAATAGCAAGGCGAATTCAACTAGTAATTAATTCGCCTTGTGCAGTAGCAAAAAATCGTCATTGGGCGTAGTGCTGCCACCTGTATTATGCTCGCGCTGCCACAAACACTGTGTGGATATTGCAGTGTTACTCCCCGTCTACAACAGACATGATTTGCTGGTTTAACATGATGTTATAAAAGCGTTGTTAAAGCAGCTTATACACTTGCAATATGTCAAAGTTTTGTTTATGTTTACAAAAAGTCCACGTTTTGTGCTGTGATTATTGTATTTTATTAAAGTTTTTGATAATATTAAATTAAAATAAATAAGATATTGACCATAATTAAACAAAAATTGGCTAAAAATTTATTTATTTCATCGCGTTCAGCGGCACGCTTTGATTTTTGTTTAATGTATTTTTTGACGTAAACGGTGATGTATTTTCCATTTTTGTTGTAATGTTGTATTTGTTGTCGTAACGATGCCACCTGCTTATTCCACCATGCTCCATGGTGAATTATTAATACGTTAAAGGTGGAGTATTGTACTTATGTTAATGTCAAGATTTGCCGAATGAAAATCATGATTTTAAAAAAAGCATGTTTTAACAGCCATGTTAAAACATCAAAATAACTCTTATATGATAAGTATATACCTAACACTAACATAATTTTCGTGTTAATAATAAGCATTTCATGTCTGTTGCAGACTGGGTGCTACAGCAGGGACACGGCAGCATGTATAGGCATAAACATGGCATAAATTTGCCATTGTATTTGTTTTAAATGTTAGTTAAGCGAGTCAGTGTTGCGCTCGCGTTCTAAAAACAGGCAGTAAAAATGTTGCGATTGCAATTTTTTTTCTCTCTTCTTGTCTTGCAAAAAAATTTGGTATGATAGGTACAATTTTATTTAAACATTATTACTTTTTTTTATGTTTTATCTAGCGCCATCATTTTACATTTTTCTCATGCTTAAAAATAGGTAAAAACACAGTCATACAAAAAAAAAAGACAATAAAATTTTTAATATGTACAACCATCATCATCAATTATACACATGCGAAAAGAAAAATAAAAGAAACAAACAAAACATGCTGCTGAAATTTGTGCAAAAACCATTAACGTAGGCAGGCAAGACTGGCTACCCATAAAGACGACTGACAGATCGAATAACTACATACATGCAAGAAGGTTCATTGCTGCTTAAACCAACAACAAAAAAAATCTATTTATGAATGTAGGTATGAAACGGCAACAACAACAACAAATAACTATGTTATTAACCCAACATACGAAACAGAAAACTCAAATTTAATCCCTTTTTTGGAACAATAACAAAAAGACGATAGAAAAAAATAAAATTCCTTCCATGCCATCCAGAGATGTCAACTATTCAATGACAAAACGTGCCGACCGAGCAGTCAAAAAGTGCTCAATTTAAAAATCAAAGATTGTTCTGTTAAATCCATTTATTATTAATTTTTATACTTCAAACTCATTTATATTAAAAAAATGTTATATAAATATTAATGTTTAATAAAATTACTATTTACAAATTGTATACAAATATTTTCATTACAATATGTATCATTTCAATAAATAGAATTAAAAATATGAACAGCCATTTCCAAAGAGTGTTAAATTCTTCTTCTGGCCATGTCTGTTTTTTAAAAAAATTTTGACTTTGTTTAATTTGAATTTATTTTTACAAACACGCTTGCTTTGCAAAGGTTATTCATTGCTAAAAATGGTGAATATAAAGCAAGTTTTGGGTGTACAATTTACGTTTCTGTCGGAACATCTGGGCCCAAATCGTCGCAGTCGTGATCGAATGACTTTGATCGAAATTTTACTTTTTGAGATTATGTCATTCGATAACGAGTAGTCGATCGAATGACTTTACTCGAAATATCATTCGATAGGTTAAGAGCTTTCGTAAAAACATTTAATTGTTTTTTTACAAACAATTTACACACTTTTTGGGAATAAATATTAGATTTCTTTAACAAATAGCTTAAAATTTAAGTATTAAACTTTTTTCAGCAATAAGAAATAAAATAATAACATTCAGTTTTGCAATTTTTCGCAAATTATAGTCATAGATAGAAGCGATTTTTGTATTGAAAGTTTTTTGATTCTTTACAGCTTTACCGATTTTTAATAAGTAGTAGACTTTGCTATTATGCCGCTGTTAGCAATTTTTTGCGAATTTCCCCTAATTTAGCAATTTTTACAGAATTTTTTCCATTCCTTATACTTTTATGGACTTTTAATCAATTTTCTGGCTTGTTCGAATTATTAAAAATTTTCGCGAATTTACGCTATTTTTGCAAAAAAAATTTTTTGTTAATTGTTGACATTTTGTTTTTTTCAACCGATTTCGAATAAATTTTAGGGTTTGTTTTCAAGTTTGCGATTATTTGCGAATTTTAGCCATGTTCGCTATAGCAGCGATTTTTTTTGTAAGTTTTCTGATTCAGTACAGCTTTAACAATTTTTAATAAATACTAGACTTTGCTTTCATGCCGCTGTTTGCAAATTTCCGCTAATTTAAAATGTTTAATCGAATTTTTGCAATTCCTTGTAATTTTAGGGACTTTTTATCAATTTAATGGCTTGTTTGACATGTTAAAAACTTTCGCGAATTTTCGCTATTTTTGCAAATTTTCTGAATTTGTAAAATGTTTTCCGAATTTTTGCAATTTTTGCGTTGCTTTGTTGCTCTTTTTGGCAAGCGCCGCCGTTATAAAAAAAGCCACATAAAATAACCGAAGTCACCTATTTTATAGGGCACTATCAACATTGTTGGTTTATATGCGGCGAAAAGTGCAATGCCTTAAGCCATTAGTATACAAATATATAAATATCTATTACATTTTTTAAAAAAATTTCGATACGAAAGCTTTCGAATGCCGCAATCCCGTTTTTGATACGTCACGAAGTTTTATTCGATACGAAAGTTCATTCGATCACGTGTGCGACGATTTGGGCCCTGGCTTAAATTATATATCTGGTTAAGATAGTACAACATCGTTAAATGGCGACACACTTTTTTATGTTTTTGAGTGTCCGAATGGTGTACTAAATGAAAATGTTAAGCTGTTATTATTGAATTGTAATATTTGCATATAGCTTTTGACGGATCTTTTGTTGGTTTGATCCAATTTTAAGCATAGGATTTGATTTCCAAACCTTTCTATACTATTGACCGAAGCAAAAAATGTGTACACATATAAAATTGAACCAAAGACGAAACAAGGGGTAAAAACTGAAGAATTTACTGATAGATGTTAAAAGTGTCAAACGTTAAAATTTCACGTTTGAAAAGGGCCTGTATTAGCTCTTTTAAAAAAAGGGCTAACCGTAAAAATTACGAGCCAGGAATAATTAAAAAGAGCTAAATCTAGCTCCATAATAGCTAAGTTGGCCTCACTGATACCATCCTATACTTAAAGAGTACAACTACAAAAACAACAGCAGTAGAAAGCAAAAATATATATGTATGTATGTATGTACATATACCCAACAAACACGAAGTCAAACCTTTGATATAAAATGACTTTATCATTTGACATCAAACACAATTCTCAAACGTTTTTCAATTGTTTGATATTATCATTTAAATTCAAATTGATAATGATTTTAAAATAAACAATTGACGTCAAATTTTTTATCAATTTGATGTCAAATTGGTATCAAATGTTAACCCTTTGACGACGAATGGGACTTATATGTCGTCCTTTCATATAAATTTTCATATAAATTTTCTTTAGTATTCGTGCCAACGCACATAGGGGTTTTTTGCCAATCTAGCCGGACATTACTTTTTGTTTTAGCTTATATTGCTTGTTAAAAGTTATTGAGTGCCCCTAGATCGATGAAACTTGGCAGAAATATGTGTTATTGTCATAGGCAGGTAAACCTCAAAAATAAATAAAATCAGACCAAGGAGGAAAAAGATCCCCCTAGAAGAACTAATCCAACCTCTGAAGAATGCAATTTTTTTAAGTTTTCCATACTCTTGCTTGTGCAAATGCAACTTTTAACTCCGACGAAAGTTAAAAAACCTAAAATAGGACCCAGGAGATCGTAAAATTACACTTTCCGCCCCGCCCTCTTTTGTGGGCGGTTACATAAAATATTTAAAAAAAATTTAAATATTAAAAGAAATAGATTACTAACGCCTTAATACTATAAAAATTAAATTTTTTAACTTTTATGGGCAGGGGCAGGTATCCCTCCAAGCCCACCCCCCGGAACCAACATGTCATAAAATTTTTTTTTTTTTTTTTGCTAATTTCCAAAAAATATTCATTTTTAAGATTTGATGTGACTTTAATGTATTTCATAGTATTTAATTTATCAGAAAATAATTAAATAATTCGTAATGATAACTTATCTATAATAGTAACAACAAAATTTATTTAAAATAATAACAACTAATTTATTTAAAATAACTTCTCTTTTGCACTAAGATGATGATGAGTGCCATGGTTCTTCTTCGTCTGTTTCTTCAAAATCCTCTTCCGAATCTGAATTCTCTTCAGAGCCAAGTACAGGTGGGAGCATAAAAGAAATTGCTTCTTTCGTAAAGGGCAATGACTTTTTTTGAGTTGGTCTTATGCTAGTAATCAGTGGGTCAGAACTGAGCAACAGTCTATTTATAATATCTTTTTTACACTGAACCTTCGAAAACTTTCTAGCTAAATTCTGCCTGTAAAGCCGAAAATGTTTATTTCGTGCCTCAGACGCTTCTTCTGATAATAGCCCGATAGGCAACAATCCCTCGATCATTACAGTTGCGCCATGTATTAAAATCTTGTGCATTGTAGGTGTCATAGGATGCCAGGGATATAAAGTAACGTTAAGTTTTGCAGTGTCTAAGCAATAATTGGCAAACTCGTGCAAATGGATTTTGTATATACATATATATATATATATATATATATTTAATCCTAGGGTTCCATGGAGGAACATAGGGCCACAACAAACTTCTTCCATTCTGATCTGTCTTCTGCCATATTTTTTATTTCACGCCAGCTTTTTCGGGTTGATTGTATTTCACTTTCAAGCATCCTTCTCCAAGTATGGGATGGCCTTCCTGGTCGCCTACTGCCTTGTGGATTCCAGTCAATTGCCATTCGTGCAATATCTTCTTGTGGTCTTCTTAAGATATGACCCAACCAATTCCATTTTCTCTTGAGGATTTCACTTTGAACAGGTATCTGGTTTGTCCTTCTCCACAGCTCAGTGTTTGATATTGTTGCTGGCCAAAAAATGTGAAGGATTCTTCTTAGGGATTTATTGACAAAAACCTGCAGGCTGTTAATCTGGCGTTGAGAAGTGTTCCAGGATTCACAACCATATAGAAGGGTGGATGTTACATTAGCCCTAATTCACTTCTTAATTTTTCTTAAATAGTTTTTTTTCCTCTCTTTAACAACAGTTTTGTCCTCATCCGATCTTAATTGCCACTTTTTCACTGTGATTTTATACGACAGGTGTAATATGCTCTCAAATAGACGAAGTCCTGCGTGCTCCATAAAATAACGTCATTTAGCTGCTGCACAGGTGGTTTAAAACCGTTACTTACTGTTTCGCACATTCCTTTTTTTACACAGGTAATATCAGTCTTAGATGTAATAATTTAAATAAAAAAAATCTACGCACAACCCAAACATTTTATGACTGACGAAAGGGTTTCTATCATATGTACCTATGTAAGATGAGCAAAAACAGAAAAAAGGTGAATTTTCAAAAAAACATAAAAAAATGGCGCAACAACGCGCAACGTTTTTTTCTTTAATTTAAAATAGAGATTTCAAATTTTATCGTGATGTATAACATTTTTAAGAACTCAACTGGCTTCACCTTCAAAAACCTTTTAAATTTTTTTTTTTTTTACAAAAAAGGGAAC
The DNA here is from genome assembly GCA_963931875.1 of Pollenia griseotomentosa. NCBI lineage: Eukaryota > Metazoa > Arthropoda > Insecta > Diptera > Polleniidae > Pollenia > Pollenia griseotomentosa. The sequence goes on along the minus strand of OZ007563.1, from coordinate 144,567,417 downwards.
AAAAAAGGCGTTTTTTTTTTAATTTCGAACGAATTTTTTTATCATAAAAATTTCTAATAAAATTTGTCTAAAAATGTTTGTAAGTAGCTGTTTATATAGTCTTTCACAGAAAAAAAAGTTATTGTAAAATCTATATTCGTTTACCCACAAAAAAATATATTGTAAACCTCCCAAAACCGTAAAAAGGAAATGAACACGCATGCAATTTAATCAACTTTCCAGACTTTAACAGTGTCCCAAAACCACAGATCTCAAGCAAAAGATCACTATACGATGCAGAACTTTGTTGTCTGTCGAGCTGCGTACTTAAAATTTTCCATTTCTTTAATTTAATTTTTTGCCTAATGTCCGGCTAGATTGGCTAAAAATCCCTATGTGCAACGATACGATTTTATTGTGTCAACTGAGCTTAAGGGTTTCTTAAAGTCCGAAATTGGAATTTATTTTTTTGCCATTCAAGTTTGCTGTCCGTGAAAACCTGGGTTCGATTCCCAGTAATAACAAACTGCCACATTTTAGAATGGAAAACCATTTTCGAAAACTTGTAATTATATTCATGTTTTCACGAATTCTATTTATTAATTATTTTTAAAGAAAAAAACAAAATAAAAATTTATGTTAAATAAAATAAAGTGATAATTATAAAATAATAAAAGTACCTATTAGATACTATATTTTCAGCTTTTAATTACTTTTTTACCTATTTTAAATAAAATTACACTAACAACAAAAAAAATGTCAAAATGAAACAAGAATGAATCGTATGAACAGCATGTTTGGCAATCTAGTTTCAGAGAGCGAAACGAGTAGTTTATATCGTCGTATGAACATAGCATTATCAAAAATAGCCAATAAAATCGCTAACTATTTTATAAATCGCCAAATTGAAATTTAGGATCACCAGATCTGACAACTTTGTTAGTATGCACATTTTTTTATTTTGGCTGTAGTCATCGCTGCTTTTGTTGTTTTTATTGCTGCTGCTGCTGCTCTTCTTATGATACACAACTACATGTGGTGGTCGTTCTCGGTAGTCATTATTTTTTTTTTTCAGCCATCGTATGGTTTTTTTCATACTATTTTACCAGATTTTAGGTTTAATACATACACACTCACGAATTGTTATTTTTTGTTGTTGTCCCGAGTCTGCTTGAAATTGTATTTTTTAGAGTCGTGTAGTGAATTTAAGTGCGCGCGCATTATTTGGCATTTTATCGATTTTTTTAAGATACTGATTTTTAGCTTAGGGATTTAGCGCTCCCATATACGAGCAATATTGTAATAAATTGCTATGGCCAAGTCGGAGCGAAAGAACGATATTTTGGATTTAACGCATTGTTATTAAGACGAACAAGGACAGATTATATACATCGTTAATTTCCACACTTTGATGTAAAAAAAGGGTTGCCAAATCTTAAATAAATCTGCATATATAATGGTAAAGATCCTCCAGAAAAACAAAAATAACTGCCCGTCTATACCAGAGATAATTATTGCGCCATATATTGCAGTAAATGTCAAAATTATGTTATCTTTAATGTAGACAGCAATATTTTGTACACATTTATTGCCGGCAATTTATGTTGCAATAATTGTTAGTCCATTTTTGTTGACAATTATTGCTAACATAAAACGTCAAATTTGGAAGTCAATTTGAAAAAAAAGCAAAAAAAGAAAAAAAAATAGAAGCAAATGGTGTGGGAAAGAAATTAAGTTTGTGAAATTGTAGCAAATTAAGGTTGTAGTAAGATAATTAAATTAAAGAATTAAATAAACATTAAAATAAAGTTGCAAAAATTATTTTTATATACATATATAATTTTTTTCTTATTCGATCTTTATTACATATTTAAATTTATATTTATTTGTTTAAGCTTGAGTTTTTTTTATATAAAAATTAATATGTATTTTTATGTAAAAAAGATCTCAAGCCTAATCAAATTAATATACATCTAAAAAATAAGTCGAATAAGATAGAATTTATTTTAATAAATATAATTTTTGCAAGATGGCCTCATTTTTACACTACATACAGGAAGAAGGTGTCCTTGATTTCTTTAAAATTATGAGTTAACATAAATACGTTTTCCCACACCTTTAACATAAGCTGAGCAATAAGAAATATTGCTCTGTGATTCTGCTGACGTTATTGCCAACTAGCTGAGATATTTATCTTTAATGTAGACCTAAGGTAAAGTGTTTACATACTTTTATTTTAAACACAAAATTTCGGCTTAATTTTATATTGGTCGTAGTTTTTTTTTTTTGTACCAACGGACCAAGTTTAGATGTTTTCAATGCTCAAGCACTAGAAGTTTACAAATTCTCATTATCACGCTCGTTCAATAAAAAAATGTATATTATCACACACGTTCATCCACGAATCATTTCTTAAGTCTCAAGCTTCGTACAGACGATGGTCAGATCTTACAATATTGGTAACCAGCGTTGCTTAAATTGCATTAAAATTGGCTAAAATGTCTTTCAACTGTGCGAACATTGTAAGCTCATTTGTATTTGCAGAAGTGCAAAATTAATGCATCTGACAATCGCACCATTGCCAGAAAAATATTACTGTTGGCAACGCCTGCTTACAATATTGTAAGATCTGACCATCGTCTGTACGAAGCTTCACAATATTGTAAGATCTGACCATCGTCTGTACGAAGCTTTATATTTATATATTGCAATCATACTTATTCTCTCACGCGTGAAATATTATATATTTATAATTTATAGTTACAATCACGCCTCACAAGAAAAATTTACTTCACTTACTGAGAGTTGCTACTAGAAAAGTATTTAATTCTTCATTAAACTGCTCTAAGTTACTTTTCTCTAACATTATTATCAGATATGTACCTATTTTGAAAAATTTTTAAATACAGTAAAAATTCGATAATCCGGATAATTGATTGCTGACCCCAATCCGGAGTAGCGAATTATCCGGATTACCGCATGTATGTATTTTTTAAAAATTATAATAATTCATAGCAAAAAAAACGGATGTGGAAACACTGATATCACACGATTCTAACTGTATTTTTCAAAGCATGCTGTGATTTAAATAAAAAAAAATAAATAAAAACGGGTGTTATTCAATCCGGATTATAGAGTTGCAATCAATCCGGATTATAGAATACGCAATTACTGTATTTTTTAAAGCATGCTGTGATTTGAATAAAAAAATAAATTAAAACGGTTGTTAATCAATCCGGACTATATATTTGCAATTAATCCGGATTATAGAATACGGAATGAGCTGCAACATTTTGTCCGGATTACCGAATATTCCGGATTAGTGGAGTCCGGATTATCGAATTTACACTGTATGTAGGTACAAGCTTTTTGCAACATTTTTGAAAAAAGTCGTAATATTTATTACAAAATGTATTTGAAAAGTACCAAAAATGACTACTACTGCGCTAATACGCACGACTTATTCGCAAATAAATATAAGTATTGCAAGTGGAGAAAATTGTAAATGTAATTCTAAATTATTTGCGAAAAGCTAACCCACAAAAACAATACCTGTTCAATGACACTATTTGCAAAAAAAAGTTTAACATTGCCACACTTTTAACCGTTTCAAATTATTATTTCGGCACATCCACATGGCAACAAAAATAAAATTAATTTAAAATTATTCAAATAAAATTTACAAATTCACAATTTATTGATTTATTTTTTATTTAAAAAATAAAAACTTCATATACATAGGTAGGAACCTAAGTACATACAGAGCTACCAAATAATTACATTTTCCATTCGGCATCACATAAAAATAAAAATTTTCTTTAAGAAAATTTACATAAAAACAGTAAAGCGGCTCATACACTTGCAAAAAAAATTTTTCAATTTTACTTATTGTACAATTATATCGCCAATGTATATATGATATTCGAAGGTGGCACAATATATTGGCAATAATCAAAAAATTTGATTTTTATTGCACAACGAACAGAAAGTGAAATGTGTTGGCAACATTGTACAATGCTGTTTATGTTATTCCGATAGGTTATATTCACATTTTTATTCAATGAAAGTTGAGCAATATTTAAATTGAAACCATTGATCCACTTATTGTATAATATAGGACAAAATGGAATAATATGGCGAATATCATATACTATAATATTGAAAGTATATGGGCCGCTTAAGTAAGTTAAGTGGAAACAATTTTTATAATAGTATTTTTCAATATAAATTTTTTGAATGTTGTTTTGTGAATTCAGAACCTTTCCCTAGTTTGGTATTAATTAAAAAATTAATTAGCCTTATTACGGTTCTCGATCTTGGAAACGACTAAGTCGTTTTTGTAATAGATTAAAGAACGATTGTTGTACCTATTTTACTTTAATCGATAACAAAATGGAGAATAATTGGATGAAAATAACAGATTTTGCTTAAATAGATTAAACATAATTTGGAATTAAAAATAAAATTTGTCTATCAAAAAAAATCGTAATAGGCAACTAAAAAAATTATTTACTGCCTGTTTTTAGAAGGCAAGCGCAAAAGTGACTCGTTTAACTTACATTATAAACAACAAACAAATTTTGTTTTTGCTTTAAATGTTAATTAAACGAGTCCATTTTGCGCTCGCGTTCTAAAAACTGACAGTTTTAGAATTATCTACTTTTTACGTACTTAATACCTACGTAGGAACATATATTTACAATGTCCTTATTTGTTTAATTGGTAACAAATGTTTCATTACCAAAAATTTACAGGCTTTAAAGAGACATAATGTGCGTAACAGCTGTATCGAATTACTTTCACACATGGCGATTTATACACACATTCAAGTACCTATAAAACAAAATTTTGGTAACTCTCTTTTACCCTCTAAATAAATCAGCATTTTTTTGTGCCAAAAAGTTCTTTTGTAATTTAATATTTTCTCTTCAGTCTTTCCTTTTTGCAATTTTTTTTAAGGAAGCATAATAACAAATATACAACCACCGTCATTGAAATTTGTGAACCAATACACACATACTCTCAAATAATATATCTATGTGTGTATATAAAACTCAAATATACCAAGAAGATTGTAGATCGAGAATTACGGCTGGACTAAAAAAATCCATTGCAAAAACAAACGTCAAGACGTTAAATTGAGCGAAGGCAATACTTATAAAAACAACCAAGAAGGACAGGAAAAAACAAAAACGTAGAAAAAATAATTCTGAAGCAGCAGTTGTCACCACAGCGGGAAACTGGTTTTTGATAAATGTGCATTTTGGGAATTCTGAAAAAAAAAAACAGCGACAGGCAACCACACTAACGAAGTGTTTCTAAACTAAACGACCGACGTTCACGTTCTTGGGTTGATATTTGGAAAATAACAACAAAAGGAAGATGAAAAAAATACCTGAAAAGTTGTTTAGAAAATTTCTACTTCAATTATCTGTTTATAATATATACCTACCTACTCGTTGTGCAATTATATTTGCTCTAATGATTTCATGGTCCGTTTTTGAAAAATATTTAATGTCCAATAAAAAAGAAAAAAAAAATGAATTTTTACCCAAATATATGTAGGTAGTCCAAGGAAGTTGTTTCCAGAAAAACTCAATTAAGCTTTAATAATTTCTATCATAAAAAAAAACAAACATATTTAAACTAAAAATAAGAATTACAATGGCTTTTTGACTTTATTATTAATAGTTAAGGCATCAATAAAAGTTGTACATTGACACACTGAGTTGGAAAAGGTAGTAGATTGAAATTAAAATAATATCTTACAAATTCACACACACCAGACATCAGCAGGCGCTGGCTATGTATGTATAGATACACAAAGAAAAAATAAAGTAAATATTGCAACAATGAATAATGTCAACATATGAAAATCCAAGAAGCAAACAAAAAGAGAAAACGAAGAAGTACCTTACCTTATTTTTGTATGTATGGATATAGGTACATAGATACATTATTTAGAAAATGAATTGCATGCCAAAAGCAGTTTTGGTCATTATGTATATTGAAGCAGCAAGACACTTTTTTGTGACATGTTGGTACTTTTTTATTGCCATAAAACATAATTTAAATTTTAATAATTTGCCATGATAAAAACTCAACATACTTTAAAATATGGAATTTTAAAGATTATTTTCAAAAGATATCAATGTAAAAATAAACACCCATTCACATATTGGTCGAGTTTGACATTTTTTATTTTATAACATTACCATAACCAGATGAATTTTTATATTGCTTAAAATATTTAAACAAATAAGTTCATAAAAATAAAGAAATGTGTATGGGTACATACCTACATAAAAATATTAAAAATTGCAATGAAAACATTAACATTGTGTTATTATTAGTGGGTAGTTATGTATATTGTTGGTACAAGCTATAGAATACGATTCGTTCAAGCTTGTCAATTTTATTATTTGCTTATATTCAGTTTAACACAATGCACGTCAAACTTTTGTTGATAATTTGATTGCCAAATGTAAAATATGCGCTACTATAGGTACAAATAAAATATTTTTTTTAATAATTCTTTTTATTAGTAGGTATAAAAAAATACTTAAAATACCTTACAAAATTGAATTTCCAAAGTGCTTCAGATATTATTTCTAAAAAGTTTTAAGTTTATCTTTTCAATATGTTGATATTCCTTTGTTTTTTTATATGTACTGTCTGTCTTGTGAAATTTAAATACATATTTACAAATACCCAAAATTTAACATCAATTACCCAAAATCGCCCATCTATTAAAATACAACCCCGTATGATTTGAGTTTGCTACACACAAGAATACAAAAAGATGAACGCGAAAAAATAAACAAACAAGAGAAATGAGAATGAGAGACATGTATACATAAAGAATACAATTCAAAAGAAACTAGAGAAACGGAATAAACGTAAAAATAGAATAGTAATAATGAGAAATAAAGAAACAAAATCTACTAAAAGGAAGCAGTTAAAACTAAATAAAATAGAACCCATTAACTAAAATTAATAAGAGCATACGTTTATTAAAAAAATATATGACTGCTTTTACGTTTGGGAACATACAATAATTTTAATAAAAGAAATTAATTAAAAAACAAAATTAACTGAATGAACAAAATTAATACCTTCTTGGATAAACTTTTAAAGCACGACGATCCATCGTTTAAAATAAAATCGAATTTAAACGAAATGAAATTATTAAAGCATGCAACATCATCATATTTTATTTATTTTTTTCTTTCTTAGTTGTATTTTTATTAATTATTTGCCTCACACTTTTTTTTGTAAAAACGCACACAGCAAATGTTTAAACGAGAAAAATGTACAAACTAAAACACAACCGCAAAATTTAGGGTAACAAAATGTAAAAAAAAGTTGAAAGAAAACAATAAATTGCTGTTGCTAATGTTTGTGTATGTATGCATGTATTTGTAACTAAAGGTGGTGTTTTTTATTTTAATTTTTTCTTTTTTTTTGAAAGTTATAGAGGCAAACTGGGTTTTTTAGTCAAATAATAAATTAAATTTTTTATAACAAAAAGAAATAAGGTGAAGCACCTGTATAGTTGTTTAAATATCACGGGCGTATTTTGTTAATTATCGTTGATGAAGACGACGAGCAGTGCTGCTGCACTTATGAAAACGCAATAAAGATGTAAAAACAACTTTCATTGCCACTGTAACACAATTTAATTTAATTTGTAAACTTATTTGTTAATTCTTTCTATTAAATATTTCTGTTTTTCTTTTTAAATTTTGTTTTATATTTTTTTTTTTTACACAGTTGTTCTACAAAAAAAGTATCCCAATCGAAACAACCAAACTCTCTAGCTAACAAACACGTACTAAACGGCAACTCTATGTTAAATAAAACCAAATTCACTGCTACTCTCTCAATAACTGGTTTTTCTGTTGCACTCTCTTGCTCTTTCAGTCTTTGTTTCATAAATTCTGTATAACAAAATGCACGTTAAACCAGTGTCGCAATATTATATTTCTCTTTCTTGCCCACTGTCCAATTGTTTTTGTAAATGTCTTCAGTTCTTACCTCTCTGACCTTTTTTCTATGCTTCTTATAACTTACGGGTTGATTATCGCTTTTCTTTTTTTAAATAAAATTAAAAATATCTACGAAGTGTAAACGAAAAGCAACAAAAAACTGGTATGTTAAGTAGTGGTGGTGGGTTAGCTGTATACATATTAGCACACGTTTAATGGTGGTGGATGATGTGGAAGCAGTCAAGTAGGTAGTTTTTGTAGAAACGAAAGAAAAAATGCCATAAAATTTTTTTTGTTTGCTGTTCACAGCGGCGTCTGCAGCTGCTGTCAAATACAGCCAGGGTACTAGCAACCACATTTTGTAGTTGCTTTGTTAACTTTTTTCTTAAGCCTCTGCACATTTCCCTTCATCCAACCCTCAACGGTTTTCACATTGTATTTTCTTTAATAAGATTTCATATTGTTGATAATTATTCTTTCATCTTTTATTTAGTTTTTGAACCGAGAGATTGTGAGAGCGTATGTTTGTGTATAAAAAATGCTTTGTACACAATTGCCTTCATTAAAAATTTTTGTTGTTTGTTTTTCTTCTTTTTTCGAAATTGGTATATTTTTATAACATGCGCACAAAACTCAGTGAATGTGTTTTTTTCTCTGTATGTTTTATCAATAAATATCAGACTTGAAATACTTATTCAATTCATTTTTTTTTCGTGTTTACAGTCAAGCCACTACCACATGTTGGTATGTGTTTACATGAATTCATTTTAGACAATAACCAAAAGCAACAACGTTTTAAATTAAAAATGATTGCTTGTCATGGAAACTGTTGTTGTTTTGTGAATATATTAATATAACGGCCACTTGATGTAAGCTAACAGTGGCTGTATAAAGTAAAAAGCCACCGTTTGGGGGTGGGTGTCAATTACTTCTTTCGATTATCTGTGTGGGTAATTTTGCAGTATGACGACTTAAATTGGTAAATTAATTTAAATTCTGCAATACAGTAGGCGCTCGAAATTAGAAACTTTTTGGTTTTAAGGCGGTTCAAATTCCTGAATATGTAGGTATGTACATTAGTGTGTCCCAAAAAATTTTTTGGACTCAAGCATATTTTAAAAAGGGTTAAGTATTTTTGAGATATTTTTAAAATTTTTCGGAAAAGGTTTAGAGGTTGCTCAAGTCGAATTTTTGCCAGAAATCGGGTTTCTCTATTATTTTTTGAGTTTTCTTCATAACTGTCAAAAACCACGATTTTCTTTACTTTGAAGGAAATAATTTGATAGAAAAATGTCCAAGCTTTATTTTTGTGCGCAAAAACTAGAAGTTCTTGCAATGAATTTGCTCATTTAGATACCAACCCCACATTACAAATTTTCGTAATTTTTTTAAAAATTTTGTAAATAACGCTTTATAACTTTTAAATTTTTAATGAAAATGAAACAACTACCATCAGTTTAAAATATCAATTAATTCTAATTAATTTATTTTTGAATTTGATCCTACCGTTCCCTAATTTCACCGGTTTTCAACTTTATACCCAACTTATAACATTATTATTCATAGGTACATAGGTACACAACAAAGAAATACAAATCAAACGTTTTGCTTTTGATTTGTTCAAAAACCATTTATTGGGGTTCTGACGACGTAGTTCTATGCCCTGCAATAAATTCAGAAAATCAGTTTCAGAAGTTGTGTCATTTATGTAAGTGTTATCCATTACCAATACGTGAAGATTTGAGAAATTTTATTAAAGGCCAGCTTGAAGACATGCTACTAAAAGAATTGATTTTTCTTATCTTTTTGGGTGACGGATCCAGAAAATTGGGAAGCCAACAATTCATTTCAAGATACAAAGAGCAAAGTTCAACGTTTACAAGTGGTAAATTATGTGGCAGTACGAGGTATTGCTTTGGCTAACACTTATTTCACTGTTAACTCTTCTAAACCTGATTTTAAGAATTTATTGTAAAGCAAAAAAATCGATTGATATTTATTGGTTTGTTGGGAATGAGTCAGAGCTGTAAATGAATCACTAATTTTTGAATTAATTCGTGAATCATTCATGCAGTGAACTAGCAAATTTTGAATTAATTCTTTTCACACAAAAAAATGAATTGAATGAAATTTTTATCAATTTAAACGAATTAGACAGAAATAAATTTCAATCATTTCAATCCATTTAACAGATTCATTTGGAATGAATTGATTTTGAATTCATTCATATGAATTAGAAAAAAACTTAGCAATTCAAATGAATGAAATCTAAAATGAGTTGCAATCAAACTAATTCAAGAGCAGATCTAGGGGTAATTACTAAAAAGGAGGATAGAGGGAGAATAGTTTGTGAACAAGAGGGAAGACTTCAGCGGGAAGGTTATTCCACATACGAACATTCCGGCCAAAAAACGAGTTTTCCCTGTAATGCGTTGTACGATTCACCTGCCAATCGAACACAAAAGAATAAGCTCTTGAGGAAAAACGTGTATTACGAACAAACGTACGGGTTTTGGGAACCAGATCCCTAACTTCGTCAGAAAACATCCAATTGTAGAAACGATAAAACAGGCAAATACAACCCACATTGCGACGGTGCTCAAGGGAGTCAATAGAATTGGATACCCTACTGTCAACAATGAGAATCTCCTTCCTCTCCTGCATGAAGTCGAGAAGCTTCAAAATAGACTTTGAAGCACCGGCCCACACATAAGAGTTGTATTCCATACGCGGTCGAACATAGGTGGTATAAATAGTAAGGAGATCAGATGGTGTGAAGTACATCTTACACCATATTCATATTCTGCCTCATAGCACCGACATCGGATACGCTTGGTCTGGATTCAAATGAGTACGAATGACAAAGGTTGCTGTCATCTGCAAAAGAGTAGATAGGGTTGGAAGTTTGACATAGGAGGCCATTTAGAAAAAAAAAGAAATAGAGTAGGAGAAAGATCGGAGCCTTGCGGCACCCCTGAATGAATCTTGAACTCGTTTGACGAAACCCCATCTATAACATTTCGTATAGTGCGATCTCTGAGAAAGCTTTACATAAGTCTAGAGAAATTATCACCGACACCAAATGCGAAAAGTTTTGACAAGTGTGCACTATTCCAGACTTTGTCAAACGCCTTGGAAATATCTAATTCAGTTACTTTACTTTCGCCAAAACGGTGAATGGGACAGACCCAATTTTCCGATAACAGAGCCAGTATAGAACGACCTCTAAGAAAGCCATACTGTGGTCGCTTAGTAGGTAGTTTGACTCTAAAAATTTGACAAGATGGTAATTTGCCATACTCTCTATAACTTTGGAAAGTGCCGAATAAATTGCAACTGGGCAGTAGTTCTCAGGGTTTTAGTCACTCCTTTTTAAGGAATTGGCGTTACATTAGAAACTTTCCAGCAGACGGAAAATTCAGCGGCATGGTATAAAGTGCTGCAAAGATTTGCTAAGGGACGGCCTAGCGTCGAAGAGCACTGCTTCAAGACCAGTGCAGGCATACCATCCGGCCAAGGAAACTTGCTCGAGCGAGCTCGAAAAAATATTTAAAGCATAGTTGCGGATACTTTTTAATGGTTGTTGATTGCTAGCTGGTAGGTGAGAATTATTTGCAAATAATTCGACAAACCAATTAGCCTTATCAACCGAGTCCGTGAATGATCGGTCATCCTTTAAAAGAGTTGGTTTTGAAGAACTAGCATTTACCCTTAGTCTTTGACGAATGACCAGAAGCTTTTACTGCCCCGGGGAGCAGCAAGAACTGCAGTACGAAGACGTTCCTCGTAAAAAGTTTTTTTTCCTGTCTGAGTACTTTGGCACACGAAGACCTTGCCATTTTGCGTAGCAATTCAGTATCAGCGTTTTTATTGTTACGCCAATATCGGAATGCTTCCTCTCTGGATCTGACTGCTGATTTGCACGACTGATTAAACCAAGATTTAGCTCGAGGTTATTCGGAGCTTTTTTAACTGGAATGAACATTTTCATTTCTAGCGTTATAACATTATTATCCATTTTCGCCATGGCATTGACGTCATTGTCCAGGAAACAAAGTTTCCAATTGAAATGCCGAAAAAAGTCATTGAACCAACGTGCTTTTCCGTAAACAAATATTGCTCGTTTCGTAGCTTGTCGTGAAGCGTTCCGAAGTTCGGAGAATGAAAATGAAGCGGAAATGGGGCAATGATCCGAGTTGCTAGAACTTCAACTTCGTACTTTTGAAATATAACTCAATAACTCAACATATTGGCCTTCATAAGATGTAAGGCCCGAGTGGTGAAGCCAATTATAATTGTGAATATTAAAATCACCAGCAACAACGATTTCGGGACAATTCTCAAGAATTTTCGTTATAAAGTCGGAAAGGGAGTCGAAGTCTGATAAAGTTATATCGCTACCCGCATGTGGACTTCTGTAAAGAAATCCGAAATGCAAATAGTGTGCATTGATTTTGAACCTCACCCAAAGACAGTTAAATTCTGCTTCAAACATGCCCAATGATTGCTGGCATTGAAACACAACTTCATTGCGTATGTACATAGCAAGACCCTGATGAAGATTAAAGAGGGATAGAAGGTGATACCCAGGAATCTTAAAACCAAGTGGATCCGAATTTTCAGATATGAACCTGAGTTTCACATAAGGCGAAAACATCCGGCCGGTGGAGACAAACGTGAACATATACAGAAAAAAAAATTAGTTCTCAGCCCACGTATATTGCAAAAGTCGATTCGAAACCGACTTCTCAAACTACCTGTGCACTAACAGACAACCATTTAAATATAAATGTCAATAAAGGTAACAGCATACCATTTTGACATATGGTTAGTTCTGTGGTTTTCATGGGCAACCGCGTATGTCCATTTTTCCGATTTTGAGATGTTGATGCTAAATTGCCTAATTTTAAATGCTCTTTACATGTTTCTAAAAATGTTTGAAAAAAGATGGATCAATACCGATTTTTTAACGTAACAACAAAGTTCAAAGTGCAATACCTAGCCCTAGATCTAGAATGGTTTTTCGGTTCTTCTGAAAAATTTGATTTATAGACATACGCGGTTGCCCATGAAAACCACAGAGTTATCAGCTGTTGCTGAATTTGCCTTGACTCGTTTGTTACAAAATTAAGGATACGATTCTTATGGCCATTTTCTCAATGTATCGACAAACTCTCTGTTACTTTATGTCAACATAAATTTATTATACCGATAAACTGTCCCTTAACGATTTTGGGTTTCTCAATATACCGACAAAAAATATTGGTTTGAGTTGGCAACACCACTCAAAATACATGTAAAAGTTGGGAGTCAGCTGATTGAATTTATCTGTACGTCAAATAAAAGGAAAATTAATAATTGGCAGATGAGTGCCGGTTAGCATTAGCGACAAAATAGAAGCAAATGAGACATTGAAAAAACCAAATTTCTTTAATGTGCAGTTTTTCGTTGGGAAAAAAGATAATCGCCTAATGAGAAAATGGCCATTAGAGTTATTTTGGTGATTTATGAGATATATATGTGTGTAGGCACAAGGGGTGCGGCGAATATTCTGTTTCTTATTAGCTAACTATTCGCTGATTTTTGCTATTTGCATTTTCCCTCGGATTCGCAAAAATTTCTAAAACTGGCAATATCAATAACATCTGGTTACTTTTTTAAGAAAATTAATTGTTACAAACGTCAAAAATAAAAAAATGCTCATAAAGGCCGTTACACACTATCCCATAAAGTCTCAAGTATTTTACGAAAATGCATTCCTGATCTAATTATTGTTTGAAAATTTTCAAAAAACAATAACAACTTATCATGGCAGAGTTGCATTTTCGGAAAAAACATAAGACTTTGTGGAATAGTGTGTAACGGCTTTAAAGCAAGCATCAAAAAGCTTATTAAAGATATACCTATTAAAGGCCGTTACACACAATCCCACAAAGTCTAACGTATTTTTCAAAAATGCTTCCCTGATCTAATTTTCTTTGAACAATTTTAAAAAACAACTCATCATTTCAGGGTTGCATTTTCGTAAATTACTAAAGACTTTGTGGGATAGTGTATAACGGCCTTAATTAACAATTCTCAATGCTCTACACGCAGAAAAAAAATATGGTTGGAGGTAATTATATTCTATGAGCAGCATTCTATGGTTGGATTTTAACAAAACTAACCATAATTTGTTCAAAATTAACCATATTTTGATCCAAATTAATCATAATATTGGTCAAAATTAACTATATTATGATCAAAATTTACCATAATATGGTAAAAATTCAGAATCAGACTTAAAAACAATATGGTTATTTATTTCATCAATTTTTTTACTAAGTGCCAAGTTATAATTTCATTTTATAAGTGTCCAGTTATAATTTGTTTCACTTTTATAAGCAATTCCATTAAATCATTTTACCGTCATTAGCACTCCTTCTGTTATAACTACGTAAATGTATGTATTTTAATCAATAATTAAAATAAAACTATTTTAGAGAACAAAACGACCATAATGTTGTTGTTCTTAAACATATTTTTTTAAAATTCAAAATACAATCATACAACCACAATATGGTTATGGATTCTGGATGGATGAATTTAATCATAATATAGTTGCCGGTGACAATTATAGGTTAAAGTAACCCTTATATGTTTAAGTGTATGGTTGTAGCTTTATTTTATTATAACATTATATTGTTAAATTCAACCATATTTGAAGTTTCAAGGGAGGTAAACACTTTATTGTTAAATGGAAACAAAATATCAAGGTTGGATAACGAAACGAGTTTTGGTATCGGTATTAAACTTTTCTTTGTTTCGGTATAAGTATCGGTATTTTAATTATATCGGTATAACGGTATAAAATTTTTTATAACGGTATATATCGGTATTAAAATTAAATGAACCAAACCAAGGCGAATTCAACTACAGGTGGTGTCGGAACTACAACAATCCAAAAACAACAGAAACAACATAGGGTTTTTTGCATTGCATTGTTAGTGTCATTAGCTCGAAATGTCAACCATTATTAGCAAAACACTAACAAATCAAAACAAATAAGCTCGAACTGTCAAACTCAGATGCCGTTTCGACACCACCTGTAGTTAATTCGCCTTGAACCAAACCAAAAAAAAGGTTAAAAAAAGAAAAAATATATATACATTTATATGTGTATGTATTCTATTATTACCCAGTCGGAAATAAAGTTTACTTAAAACTAACTAATGGTTCATTAAAAAAAAGTCACAACTGACTCAAAATCTAGCTCGTTTTCTTTAAAAAGTTTCATTTGATTTTTCTACAGAGTGTCCTCAGAACGAGTCAGTACTGACTCACTCTGCATAAGTTTAAACTAACCACAAGTTAGAACATTTTGAGTTTGTTTCTGGATACAAAATAAAAGAAAAAAAAATTCACAAATTTTTGCTTTTTTAAAGCAAGAACAAAATGATTCTAATGGTGGGTACACACTATGCAATGCATTTACGCAATCTTGCAAATTAAATTAATTTTAATTCATTCCAGATTGCATCAACATCAAAACGCTTTGATATTTTGAGGTTGCATTGAAATAGATTGCATGTAGATTGCACTGTCTGTACCCAGCATAACCTACGTACACCAGAGAACCAGTTACACATATGTTTTGTTTCACTTTTGTTGAATTGCCCCTTTGTTTACAGAAGAACTAACTCTCAATTATAAGACACCAGCAGCATGCCTAAAACGCCCTACATAATAGAAAATTTAATGTATTTAACTAAATGATTTCAACAAATAGAAAATGGGAATCTTTGCTTCTAATATTACTTTTAAAACATGAAACAAAACCAGCTAATCGTTTTTTTAAAAAGTCTACTGGATTAGCTTTGAGTTTGCCAAACGCTAGTTCAATACTTATCGAGAAGAAGTCAGTTGTACACAAACAACTCACTAGTATCTGCATAACTTTTGAGTTAGCTAAAAGTTAGTTCAATACTTATCGAGAAAAGGACAGTCATACAAAAAAACTATTGACTCACAAACCGTATCATGTATGAGTAGGGTTTTTTTTTCAATTTTCAATTATTTTATTTCCCGTTTTCCCGGGATTTTTCTTGCGGGATCCCGGGAAATAAAAAATTCCTCATAATTTCAGAAAATAGCTATTTATACTTTGAAATTTAGTTTTCTATTCTCTAAAAATTAGCATCAGTGGATGGGTTGTGGATTAGATCAATTACAAGAAGTGAGTACATGTATTTAAATCAATGTCTCCTGATGCAATAAATCTACTAAAAGCAGAATGGGCAGTGCAACAGTTGATAATTATTACATTTAGTGAAGTGAAGTGTTAATAAAGTACATTAATTCAAAATAAGATGCAGGCAGTTAAGTTTCATTGTCCATGAACAAGTCTTAAAAATAGGAGATACCTAAACATATCGCTCCTTTATTGCAACATAGTCATATCTACAAAAACAAACGATCTTGGCAAAATGCGATTAAAGTTTTCAAAATGTACCGATTTAAATATATATTTTGCTATAACTTCGGTTCAGTTGGAGATATAATACGAGAAGGCATGAAGGAAAACTTTGCTCAAGTTACTCAAAATTTTGAGATCAACCTTGACATACATTTGACTGATATAGACGTTGTTTATAAAAAAGAAAAAATTGCTTCTGATTGTGAATCCGAAGCATGCTAAAACGGTGCACATTTTTCACTATTTGTCCAACCTCGGTAAAAAATGAACGAAATTTTTAGGAAACATGAGATTTAGTAAATAAAATCAGGAATATACTTTTTGACGACTTACTAAGCGCTTTGAGAGTGTCAGAAAGTTATTTCCTAAGCCGTTAAAAAAAGTTATATATTTCTTTAAAATATTTTATCTATTTTATTAATTAACTTTTTGATCTCATATCTTTAGTACCTTAATTTTTATTTTGTTTTTATTATTGTTTTTTTAATTAAATTGTTGTTTATGTTATCTTTTTATCTTGTATCCAGTAGCTCGTTTCTGTATTTCTCGCATCGTAAAATTTCTTACATGAAGTGTGAAACAAAAAATTCCATCGTTTCTCGATTTATGAGATAAAAGTGTTTCTGTATTTGAATGCGAAAACAGACACAACAAATTCTGTTTATACTGGAATATTTCCAGTAATTAAGTGTCAAATAAAAGCGAAACGTCAACAAAAGAAATAAATATAATAAAAACAGGGCTGCCAGAATTGACGAGTTATCGTCATCTTGACGATTTTTTGTTCCGATATTAACAAAGTGACGTTTTGATGATTTTTTCTAAAAAAGTGACGAAAGCAAAAACAAAATCAAAAAATATTTTATAATTTTGTTGTTACTTTCTGTAGAAATTCATCTTGAATTTTTAAATTTCAAACACTTCTATTTTGTGGCGTTGAAAATTGAAAAAAAAAAATAATATGAATGTCTGTAGAAAGCAACAACAAATTTATAAAATATTTTTGATTTTATTTTTGCTTTTAATGAAATTGTTGGGGTTGCGTTTTACACTATAAGCCCCTTAGGGCTAAAAAATCAGAGCAAGTTAAACTCTCTTTTTGGTTTAAAATGTGTTTAAACCAACAAATCTATAAATCATTAAACATATAAACCATCTTTAAACGCATGAAGTTGGGCGTTTAAACTACCAGTACAAATCATATGAATTTGCCAACATTTGTCGTAGTGCTGCCACATGTTATTTTTTTAACAACATGTAATACATGGGACACTGATTTATGGTTGATGAGTTTAAACAACATATAAATTCAAGTTTAGTTCAACTAAACCAGCGTTTAAACCATCAGTGATTTATTAGGCATTAGTCTTCGAAAAAAGATAATTGTAAATATTTGTATATGTTTGTTTATTAGAAAAAAAGATATCTTTAGAAACAAGGCTGCTTAAATTTTTATATTTATCCCTATTGTGAAAATTGTCCTCGAAATTGTTTGTTTCTTCCCTAAAAAATGTATCGGCAAAAGCAAAATTTCGAGGGAAAGTAATGGACCGACTTGGCTTATTTTGAACATTTAATACTTCTTATATACATATAAAAAATATGATTGATATTCTTATCTTATATGTACACTTTTGTGCCAAAACCATTATTCCGGCAAGAAAGAAATTTGTTTGTCTCCCAGTAAAAACTTTTTCAAAATGGATAGCTTCTTTCACTCGTTATTAAGTAGCTTTCTTCCGTAAGAACTTCGATAACTACTTTTTTCTGGATGTATTAAGATATAAAAAAATGACTTACTTTTGAATTTGTTCTTTTTGGCACAACCCTTGTAAAATTCATTAGTTTTTCAGTAGAATTGTATGCAGTGCTTTTATGTGTTTCTGATTACTTAACATATTATTTTGTAGGCGAAGATTTTACTGGGTCTTTAACCCGTTTATTTATGAACCGATTTTTTTAATTTTAACTACAAGGTATTCTACTAAGTCTATTTCAGGTAAAAAAGAAAAAGATTATAGGAATAGGTAAGTTAAAGATTTATATCTCAATTATTAAATAATAATTATTAAATACCCATGAACTTTAACTATGTTTTTGTTTGATTATTTTTTAATAAAAGTCGAAACAAATTTGTTTAAAATTGATTTTAAATTGCACGATTTTTAAAACAAAAAAGACGATTTTTTTTATTTTTTCTCAGGAAATTGACGATTTTGACACAAATTTATCTGGCAGCACTGATTAAAACCAAAACAAGAAAAGGCTAACAAAAATTTAAACTAACAAAATATAACAATTGTTTTTTGTTTATTTTCATCATATATATTATGCATTTATCATTTATATTCCTTCTATTTTTTTATTTATTAAAAAAAAATAGTATATAAACATATTTTAAATTCAAAATATCTACATTTTGTTTTTCTCGCCACCAATTTCGAATGTGACTTATTTTGACAGTTCTTGAAAAAAACTTTTCGCAAAATATTGTTATAGAAACACTTTATCTCGCATCCTTCCAATAATTGCTGGAAAATTATTTAAATGACAGATAATTCTCGCAAAAAAAAAGATACAGAAACACTTGTGTGAGAAAAACCATTTTTTGTTTCATTTTTCACTGTTTCTGTCCCGATTCACTGGTTTCAGTCGGAAAATTTTACGATGCGAGAAATACAGAAACGGGCTACTGGATGTAAAAATACCAAGCATTTCTGCAAAGATACAGAAATAATTTTTCAAATTCCCTGCATTGCCATATATAAGGGAGAAGTGGCTTATTTCTTGTAAATTTATTGAATCTGACTTGCCGAAAGCACCACTTATATGTTCAATACACTTTGCGAAGGAAGATATAGCATTAGACAAAAAGATACCTAGATTATATAAAAGTGCCTTCCCAAAAAGGTAATACATCTTATATGCGTTTTATTATTATCTTTAAGAATTTATATTCTTAGTTCGCCAGAACAAAATGTTATACAAAATAAAGTAATGAATCAAGATTATGTTAAAAGGTATATATAATATTTATACATTTTTAAAAACTCCAAATAAATAATTCAATCTTTAGATCTCCCGATAACAAATTTGGAATTTCCAGAAAAATAACACAAAAAAGCTTTACTAGTATAAGCACCCAAACTGAGTAAGTTTTCGGTTTATGAACCTAATTTTTTTTTAATCAACACATTTATGTAGATTTTAAAGCAGCACATACATAGTTTAAGAAATTAAATTTAACACATACATGGTTATTTAAAAAACGCAGTAAAGTTTATGTTAGAAAAAATAATGATAATATATTCTATTTTATTGTTATACAACAGTATATCGCTTGAAGACTATAAAGTTAATAATTCTCTAGCAGATAACGAAACAAAAAATTTTAAGCAAAAAATAGCAACGTTAGAATTACAAGTAATATCTTTGTCCAAAAATGTTATAGAGGAGCTGTTCAAAATAGGTTATATTGTGGTTGCGGCCGTTAGTTTTTTAGGTCCTTTTTTTAATCATCCCTCCGATGATTCTAAAAGAATTTTTGTTTTTGCTGATGTGCCGCATCTAATAAAGTTGCTACGCAATCAATTCGTAGATAATGGTCTGATTTTTAAAAATAAATTATTGACACCAAATGTTGTAGAAGAACTTCTATCTTATTGCAATTCTGACCTAACTATATCAAAATCCGTAAATCTTGAAATGTTACATGCAAAAGGAGCTGGTATGTATACTCTTTTAGTGTATATCGATATTCAAAAATAACACTAATAAAAAATTAATTTTTATTTAACAGCGAGGCAAAAAGTAAAATTCGCTACCAAATTGTTTTCACATACGACAGCATCCGCAGTGCTCAATTGGGAATGTGTCGCGATAGCGAAAGTTTTATTTTATCTACCGAGTTGTTTCAAATTATTAATGATTGGTTTGATATTTTTAATTCTAAAACGTCACATAAAGATTCGCGTCCTTTAAGTAAGGCATATGGACTATCACTTTCACAACAAAACGAGGTTTTAAAATCTATGAATGAAATCGTAGTAAAATTTTTCCCTGTTCGTAAAAATTCAAATCTTCTTCCATTTCAAAGAGGAATATTGCAAAATAATAATGGCCTACCTCAACTGTTAACACATGTCCAGGAACAGTATAATATCAGCTATATTTTGTCGTCAAAATTAAATCAAGATTGTCTGGAAAACTTTTTCAGTTCAATACGTTCAAAATGTGGACTGCATGACCATCCTTCTCCTCTTGAATTTAAGTATAGATTACGATCTTATTTATTAGGTAAAATTAAATTATTAATTAATAATGTATCGCAAGTTCTAAGGATTCCGTTAATAGGCCGAAATGAACATATACTAGGCAGTCAAACCAATGTAGCAACTTCTAATGAGCAATTAATTGAATTTAATAATATTTTAAGCCAAAATATTAATGAAAAAATAAACGAAATACCTCCTAGTGAAGAAGAGAAAATTGAGGTAAACTATTTAATTTTTGCTTAAGCTTAATTTTAAATTTATTAGTAGCTCGCAGAACAACATGAAGTTGAAAGTCTTTGGGGAGAAATGAATTTATTAAATGATGTGGAATACGATGGCCTTGAAAATTTTGCTGGTTACATAATTTCAAAAATGGGCTTGAAAGAATTTGGTTTTCGAACTCATGAAAATAAAGATCAAAATTTTACTTTTGTAAACGTTTTATCTGAAGGCGGACTTAACAACGATTTTTTGACTAAACTTGAATATTTAAATTCAATATTTGTCCAAATTTGTGGTGATTATTTATATACAGGGCCTAATTTTATGAAGAAATTATTATTTTATTTAAATTTAGTATTAGATCAAAAAGTAATGAAAAGGTTTTTTTTTTGGGTAGAATATTTTTTAAAATACGTTTTTTAAATCGCAACATAAAACAATCTAAAATTAATTGTTCAAGTAAAAAGATGAAAAAAATTGTAAATTAAATCTTTATTAAAAAATTCAAATTTCTCTTAAATAAAGATAAATAAACCAAACAAATAATGTGTTAATTTTTTTTACCGGAAAAACCTATGTAGAGGTATAATTAGTGAATTACATTATTATTAATTTTTAGCTGTAAAGCAAATTAAAATGCTTAGAAATTCATTAACTGTTAATACAAATTACACATTTTTGCTTATAATTTCCAAAAGGAATTTATTGCCTTTTTTTGTATGTGGCAACGTTTTTCTTAATGCTAAGAAAAAACAAATTTCAAATAATTCCGAACAACGTCAAAAAATAAATTGTGAGAGAGAAGTGGAACTACCTTCTGTATTTGTATCATGGTTAGGCCTTAACTCTTATTGAATAAATCAAATACAGGGTGGGCCAACTTGGAATGACTGATTTGAAATGCTTATAATATTTGTATTTTTTTTTTGCAGATAATACAGAATTTTATAACATTGTACAATGTCATCATTAGGGAAGCGATTTCCATGCAAATGCATCGGTATCGGTATTAATACCGGTATTCAATTTAAACGGTATTGGTATAGGTATCGGCTGCCAACCTTGCAAAATATATTCAATAGTGAAAAAAGTATTTTTAAAAACCACAACAGTTTTTCCATTGCAGGGGCCATAATATGTTTTTTAACCATACTTCAACCATGTTTTTTCTCTGCGTGTTTAAAGGTACCTAACGATCAGTGATGCCAGATTAGGGGATTTTGCTCCGAATTGGTGATTTTATTTGGAAAACGGGAATAAAAAATTTGATTTTGGAATTTTATTAAATTTTTGGGATTTTTTTCTTATTTTTAACCTATTTTTTAATAAGCAACAAAGAGAATCTTTAGAGTAAAAATGTATGACTGCCACATATGTAAGCACTCAAAAATAAAATTTCAAGTGCTTAAAATTTAACTGGAAATAAACTAGAGTTCAAACGTATTTTTAAATGCTATTCAAGTTTTAAAATATTTTACTAATACTCACTTGATTTCAAATTCCCATTTTGCTGGAGAATGCCATTGAAATAAAGTGTAACAAAAATATATCTGAACCCTTGAAACTTGAAATTCGAACTTGAATACCAATTGTTTTGCACTTGATTTCTAACAAAACTGCTTATTGGGTGGGCTGAAGGTACGTTACTATTGGTCGGTTAATTAAGTTAGAATATAATTTGTTATTATATTTGTAAAGGGCTAACTATAATGTGCTTAAGCTTGCATACGCAAATGTGCAAATACAAATAATCAAGTGTACACAACTATAATGTACTTAAGCAACTTTTCGTTAAGTTTCGTCAAGTGTCATTTGCCTAAGCAAAGAGCGAAACTTATCGTACTTTGCTTAAGGAATCAGCTGTTTCTAGGTTACATATTAAATATTAAAAAAAAAACACAATTGCATATTTTAGTACTATTTTATTTTTGTGCTTATTTGTTTTTAAAATTGATTAAAGTAAACATGCTCATGGAAGTATATTTTTCAATAGAAGACACTAAAAAAATGTTGTCAAAGAATTCATATTTTAAGGAAATATACGAAGAAAATAATTTTTGCAAAAGTACAAATGTTTGCAACTAAGCGTTAAAGGTTTTTAAGTTCAAAAAGTACAATATAGTCACCCAAAAGGACACAATAATTTGCTTAAGCATTTGACAGGTTTTCGTTAATTTTTGACAGAAGCTTAAGCTACCATAAGCATATTATAGTTAGGCCTTAACTCTTATTGAATAAATCAAATACAGGGTGGGCCAACTTGGAATGACTGATTTGAAATGCTTATAATATTTGTATTTTTTTTTTGCAGATAATACAGAATTTTATAACATTGTACAATGTCATCATTAGGGAAGCGATTTCCATGCAAATGCATGTTTTTCGTCGATAGTCTATGGCATCGATTTGTTTTTGCATATTGTTGCATATTTTGGTGAAAATGCATATTTTTGCATATTTTGGTTTTAACTGCATATTTTAACATTTTTAAAAAAACTTCTTCAAAAAAATTTCCAAATTGTATACAAAGAAATCTTCCTGAAACAAATGTTTAAAATCAATTAAAAATTTTTTTTGGAGTTCTGCTTAAAATACAAGATTTTCAAAATTTCGTCAAAAGATCCTTCAATTTTGAACCGATGCAGCATCTTACATAGTTACGACTGTCAATTGGCCTAAAGTAATTAATCCAAAACTGTAACATGTTACTTGCTTGGCACATGGGTTACACCGAGTTGTAAAGGAAATTCGATAATATTGATTTATTGGTTTCATACGGGAAAAAAATATTTTTAAAGACTCCTTCATGAGTTGCAATTTTTAATGAAATGTATCCCTTACCACCGGAGCCAGTATTAACAAGAAGGAGAACCTGGCTAGATGCTTAAGAATACTATTCAAAAAAATTATGAGCAATTTAAGAATGTTATTGAAAAACTTGTTGCTACCGATGCTTATGCGATAAAATAAGTAAAAGAAATATTAAATTTAAATAACAACAAAAGTCAATTAGCATTTGTATTTTCCAACTTCGGATATATTGGTGAAACTATAACTAAATTAGATCGACATAATCGTCCAACTACGCAAGCAATTGGCAAAATTGTGAAGAAATTTTAAGAGACTGGAGCGGTTACAGATATTATAAGACCAGTGCATCATTGTTTCGCTCGTTCCGCTGAAAATATCGCTGCTGTAAGTGAAAGTGTTGCCGAAAACCCGAATGTGTCGATTCCTCGTCGTTCTCTGGAATTAGGACTGTATGGTCGTATGATAACCGACTTTTTTTTGCCTGCTATTGAGGAATACGACTTGGAGAATAAGTGGTTTCAACAAGACGGTGCCACATGCCACACAACTCGATCGAATATGGCTTTCTTGAGTCTTTTCCTGGCCGTGTAATTTCTTGTCGTGGCGACATCATCTGGCCACCAAGATCATGCGATTTGACACCATTAGACTTTTTTTGTGAGGCTACGCGAAAGACCGTGTTTATGCAGATAAACCCTTAACTCTTGAGCACTTAAGAACCAACATTCGACAAGTTATGGCTGAGATACCGCCCAATATGTGTCAAAAAGTGGTCCAAAATTACCTCAAAAGAATCAATGCTTGCAACACTTCGCGCGGTGGTCATTTAAATGCTATAGTGTTTCACACATAATGTCAACGTTCAAACTTTATAATAAAAAAAGAAATATCATGAAAAAAAATATTTTATATGTGTTTTATTTACGTTTACTTTTGAAACCGCAAAATGGATAACCCTTTACCTTTGAATAACAATAGAATAAAAACATCAATAGAATTTTTTTTATTTTAAATAAAATAAAAAAACAAACCCTTATTTATTGAATATGTTCCAGTTTTTAGTGCTTATTATTTATTTTTTTAATGCAAATTTTAGAGTTTTTAGTGCATATCTTATTTTCGCTTTTTAGGGTATGAAAATCACATCCCTAGTCATCATACTCAGTGGAAGAACATGTAAAAATTGTTGAATTTTATTATGTTTCCGGACGATCAATTGTTACAACGCAAAGAAAATACCGTCAGCATTTTAATACTGCAAAGGCTCCCAGTGTAAACATGATAAGAAGCTTAATGACCCGTTTTGAGAATTTGGGTTCAGTGGGTAATGAACTACGAAGAAATGTTCGTCCTGTTCGCACTGAACAAGCTACGAGAAAGGGTTCACACGGATCCAACTGTGTCTACTCGTCGACGAGCTACTCAATTGAACATCTCGAGAACATCGCTACGACGTTTTCTAAAAGTTCATCTGAAGATGTTTCCATATAAAATTGAATTGGTCCAAGAATTACTGCCGAGGGATGCACCACAACAGCTACAATATGCCCATCAGTCAATCCAAGTTGGCCCGCCCTGTATAAACAGATTCATCATAATAAGCATTAGATTCAATGGATTTGGGCTTCAATTTTGATGAAGAAAAATCGATAGATTAAATGTTGTCATTAAAAGTAAAAAAATATTATTGCATAAGGACAGCCCAATTTCATCGCAATTATAAAAATAATTCGATCGGTTATGAATATCAATCTTTTAACAGATATTCTTTGTGGTTTTTTAGGGCAACCGCGTATGTCATTTTTTCGATTTTGGGATGTTGATTATGACATATGCGGTTACCCATGAATACCACAGATTTATGAATCACAATGTGGAAAACAGGCGTTTGTTAAATAAAATAAATTATTTTTTTGCGAAATATGTAAATAAATAAATAAAAAATTTTGGGCGGGAATCCCGGGATCTCGGATATATGATTTTTATTTCCTGCTTTCCCGGGAATTTAAAAAGTGCGAGAAAAAAATCTATACTATATGATTCTAATGTCAAATAAAACAAAATTTACAAATGAAATGCAAATAAAAATGAAATATTTTTCAACAAAAAATAAAACTAAAAAAATTCGATAAAATATTTATTTGCTTTTTACACAGCTTTGTTAAAGGAAAGCTGTTAACAAACTTAAAAAATAATAACGAGTTTTTTGGTTGGGCTTTTTTCTTGATTCTTGACAAGCGCTAAAATTTTTGTAAATCGAGATCGTCTGGCAAGCCTATATTGCTACCACCTGTGTTGAAGTGTTATTTTTTTTTAAATAGATGAAAAAAGTAAATAAAACTTTGAGTGGACGAGAAGATAACAAAGTAGTTAACAAAGTAAATCTTGTTGCACTCAAAAGAAAGAGAGCAACAAAATATGTCTCTCAACCTGATTAAAATTGAGTATTTCCGGCTGATCAGAACAAAATTTAGGTTAGGCCAAGTTAAAATAGTGAAATATTGTGAATAGGTATGGCAACTTTAGCCACTTTATAGATAATAATATCTTCTTCTTGTTTTCGGTGTATGGGAGAGTATTTCGGCTTTTAACAAGATAACAAAGTAAAACCGGAAATGATATTTATAAAATAATAAATAATTAAAATATTGCGGCAAATTATTAGAAAACTAATATATTTAAATTAGTTTACAAATGTTTGTGTTGGATTTTAAGTTTAAAAAAAAATAAATTTCTATTAAACTTCACTCATAAATTTCTATTGAACTTCACTCATTTTTTTCTTTTGGCTAAGGGGCCAAAATAAGGACATCCTCCGAACTTTGACTATATGTGGCGTATAGCTAAGTACTTAAGCTTCATTTTGGTATACAATTTTTTTCAAACTTAAGTTTTTTTTAGAACAAAGTTTGAAAAATTAAATTTCTATTGAACTTCACTCATTTTTTTCTTTTAGCTAAGGGGCCAAAATAAGGACATCCTCCGAACTTTGACTATATGTGGCGTATAGCTAAGTGCTTAAGCTTCATTTTGGTATACAATTTATTTCAAACTTAAGTTTTTTTTAGAACAAGGTTTGAAAAATTAAATTTCTATTGAACTTCACTCATTTTTTTCTTTTGGCTAAGGGGCCAAAATAAGGACATCCTCCGAACTTTGACTATATGTGGCGTATAGCTAAGTGCTTAGGCTTCATTTTGGTATACAATTTATTTCAAACTTAAGTTTTTTTTAGAACAAAGTTTGAAAAATTAAATTTCTATTGAACTTCACTCATTTTTTTCTTTTGGCTAAGGGGCCAAAATAAGGACATCCTCCGAACTTTGACTATATGTGGCGTATAGCTAAGTGCTTAGGCTTTATTTTGGTATACAATTTATTTCAAACTTAAGTTTTTTTTAGAACAAAGTTTGAAAAATTAAATTTCTATTGAACTTCACTCATTTTTTTCTTTTGGCTAAGGGGCCAAAATAAGGACATCCTCCGAACTTTGACTATATGTGGCGTATAGCTAAGTGCTTAAGCTTCATTTTAGTATACAATTTATTTCAAACTTAAGTTTTTTTAGAACAAAGTTTGAAAAATTAAATTTCTATTGAACTTCACTCATTTTTTTCTTTTGGCTAAGGGGCCAAAATAAGGACATCCTCCGAACTTTGACTATATGTGGCGTATAGCTAAGTACTTAAGCTTCATTTTGGTATACAATTTATTTCAAACTTAAGTTTTTTTTAGAACAAAGTTTGAAAAATTAAATTTCTATTGAACTTCACTCATTTTTTTCTTTTGGCTAAGGGGCCAAAATAAGGACATCCTCCGAACTTTGACTATATGTGGCGTATAGCTAAGTGCTTAAGCTTCATTTTAGTATACAATTTATTTCAAACTTAAGTTTTTTTTAGAACAAAGTTTGAAAAATTAAATTTCTATTGAACTTCACTCATTTTTTTCTTTTGGCTAAGGGGCCAAAATAAGGACATCCTCCGAACTTTGACTATATGTGGCGTATAGCTAAGTGCTTAAGCTTCATTTTGGTATACAATTTATTTCAAACTTAAGTTTTTTTTAGAACAAAGTTTGAAAAATTAAATTTCTATTGAACTTCACTCATTTTTTTCTTTTGGCTAAGGGGCCAAAATAAGGACATCCTCCGAACTTTGACTATATTTATTGAAAAACTAAATATCTACATATATATTTTTAAATTTCATTCGGGTTTAAAAAGTAAATACTTACAACTATTAAAAAAATTTAAGAAGCTTAAAATGATTATAAAACATGTATTAAGTTTTATAATCATTTTAAGCTTCTTAAATTCGTTACCTAAAACGCAAAAGGCTGTGTTGAATATTTTTCAGGAGAAACAAAAAACTATTTGAAATGATAAATTGAATTAAACTGTTTAAACATTTTTTTCTTCTATTTTTCTTGTTTGTATTGAGTGACATTTCATTTCTTATTTTTGTTTTAAAATAAATTATCACATTGAAAGATTCCTCAACTTCTGCATTTGGTGATTTATATTTTATTGACTTTTAAATAACAAAAATTCTTCTAATTTTTACAAGTATAAGTGTTATATTTTGCTTTGCCAAATCTTATTTAAACTTCACTATAGTTGGTTAAGAACGGAAGTTTATATATACTAGTTGTTAAAACCCATCTCTGCCCAGGGTCATACCATTACGGACTTTAATATGTTTCGTCCCACTATATACAAAATATTCTTATTAGTTAAGCCGCCTTATTTACTTTAGAAAAATATCAGTAGGGCCAAGACTTTTATGCAGTTAAATTCTCGTTTAATGCGCATAAAATATGCACTTAAAATAGAAAAATATGCGTTAAAAATTTAAAAATATGCACTTGGATTTTTTTTAACACATGTATAAAAAACGTAAAAATTCAGTATCATAAACGTAAGGCACAATAACCACAAAAGTAGAAGTTAAAATAAAGTATTTATCTCTTCTGCAACATGGTACATGTGGACTTAAGGGCTCAATTACATAAATACGTAATTCCTATATGTTTTCATTATTTTCTTCCACTTCAATGTGAGGAATTGAGTCGTGCTTTTTCAATTTGTTTCGCTCTTTTTTTCTTTCCGATATTGCTAGCTTGTTTACCTGTTTTAGAAACAACATCATTTTCGCAGCCGAATGTCGGAAAAAATTAGTTTATAATTTTTGCATGGTTTTGTAACATTTAAATATAATTACATTTAATTTTTCATATATTGCTGATATGGCATATTTTGAAACACAAACTTGTTTTATCAGCCTGTTCAACGATTTTGAACGTAAACGTTCGCATAGAAAATTACATTTAAAACAAAAACAAAATTCGACAATTGTCTATGCGAACGTTAGCGTTCGAAATCGTTGAACAGGCTGTAATTGTTTTTTTTTTAAATATATACTTGAATTTTTTTAACACATTTATAAAGAACGAAAAAGTTCAGTACAGTAATTTTGTCTTAGCTGCACAATCTCCTTTGCACGATTTTTTATGCAGGTACATCAAAAATGCAGCTATCTTAAATGCATTTAGCTGCCTTAATGTGCAGGTACGCAATTGTGGTTACCTGAGTAAAAGTGCAGCTAAATTAAAGTGTTTGAAAGAGGAGTAACAACATTTTTATTAATAAATTTTTAATAACAATGACGTTCAAACAACCTGTAGTCATTTGTTATTAGGGTAATCATTCGGTTAACCGTTAGTCGGTTAACCGATTAATTACTACCCGATCAACTGATCGGTTAATTTAAAATTGGCCTTTTTCGATCATCGATTAAGCGGTTAATTTCAGTTGATTAACCGATGTAACAAACTTTTTGATTTTTTGTAGTATTAAACCATATTTTTTGTGTTTTTAATTATGGGTGAGTTCCAAAACGGCAGTTGCAAACCAACTCGCTTCGGAAAAAAAATTTTTTAAATGCTCGGTGCTTAGCTTTGCCAGGATAAGTTAGATGATGACCTGCCAACAGAAGAAACTGTCGATAGTAACACAACAACAAAATTAACCGATACAATTAGATGCGTTAAAAATTTTAAAAAATTAAAACAGGTCTCTAAAAGCATTATTAACGATTTTATATATTTAGAGAAATCCAGTAAAAGGACTGAGAATTAGAAATTTTGTATCATGTGTTGCTTTAGATTTCTCCAACATCTGCGATAATTGAGAGATTTTTTTCGATGTCAAATTTTATCAAAACTAAAGAAAACTGCCAAATTAACAAATTGTTTTTCTAAAAGATTATTTTATTAGATCTCCTTAAACCATTAAAATAAAATGATCACGCAGTTTATTTTTAAATAAATACATAAGTATGTTTAAGTTAAAAAATATGTATAACATAGTTATGAATTATGTTTTTGTTTGCTCGTTTTAGTTCAAGAACTGTTATGTTATTGTTTTGTTTTTATAATAAGCTCAAAAAACTAAATAATTTTTAATTTTTATTTATTGAAATTACTTCATTTATAAAAAAAATTTAGGTATTATGTTTTATAATTATTTTAAGCTTCTTAAATTTTTTTAATAGTTGAAAGTATTTACTTTTTAAACCCGAATGAAATTTAAAAATATATATGTAGTTATATAGTTTTTCAATAAATATTATATTTTTTCTAAGATATGCATCGACTTTAATTTAAATTCAATTTAGCACGCTAAAAATAGCGCGTTCATACGTTCTAACTATAATAATAATAATAATAATATAAAAAATTGTTAAAACGACTTTGATAATATATAAAAATAAATCTACTTTCCATCCCTGAAACTAAGTGAATGTAAATTTATATGGCAATATCATATGAGAGAACTATGAGAATATGAGAGAACTAACATGCACATGCACTCACTCATGTTCTACATCTTTTTTATTACATGGGCGATGATTTTCGGCTTTCAACAAACTTATTGAAAAACCTGGTCAAATTAAAAAATTCGTTCCCAACTTATTTTTTAAACGTTGTTCTAAAAAAAAACTCAAGTTAAATATAAATTGTATACCAAAATGAAGCTTAAGCATTAGTGAAGTTCAATAGAAATTTAATTTTTCAAACTTTGTTCTAAAAAAAACTTAAGTTTGAAATAAATTGTATACTAAAATAAAGCTTAAGTACTTAGCTATACGCCACATATAGTCAAAGTTCGGAGGATGTCCTTATTTTGGCCCCTAAGCCAAAAGGAAAAAATGAGTGAAGTTTAATAGAAATTTAATTTTTCAAACTTTGTTCTAAAAAAAACTTAAGTTTGAAATAAATTGTATACTAAAATGAAGCTTAAGCACTTAGCTATACGCCACATATAGTCAAAGTTCGGAGGATGTCCTTATTTTGGCCCCTTAGCCAAAAGAAAAAAATGAGTGAAATTCAATAGAAATTTAATTTTTCAAACTTTGTTCTAAAAAAACTTAAGTTTGAAATAAATTGTATACCAAAATGAAGCTTAAGCACTTAGCTATACGCCACATATAGTCAAAGTTCGGAGGATGTCCTTATTTTGGCCCCTTAGCCAAAAGAAAAAAATGAGTGAAGTTCAATAGAAATTTAATTTTTCAAACTTTGTTCTAAAAAAAACTTAAGTTTGAAATAAATTGTATACCAAAATGAAGCTTAAGTACTTAGCTATACGCCACATATAGTCAAAGTTCGGAGGATGTCCTTATTTTGGCCCCTTAGCCAAAAGAAAAAAATGAGTGAAGTTCAATAGAAATTTAATTTTTCAAACTTTGTTCTAAAAAAAACTTAAGTTTGAAATAAATTGTATGCCAAAATGAAGCTTAAGCACTTAGCTATACGCCACATATAGTCAAAGTTCGGAGGATGTCCTTATTTTGGCCCCTTAGCCAAAAGAAAAAAATGAGTGAAGTTCAATAGAAATTAAATTTTTCAAACTTTGTTCTAAAAAAAACTTAAGTTTGAAATAAATTGTATACCAAAATGAAGCTTAAGCACTTAGCTATACGCCACATATAGTCAAAGTTCGGAGGATGTCCTTATTTTGGCCCCTTAGCCAAAAGAAAAAAATGAGTGATGTTCAATAGAAATTTATGAGTGAAGTTTAATAGAAATTTATTTTTTTTTAAACTTAAAATCCAACACAAACATTTGTAAACTAATTTAAATATATTAGTTTTCTAATAGTTTGCCGCAATATTTTAATTATTTATTATTTTATAAATATCATTTCCGGTTTTACTTTGTTATCTTGTTAAAAGCCGAAATACTCTCCCATACACCGAAAACAAGAAGAAGATATTATTCTCTATAAAATGGCTAAAGTTGCCATATCTATTCACAATATTTCGCTTTTTTAACTTGGCCGCACCTAAGTTTAGTTCTGCTCAGCCAGAAATAATCAATTTTAATGAGGAGAATAGAGACATATTTTGTTGCTCTCTTTCTTTTGAGTGAAAAAAGATTTACTTTGTTAACTACTTTGTTATGTTCACGCAGATAAACTTTGAAATACATAATTTAAAACTTTTATTAACATTATTATGTTATAATTATCACTTTTTTATTGCACATCAATTTTTATTTTGTTTTTTCTTTGTTTTGATTTTTTTTGAGAGCTAGTTCAGATAAACTAACGATAAATGTTATCAAAATTGTAGATGATAGTACATTTTTCCTGTTCCTGACCTGTTTCGCTCTCAAAATTTTGTATGGGGAAATAAGTCGTTTCAGTCATGTTTAGGGCGCGAAACAGGAATAAGAGAGCGAAACACGAACATGCCCGTGTGAACATGGTATTAATAATTTAATCTATTAAAAATAAAAATTTTGTTAGATAATGAAAATGTAACACCTGTTTTTCAAACTAATGGCGATTTCTATTCTGAGAAAAAAATGCTACAGTATATGCATGTAACACTTTTTCATGTTACCTATAATCAGTCGAAGTTTTACATGTTGTACAACTTCAATCGAACAGAATTAGCTGCCTTTATTTACAACTACAGTAGTTTTGACTTAACTGCCTTTTATTTACGTGCACTTTTGACTTAGCTGCACAAAATTGATAATTTTTGGCATTATTCTTTATAATCCCATACAAATTCCTTTTTTAAGTGCACTTTCTTTACCCATTTAAGATAAGTGCCCAAAATTTTTGGCATTTTAAAATTATTTTCATACAAAAAATTCAAGTTAGCTGCACTTTGACTTAACTGCCCAAAATACATATTTTCTGTAATTATTCTTCAAAATCCTTGTTAACGTGCATTTTGGATACCTGCACATTTTTTGTATTTTTGGGCAGCTTTAAAATATTTTCATATAAAACATCAAAGTTAGCTGCACACATGAAAAAATATGGTGGCCACTTTTTCACATAAATATCCAATTTTAGCAGTTTATAAAATCAAAAATCGCAAACAAGTCAAGTTGGTATCATTATAATTTATTTATTTTGTTTGCATATATTTACATTTATACATATGTGTTGTGGTAACAGCAACTTTACCACGAACAGAATAAAGTAGTTGTAGTAGTATTTGAAGCTGACGAATGCTCTGTAGCGCAACAAAGTTCAAAATTTCGAATTTTGCGCTTCAACTGCAACGACTACTACAACTACGTTTTCTGTTGACACTACTTTGCAACTGCCGTTTTTAACTTTTGAGAGCTTGCAGCTCTATTCTTAACGTTGTAAAGGGTGGTTAAATTTCAAGGGCCGATGTTGATTTTGAACAAAACACAAACTATTTATGAAATTATTGTAATTTTATTTTATTATGATATATTGGTATTACTCAATTATGTATGGAACAAAATATCGGCCAAATGGGCGCCGCGACCACGGCGGCACACCTCCATCCGATGGTCCAAATTTTCGATGACCCTGAGGCATAATGGAGGTTCTATGCCGTTAATGTGCCGAATTATCTCATCCTTTAGCTCTTGAAATGTTGCTGGCTTATCGACGTACACCTTTTCTTTCAAATAACCCCAAAGAAAAAAGTCCAACGGTGTCAAATCACATGATCTTGGCGGCCAATTGACATCGCCATTACGTGAGATAACACAGCCATTGAATTTGTTGCGCAAAAGAGCCATTGTTTCGTTAGGTGTGGCAAGTGGCACCGTCCTGCTGAAACCACATATCGTCCACATCCATATCTTCCAATTCGGCCCATAAAAAGTTCGTAATCATTTCACGATAGCGAACACCATTCACAGTAACTGCCTGACCGGCCTCATTTTGGAAAAAATACGGCCCGATGATGCCGCCAGCCCATAAACCGCACCAAACAGTCACTCTTTGTGGGTGCATTGGTTTGTCGATTCTCAATCTTGGATTATCATTCGCCCAAATGCGGCAATTCTGCTTATTGACGAATCCACTGAGGTGAAAAAGTGCCTCATCACTGAAGATCATTTTCTTCGAAAATTGATCATCCATTTTCATAATAAGTCTGGATAACTTTAACACGTTGTTGGATTGTGTATCTCTCCATGGTTCAAATTGAGTAAGTCTGAAATAGAGAAATGTCAAATAAAATTCGGAAAAAAACTTGGCGTTTAGGTGTGGTTCTGCTTGCGTGCTCGTTGAATGCAGACGTGTTTTTTTTAACTCGGCTTACGGTTTTTTTTTTTTTAACATAAATAAGTGTATATTTATGATATAATAATATTATTATCTTTTTTAAATAATATAAGATCAGCGAATGAATAGACGCTTTAAAATAATTTTTAATAAGTGAACATAAAATTTTTAATACAAATATTAAAAATTACAATTAACAAAAATATATGTATGTACACACATTCATATACATACATACATTTTAAGCAAAAACATTTCTTGTTTTCTTTATTCTTTTTTTTATTCTCGGGGTTTTTTAAACAACAAATAAAAAGAAGAGCACAATTAAACAAACAGTAATATATAAAAAAAAACTCTTATGAATGCATATAATGCAAAAACAATAAAACATAACGAAAGAAATGCGTATGTTACATTGAGTGTTGACGAAACAAACGTAGAAAAAAGAATCGATGATAGCAATTATTTAACGGCTAAACCTATTACTCGAACGCGTTCCCTCTCACCATCTTTGTTTAAAAATACGGTCGATCGTAATACAATAACAAATTTATTAACTGCAAGCGTTGCCACAGAGCAAAAAAAAACTTTAATAAGTGATGAAACGGTTAACCCCAAAACAGCCGCTATGGACAACTCAATAACTCAAGTAAAAACTTCTCAAAAGCCTACAGTACAAGTTGGTATGGACAGGTACATAACAGTGCTTAAACGGGGACGCAGCCCTACCTCTGCAGCAGTTGCTTCGGCCTCAAAAGTACCATCTTTTGATAAAACAAATTCTCAAAATCGTTTTGCAATTCTGGAGGATGAATCCTCTGAAGCACAAAACGTCATAAAATCGTCCAAGCCTCCCCCGATATATCTGAGGGAGCAAAATTCTAATGAGCTCATAAAGAGTTTAATATCGGTTATAGGTGAAAATTCGTTTTACGTAGCTGCTATCAAGCGTGGTAGTATAAACGAAACAAAAATTCAAATCAATCATGAGAATGATTTTCGAAAAATTGTAAGCAACTTTGAGGCACTCAAAAAAAATTTTTATACATACCAACTGAAAAGCAGTAAAGGTCTTCAGGTAGTGATTAAGGGTATTGACTCATGTGTGGACCCAGAAGAGGTAAAAACATTCCTTGAAGAAAAAGGCTTCAAGGTAAAACATGTATTAAACATTAAAAATAGAGAAAAAATTCCCCAACCACTTTTTCGAGTGGAGTTTGAACCCGGCGACGTTAAACTTAAAAAAAATGAAACGCATCCCATCTATAACTTAAAATATATTCTGTACAGAAAAGTAACTATAGAGGAGCCGCACAAAAGAGGTGGTCCCGTTCAATGTCTGAACTGCCAAGAATTTGGCCATACTAAGGCATACTGCTACTTACCCCCTGTTTGCGTAGTATGTGGCGAATTACATGGTACAGTTCTTTGCGACAAGTCTAAAACCGACCCCAACGTAAAAAAATGCAGCAACTGTGGTGGCAATCACACTGCCAATTATAGAGGATGCCCTGTATATACTATCGTCAAGCAGTCGGTTGGACCGAAAACTAATCCCCCTCAGGTAACAAATCAAGTAAACAGTAATGACCTTCAGGCCCCCCAGCCTAGTAGTAACAGAATTTCTTATGCCAACGTCTTAAAATCAAACAATGTACCAATGCAAGGCGCTTTGACAAGTAATGCCGAAACTCCAGTTTCTAATCTAAGTCGGCTAGAAAAAACAATGGAAACATTAGTGCAAACAGTAAATAATTTTACAAACACAATGGGTAATATGATGCAGGAAATTCTTAGAATGCAATCGATGTTATTGCAAGCTGTACTTAACAAGCCATGAACTGTTTAAAAATTTGTTTTTGGAACGCAAACGGCATCCGCCAACATAAAAATGAATTAGAATACTTTCTTAAAAATAAACAAATTGATGTCATGATGGTTTCTGAAACTCATTTGACCTCAAGAAATACGTTCGAAATCAATGGTTATACTCTATATGATACCAAGGACCCTCGAGATAGAGCTTGTGGAGGTTCTGCCATTTTAATAAAAAACCGAATTAAACACTACCCAATGTGTGATCATCGTGAAGATTATCTCCAAGCAACGAACATTTGTGTTGAAGAGATAAATCGAAACATAGTAATTTCATCTTTATATTCACCACCTAGGTTTTCAATATCAGAAAGCCAATATTATAAATATTATAAGTCATTGGGGCCCTGTTTCCTGGCTGCTGGCGATTATAACGCTAAACATACCTTCTGGGGGTCACGACTAATAACACCAAAGGGTCGTGTTTTGTTTAATACAATCTCTAAAATGAATTTAAATGTTGTCGCGAGTGGCCAACCAACATATTGGCCTGCTGATGCGCAAAAAATTCCAGATGTCATCGATTTTGGCGTTGTTAAAAACATCCCCACAAAAACGATTCACGTTGAAGCTTCCTTAGAATTATCCTCTGATCACACACCTACAATAGTTACTATAATAAACACCAATAGAATTGAATCTCCCTCTGGATACATAGCGACGTCAGCTACACATATAAATTGGTTAAAATATAAAAAATATCTTAGTACCCATTGCACAGAAAATATTCCGCTTAACACACCGGAGTATATAGATCGCTCTATTGTCAATTTTGACAGTTTTCTAAAACTAGCTGTACAACATTCCAGTATTGCCCCCAAAAAAACCAAAAATAATAAAATATATTCCTCAGATGTCGAGCGTCTTTTGTCTGAAAAAAGGAGAGCTCGTAGAGAGTGGCAATTGCACAGATCCCCTCAACTTAAGAAATTACTAAAAGACTGTACAAAAAGGCTGAGAATGTTACTGCAGACTCAGAAAACGGCTTCACTGGAAAAATATCTCAAGGAACTTGATGCAACTCCACAATCAGACTACTCATTGTGGCGTGCAGCTAGAAATCTCAAAAGGCCAGTTGTCTCTAAGCCACCATTAAGAAACTTAAATGGAAGTTGGGCAAGAAATGATGTTGAAAAAGGAAACCTGTTTGTCGATCATTTAAAAAACGTATTTACACCAAATATATCTCACAATATTGCGGTCGAGTTACCACCTGTTGCTGCTAGAGCAGCTATACCCTTCAGATTTGAGATAAGAGAAATCGAAAAGGCTATTTGTGACTTAAACACTAAGAAGGCACCTGGTATTGATAAGATCAGTAATAAAATGCTTTTAGAGCTACCTCGCATAGCAAAGAAAATTATTCTTTTTATTTTTAATGCTATTTTACGCCTCGAATACTATCCTCAAAAATGGAAGGTTTCCTTAGTTACCATGATACCAAAGCCAGGTAAATATCATACAAAAGTTGAGTCTTATAGGCCTATTAGCTTATTATCAAATATGTCAAAGCTGTTTGAGAAATTATTAGTTTCAAAATTAACACCGATTTTAAGTGAAAATAGATGTATTCCAAACCATCAGTTTGGATTTAGAAGAAAACACAGCACAATCGAACAGACTCATCGAATAGTAAATGTCATAAGAAAAGCATTTGAAGAAAAGAAATATTGCTCAGCACTCTTCATCGATGTTTCGCAAGCTTTTGATAAAGTCTGGCATGAAGGCTTATTACATAAATTGAAGCAAAATTTACCAGCAAACACACACAAGCTGCTAGAAAGCTACTTAGTCGGTCGTCAATTTATTATTAAAGAAGGAAATTTCTTAAGTTCACCTCAGCCCATTGACGCTGGAGTCCCACAAGGCAGCATCCTGGGCCCCCTATTATACTTAATTTATACTTCGGACATGCCAACAAGCAACTATGCACAAACTTCAACATTTGCAGACGATACAGCTTTTCTAAGCGTCCACGAAAACCGTTATGAAGCATCTCGTTACTTACAGGATCACATATTTCAACTAGAAATATGGTTAAGACAATGGAGGATAATGGTCAATGAGCAAAAATGCGTACATATAACATTCACCTTGCGCCGGGAATCTTGCCCCCCTATTACAATCAATAAACAAATAATTCCTCAACATTCGCACGTAAAATATCTCGGTATGCATCTGGATCGGCGATTAACGTGGAAATGCCATATAGAGGCAAAATTAACTCAAATGAAACTGAAAGCCATTCAGATTCATTGGCTTATTGGAAGAAATTCTGTCCTTAGTCTCGATTGCAAGCTTCTACTTTACAACTCTATCTTAAAGCCAATATGGTGCTACGGTATTCAACTATGGGGCACTGCCTCGGCCTCTAATATCGAAAAAATTCAAAGGCGCCAAAATAAACTTCTTCGAATAATCACAGCCGCTCCCTGGTATGTTAAAAACTCAAACATTCATAAGGATCTCAATGTGCCATTAGTAAAAATTATGATTACAAAATATGCGGTAAAATATTTAAAAAGGCTTGAACAACACCCAAATCCACTAGCTCGAAATATCTTAAATCATGGCGGCCACACTCGCTTAAGAAGAAGAGACACTGCAGCACTTACCCAGTTAGATGAGCGATAAACACTTATATATGTGAACAGAACCCGTGATGAAGAACATTTTTGTCTGGCAATGGCAGGACATAAATAAAGTATTAGGATAAGATTTGATTAATTATTGTTAGTTCATATTAAATATATGAAGATTCAATAAACAAATATTGAAAAAAAAAAAAAGTGTGGTTCACATTCTACATCGGCCCTTACAATTTAACCACCCTTTACTACAGCGACTATTCTGTTCCACACTTTTTTGTTACCAATTTGGCTAGCGTAACAAATGTCTACAAGTTGTTTGAACGTCATTGTTTTTAACAATTTATTAATAAAAACGTTGTTACTTCTCTTTCAAACACTTTACTTTAGCTGCACTTTTATGCAGGTAACCACAATTGCGTACCTGCACATTAAGGCAACTAAATACATTTAAGATAGCTGCATTTTTGATTTACCTGCACAAAAAATCGTGCAAAGGAGATTGTGCAGCTAAGTCAAAATTACTGTATTACACTTTTATTATTAATGTAGTTCATTAGCGATTTTTAAAACTATTCGACTATTTGCTGCACACTTACTTTACGGTTTGGAAACAGACATTGACATCACTTATTGCTTGAACCAATTTAAAACGATAATAAATACATAGAATTTTCCACCAAAATAAAAAAACGATTTAATTCAAAATGGAGTATGCCGTCAAAGAATATTTAGATGTAGAATTCTTTTGACAAAACTTTTAAAATATTATGACAAACAAAATAAAATATTGGTTGTACAAACAAAGTAGTAAGTACCAAAGTTGTAAAACAGGGCAGTATGAACCCTTAAGTAAAAGTAAGGGTAAAACATGTAACATGTTTTGCATGTTTTTCAACAACATTTTCACAAAAGAACTTGAAAATTTTTCCCACAGTTGTATTTTTTGTACAAACGAACACAAAATGTAGAACATGTAACATTAATACAACATTTTTCTCAGAAAAGAAATCGCCATAAAATAAAAATTTTGGATTAAACATTTATATTGAAAACAAAAACAAATTTGAGATTTTTTTAATTGTTGTTCAATA
This sequence comes from Pollenia griseotomentosa, assembly GCA_963931875.1. NCBI lineage: Eukaryota > Metazoa > Arthropoda > Insecta > Diptera > Polleniidae > Pollenia > Pollenia griseotomentosa. The sequence continues at coordinate 144,527,561 of OZ007563.1, read as the reverse complement.
TAAATTCCCAAGCGATAGTTTTAATTTTATTTTAAAAAACAGGCAGTTAAATTAGTCCACACATATTTAAAGAATGTTCACTTTCGTCATTTTAAAATCGATCAAATTCGATTACATATGTTTGTACATAGCCCGGAAAGTCGCGAATATGCTCTAAAAATATGCAGTAAGTTCAAAATATTCCCTTAAAAACCAAAAATGGCTTATTTGAAAATAATTTGAATTAAAAAAAAAAAACAAGTCAAAAGTTATAATCAGTAAAGCCCATACTTTATTTAAAATACTCTATTTTAAACTGATAGGCAGTCACGGTTAAAAAGTTAAAGCTATTTACGGATGGAAGCTATGGTCAAATGTGAACCTTTAAAAAAAATTTAAGTTGCAGTAAAATATTTTTGGGACGAATTGAATCTAAATACAAACATAACAAGATAGTTTATGGACACAGAGTCTATGTATTTATAAACCGATTCTTACCATTTACATAGGCTTCGGCCATATGACAATAAAACGTGTTTACCAAATTTTCGCAAACTATTTGCAAAATTGCAACATGTACTTTGCACATACCTTTGTGTTATAAAGTACTTTAATAACTACATAATGATTTTTTTGAAAAAGAGCAGTTTAGCATTTTCATGATTTTACACGCAGAAAAAAATATGGTTGTAGGTAACCATATTCTGAGAGCAACATACTATGGTTGGATTTTAACAATGTTAATGTTTGCAGGTAACCATATTATGGATAAATATGACCATAATATGGTTACAGTTAACAATAATTTGCCCCAAATCAACCATAATATGGTCAGAATTAATCATAATTTGATAAAAATTTACTATATTTCGGTCAATATTAACCATAATTATGGTCAAAATTAGTCATAATATGCTTGTAGCTTTGTTTAATAAAAACATGCTTAATTCTTCCATATTTAAAGTTTCAAGTAAGATAAACACTTTATTGTTAAATAGAAACAAACGATTATAAATTGTGAAAAAGTACACAGAAAGAAAGAACTCATACGAAATTTAAGTTTTTTCTTCTTAATTTAGTATGAGTCGTACTCAAAACTTTAAGTACTGATAATACTTAAAAGTACTTAAAACAATCCAAAATGGGATAACTTTCGAAAACCAGTATGCGTACATACGCGTGTGTATATAAAAGATTGTTGTAGACACAACAACAACACTACAAGAAGAAAAATATAGATTATTTTCATGTTTCAAAAGTAAAATAAGAAGCAATAATTCCTATATTCTATTTTTTTAAATTACATATTAAGTTAAATAAATCAAATTTTTAAGTTGAATGATTGCGAAAACCATATTGGAAATGCTGCTGGTATCTTATAGTTGAGAAACAAAGGGCGGAGCACAACAAAAGTAAAATAAACATGTGTAACGAGCAATGTTGCCAGTCCATGTGTAATTACACATATTGCGTGTAATTTTCACCCGCATGTGTAGCCAATGTGTAATTAGTTCCATGTGTAATCTGTGTGTAATTTTACTTTAAGTTCTATATTTTCATTAATTTTTGACAGTCAAGATATGCTTTTCGAACATTAAGTTTTGATAATTTTTTCTGTTTCCATCACAGTCAAACTTGTTTTTTAATCCCTGACTTTTTTTCACTTTCCATAGCATGTTCTTTTTCCCTCTTAACTATTTACTTAAGCTATCTGCAAGAAGACTTTTAGAGTGTACATCAAAGATGCCCAGTAGTGGCTGATATCAGCAAATGAAACTCACACGTATACTTACGCTCTTTTGTTTGATCGTCAATCAACCAATAGGAATTCAGCATGTTGAGTGCGAGAGACAAACTACACTGGCAGAACTTCTGTGTCTTATTTTAATCGTCATCGAGACTGCTGTGAGTTAACACATAAATTTAAATTATTGCGATTTATTAATGATGTCAGTCGAAAATTATTTTATGTTACAAAATGCTTTTGATGACATGCAATGTCTTATTTGTCATAAGACATTTAAAAAAACTAAGAAATATAATTTAAAAAAACATTTTGAAGATGTTCACAAAGACATGAATTATTTGCAAATAAATAAATAAATAAATACATTCACAAAGAGTATTACTAAATTAAGGAAAAAATATTGTATTCTATTAATTTGTAATTTTCAAATAATATCTACATTGTTTTGCATTTAGGCTGTTTTGTTTGTGAAAAAAATTCTTTGTACCTGAAAAGGGTCACTTTTACTTTCGTTAAAAAGACGTACCTAAATGCAGAAATTATTAAGAAAAAATAGCCACAATAATTTGTTGGTATTTTGTGCTTGTAAAAATATTTTTGTTTCTGTACCAATCGCGTCGCACAGTGTGAGATTTAATCAATCTGGCATCTCGAAATTCAAAAAAAAAAAATGTTTTCGTAACTCGCTCATATTTTTTTTTACGTGAGAAGAGACCCCAATTGTTACGAAAACAAACACAAAAGAGAATAAAAAAATGTTATTGGCGTGATAACAGCTATTAAACACGTGCAATTGCATAGCATGCAAAAATTGATTTGCAAGCTTGCATTGATCACAAAAGTTTAAGTCATCAGGTCGAAGTTGTGAGTGGTTGTTTTTGGCCTAAAATATTTTTTGTATTGAAGGTTATTACTTAAACTTAAAATTTTTGCTTTATACAATATTTATTTTTGCACTCAAGTATTTTGAAAAAATTGTTTTATAACCAGCTAAAAGGTAAGACAAATTTTAAAGCTTTCAAATCTTTGATAGACTAGAACTTCCAAGTCCCACGGAGTTCCGTGATGAGAATGACAGCAGAATCTTTGTTAATGTGCCCAAAACAAATTTCAAAAATAAAATCCTGCCCATTTTTTGCCTTTTTTTAGTATGAGTGAAATATCGCGAGAGGAGCTATTTTGGATTTGGTTGAGCAAGGTGAAAAGCGAAAAAACAGAAGCGGTCGAAAAGCACGTTATATCAATTTTTGGAAAAGATGTTGACGATACCAAAATTAAAGATCGTATAAAAAAAGCTTTGCTTCCAATTTCAATCGCGATGGAGCAAATCTCACCGTGATAAAGCAAGATTTATGCATGACAATGCTATCAGACCCTTTGATTGCAAGTTTACGTTTGCCTCCAAAAACCAAGCGTTCTACTTTACCTTCTAAGGTCATTGCACTTTTGTCTGACACCCAACTAAATGATGAATTTAATTATTTAGCATAAAAAACTTTGCTTGCAGCTCTCTGGAATTTTTATTTTTGTATAAATTTCTTATTTTTTTTATTTCTACTTTTCGCTTTTTTACTTTTGTATAATTTGTATATAATTACTTTATTTTATTTTATTAATATCTTATTTTGAATATTTTCCATTCTTTTAAGAACTTTCGCTGAATTTTTTAGTTTTTTCTCTTTATTATGTTTTAGATATCAATAATTTTAACATTGAAACAACATTAACTTTTTATTTTTCTCATTTGCAAAGCATCATCGAAAACTAAAGTTCGAAACTTGAATCATTTTATAGAAATGGTTGTATGAGGGTACTTATATCAATATATCGACAAGTTTAAGTTAGAAGAGAAAAAAAGAAGAAATTTTGAATATAAATGTGTAAAAAAAATTGTCCCCAACTAGTGTTTTTGAGGATAGTTCGGAACTAGTCCCCTTTGACACTACTTGGAACTAGTTATCTTTCACCACATTGAAGCTTATAATCTCCTTAACGATCGTGCCAAATTTCAAGTTGATATCTCTAAAACTTCATATAAAAATTAATTTTGAGATGCTAGATTGACTAAATCTCACACTGTGCGTCGGTGGGTTTTTTTCTTTGAAAACACTTTTCTTAAGTAAGTAAAAATATTTAAAAAACAAGTTAAAAAAAGTCTTGTTTTCCTACAATTTATGTGTAAACCTATACACATAAAAGCAAATGTGACAGCAGGTAAAATTTTTGGGTAAGAAGATGTGTTTTATTGATGTATTAATGAAACTTGTTGGTTTCGCACTATTTTTATTGCTTACTTTTTTATGCCACAAACTCGAAATTTTACCGGGAAGGTTTTTTTTAAATAAAATCAGTTTGAAAAAAGCCATTATTTTAAAATTTATAATGTAAATATTATTTATTCAAACTGATTTTATTTAAAAAAAACCTTCCCCTGTAAAATTTATAAACACTTCGAAGAATCTTTTTATTCCGAAATATATCATACTATCCAGATGTCCGCATATATAAATTATATATGTATGTATTATAGATATATATATACCAATCAATACATTCATCAAGAGAATTACTAAAATAAATACATTCACCAAGTGTATTACTTAAATATGTACATTCATTAATTTTAAATTTCCCTTTTGTTAAACAAAGAAACAGAAAAAAAATGACAACACCCGTCACACATGTGCTTTCGTCGCAATCTCGCTGACGACTAAATAAAATGAATAGCAAATTGTTTTCTTCCAGTGTTATTTCGTCACTCTCACCAATATTACTACCGTGGGCATCAATGGTGTACATATACATGCATACATATATCGCGAAATAATTGTCCAAACACTTTAAACAATTTGTTTTATTTTCTTTGACATTTGTTTTTGCACTTTTAAATAAAAAAGTTGGTACGTTCTAGAGATTTTAGAATTTAAGAAGTAAGTTCCTTATGTTTTATAAAATATAAAATCAAATGAAAAATTGCGCCGTAATATATATTTTATATTGCGCAACTTATTAAATAGTGTGGAGCAAACGGGCAATAAAGTACACAATAATATTATGTAGTAGATGGGTACCTTAAATTAATAAGTTTGTTTTCGTCAAACAGAACCACTCAGCGAATTTTAAAAATTTATGTTGCTTAGGCTTGCACAAAACTATTTTTGTGCTGTTTTTCTACCGACGTTATGTTCGGAATAAGTACTTCGCGTGGATACGTGCCGTTATTCTTGTTCATTTCATTCTTTCTTACTACAACACTTGGTAAGCTTTGCTTTTTTTGTAAACCTAACTATTTAATTGCAAATATGGAATATGGTTTTGCAAGTTGAATTCATGCTATCAAAGCTACTTCTTCAATTTGTATGTGTAATTTTGCTTCAAATGTTGAGCTAAAATATTGCCATATATCATATTGTTGTAAAATGTTGTTTTTAGAAGATAGTCATACGCAAACAAATAACATTTGAATAAATGGCTTGATGGCAAACTTTGAGGGACGGACGCCCCCCCTAAAACACAACTTATCGCTACGAAATTTTTTTGTATTTTTTTTTACATAAAACTGAACCGATTTAGGGGGGGAGAATATAAGAAATCAAAATAAAAAAAATAACGGCCACCCTAATGTATATACCATGGTGCGCAGACGATTTGTCGTAATATCCTAGAATGTCTTCTTTGTAGCTTCTGGATGTTTGATGCGCATGCAGTACCCCATAATTGGATGCCATATGTCCATATTGGTTTTATGATAGACTTGTATAAGAGAACTTTGTTGTCTAAGGACAAGTTGGAGTTTCGACCCAGGAGCCAATGTAGTTTTGCTGCTTTAAGTTTCATAGCCGTTATTATCGCTGCAATATAACGAGACCAGGCTAAGCGTCTATCTATATGAATTCCCAAGTACTTTACATGATTTTCTACCGGAACAGTGATGTTATTTATTTTTACAGCTGGGCATGTTTGTTTTCTGAGCATGAAACCTCTATTTTCCATTTTTCTGGACAGGCCTCTAGTTCATTGATGTGGAACTGTAGACGCTGCGATGCAACTTTTGGGTCCTGATTAATTGCAAATACTAAACGCTGTGTCTTTAGCAAACGTAGAAGTATGTGTGCTCGGGCTTGTTGGCATATCGGCTGCATATATTATATAAAGTAGCGGCCCTAATATGCTGCCTTGAGGGATACCAGCAGATATTTTCTTGGGGGGGAAGTAGAAGTCGAACGTCCTTTTCTAAATCCATGTTGGAATTGTGATAACAAGGAAGATACTTGATGCGATATAATATTGGTTCACGATTTAGTCACGATTTTCAAAGAGTTGAGGAATAACACTCAATTTAGCTATACCACTAACAGGGTTGATAAAGTTGGTACAATTCAAAACTAAAAAGTACTCATTTGGTACTATTTCCAAATTTTTCAAACCTAGTTTAGTGTTTGGTGCAAATAGTCTTGCGAAAATGCAAAACGTCGTAGGGAAACTCCATCTTTTGTTGTTGGATTTAACAAAACAGCTATGATATTTTGCATAGATTTATTGTGAATAGATTTTTGCACTTGTTAATTGAACCATTGCTTAGCCACATTTTAAATTTAGTATCCGCGGCAGCATATAATTGTGCATTTTCTGATTATTTAATAATATTTTGAAATATTCGTCAACAAGATGGTTGTCACGTCAAGAAGTAATCAACAGAATTTTGGAACAGTGAGAGCCCATTCCATTATTATTTTACTCCGAATTATTTTGAAAGAGGTTTTACAAGCGCTAAATTAAATTTTATTATATTTGAACTTTCTACTCCTTTCCTGTTTCTGCAGTACATATTGAAAATTGTAAACAATTGTAAGTTTGGTAATGCAATCCGAAGATGCTCGTATGCACATATTTTTATAACGCTTAAAAGTTTTATTTTCGCTTAAAATTCGAGATTGCATTTTGAAAAATATTCCCCTAAAAACCGCATGATACAGGTCTGGTTACACCAAATTCTATTTGTTTGCCTCTATTCTTGAATATTTTGGAAAACCAAATATTTTGAAAAATTCAGGGTTCGAAATTCATTTTTGACCTATGGTTTCTTTGACAAAGTTTCTTGGAATGACTTATATAACATGAATAGCGATGTGCTTTTGACGCGAAAAAATTTTACCCATCCTATTATTATGTAGAATTAATGATAATGTATTTTTTGCTATCTATACTTTACACGTACAAAAAAATTTTAAGTACCTTTTGTTTTTGATGTATTTAATTTTTGTTAAAAAAAAAAAAATAAAAAAAAAAATATAACGTAATGATTTAGTACTATTGGGGCCGAAAAAGTACGATTTTAAAAGTTCGTTGGTACGATATTGGTTTTCTCATTTATCATCCCTGCCACTATAGTTCGAAATATTGGATTATAAAATTTTTTCCAGTAATCGGAAAAGTACCCATTTAAAAGTGAAACGTTATATATGTAAATACGTTAAAGAGATTTACGTAATCGATATAGATAATCGAATAAAAGATGAATTTTCTTATTGGAATATGAGGAAAAAAATTTAACAAACATTTTGATTATTTGAGGATTCCCTGTCACCAAATGTCAACATAAAAGTCTAACCAGATACTTGCGCTTTGAATTTATAAAAAGAAATTGAATCGCTTCTAAAATTTTCCTTAACTTTAGAGAGCCGTCCTCGTGCCGTCTGTCTATTGAACCTACAGAGATAATCATTGTAACATTGGATATTGCTAAATTGTAAGCTGATTTTGTCGTTGCGTATCTAGTACAGTCTTTCGATAAAGACGACTTTTTATATTTCTTATAGTACTTATTTTTTAATTTTTTAAACTAGCAAGTCTTCTTGTATTCCAAGGGGACCACTGAATATTATTTTTTACTTTTGATTGAAATAGACTCTCTAAAGAAATTAAATAAACCATCATAAAAGTGTTCCAAAATAAAATCAGTTTAAGAAGGAGATAAATTAATGGTTGGTTAAAAAGTATGTTAGTAAAAATTCAGCAATTCCTAAGTCAAAAACCAATCGAATTATTGTTCTCAGGTGTTGGTAAGTGTTTAATGCTTTGTATGCTGAAATCTTCAGGTGGATCTACAAATACCAGATCAAGAAACCTTCCCAAAATGTTTGGTATGTCGTTTGTGTGGAAAAGATCTAAATCTGCTATATAATCCAATAGCTCCTTATTGTGATCCAAATAAATGGGGGCCAGGGTTTTGGTTTAAATTATATTTGGATGATTAGAATTTCCAAGTATAAATAATATGTCGCCAAGTCAGGATTGTTCAACCACAAGTTTAATTGAACTTAGATGTAACTCATTTAATCGTAAACTGGATGCTGCAAGAATATATGAACATTTCAAAAGCATTTTTTTAGATTCATAGATCCGCAGTTTTCCTTTTTTGATGATACATACAAGTTCTCTTTCCTGGTTTATTCTTGTCAGTGCTTTGGATGTTTGATACGTACGCGGTCCAAGGTATTTTCAATACCCGTCGGTAGATCTACATTTCAAAGGCTTCCAATCGCTTCATATCAGCAACTTTAACAGTCCACACTTCATCAAACAAAAACTGACCTTTTATAACCATACTTTTGTTTCAATTATATCACGGTTGATCAAAACTTTTTTGTGTATAAAAAAGGTATATCTTGCCATAGCCCCCCTCCTGAGACTAGCTCTTTTGTCGACATCTATCTCAGCTGACTACCTTCAGTAACGCCATGCGATATTTTATTTCCTTCGAGAAGTCCAACTTATCATTTATTAAAACCTCGAGGTATTTAAATTTCTCTAGTCTCTCGACATTCATCAAATTATTTTTAGTAAAGGAAGGAATTTACAACATGAAATGAATTAAACATTTTTTGATAATTTTATTCTTGACAAAACAAGGGATTGTACTCAGGTCGAATTTACTAGTTTCGAGAACAACCACATTCTGCTCATCAGAATTCCACTGCGGCGCCTGCCAGTCTATAGTCAAACATCAATCTTTAACCAATGGTAATGGTGGACCGAAATTTGCTGTAATCGATTATCCATTTTCAATTTTATTTACATGTTTTTTCCTTACTTCTATTTTTATACCCTTCACGACAGGTGGAAAACACAGAAAAAAATAAAAATTGATTTCAATTAAAAAATTTGTGATATTAATTAAAAAATTAATTAAATTTGCACCAGTAAACAAATTAATAGTATCAATTAAACCAGTTAATAGTATTAATTAAAAATTTAATTTACTTGATTAAAAGTTTAATTCACTTGATTAAATTTTTAATTAAAACTGATTATATTTTTGATTAATGCTTTAATTGGTGAACAATTTTGGAGAATTTTTTCTGTGAAAGGGTATATATAAGTTTGTCATTCCGTTTGTAATTTCTACAATATTGATCTTAGGCCCTGTAAAGTATATATATTTTGGGTCCTTATGAGGAGAGAAGTTGATTTAACGATATCCGTCCGTCTGTCCGTCCGTCTTACGTTTGATATGTGTTTTCCGGAGACTCCAGACATGATAGCGGCTAGGTTGTTTTACATTTATGTCACAAATAGTCCACCATTTCTTGCTATTGAAATTCAGCCAGATTGGTCCAACAATGGCTGAGATATGACCAAAAAACCACGACTGCCTCTAATTTTTCCAAAAAATCCCTTGTGGTTGTTGTATTTTTATTACTTTTTTCTGTATATCTGGAGAACGGCAAGAGCCAAAGTTTTCCAATTTGGTACAAACATTAAGGTTATAAATACACACCATTCCACAAAATGTGGGCGGGATTGGAGAAGTGGGCGTGGTACCTTCCATACAAAAAGTATTAAAAATTGTATAAAAACCTGAATTTTTTGACTGTTATATGACCTATGGTTACGCCTTATATATCAAAAGATCGGAAATTTAATTAATAAAAAATATTTTCTGAAAAACTCGGGAAAATCGGTTCAGATACGAAAAAGTTATGACCAAAATATTAATTTTTTTTTGGAAAATACCCTTTTTCGGAACCATAGATCTTCCCGAGTCCAAGTCTTACAACCAAAATAAATGGCAAATTTCTTCTTTAACACGTCGGTATATAAATCTTTCAAATCGGTTCAGAAATAGCAGAGTTATGACCAATATACTGAAATCCCAAAAATTACTCTTTTTTGTAATTAAGTTTGTTTTTTATACCCTTCACCGAAGGTCCTGCTCCCTATAAAGTATATATATTCTGGGTCCTTATGAAAAGCGAAGTTCAAATCCGGTTGTCGTCTCATCTCTCCCCCCTTCGCCTTTGTTTACATATACTAGCATAATGCCCAATATGATTTTCGTTTATTATTTCATCTATTTAACGAAATAATTTTAACAAATAGAAACTAGGAATTTTTGTGTTTTTTTGCTACTTAAAAACTCGCCAAAAGAGATAAAAAATGACAACAGTGCCTTTACAAAAAGAAAACAAACAAAAAACTGTGTTGAGTTGTAAACAGTAAACGGTCTATATTTCATTTTAATGATATTTAAACAGCGTTCCTTCATGGTAGGGGGTGTGTTAAGTTAGAAACTGTGAGTTCCCTGGTTCGAATCTTGGTTTTTTAAAAAGAATATTTTTTTAATATTGTTATGTTCCAAAACAATTTTAAAAAAATATTTACCAGTTTTCGCTTTTTTAATTTCATTTATAATGAAGTTTTAAGTATTGTAAATATGTATGTGTATGTAAAAATTATTTAGTTGCTCTGTATTCTGCTCGCACAATGGTGAAGGGTATATAAGATTCGGCACAGCCGAATATAGCACTCTTACTTGTTTATTTTAAAAGTGGCTTCATTATATTTGATTTCTTATTAGCAATCATATATTTAGTTTTAAGACTATATGATTCGCTGCATGAAGTGAGTTCAGTTATCATTTTTAAAGTCTAGTGTCCATGTTCTGTAACTCTCGCGTCGATAAACTTTTCGATTGAAATGTGTGAAATGAAACAAAAATATTTAAACAAACAGCTGTTTTTCTCACTAAACTGTGTCTGTAACTTTTTTGGCGAGTACTAGCTGTCACGTTAGGAAATTACTCGCCAATTAACAGAAAAGGTGTGTCTATAACATTTTTGTGAGAAAAGCTCCCGCTGTGAACTGTCAAAAAAACTCACGAATAAAAATGGGGCGAGAAAAAATTTTAACACTAAAAAAAATTATAAAATGCAAAATACAAAGAACAATAATAATAATATTTTTTTCTTGGCATGTGTTTTATTATTTAATTATTTTGTTTTTAACATTTTTATAAATTATACGAATGTTTTCAAAGCTCGTTTGCAAGCAACAAACATTAAAGTCGCACTTTACATTATTTGGTATAGCCGACGGTTGTATTTTCGCCGCCGTCGTAGAAAAATGTTCAATTCTAGTAAATTTTGGTCGCCGTCAACGATATGTATGACTTGCGTTCTCAACGTCTGCAATGTCACATCGGCTTCGAGTGCAATGTTATGACACTTATAATGTAACGACGTAATCTCTTTTGATAGTTTTTGACAAGAGTTACAGACACAGTTTTTTCTCACTTTTCGAGCAACGATGGAATATTTTGTTGCACATCTTTTCAATGCGACAAGTTCACACTATAGTTACAAAACATGGGTACAGATTAGAGTTATTTTCCCCGGACTTTTTCGATTTCCGGGAAAGCGGGAAATTATTTTAAATTTCCCGGGATCCCGGGATCCCGCTCCATATAAATAATATAAAGTAAATTTTGTTATTAATTAATGAAAAAAACTTTTATAAAATAACGTAAGGGAACTTGTTTACAAAGAAAGTAAAAGAAATGGTTCAATACTAAAAAATTAATTGAAGATTGAAATAGGAACTTGAATTATTATCACCTCACGCCATTATTTCCTATTATTATGCTTTTATTCAGTATTATTATGCTCCGGATACAAGATAAAAAGATAACATAAACAACAATTTAATTCATAAAACAATAATAAAAACAAAATAAAAATTAAGGTGCTCAAGATATGAGATCAAAAAGTTAATTAATAAAATAGATAAAATATTTTAAAGAAATATATAACATTTTTGAACGGCTTAGGAAATAACTTTCTGACACACTCAAAGCGCTTAGTAAGTCGTCAAAAAGTATATTCCTGATTTTATTTACTAATTATCATGTTTCCTAAAAATTTCGTTCATTTTTTACCGAGGTTGGACAAATAGTGAAAAATGTGCACCGTTTAGCATGCTTCGGATTCACAATCAGAAGCAATTTTTTCTTTTTTATAAACAACGTCTATATCAGTCAAATGTATGTCAAGGTTGATGCAAAAATAGCATTAACCGGACTGCTTCTTACAAACCTTTTCATTTCAATAGATCCATTTGTAATCTTTAGGACAATGTGTTTTTCAAGTTGTATGTTGTAGTATCTTACACGAGATTCCAAAATGTTATTTTATGTCGGTTTCCCCGCACTTCCGGGGTATATAAACCAACACAAATTGAAATGAAACTTTACTGCCTGCATCTTATTTTGAATTAATGTTCTTTATTTACTCTTCACTTCACTAAATGTAATAATTATCAACTGTTGCACTGCCCATTCTGCTTTTAGTAGATTTATTGCATCAGGAGACATTGATTTAAATACATGTACTCACTTCTTGTAATTGATCTAATCCACAACCCACAACCCCATAGAAAACTAAATTTCAAAGTATAAATAGCTATTTTCTGAAATTATGAGGAATTTTTTATTTCCCGGGATCCCGCAAGAAAAATCCCGGAAAAACGGGAAATAAAATAATTGAAATTCCCGGGAAATCCCGGGAAAAAACCCTAGTACAGATATACCATAAGCGAGTACAGTAGTATCAGCTGCAAATCGTATGTTGTTGGCATAAACACCGTTTATTTTCATTTTTTTTGGAAAATTCTCTAAGGAACTTCATTCAGCTTGGATACTTATACTTACATACTTTCAGATTTAGTTTTGCTCACTCTTCTTGTTTAACTCAGTGTTGTTTGGGAGAAAACATTTTCGCAGATGCCGCTGCCGGCGCCATGAAATAAGTCCCTACGAAGTAGTTCCCCAAAAAATAAATGAAAAAGGACCCCAAAAAATGTACGGAAAGCAACAACAACGTTTTTAAGATTTTTTTTTTTTTGAGACTTATTTCATTTTGGTATTGGGGGCTTTCATATGAAATAACTTTCCAAAAGTCTGTAATAAAATAAATACAAAAATAATATAAATTTTCATATTAATTCGAATGTGTATTCCAAGTCAAATTACAATTTATAAAGCTGTCATACTTTAATAGTCTTATTCCTTCAATATTTTCCAGAAATATTTTGTATGCACGATCAGAATTTTTATTTGCATATTTATGTTACGTGGCTTTCTTTGTACAGATAATTTATACAACTATTAAATACCAGCAGAATGTAATTTCCAGATTCTATTTGTTTAAAAAAAATAATTTTTTTAGGGACTTATTTCATTTTTAGATTTATACAAATGTTGTTGACAATGCAAATTATGTCCTGTTATATTTACGAATGTATTTTTTATTAAGCTCTAGGTCTTTTTTTATATTTACTTTATATATTTGTTTGGGGCCTTATTTCATTCCGTTGGGGGTCTATTTAATTTTTAAAATTGGGGATTTATATTATATGAAGCAAGACCTCAAAAATTGGGCTTAATAGCGCTATAACTTGTCAACATCTAAAATCAATTTGCGAAGATGTTAATATCCCTCTATTAAAAATACATTGGGCTAAAAATCAAAATCTTTACAAGATGTTCCTATCTCATTGTATTCTATTTTACATCTTTCGATTATTTTAGTGCCATCACCAGAAAAGTGGCAATTAACTCTATTATTATCACTAACAAAATGGCATTTGTTTTGAAAGCATCGTTACCATTTGTAAAGCCTTTTTATGTTGATTTTTTTTTTATATTATTAAACAAGATGAATTTCAAACAAATTTGAATGTTTTCTTTAAACATTTTGGCACTTTTGTGAGTAAAAAGTATTAAAAATATTATACTGGTGATATTTTTGATTGATAGTTATGAGCTTTTTGCACTGATCCACATTTAACATCTACCATCAATTTGCGAAGATTTTTACATCTTTCCATAAGATATACATACATACGTCTTTAAATCTTTCTCATTTTATTCCAATCTACATTTTTTGATTATTTTAGTGTCTAGTGATGACAATAAGTGGCAATAAGTTCTATTATTATTGAGACATCACTGAAAAAAAGACATCTGATTACAAAGCAGCGTTACCATTCTTCAAGTTTAACCTTTTTTGCAATGTTATTTTGCTTAATTTTTTTTATATTCTTTAACAAATTTATATTAAGATACATTTTTGTGTTTTCTTTAAAAAGTTTGGCTCTTTTGTACAAAAATAAGTTAAAAAAATGTTTTTTTTTTAAATGGTAAAATTTTTGCTTGATGGTAGATGTTAGATGTAGGCAATGTAAATGAGGATTTCACATTTTCTACATCTTTAATGGTAGATGTTGATCAGTGTTATAGCCTTTTCACACTTGTCAACATTTAACATCAATTTGCGATGATGTTGGAATTTTCCCATAAGAAATACATAGGGCTAAAAATTAAAAATTTTCAACATCATTATAGCCTTTTAACACTTGTCAACATTTAACATTTAACATCAATTTGCGAAGATGTTGGAATTTTCCCATAAGAAATACATAGGGCTAAAAATCAAAATTTTTCAACATCTTCACAGAATGTTACTATCTCATTTTGTTCCCTTTTACATTTTTCGATTCTTTTAGTGTCATCACTAGAAAAGTGGCAATAAATTCTATTATTATTGTGGCATCACTGACAAAATGGAAGTTGCTTTGAAAGCAGCGTTACCATTTCTCAAGTTTTTCTTTTTTTGCAATCCTTATTTTGCTTAATTTTGCTTAAATTATTAAACAAAATGATTGAGAAATACATTTTGGTGTTATCTTTTAGAATGTTTCCACTTGTGTAGAAAAAAAGTATTTAAAAAAAATAAAAAGTTTTTTTTTCAGAAATGGTGACATTTTTTATTAATGGTAGATGTTAGATGTTTCAAGTGTGAACGCGTATTTCACATTTTCAACATCTTTCATGCGTTCCTCCGAAATGTATGCAAGTGTACAAAGAGTACTACAGAATGTTACTATCTCATTTTGTTCCCTTCTAAATTTTGCGATTCTTTTACTGCCTATTTCACGATGTCACTCGAACGTTTACGTTCGCACAAATAACATATAAAACAAAAACAAAACTCAAAAATTTGTTTTTGTTTTATATGTTATTTGTGCGAACGTAAACGTTCGAGTGACATCGTGAAAGTTAGTGTCATCACTAGATAAGTGGCAAAAAATTCTGTTGTTATTGTGGCATCACTGACAAAATGGAAGTTGCTTTGAAAGCAACGTTACCATTTCTCAAGTTTTTCCTTTTTTGCAAGCCTTATAATTGTTAGATGTTTCAAGTACAAATGCGTGTTTCACATTTACTTCCATGCGTTTCTCCGAAATGTAGGCAAGTGTAAATGTTTTTCACAGTCAGGGTTACCGTTGGAAATTTTCGAAAGGGTCAAAAAAGGGTACTTTCCAGAAAAAGGGGTCAACAAAAGGGTATTTCGTTTAAAAAAGGACCAAGTTTTTTATAAGCAGTATTTCCCATTTAAATGAAAATAATAATAAATAAGACCATGTTATTTTATAAACAAACATAAAATATTTATTTCAGGTAGAAAGTGCTCAAAAAACTTAACTTTTTTATGGAATACCCTTTCATGTGTTTAGCACCTGACAAAAAGTTTATTCTTTATTATTATAGCTAATTTTTTAATTTTTTTAGTTTAAGAAATTTTTAATCAAAATGAATTAAAAATTTTCCTGAATTTTCTTTATTTTTCAAACTTTCCCAATTTTCGCGTAGCTTGGTTGCTCTTTGAGGCAATCGTCACCATTTTAAAAATAGCCCCATATAAAAGCCGAAATCATCTATTTTACAGGGCACTATCTACACTTTCGATTTATACGGGGCGAAAGGTTCAAAGCCTTATGCCAATAGAAAGGGTAAATTTTTTATAATAAAAAGAAACGAACACCAAATTGCATTTTTTAAATTAAATGTCACATTTTTTGTAGACAACGTTTTTTCGTAATTCGCTCTATCATTCGTAATTCACAGCCCAATTATGATCCAAATTACATAATTCGTCATAAAAAACTTTGCGAGCGAATTATCTCATTCGTAAGTAATTCATTTAGAATTACCATGACTACGACAAACAAATCATTGCCATCATTAATTTTTATCGAAGCCTGTAAAAAAACAAAACAAATAAGAAAAAAAAACATAAAATTAAGGCAAATTCATGTATTATGCATTTGCCTTGCATAAAATTGTAAAATACTTGCCTTTCGTGAAATTTAAAACAACAAATAAAGAAACAAAATAGGAATTCATAAAAAACGCGACATTTTAAATTGTTGCTTGCTTTTGTATTACTTGCTGGGACACGATCAAGTTTTGCCTTTCAATTCCTTTCAACTTGCAATACACTCTCACTTTTTTACTAAAGGTACGGTCACATATGGCAAACAATTGTCAAATTTTGTTTGCCGGCATTTTTAAAAAATTTGTTTAAAAAAATAAAAATTGTATTTGCTGGCCACACTGCGCACATTTATTTGCCCATTTTTGTTTGTTTAAACAGATATTAAATAGCTTCAAATTAAAAATGGGAAAACATGTTTGCCCTGTGTTCACATATAAAAATATTTGCCTAAAAATAAATATTTGAACAAATTGTCAAAAATAAAAAATTAAATCAATAAAATTACTTTTTAATAAAACTAAAAATTAACATTTTGATGCAAAATATTGAAACTTTTATGAGAAGAGAAGAGAAGAGCGAGAACAGCAGTTTTAAAAGTAAAGAGGATTAAGATAACAAATAAAGGGATAAAGGCAATTTGGCGAAGTAATTTCAATCTCTTATACAAGTAAATTAAACTAAATTATGAAACTACACAAAAAAAAATAAAAATTGATTTCAATTAAAAAATTTGTGATATTAATTAAAAAATTAATTAAATTTGCACCAGTAAACAAATTAATAGTATCAATTAAACCAGTTAATAGTATTAATTAAACGCTTAATTCATTTGATTAAACGTTTAATTCACTTGATTAAATTTTTAATTAAAACTGATTTTATTTTTGATTAATGCTTTAATTGGTGAAAAATTTTGGAGAATTTTTTCTGTGTAAAGCATTATTCGATATGGTTTTAGACGCAAGCAATAAAGTGTTTTTAGTGCAAAATTTAACGATAAAAGGTGCATTCCGCCACCTATTATGTTGGTTTTTGTAACAGAAATATCGATTTTTTCGGGAGGTTGTTTCACATTTCAGTCCATAACTCTACTGAACCAAAAGTTCTGAATTTCAATCCAAACTGCTTGGAAGAACTTAAACGAACTTGCCACTAAAATTTTAATTTTTCGTCAGCATCCTTTTCTTAATCGATGTAACAATGTCTTTCCGTCCGGCCAGCTGTCCATGTTAACCTTATTCGCAAAGTACATGTCGCAATTTTTGAGATAATCGGGTGTGTTCAAGATTCCGAATTCACTCAAAAGTGGATTACTTCAGCATTTTTTGTGTTCTGCAATTAACCTCCACATGTTTTTATTCGTTTTTAATTAGAGTAGTAAGGGGTGAAACGAATTGACTTTTATTCTTATATGTGAGAACATTTTTAGCAAAGATATAATTTTGGTTTTTAATTTAAAATGTTCTTTATTCAATTTAATGAAAACAATATATATTTTCACAAAAACATTGCGAATTTTTGCAAATTTCCACTGATTTAACAATTTTTACAGAATTTTGCCATTCCTTATAGGGACTTTTAATTATTGTTATGGCTTGTTTGAAATATTAAAATTTTTTTGCGAATTTTCGCTATTTTTGTAAATTTTTTTTTTGTTTTTTTCTGACATATTGTTTTTAACCATTTAGCCACCTCAATAAATTTTTGGGTTTGTTTCTAAGCTTGCAATTTTTCGTGAATTTTCGCGATAGATGCAATTGTTTGCAGCTTTAACGATTTTTAATAAATATTAAACTTTGCTATCATGCTGCCATTGGCAAATTTTTGCAAATATCCGCTAATTTAGCCATTTTTATCGAATTTTTGCCATTTCTTATAGTTTTAGGGACTTTTAATCAATTTTATGGCTTGTTTGAAATATTAAAAAAGAACGTTTTTTTTCAAATTTTTGCAAATTTCGCGTATCTTTGTTGATCTTTTCGGCAATCGTCACCATTATTAAGATAGCCCCATATAAAAACCGTTGTCACCTATTTTACTGGGCACTATCAAAGAAAATATATATATACACAAAAACATGCGGATTTCAGAACACCAATTTCTGAATCGATCTATAATTAAGCAGATTGACAGGAGAGCACATAAAACAGAGAGTGCTCCTGATGTCCATATCTGATGATTACTGGTTTAACTAAAACAATCAAAAACATTTCTAGTTAAAGTTGGTACTTTTGGGGTGCAATTCAAATTCTAAGGTAAGTTGGTACTTCCATAACTTAGTATTTACTTCCATTTAAAATTTTCGTAATATACTTTTTTTTTAGATTTCATATGGTTTTCTTGTATTCTTCCCTTTTGTTTTTGTTATAATTGAATTTTTTGTTTTGATTGAATTTTTTGTTCTTATTAATTTTTTTAAAGTAACAATGTAATATATGTATTATGTTTGTTCATAAATATGTATGTATGTACAAAGGTATAATAAATTTTTTAATTTGGTAATAGTTTCAGCAAAAAACGTTGGATGTATCGATATTTTTTAAATAATAAATATCGATACTCTATATCGATTCGATATATATCGATATAATTTTTCAATTTGCCCATCCCTACTTGGATTATCATTCGCCCAAATGCGGCAATTCTGCTTATGCTATGTTCATACGACGATATAAACCACTCGTTTCGCTCTCTGAAACTAGTTTGCCAAACATGCTGTTCATATGATTCATTCTTGTTTCATTTTGACATTTTTTTTGTGTTGTTAGTGTGATTTTTTTTTAAAGTAGATAAAAAAGTAAAAAAAACTTGAAAATATAATATTTAATACTTTTATTAATATTATTAGGTCATAATTATCACTTAATTTTATTAAACATAAATTTTTTTCTCTGTGTTGATTTTTTTTGAGAGCTAGTTCCGATAAACTAACGATAAATGCTATCAAAATTGGAGATGATAGTACATTTTTCCTGTTTCACAGCCTGTTTCAAAATGAAACGACTTGTTTCGCTCTCAAAATTCTGTATGGGGAAACAAGTCGTTTCAGTCATGTTTGGGGCGCGAAACAGGAATAAGAGAGCCAAACACGAATATTGCTGTCCGTGTGAACATGGTATTATTGACGAATCCACTTATGCTATGTTCTTACGACAATATAAACCACTCGTTTCGCTCTCTGGAATTAGTTTGCCAAACATGCTGTTCATGCGATTCATTCTTGTTTCATTTTGACATTTTTTTTGTGTTGTTAGTGTGATTTTTTTTAAATAGATAAAAAAGTAAATAAAACTTAAAAATATATTATTTAAAACTTTTATTAATATTATTATGTTATAATTATCACTTTATTTTTTTAAACATCAATTTTTATTTTTTTTTTCTTTGTTTTGATTTTTTTGAGAGCTAGTTTAGATAAACCAACGATAAATGTTATCAAAATTTAAGATGATAGTACATTTTTCCTGTTTCGCAGCCTGTTTCAAAATGAAACGACCTGTTTCGCTATCATAATTTTGTTTCGGGAAACAAGTCGTTTCAATCATCTTTGGGGCGCGAAACAGGAATAAGAGAGCGAAAAACGAATATTTCTGTCCGTGTCAGGGTTGTTAGATGTGACGATTTTTTTGAAATAATACAGTAAAATGACGATTGACGATTTTTTTACTAAAAGTAATAGTGTTATGACGATTTTCTGGCATCAATAAAACACTTACAAGAAATATTTGCAATTATTTTGGAAACAGTCCAAAACGTAAAAATCAATTTTTCGAAATACAAAAATGTTTGGAAATTAAACAAAAAAAAAAAAAAAAGTTCTTCCCCCATCACAAACCAGGTGGCTTTCATTAGAAGCATTAGTATTTCGAATTCTAGAGCCCTGATTTGCGTCGCTTTTTAAAAATTGGTTAAATTCGCTTTGCGTTTTTATGATTTCGATTTGCGTCGCTATACGATTAGATTTTTTCACTGAAGTCATAATCACATGTGAAGAATTTTTTGTTTTAGCATCTTCAACAGTTAAAACCAATTGCAATAGTGATAACGCTAAAAATTAATCATTTAAAGATAGCTAGAGTTCAGAGCAAATACGATTTCCTTTTTTGTTTAATGTTTTTGTGAATATGGATAAATGAAATAAATTAATTTTTGTTATGTTTTTATGAAAATATATTTTTTCTTACGTATTTTTTTCAAATGATAAATATATTTCAGCACACTTGCTGAAATGAATAGAATAAAACTTAACCATATCACTTTCTTTGTCATAAATAGAATTTCTTGCTAAAAATTTATATTTTAAAACCAATCAATGAAATAAATTGTCTCTGATTTGTAAAATTTAAATATTTGACGATTTTTTGACGATTTTGTTAAATTTTCGTGACGATTTTGACGAATTTTGTTAAAACTTTTGACGATTTTTTAAGCAAAAAGCTTTACAAACCTGGTCCGTGTGAACATAGTATAAGGTGAAAATGTGCCTCATCCCTGAAGATGATTTTTTTCGAAAATTGATCATCCACTGTTGCCATTTCTTGCCAACATTCTGACCATTGACGATGTTTGGAATGGTCAAGAGGCTTTAGTTCATAAGTCAATTGCACCTTGTAAGCGTGTAAATGCAAGTCTTTATGCATAGTGTTCATCACGACGAGCGTGAGAGGTGCAATTGTTGGGCACGAGCATGGTGTTTTCACATCTCCTACAGACCCGGTTTGCTCAAATTTTTCCACGATTTTTCCGATTGTACGCACATTTGGACGTACAAGTGCACGATATGCATTTTGATTTGAACGCCCATTTTCATAATAAGCCTGAATTATTTTAACGCGTTGCTCGATTGTATATCTTTCCATGGTTCAAATTGAGTTAGTCTGAAATTGAGAAATGTCAAATTCCAGTCAAAGTCCAAAGTACATTTTTCTGTTTTTCATTTTTTGTCTTTCTATATACAGGCATTTCCATTTTGACGGGACGTGATATTTGTGCGACATAATGAAAAAAAATTAAATAAAGAAGTCAAATTTGTAAAAAGGGTTTTTATATATGCAAAGTAATGAAGTAGCACTATATTCAGAAAAAAAATTACACAAATCGATGCTAAGGATTTGCAGATATAAGCAAAAAAATGCGCTGGCGTGACGTTAAAAAATCAGAAGTGAATTTTGACTTGCATTACAAAACTGAATAAGACTGCGAATTGAGCAAGTTTTGTAAAAAACCTTTTTTAGAAGCATTGGATTACATTCCAACTCTTGAAGTAACCGGACGTGTTTATTATTCGTCGCTGTAAATAAAATACGTTTTTAACAACTTACAAACATTTAATATAACAAAAAAAAAACAAATATTTACTACAACAAAATAGCAACAAACACCGTTTGGTAATTTTTGTTTTTCATACTCTTCCCTGTCGCGTAATACATAAAAAAAAGCAAAAAAAAAAAAACTGAGAACTCTTATGAGTTGCTCCAACAATAGCAATATAACAACAACAGCAGAGAATAGCAAAAATGCTTGTGTTACAGTTACAGCACATACCTCAAAAATTTATTATCGTGAACGTTCAAACTCAATCTCTATGATAGACTGCGAAACAAAAACAAAAGATCCCGTAAACATGTTTTTAAAGTCAGCTATACTGCAGAACCAAGCAACAACAAGTGCTAACAAAATTAACCCTGAAATACCTGAAAGAGAAAAAACGCCTGAAGGTGGTTCCTCAGAGATTTGTACCGAAAAGCCAAAAATACAAGTAGGAATTGATCGATATATAACTGTGATAAAAAGGAAAACGAGTCCAAATTCTTCAAGTATCGCTTCAGTGGCAAAAATGGCCAGAGATGATGCACCAGCTTCGATTTGCAATTCTGCAAAACGAAGAAGATGATATCACTACCATAACCAGGTCGAGTAAGCCACCTCCAATATTTTTGAGAGAGAAAAACTCAAATGAGTTAATTAAAATGCTAGTGCAATTAATTGGAGAAAAGGAGTTTTACGTCAGTCCTATAAAACGAGGCGTAATACACGAGACAAAAATTCAAGTTTATCAGGAAAATTCTTACCGCACAGTAGTTTCGGAGTTCGAAACACAAAATAAAAATTTTTACACATACCAACTTAAAAGTGCCAAGGGCCTCCAGGTAGTGGTAAAAGGCATTGATTCATATGTAGACCCAGAGGAGGTTAAAGCGGGTCTGTTAAATAATAATTTTAAAGTGAAAAATGTTACTAACATTAAAAATAGAGAGAGAGTCCCGCAACCACTATTTCGCGTGGAACTGGAACCAGGTGACATTAAATTAAACAAAAATGAAATACACCCTATTTATAATTTAAAGTATTTATTGCACCGAAGAGTAACCGTAGAGGAACCACATAAGCGAGCAGAGCCCATCCAATGCCTGAATTGCCAAGAATACGGCCACTCCAGAACATATTGTAAGTTGCGCACCGTTTGTGTCGTGTGCGGTGAATTACATGGCACTGCTATTTGTGATAAACCTAAAGATGATTCCAAAATTAAAAAATGTAGCAATTGCGGTGAAAACCATACTGCCAACTACAGGGGCTGCCCTGTTTATGCCCACGTTAAGCAGTCCTTGTCAAAAATACGTAAATCGACGCACGCACAACCTATTCTCGATAACAATAATTATCCTCAGTTGTCCCAATCAGCTACCAGCCGGCCCTCATACGCCAACGTTTTCCAGCCTAACCAGGCCATAGCTCAAAAAATACCTAACAGTCAGTTCTCATACGCTAACGCTTTAAGGTCCAACCAGTCCACATCTCAAAAAGGACCTATTGCCAACGTAAATTCTGGCCTTGATGTAAGTCGAATTGAAGCTTTAATAGAAAACTTAATTCAAACAGTAAATTTTTTCACAACCAACATGACCTGCATGATGCAGGAAATATTAAAAATGCAGTCTACATTATTGCAGACTGCATTCAACAAACCATGAACTTGAAAATCTGTTTTTGGAACGCAAACGGCATCCGCCAACATAAAAACGAACTCGAATACTTCATGATTGATAAACAAATTGATGTAATGCTTATCTCAGAGACGAATTTGACATCAAGAAGCTTTTTTAAAATTAACGGATATAACCTATATGACACCAAGGACCCCCCGAGGTAGAGCTTGCGGTGGCTCGGCTATACTTATTAAATCGCGATTAAAACACTACTTAATGGGTGATCATTGCGAAGACTATCTTCAAGCAACTAATATCTGCATTGAAAATTGTCATCAAAACCTGGTAATTTCTTCAATTTACTCCCCTCCTAGGTATTCTATAGCAGAAAATGAATATAGAACATTTTTTAATAAACTAGGCCCACGATTTTTGGCTGCCGGTGACTACAACGCTAAGCATACATTCTGGGGATCACGACTTATCACTCCTAGAGGTCGGGTTTTGTTTGACACAATTTCTAAAATGGGATTAAACTTAATTTCAAGTGGTCATCCTACCTATTGGCCAACAGACCGAAATAAAATTCCAGACATAATTGATTTCGGAGTCGTAAAAGGAATTCCCAATGAAATAATCCAAGTAGAAGCTTCTTTAGATCTATCCTCAGATCACTCACCCACTATTATTACAATATACTCACTCTTAACAAACTCACCCACTTACGATTTAGCGCACACACGTATTAATTGGTTAAAATACAAAAAATACTTAAGTGCCCACTGCACGGAAAACTTTCCATTAAGAAGGCCTGAAGACATAGAGGAATCTATTAGACAGCTAAATACTAACATTACGCAAGCTGTCCAAAATGCTAATTATACCTACCCACAGGTGAGATTGAATAAAATTTATTCTGAAGATGTTGAACGACTGTTATCTGAAAAAAGAAAAGTTCAAAGAGAATGGCAACGCTGCAGATCCCCACAGTTAAAAATTAGGCTAAGGGATTGTACTAAACAGCTTAAAAAATTATTAGACCTCCAAAAAATGGCATCCTGGAACAAATTTCTGCAAAATCTAGACGCAACACCACAAACTGATTATTCATTATGGCGAGCAGCCAAAGGGCTTAAAAGACCGGTAATGTGTAAACCTCCATTAAGAAATTCGACTGGTGACTGGGCAAGAACTGATGCGGAAAAAGGTACTCTATTTGTTAACCATTTGCTAAAGGTATTCACTCCAAACGTTTCCACTGATATGATTGAGCTGCCACCAATGGTCGCTGAAGTTGCCACTCCCCTGAGATTTAATATAAGGGATATTGAAAATGTTATTGCGGGCTTAAAATCGAAGAAAGCCCCAGGTGTTGATAAAATCTGCAATAAAATGCTTTTAGAGTTGCCCTATATAGCAAAAAGAGTAATTCTTTTTATCTTTAATGCTGTTTTACGTATAGAATATTATCCTGCGGAATGGAAGCTGTCAATGATTACCATGATACCTAAGCCTGGAAAAGACCATACGAAAGTAGAATCTTATAGACCTATAAGCTTATTGTCTAATGTGTCAAAACTGTTTGAAAAACTGCTTGTGAGTAAGTTGACCCCCATACTAAACGAGAGCGGATGCATCCCAGATCACCAGTTTGGTTCCAGAAGACAACATAGTACTATCGAACAAACGCATAGACTTGTAAATGTGGTAAGAAAAACTTTCGAAGAAAAAAAATATTGTTCTGCCCTTTTTATTGACGTTTCTCAGGCATTTGATAAAGTATGGCATGAAGGATTAATCCAGAAACTAAAGCAAAAATTACCATCCAATACTCATAAGCTCTTGCAAAACTATTTAACTGAACGAAAATTCATCATCAAAGAAGGAAATTTCCTAAGCACGCCACAGCCGATTCAAGCCGGAGTTCCTCAAGGCAGCATTTTAGGTCCTATATTATACCTGATATATGCCTCTGACATGCCAACAGGCAGTGATATACACACATCTACGTTCGCCGATGATACAGCGTTTCTAAGCATACACGCAAGTCCTCAGGAAGCATCTCGAAACTTGCAGAAATACATAGTGCAGCTGGAAAAATGGTTAAAGCAGTGGAGAATAAAAATCAACGAACAAAAATGTGTTCATATTACGTTTACATTACGCAGAGAAACATGTCCGCCTATCTATATTAATAGCCATATAATTCCGCAACACCTAGAGGTTAAATACCTAGGTATCCACCTTGATCGTCGTTTGACATGGAAGACCCACATAGATACAAAGCTAATGCAAATGAAATTAAAAGCAATTCAACTTAATTGGCTAATTGGGAGAAACTCTACACTTACCCTAGATTGTAAACTTCTTCTATACAACTCGATATTAAAACCAATATGGTGCTATGGTATTCAGTTATGGGGGACTGCCTCGGCATCAAATGTAGAAAAAATTCAAAGGCGACAAAACAAAATCCTTCGTTTGATTACATTAGCTCCCTGGTTTGTCCGAAACCAGCGCCTGCATAAAGAACTAGATGTTCCATTGGTAAAAAATGTGTTTTCAAAACACGTGACAACTTATATAAAAAAACTTGAGTTACACCCAAATCCACTAGCACGCGATATCCTTGACTTTAGAGGTCACATTCGGCTGAGAAGGAGAGGCACTCTTGCTCTCAACCGAACACGAGAGACGTAAATCAACCAAATAAGCAACCGTTGAACTTAAAATTTTGTCTAGCATTGGCTGGACTTATTATAGACAATTATTAGTTTTTAAGATTTGAATACTTATTGTTAGTTCAATTTAATTGAAGATTCAATAAATAAATTAAAAGTGTAAAAAAAAAAAAAAAAAACAAATATATGCAAAGTAATGAAGTAGCACTATATTCAGAAAAAAAATTACACAAATCGATGCTAAGGATTTGCAGATATAAGCAAAAAAATGCGCTGGCGTGACGTTAAAAAATCAGAAGTGAATTTTGACTTGCATTACAAAACTGAATAAGACTGCGAATTGAGCAAGTTTTGTAAAAAACCTTTTTTAGAAGCATTGGACTTATATAGATTTATTTTTCAAACTTTCAAATCTAAAAATCTTTGCTCGTTTAAAGGTACATATG
Source organism: Pollenia griseotomentosa (assembly GCA_963931875.1). Classification (NCBI taxonomy): domain Eukaryota; kingdom Metazoa; phylum Arthropoda; class Insecta; order Diptera; family Polleniidae; genus Pollenia; species Pollenia griseotomentosa. The sequence goes on along the minus strand of OZ007563.1, from coordinate 144,501,383 downwards.
GGCATTTTCAGCGAAAAGTCTACTTTTTTAATGTAACGCCAGAACGCAAATAAGGTTGTATTTTAGGACCATGTTGTTCAACCGTCAAAAAGAATAAATAAGGAAAAGAAAGCATGGAATTATAAGTTTCTACTGTCTTATCCAAAGTTTTTTTTTAGGCAATGCTTTTTTCGAAAATACTCGTTAAGCTGAAGCAACACTGTTTGGCAGTGTTGATAAGAAATAAAATATAAGTGCTTTTCCCAAAAATGGTCAAAAAGTGGCACAGAATAGTTAAAAATGATACAAAGGGGTAATTTATAAAAAGGGTCATAAAGGGTATCAAGACTTTCGAAAAAGGGTCAAATTGATACTTAAGTATCACAGCGGTAACGCTGTTTATAGTGCATATTAATAGAAATTTTTACTCCCAAAATATTTTCGATACCGAATTGTTGGAAATGTGAATGTAGGTTTGCTCACATATAACATATTCCCATAACATTCGCGATAGGGGTAAATGCTATGTTCATACGACGATTTGACCACTTGTTTCGCTCTCTGAATCTAGATTGCCAAACCGGCTTAAATCTAGTTTACCAACACAGCTCCAAATAAAAAAACAAGTACCTAGGGTGATACAAAATAGAATTTGAAAAAAGAATTTTGAAATAAATTTTGTATTCAACATTTTTTATTTTTCGAATTTATTCTATGAGTTACATTTCAGTTATGTATTTTATAAAGCTTTTTTGTAATAGTTCTATTCCTTAAATTTTTAGGAATGACTTTTATACACTACCAGACTATTATATTGTATTTTCTTGTTACATTTTAACTTAGCTATCCTTTGGATAGCAATGAAGTATATAGTATAGAATAAATTCGAAAAATAAAAAATGTTGAATATAATAAAAAGTAACCTACGAAAGGAGATAATTCCCAGTTTCTATTTGTTAAAAATAGTTGAGTTAAATAAATTCAATTTATAAAGTATCACTATCCAGTGTGACACAAAGAATGCTGACGAAGGCCGTAACGGGCCAGAAAATGCATTACATTCTGCTGGTGTCTAATAATTGTAAATTTTTCTGTACATACTATATACATCATTGCTATCCAAAGGATAGCTAAGGTAAAATGTAACAAGAAAATACAATATAATAGTCTGGTAGTGTATAAAAGTCATTCCTAAAAATTTAAGGAATAGAACTACTGCAAAAAAGCTTTATGAAATGTTACTCATAGAATAAATTCGAAAAATAAAAAATGTTGAATATAATATAAAGTAACCTACGAAAGGAGATAATTCCCAGTTTCTATTTGAAATAAATTTTGTATATTCAGAAAGGTATTTTCAAGAGCTTTAAAATAATACCATATACGTTCAGAAATTTAGTGGAAAATCGTATATTTATATGAAAACTTTGGAGGTCCATAACTCGCAAACTATGCGTTCCGCAACCTTTTTCACTTTATATTTTCTTCTTATTTATTAATTTTCTATCACCCTAGGCACTTTTTATTTATAGCTGCGTCGGTAAACTAGGTTTGTTTCGCCAAACGTGCTGTTTATACGATTCATTCTTGTGTCATTTTGACATTTTTTTATTTGTGCATACTTATGGCGATTTCTTTTCTGAGAAAAATATATTACAGTATGGCTGTTTTCCTAAACGCCTGCTGCATTGTAGTAATACATGCCAACATGTTCTTAAATGCATCCATAAAAATTTTGACAATGCATTTAATTCCGAAATGCAAGTTTATAGTTGTCACTGCGCAGATAAAAGCAAAAAACAGCATTACAAATAATGTAGATGCAAACCATATTAATATACAATACAACGTAGGTAAAAATGTAAGTACACAATGCATCAACACGGGCCTATTGCATTGCAGTCATACACGACAACATGTTCTTAAATGCAACCATAAAAAAATTTGACAAAGCACTTCATTCTTAAATGCATCTTTAAAGTTGTCACTGCGCAGAGAAAAGCAAATAAAGCAGTTAAAAAAATTTAGATGCAAAACATAAACACATACAATACAGTGTGGTTAAAAACGTAAGTACACAATGCACCAACACGGTGTCAATACAGTATTTACACATTGTAAAAATACCGTTAGGAAAACAGCCTACCCCAACAAACACGGAGGTTTGATTTCAAATTGAAAATGATTTGAAATCAAACGTTTTCTCAAACGACAAACGTTTGATAGCGATTTGAAAATCTTAGCATTCTCAACAACCCAGCAAACACGAAGTCAAACCTTTGATATGAAATGTATTTATCATTTGACATCAAACCCAATTCTCAAACGTTTTCAAATGTTTGTTTTTTAAATTTAAATTCAAATTGATAATGTTTAGAAAATAAACCTTTTACATCAAACGATTTATGAATTTTATGTCAAATTGGTATCAAATGTTTAATTCAAATCAAAACTAAATTTGGCAATACTAAAGGGAAAAATAAATGTAAACATTAAAAATGGCGATTAAAGTTAAATTTTTACTTCGTGGTTAAATGTGTTTTATAAGTGAACGATTTATTTCTTGTGAAAAATCAAAATTATTTGTGAGTAATTACAATGATTAAAAGTACGAATTAAAAAAATAAAACGGGAAAGTGAAGAAATTATAAGTTTGTTGTATTTCGTCTTTGCAAGAATTAGAGGACGGAAAGAACATTATTTCATATTTTAAATAATGAATTTAAATAAAAAAAAAATAAAATATTTTTATTTATGTTCCACATTGTGATATAATCCGCATTTGAAAAACGTTTGAGAATTACGTTTGAAAGCAAGTTGAAAATAAAGGCATTTTTCAATTTGAAAATAATTTCCCCTTTTTGTTGAGAATGCTATGATTTTCAAATCATTATCAAACGTTTGATTTTAAATCATTTTCAATTTGAAATCAAACCTTCGCATTTGTTGGGAAAAAGGGGAAATTATTTTCAAATTGAAAAATGCCTTTATTTTCAACTTGCTTTCCGAATTTTAAATCTGGCTACCCTTACATGGAGTTTAAAATCAACATCTTTACAACTTGTTCCTACCTCAATGTATTCATTCTACATCTTCCGAGTTCAGTTCGTGCTTTGTTGTGATACAGACGTGTATTCTTAACTCCGCATACAATTTGAATTTTTAATTAATCACATTTGATTTTGTTATATAAACAGCGAATGGACGCTTGAAAATAAATGATAAATTTTGTTATTTTAATTATTAAACATAAAAGTGAACAATTAATACGAAAAAAATATTAAATAAAGAAAAATAGTAAAAATATATACGTACTAATGTTCATACATGTGTATGTATACATACATATTCTGAGAAAAAACATTTTAGTTTAAAGTTCTTATTTTCTTGTTGTTGTAAAATACAATAAATAACAAAAATATTAAAAGCACAGTTAAACGGTGAAAAACAAAAACAATTTATTGCATGAATAAAAACAATGAAACAACAATAAAACTAAATGATAGAAATGTTTATGTGACAGTGCATGCTAACGAAGACAATGCTGTAATAAATAAAACAAAAGAAAACAATAGTAACTACCTAACGGCTAAACCAATTTTTCGAACACGATCCCTTTCGCCCTCTCTTTTTACAAAGACGGTTGATGGTGATACGTTAAAAAATATAAACCTCTCACTTGCAAGTGTTGCCACAATGGCAAACACAATCTTATTAACAAATGGTACCATGAACTCTAACACAGATGCAATGCAAACATCTCAAGTAAAAAGTGGTCAAAAGCCTCAAGTACAAGTTGGTATGGACAGGTACATAACAGTGCTTAAACGGGGTCGCAGCCCTACCTCTGCAGCAGTTGCTTCGGCTTCAAAAGTACCATCTTTTGATAAAATAAACTCTCAAAATCGATTTGCAATTCTGGAGGATGAATCCTCGGAAGCACCAAACGTTATAAAATCTTCTAAGCCACCCCCGATATATCTAAGGGAGCAAAACTCAAGTGAGTTAATAAAGAGCGTGATCTCGGTAACAGGTGAAAATTCGTTTTACGTAGCTGCAATCAAGCGTGGAAATATAAACGAGACAAGAATACAGGTAAATCATGAGAATTATTTTCGTAAATTAACTAACAAATTCGAAGCCCTTAAAAAAGGCTTTTACACATATCAACTAAAGAGCAGCAAAGATCTTCAGGTAGTGATCAAGGGCATAGACTCATGCGTGGACCCAGATGAAATTAAAACTTTTTTGGAAGAGAAGGGTTTTAAAATAAAAAACGTTACAAATATTAAAAACAGGGAAAAAATACCCAACCATTATTTCGGGTAGAATCAGAACCTGGCGACATTAAGCTTAAAAAAATGAAACGCATCCTATTTATAATTTAAAATATATTCTCTACAGAAGAATAACTATAGAGGAGCCGCACAAAAGAAATGGTCCCGTTCAATGTCTTAATTACCAAGAATTTGGCCATATTAAGGCATACTGCTATTTACCCCCTGTTTGCGTCGTATGTGGAGAATAACATTGTACAGTCCAGTGCGATAAGTCTAAGAATGACCCCAATGTAAAAAAATGTAGCAACTGTGGCGGAAATCACACTGCCAATTATAGAGGATGCCCTGTATATACTATCGTCAAGCAGTCGGCTGGACCGAAAACTAATCCCCCACAAATGCAGGTACCAAATCAAGTAAACACGAATGGCATTCAGGCTCCGCAGCCTAGTAATAACAGAACCTCGTATGCTAACGTCCTTAAATCAAACCATGTGCCAATGCAAGGCGCTTCGCCAAGTAATGATGAAACTCCAGTTTCTAATTTAAGTCGTCTAGAAAAAACCATGGAAACATTAGTGCAAACAGTACATAATTTTACAAACACAATGGGTAATATGTTACAAGAAATTCTAAGAATGCAATCGATGTTATTGCAAGCCGTTCTTAACAAGCCATGAACTGTTTAAAAATTTGTTTTTGGAACGCAAACGGCATCCGCCAACATAAAAATGAATTAGAATACTTTCTTAAAAATAAACAAATTGATGTCATGATGGTTTCTGAAACTCATTTGACCTCAAGAAATACGTTCAAAATCAATGGTTATATACTATATGATACCAAGGACCCTCGAGATAGAGCTTGTGGAGGTTCAGCCATTTTAATTAAAACCCGAGTCAAACACTACCTAATGTTTGATCACCGTGAAGATTATCTCCAAGCAACGAACATTTGCGTTGAGGAATTAAATAGAAACCTAGTAATTTCATCGTTATATATTTTCAATATCAGACTGGTCACTTAGCGACGACAGCTACGCAAATTAACTGGTTAAAATATAGAAAATACCTCAGCACCCATTGCACAGAAAATATTCCGCTTAGTACACCGGAGTATGTAGATCGCTCTATTGCCAAATTTGACAGTTTTCTGAAACTAGCTGTTCAACATTCCAGTATTGCCCCCAAAAAAACAAAAAATATTAAAATATATTCCACAGATGTCGAGCGTCTCTTGTCTGAAAAAAGGAGGGCTCGAAGAGAGTGGCAATTGCACAGATCCCCGTTACTTAAGAACTTACTAAAAGAGTGTACAAAAAAGCTTAGAAAGTTACTGCAGACTCAGAAAACGGCTTCTCTGATGTTGAAAAAGGAAATCTGTTTGTTAATCATTTAAAAAGGTATTTACCCCAAACATATCTCACGATATTGCGGCCGAGTTACCACCTGTTGTTGCTAGAGCAGCTGTTCCCCTAAGATTTGAGATAAGAGAAATCGAAAAAGCTATTTGTGATTTAAACCCCAAGAAGGCTCCTGGTTTTGATAAGATAAGCAACAAAATGCTTTTGGAGCTACCTCGCATAGCAAAAAAAAATATTCTTTAAATTTTTAATGCTATTTTACGACTTGAATACTACCCCCAAGAATGGAAGGTCTCCTTAGTTACGATGATACCAAAGCCAGGAAAAGATCACACCAAAGTTGAGTCATATAGGCCTATTAGCTTATTATCTAATATATCAAAGCTGTTTGAGAAGCTCTTAGCGTCCAAATTTACCCCAATTTTAAATGACAATGGGTGTATACCTAACCATCAATTCGGTTTCATACGAGAACATAGCACAATTGAACAAACCCATCGGATAGTAAACGCCATAAGAAAAGCCTTTGAAGAAAGAAAATATTGCTCCGCTCTCTTCATCGATGTCTCTCAAGCTTTTGATAAAGTCTGGCATGTAGGTTTGTTACATAAATTGAAGCTGAACCTACCGGTTAACACACACAAGCTGTTAGAAAGCTACTTGGTCGGTCGAAAATTTATTATTAAAGAAGGTGATTTTTTAAGTTCTCCTCAGACAATTGAAGCTGGAGTCCCTCAGGGAAGTATCCTGGGCCCACTTTTTTATCTTATATATACCTCGGACATGCCGACAAACAATTACACCCTAACCTCAACTTTTGCTGATGATACAGCTTTCCTAAGCGTACACGAGAACAGTCGTGAAGCATCTCGATACCTGCAGGATCATATATTTCAACTAGAACTGTGGTTAAAACAATGGAGAATAAAGGTCAATGAGCAAAAATGCGTACATATTACATTTACCTTGCGTCGGGAAACATGTCCCCCTATTAAAATCAATAATCAACTAGTGCCTCAACAATCGCATGTCAAATATCTTGGCATTCATCTAGATCGGCGTTTAACATGGAAATGCCATATAAATAGAAGCAAAATTAACCCAAATGAAACTAAAAGCAATTCAAATTAACTGGCTTATTGGAAGAAATTCTGTTCTTAGTCTCGATTGCAAACTACTACTTTACAACTCTATTTTAAAGCCAATCTGGTGCTACGGTATTCAACTATGGGGCACTGCCTCGGCCTCAAATATCGAAAAAATTCAAAGGCGCCAAAATAAACTTCTTCGAATAATCACAGCTGCCCCTTGGTATGTTAAAAACTCAAATATCCACAAGGATCTCAATGTGCCACTGGTAAGGACTATTATTACGAAGTATGCGGTAAAATATTTAAAAAGGCTAGAGTTGCACCCAAATCCACTAGCTCGAAATATTTTAAATGATAGCGGCCACACTCGCTTAAGGAGAAGAGACACTGCAGCACTTACCCATTAAGATGAGCGATAAACACATATATAAATGTGATACAGAAGAAAATTTTTGTCTTGCACTGGCAGGACATAAAATAAAGAATTAGGATAAGATTTGATTAATTATTGTAAGTTCATATTTAATATATGAAGATTCAATAAATAAATAATGAGAAAAAAAAAAAAAACATCTTCCGAATATTTTATGGCTTATAAATTAGTGAATGTTTAAACGCTTGTTTAGTTGAACTAAGCTTTAATTTATATGTAGTTTAAGCTCAAAAACTATAGCTAAGTGTCCCCCCTATAGATAATATTGGACCATTGCGGCTTAAATGGACTACTTACAACATGGTCCAATGTACTGTAGTATGGACCATGTTATAAGAACTTAACATGCAGTACTGCCACCAACTGCATGATGTATACTTTTCTATAGAGTATTACACATTGGTAGCCCTGATGGTGACCATTATTAATTGTTTTTTTTTAAGTGAAAGAGGAAAGTTTGTGAAATTTGTGAAAAAAGGCATGACATATGATACTATATTTTAGATATTAGGTTTTTTTTTTAAACGACAAATTAATTTATTTAACTTAGGTTTTTTTATAAGGATAATTTAAAAAAAATGGAACACTTATATTTTTATTAAATAAACCTTTTCTTCACTACATGCAAACTTAAGTCCTCCACCGTATACGTAAGTATATAAATATATTATATGGGTGAGAAAAGGAAAAATAAAAAGCTTAATCGTAAAGTTATTTTTAGTCTTTCATTCAGTAGTGGCATGAAGAAGTTTTCAAACTACCCCTTTTCTCCACTCCATTCCGTAGTGGCATGGAGTAGTTTTAAAACTAACCCTATTAGTTAATCCATGGAGTAGTGACATGGTGTAGGTCTGAAACTACCACTTTAGTGTACTTCATACTGTAGTGACATGGAGTACATTTAAAACTAACCCACTTTAGTACTCCATGGAGTAGTTTAGGGTCTACTTCGGTGGGCTATAGGGTTCCCTCCAAGGACATCGTAATGTTAAATGGACCACCTTTTACCCATATATTTGGAGTAGTTTTGGAGTACTCCTACTCCTTTATGGACTACTCTTTACACGCATGTATGGACTAGTCGTTATCTGCAGGGCCATGTATTATATGAAGTTAAAAAATAACATGTGGCAGCACTACGATAAATCTTGTTAAATTCATATTTTCTGTATTGGTAGTTTAAACGCCCAATTTAATGCGTTTAAAGATGGTTTATATGTTTACTGATTTATAGATTTGTTGGTTTAAAAACATGTTAAACCAAAAAGAGAGTTTAATTAACTTGCTCTGATTTATTAGCCCTAAGTAGGGCTTCCAATCGGGAAATCCCGGGATTTTTGGGATTAGGCGAATCCCAAATCTCGTGTTTTCTGATTTCAAATCCCGGGATTTTCGGGATCCCGTTTTTTTATATTCTTTATTATTTTTACTTTTTTTAATATCTTATATAAAGATAAGTGTATTTGTTAACAAAAAAAATTTAATTTACATTTGGAGAGATTTAAAATACATAAGGACAATTTTAAATTGTATTGAAAATTTAATATATATTTGGACAATTTTAAAATATATTTGACAAATTTAAAATATTTGGATAATTTCAAAATACATTTAGGCTGTGTTTTTGAGATGTCAGTTTAACTAGGTTAAGTTAATTTGAAAACACATTACAAAGTTTGTATACATACATTTTGACGGAACAGCTTAGTTTTGCTTAAAATGTTGGTCTTTAATACAACTCAACTCTAGTTCAATTGAAATTTTGCAGTTTTGTAATATGGTTTACAACCCTGTGTTAGTGCGGGTAACAAAATCATCAAAAATTTACAACTCATCACTAGCAGTTGTTCAATTTCAACTCAACTGAGTTGCGTTGTAAACTATAATAGGGACACAAATAATAAGAAAACAAATTTGACTTCGCCGGAAAAATCTGAGTTTTATACAACGTTAAACTAAGTTTAAACTTAATCCAAATCTCAAAAACCCGGCCTGAGAAAACTTAAAAATATATTTCGACAATTTTAAAATTCATTTGGAAAATTTTAAAAAACTATTGGAAATGGTGTAATTTTTTTATGAATAATTAAATATGGATTAAAATCAGATTTTTATGTTGTTTTGTTACGTTTTGTTACGTTTTTTATTACATTGTCTTTATGAATTAATTAATAATTTAAGTTTGTTTTTATTTTATTTTTACAAATAAATAATATATTTATGTACGTTCATGAAATGTGTATTTTAACTCGAAAATTAAGTTGTTTTTTATATAGATTAAAAAGTTTTTATTATATTGGTTATATAAAAAAAAATTTTAAAAACCCGAAATATCCCGAAAATTTTTTAAGAATCCCTTGAATCCCGGGATCCAAAATATCCCGGGATCCCGAAATCGGAATCCCGAAATATTTTCTTCAATCCCGGGATTCAGAAAAACCAATCCCGATTGAAAGCCCTAGCCCTAAGGACGGATTTACAGTTTTTGAGTTTAAACTACATATAAATTTAAGTTAAGTGCAACTAAAGCAGCGTTTAACCATTTACAAATTTATTAGCCATTAGTGTCATTAAAATTTCTTGTGGCAATAAATTATATTATTATTGTGGCATTTGTTTTAAAAGCATCGTTACCATTAGACAAGTTTTTTCTTTTTTGCTAGTCTTATTTTTAGAACTTAATTCCAAATACATTTTTGTGTTGCTTTAAAAATTTTGTCATAGTACCTAAAAATTTTTTTCAGAAATGGTGGCATTTTTGATTGATAGTAGATAGTAGATAGAAGAATTCGGAAATTACTTATGACTGTGTACCAAATTACACATTTGAAGCAAAGTTACACATACAAATCGAAAAAGAAACTTTGATAAAATAAATTTAACTTTCAAAATCAAATTTGACAGTGATGGAAACTGAAAAAATAACCAAAACCTTATGTTCGAAAAGAAAGTCTTGCATGTCAACAGATTATATCGGGTGTTTTTTTCAGTGGTATAGAACTTCGAATTGAAATAAAACACAAGAAAATCGTTTTAATGACCATCAATTTGGCTTTATTGGAAGGATAATTTTATGCCATTAATGTTTAAATATGATTTCAGGCATGTGGCCGCCGCGGCTGGCTCGAATAAAGCCAATTCTACAGGTCCAATTTTCAACCACTTTTTCGAGCATATGGGGCCGTATGTCGGCAATAACGCCACGAATGTTGGCTTCCAATTCCCCTAACGTTTCTGGTTTGTTGGCGTAGACGAGCGACTTCACATATCCCCAAAGAAAATAATCCAATGGTGTCAAATCACACGATCTTGGTGGCCAATTGACAGGTCCATTCCGCGAAATTATGCGCGCATCGAATGTTTCCTTCAATAAATCGATTGTGGCGTGCGCTGTGTGGCATGTAGCGCCGTCTTGTTGGAACCACAACTCATCCACATTCATGCCATCCAAAAAATAGTCAAAATAGTCGGTTATCATGGCTCTATACCGGTCTCCATTAACGGTAACTGCCTCTCCAGCATTATTTCGGAAGAAGTATGGCCCAATGACTCCACCAGCCCATAGAGCACACCAAACAGTCAGTTTTTGTGGATGTAATGGCGTCTCAAGGGTCTCATGTGGATTCTCTTCACTCCAAATGCGGCAATTTTGTTTGTTGACGTAGCCATTCAACCAAAAATGAGCCTCACCACTGAACAAAATTTTGCGATGAAAATCAGCATCGAGATCAATCTCATTTTCGGCCCATACACCAAAATCACGACGCATTGCATGGTCTCGCGGCTTTAATTCTTGCACAAGCTGGATCTTGTAAGGTCGCAAGCCAAGATCTTTGCGCAAAATCTTCCATAAAGTTGATGGACAAAGCTCCAATTGCTGTGCACGGTGGCGAATCGATTCATTCGGGTCCTCTTCAACACTTTGCTCTACAGCGGCAATTGTTTCTTCGGTGCGCACTGTTCGACGTCTCTGCGGATGCGTATTATCACATAGAGTAAACGTAGTGCGAAAACGATCCATGGTTAACCGAATTAATTGCTCTGATGGACGATTATGTCGACCATAAAATGGACGGAGCTTGCGGTAAACTTCGCGAACTGAACCGTTATTTTCGAAATAAATTTGCACGATTTGCAAGCGTTGTTCTTTTGTCAACCTGTTCATGATGAAATGGCAAACCAAACTGAACATAAATGACATTAGAGTTGCCAGATTTGACCACAAAATGCCAGTTTTATCTCTATTCGAAAAACAAACCTGTAAAAAAAACACCCATTACATGGGCTACACATGAAAGAAAATATTACACACAATATGTGTAATTACACATTGGCAACACTGTAGTAGATGTTAGATGCCCTGCAAATTATAGGACCAGTCCAAACACGCATGTAAAAACATCGGACCAGTCCATGGAGTAGTCCATTTTATCAAAATGGATCAGGTGGTCCAATTTTATTTGCAGGGTGTTTCAACCAGGGTTTCAAGTGTGAATGCACGTTTCACATTACATATCAACATTTTCCATGTGTTCCATCGAAATGTAAGCAAGTGTACAAAGGGTATAAACAGCGTTGCCAGAATGAAGATTTTACCTTATTTTTGAAGATTTTTTGACTCAAATAAGATTTGAAGATCTTTTTTCACTCGTAAAACTGCTCTGAGTGGAGAAGCAGCTCGCGCTTTTTGTCATTATTTTTTAAGGACAAACAGGTCGTTCTTGTTTGTCTGCTTTTCGTGCGTTTTGCGGTGTCACCCCGCATTGGTTAATGTTTCGGCGTCGTATAACTGTACCGAGTTACAGTTTTTGCGGTTTCTGCATTAACTATATGCATTCGTTTTTAACCTCAATTTTTAAATGTGTTGTCTGGTGGAGAACCATAATTAACCCAATGTGACTGGTGGAGAACCATATATAACTCAGACGTTTTACTGGTGGAGTACCAAGGAAATAACTCAGAAGATTACTGGTGGAGACCAAAATACTCTGGAGCGGATTCTGGAAGCTCTCGCCTTCCTATACGAAGGTTTAGGTCGAACGAGGTTTTTGTGTTTGAAGCTCCAAAAAATTGTGTGATACCCTGGCATTATAACTTAAATAGTTTCGCCAAAAATTTTTAGTTTTAAGCAAAATCCAAAAAAAAAAAAAAAGATCTTTTTTCTCAAATTAAGATTTTTTATTTTTAGAAATAAAAATTCTTAACTTTAAGTTTGTACAACTTACATAATTTTTTGCAGTTTTTTTAACAGTCAGTTTTTAAAACAATGAGGTTTTGTATCAGCTTGTTGTCTATTGGATATGCATACTTTTGTACCCATTGTCTAGCATACACAAAAATTGGCGGTTGTTCATTTTAGGAATATTGATAAAAAAAATAATTTGAAAAAAGAAAACCTGTATTTTTATAAAGTTTAATATATTAAAGAACAAAAAAGGTGATGTATTGGTACCAGAAGGTAAAACTAATGGAACTTAACCCTAGGATTACCGTCTTGGTCTGGCCAGACTAAATTTGTGTTTTGCAATTTTTCGAATACAACAAAAAAAAAAAAAACAGGGGCGTCTATAAATGATGTCAACTGAATCGAATGAAACTAATTTGGATTTGATTGGAGCAAGATTAGTGGGGTGAAATTCTATTTTTATGTAAAAGTCTATGAAATTACCCTCTGGGACGGACCATATTTTTTTATTGCAATATTTTTCATATAGAACAATATATCAAAAAAAAAAAAAACAGAAAGTTAAATTCTATAAATTATATGTTGTGAATTGAATGAATCAAGTTCGAATTAAATCAGAAAACTACGGCCCGTTATGAGCTAAGTATAATTTAACTACAAAAACCAAGCGGAAAACTCGTTTCACTCAGTTGCGAAAAAGCAATGTGCAAAATAAGGGTATGTAGTCCCGATACATGACATAAAATAAAATAATAAAATTATATAATAAATTCGTATACAGGGGTGTCCTTTAAATCGAAAAGGCAAACATTTTAAACGTCGTTTTTTAATAAGATTTCTGTGATAAATGAATTTTATGACAAATATTTCTCTATTAAACAGAATTTAAAAACAAACATTATAAAAATTTTATTAAAAGTGTATTAAAAACAACTTCCAAATTCTTGTGTTTTCGATTTCCAGAACACCCCTGATTGTCTAAGATAATAATTTAATAAAAAATATATTTACTTACTTTTTATTTAATTGGGGTTTTTTTTAGCTGTTCTAATTGGGGTCAGGCCTGACCAAGAGGAGACCTAAGTGGTAAAAAGTTACCTAGGGTTAAGAAGCTTTTAGTGTGAAAATTCCACATTCCATATTTTGATAATTATTAAATAAAGTGTATGTAGGTATATACATTAGTGCTTTACAATGTATTTTCAAAGGTGTACATTATTTTAATAACAATTCCATTAGGAATATATTAAGGGAAATCCATATAATCCATATATTTTCAAATGCCTTCGATACAACAACAGTATCAAATATAATACTAAATTGAGAACCCTTAAAACTTCATATGATGTATGATCTTCTTGCCCAAAATTTATATATCTCTAATTTTAGAATTTAATTACTTCCAAAGAAACTTCTTTATTTAGGTATATGAACTTTTTTACGTTCTTATTTATTAGAAAACAAATGGATTTAAAGTATATTTTTAAAAAGAATTTTATGGAAAATATATCTAAAAACACGATTTAAGACTACAATCTAATTTTGTATACATACCGCAATTATGTATTACAATTTAAATAATTTCCATATTAAGAAGTATTTCCTTTTAAAAAATTAATAATTTTTACGTCTTTGTCCCTGTTATTAAAAATTTTAAGATTTTCCTCTTCAAAATAAGATTTTTTTTGGCCATATGAAGATTTTCCTTCCAAATCTTCTGGCAACGCTGGGTATAAATAAGCATTTATTTGATTATGTACATACATATGTAGGTAGTATGTATGCGTATGTATTATAAATTTTTGTGATCTCAAAAATGTTTCCCTTATTTATTTTCGTTGTTGTTTACCATCACTACGTTTTCAAGATCGTACTTCATTATGAATTAAAATATGTATGTATGTACCTAGTGTGTTGTACGCAACGTCATGTTTTGTCGCCATATTAATTTGTAATCTTTGTCAATACTTTTGTCGTTTACTTCATTTTTATTTTTTCGTTTTTGTTTTGTTGTTTTTAATTTCCACTTTGTCTGTTTTAAATTTTATCTTCACCTTAGTATTCTTCTCCACCAACAACACCATTAAAATAGACATGCGCGTAAAGGAGACGAGACAACACAAAAAGCAACAGGAAAATAGAGCATAACAAATAATAAAACATTCGTGAAGGCATTCTCTGTAAGAGGGGAATGCAGAGAACGTTAAAAAGTAGCATTGTGTAACTGGTGGGTAAAGAGCGCGTGGGGAAGTTGTGTACATTTAAAATGTCATGAAAGACGGTTTGTGTGCATATAAAAGTGGTGGTTGTGTTTTTGCTATGGACATCGTTTGGTACAGTACCGCATTTTGTTTGCTTGCCATTTTTAAGTAATATCAGTATTGTTGCTGTTGTCTGAGCATGTACAATATTGAACATTTTGAATATTTTTTGTATCTTTCAAATTCGCGTGAGAGAGTGACTTCATGTTATTTTTTTGCTGAGGTCATAAATTATTTCCGATTATTTTTATTGTTTCTTCTTCCTTTGAGTTCATGTTGTGTATGTTGCCTTTTTTATAAATTGTGAATAGATTTTCTTGCTTGCTGACATTATGAATGTGTGTTTTATTTCGTCTGAGTCTGTGCACTGTCTGTCCTCAGTTGTTGTAAATTAAAATGTAAATTTCGTTATCACACCCCTTATCCGAATATGTCTTTGCTTGTGGTGGAAGTAGGTACAGTTTTTAGGGGTGATGAAATTTAAGATGTTGGTTTTCACTTCATTTGCATATCATATCGCCGCTAAGCTTTGCCGATTATGTGCTGTAGTTTACCTGTGTAAAGGAGGGCGTGGTCATCCAGGATGGAAGATTTTTACACCTTTTCTTTTAATTCCTACCTAAATACAACATAGGTACATACGTACATATTAACACATGCATGTAAGTATGTAAGTAAGTATGTAGCTTAGGTAGTCAAATTATATTATTTTTTAGTTGCTGAATAATTACAGTAGCCATTCGTTCTGTATTATAGATCCTAGAGTATCATATTATTCGACTTAAGGTTTTGTTCGAGTAAGGAATTAATCGATTTTTGAATTTTAAAATTTCTCGATTAATCGAATAAAGCTTTTAAATTGTTCAAATTACTCGAAGAATTCAAATAATTTTATCCAATGGAAAAAAGCAAACATCTCTAATAGAACTCATACTTTTATATATAAATAAACAGAAAAAGAGAGGTTAGAGGTGTCAGCCAGTTATTGAAAAACAATCGAGTGAAATTGAAATCGATGGAGATCCTCCGTTAAGTTTTTTAAAAATCACCGCCTTTTCCCTGATTTTAGGAGAAATTCTAGTAAGGATAGGAATTCAATGTATACTATATAAAAGGATTTTTTTTATAAACGTTTAAAACAGGATCTTTTTTTAATTCGTTTGGTTCCAATTACACTCGAATATACATATGTATATATTTTTTTGTAATTCCCTTGAAATTTCCTTTATTTTAAAAATCAACAGTCGCTATCAAACCAACTCAAAAAGCGAAAAGTTGTACACAAATTTTCGTTTTTTGTTCGACAGTTTCTGGTTTCGACGGCAGTTTCTAAGCCCTGTTTGTTTTAGTTTTGAAGGTTAGAAATCTAAACAAAATATTCTTACATTAAAAAAAGTATAATTTTCTAAAAAATTAATTTTAATCGATTAATTGACATAAATTGTTCGAGTTATTCGTTATTCGAAATTGGCTATTTTAATTATTCGATCAAATAATGGCGGACAAATTCCTGGATACTCTAATATATACCTAACGTCCGTAATACCAAATATAAATATTGCGACATACATAGATATGTACCTATATTGCAGTAAATGTAAAATTTATGTAATTTTTAATGTAGACAACACTTTTTTGTACATACACCGTATATTATGAAAGTAAATCGTTTTCCGGACAAAATAAGCGATGCGTGCAAAAAATCGTTCAGTTTGTTCCCGAGAAATTTGGGTGCATCAAAAATGGTCAGTAAAAAGCGTTGCTGATTTATCCCATGGAATACAGGCTTTTTATTTATTTATTATTTTATTAAAAGTATTGGATGAGTTACCTTTGAACTTTAAAGACTATGGCAAACAACGTAAATGGCGTACCAGTGCCATTGATACTTTTGCCACAAATGTGGCTTTTAGGGCGTCCTATCGGGAAATCCCGGGATTAGGCGAATCCCGAATCTCGGGACTTCTGATTTCTAATCCCGGGATTTTCGGGATCCCGATTTTTTTTATATTCTTTATTATTTTTAATTTTCTTTTAATAACTTGTATAATGCATTAAACACATTCACCACAGCAGGCTACACGAACACAATACTACAAATGCTGCTGGCTGAAATTTTAGTCGTGTAGTCAGCTACTAAATTATGTTGAAGACGGCAGCTACAATTGAAAAAATACAAACAGCTGTTTTTGTTTACTATGTCTTTATATTTCAGTGGTGCCACTATCATTTTTTTTCTTTTATAAAATGGAAAAACAAGCATAATTGCAGACTCTTATTCAAACTTAATTTAAGATTATCAACAAATGAATTTATTTAAAAAAAAATTAAAATATTTTAATTTTGTTGTTTTTGTAACTAATAAACCATATAATTTTAACGGCAGATTAAACAAAAAATACATATAAAATGCTTTTAAAATAAGAAAATTTGGTCTTTCAACACACGTGGTATAGTTCGTAAAAGTTTCAGAACACTTTGGGTACGTACGTAAATGCATAAAAACTATGGCGCATATTCATAAATCATTACCAAGTGTAAACTTTTTTAAGTACCTATTTAAGCTATTCACAGACGATTACTTGCAGCATAAAAAGTTTACACTTAATTATAGGTAAAGCTGTAACTAAATGCCAACTAACTAATACATTCAAAGAACAGCTGTTTGATATCATTTTATAATTTATTTCAAAAGTACAACATTTTTGAAGTGGTTATAAAAAATAAATGGAAAGAATTATAAGAGATATTCAAATAATACCAGATAAAAACATGACAAAAAACAGTTAAGACGTATAAAACACGCTGCAATTATAATTTGTGTTTGAAATCAATTTCTGCTGCACCAAAAAAAAAAATAAACTAGAGATGTGTTCTTAGTCGATAAAATTCTTTTGAATATTTTTATTATTATTTTAATTGACTTATATACTATTATAACCAAAAAACAACTTTTTTAGAATTTGCGTTAATTTTTTAAAGAACAAAAAATGAGATTTTAATAGTTTTATAAGCTTTTTAATTAATTACAGAATATATCGTTCAAAATATTATCGACATTTAATTTTCTCTAAATGCCAATATGCATGGTTGCATTTCTTCTATCAGCTGAGAGCTGTTACTACGTTAGTTATGAATTGTGAATAAGATCTATAACTATCTATTAACTATTTTTTAGTTGCTGTTTTGTTAGTTACAACTTTAGTTATGATTTCTGAATATGCGCCTATGTATCACTGCTGCAGTGATGCAAAGTGTTGTTGCTAATACGTGATTACCAGTTGCAGTTGTGTTGCTGATACTTTGCACAACAGCTGTGCAAAGTTTGCTGCAGAGCTGCGGCATTACTGCATAAAAACTTTTGACATATGAGAGTGATGCCAAGTTTCTTACAAGTGATGCTTTTACGAACATTAAACTTTACTTCTGCGCAAGTGATACCCAACAACTGCATTTACGAACGTACCCTTTATCAATAACTTTTTAGGTAAAAACTGGATCTAAGAAGTAGTGGTATTATTAGAAACTACTTCGAAATGGCTTTCACTTGATCTTTAAAAATTCCGATTTATTAGCCCGTTAAGGGCCAATTTCAAAAATAAATATTTCTTGAAAGATTTTTCTTCAAAACTTAAAATTTTGTCAATATACATATTTATTAATACATAATATCTTTAGGGAAGAACACTTAATCTTTTATATACCATATTATTAGTAACTTCATCATATAAAATTTTAAATTTATTAAGCTTTAAAGAATTTTATTTGGAAAATTAGTCAATTTATTTAAAAGTTTGATTAAAAATATATATCTGGTAATAATTTATGTACTTCTTACATATTCATCCCAATTATGAATGAAAATTCCCCGGGAGTTTTCTCCCTTCTCTCATTTTTCCTATGTTAATTCAATTGTTAAAGTAGGAAAAGGGAAAAAACTCCCGGGGAATTTTTATTCATGATTGGGCCGATTGAATTATTGTAATATGTACATAAAAAATAAGTGTTCTGCAACTCCGAAAAACCGCAATTCAGAAAAACTTTATTAAGCAAATATCTTAGGGTAAAATAATTATTGTTATATCGACATGATTTAAAGATAAAGCCAATTTTGTAAAAAAAAAGTCAGCCACGGAGTATAAATTTAAAAAATTGGCTCTTAATTGGTTAATCGGTGTGCCATAAACGCCATGTGGAACACACTTTAAAGAATTTTCCAATGATTCCCATATTTTATAGAGTCATTTTATACCTAAAGAGATATGGATAAAGTATTTTGAAACTTTTACGACCTATAACTCCTGAACTAGAAGCGTTGGCGCGAAAAACATCTTCCTATAGAACTTCTTTCAAGGATATAAAAAAAAATTATATAAATAACAATTTGGTGTTGAGCCGAGTTAATATTCTTGTTTCATGCCGATTATTTTCTGTTAAACAAAAAAAAAATAAGCACTTATTTTTTAAATATTTTTTTATATTAGCAGCACTTTTTCTGTTTTGTAGTGGACAAAAATAGAAATTAGTTTAATTTGACTACAACGACAAAATGAGCACAGACAACAACCTGCAGCCATGTATCCCTGTCGCCCTGAAAATAGTCATTTCCATATGCACACATGTATTCTAGTTTTGACATATTGAAGTCGGTAGCTTGCTGTCTCGAATGTGTTTAAAGCATAAAGATTCGTGTGTTTGTTGACAAAAAAAGTTGAAATTAAATTTGGATAGATTTAAAATACATATGAACAATTTTAAATTGTATTTGAAAATTTTAAATATATTTGGACACTTTTAAAATATATTTGACAAAAATTAGTATTGGTTATTTTGTTGAACGGTCAAGAATGAAAGATTATCAATAACAATTTTAATTAATTTTCATGTTGTAAAATTCCTTTCTTCATCAAAATAATTTAATAAAAATTAATGAACTTAAGCCTAATTTAAAAATATTATATACTATTTGACAAATTTAAAATACATATTTGGATAATTTCAAAATACATTTAGGCTGGGTTTTTGAGATGTCAGTTAAACTAGGTTTAGTTAATCTGAAAACATATTTGTGCCGCCATTACAAAGTTTGTATACATAATTTTGACGGAACAGCTTAGTTTTGCTTAAAATGTTTGTCTTTAATACAACTCAACTCTAGTTCAGATGAAATTTTGCAGTTTTGTAATATGGTTTACAACCCTGTGTTAGTGCGGTTAACAAAATCATCAAAAATTTACAACTCATCCCTAGCAGTTGTTCAATTTCAACTCAACTGAGTTGCGTTGTAAACTATAATAGGGACACAAATAATAAGAAAACAAATTTGACTTCGCCGGAAAAATCTGAGTTTTATACAACTTTAAACTAAGTTTAAACTTAATTCAAATCTCAAAAACCCGGCCAGAGAAAACTTAAAAATATATTCGGACAATTTTAAAATTCATTTGGAAAATTTTAAAAAACTATTGGAAATGGTGTAATTTTTTTTATCAATAATTAAGTATGGATTAAATCAGATTTTTATGTTGTTTTGTTACGTTTTTTATAACATGGTCTTTATGAATTTTGATCAATTAATAAATTAAGTTTGTCTTTCTTTAATTTTTACAAATAAATAATATATGTAAAGGGTGGTTAAATTGTAAGGGCCGATGTTGAATGTGAACCACACCTAAACGCCAAGTTTTTTTCCGAATTTTATTTGACATTTCTCTATTTCAGACTTACTCAATTTGAACCATGGAGAGATACACAAGCCAACAACGTGTTAAAGTTATCCAGACTTATTATGAAAATGGATGATAAATTTCGAAGAAAATCATCTTCAGTGATGAGGCACATTTTCACCTCAGTGGATTTGTCGATAAGCAGAATTTCCGCATTTGGGCGAATAATAATCCAAGAGTGATTGTCGAAAAACCAATGCACCCACAAAGAGTGACTGTTTGGTGCGGTTTATGGGCTGGCGGCATCATCGGGCCGTATTTTTTCCAAACGCTATCGTGAGATGATAACGAACTTTTTATGGCCCGAATTGGAAGATATGGATGTGGACGATATGTGGTTTCAGCAGGACGGTGCCACTTGCCACACAGCTAACGAAACAATGGCTCTTTTGCGCAACAAATTCAATGGCCGTGTTATCTCACGTAATGGCGATGTCAATTGGCCGCAAAGATCATGTGATTTGACACCTTTGGACTTTTTTCTTTGGGGTTATTTGAAAGAAAAGGTGTACGTCGATAAGCCAGCAACAATTCAAGAGCTAAAGGATGAGATAATTCGGCACATTAACGGCATAGAACCTCCATTATGCCTCAGGGTCATCGAAAATTTGGACCATCGGATGGAGGTGTGCCGCCGTGGTCGCGGCGCCCATTTGGCCGATATTTTGTTCCATACATAATTGAGTAATACCAATATATCATAATAAAATAAAATTACAATAATTTCCTAAATAGTTTGTGTTTTATTCAAAATCAACATCGGCCCTTGAAATTTAACCACCCTTTATGTACGTTCATGAAAAGTGTATTTTAACTCGAAAATTAAGTTGTTTTTTATATAAGTAGTTTAAAAAGTTTTCTTTGTATTGGGTATATAAAAAAAAATTTAAGAAACCCGAAATATCCCGAAAATTTTTTAAAAGCCTCGTGAATCCCGGGATTCAAAATATCCCGAAAATCCCGGGATCCCGAAATATTTTCTTCAATCCCGAATCCCGGGATTCAGAAAAATCAATCCCGATTGGAAGCCCTAGTGGCTTTTCTTTTATGTGAGTAAGTTCGGATACATACCTATACAATATTTTATTAGAAAATTTCAATTTATTTTCTTCATTTTCAGTTGTAGTAAAGAAGGCTTTAAGGTTTTAACGTTGCATCAAGAGCATGTCGTACATATACCGGGCTGCCCTGTCGACAAGGATCTTTGCAGTTTTGCTACCTCGCGCAAAGTTTTCACACACAGTTTAGAGAATTACAATTTCAATGAAATGTGCGTTTTAAATGAAAATATCTAAAACGCTTAGAATTCTTTGATTCAACCAGCAAACGAACAATTTGCAAAATTAATTTTTTTTAGCAAAAATAGCAAATGCATACTACGCTTGCAATGTCAAATGTATATTTGGAGACACCTAGATAAGATTTAACTTTATAATTGGGGGATTCACAAGGTGTCATAAAGTCATAAGTGTGTTGTGGCTGTTATGAACAACCCCTCATAATTTAGTGTGCTATTTTGAATTTAAATCAGCTGATTTAAAAAAAAAAAAAATATATAAAAAATAAATATTTACCTTACATTAAAATATTTTTTAATTCTAATCCATGAATAATTAAATTTAATTAGATCTTATCTGACTATTTTCCATTTTTTAGACGCAAATCACAAATAAATTAAATTTTGTTTGTTTACCAACATCAGAGTCCTAAGTCGATATAATTTGACGCCGCAAGTGTTTTGTTGCAAAAATTGCTAGCCGCAGGTTAAATTCGGATATTAGCCGGATAAAACTATACCATCAACGACGACGGCTTCAAAAACTAATGCGGCTCGGCTCAGCCACTCCGCGCAGGTCTCTTCTGATTAATTACGACAGCACAATAAACTTACCAAGCAACGTTCTATTAATTTAAGACACTTTTTGTTAACAAAGCAACAATATTTTTAAACCATTGTAAAATGTTAGAACATTATGTCAATATAACATGATAGCACACCTTGTGAGTACCCCAAATGTAGTGCTTTTTCCCGGGATTTCAATTATTTTATTTTCCGTTTTCCCGGAATTTTTCTTGCGAGATCCCGGGAAATAAAAAATTCCTCATAATTTGAGAAAATAGCTATTTATACTTTGAAATTTAGTTTTCTATTCTCTAAAAATTAGCATCTGTAGATGGGTTGTCGATTAGATCCATTACAAGAAGTGAGTACATACGTAAATCAATGTCTCCTGATGCAATAAATCTACTAAAAGCAGAATGGGCAGTGCAACAGTTAATAATTTTCACATTTAGTGAAGTGAAGAGTTAATAAAGTACATTAATACAAAATAAGATGCAGGCAGTAAAGTTTTATTGTCAATGAACAAGTCTTAAAAATAGGAGATACCTAAACATAGTCATATCTACAAAAACAAACGATCTTGGCAAAATGCGATTCAAGTTTTCAAAATGTACCGACTTAAAGATATATTTTGCTATAACTTGAGTTCAGTTTGATATATGACTATGATACCTGCGGGAAATTTGTGTCAATTGCTCCAACAGACTGGTCCTGGGATTTTTGAAAACAGAACAAGTAGAAAAAGAAAGGACCCATGACCAGTGAAAGAAGAACCAATCCCTTAACTGGTTTATGAAGAACAAAAAGGTAGAAAAAGTAATGAATTAGAGTACAGTCTTCACCGGTGCTGTGATACATTTTTTGGTACTTTCTAAAATTTGGTTCTTGAATATGATTCTAGGACTTTTTTATTGAAATAATACTACATTGTATTGAAATAATAAAATAATTTTAGTAACTGAAACTAAGCACGTTCATTGAGAATAGATCTGTGACTGGTCAAATGGTGTCAATTGACCCCCTCCAATGACAACCCCATGTAAAAGTGATAGGTCTTATTCATATAAAGTGTTAGAACTAGAACCGGTCCCTACCGTGAAGTGCGGGGAAACCGAAATAAAATAACATTTTGGAAACTCGTGTAAGATACTACAACATACAACTTGAAAAACACATTGTCCTAAAGATTACAAATGGACCTATTGCAATGAAAAGGTTTGTAAGAAGCAGTCCGTTTGATGCTTTTTTTGCATAAACCTGGACATATTTACATTTGACTGATATAGACGTTGTTTATAAAAAAGAAAAAATTGCTTCTGATTGTGAATCCGAAGCATGCTACAACGGTGCACTTTTAACTATTTGTCCAACCTCGGTAAAAAATGAACGAAATTTTTCGGAAACATGATAATTAGTAAATAAAATCAGGAATATACTTTTTGACGACTCACAAAGCGCTTTGAGTGTGTCAGAAAGTTATTTCCTAAGCCGTTAAAAAAAGTTATATATTTCTTTAAAATATTTTATCTATTTTATTAATTAACTTTTTGATCTCATATCTTGAGCACCTTAATTTTTATTTTGTTCTTATTATTGTTTTATGAATTAAATTGTTATGTTATCTTTTTATCTTGTATCCAGAACATAATAATACTGAATAAAAGCATAATAAAAGGGAATAAAGGCGTGAGGTAATAATAACTCCAGTTGCTATTTCAATCTTCAATTAATTTTTAAGTATTGAACCATTTCTTTTACTTTCTTTGTAAACAAGTTCCCTTACGTTTTTTTATAAAAGTTTTTTTCATTAATTAATAACAAAATTTACTTTGTATTATTTATATGGAGCGGGATCCCGGGAATCGAAAAAGTGCGGGAAAAAAACTCTACCCAAATGTTTTACATTTTATATTGTACATAATGTATATCTGTTTGTGAGTGTGTTGTACTTTTAAATGTACCCCACATTTTCTAAATGATGTTTTTGAGCTAAAAAAAATCTTATTTAAATTAGAAAGCAGGGATTACTATTTATATACAGCAACTAACTAAATGCAACAAAATATCACGCTTTAATTATTATTTTTTCCTTCTTTAAACTTTCCTTTAATTGTCAAGTAATATTGTGTATATATAAATTGTTTCTCCTTCTACTATTTTGTTTGTTGGTCAAACTATTTAAAGAAAACTTTTTAGTTTGTTTTAACATTAGGCAAGTCTTAATATAAATTGATTTTTAACCAACAATTACAAATTTAACAGAAATATTTTTATTTTTTTTTGTATCAGGCAGTGTAAAAATTACAATTCTTAAAAGCAGTATTCCCTAATGTAAATTCGTAATTATACTGGAGCAGTTTTTTTTAAAAATTTTAAAGTATTTTAATAAAATTGTTTTTTATACCCTTCACCGAAGGTAAAAGGGTTTGTAATTTCTACAATATTGATCCTACAGCCTATAAAGTGTATATATTCTGGGTCCTTATGAAGAGCGAAGTTCAAATCAGGTTGTCCGTCTGTCGGTTGAAATGGGTTTTCCGAAGCCCCCAGACATGAATAAATGGCTCTCTAATTTTTTCCAAAAATCCGTTGTTGTAGAATTTTTATTATGTACTTTTTTCTATGTATATATCTGGAGAACGGCAAGAGCCAAAGTTTCCAAATTAGGTGCAAACATTTGGGTAGGCGTGGTACCTCCCGTACAGAAAATATCAAAAATTGCTTAAAAACCTGACTTGTTGGGCTTTCATATGATCTATGGTTACGCTTTATATGTCAAAAGATCAGAAATCTTAAGTAAAAAATATTTTAATTTTCTGAAAAACTTGGAAAAATCGGTTCAGATACGAAAAAGTTGACCAAAATAGAATTTTTTTCAAAAAATTTTTCGTTTTCAATCCGAGTCGAAACCTAGAACATACCATTTCGCGTATTTCGATTCGAAAAGCAAAATTTTTCGAAAGCAATTTCCGATTCAAAAGTTAAACCGTACTGCGTAACTCGATTCGAAAGCAATTTTATTTCAGTCAATACTAAACGAATCGGTATTCTTTTTTCAGTGTTTGAAAACTCAAATAAATGCTTTACAACACCAAAAAAAAATTCCGTTCCGTTCAGTATGGACAAAAAGAATTAGAAATTGAATTGCTTTCGAATCGAAAAAGCATTCGATCACGACTGCCATAATTTGCCCCCGGTATATAACTTCTGTCCTTTCCCAACTATGGTGAAGGGTATATAAGAATATATCGCTTTTACTATCGCTTTAAACAAACTATTTAATATATAAAAAAGTAAAAAAAACAAAATTTGATACAAAACTTCATATTTAAAATATATTCAGCCCAATCATAAACAAAAATTACTCATGAAATTTCTCACTCTTCCCTTTACCCCTATTACGGTAAAATATTCCATGAGAAATTTGGTTTTACCATCCCTGTTTTATCAACTGCGAAAAAAAAGTATGTAGCTGCGGCCGAGAAGATAACAAAGTAGATAACAAAGTACTCAATTTGAAGAGAGTAATATTGTTTTTCACTCATCAAAGAGAGAGGAAATGTTACTCAATTGTAAAGAGTACTGAGTGTTATTTTAAGTGTTGCCAGACCGCAAATGCTTGTTCATAGGAAAAAATTGTTTTTAGAATTGTGGTAGCACTTTTCAGTACAAAATAATTGGTAAGTATGGCAATATTTTGTTAAAAAATTATTAAAAAACAAGTTAGAGTGCTATATTCGGCTGTGCCGAATCTTTGATACCCTCCACCGACAGTTCGAATGTTTAAGGAGTAATATCTGTATGATGTCTTTTTATTATTATTATCTTAAACTGTGACGATTTGTTATTAATTATGGTTTTAGGAGACTAAACTGTTTTCCGGGAGTAGGGCATATATGGGGCCTAGGGTAAATTATGTACCGATCTTCACGAAATTTCTCATTATCATTTATAGTCCTATAAAATTGTGACGAGCCAAAATTTGTTATGATTGCATTATTTTTTACGGTTTTAGGCGGACAAAACTGTTTTCCGAGAGTAGGGTTTATATGGGGCCTAGGGTAAATTATGGACCGACCTTCGCGAAATTTTACAGTGTAATTTCTAGTCGAATAAAACGGACTTGTGCAAAATCGTATGTCATTCCGAACATTTTTGCATCATTTATGTTAGTTTTTGTAACAAAATTATCAAGTTTTTGAAGGTGGTGGTTCCACATTTTGATTCATAGCTCTGGTCCTACTGAACCGATTTTTGCTGAAATTCAATCCCAAACTGCTTAGGATGACTACAAGCAATTTGACACCTAGTTTGTTTATTTCTTTTGAGTTTTTCGAAAGTGAGCGTGTTTTCAACAGACGGACAGACAGACGGACATGGCTAAATCGACTTAGAATTACTCAAGCAGCCAGAATATATATACTTTATGGGGTCTGAGATGAATAATAAAAAAGTTTCACACGGAATGACAAACTTAGTATACCCTCTTCACAACTAATTGTGGTGGAGGGTATAAAAAAGAAAAAGAAGAAGAAAAAAGAAAAACTTCTTAAAATTGTATTTATTTTATTATTTATTTATTATTATTTATTAATTTATTATTTATTTTTAATTATTGTTCAATTGGATTCGAGTATAGAAATGCGTTCGCCTGTGTGTGCTATATTGCCATGGAAACTAAGATTTGCGTCACCTAGCCGTTATGATGAGTAGACCTTAATTGGAAAACAAAGGCCTAATATAAAGAAATATACTTGAAAGTGATACCGACACACAAAAGACTCGAACCCCTACAACAATGTCTATGTATATCTCCACCCTTTTATTTTGTAATATTAAGACCATTTTAAATCTCACTAACTATTAACAAAAGTAGGGATTACGCTTATTTGATCAAATATTTACGGCCATGTTCTGACAATCGCACGATTTATTTATGGTGTTCTTACGCTCGTGCGTTTAGCTTGTGATCTGCCATAGTTTTTTACAAATATTCTAGTTCTCTTTTGCAATTTGAAGTCGCCAAACTTCTTGCTATAGCGATTTACAGAACACCTAACTTGCGATTTTAAGTCAGAATCGCCAATGTTAAGCGTTTTGCGATTGTCAGAACATGCCCGTTAATAAGTGTGACCGTAGCTTAAGACCATGTCATGCATCAGCAGACGGCTAATGTAAATCCTTTTACACCAGACAGTAAGTATATTTTTTTATGCGTATGTTATTTTAATGTAATGAATGTTATATCGCTAACGTTTTGCAGGCCTAATGGCACACAACAAGAAACGTCTCACACAATTTGGACGAGTGAATCTAAGTAATAGATCATTGCAATTGTTTCTCAACAGTGACGAAGACTTCATCAATGAACATGCGCCAGAAATGCACCAGGCACAAAAACGATTAGCATTACAGGATACCAACATTAGCCGATTTGAAAAGGAATTTCTTGAATTATCTCTAATTGGAATAGGTGAATTTAGTATGGTGTATCATTGTCTCAATCGTTTGGATGGATGTATCTATGCCATTAAGAAAAGCATTAAACCGGTAGTTATATCGACCCCTTTGCGCGAAATTATCGTATATGCCGATTTTTTTGAAATTGAGTTTTTGATGCAATCTTGTTCTACATTCAAAGAGACGTCACCTGACAAAATATTGTAGGCGAATTCCACTTCGTTGCTCCAAAAATCACATGTATATTTTCATTTTAATATTGCAAGCGAAAGCAGAGAAAAGTAGAAAAATGGCTATCCTGTAAAATTTGGTTTTTGTAACATACGATAATTTCGCGCAAAGGGGTCGATATGTGCCCATTTAGACAGGGAAACATTTGGAAGGGAAACATTTTGTTTGGTAGCAATTTACGGGTGGGGAATAGAGAATGGTTTTTGTGTTCGGTACTCGGCGACACGCTTTGTTCTCATTTTCTTTGTTGACATTTACTTTGCTTTTTGAGAAAAAAACAACAATATAAACAGAATGTTTCCGGCAACATGTTCGTCTGTGTGACCGAGAATGAAAAAACAAAAGAGAACTCCAGATGTTTTCCTTCCAAATGTTCGCTCGTCTAAACTCGGACTATGTTGCTGAGGGTTACGTTACACACATTCAAACGATTTGGTACATATGGATCTATTCAGTCAAGAATTGACCATAGAAAAGCGTAAAAATTAATTAATATTACGAAAACTGAGAGAAGCGCGAAAAACTATTAAAGCCTATGAACAAAATGCAAAAGGTAAGACAACTTGTTAAGCAACCCTGCCGTCAAATGAGTAGCTAACTACAAAAAAACCCAACTTTAAGTTAGCTTGTATAGACTAACTTAAAGCCAACTACTTCGCAATGCAAAATTTACATTAACCAAAGTGTATACAAACACTGTGTTGTATATTTTAAGTAGAGAGAGCCAAGTCGTTAGCAAAAAAAATCAACGTTGTTATTGATTCTATGTTATGACAATTTAATCTCATATTTACGCTCTTAATTGAGTAATGGCAAAAAACATAGTTTTTTTATTCAAAAACTAGACTGCCCCAGTAGGCTAGCTGGTAGTGAGCAAGTCTATCAGCGCCGAGGTTGCGGGATCAATTCCCGCCAGCGACACTGGTTAAAAAAAAGTTGAATAAAAACAACTTTGATTAATAAAATAAAATAAAAGAAATAAAAGAAAATAAAATAAAAAAATAAAATTTTTTTATTTTTTTGAAAGTATTCATCCAATGAATAACATTCATAGATCGGCCTTAACTTAAACTAACTTAACTTAAAGCTAACTTAAAGTATTGAGTTTATAGCTAGCTACAAAAAGTTAACTTAAAGTTAATTGAAAGTAAGAGTCGGACAATCGACTACTTCCTAGGAAATCGCAATGTTAAAATAGTTAGTTAATTCCATATAAAAGTAGTGCAAGTGTCAACCACCACTACTTGAGAAATAGTTAGCTTTCAGTTAATTTAAAGTTAACTGAATGTCCGACAGGGAATATACAAACATATACACATGTAAAGTTAATAATACGTAATCATCTTTTTTAGCTCACCATTCTAACTTTAATAGTGCTCAAATGATGTCAGATCAACGTTGCCTACGTTCGTATATACACAAAAAGCGTGCACCATGTTTAAATTCTAAATTACACAGAAAAAATTAATTTCCGTATTCAAACACAAAATTCATAACATCAAACATTTTTTTTATTAAAATCGGACTTATCACAAAATTCGTAAAATCAAACAGCAAAATTGTAATTGTTTTATTAAAAAAATAAGTTTATTTTTTTATTAAAATAATATGCTATTGATCAAACTTAATGTTTGAAATTCGAAAAAGTTTTCAAACAATATTTTTGTTAAAAACAATAAATCAGTTGTTTGACTCTGCAAAAATTGTTAAATATTTTGTTTTTTGAATCAATAAAATTTTTATTTGAAAATAAAAGAAAATTCAAACATTTATTTGCTTAAAACAAACAATAAAATTCAAACATTTTATTGTTTAAAACGAATAAGGAAATGTTTAGATTTTCTGTTATTTTCAAATAAAAATTTTATTGATTCAAAAAATAAAGTAATTGGCAATTTGCAACAACTGATTGATTGTTACTAATGTGTACAATAAAAAAACCCAAAATATACATAAATAAAAAGTCAATACAATTTTTTTAAAAAGACAGTTAATATGTCTAATTTTTTATTAGAAAATTTAGAGATAAATATATATTTTAATACTAAGTTTAATCAAGCAAAATTATACAAAAGAGGAACAATTTTATGAATTAAAATTTTATTTAAGAAGTTTTACAAAAAATTTTATTATTTTGGATAATTAAATTATTTGGATGTTAAAAATATATTAAAAAAAGTAGTAAGAGTATTTTATATACATATTAATTTGAAATAAAACTCAAAAGAAAATATTAATACAAATTCAATACAATTTTGTTTAAAAATACGGTTAAAATGTCTAAATTTTTTTATTAGACAATTTAGACATAAATATATATCTGTGGCATTTTGACAAAACATCTTAAGTCGAGATAAGATAGCAAAAAATTTAAAAAAAGCTTGGTGAAGTAGTAATTTTTATTGAATAATAAAAAAAAGCAAAATTAAAGAAAAATTTCGTTCATAATACAAAAATTTAAAAACGTTAACAATATGTTTTTTGAATGAAAATTCGTATGATTAACAGCATTTTTTCAACTTTTTTAA
The DNA here is from genome assembly GCA_963931875.1 of Pollenia griseotomentosa. NCBI lineage: Eukaryota > Metazoa > Arthropoda > Insecta > Diptera > Polleniidae > Pollenia > Pollenia griseotomentosa. The sequence goes on along the minus strand of OZ007563.1, from coordinate 144,471,003 downwards.
TTCGACTTAAGATGTTTTGTCAAAATGCCACAGATATTATAATACGAAATTTAATCAAGCAATATTATAGAAAAAAGAAAAAATTTTATGATTTAAACTTTTTTTTCAGAAGTTTTCAAAAAAATTAAAAAATTTTGGATGATTTAATTATTTGAATGTCAACAATATTATTATTTAATAAAGCTTTAGGATGATTTGAAAAAGAGTAAATTTATATAAGAAGTCAACAATATTTTAAAAAAAGTACTAATGACCTACTTCACCAATTCATATTTAAATATAGTTTATCATATAATTGTATTGTTATCTCACATGAAAAACTAATTTTACACATAAATTGATATTTAAATAAATTGGTGAAAATGGTCATAAGAGTATTTTTAATATTAATTTGACGATATGTTCAATATTCACAAATGTTTTATATATTTAACTTATATATTTAAATTTAGAATATCATGTTTAATGGTTGAAACTTTTGCATATTTTTTGGAAACAGGCAAATCGTATAAAAAACTTTCTACAAAGCAATAAAATACTTCCGATTCTTCGGGATATCTTAGATTAAATACAAAAAATTATTTAAATAAAGAATCAATTGCATTTAAAATGGTTAAAGTTGGATACTTTACGTTGTCGATATATAGATATATTTCTTTTATTTGGCAGAGTTCTCTCACAACTAGTAGTTTTGGTTGAATGCTTCGGCCTTGAAGTTTAATAAGGTTGAGTTTTGCTTCAAGCTCTTCATATGTTGCAGCAATCATAACAAAAGCTTCTTGGGAGTCCGCAATGGTAAATTTTTTTCTAATTTTTGCCCCAGCAGAGTCGGCCTGAACTTTTTGTGGTGGAGGAAACAGATGGTGTATACACCAGAAGCTTGTTAAAATTTTTGATTCTAAAATTAGAAATATAAGAACCAATAATTTAAATTTAAAGTGATTTTTCTTGTCTTCATCTTTGGTTTCTGCAAGTTTTAATTGCTTGGATACATAACCGCTTGTAATTTTTGTTTTCAACAAATAAAAATTTTTATCAGCAAACTGTGACCATCTCTCATGAAGTGATTTAGCATTGGGATATTTTAATGAAAAATCAATATCAATCTGTAAAATTTGAATTTGTTAAAACTAGTATTTTAAGAGTATCTTAAACTTACCAACTGGAAGCCGCATGGCTTAATATACTCTGGCCATAAACTAAATATATCTTTTGTAGAGTTTTTTTTAACTATTTGCTTGAACCGGAATGGTGCGGACTTCCGCCAATATAAGTCAAACTCATCTGCTGTTATGGACCCATTTTTAATTTGCTGAACATAAAAAGAATAGTTTTCTTCATGTTCTGCGAAAAATTAGAAGTAATAATTATAAGTATAAATAATAATTGAAATTTTTAATTTACCTAGTTCAATATCTTGAGGAGATGTGTCTTCGTCCTTCTTCAAAATGTCTTTTACCTTAACACTTTACAAATGAATCACTCGCGTATTTTAAAATTTTTCTCGACAAAGCAAGTCCAACCCTTTTATTTATAAAATTTTTTAATTTAATTAAAATTTGGCAAAAAAAAAAAATGATTAATCTTTAGGTATCACTTAACACTTAACAATGCGTATTAATCAACAAATTTATTACGAATAAATTTGATGTTTTAAAAGTATTTATTACCACCAAGGTTGAATACACAAAATTCATTTACCGTTTGTTTTTAAAAAGCAATTTAAAAAAAAGGACAACCACAATAAATGATTCAAGTGACGGGCTCAAAATTACAAGTTTTCAAATACCATTTGCACGCAAAGAAAAAACATGGTTGTGGTAAACATATTCTAAGAGCAACATATTATGATAAGAATTATGATTGTAGTCACCATATTAAGATTATTATTGAAACATATTATGACTCAATATACTCGTAATATGTCATCATAATATTTTTCCCTTAATCATATTATTATTCTGTTAATCATACTAAGTTAAGAAGTAATCAAATTATTGTCATGTTAATCATAATAAGCTAAGAAATTAATCATATTATTGTCATGTTAATCATAATAAGCTAAGAAGTAATCATATTATCATCATGTTAATCATAATTAATTTAGAAGCAATCATATTATGATACAGCACCTTTCATAGCTGTCATAAAAATACAAAATAAATTTAAATATCTTTGAATCGATTTTTCATTTTGTGGCTTTTTACAATTTTTCTTAATGTTAATCAAATAGCGGAGTTCAATATAAGGCTTGCAAAAGAGCAAATGAAAAATCTGTGGTTTTCATGGGCAACCGCGTGTGTCCATTTTTTTGATTTTAAGATGCTGATGCCATATTGCCTAATTTTGAACGCTCTTTATATTTTTTTGAAAAAAGATGGATCAATTCCGTTTTGTAACGTAATGACAAAGTTTAAAATGTGCAATACCTAGCCCATAGTTTGATCTAGAATGGGTTTTCGGCTTTCCTGAACAATTTGTTTTAGAACATACGCGGTTGCCCATGAAAACCACAGAAATATCGTAGCACTTTTATAAAATATAACGAAATCTCTGTGTGTTTTGTTGTTGGATTTTACAAAAAACTATGATATTTTGCATTTGCACTATTACATCACTAATACTTGAATGAACTCCGCTAATATTTTAATTTTTTAATTTCTTTAAACTTTTTTTTTATGGAATTTTATCTTTTAATTGTTTAACCGCTTACAAATAAAAAAACGACACAACTTCTTCAAAATTATTTTACAAATGGCGCTAATATAATATGATTAGAGTAAAAATAGTTTGATTGCATCTTTAACATAATATGATAAATGTATAGAAAGTTATCATGTTATGGCTATTAAATATCATGATATGGTTGTGAGAAATATAATATGTTTAGAAAGTTATCATAATTAAGTTGTTAGAAAAATAATTATTTTTCGGTCAACAATACTCAAATTCATAATTGCGATAAACATTGATATGTTTACAGTAACTATAATATTGTTGATATTAATTAAAAATAACAATAATTTGTGTACGACAACAATATATTGTTACATTAAACATAGTGTTGTTGCCGTAACCATGCCCAACCATATTTTTTCTCTGCGTGTGTAAGCTGCATTTCACCCACCGATACAATTATAATCAGGGCTGCCAGGTACTTTTTGTCCTTGTCCCCAAAAAATTAAAAAAATATCCCCAAAAATCCCCAGATTTCCAAATCCCCAAAAAACAAAACCTTAAAAAATTAATACTTTTTGTTTGTTTTTTTTTCTGACCAAATTTAAAATTTTTTTAAAAAAAAGGTAAGAAAAATGTTAATAAGAAATCCCCAAAAATCCCCAAATAAAAATTTTTAGTCAAAAAAATCATTTTATTTTGTTTGTAGGGACTGGTTTCTGTATGTTTTCTTAAATCCTTTTTATGCGATTCCAGTGAGGAATTACAAGCAGAACAATATGCTGTTTTTGAAGACGAATGAGCCAGTTTATAAGAATTTGGAGCTTGTTCAATCGGTTAAAGTCATCCTTATAATCAACAATAAAAATACATACATATGTATATCCGTTATTTATTTAGTACTTTGATCCATTATATTGTATTGTATATAATGCATAATAACTACTAACCAATAGCCTAGCATTTTTTTCCCAATCTTTATTATATGATTTTTCATATTTACTTATTTTTAGGGAATACATTCATATTTGCTTCAAAATTGTCTTTAAAAAATCAAAAATTTTATGTGTTTTCAACGATTTTAGATTCTATTTTAAAATTCTTTTTTTTAAACACCCATTCAAGAAAAATAACAAGTTTATAAAGTACCTTTTACACACTTAATAAAAATGATAATCTTAATTAGGACCCTTTACACTATATAAGAGTAAGATAAAAGTTTTGCTATTTTTATTCATATATAATAAAAAATAATAAAAAAGTGTAAAATCCCCAAAAAATCCCCGAAATCTTTTTTGAAATCCCCAATCCCCAAATGACTTTCCTTGTCCTTTTTGCTCACATGAAATCCCCAACTTTGGGGATAAATCCCCAAGTCTGACAACCCTGATTATAATCAAGGTACCTTGCAAGGCGAATTGACTAAATTAATTTTATTTATGTTCATAAAAAACATCAAAAAAAGGTATTATAAATCTAAGTTTAAAAAGTATCAACAAAAAAGTACAATTGAAACAACTTAGCCATCCCTGTTTTGTTTATTTTATTGAATGTTGCCAACTTTTTGTTTATGAGAAACCTAAAAACAAAAAGCGGTAAATCGCTGAATTTGCCCATAAACCGCTGATTCAGCAAAACTTTTAATATTTCAAGCTTGAAATGTCAATTTTAAGTTAAACAATTTTACATTTTTTTTGACATAACTTCATTTTTTATACAGCTTAACTCTTTTCACTTGGTAAATTTTTGTATTACATTATATTTGTTCTGCTCACCAAAACTTGAACAATGCATTAAAAATGTAGTGTCATAAGGGCTTTAGTAAGGTCTATTAGAGCGTATCATATAATCTTTTGTAGAAAGGGTCGTTTGTTTTTGTTGTTAATAAACTCGCTAATTTTGGTTGAAAGATTCCAAAATTTAATGTGGGAATTAGTGTTGATGGAATTCATCAGATCTATTGAAAAAGTCGATTTTTAATTTTTGTTAGTTAGGGCCTTTTGCGTTTTAGGTAACGATATAAAAAATAAATTAAAAAAAATATGTAAGTATGTGTAACATTTTTGGTACATGTTGAAGTGTTGCAAACTATTTTAAGCAACGCGATAAAAAAAGAACGAATTTTTGATCTTAAGAGCAAATTATATGGAACTTCATTACGAAAACAGGCTATTTTAACTCTTTAACTAATTGTCAACACTGTTGAAACAAAAAATGTTAAGGAGTATTAAAATCAAACAAAAAATTTGTAAAGACAAATAAAAACATTTATAAATTGGGTTTTGTATTTTAACAAACGATTGTTGGAAAAAAAATTAACCATAATTTTTTCTGTGTAGATAGCCTTCGTGATCGAAATAAAAATGTTATCAATAATATAAAATATTAATTTGTTATTTCATTATAAATATATGTGTGTGTTTTTATAATAGTATAAAAAAAAACACTCTTTATGAGATTCCCAGTAGACTCTTAGACGATAAAAAATGCTAGCTGGGATATTATCTATATATAAATCGGCTAAGGCAAAACAGTTAAGAACACTTTCCCCCCTTGTATGTCAACCGATTAGAAAAAAATGTACACCATTTGAGAGGTATTTACTCAATATATATTTTATTAAAATCTGTTCAATAATTTCAGAGTTATAAGCGTTCAAAATTGATACTAGCATTTGGCTGATTATTTTTTGTAAAAATCACCCAAATGATTCTTTTCAGATCAGTTTTGATAATTAAAAACTGATTTATCACTTAAGTGATTGAAAAAGGATTCATGTATGATTAATTTATGCTAAGTTCACACTTAGGTTTTTAAACGCGTTTAAGCAAAATGTTGATTTAGCTAATCAAAGCCGTTCACATTACATTTGAGATGATTAAGATGACAGATGATTAAGAAAAAAACACAACAAACAAATTTTTTTTTTCTTTAAAGTATTAAAAATGGATAAAAACACTTTTATAAAGTTATCAGAAGATATTTTAATGATGAAATTGTGAAAATTTATGAATTATTTAAGGGAAAAAATAAAAACATTAAGCAGAAATCGAGGCCGGTTGTACACGATCATGTTGGCGATTCTACATTTGAAAAAAATAAAATTAGAAACTTTCATGTAAGCGAAATAAATAAGAAGCTTCGCTAAAATAGAAGTCCAAAAATTATTGACAAGTTATAAACATATGTAAATGTAAGTGCAAATTGTTTCTTGTCTTCTTTGCGAAAAACCGATAACTTTTGTTTGGTTTAAATTAAATAATCAAAAGCCATAATTTTCGGAGAAAAAATAAAAAACATGACATTGAAAAAATGATATGAAATATAATCAAAAACTATATAGTTTACGATTGAAAAATGAGACAAAAACGATTCAATAATGATTAGAAAAACTAACATTAAAGTGATCAAAAATGAATCAGAAAATTGTATCACAAATGATTCTTTCAGGTGATTCATCGGTAGGGTACCATTTTCTCACAACGAGAGTATCATATATGATTGAAATATGAGCTCATATACGGGTCTTTTGCTCTTGAAGCTGATTCCTAAATGATTAGATTATAATACAAAATGCTAGCTGGGTTACAAGTGTTTGGTTGACATGACAGTTTCTATTTTTATATTTTTTCATTTGGCAAAAACAAAAGTTCAAAATATTTAAAAATCATTATTTAAACATATAAATGAATCATATCGATGGTTTTCTTCCGCAACCTCGTAACTCAAAAACAACTACTTTTCAGGAGAGAGACAAAATAATTTATTTTAACCAAATATTTGAAACTTTTTGCTTCATATTCTTTTATAATCCAAGAATTAGGAAAAATTCCGATATTCCGCCAAACAAAAAAATTGCAAAATTGTAAAGCGGTATTTCCTGATTACTTTCCCAGTTAATACAAAAAATCGGAAAAAATCGAGTTACGTGGTTGCGGAAGAAAACCATCGATATATGAATCCTTTTTTAAATGCTTTTATTTAGCTTCACTTCGGAAAATCAAATCTTGTAACGTTAATTTAACCGCCTTCTACTCAATGCAGATGGATGAAACTTTGCAGGCATACATATTCCCGATGACAATACACGAATACATGGGCGTAGCCAGGATAAAATCTAGGGGGGGCAAACATTTTTTACTCCCTATGGCAATACACGAATACATGGGCGTAGCCAGGATGAAATCTAGGGGGGCAGAATTTTTTTTTTAAATTGCTTTTCTGTACATTCACTTCGAAGCATCAAATCTTGCATCCATTTGCGTTGAGTAAAAGGCGGCTAAAAAAAACATTTTTCAATTTTTTTTTTTAAATTATATGTTATTAATCACTCAGGTGATAAATCAGTTTTTAATCATCAAAACTGATCTGAAAAAAATCATTTGGGTGATTTTTACAAAAAATATATTGAACTTACAAAATTAAATTACTCAAGCAGAAGATAAAAATGAACCGGAGGTTGGTCCCTCGCCAAATCGATCCACTTCGAAGGAAAAAATAACTGCTCGAAACATATAAATTCATATAAAACTTGTTTACCAGTAAGCAGATGCATAAAATTTAGTGATACATATGTATATGTAAATTGTTATCAAAAATGAGTAATCGTAAACACAAAAAAAGCAAATGTGAACTAAAAACCAGAAAAAATTTTAGAGTAAATTAAATTTGATTTTGAAAATATTTATTTATTTTTGCTTTTATTCCTTACATCTAATTTCAAGCTACAATGGCAAAAACCAACTAGCCGCTTATAAAGAAGATGTTAGTGCCAAATTCAATACCGCCATAGCTGGGTATTTTGGACTGCCTTTCAAATAATAAAACTAAAGCACCGAATTGTACTGTGAAGTTTAACAAACTGGTAAATAAGGCTTAACTAACATATTGTATAACGTCCATCATTGTCAAAACAACTTGTAGGCTTTACAAGAAAAATAAATTTTTAACAGTTTAAGGCAACTTATCATTTTATATTTGTTTGCTTCTCATGTAAAGTTTTCAAAATTTTATATAGGGCTTTTTGCTTTTTATATATATATGTTCCTTTAACTCCCATTGGAGCATAGGGCGCCAAAAAAAAAAAAAAAAAAAAAAAAAATGGAAAAGTGACGCGAATACAAATGAGTTATCATATTGTACACACAGCCAATCCTTTTCAAATGACAACCTCACCCTCTGTCCAGAAAGGACTTGGTGACCCCTGTTTTTGACAAACGAGGCCCTGTCGACCGATCTTAGGCGGTATAACCTTAACAACCGCACAGAGGAAAATCTGTTGCCAACCTGGAGTGTCAGCGAACCCTGAATGGCCAAAGTGCGTCTCAGGAAGTAGGAGATCGCGAATACTGGATCCTCTGAAACACTGGCTCCAAACACAGCACGTTTGGGTGCTTAGATAGCAGCCCTATCACCAAACTAGGGAACGAAGGCTAGCAACCTACGTTTCTGAACTTAATTGCTAACGAATCGCTTTTGCTTTTTAGGTAACGATATATTATTTTCTTATATCAATAAAATTGCTAAAAACAATTCTTTTGATTTCATACAAATATTTTCAATAATTTATTAAACTAAATTTCACTGAGAAATTATGAAAGCGTAAGATTTACCCCCTTATAAAAAAGTTAAAGTACACGTTTGTTAATCAATACATTAATCCCATTCACTTGCTGTGCTTAATTGTTGATTAAATAATGTGTACTTTAACTTTTTTTGTATAAGGGGGTAAAGTTTTTCTTAAACTATAACCGTAATGAAATATTATTTATATGCAGAGAAGTTATAAGGTTTTATAAAACTTTTTCCTTTGTAGAATCTACTTATTTGTTTCCTGAAGACACTAATTTAAACTAGGCAAAAATTTTTAAAAAACAAGTCTTGTTTTGCTGTAATTTATGTATAAATAACCGATATGCATAAGAGCAAATCCGACGAAGACATCAAGAGAAAGTGAACAAAACAGTCTAACCAAACCAAAATATATTTCTTATTTTTAATAAAAACTAGCTTTTTGATCATATACCAAAAAACGTGAACGAACCAAAATATATTTCTTATTTTTAATAAAAACTAGCTTTTTGATCATATACCAAAAAACGTGAATTTTTTTTTGATCATGAGAAAATGTTGCTTTACTAAATACGAACGAAATAATCAAGATATTATTTTTGGATTTCCTTGTTTAACGAAACTAAACTTCTTTCCGTGTACCAGGGTTATTTTTGCATAGCTTTCCACACAACCATAGAGGTATTATGCGATGTGCGTTTCCAATTATTTTATATGGCTGGCATCCCCAGTAGGCCTACATACCATAACTTAAATATAAAAATTTAATTAATATTCATACATATGTTCATATGTATCACAGATATAAAAATTTACTAGACTATACAGAAAAAATGTTTTGTTCAATTAATTTACAAGTCTTATGCTAAGTTCACACTAGGGAATGGTAAATTGATTCCAAAATCGATTTTCGATTTTTCGATCGACTTTTTTTATATCGATTTTTGAAATCGATTAATCGTACTTAAAAATCGATTTTAAAATCGTTTCAAATAAATTTTCAAACTTTTAAACAAAAAAACTTTATTCATAAAAATTGATGTAAATTAAATTAACATACAATAAAAATTTACATAAAAACAAAAAACAAAACTATTTCTAAAAGGAACATATCTCATATAACATACATATATATGTACTTTAATTATGTTATAAAATTAAAATTATTAAAAATTGCAGTATTTTAGAAATTTTATTTAATAAAATCACATTTTAGTTATCAAACCAATCTTGTTCGCTAAGATTTTGTAGAAAAAGTTGTTGGTTTATGTGATGACTGCTTAGCCTGTTTCTTTGCTGAGTAACTATTAAGCCAGTGCCCATGTTCTGTAACTCTCGTGTCGAGAAACTTTTCGATTGAAATGTGTGAAATAGAACAAAAATGCCGTATATTGAAACAAACAGCTGTTTTTCTCACTAAACTGTGTCCGTAACTTTTTTTGGCGAGTACAAGCTGTCACGCAAGGAAATTACTCGCCAATTTACAGAAAAAGTGTGTCTGTAACATTTTGGTGAGAAAAGTTCCCGCTTTGGACTGTCAAAAAAACTCACGAATAAAAATGGGGCGAGAAAAAAATTTTAACACTAAAAAACAACTAAAAATGCAAATTGCAAAGAATAATAATAATAAAATTATGTTCTTGGCCCTTTTTTTATTGTTTAATTATTTTCTTTTACCATTTTTATAAAATATACGAATTTTTTCAAAGCTCGTTTACAAACAACAAACATTAAAGTCGCACTTTACATTATTTGGCATGGCCGATGGTTGTATTTTCGCCGCCGTCGTTGAAAATTTTTCAATTTTAGTAAATTTTGGTCGCCGTTAACTATATGTGTGACTGGCGTCCTCAACGTCTGCAATGTCACATCGGCTTCGAGTTCAATGTTATGACTTTTATAACGTAACGACGTAATCTCCTTTGATAGTTTTCGACATAAGTTACAGACACACTTTTTTCTCACTTTTCGAGAAACGATGGAATATTTTGTTTCACATCTTTTCGATGCGAGAAGTTCTCACTAAAGTTACAGAACATGGGTACAGCTTTAGAAAACAAACGCTCACATGGCACCGATGTCGCAAGGATGCACAAATATTCTCTTGCAATGTCGTAGATGTTCGGATATATTGCTTTGTGTTTTTCCCACTCTTCTAGTGGATTTAAATTTCGATCACATACTGGTCTGTTTAAATATTGTCGTAATTCAACAGGAATGCCATTGATTAAGTCATGGTTTGATATCATCTTCTGTGTTTCTACAATATTATCATGGATTTCCCAAAGCCCACATTCAATGTTAGGCTCGGTACGAATACGTTTATGGCTGTTTTTTTCACTGTCTATTGATGACTCTAACTTCTGGAGAACAAGCGCACCTATCATAAAGTTGAATCAGAAAAAGAACAAGTATATAAGAATTTAAAATATTTACCTATTTTTGAAACTATAGTTACTACGATTTCATCGTTACTGAAGTGAAACGCGGGTCCAAAATAGTTGCTATACATAATATAGAATTTTTTTCGACATTTTTGAATTTATCTTGAAGATTGAAAATGAGCTTTCTTCTTAATTCAAATGCAGCTGAATCAATCGGCAGAAAATTTTCAATACTCTAAAAAATTAAAAAAATATATATTTGTACACATTTATATGTTATTAAGATTTCAAGATAAATACTTAATTTGTTAAGCATCTTTATAAGGGGTATTACTTTGCTCACCGTTATATGTTTTTGCGAACAAAGCTCTTGAGTTACCAAAAAAAATGGTTTTAGTAGTTTTTGCACCTCTATCAAACTGTTTATTTCATCCGTTGTTAAGTCTTGAGGTGGTTTTTGTTTGGAAGATTTTTCTGTTGAAATTTTTCTTAGAGCGCGGCTTACAAAATCATTTATTTCTAAATATCTTGATATCATTTCATATAAATATTCCATCTAGTCCTTACTTCTTGAATAAGCCTTTTACCTACATGGTTAGTTTCCCGTTTTTGAATTTCATTAAGGGCGGTGCTAGCTGATTCAGATCTTTTAAAAAACGAGACTATTTGTTTCAACTTTTTTATAACAACTTTTAATTCAGAGGATTTAGTTTCATCATCAATATCATCATTATCTGAGTCTATATCGACAGGTAGCTCTGCACCTGGTCTTATATTATAGAAATCGATGGATCTTGTAACAACAAGATTGAGCGTATGAGCGAAACACGGAATATGTATTTGTGGGCCAAAAGCCTCTTTGCTTGCTCCGACTATGTTCGGACCATTATCGGTAACAATTGCTGCTATTTTATTTCTAGTAATGTTCCACGACTTGCAGTTTTCTAACAAAGCTTCCTTTAAATTAGCAATTGTTTTTCGGTCTGTGATTTGGCTTGCTCCAATGTCGACGGATTTGATTACAATGCCTTAAAAAAAGGTTTAAATTTTTAAAAAATTTAAACATATTTCGTTTTAAAACCTTTTTTACCGGAGTAGGCTGCAACATTTTGAAACGCTTTTACGATGGGACTTTCAGTCACCAGGGCAAGAGATTCTTGACTACTACTTGCCTGAAATATAAAAAAGTAGGTATGTACACACATTTAAAGTACCATAAACAGGAATTCTCTTTTGTTTTTGTTCATGTACCTACCTGGGTATCAGAGCTTGCTTCGTCGGATATTTCTAGAACATCAGCCGCTTTATAATTTTGTTTTGATATATTTATTTTGTGGCATTTTACAAGGTGCCCTGCTAGCGAAGATGTGCTTCCGCAATACACCAGTTGTTTTTTACAAATTGAGCACTGCGCACTTCTACCTTTGTCCACTTTTTTAAAATAATGCCAAACTTGACTTGGAGGCATTATATATATTTATGTACGCAATTTTTTCACAAACCACAAATTATTCACTTTTTTAACACTTTTTACAAGTTTTTAAGTTGTTCCCGCACAAATAAATAAATGAAAGCTTGCACTAACGCACACACGATTTACCATTCCCTAGTTCACACTTAGGGTTTTAAACGCGTTTAAGCAAAATGTTGATTTAGCTAATCAAAGCCGTTCACATTACATTTGAGATGATTAAGATGACAGAGGATTAAGAAAAAAAAAACACACAACAAACACACAAAAAAACAATAAACAAATTTATATTTCTTTAAAGTATTAAAAATGGATAAAAACACTTTTAAAAAGTTATTAGAAGATTATTTTAATTATTTTAATTGTGAAAATGTATGAATTATTTAAGGAAAAAAATAAAAACATTAAGCAGAAATCTTGGCCGGTTGTACACGATCATGTTGGCGATTCTACATTTGAGGTATGTTCAGTGAATTCTATGTGATTTTTGAAGTGATTTAGTTATAATCATGTCAATTTGCAGTGATTAACAAATCACTTCAATGTATGGGTAATAATCTCGATTTTGAAGTGATTAGAGCTTAATCACGTTCGAACTGCTTAAACGCGTTTAAGAAGCCAAATGTGAACATACTATTAGAATCACTCCTGTAGTGCTTATATTTGCAATTTGGACAAATATAATAACTACAATTATTGCAGATAAATATATCGCATTTAATTTAATAACATTTTTTTCATTTCCGACCTGAAAGAGTTAGGATTGCTTAATTTTTTTAAAGGCTCGTTTTTAAGAATTTTTGATACAAACATTAAAACAAAAATTCCACAACTTGAGCCATCTTTCTGTCTAGAGGTATCATCTCTGTCAGAAAATTCCTTATATTTCCATAGTGTTGCATTTTCGCCTAAATAAGCTTTAAAATTATCATAAATTCCTTTTCCGACTTTTTGATCATTAAACGAGTTAATATGATAAAACTCATGTGTACGAACTTTTATGACACATAAAGTAAAATGTCGAGAATGTAACATTGGAACAAATATGAAATCGGGTTGATTTTTAAATAACATGCTTATTTGATCAAACTATATGTTATTTAATTGACAAGGCATACTATTACAGTTAGTTGATCCAATTTCTTTAATGATTACTAATAGACATGCATCTAGCACAAAATTAGTCAACCATTGGTCATTGTTTAAAGAATTCCAGTTTGAAATTTCCAAATAGTCGTAAAATCCAATCTCAATTGGATCAAGATATTATTAATTTCAGAGTATAATATATCAAATTTGAAAAGAAAAAAACTAACTTCATTTTTTTGCTTGCCTTAGCTTCTTGCATTATTTTCGGACGAATAGATTTTTGTCTAATTTTGCTTATCTTTCCCCATTCTTCTTCGGGTTCCAAGACATAACTGTGTTCTTTTTCTATTATTTCAACACTTTTATCAGTAGAGCAGTTTTTTTTTTCATTTGGAGTGGAACTGGCATAAGAGTGCTCTTTATCAATTCGAATACTAGTACCAGGCTCATTAAGTTTATTTAAACTTAAATTAATTGAATTATCAATTTCCTGGTCAATTGTTCCAAACATGTTATAACTATATCGCAACTCTTTCAAGGAACTCAGGTAATCAATTCTCATAATTTTAACAAATACATCTGGCCTTACAGATTTTTGAGGCAATATAATATTTTTTTGCAAAAAGTATGAAAATTCAACGGGAGCATTACTAATATGATCTCCGGACGGATCAACATGTATTCCCATAACATTTGTCCAAAGAACAATATATGAGCAATATTTATTTAATATAAACATGCATATATCATCGTAACGATATTTATTTAAACATTGACCCGTCGTAATTGTTTTCATCATGCCTTCAATTTCATCGTAAATTTCCAAAAACATTTTTCGAAATGGGCTATTGAAAGCAATAGACTCTAAAAGATCAGTATTTTCGTTATCAAGAAGTGTATACTCCTTGCTAGTGTTTTCACTATCGATTTCTATCACACATAGTTGTAATATTTCAAAACTTTGTTCAAAAACACTAGACTTATATGGAGATAGCAATACTATAAAAATGTGTTTAAACCAACGTTGGCATTCTGCTAGCGTGGTTAAACTAAATGCAGCTACTAACACATTCTTTAACAATGGTCTCAAAATATGATTTTTGCCTAATTTCGAATCTAAATCCTTGCAAATTATATGTATGTAATGACATTTACACCACTGCAGGACAACAAAATCAGGCTTATGGTTTGAATTCATTATCAAGTTGTTAAGAAATGTGGCACTCGCTATAAGGTACTGTAATAAAGTCTAATTATTAAAACTTTTTAAAATCGCGCCATATAATGCTGCACTCACATCAGTACAAATTCTTTTACAATAAGGCCATTTAAACTGATATTTAATTTTGTTTTCCTTCAAAAATAACTTTAATAAGGTACATATCTCACTATGGCCCGTTTTCACGACTTACCTTTAAAGTTCGATATAGTTAACGCTACCTTTAGCACTAGTGAGGAATAAAGTTACCTTCAACTATTTTTCGTTTTCACAACTTCTGTATAAAATAAACTTAACATTTTTAAAAAAGTGGCAATACTAAAGAAAATACCGATTATTTTTGCCAAAATAAAAATACGAACTGGCAACTACGTACTTTTTTTACATTTACAAAATATACGTACCATTGGAGTTGCCATATATAAAAAATATGTGAATATAATATGGCAATCTCAAATCTATCCTTCACTTTTAGGTTAAAGAGAACTTGTGATAATTAAAAACTCATTATCTGTTCGATAACTTCCTACATTTAGCTATCGTTAAGTCGTGAAAACGGGCCTAAGAGTGTGGCGGGAAAGAATTGCTTCCGCCATCGGAAGAATTTTTTTTAGCTTACAATTTCGTATAACTAATTTATAAGTTAAAATTCTTTTCTCAGCACACTCTACATGTTTTACGCTTTCACCAGAAGCATCCATATGCAAAGTAAAACGAGAGTCCTCAAATATTTTAACATTACTTGAAATAGTTTTAAATGTAAGGTTTTCCCATGTATAAACTGTAAATGGAGAGCCAACTAATTGTATATAACTTTTGTATAGCCCTCTTTTCATCAAAATAAGAGCATAAACTGGATCTGGATGATAATATCTATCGAAGTTACCTTCGGACTTAACTTTTCTGTATGTTTCCAGTTTTTGAATATTTTGAAAATTGCCTTTTTCGGCAATATCATCAGCAGCATTTAAAATTTGCTGCTTTCTGTATAAATAAGCATTATTTTCTTTAAGCTCATTTTTAAAAACATGTCTTCTTACGCCCCGTATCTGGGGAACTTGTATTTCATCTTTAGCATGTTGTAACTCTTTTGTTCTAAAAACAGTGACATCGCCACTTAGAGTTATTTCAAAACGAAAGGTGCTACAATCATTAAATTTGCAATAGGCATAAACAAATGTTCTTTTTTTACTACTCAATACATTATAAAAACATAAAATGCAAACATTATTATGCTTTAAATATTCCTCTCTTACTAAATCTTCGAGGATTTTTTTCTCTGTAATTTTTTTATGCACATTTTTAACAATGTCTAAATTTATTGAAAATCTACAATCGAGAATGTTCTTCTCAAAAATTGTTTTGGGTTTTAAACTCTTCGTTTCTTCTCGAAGGACATTGCGTTTACATTTTTCCTTCGGATTAGGTGTCTTTCTGTAATTTAAGAAGTTTGAGACATTCAACGAATCATCTGTAGTTTCAAAAGGACCGAGAGTAAGATTACGGTTATTTGTTTTTACTTTTTTATCTAATTTTAAATTACAATTTTTCCGTCTCAGCACAAAATCCAATGCTTTCAGAAAATCTATTTGAACTTTTAGTTTCTATTTTTTGTAAAACTGAACTTAACCCATCTCTAATTTCTTTAAAATCAGATTTAAGTTCTTCACATATAACAAATTTTAAATCTTTAGAAAACTCTGCAAATATTTCTTTTAACGAAGCATTTAAAACTTCTTTAATTTCCATATATGATGATTTACTATTTTGAGAAGTGTTATTAGTTAATAAATTTGAATCTTTTTCAAACAAAGACTTTTCAAATGACTTCTCATATAGTGATTTATTGCTTAATTCTGAATTGCTGCATTCAATAATACCATCTGATAAAATATTGTTACATGATGTTTTATCATGTTCTGATATTTTATTATGTTCTAAATTTTGAATTGGGTCTCTTTTAAACAGAGTATCCAAATTAATTTTATTTTTCTTTTGCTAATCCAGCAAGTATTTTGCCATACTTGAAATTCGTTTTCTATTTTTTATATTATTTCTTATTTTATTGTATTTACTTCTTTTGCATTTTGCATTCAAAGGATCTATAATACTTTGAAATAATTTAATATTATTTTCAGAAACATTCTGCAAATTATGTAAAAACGAACATTTTAATAGTATGGACTTTAAATCATTTGAACTATAATTTAACTCACGTTTAATCTTCATTTTGAAAGCTGTCCTTCTAGAAGTCTAAAGGAAATACAAATTAATTAAAAATTTTCCCTACATATATGAATAAAGCAACTGCCAATTTTTGTAATAAATATTTTGTTTGGGAATTTACATGGAAACTATAAAAAAACTAAAATTTCTGATTGTTTTCAGTATAAATTCCCAAAACAAAAATTTTATTTAAAAAACAGGCAGTTTATAAATATCATAAAAAATACCGCACAATACATTTCACATATATATCGTTGCCTAAAACGCAAAACGCCCTATCTAACATTTTGAAAATTTTACAGGAGAAGCAAATTACTATTAAAAATGTTAATCGATAAATTGCCTTTAACCGTTTATAATTTATTTTACTTCTATTTTTCTTGTAAAACCTACCAGTTGTTTTGGCAATTGACAATGTTGCATATTATGGAAACTGTTAGTAAGGTCTTTTAGCGCGTAGCATATAATCTTTTGTAGATAGGGCCGTTTGTTTTTTGTTAATAAAATTGCAAATTTTGGATAAAAGTTTCCAAAATTTATTGTGGACATAAGTGTTGATGCAATTCATCAGATTTAATGAAAAAGACGATTTTTAATTTTTTGTTAGTTAGGGCCTTTTGCGTTTTAGGTAACAATATGTACATATGTTAGTCACACAACTATTTTTTAAATATTTTTTTATTTTATATTCGTAAATTTTTGTTTTGTTTTCAATATAAATATTTTATTTTAAAAAACAGGAAACTAAATTAAAAAAAATTTTATACGAAACAACCCTTTTAAATGCGAGTTAGACACCACCCGGATGAAAATTTTTATTTGACAGATCGATGTGTTTGTTTCCAGTAAAATCCAGTAGGTGAGTTATATGAAAATTTTGCAAATTTATGTGTACGCGAACGCATTTCAGTAAAATCCAGTACACATTTTGGGGTAAACGAACGCAGCTATTGTATTTGAAATAGAATTTTCATGTTTAAAAAACGCTTGCCGCTCTTGTTTAGGTAGCTCACTACACAAATTTTCTTTAAAAAAAACTGGAAAACAATTTGTACCTATGACGAAAACTTCTTTAAAACAAACCTGAAAAAATATTGAAATTGATAAGGGCACTAACCTGGATTTTTTCGGATTCTGCGGTTTATATGTTAGCTCCCTTCCTTATGTCTGTTGCTCCTTCGCCACCTGAATCAAATATATAAAAAAATATAATTTATAACTATTAAAAAAAAATCAAATAACCTACCGTAGTGATGCCACACTATAAAATTTTCCATAATGAGTAGTGCCATGTTTACCTTCAGTGTACTAAGAAATGTTGCCAGTAAAAAAAATAATGCACAAAAATTATTTTTTGCCTGTTTTTCAAACTAAAATAAAAAATTTTGGTTTGGAAATTTATATTGAAAACAAAAACAAATTTGAGTTTTTTTTTATTGTTGTTCCAATATATTTCCGCAAGCGAAATTTTTTATTTTATTGAAAGAAAACAGTAAACATCAGTACACACGATTAAAAATCGTCAAAATGGTAAGTAAGGTTTTAAATTTTTAACAGTATTTTTTATGTACATATGTATGTATATACGTATGTATATATTTATAACTAATTTTAATTAGGCTTAAGTTCATTAAATTTAATTTTCATTAAATTATTTTTATGAAGAAAGGAATTTTACAACATGAAAAATTAATTAAAATTGTTATTGAAGTAAGGAAGAACATGTAAAATCAATTAAAATGGATAATCATCCAAAAAGCAAACTTCGATCTACCAAAGGTTAAAATACAATTTGGTTTAAGGATTGATGTTTGACTATTGACGTCAGCAGTCGTCGATGGCTGCGAGTGTAAAACGGCAAATCCATCTGAGGAGATCGAGTGGTTGCGATCGAAACATGTAGAGCTGGCAAACTATCGATAGTCGCAACATTCGATATTTTCGATAGTTTGTTGACAAACTATCGATACTATCGATAGTATCGAATTTTTTGTAGAATTCCTTAATTTAATTTGTAAGTAATTACCGTACTTGTCCATGTAAAAATATAAAGAAATACAATGTTCCAAATTTAGAATAAAGTTTAATCTTTCTTAGATTTTCAGTCATTTTCCTTATCACAAGCTAAATTTTTTCAAATATGTATTAAAATATACATACAGTTTGCAATTATTCGGGTTCCACTAAAAAAGTAGTCATATTTCAATTTATTTAAGATTGCATATGATGTTGAATTTTCAAAACTTCAAGAATAATAATGTGCACTGGTTAGTATGTAAAAAAAATTAATATGTATTCAAAATTTTTCAAAATAAAATAAAAATGTAAATAAAACTGAACTGGCAAAATAAAATAAAGTAATTTGTTTTTATTTTTGTTTTTTCTTTACCCACTTACAACTACATACATTTAGAGTTGACAAAAAATCAACCAATTGTAGTCGGGGCTGTAAGAAAAGATAAACTCACTTTTTATTGTTGTTGTTTTTGTTTAAGCTTTGATATTGTTACAAATAAAACTGGGGTTTATAATTCTTATTCGCTTAACAGTTTTATTGTATAATATCTTTAGTTTTTCTAAATTTTTTGGATGAAGTTTCCTGACGATCTGGCCTAAGCAACCAGTGAAATGCGCATAGGAATAGCTTATCCCTTCAACTATAAATTTCAGTTTATCAATATTATGAAATGGGAATTTAGCAAATTTAAACGAAACCTTGTTAAAAATTTTCGTTTGGGAAAATATACTGAAACAACAATAAGACAACTCAACTTTGTTTTTGCTCTCAATATAAATTTCTAAACGAAAATTTTTATTTTAGTTAATATAGAAAACTTTAATAAAGGTAAAATTACTTTAGTATACTCTTTTTATTTAAACTAGTATTTGGCGACTTTGAAATCTAAAAATATTAAATGTTGGCGATTTTCGATATACTATTTGGCGATTCAAATGGAAAATAATTTGAGAAACCTGGTACATACATTTATAAAAATTTTTTCTTTGGCATGAGGATAAGCAAGGCTATTCAAAATGGTTGATCCTTAAGCCGATTAAATAACTGCCGCAACTAGCTAAGCTGTGCGGCAACGACGGCTGACTTGTTATTGCCAAATCGAAACAAAAAATTATTGATAATTTTCTTAAAAAAGATATCTACGATAGTATCGCTATCGAAAATAAACTATCGATAGTCCAATGGAAAGACAACTATCGATACTATCGATAGTACTATCGATTGTTTGCCAGCTCTAGAAACATGTCATGGTAACCTGCCGGCCCGGGTTCGAGCCCCGGCCAAGGTCAAGAATGAAAGATTATCAATAACAATTTTAATTAATTTTTCATGTTGTAAAATTCCTTTCTTCATAAAAATAATTTAATGAAAATTAAATTTAATGAACTTAAGCCTAATTAAAATTATTAAAAATTTGGATTAAAAACCATAAATAGTTCAACAAAATAACCACAATACTAATTATTTATAACTATTTTTTATTTCCAGAATGCTCAATGTAAATGCCCAAATTGCGGTTGCCCTTTAAAGGCATTCATAAAAAAAAAAAATCAACACACCGTACCAGCTAATTTCAACCAACAGTACTTTATAGCGCCCTATCCGGTTGACCAAAACCAGCATTATGTTCCACAGCAACCACAATATGTTCAAAACCCAGGAAGCCACCAGCAACAGCCACCAATTGCTTATCAACAACCTATTGTTTACCAACCACATCCATCTTCACATCCACCAATACCGAATGTATCAGCAGCTCAACCACCAATACCGTCTCCACAACCACCTACACCATGTTAAAACCAAACTCTTTTTAAACTCTTTATTTTATTTTTCGAATGAAATTTTTTAATTTAATTTTTTTTAATATATTAATGTACGTATGTATGTATCGAATTAAAATTTTTTTTTTGAATAAAATTTCAAGTTTATAAATCTTGCATTTTATTTTTATAAACTACCATACAGGCATTATTACAGGAAAAAAACACTAAAACCTTACTATGCAGAGGTAAAATAATTACAGTAGTTTCCGCTTAATGCGCATTAGAAGTTAGTCAGAAGTCCTAAATTTGGCACCAGGGCCAAAAAAGTAAAATGAGTGAATTGGCTAGAAATAGTTTTTTGAAAACTTTGTTCTACAAAAAACTAGCGACCAAAATGAAATGTATATTAAATTGTAGCTTAGGTGGCCCGCTAATACACCCAATTCACAGAAGTTAGTCAGAAGTCCTAAATTTGGCCCCAGGGCCAGAAGAAAAGAATTAGTGAAGTTTAATAGAAAGTTATTTTTTTTAACTCATGTGCTGTTTACACAACACAAGTGACTGAACGTGTAGTAAAATTTATATGGAAAACACTCAAAAAACTGATTGCTTTTCATATAAATTTTACTACACGTTCAGTCACTTGTGTTGTGAAAACAGCACACTAAAATATATTTATATTTTTAAGGAATCCAACACAAACATTTGTAAACTAATTTAAATATATTAGTTTTTCAAATAGTTTGTCGCAATAGTTTAATTATTTATTATTATATAAATAACATTTCCGGTTTTACTTTGTTATCTTGTTAAAAGCCGAAATACTCTCCCATACACCGAAAACAAGAAGAAGATATTATTCTCTATAAAATGGCTAAAGTTGCCATATCTATTCACAATATTTCGCTATTTTAACTTGGCCGCACTTAAGTTTAGTTCTGCTCAGCCAGAAATACTCAATTTTAATGAGGAGAAGAGAGACTTATTCTGTTGCTCGCTTTCTTTTGAGTGAAACAAGATTTACTTTGTTAACTACTTTGTTATGTTCACGGAGATTATGTAGCTATTTTAAAAACAGATGTTCTTAAAAACGTTTATATTCTTCTTTCAAACACTTTACTTTAGCTGCACATTTATGCAGGTAACCACAATTGCGTACCTGCACATTAAGGCAGCTAAATACATTTAAGATAGGTGCATTTTTGATTTATCTGCACAAAAAATCGTGCAAAGGAGATTGTGCAGCTAAGTCAAAGTTACTGTATTTTATTTTAAAAAAAATCAGACTAACGACAAAAAAAATGTCAAAATGACACAAGAATGAATCGTATGAACAGCATGTTTGGCAATCTAGTTTCAGAGAGCGATACGAGTGGTTTTCAACGTCGTATGAACATAGCATTATGCAATCTGTTTAAAGGCCTAAAGCTTCGTACAGACGGTAGTCAGATCTAACAATGTTGTAATTTTTCTGACAATGGTGCCATTGTCAGATGCATTAATTTTACACATCTGCCAAATGAAACTGAGCTTGCAATGTTCACACCGTTGCAAGACATTTTTAGGCAATTTTAATGACAAAATTGTAAGATCTGACCACCGTCTGTACGAAGCTTAACCATAATATGCATAGCCTTGCTTAACCTACTGTCAAAATTTAACAAAAAGTCTCTCAAACGTATTTAAAAAAACAAAAACAAAATAAAAAACATTTGATTCCGTACGGAATGTCCGATAAGATTCGCACCTTGCTTAAGCAAATGACAGTTTCATTAAACTTAGCAAAAAGTTTCTTTAAATTCAGTATGGTTTGGCTCATATAATCAACATGTATTCGCACATTTGCTTAAGCCAACTTAAGCACATTTTGGTTGGGCCTTAAGTTTGTTTTTTTTTTTTTGGCAAGCATTAATATCCAATATTGATTACTTATCAGAAAAACTATAGCTTACCGAAAAAAATATTTACGTGTATATAATAAATTGAAATGTATCCATTTCCACGCCATTTTACATTATGCACAATAACAAAAGTATTTTTTTTTTTGTAAATAAATTTCAAGTGGAAAAACAGCAATAAAATGCCGTCGCTAAAACAATTTCCACCATTTTTTCTTTAAACAGGTAAACGGATTTAACGCCCCTTTACTGAGTCATCAACACACATGGCAAGTGGTCGATCTTTGTAGGGGTTGAAATGAAATAAATACTTAAAAGAGACTAATTGTATTGCCTTCTCGTTCACTCGTCACTAGTGAAATATAGCCATTGTTGTTTTTATCTTTTTGAGGGGAAACAAAAAGTCATGGTGAAATGCACACACAATGTAGCAAAGGCATTTTTTTAGTCATTTAGAAGGAGAAATATGGTGTATTCCTAACACACGGTTGTATGTAATCGTAGTAGGTTATGGACTTAACAGTAACACATGTATGTTGGCACTTATAAAACAAAATTTGAAACGAAGCTAATGTTAATACGATTACGAAAGAAATAAATATGTAGTGCTTAAAAAAAACTATAATTCTTACAAGAAACAAAAAGTGGCGATTATCCATACATTGACATGATTTGTTAATCACTGGCATTAAACGCTGTTTACAGAAGATATAAAAGAGCAATGGTAAATTTCAATAATATTTGGTGAATAGGGTTGCAAATATAAGTACCAACCTTATAAGATGTTTTATGGGCACAAGGGTTGTTTTATGGAAGCAATGTGAAATTATGAACAAATTCTTTCTCCTCTTTTAAAGACAACTAAAACCTATACATTAACTAACATTACAGTACTTTTCGCTTATAGTCAACTACTATAGATGCACAACTTTTGTGGACTATAAGCGAATTTGGGCTATAACCGATTTTTTATAAGCCATTTTATGGCTAATAAGTGAAAACTTGTATAATCAACATTTAAGACTTAACATGTAAAAATTATTTTCTTCAATAAAACCATTTTTTTTAAACAAAAGAAAATTTTATCGAAAACATAACCAAATATTGATTTAATTCAAATTAATAGATAAATTCAAATTCTTTAAAAAGCTTGCAATAAAAACAAAAATCTAAATAATTTCAATGCTTTATAAGCCTCAAGTATAAGATTCATTTGATCTATTTTGATATAAATATAAATTGCGAAATTTGGCATATACATACATAGTTGCCAGAAAGGTAAATAAAAACATGTTGCCAGTTGATTAAAAAAATATAAAAAACAGAGTAGACTGTAAGCGAACATTTTTGCATTAAAAATTATATACGCATGTGGCTTTTAAACGATAATGGATTACAAGCGAAATGGACCTTACAACAAATAATTTGTATGAAATTCGAAAAAATCTGCAAGTGAATATGACAGTTTGGGCTTTAAAAATTAAACTCCCAAAACCAAATTAAGACTAAATTTCATTCGTTTAATTGCCTCAGTATTATTTGACAACAACACACCAAGTAATGCAACCAAGTTTACATGCTAATAATTTAAAAATATGCACTAAAAATTAAAAAAAAAAAATATGCCCAAAAAACAAAGAATGGCTTATTTTAAAGCATAGTTCGGTTTGTGCTTTATTGTGATCTAGGGTTATCATATTTAAAAATTGAATAAAGTACATTGAGGAGGAAAAACAGTACTTATCAAAAAAAAAAAAAAAAAAAAAAAAAAACAGTAAATTTTTTATTTATTGATAAAGCGGCACTTGGAATATTATCGTATATGAAATTCGCCATATTATTTCCATTTTGTCCTATATTATGCAATAAGTCGCACAATGGTTTCATTCATTCAATAAAAAGGTGAACATAACCTATAGGAATAACATAAACACCATTGTAAAATATTGCCAACACATTTCACTTTCTTTTCGTTGTGCAATAAAAATCAAAAGTCTTTTGATTGTGGCCAATATATTGTTCCACCTTCGAATATCACATACACATTAGCGATATAACTGTACAATACGTAAAATTTAACAATTTTATTGCAAGTGTATAAGCCGCTTAACTTTGACTTCAATACATCAAATTTTTATTTAAAACTAGTTGTTTGGTCCCGGCGTTGCTCGGGATTTTCCAAATTATAATAAAAAATTAAATACTGGTAAAATCCTGTCTGAAATTGGTCATATCAACTTATAAAACTTCGCCGGCTCATGCTCAACAACTTTGCTAAAGATCATAGCATCGTCAAATGCAGAGTTTACGATTTAATTCATACTGAATAATTATCAATGGCGCCACCTATTTTAGAGGTATTTCTGGTATTAAAAAACATAAATTTCAATACAGTGGTGAAATTAGTGTTAGCGTTTACAATGAATTTCAGAAGGTAAATTATGGACCGTATATCACAAAACTGCATGACATTTTTTCTGGCCATATGAAACTAATTTGGAAGAAATTTTACCACAATAAATATATCTGTTACGATTTTAGGCATATTTAATTTATTTACCAGGGTGGGCTTTATATGGGGCCTATAGTAAATTATGGACCGATCATCACGAAATTTTTTAGTGCTATTTCTAGTCCTATAAAACTATGAAGTATTCGATTTTATTCTGATACCATTATAAATTACGGTTTTAGGCGTACTAAACTGTTTTCCGGGAATAGGGTTTGTATGGGGCCTAGCGTAAATTATAGACCCATCTTCATGGAATTTTACAGTCGAATAAAACGAACATTTGCAAAATCTCATATCATTCCGTACATTGTTCCACCATTGGTAGTTTTTGTAACAAAAGTGGTGGTTCCACATTTTGATTCATAGCTCTGATCCTACTAAACCGATTTTTCTGGATTTCAATCCCAAACTGCCTAGGATAACTAGAAGCAATTTGACACCCAGTTTGTTTATTTCTTTAGACTTTTTCGAAAGTGTGCGTATTTTCAACAGACGGACAGACAGACGGACATGGATAAATCGACTTAGAATTACTCAAGGAGTCAGAATATATATACTTTATGGGGTCTGAGATGAATAATAAAAAAGTTTCACACGGAATGACAAACTTAGTATACCCTCTTCACAACTTATTGTGGTGGAGAGTATAAAAATAATTCATCCTTACTAAAAAAAGTAAATAAAAAAAAATATAAATATTTATCCCTTTTTTGTACACATTTAACAATACAATTTTTTCCTGTTGCAGTCTTCAAAAAATTATAAAATTCAAAACATGTATATCCAAAATTAGTTTTTATAATCAACTCGCTTTCCAAATTTTCTATTAATAGCACTAGTTTACAGTCAAACAATACCAAGAACGCCACATGCCTAGATAAGTGAATTGAGACCTCCTGAACACGAAAACCGAACCATGAATTACCTTAAACAAAAACTTCCGAGAGCCACAGCGAGCAAAATTTAAGCTGGTATATTTGATTGACCTAAATTACACTTCTTTTTCAGTCATTTGGATATTTTCCGCACGAACTTGGGCTCCGAAAGTGATGAACAAGGTGAAAGATTTCACCAGGAAACGGAAGAAATCGAGAGACGTTACAAAGGCTGGTGGTATGAACAAATGACGGCGGACTATTTTTGGTTCCTCATTCGCGAAGATCCATCCGAAAAAAAAACCCAAAAGTTCAAGACGCTCGTCATTTTAATTTAAGTTTTTTGAATTTACGCCGAATATAGTGCGTGAGCTTAATTACGCTTAAAATGTTGGTAATTAAATAAACTATTTGGTAAAAAAATAAAACATTCCAGATCTTTACTATAACGTAGAAAAAAACGAAATAAAAATGAACAATTTTGAAAAAAAAAAACGTAAAAAATAGGCAAATTTTGAAGGTGTTATAACTCAGCCACTTCTTATCCGATAGAAATTTGCATCATATGCTATTTATCTCGATCGGTTGGGCTCCACAAAGGTTTAAGTGGGACCATACACCGAAAAACACAAAAGTACCGTTATCTAAAAAACCGAAAATCTTTCATTTTTTAATAAAACTGATTAAAAATTTTTTTTTACTTTGTCTCCTATATTCCCTGGAACACCGGACATTTTTCTTACGATATCCATAACTATATTCACTTGGGAACCCAATGAAATATTTTTTGTTTACAATTTTGTGACAACTTCGTGTAAAAACCCGAAATTTGCAGAAATTAACAATATTTGGTTTCGCAAATCACTTTGATTCCAATATAAATATACGGAGAAATTCTTAATAGCTAAACTATGTAAGTATATTAAAAACGCAAAAAAAATAATGTAATGCAACGTTACGTTACAAAATATGATGGCAAAAAGACGTCACAGAAAGAGTGTAATTGTATAAAGTGACTGTGTGACCGAGAAATTTGATCGTTAGAATACAACTATGGAATTTTCGAGAGAAAATAACCTAAGCAAGCAAATAATAAAATACGTTGCTAAAAAGGCTTAATACTTACACACATACAAAAGCAGCGGTATGTATAATGAAAAGTTAGCCACAGTTTATACACTACGTACAACGAGCTGCCAACTAGAATACCGATTAAGCTTAGCAGCTTGTTAGCAAAATGTTCATGTATAATATACTTTTTCACTGGTGCAAATTTTTAATAAATCAACTCTGATATATAACGATGCCATACTGTATTAAAAAAAAAAACATTATTTTTGCTGAAATCATCCCTGATTTTGACATTTCATATTTTGTTTTCCCTCCATAAAAAATTAATTGGTTAAAAACTTAATCCAAAAAAAATACTAATTCAAAATTGAAAAGAACACAAACTAAATTTAAAAAATGGAAAAACAAGTAAAAAGATCGGCAAATTGGCAACAAGAAAAGGTCAGTAATTAAGTGCCTTGAATTGTATTTTTTGACAATAATAAGATGTATTTTTAGGATTTGCTGTCAAAGATTGTTTTGGATAAATTGGATATTATTGAAGATTCAAGAATCGATACCAACACAAATAAAAAGAAAAAAGATGCATGGAATGCTATTCATCTTCTTTTTAATCAAGTTACTACGCACAATAGGACACTGGATCAAATATAAAACCAGTGGAGAAAAACGAAGTCTTTAGCAAAAACAAATAACTCTGCTTTCATTAAAAATACAAAGCAGACAGGTGGTGGTCCAGCTCCCAAGCCCTTAAGCAGCGTGGAAGAAGAGTTGGTATCCAGACTACCCAAGCACTTTGAAATTGATACCAATATATATGATAGCAATTCACAAAAAAATGAACCAAGTTCAGAAAATGTTGATGTTAGCGAAATAAACAAATCAATAAGTGCAGACGATGAAATATTTAATACGGAAGGTGATACTCCAATAAAGGAAATTAAAAACCCTACAAGAAATGGATGACCGAAACTAAAAAAAAAAAATTTTTTACCAACACACTTGCAACAATTTTACATTAGTTGTACCACTCTAACACATATGTTAGAGTAGAACAACTAAAAACACGACAAAAAATGCCAATTTTTTTTATAAATTTTTGTCATACGCTTTACTGGCTAATATTTTTTAATTGTTTAAATTTAATACTGCAAAATATTTCATTAATTTTTCAAGCCATGAGACATGCTGGAAAGGAGCCCTATCCCTTAATTTATGTCGGCAGCAAAGAACCTGGAGCTGCAGAAAAATATGAGGTTGCAGGTAAGTCACAAATAAAGAAAATCCAAAAGATTTGGTTACGTCAAAGTTATAAAAATGCCGATATAGAAAAACGCGAAGCTGAAGATGCGGAAAAACGTAAACAAAATTTGGATGAAGCCAAAAAGATTGTCACATCCGAAGATCCCAGTTGGTCAGCTGCCAAGAAAATTCGCATATTTGAAGTTGTCGAAAATTGACAGAAACGTTAAAATCTAAGGCTGGGTACATCGTTTAAGACGTCAAGGCAAAGGTTTAATTTTTACAACATTACGGATTTTTACAATGTTTGGTACAATTGTTTGGTACACTAAAACCTGTGCCAGAAGGCAAAGCGGTAAGTAAGTTTTGTGGACAATATTGCAGAAACTAATTTTTTTGTTTTAGGCACCAGGTGGACATGAATTGCATGTAGATTACTGGGAATTAATTAGTTTGGCTCCTGCTGGGGGTGCTGAACGTATTCTCAATGAAGAGACTCATCCCGATGTTATATTATGATTAGAGGCGAATACACTTCGAAAATTTTAAAAATTAATTATTATTATTTATTATTATTTTGTATTATTTAAAATATAGACAAAAATATGTATGAGAATTGAATGAGATGAATTGTGTTTTATTTAAGCTAAAAATACGTCAACAGTGACGAATGTATCCATCAGTACTGACTAGTCAGCTGTGCCCGTTGTATGCATCAGTACTGACTAGGCAGCTGTGCCCGGTTTATACATCAGTACTGATGTTTACAGAGTATAAGAGTAAACAACTCAGCTATATATTTTATCAACCACAAATTTCAAAGGTTAAAGAGGGATGCAAAATCACACGTATACAAAAGTTTCCATCAGTTTTTTCACGTTGGCCTTAAGAAAATGATAGAAACTTTGTTCTACGCGATGATGGATATTCGCGACAGCAATGCCAGTCATATGATAGGTCAAATGACTGTCACTGTTCTGGTAGGGAAGACAATCAATTTTAAAAGAAAAAGAACGATGAAGTGTCAATGTGAGATCGAAAAGGAGAATGTTAGAAGAATTGAACTATTGGATCTTAGCATTAAGCAGAAAGCACTAGAAATTAAACTCTCGGAAGAAAACCATATTATGCAGAAAAGAAAATATGAAATGTTAGAACAGCAAGAGAAGGAGGAGCATACTCTAACAGCCGTATTCATAAAAACTTATTGATGATTAATTGACCGTTTTTAAGCAAAAATTGCTAAAGTTGTATTCATAAACGAAAAAAAGTCTATTGAACCTTTAATAAACCATTCATAAAGTAAGAAAATTTATTGTTGGATTTCCCCTTCTTTAAACCAAAAATAAAATGACATTTTAAAAAGTGTTTGCATTTTATGATTTTATTTTTGTGAAATATGATGAAAAATAATGACAAAAATGTTTTATTTATTACAACGGACATGTTAAATACATTTTACTAATTTTTTATTTTATTTTAGACAGCCAATTTAAAGTTATATTGATAATTATTTAAAAAAAAAATTATATGATTTAAATGAATATGTTCAAGGGCAAATGCAGATATTCTCTTTAATTATTTATTAAATTATTGAAACTAGTTGTTTTTTTGTTTAAAACAACAAATTATTGTTGAAAATATAAAAAAAAAATAAAATAAGCAAATCATAATAATAGTGATGTTAATAAAAAGTAAACAAACTTTTTATTCGATTACTTTCTTATCGTATATTTAAAAAAGTTTCAAACAAAAGTTTTTTTGATACCTTTCGGAAACATTTTGTTCAGAAACTAAAATAATATGTAGTTTTATTTGATAAGAATAATTTTGAAGGTCTACAATTAAAAAAAAATTATAAAAAAAATTTAAATATTGAATATCATGTAAACCGAATAGAAGTTTCGTGCATCACTAACAATAAAATGGCAGCAAAATATAAAGAAAGTTGCCATACTTAAACAGAAAATCGCTGCAAACAGTTAATAGTAAAAAAGCTGTTATTGTACGTTTATGAATACAAATTTTTATAAGAGGTTTATAAGACAAAAAGCGTTTAATAGTTATTAGATAATATAAGCTTAAAATAAGAACTTTTTATGAATATGGCTGTAAGAGTAGAAAAAATTAAACTAGAAATCGAAAAGTTGAAAAAAAGTGAATTTTTTAATTAGTGTTGTACTAAGATGAATGAAATGTGATTAAGGCCATTTATATGTGATTGTAGAGTTATAAGTTATAGTTTTTAAAAAAGGGCCCAGCTGAGTCAAGGATTTTCTTTTGCTGTTGTGAAACAGTCTGTGAATTTTTTTTTTTTTCTTTTTTAAGGCGGATGGTTTCTAATTAAATTATTTTATTTTCATTATATTAACCACTTATATTTTTCGCATGTGTTCAATGAATCAAATATTAATTTATAAAGCTTTCTTGCAATAGTCCTATTCCCTCAAAGGATAGCTAAAGTTAAACATGTAACAAAAAATTGCAAGAAAGTTTTATAAATTAATATTTGATTCATTGAACTCATTCGAAAAATAAAAATGGTTTATATTATAAATATAACTTAAAAAATGAAATAATTCTCACATATTATTTTATTTTCTTAAAAATAATTGTAGCCGCTTATTACAGTATTAATTTTATCTTATTAAAAAAAATGTACAATGAATTGTTATTTGGTTTAAGTTTTTATTTATATTAATGAATTACATACGTATGTACCATATTTGCGTTATAATTGTTTTATTTTTTTTTTTTTTAATAAACTTTTAAAGAAAAAGTATTTGTAAATAATTAAGAAAAACATTTTCGCAATGTGCAGCTTTAGATGAAATTGTCGCAATTTCAAAAATTTTGATTAATATAAATACTGCGAGAAATATTTTCATCTTCGTTGCCATTATGATAAATTTCAATTGGTGAGGTATTCCTTTGACCGTCTGTTAAAAAATTTATTTTTACATATGCAGATATTTTAAAATTTTTTAAAGTAATTTTATGGGTTGATACGGATGTAATCTCATGTTTAAATATAAAATAAAAAAAATAATTTGTATATTTTAACATGACCTGACATCCGTAATCGACCCATTAGTCTTACCAAAGTTTTCCTCTTTATACATAATGGATAAATTATGGAGAACGGCAAGAGCCACTATTAAAGTTTTTCCGTTGCTTCTAGAAACTCTCATTTTATCCAAAAGGAATCTAAATCTGCTCTTCCAAACACCGAAAAGACGTTCGATAACATTTCTTGTTGTTATATGCATTTTGTTGTAAAGCTCTTCCTTTGAATCTTTTGGATTCTGCACAGGTGTAAATAAATACTTTGTGCATTTATAACCACCATCACCAATTAAACGACCTATAAACGAATGTTCCTCAAACCTCTCTTTTATTTTACTCTCATTGAATATTCTTGAGTCATGTGTACTTCCTCTCCAGCATGCAACAATATCGGTTATTTTCAAAGAAGCGTCACAAACAACCTGCAAACATATTTATAAATATATATTTCGGTTGTCACTTAACCCATGTATACATATACATTCCTGTACGTTTAAGGAGAAGTATCCCTTTCGGTTTACAAATAATTGGGCATCGTCGCCACCTTCAGCTTTTATGCGAATGTGGGTGCAGTCAATAGCTCCTAAAACATTTTTAAAGCCAGCAATATTTTAAAATTTTTCCATTTCCACAATTTGATCTTCTACTAGTGTTGGCATTTTGATAATATGCTTGGCCTTTCTCGCAAATGCATGAGCAACCTTTACACAAATTCTGCCCATTGTGGACTGGGTGAAACCATGGTACTCAGCACAGTCATCTTGCACATTGTTGCGGCCCCAACACCTTAAAGCCGCTAGCACTTGTATATGTGGAGAAATGCTGCCGCCTTTTCTTGTACCTTTTCCTTTTAGGTCAGCTTCCACTAGCCTTATTAATTTTTTGGCATTTTCTTTTGAAAATCTAAACTTAACACGAAACTCTTTTTTTGGAATGGTCTTTTCTTTATTTATAATTTTTTTTTGACCGATAGCGCACTGTAAAATATTCTAAACTATCTAAAGCGTCTAAAGTTTCCATTTTTTATTTTTGCGCCCAAAAAATTTTTATTTTTTTTTGATTATACAAATTTTTGACACTAAACAGCTGTTTTTTCCAAATTAGCAGATATTTGGCAACTCACTAGTCAGAGTTTAGCAGTTTGCTATCCACAGTCTGTAAGTGTATTACAATTCAACTCTGTGCTAACTTCTTGCCAATTTTTCATTATACATAACGCTGAAGATAAACAACAATATAAAAAGTACGTTACAGTACCGCTAAGACAGAGTTACATAAAAATCAAGTAAAAAAGTATAGTCGGTCACATCCAACACCACAGTATTTAAAAAGAATTTTTCGATAGTGTATGGCTATATGAAAAAGGATCTATCTATGTTTTAAATTTGTGGTCCTATTTTTTAAACAATGCATACCTAATGTGTCCATATAAATATGGATCTATCTACATATGTTTTAAATTTCATTAAAATTGGTTTGATAGTGGGCACAAAAACCCTACTCCGGAAAGCAGTTTGTATTGGGGCTACATGAAATTATGGACCGTTTCGCCCTTGTAACAATAAGCCGGACGGATATCGCTAGTTCGACTCAGAAAGTGATTCTGAGTCGATCGGTATAATTAAGGGCCAATATTTTAAGGTGTTACACACATCAGCTCAAATGCACTCTCCACCTGTGTTACCACCAAAAAAATTCAAAATTACACTTGAGATGAAGCAAAATTACCCGATTTCACTGAAATTACACCTGATACATATAATACATATTCAAAGAAGCAAAATCAACAAACTCATTGAAAGAAGATCAACATTAGTCAAACTGTTAAGATTCTTATTGTAATTTAAAATATATTAACCAAAATAACATTAGACTTAAAAACAATTAATAGAACACCTAAAATAATTAATTTAACTTCCACATTTGGTTGCGTATATCTAGAAAAGGTTCAAAATGCTTATTGCCATTCCTTAATAATGGGTGTTTTTAAGCCCGATAGAGCATACGAAAGGTAAGCTGTGAAACGAACTGTCATACTGCTTTCTCTTTTCGCTCAGGCACATCATCATGAATAGATTCATGCTTGAACAACGCCGCCAAATTATCCAAATTTACTTTGAAAATCAGCCATCGATTTTCGCAACTTATAGGCGACTTCATGATTAATCTGACGCAACTTATTTTTTTCACAAATTAAGGCGATGTGTTGATTTACTTGGTGGCCACACGATCAAGTTTTGCCTTTCAATTCCGTTCAATTTGCAATACACTCTCAGTTTTTTACTAACACACTCACACTTTTTAAATTGACCACGAGATGGCTTTCAATTTAACCTTTCCATTTGTTTGGCAATTTTACTTTCAATTTAACAGCTGATTACATGTTTGTCTTTATAAATTGTTTTCTTGATAGCATCTTGAAAGTAAATTGCTTACAAATTGAGTGCAGCCTACGTCACAGCTTTCAATTTGTGTAAATTTTGACAAGCAGTATATGTAAAAGACTATCAAGAGCAACTTGATCGTGTGCCCGCAGGGTTAGAAAAATTAACTGTCAATTAGATTTCAAGGCCGTGCGATGTGACACCTCTTGATTGTTTTCCGTAGGCCTGTGAAGTCACTGGTTTATGCTGATAAACCACCAACAATTGACATCTTGTACATATTATTCGTGACATACAGCCCAATGCTCGAAAGAGAGAAAAAAATTTGAACGTCTGCAATGCGTTTCGTCAAGTTTCAAATGGTAATGCCGTGCATTAATTTGGGATTAAAATTAATTGTTTATGTGTTTTCTACCATTTTAAGTTTCATAGACTTAAAATAATACCCTGTATACCTTATTTATTAAAAAAAATACCTGCAGGGTTTTATACAACTGTCCCCTTGGTATGGGGCGTTAAATATTCTTTAAACTAAAGCATTTAAAAGTTGCAAGATAAAGATAAAATAAATCATATGTTGGAATATTGGAAACATATCTTCTCCCAGGCTAGATTTTGGTTGGAATAACTTTTTTCGATAAATTTCTGGTTCTAAATCACTATGATTCATTAAATTTTAGACTCTATCATTACCGAACTACATACAGACCCTGCAGATAACGAGACTAGTCTATACATGCATGTAAAGAGTAGTCCATAAAGGAGTAGGAGTACTCCAAAACTACTCCAAATATATGGGTAAAAGGTGTTCCATTTAACATTACGATGTCCTAAGAGGGGACCATATAACCCACCGAAGTAGTCCCTAAACTACTTCATGGAGTACTAAAGTGGGTTAGTTTTAAAAGTATTCCATGTCATTACAGTATGGAGTACACTAAAGCGGTAGTTTAAGCATTTTTCTCAATAGTTTATATAGTTTCCTATATGCAGGCTTTCAAGGTCATTAATTTAATGTAAATAAAAGATTATTTATTTAATTCTCAATAAAATCCGACGTTTCGTTGGAATTCTCTCCAACTTCTTCAGGGATTGAGTTTTTATTAAAATCTGGCAACATTGTAAAAACACAAATTAAAAAGTAGTCAATAATAACAATAATTATAATCTTAATTTTTGACAAATTAACTTACAATAATCTTTTTCGTCAGTTTACATCATTTATAAATTATATCACAGTATTTTGTATAGGTGGACATAGGTGGATTTTTCATTTTTTACTAATCGCCTTTTATGGCGTGCCCTGTAGTCTATTATTGCTATTATTAAATATATTTACTTGGTATTTAATTACTGATTATTTTAATTTAAGCTCTAGGTCTCTTTTTATAAAAAATTTTTTAAATTATTTATTTTTTCGATATTTCGCTAACCATCGGTTAGCATCGTCAGGAAATTTTAATTATTTAACAATAAAAACTAACAATAACAAAATTATTGAAAAAATTTTTCTGTCACAATTTATTTTCAAAAACCTATTTGTCATAAAACAATTTCAAAAACCATAATAACAAAAAATAAAATATAACAAAAGTATAACAATTCATATAAAATGAAAAAATTTCCTATTTATAAACCTAATTCAAAAACCACATTTGCAATAATAAAAAATATTTTGATTAAAAGAAAAATTTTATAACATATACCATTTTTAATTAAACCTATCTTTGTTTTACATATTTATAGCATATATATATTTACACATACATATATATATATACATGAAAGTATATTTTTTTTTTTTTTTTTTTTAACGAGGAAAAAATCATCGAAAGACCCTGGCCAGATGGTAGCGCCAGGAGTGCGAGACTTTAACACGCTAAAACAACCTCGTTTCATCAGCCCAAGAGTCCCTGTGGAACTACCGCAAAGTATTACCTCACAGGGTGGGAAAAGGTAGAAACCTACACTAGACTAATTCGATTCCCCTTCGAATCCTTTCTTCACTACGTAGTTCAATTAGAACCAATTTCACAAAATTACATACATGTTCCCAATTGCCCAAGGATGACAACATTATATATACAATGCTTGTCTGACTCTACATCCTACTAACACTTCCAAGTTGGCCCTCCCATCATTGAACCGAGGACAAATGAAAAATACATGTTCGGCATCCTCTTCCACATCACCAGTGCAGTATGGACAGAACGGATCCCTCTCAATTTTAAAACGGTACAGGTACGACTTAAAGCAACCATGTCCACTTAACATCTGCGTGAGATAAAAGTTTAGGTCACCATGTTTCCTGTAGAACCAGTCCTCAATGTTGGGGATTAACTTATACGTCCATCTACCCTTGTCGGATGTTGACCAGCGTGCTTGCCACTTAGCAACCATTATGTTCCTCTCCATTTTGCGAATATTAACATTACCTACAGTTTCTGATGTAGGTGTTATAAACTCTCGAGCTTGCAGGTCGATTGGTATCAGACCAGCAACAACAAAAGCTGCTTCGTCTGACACAGTCCGAAAGGCACAGCATACTCGTAGGGCAGTGAGCCTATATACTGAGGTAATGAGTTTAGAATAAGTTGAATGCTTCAAAGAGTCTGACCATATGGGGGATGCATACAGAATTATACTCTTCACAACTTCCGATAAGAGTTTTCTCTGTAGGTATTTTGGGCCCCTTGTGTTTGGCATTATTCGGGACAGTGCTAGACATGTTTTTGTAGTTTTTGAACTTACGTACTGCAGATGATCTTTAAACGAGAGACGACAGTCAATCATAACGCCAAGATATTTAAGATACGGCATTGTCTCCATGCAACATGTTCCAATATTTAGCTTTAACGTTTCTCTTGATGATGTATGAAAGTATATATGCACATACATATACATATAGCGACACAACATATATACATAAACATGCATATACATAAACATACATACACATACAAACACGTTTATACATATATATACATATATACACCCATTTATACATACACAAACACATACCCACATATGTATACACATACATGTACATATCTACATACATTTATCTATTTAAAAAAGACAAAAATAATAAAAAATGTAATGTAGTGTTATCAAATAGTTCATCTCTTAATAACTAAATTTCTATAATTACTAGCTATATTTTCCGTGTCTGCTTTGAAGTTCATTCTTTGTGTTATTGGTGTATTAATTATGTGTAACATTTCTAATATAAATCTGCGTTTGTAGTTTGTTTCATTGTTTAACACTGATGCATACTGCCATATTAAGAGATGTCTCGCCACACGCAGTGATGCCAGAAGTGCAGATTTATTTTGGTTTAAAATTGCAGATTTTTTTAGCTCGGTGGAAATTTCTTTACATTGTCAATTAAGCTTGTCTATTTCCACTTCTTGCATTGAAAAACGAAATATATAAACCATTCATGGAAGAACCGTGTGGAAATATATTCATTAGTAGGAATTTTATTCACACATTCTTGACACTTTAATATCACCGAACTTATGTCATCTGATTTTACACGAAATATTATGTAAATATACGTTATACGTACATATTCATATGTACTTATGTATGTATAAATATCTTTAATAGTTTTAATATTTTATATCTTGTAAATTTCCAATAAGACCCTTGATAGTTTAAATAACTTACCAAGCAATTTTATTTGTTGTTTAAAACAGCAAACACGTGATTAATCCTTACTCAGTCTGAGTAATTAAATTTGGATAGATATTTTTAATGTAAAAATATTCAAACATTATCAGCCATGTTCTGAAAACCGCATTCGAGTGAAATTAAAATCGAACAAATTTTTAAAACTTTTCTGTGTTGAAAGGTCAAAAAATATTTCCTTTTTATACCTCGTACTTCGAGGACCACTACCACCGATTTCAAATTCAAGAACATTGGCCTTATATTTTGAAATAAATTGTTATAACGTTTTTAAATAAAAGGAAATAAATGTTTTTTAAAGATTTTTCAAATCTTGGCGCAGATTTTGCAGATTTGTTGATGAAAAATTATGGTTTTTTGCTGATTTTACCTCTAAAAATTCTGGCCACATGGGGCGATTTTCAAACATTTTGACTACACTGCGATTTTAAAAATATATGGCGATTTTTTATTATTAATAAGATTTGCGTATGACGTGCTTAGTTCCCAAATTGCGACCTGTACAGCCAGCCAGTCGGACGGACATCGTTAGATCGACTCAGAAAGAGAATCTGAGTTGATCGGTATACTTTAATGTGGGTCCGGGACACATATTTTAAGGTGTTACACACATCATGTACAATACCCTCTTCACTATTGTGGTGTGGGTATAAAAATATTAATTGCCTATTTTGAGGAAATGAAAACAAAATTTCGTGTGAGAAATTATAGTGAAACAACAATAAATTACTGATGCAATATCATCTGCGGTATTCAAAATTTGTTCTTTTCTAAATAAATATGCTTTCTTTCCCTTGAGTTTATTTTTAAACACATGTCTTTTTACTCCTCTTATTTGACCAACTTTAATCTCATTTTCGGCATGATGCAACTCTTTTGTTCTGTAAACATTTACATGACCTTGCGGTTTTATCGTAAATCGAAAAGTAGTGCAATCGTTAAATTTACAATATGCATACAATAAAGTATGTTTAATGCATTTTTTTATATTATAGAAACATAATATACAAACATTGTTATATTTTAAATATTCTTCTCTAATAATATCTTCGAAAAGTTTCTTTTGTGTTATTTTGTAGTTTCTATACTTACAGAATCTAAATTAACAGTAAAAGAGCAATCAAAAATATTTGCTTTAAATCCTCTCATAGGTTTATTGCACTTTGATTTTGAACGTATTACGTTTCTGTTGCATTTTTCATTCGGATTAGGTTCTTTTCTATATTTCAAGAAATCTGAAACATCAAGAGAATCATCTGTTATCTCAAATGGACTTAGAGTATGATCTCGTTTTTTATTCGAAATTGTTAATTTATTATTATTTTCCAATTTATTACAAACTGGTTTTTTAATGCATGGTGTACTGAAAGAAACTTCATTCATATTTAAAATTTGTTTATCTATTAACATTTCTTTTAAACAGGCTTTAATGTCACTGTTTGTAGAAATCTTCTTCAATTGTGAAATTTCTCTAACAGCGTCATTTAAATTACCAGAAATAGATTTAAGTTGTTCGAAAAAGTTTTCCGATAATTGCTTAAATCAGGTCAAGCTTTGCTTTGTTGTGAAACGGACGTGTATTTTCAACCCCGCATACGATTTTAATTTATTATTAATTAAATTTGATTTTGGAATATAAACACTAAGCGAATGGACGCTGGAAAATATATGATATTTTTTATTTAAATTATTTAACATAAAAGTGAACAATTAAAACGAAAAATTAAATAAACATAAATAAAGCAAAAATATATACATATGTACGTATGAATGTTCATACATGTGTATGTATACATATTCTGTGCACAAACATTTTAGTTTAAATTTCTTATTTTTGGCGTTGTTGTTGTAAAATAAAATAAATAATAAAAACATTAAAAGCACATTAAACCGGTGAAAAACAAAAACAATTTCTTGCATGAGTAAAAACAATGTAACAACAATAAAATTAAATGATAGAAATGCTTATGTGACAGTGCATGCCAACGAAAATAATGTTGAAATAAATAAAACAAAACAAAACAATAGTAACTACTTAACGGCTAAGCCAATTTTTCGCACTCGTTCCCTCTCACCCTCTTTATTTACACAAACGGTGGATAGTGACTCATTAAAAAAACTAAAAATAGACTTGGTAACAAGTGTTGCCAGGCCAACAAGTATTGCCGCTACGTCAAAAATAAATTTAGTGGGAAATGATACCATGAACCAAAACACTAATGCAATGGAAAACCCCCCTGTAAAAAGTAGCCAAAAGCCTCAAGTCCAAGTTGGTATGGACAGGTATATAACAGTCCTTAAGCGGGGTCGCAGCCCTACCTCTTCAGCTGTTGCTTCGGCATCAAAAGTGCCATCTTTTGACAAAATAAATTCCCAAAATCGCTTTGCAATTCTGGAGGATGAATCCTCTGAAGCACCAAACGTCATAAGGGCGATCTCCCCCGATATATCTTAGGGAGCATAACTCAAATGATCTAATAAAGAGTTTAATTTCGTTGATTGGTGAAAATTCGTTTTATGTAGCCGCAATAAAGAGAGGTAGCATAAATGAAACGAAAATTCAAGTGAATCATGAAAATGATTTTCGCAAAATTATTAACAAATTTGAGGCACTTAAAAAAAGTTTTTATACATACCAACTCAAGAGCAGTAAAGGTCTCCAGGTGGTGATTAAGGGAATTGATTCATGCGTAGACCCAGAGGAAATTAAAACTTTCTTAGAAGAAAAAGGCTTCAAGATAAAACACGTGGTAAATATTAGAAATAGAGACAAAAATCCACAACCACTATTTCGAGTAGAATTAGAGCCCGGCGACATTAAGTTAAAAAAAAACGAAACGCATCCCATTTATAGTTTAAAATATATTCTACACAGAAAAATCACAATTGAGGAGCCGCACAAAAAAAATGGACCTGTTCAGTGCTTAAACTGCCAAGAATTTGGCCATACAAAGGCATACTGCTACTTACCCCCTGTTTGCGTAGTATGTGGTGAGCTACACGGTACAGTTTCTTGCGATAAGCCTAAAACCGACCCCAACGTTAAAAAATGTAGCAACTGTGGCGGTAATCACACTGCCAATTATAGAGGATGCCCTGTATATAATATCGTCAAGCAGACGGTTGGACCAAAAACAAATGCCCCTCAAATGCAGGTTGCAAATCAAGTTATCACAAATGCAATTCAAGCCCCCCAGTTTAGTAATAACAGAACCTCTTATGCTAACGTTCTAAAATCAAACCATGAGCCAATGCAAGGTGCCTCGCCAAGTAATGATGAAACTCCAGTTTCTAATTTAAGTCGTTTAGAAAAAACCATGGAAACATTAGTGCAAACAGTAAATAATTTTACGAACACAATGGGTAATATGATGCAGGAAATTCTTAGAATGCAATCAATGTTATTGCAAGCTGTACTTAACAAGCCATGAACTGTATAAAAATTTGTTTTTGGAACGCAAACGGCATCCGCCAACATAAAAATGAACTAGAATACTTTCTTAAAAATAAACAAATTGATGTCATGATGGTTTCTGAAACTCATTTGACTTCAAAAAATACGTTTAAAATAAATGGTTATATACTATATGATACAAAGGACCCTCGAGATAGAGCTTGTGGAGGTTCTGCCATTTTAATTAAAACCAGAGTCAAACACTACCTAATGGGTGATCATCGTGAAGATTATCTTCAAGCAACAAACATTTGCGTTGAAGAACTAAATAGAAACGTAGTAATCTCATCGTTATACTCCCCACCTAGATATTCAATATCAGAAGGCCAATATTATAAATATTTCAAATCATTAGGACCCTGTTTCCTGGCCGCTGGCGATTATAACGCTAAACATACCTTCTGGGGGTCCCGACTTATAACACCAAAGGGTCGTGTTCTATTTAATACTATTACTAAAATGGATTTGAATGTGATAGCGAGCGGACAACCAACATATTGGCCTACTGATCAGCAAAAAATACCAGATGTCATCGATTTTGGCGTGGTTAAAAACATCCCCTTAGAAACGATTTATGTTGAAGCTTCCTTAGAATTATCTTCCGACCACACACCAACAATTGTTACTTTAATGAACCCCAATAGAACTGTATCTCCAACTGGTTACTTAGCGACGCCAGCTACACAAATCAATTGGCTAAAATATAAAAAATATCTCAGCACCCATTGCACAGAAAATATTCCGCTTAGTACACCGGAATACGTAGATCGCGCTATTCTTAATTTTGACAGTTTTCTAAAGCTAGCTGTACAACATTCCAGTATTACCCAAAAAAAAACTAAAAATATTAAAATTTATTCCACAGATGTTGAGCGTCTCCTGTCTGAAAAAAGAAGAGCCCGAAGAGAGTGGCAATTGCACAGATCCCCTCAACTTAAGAGTTTGTTAAAAGATTGTACAAGAAGGCTAAGAAAGTTACTACAGATACAGAAAACGGATTCTCTGCAAAAATATCTTAAGGAACTTGATGCAACTCCGCAATCAGACTACTCATTATGGCGTGCAGCTAAAAATCTAAATAGGCCAGTTATCTCTAAGCCACCATTAAGAAACTTGAACGGAAGTTGGGCAAGAAATGATAACGAAAAGGGAAATCTGTTTGTTAATCATTTAAAAAACGTATTTACCCCAAATATATCTCACGATACTGCGGTCGAGTTACCACCTGTTCCTGCTAGAGCAGCTATTCCCCTCAGATTTGAGATAAGAGAAATCGAACAGGCTATTTGTGACTTAAACACTAAGAAGGCACCTGGTATTGATAAAATCAGTAATAAAATGCTTTTAGAGCTACCTCGCACAGCAAAGAAAATTATTCTTTTTATTTTTAATGCTATTTTACGCCTTGAATACTATCCTCAAAAATGGAAGGTTTCCTTAGTTACCATGATACCAAAGCCAGGTAAAGATCATACAAAAGTTGAGTCATATAGGCCAATTAGCTTATTATCAAATATGTCAAAGCTGTTTGAGAAATTATTAGTTTCAAAATTAACACCGATTTTAAGTGAAAATAGATGTATTCCAAACCATCAGTTCGGATTTCGAAGAAAACACAGCACAATCGAACAGACTCATCGAATAGTAAATGTCATAAGAAAAGCATTTGAAGAAAAAAAATATTGCTCAGCACTCTTCATCGATGTTTCGCAAGCATTTGATAAAGTCTGGCATGAAGGCTTATTACATAAATTGAAACAAAATTTACCAGCAAACACACACAAGCTGCTAGAAAGCTACTTAGTCGGTCGTCAATTTATTATTAAAGAAGGAAATTTCTTAAGTTCACCTCAGCCCATTGGCGCTGGAGTCCCACAAGGCAGCATCATGGGCCCTCTATTATATTTAATTTATACTTCGGACATGCCAACAAGTAACTACACCCAAACTTCAACATTTGCAGACGATACAGCATTTCTAAGCGTCCACGAAAACCGTTATGAAGCATCTCGTTTCTTACAGCATCATATATTTCAACTAGAAATATGGTTAAGACAATGGAGGATAATGGTCAATGAGCAAAAATGCGTGCATATAACATTCACCTTGCGCCGGGAATCTTGCCCCCATATAACAATCAACAATCAAATAATTCCTCAACTTTCGCATGTAAGATATCTGGGTATACATCTGGATCGGCGATTAACGTGGAAATGCCATATAGAGGCAAAATTAACTCAAATGAAACTAAAAGCCATTCAAATTCATTGGCTTATTGGTAGAAACTCTGTCCTTAGTCTCGACTGCAAACTTCTTCTTTACAACTCCATCTTAAAGCCAATCTGGTGCTATGGTATTCAGTTATGGGGCACTGCCTCGGCCTCTAATATAGAAAAGATTCAAAGGCGCCAAAATAAAATTCTTCGAATAATCACAGCTGCCCCTTGGTATGTAAAAAACTCAAATATTCACAGGGATCTCAATGTTCCATTAGTCAAAACTATGATTACGAAATATGCAGTAAAATACTTAAAAAGGCTCGAATTGCATCCAAACCCACTAGCACGAAATATTTTAAATGATAGCGGCCACACTCGCTTAAGAAGAAGAGACACTGCAGCACTTATCCAATTAGATGAGCGACAAACACCTAGATAAGTGAACAGAACCCGTGATGAAGAAAATTTTTGTCTGGCACTGGCAGGACATAAAATAAAGTATTAGGTTAAGATTTGATTAATTATTGTTAGTTCATATTAAATATATGAAGATTCAAT
Organism: Pollenia griseotomentosa; assembly: GCA_963931875.1. Classification (NCBI taxonomy): domain Eukaryota; kingdom Metazoa; phylum Arthropoda; class Insecta; order Diptera; family Polleniidae; genus Pollenia; species Pollenia griseotomentosa. The sequence goes on along the minus strand of OZ007563.1, from coordinate 144,427,612 downwards.
AAATAATATTGAGAAAAAAAAAAAAAAAAAAAGATAATTGCTTAAATGAATCATGCAAAATTTCATTTATTTTTTTTTTAACATTTCCATATTAAATACATTATTTGTTTTCAATATACTGTTATCACAACTCTCATTGCTTTGTATTTTATGACTAGATACATTTTGTTCTTTATTTGCTGAAAAAATATTTTCAGGCTCTGATAATTTAGCTTCTACTGAAGCATTTAAATTATTATTTTCATTTAAATGCAATTTTGGTTCACATTTAGTTTCACGATTTTTATCAACGTCAGACAATAAAGCCGAAATATAAGCTTGTTCCATTGGAAAACTTTCTAAATCCAAGGAAGTTGCATTATTTTCAGACATTTCTAAACTAGAATTCATTGCATTTCTTGATTTTAAAATACGTCTTGCAATTACAGATATTCTATTGCAAGTTTTTGCATTACATTTTACTCTGTTATATTTGCTTCCGCTTTTATTTACAAGATCTACAACATTTTCAAAATAAATTTTATGTTTTTTTGAAAAACTTTTTAGTTTTTCTAAATGTAAATAGTTCAAAAGAACTCTACTTATATCTAAGCTACTTAACTTAACCTTCATCCTGTGTTCCTATAATGCCCAAAATAAAAAATAAAACATTTTCTTTAGTAAAATTATATAGTAATTCTTTATTTAAATATATTATTGTTAAATGTGAGAATGTTAAATATACTTTAAAAATATATATTGTAACTTATAATTAAAACAAAACGAAATATTATTATTAACGTTTTTAAAAAAATACCATGACATTTAATTTTATCAGGTTATAGCAAGGAAATTTCCTTTAAATCACAATTTTCATGGATTTTTATTTATACAATCCAGTAGCCCGTTTCTGTATTTCTCGCATCGTAAAATTTTCCGACTGAAACCAGTGAATCGGGACAGAAACAGTGAAAAATGAAACATGGAAAATGGTTTTTCTCACACAAGTGTTTCTGTATCTTTTTTTTGCGAGAATTATCTGTCATTTAAATAATTTTCCAGCAATTATTGGAAGGATGCGAGACTTTCTAAATCCAAGGAAGTTGCATTATTTTCAGACATTTCTAAACTAGAATTCATTGCATTTCTTGATTTTAAAATACGTCTTGCAATTACAGATATTCTATTGCAAGTTTTTGCATTACATTTTACTCTGTTATATTTGCTTCCGCTTTTATTTACAAGATCTACAACATTTTCAAAATAAATTTGATGTTTTTTTGAAAAACTTTTTAGTTTTTCTAAATGTAAATAGTTCAAAAGAACTCTACTTATATCTAAGCTACTTAACTTAACCTTCATCCTGTGTTCCTATAATGCCCAAAATAAAAAATAAAACATTTTCTTTAGTAAAATTATATAGTAATTCTTTATTTAAATATATTATTGTTAAATGTGAGAATGTTAAATATACTTTAAAAATATATATTGTAACTTATAATTAAAACAAAACGAAATATTATTATTAACGTTTTTAAAAAAATACCATGACATTTAATTTTATCAGGTTATAGCAAGGAAATTTCCTTTAAATCACAATTTTCATGGATTTTTATTTATACAATCCAGTAGCCCGTTTCTGTATTTCTCGCATCGTAAAATTTTCCGACTGAAACCAGTGAATCGGGACAGAAACAGTGAAAAATGAAACATGGAAAATGGTTTTTCTCACACAAGTGTTTCTGTATCTTTTTTTTGCGAGAATTATCTGTCATTTAAATAATTTTCCAGCAATTATTGGAAGGATGCGAGAAAAAGTGTTTCTATAACAATATTTTGCGAAAAGTTTCTTTCAAGAACTGTCAAAATAAGTCACATTTGAAATTGGTGGCGAGAAAAACAAAATGTAGGTATTTTGAATTTAAAATATGTTTATATACTATTTTTATTAAATAAATAAAAAAATAGAAGGAATATAAATGATAAATGCATAATTTATATGATGCAAATAAACAAAAACAATTGTTACATTTTGTTAGTTTAAATTTTTGTTAGCCTTTTCTTGTTTTGGTTTTAATCAGTGCTGCCAGATAAATTTGTGTCAAAATCGTCAATTTCCTGAGAAAAAATAAAAAAAATCGTCTTTTTTGTTTTAAAAATCGTGCAATTTAAAATCAATTTTAAACAAATTTGTTTCGACTTTTATTAAAAAATAATCAAACAAAAACATAGTTAAAGTTCATGGGTATTTAATAATTATTATTTAATAATTGAGATATAAATCTTTAATTTACCTATTCCTATAATCTTTTTCTTTTTTACCTGAAATAGACTTAGTAGAATAACTTGTAGTTAAAATTAAAAAAATCGGTTCATAAATAAACGGGTTAAACCCCCAGTAAAATCTTCGCCTACAAAATAATATGTTAAGTAATCAGAAACACATAAAAGCACTACATACAATTCTACTGAAAAACTAATGAATTTTACAAGGGTTGTGCCAAAAAGAACAAATTCAAAAGTAAGTCATTTTTTTATATCTTAATACATCCAGAAAAAAGTAGTTATCGAAGTTCTTATGGAAGAAAGCTACTTAATAACGAGTGAAAGAAGCTATCCATTTTGAAAAAGTTTTTACTGGGAGACAAACAAATTTCTTTCTTGCCGGAATAATGGTTTTGGCACAAAAGTGTACATATAAGATAAGAATATCAAATATCAATCATATTTTGTATATGTATATAAGAAGTATTAAATGTTCAAAATAAGCCAAGTCGGTCCATTACTTTCCCTCGAAATTTTGCTTTTGCCGATACATTTTTTAGGGAAAAAACAAACAATTTCGAGGACAATTTTCACAATAGGGATAAATATAAAAATTTAAGCAGCCTTGTTTCTAAAGATATCATTTTTTCTAATAAACAAACATATAAAAATATTTACAATTATCTTTTTTCGAAGACTAAGGGGCTTATAGTGTAAAACGCAACGCCAACAATTTCATTAAAAGCAAAAATAAAATCAAAAATATTTTATAAATTTGTTGTTGCTTTCTACAGACATTCATATTATTTTTTTTTTCAATTTTCAACGCCACAAAATAGAAGTGTTTGAAATTTAAAAATTCAAGATGAATTTCTTTAGAAAGTAACAACAAAATTATAAAATATTTTTGATTTTGTTTTTGCTTTCGTCACTTTTTTAGAAAAAATCATCAAAACGTCACTTTGTTAATATCGGAACAAAAAATCGTCAAGATGACGATAACTCGTCAAATCTGGCAGCCCTGTTTTTATTATATTTATTTCTTTTGTTGACGTTTCGCTTTTATTTGACACTTAATTACTGGAAATATTCCAGTATAAACAGAATTTGTTGTGTCTGTTTTCGCATTCAAATACAGAAACACTTTTATCTCATAAATCGAGAAACGATGGAATTTTTTGTTTCACACTTCATGCAAGAAATTTTACGATGCGAGAAATACAGAAACGAGCTACAGTATGTGATAAAAATCGATCGATTTTATAACAATCGTTTTTCACATTCCGGAATAAATTATATTTTATAAAGGAAAAACTTACAGCTTCAAACTTCCAGTCCTGGTGTAGTTCAAAATCAGTCTTCTATAAAAACGTAAATATGGATAATACAAACATATATACAAATGTAGGTACATGCATGCTTTTATAATTATTAAAATGCAATGCATCAAGTACCAAAAACAATATATACTGGGTAGTCCAAAAAACACATATTTTACAACAGTATACTTTTTAGCGATCATATGTTTAGATTAATCTAATAATTTTTCAATTTTTCCGTTCGTTTACTTTTTTGGAAAGAGCCAGTTTTGAGAGTATAATTTTCATATTACCCAAAATTTACTCACCTACTGGATTTTACTGAAAAGTAAACGAACGCACCTAATGCAATGCAAAAAACCCTAGGTTGTTTCTGTTGATATTGGATCGTTGTAGTCCAGACGAGTGCTGCCGCGACCAAAAAAATTTTGTAACCAAAATGTAAAAATAAAGTAACCAAAAGCGAAAAAAAGGAACCAAAATTATTTTGTATCAAAAGTATACACTATATGGGTGTTTCTACGTTAAGAGGTACTATCTACAGCTACATTAAAAAGTCATATATAATTAAAAAATTTGTGGAAATATCAAACGTGTTTAATAACAAATAAAGTAAACTTTTTTGACAATAAATTGCAATACCTAAATTACCTTAGTTTAGTCATAACTTCGTGTTTACCTAGAAAAAAGTATCTGCCCTGGCCTGTCCCTTTACTATTCTGTAACAAAATCTTTGAAATTTAACACATTACTAATTCATTAAACAACTTATCGTTATTTATTACATAAAGTAGTATAAATAACAATAAAAGTCGTTTAAATAAACTTTCAAATTACGTTCATATTCTTTTAAAAAAAATTACATAGTTTTTGTCCCTCGTATTTTAAGTCTCCTCCCCTGCACATTTTTCGACCGTGTAAAAATGCCGCTAAAATGCGTCAGTGATTGATGTATCTCCTCTGGTGAGTTTTATTCGCTTGTTATTTGTGGCTTAAGTTTGTTTGTAATATTTATTTATTTTAATTTCAGTATAATTTACTGTGCTAGTTTGTTTTTTCGTTACGATACATATTTTTCTGATTGTGCTAGTTTTTTAATGAAAAAATCTCTCCCCTGCCGTATTTCCCCTGCTTCATCTGATGGTAGAGATAGAGGGTAGAGACTTTGCGCCCAGGGTAGATAAGGAAGTGAGATATTACTTCTTTCTTAGTATTTCATGTATATTATTTTACGTTAAGCCAACACATATCGGGCATGTTCGTAAACTTTTTTAATGGCGTTAAAAGAATAATTATAATTTTTTTTATTGTGTGACTATTATTTTTGTGGAGTATTTCAAAATTTTTTGGTCCACATTGACTTCACTGATAAATATATAACCATTTTAAATCACTGATGCAGCGCAGTGATGCATTTACGAACGCACCCAACCACTATATACGTTATAAGTGTTTTAACGCTTTAAAAATCGTGCTAACCAACTTTTTACTATCATCAATCGTTATATTTTTTAATGTTTGTTTTTATAAGTAGAAGTTCTTATTTAAGTTTAAAGTTTTTATTGGAGCATAGATGCTCTATATGTTTTTGTTACCATATATTTCAAAATATATGCAATTAAATAATTTACTTTTTTTCGACTACGTTTATGTAAGCAGATACTAAGTATTTTGGTTTTCTATGTTACATAAAAGAAGACTGTATGGAAACTTTAGTCTAATTTTGAATAAATAAAGTTGATTCTTACGAAAATAAGGTTTGTTTTCAATTTATATTTTCCCTGTAAAGTAAGGTATCCTGTCCTGGCCTTCATTTCTTTACCCTGTGTAGAGTATCTCCCCTGGTCACTTAAAATACCAGTAGAAGTAGAGTACTTGACTGGCCATTATTAAACATGCATTCAAACAACCTGATTAAATACGATTATATTGAAAAAAGTTATTATTTCAAATATTTTTATCACGCCGCCATTCCTAATATCAGATAACCTCTTTACGTAGAATGACTCATATACTCATAAGCCGTTGGACCGATTTCTGGAAAGAACAATAGGCTATACAATTTTTCGAAATTTTTAGTGAAAGAAGCACGTCCTATACAAAGTTGACCTTTATTTTCACCAATTTTAAAAACTTAATGAGTTATAGCTTTCAATCTTTTTATATGAAGAGCTCTTACAAGGAAAACGTTTAAAGTCTTGTTGTGTGTTATATTATCAAAGTTCAAAATTGAGCTAAATTTTGGGGTAGATATCTTATATATAGATGCTTTTTGCCCGGTGAAATATACTCATATTAAACGGGATCTAATCGGAAGGGCCTTTGACCTTATCGCTTATCTAGAAAAGTGTTTCAGTTAGCCCTTTGAAGCATGAAGAGTAGCAGACAATGGGCATATACACTGGCCACTTCTAAAAAAATAATTTTTAAGTTGATGAAAAAAGTATTGGCTTTAGATGCACAAATAACACACACAATTTTTAATGGTCAAAAAAGCTGATATTTGTCTGTCTCTATAAACTTACCTTTCAAAGTTTTCTCAGTTTTGTTCGCCTTGGTTTTGTTGTTCTGCTTCAATTCCGTATGTACTGTGTCCTTTTAGCGGCATCTGAAAAAGTAAATGAATATAATAAGTTTGTAAATCAAATTTCTTGTAAATGCAGTACCTACCTGTAAAATAAGAAACAAATTATATATAATTGTTTTATTTGTTAGTTGCCAGATTATAGTTTTTTGAACTAAGGGTAAGCCTGGGCTACCAGATTTATTATTTAGTATTATTCAGTTCCAGACAAAAACGACTTTTAAAATAACTAATAGCATGTTCACACTTAGATTTTTAAACGCGTTTAAGCAAAACGTTGATTAAGCTTATCAAAGCCGTTTACATTACATTAGAGATGATTAACAATCATTTTTCAGATACCGGTATAAATTATATTTTAAAAAGGAAAAAAGATTTAGATTTTTTCAAGTTGACTACCAAGTCTTTCAATTCGATTGTACTGTGTGTGCTCGAGTCTCTTGATTAGCTGTCAAAATTAATGTTTGTAGTTTTCCTTTGTAATAAAAAAGTTAAGTGTTTTAAAAATTGTATTTTATTTCATTAAATTTTAAAATTACTTTAAAATCTTTTAATTCAGTTGATGAAGTGTGTGACCAAGCATCAATTCAGTTGAAAGACTCAGTTGACAACTGAATTGAACCGTGTATGGGGCGCATAAGCATTAGTTGCAATATTAGCTTGTTTTAATTACTTGGTGGCCACACGATCAAGTTTTGCATTTCAATTTGCAATACACTCTCACTATTTAAATTGAAAACGAGATTGCTTTCAGTTTCACCTCTCCATTTGTTTGGCAATTTGACTATCAATTTAACAGCTGATTACATGTTAGTCTTTATAAATTGTTTTTTTTACGACATATTGAAAGTAAATTGCTTACAAATTGAGTGCAACCTACGTCACAGCTTTCAATTTTTGTAAATTTTGACAAGCAGTATATGTAAAAGAGTATCAAGAACAACTTGATCGTGTGGCCGCAGGGTTATAAAAAATCTGGTAGCTCACCTTAACATATTCTTGTACTAAAAATTCACAAACTTGGCATCACTTCTTTATACTCATGGAAAAATAAAACGTTAATTTTATTGAACCTATCAAGGTATATTTACACAAGGTAAACTCGTTGGCTCATATGTTTGTCAGCTGTTTACCCCTAGTTGGAGCCAAAACGTCAAATTGCGTGTATATGAGCCAAAATTTGTACATGTGTGCGTTAAATTGTTTTTGTTTTATATGAAGACAATTTTGACAAATTGGCTCCTTTTATAGAGCAGCATGTCTACACTCCCAAATGAGTCTACCTTGTGTAAATATACCTTGAAACCTATGACTACGGTGCAGAATGGACGCAGGCGGCAGGATGGTAAGTAAAAAACTTTATATATCTTTATTTTTTATTATTTTATTATTTATTTTTTTTTTTAGAGTGTTTACAGGTGCCCCCATTGCGCTGGCAGCCTGTTTTTAAACATTAAAATTAAAAAGGGCCGCGATCAGCCGGCTAGGCAACAGCCGGTGGTGGCTGCACATCCCGTTCCCTACATGTGCTACTACACAATGCCACCACCGGGTGCATCCCTAACGCAACCTCCGCCCAACGTACATGTGGCAGCGCCTACATGGGCCAACCAACCGCCAGCCCAATAAGACGTGAATTCTTCACGAAATGGTGATATTTCTAGTCCTATTAAACTTAAACCTAAAAAATGTTTACGGGTGCGTTCGTAAATGCATCACTGCGCTGCATCAGTGATTTCAAATGGTTATATATTTATCAGTGAAGATAATGTGGACCAAAAAATTGTGAAATACTTCACAAAAATAATAGTCACACAATAAAAAAAGTTATAATTATTCTTTTAACGCCATTAAAAAAGTTTGCTTTTCTGATGCAGCACAGTGATGCATTTACGAACGTACCCGTCCATTTAATGTAAACAGTCTGTAAAAACAACTCTGTAAATTAAATACGAATAAACATACATTTAATAATTTTTGTTATAAAATTCTGTTTAATAGAGAAATGTTTGTATAATATTTGTCATAAAATTCTTTTATTACAGAAATCTTACTAAAAAACGACTTTTAAAATTCTTGCGATTTCCAGCACACCCCTGAATGAAATATTGGGGGATGTGCTGGAAATCGCAAACGCAAAACGCAAAGATTTGGAGGCAGTTTTTAATACACTTTTAATCTAATTTTTATAATTTTTGTTATAAAATTCTGTTTAATAGAGAAATGTTTGTATAATATTTGCCATAAAATTCTTTTATTACAAAAATCTTACTAAAAAACGACTTTTAAAATTCTTGCGTTTTGCGTTTGCGATTTCCAGCACACCCCTGATTAAAAATTGTTTGAAATATTAAAAATTTTCGCGATGTTAGCAAATTTCCGCTAATTTAACAATTTTTACCGAATTTTCGTCATTCCTTATAGTTTTAGGGCCCTATTATCGTTTTTCATCACATACCTGTATTATATATCAGCCCTTCAGTTACAGCTACAGGACTTTTTCCAAATTCACATTTTTAATTCGCTCCAGTAATGCAATAAAAAAAATAAATTTTTTTTTTTTAACATGTACCTTAAATAATATTTTTAATAATAACATTTTGGTATGTGATGGAAATCGATTTTAAAAACGATACGATTTGAAACCGAAAATATCGTTTTCAGTATCTTTTAAAATGAATTTTAAATGCATATTCCTTTTATTTTCAGTGTTTATTCTTTTAAATTTTTTATTATAGGTATACGTTAACTGAAGTGTATTCTGAACGAAAATTTAAGACTTTAATTCAGAAATAGATTTTAAAATCGTTCGAAATTCATCACACCTGTTAAAAACGGTCGTTTTGAAATCGATCGATTTTCATCACATAACTGATTATCAAAAAGTAATTTCTTCAGCATTAGACCATGGAAGTGAAAGCAACTTTATAGTTAATTCTGAAATTTCTAAAAAAATTTGTTGCAGCCTGCATCTCTTTATTGAAATACTTGCAATCAGAAAAAACAGCGTTATTTGTGTTGATCCATTTATAAATTTAATATTGGAATACTGTTCCTTTATTTTGTAAGATGTTTCATCATCATAGTTTACTGCGATTTTCAACATTTGTAAAAGTTGTGATTCAAATTAAAGGCGTTTAAATTGTTAAAAATGTTTATTTTACTTTTATAAATTTTTATAATAAAATAAAATTATTCTTTTAATCCAAATTTTTAATATTTTTAATTAGGCTTAAGTTCATTAAATTTAATTTTCATCAAATTATTTTTATGAAGAAAGGAATTTTTACAACATGCAAAATTTATTAAATTTGACCGTGGCCGGGGCTCGAATAAATTATTCTTTTAAAAGAAAAACCAAAAATAAAATTTTATGGCTTAACAATTTGAAAAATGGCTAATGGCTATACTCATTTTTTAATGGCTAAACAGGGTGAAAAATGGCTAAATCTAGCCACTAAATGGCTAAATTGGCAACACTGCAGCCCTTATCGGGCACATTGAGGCGCTTCTGTATACGTTGCAACTCAACGAAAACAAAAGTGGTCCCAAAATTGATCCCTGTGGAACACCTTTGGTGACAGGGAGTGCAGACGAGTAACTACCGTTAATAAATACTGATTGGTAACGATTAGCAAGATATGATTTAAGTAGATTATTTGAGGTCCCTGATAGACCAAATAGCTTTTTAAGTTTGAGGTAAAGCAGAGAATGGTCAATTGCATCGAAAGCTTTGGAGTGATCCAAAAGCACTAGTATATTTACTTTCCCGATATCTATATAATAACGAATATCCTCACTCAGATTTATTAATGCAGTAAAAAAGCTATGCTTAGCTCGAAGGTGTAACGAACCGAACCCTGTTGGCTCTACCTTGTAAGAGACAATGCTACCTTTGATACCGGCCGTGCTCATGGAAATTGGGGTGGTTCTTATCCCTTTTAAGAAAGACTAAGGTCTATTACACAATTATTTAATAATAGGTAGCTATTTGCAAAAATCGACCACAAAATTAAAAGAAATTAAAATTAAAACAAATCAAACAAAAACAGCATAGTCAAGAGGTTTAGGTGTTGGTTCCTCTTTTGTATTCTCTACCCTCCCATACCTTGCTATCTAACATAAGTCAAAATTTAAGATAGCCCGTTATTAATCTAACTAATATTGACCCTAATGTTTCATGAGATTATAAATAAAAAGTTTAATCTTTCATGATGAAAATTAACATTATTTTATTATATATCATAAAAAAAAATTAAAATTTAACATGATTTGAACTATAAAAAAAATTATGAATTGATAGATTTAAATAAAAGGAATGTTATTAAAATATTTAAAAACAATGTTAATAACATTAATGTAATAAAGTAATCTATGATTTAATAGTTTTGAATATAGGGAATGTTATTTAAATGTTTAAGACAATGTTAATAACATTAATGAAATAAAATGAACACTTATGTCCAAAATAATAGTAAAAGTTGAATTATTTATCTTGTAAGAATTAAGTTAAAAGTTGTATTGTATTTATGATAATAATTAAGTTTAAATAATATTTTTGTTGTTGTGTTTTAAGTGAAAATTAAAAAAAAATAAATAAATAGAAATATTAAAACATCAAAACTCACCATTAAATCATTACGAAGACCGCAGGCCTGTTGTCTTGAAAAATTTCGAATTGATGAATCTAGGTTAATTTCCACTTGGTGATGTTGTGTATAAATGAAGTCTTAATTGTTTTTACATACATAGGTAATTAAATATATACATACACATATAAAAAAAAAATGAAAATTAAAGTTTAATTAATGAATTGTTTTTTTTTTATGTATATATATATAATTAAGACATTATTTAATATCAAAATGATACTTATCAGCGCACTTATGATTTCTTTTGATTATATTTCCTTCAGACGTTCAAAATTTCTGAATAATGTGGCCATTACAAAAAAAAAAACAACTGTTAACATTGTAAACCGTGGAAAAAAAATAATCCAGTTTTAAGATGACATATAGGGGTTATTGAAACATTTGGCTAGTTGATAGCTTGTAGTTTCCTCTTCTCAGACCACAGAATTTGATTTTCGAAGATAAGTAGAAGTGATTTAAGACGGTAGAAGTGATTTGAATTGAAGAACGTTAATGTTGAAATAATATCAACTACAACACTAAAAAAAATATATTTATTAAAATACTTATGTACAAATAATACATGTATAATCTATTTATATAACTAACTCTTACCATTAACCCTCTAGTCCCCAAGACCGCCTGTAGACGGGCTAAACTTATTGCTCACTTATTTGCTTTAAAATTTTAGTTTTGCTTTTGTTTTGTATTTTGTCTAATTCGGGGAAGTCCACAAATTGCTTTTATTGCATCTTTAACGAATGCTGATGCTTTGGACAGCTTTTACGGTCATTTGAAGTTTAAAATTCGTGAAGTACGCACAGAATAATTATTTTGCAAAAAGTGTACACACCAATGACGCCTTGGTCAGAGAGTTCTCTGATGATTTCGTCTTCTGGGATGTCATTAAGATACGGAGCATATATTGTACCTTTAGTACTATTTAGGTTCTCATGTAGCTTACTTTGAATTGAGCATAGGCCAACCAACTCCTTAGACTGAAGGAATTTTTCAGCAGTTTGCTTGTTGTTCACCAATAAAAGGAGGCTTCCATCACGTAGCTGGGAAATTGATGTAATGTCTTTGCTGATTAACTCTATAGATCTATTCACCGCAAAGCAGGAGAAACTAGAGAGAGGTTTATTTGGATCGACAGTTTGCATTATTATGTATCTGGGATTGGGAGGTTGAACTTTGGGTAACTGTGGGAATGGTGTTGAGTCTTTATATTTTGTTTTTTTACGTTTGGGACTTATCGGATCAGCTAGTAAACTGAAACGGTTGTCCCCAAGGTTGGGGGGCCCTGTGGGCATGTTGTAGTTGTTTTTTAGCGCACTGAAATATATATGTATATATATTAATACGTAGAGAGAAAAAGTAGAAACACTTTGTAAAGCAAAACGAGAAAAGTAAAAAATTAAAAATAAACAATCCGAGTGTTTTATGAATACGGCTGCTTATTACAAGTACTAGTCGGAGACTGCAAACACAAATTAAAAAGTAGTCAATAATAACAATAATTATAATCTTAATTTTTGACAAATTAACTTACAATAATCTTTTTCGTCAGTTTACATCATTTATAAATTATATCACAGTATTTTGTATAGGTGGACATAGGTGGATTTTTCATTTTTTACTAATCGCCTTTTATGGCGTGCCCTGTAGTCTATTATTGCTTTTATTAAATATATTTACTTGGTATTTAATTACTGATTATTTTAATTTAAGCTCTAGGTCTCTTTTTATAAAAAATTTTTTAAATTATTTATTTTTTCGATATTTCGCTAACCATCGGTTAGCATCGTCAGGAAATTTTAATTATTTAACAATAAAAACTAACAATAACAAAATTATTGAAAAAATTTTTCTGTCACAAATTATTTTCAAAAACCTATTTGTCATAAAACAATTTCAAAAACCATAATAACAAAAAATAAAATATAACAAAAGTATAACAATTCATATAAAAAGATAAAATTTCCTATTTATAAACCTAATTCAAAAACCACATTTGCAATAATAAAAAATATTTTGATTAAAAGAAAAATTTTATAACATATACCATTTTTGAATAAACCTATCTTTGTTTTACATATTTATAGCATATATATATTTACACATATATATATATACATGAAAGTATATATACACATACATATACATATAGCGACACAACATATATGTATACATAAACATGCATATACATAAACATACATACACATACAAACACGTTTATACATATATATACGTATATATGTATACATACACAAACACATACCCACATATGTATACACATACATGTACATATCTACATACATTTATCTATTTAAAAAAGACAAAAATAATAAAAAATGTAATGTAGTGTTATCAAATAGTTCATCTCTTAATAACTAAATTTCTATAGTTACTAGCTATATTTTCCGTGTCTGCTTTGAAGTTCATTCTTTGTGTTATTGGTGTATTAATTATGTGTAACATTTCTAATATAAATCTGCGTTTGTAGTTTGTTTCATTGTTTAACACTGATGCATACTGCCATATTAAGAGATGTCTCGCCACACGCAGTGATGCCAGAAGTGCAGATTTATTTTGGTTTAAAATTGCAGATTTTTTTAGCTCGGTGGAAATTTCTTTACATTGTCAATTAAGCTTGTCTATTTCCACTTCTTGCATTGAAAAACGAAATATATAAACCATTCATGGAAGAACCGTGTGGAAATATATTCATTAGTAGGAATTTTATTCACACATTCTTGACACTTTAATATCACCGAACTTATGTCATCTGATTTTACACGAAATAGTATGTAAATATACGTTATACGTACATATTCATATGTACTTATGTATGTATAAATATCTTTAATAGTTTTAATATTTTATATCTTGTAAATTTCCAATAAGACCCTTGATAGTTTAAATAACTTACCAAGCAATTTTGGCGCACTATGCTCCAATGGGAGTTAGAGGAACACATATATATATAAGCAATTTTATTTGTTGTTTAAAACAGCAAACACGTGATTAATCCTTACTCAGTCTGAGTAATTAAATTTGGATAGATATTTTTAATGTAAAAATATTCAAACATTATCAGCCATGTTCTGAAAACCGCATTCGAGTGAAATTAAAATCGAACAAATTTTTAAAACTTTTCTGTGTTGAAAGGTCAAAAAATATTTCCTTTTTATACCTCGTACTTCGAGGACCACTACCACCGATTTCAAATTCAAGAACATTGGCCTTATATTTTGAAATAAATTGTTATAACGTTTTTAAATAAAAGGAAATAAATGTTTTTTTAAAGATTTTTCAAATCTTGGCGCAGATTTTGCAGATTTGTTGATGAAAAATTATGGTTTTTTGCTGATTTTACCTCTAAAAATTCTGGCCACATGGGGCGATTTTCAAACATTTTGACTACACTGCGATTTTAAAAATATATGGCGATTTTTTATTATTAATAAGATTTGCGTATGACGTGCTTAGTTCCCAAATTGCGACCTGTACAGCCAGCCAGTCGGACGGACATCGTTAGATCGACTCAGAAAGAGAATCTGAGTTGATCGGTATACTTTAATGTGGGTCCGGGACACATATTTTAAGGTGTTACACACATCATGTACAATACCCTCTTCACTATTGTGGTGTGGGTATAAAAATATTAATTGCCTATTTTGAGGAAATGAAAACAAAATTTCGTGTGAGAAATTATAGTGAAACAACAATAAATTACTGATGCAATATCATCTGCGGTATTCAAAATTTGTTCTTTTCTAAATAAATATGCTTTCTTTCCCTTGAGTTTATTTTTAAACACATGTCTTTTTACTCCTCTTATTTGACCAACTTTAATCTCATTTTCGGCATGATGCAACTCTTTTGTTCTGTAAACATTTACATGACCTTGCGGTTTTATCGTAAATCGAAAAGTAGTGCAATCGTTAAATTTACAATATGCATACAATAAAGTATGTTTAATGCATTTTTTTATATTATAGAAACATAATATACAAACATTGTTATATTTTAAATATTCTTCTCTAATAATATCTTCGAAAAGTTTCTTTTGTGTTATTTTGTCTGTAGTTTCTATACTTACAGAATCTAAATTAACAGTAAAAGAGCAATCAAAAATATTTGCTTTAAATCCTCTCATAGGTTTATTGCACTTTGATTTTGAACGTATTACGTTTCTGTTGCATTTTTCATTCGGATTAGGTTCTTTTCTATATTTCAAGAAATCTGAAACATCAAGAGAATCATCTGTTATCTCAAATGGACTTAGAGTATGATCTCGTTTTTTATTCGAAATTGTTAATTTATTATTATTTTCCAATTTATTTCCAACTTGTTTTTTAATGCATGGTGTACTGAAAGAAACTTCATTCATATTTAAAATTTGTTTATCTATTAACATTTCTTTTAAACAGGCTTTAATGTCACTGTTTGTAGAAATCTTCTTCAATTGTGAAATTGCTTGCGTGCTCGTTAATTGCAGGCGTGTTTTTTTTCTTTTAACTCGGCATACGGTTTTTTTTTAACATAAACAATTGTATATTTATAATATCATATTATTTTTTAAATAATATAAGATCAGCGAATGAATGGACGCTTTACAATAATTTTTAAATTAGTGAACATAAAATTTATAATACAAATATTAAAAATTACAAATAACAAAAATATATGTATGTACACACATACATATAAATACATACATTTTAAGCAAAAACATTTCTTGTTTTCTTTATTCTTTTTTTTATTCTCGGGGTTTTTTTTAAACAACAAATAAAAAGAAGAGCACAATTAAACAAACAGTAATATATAAAAAAAAAAACTCTTATGAATGCATATAATGCAAAAACAATTAAACATAATGAAAGAAATGCGTATGTTACATTGAGTGTTGACGAAACAAACGCAGAAAAAAGAATCGATGATAGCAATTATTTAACGGCTAAACCTATTACTCGAACTCGTTCCCTCTCACCCTCTTTGTTTAAAAATACGGTCGATCGTAATACAATAACAAATTTATTAACTGCAAGCGTTGCCACAGAGCAAAAAATAACTTTAACAAGTGATGAAACGGTTAACCCCAAAACAGCCGCTATGGACAACTCAATAACGCAAGTAAAAACTTCTCAAAAGCCTACAGTTGGTATGGACAGGTACATAACAGTGCTTAAACGGGGACGCAGCCCTACCTCTGCAGCAGTTGCTTCGGCCTCAAAAGTACCATCTTTTGATAAAATAAATTCTCAAAATCGTTTTGCAATTCTGGAGGATGAATCCTCTGAAGCACAAAACGTCATAAAATCGTCCAAGCCTCCCCCGATATATCTGAGGGAGCAAAATTCTAATGAGCTCATAAAGAGTTTGATATCGAATATAGGTGAAAATTCGTTTTACGTAGCTGCTATCAAGCGTGGTAGTATAAACGAAACAAAAATACAAATCAATCATGAGAATGATTTTCGAAAAATTGTAAGCATTTATACATACCAACTGAAAAGCAGTAAAGGTCTTCAGGTAGTGATTAAGGGTATTGACTCATGTGTGGACCCAGAAGAGGTAAAAACATTCCTTGAAGAAAAAGGCTTCAAGGTAAAACATGTATTAAACATTAAAAATAGAGAAAAAATTCCCCAACCACTTTTTCGAGTGGAGTTTGAACCCGGCGACGTTAAACTTAAAAAAAATGAAACGCATCCCATCTATAACTTAAAATACATTCTGTACAGAAAAGTAACTATAGAGGAGCCGCACTGTCTGAACTGCCAAGAATTTGGCCATACATACTAAGGCATACTGCTACTTACCCCCTGTTTGCGTAGTATGTGGAGAATTACATGGTACAAATCTTTGCGATAAATCTAAAAATGACCCCAACGTTAAAAAATGTAGCAATTGTGGCGGTAATCACACAGCCAATTATAGAGGATGCCCTGTATACACTATCGTCAAGCAGTCGGTTGGACCGAAAACTTATTCCCCTCAAATGCAGGTAACAAATCAGCTAAACACTAATGACATTCAGGCTCCACAGCCTAGTAATAACAGAACCTCCTACGCTAACATTCTAAAATCAAACCATGTGACAATGCAAGGTGCTTCGCCAATTAATGAAGAAACTCCAGTTTCTAATTTAAGTCGTCTTGAAAAAACCATGGAAACATTAGTGCAAACAGTTAATAATTTTACGAACACAATGGGTAATATGATGCAGGAAATTCTAAGAATGCAATCGATGTTATTGCAAGCTGTACTTAACAAGCCATGAACTGTTTAAAAATCTGTTTTTGGAACGCAAACGGCATCCGCCAACATAAAAATGAATTAGAATACTTTCTAAAAAATAAACAAATTGATGTCATGTTGGTTTCTGAAACTCACTTGACCTCAAGAAATACGTTTAAAATCAATGGTTATATACTATATGATACTAAGGACCCTCGAGATAGAGCTTGTGGAGGCTCTGCCATTTTGATAAAAGCCCGAATCAAACACTACTTAATGTTTGATCATTGTGAAGATTATCTGCAAGCAACGACTATTTGTGTTGAAGAGCTAAATCGAAACTTAGTAATTTCTTCTTTATACTCTCCACCTAGATTTGCCATATCAGAAAGCCAATATTATAAATATTTTAAATCATTAGGACCCTGTTTCCTCGCCGCTGGCGATTATAACGCTAAACATACCTTCTGGGGGTCAGGACTTATAACACTAAAAGGTCGTGTTTTGTTTAACACAATCTCTAAAATGGGTTTAAACGTGGTCGCGAGCGGACAGCCAACATATTGGCCTACTGATCAGCAAAAAATTCCAGATGTTATCGACTTTGGAGTGGTTAAAAACATCCCCACAGAAACGATTCATGTTGAAGCTTCCCTAGAATTATCATCCGACCACACACCTACAATTGGTACTATAACGAACCCAAATAGAATTGTATCTCCGTCATGTTACTTAGCGACGTCAGCCACACAAATAAATTGGTTAAAATATAAAAAATTTCTCAGTGCCCATTGCACAGAAAATATTCCGCTCAGTACACCGGAGTACGTAGATCGCTCTATTGACAATTTTGACAGTTTTCTGAAACTAGCTGTTCAACATTCCAATTTTGCCCCAAAAAAAAACAAAAACCATTAAAATATATTCTTCAGATGTCGAGCGGCTCTTGACTGAAAAAAGGAGAGTTCGAAGAGAGTGGCAACTGTACAGATCCCCGCAACTTAAGAATTTATTAAAAGAGTACACAAAAAGGCTAAGAAAGTTACTGCAGACTCAGAAAACGGCTTCTCTAGAAAAATATCTTAAGGAACTTGATGCAACTCCACAATCTGACTACTCATTATGGCGTGCAGCTAGAAATTTAAAAAGGCCAGTTATATCAAAGCCACCATTAAGAAACTTGAATGGTAGTTGGGCAAGAAACGATATTGAAAAAGGAAATCTGTTTGTTAGTCACTTGAAAAACGTATTTACACCAAATATATCTCATAATATTGCGGCAGAGTTACCACCTGTTGCTGCTAGAGCAGCTATCCCCCTCAGATTATAGATAAGAGAAATCGAAAAGGCTATTTGTGACTTAAACACTAAGAAGGCACCTGGTATTGATAAGATCAGTAATAAAATGCTTTTAGAGCTACCTCGCATAGCAAAGAAAATTATTCTTTTTATTTTTAATGCTATTTTACGTCTCGAATACTATCCTCAAAAATGGAAGGTTTCCTTAGTTACCATGATACCAAAGCCAGGTAAAGATCATACAAAAGTTGAGTCTTATAGGCCTATTAGCTTATTATCAAATATGTCAAAGCTGTTTGAGAAATTATTAGTTTCAAAATTAACACCGATTTTAAGTGAAAATAGATGTATTCCAAACCATCAGTTCGGATTTCGAAGAAAACACAGCACAATCGAACAGACTCATCGAATAGTAAATGTCATAAGAAAAGCATTTGAAGAAAAAAAATATTGCTCAGCACTCTTCATCGATGTTTCGCAAGCTTTTGATAAAGTCTGGCATGAAGGCTTATTACATAAATTGAAGCAAAATTTACCAGCAAACACACACAAGCTGCTAGAAAGCTACTTAGTCGGTCGTCAATTTATTATTAAAGAAGGAAATTTCTTAAGTTCACCTCAGCCCATTGACGCTGGAGTCCCACAAGGCAGCATCCTGGGCCCCCTATTATACTTAATTTATACTTCGGACATGCCAACAAGCAACTATACACAAACATCAACATTTGCAGACGATACTGCTTTTCTAAGCGTCCACGAAAACCGTTATGAAGCATCTCGTTACTTACAGCATCATATATTTCAACTAGAAATATGGTTAAGACAATGGAGGATAATGGTCAATGAGCAAAAATGCGTGCATATAACATTCACCTTGCGCCGGGAATCTTGCCCCCATATTACAATCAATAATCAAATAATTCCTCAACATTCGCATGTAAAATATCTCGGTATACATCTGGATCGGCGATTAACGTGGAAATGCCATATAGAGGCAAAATTAACTCAAATGAAACTAAAAGCCATTCAAATTCATTGGCTTATTGGTAGAAACTCTGTCCTTAGTCTCGACTGCAAACTTCTTCTTTACAACTCCATCTTAAAGCCAATCTGGTGCTATGGTATTCAGTTATGGGGCACTGCCTCGGCCTCTAATATAGAAAAAATTCAAAGGCGCCAAAATAAAATTCTTCGAATAATCACAGCTGCCCCTTGGTATGTAAAAAACTCAAATATTCACAAGGATCTCAATGTTCCATTAGTCAAAACTATGATTACAAAATATGCGGTAAAATATTTAAAAAGGCTTGAACAACACCCAAATCCACTAGCTCGAAATATCTTAAATCATGGCGGCCACACTCGCTTAAGAAGAAGAGACACTGCAGCACTTATCCAATTAGATGAGCGATAAACACCTAGATAAGTGAACAGAGCCCGTGATGAAGAAAATTTTTGTCTGGCACTGGCAGACTGGCTCCTTGTAGGAGTTTAAAGGAACTAATATATATATACTGGCAGGACATAAAATAACGTATTAGGTTAAGATTTGATTAATTATTGTTAGTTCATATTTAATATATGAAGATTCAATAAATAAATAATGAAAAAAAAAAAAAAAAAATTGTGAAATTTCTCTAACAGCGTCATTTAAATTACCAGAAATAGATTTAAGTTGTTCGAAAAAGTTTTCCGATAATTGCTTAAATGAATCATGCAAAATTTCATTTATTTTTTTTTTTAACATTTCCATATTAAATACATTATTTGCTTTCAATATACTGTTATCACAACTCTCATTGCTTTGTATTTTATGACTAGATACATTTTGTTCTTTATATTGTAACGACACGTTTACCGCTGATTGCTGGGGTAGGCTCAACGGAGTCCAGGTTCGGTGAATAGCCCAATAAAACACACCACGGTTTCTCAAAACGTTACAAAATTATATTTATTGACTTAAACAATTAGTTACTAACTTAACAATTAACACTACATTCACACGTCGGTAGATTAAGCCGTTAGCGGGCGAACAAAGTAGACTCAAGCTAGTACACGGTTTGCCCACACACGTACTTTCTTGCCTCTACCCTCGCGCTAGGAATTGAAAGCACTTGCCCAGGTACCCCACAGGTAATGCTCTCCCTTCCTCTCTACACTAGCCTAGCAATGCCAATAGTAGTTCTACTTAAAATGTGTATCCACCTTCTTAAGTAGTTCTTACCCTTAGGCTGGTCAGATCTGATGGTCCAAGCTCTACTTAAAATGTGTAGCCAACTGTTTTAAGTAGGTCTTCTCCCATGCAGCGTTACCGTTGGTGCCACTAAAGTGGCAATTTGCCACTTTTTCGACTGCTTGGATACTATTTGGCCACTTTTACAAAATGCACCCAAATGTGGTACTTTTTGCGATTCTTGCCACTTTTTTGATACTTTTTACGCTAGGAAAATATACTTTTTTTCTTTCTGTTTAATTATTATAACCCACAGCTTTAATATATGTAAAACTGTTTTAATATATGTTTATTTAAGCAAGTTTATACGAAATTATTTTCTTGTCATGCGTGGTTAACTGAAAATCGGCTTAATAAACTTTCAATTAACCTGTTTTAATTATTATGAATAAGGGGATAACTATAACTCACATATCAAAAACAGCTACTTTTCAGAAGAGAAAAAATACTTTTTTTTTACCAAATATTTGAAATTTTTTGCTATATGTTCTTTTATAAATCAAGAATTAGGAAAATTCCTATAAATATTTAAAAGAATATATAGTAGGGTATTCATTTAATCGGGCTTTTGCTTTAATCGGTTAATCGCTCGATTAATTAACCGAGGTTTTGGTTTAATCGGTTAATAATAGGTTTATTTTGTTATTGATCGGTTAACCGATTAATAAAGTTTTGGTATAAGTTAAGTAATTTCAATAAATAAATATGCAAAAATTATTTTTTATTAGAGTTTATTAATGAAAATAAAACATTAACATAACGAACAAAACCATTCTCGAATTAAAACGAGCAAACAAAAAAGTAATTCATAAATATGAAAAACATATTTTATAATTTATACATAATATTTGTATGTATTTTTTAAAAAATAAACAGTGAGATTTTTTTATTAATTATTTCAATAGTTTAAGATCTTATAAAAAAATATTTTGGAAAAATAATTTGGTTTAAATGTTTAGGATTTAAGCGATTCTTTTCTTTAGTTTTGATAAAACTTGACTTGGAAAAAATTCTTTCACTTATCAAAGATGTTGGAGAAATTGGAAGCAACCCATAATACAGATTTAAGAATGATAAAATCAAGATAACGCATTGCACATGTTTACAAAACTTAACTGTTTAATATGAGGTCACTTTAGCATATTATACACATGTTTGTTTGCTTGTGTTTCTATATTTTAGCCGTACTTATACTTGATGTGACGTAGATGCGCAGAAACATTTCATTTTTAAAAGCTGAATGAGTTATCTTGGTTTCTTTGTATCATGATACAGATTGCCTTATTTCTCAGTCCTTTTCCAGGATTTCTCTCAACATATCTTATGCCATTATTTCGGCTAATTTTGTTCAAGATTGTTTGTTTTACAATCGAGTGTGTCTTCTATTTTCAGGTCATTATCTGACTCATCCTGGCAAAGCTCAGCACCGAACATTCTGCAATAAATGAATTTCCGGACCCCTAGTTTCTGTTTTGTACGAGTGTATTGATCGAAGGAAATATATTGTATGAAAAAATATTTTCCAAACCTATTCCTTTTTTATATCGAAACAAATAATTAAAAACACAAAAAACATGTGTTATAATACTAAAAAAAATTTTGTAACATCGGTTAATCGATTGAAATTAACCGGTTTAATCGTTAATCAAAAATTGCCAATTTTAAATTAACCGATCAGTTAATCGGGTGGTAATTAATCTGTTAACCGATTAACGGTTAACCGAATGGATACCCTAATATATAGCAAAAAGTTTCAAATATTTGGTAAAAAAAAGCTCAATATATTGAAGTATTAAGACCCAATATTTATAGTGTCTAATGAAGATATAAACTATTTCGAATTAGTTTCAGAGTTTAAAGATATTATAACTGACCCAGATGCGTTCATACATGAGTTTAAACTTCTAGAGAGTACAG
Source organism: Pollenia griseotomentosa (assembly GCA_963931875.1). Taxonomy (NCBI): domain Eukaryota; kingdom Metazoa; phylum Arthropoda; class Insecta; order Diptera; family Polleniidae; genus Pollenia; species Pollenia griseotomentosa. The sequence continues at coordinate 144,405,139 of OZ007563.1, read as the reverse complement.
TAAATGACACGAATTATAAACACATATTTAAAATTTCGAATGCTAAAGATTTTTGGCGTGAAATAGGAACACTGAAAAATAGATTTGATGAATATACCTATATATATATATATATATATATATATATTCAAACTTGAACAAATTGATCTCTCATGTTTTTACATTGTCACATAGTAGTGCTTCTGCTGAGCGTGTTTTAACTAAGTTAGCTTTAATCAAAAATAAAGTAAAATATAAGCTAAAGACATTTTACGAAAGTATGGAAGTCGTTTTAATTGTAAAATTTGTATGAAACTGACCATTAATAAATATATAGCACAGGACGACATTGAAAAAGTTTGTTTAACCATTCCAACTGATTCTTATGATTTTGGAATGCTAAAGACGAATATGAACACAGTTTTCTCCCATCACGTCAAATCTATCAGATACACCAATTATTGTAATTTCGGAAGATGTTTTTTACCAAAATTAATAACAAAATCCAGTTTTATAGTTTTGTTCTATAAACCTGATTACAAAAATTTTAAGCAATAATAGACGAAATTGGATAAAAACTGAATATGCTATAGTCAAGAAATTGAAACACTAGCACTTAAATTTAGTAGCATGTATGCATGCCGTGCATTTATTTGTATTAAAGCGAGGAAGTGATTATATATTATTAAGTATTTGAAAAAGTGATATTTTCGTTTTTTTGTTATAGGATTTCTTGTTTTCATCCAATTATAGCTTAGCTGTCAGGCCCACGGTGTCGAAAAGAACATTTATTTCGCATATTTATATTGAAAACAAGAATAAAAACTAAAATTTGTTTTTGTTTTCAAAACAAATAAACGAAAGAAATTTTATTGTCGACATCGTGGGCCTGGGCCTACAACTTTTGTAATTAGGTTGACTGTAGAATAAAATTATAAGACTATGGAGTTTGTTATTAATTGTGGTACAAAACATCATCCGAAATTACAATAATTGGTGTATCTGATAAATGTGACGTGATGGGAGAAAACTGTGCTCATATTCGGCCATAGCATTCCAAAAAACATAAGAATCTGGTGGAATGAACAAATAAATTTCTAAAAAGTTTTTAAATGTCTATCTGTGCAATATAGTGTCTTAAATAAATCAAAGAAAATGTATTCAGAAGGAATAGTACAAGAAATATATTACTTAATGTATATATAAAACACATATCTTGTATTTGCTGCAACAATGTCATAATCCAAAAAACATGTTTGGCAGAAAACAAGTTTAACGTTTTTGAATTACCAAAACATTAAAGTAAATATTTTACAAAAATTACTTCTCGAGAGAAATATTTACAAAGTTTTTATACAAGTTTTTATACCATTTAAAATTATAATAAATAGAAAAAAAAACGTAAAAAATACATAATGTGGTATACTTATTTTAATTTTAAAAGATGTGCCCCTTTTTTTAGAAAAATCCACTTTTTGGTGCCACTTTTTTTCTAGATATCCCCTTTTTTTGGTACTTTTTGAAAATATCCGACGGTAACACTGCTCCCATGTCGATCTGTACACCGACTGACTCGCATCAGTTGATGTTCGCCCTTTTATACCATTGTGCCTTGTACACAAGCATACACACACACACCTACAGCCACACCAGCAATACAGCTGGTATTGCTCAGTGTTGTATTGTTGTGTATTATACCTGTCTACTGACAACCAGATGGCGCTACTTCCCTACAATATCCGTTAAATTCAAACTTAATAGTGCGCTAATACGCTTTACAATACATATTACTAAAATTACTAAAACAATAATAAAATAAAATACAAATTAAATAAAATTCAGTTCCACAATACCAAAATCATGATTCTGTGGTGAGCAAAACGAACCCGGTGACTTTGCTCGTCACAATATGCTGAAAAAATATTTTCAGGCTCTGATAATTTAGCTTCTACTGAAGCATTTAAATTATTATTTTCATTTAAATGCAATTTTGGTTCACATTTAGTTTCCCGATTTTTATCAACGTCAGACAATAAAGCCGAAATATAAGCTTGTTCCATTGGAAAACTTTCTAAATCCAAGGAAGTTGCATTATTTTCAGACATTTCTAAACTAGAATTCATTGCATTTCTTGATTTTAAAATACGTCTTGCAATTACAGATATTCTATTGCAAGTTTTTGCATTACATTTTACTCTGTTATATTTGCTTCCGCTTTTATTTAGAAGATCTACAACATTTTCAAAATAAATTTGATGTTTTTTTGAAAAACTTTTTAGTTTTTCTAAATGTAAATAGTTCAAAAGAACTCTACTTATATCTAAGCTACTTAACTTAACCTTCATCCTGTGTTCCTATAATGCCCAAAATAAAAAATAAAACATTTTCTTTAGTAAAATTATATAGTAATTCTTTATTTAAATATATTATTGTTAAATGCTAGAATGTTAAATATACTTTAAAAATATATATTGTAACTTATAATTAAAACAAAACGAAATATTATTATTAACGTTTTTAAAAAAATACCATGACATTTAATTTTATCAGGTTATAGCAAGGAAATTTCCTTTAAATCACCATTTTCATGGATTTTTATTTATACAATCCAGTATGTGATAAAAATCGATCGATTTTATAACAATCGTTTTTCACATTCCGGAATAAATTATATTTTATAAAGGAAAAACTTACAGCTTCAAACTTCCAGTCCTGGTGTAGTTCAATATCAGTCTCCTATAAAAACGTAAATATGGATAATACAAACATATATACAAATGTAGGTACATGCATGCTTTTATAATTATTAAAATGCAATGCATCAAGTACCAAAAACAATATATACTGGGTAGTCCAAAAAACACATATTTTACAACAGTATACTTTTTAGCGATCATATGTTTAGATTAATCTAATAATTTTTCAATTTTTCCGTTCGTTTACTTTTTTGGAAAGAGCCAGTTTTGAGAGTATAATTTTCATATTACCCAAAATTTACTCACCTACTGGATTTTACTGAAAAGTTAACGAACGCACCTAATGCAATGCAAAAAACCCTAGGTTGTTTCTGTTGATATTGGATTGTTGTAGTCCAGACCAGTGCTGCCGCGACCAAAAAAATTTTGTAACCAAAATGTAAAAATAAAGTAACCAAAAGCGAAAAAAAGGAACCAAAATTATTTTGTATCAAAAGTATACACTATATGGGTGTTTCTACGTTAAGAGGTACTATCTACAGCTACATTAAAAATTTCATATATAATTAAAAAATTTGTGGAAATATCAAACGTGTTTAATAACAAATAAAGTAAACTTTTTTGACAATAAATTGCAATACCTAAATTACCTTAGTTTAGTCATAACTTCGTGTTTACCTAGAAAAAAGTATCTGCCCTGGCCTGTCCCTTTACTATTCTGTAACAAAATCTTTGAAATTTAACACATTACTAATTCATTAAACAACTTATCGTTATTTATTACATAAAGTAGTATAAATAACAATAAAAGTCGTTTAAATAAACTTTCAAATTACGTTCATATTCTTTTAAAAAAAATTACATAGTTTTTGTCCCTCGTATTTTAAGTCTCCTCCCCTGCACATTTTTCGACCGTGTAAAAATGCCGCTAAAATGCGTCAGTGATTGATGTATCTCCTCTGGTGAGTTTTATTCGCTTGTTATTTGTGGCTTAAGTTTGTTTGTAATATTTATTTATTTTAATTTCAGTATAATTTACTGTGCTAGTTTGTTTTTTCGTTACGATACATATTTTTCTGATTGTGCTAGTTTTTTAATGAAAAAATCTCTCCCCTGCCGTATTTCCCCTGCTTCATCTGATGGTAGAGATAGAGGGTAGAGACTTTGCGCCCAGGGTAGATAAGGAAGTGAGATATTACTTCTTTCTTAGTATTTCATGTATATTATTTTACGTTAAGCCAACACATATCGGGCATGTTCGTAAATGCATCACTGCGCTGCATCAGAAAAGCAAACTTTTTTAATGGCGTTAAAAGAATAATTATAATTTTTTTCATTGTGTGACTATTATTTTTGTGGAGTATTTCAAAATTTTTTGGTCCACATTGACTTCACTGATAAATATATAACCATTTTAAATCACTGATGCAGCGCAGTGATGCATTTACGAACGCACCCAACCACTATATACGTTATAAGTGTTTTAACGCTTTAAAAATCGTGCTAACCAACTTTTTACTATCATCAATCGTTATATTTTTTAATGTTTGTTTTTATAAGTAGAAGTTCTTATTTAAGTTTAAAGTTTTTATTGGAGCATAGATGCTCTATATGTTTTTGTTACCATATATTTCAAAATATATGCAATTAAATAATTTACTTTTTTTCGACTACGTTTATGTAAGCAGATACTAAGTATTTTGGTTTTCTATGTTACATAAAAGAAGACTGTATGGAAACTTTAGTCTAATTTTGAATAAATAAAGTTGATTCTTACGAAAATAAGGTTTGTTTTCAATTTATATTTTCCCTGTAAAGTAAGGTATCCTGTCCTGGCCTTCATTTCTTTACCCTGTGTAGAGTATCTCCCCTGGTCACTTAAAATACCAGTAGAAGTAGATTACTTGACTGGCCATTATTAAACATGCATTCAAACAACCTGATTAAATACGATTATATTGAAAAAAGTTATTATTTCAAATATTTTTATCACGCCGCCATTCCTAATATCAGATAACCTCTTTACGTAGAATGACTCATATACTCATAAGCCGTTGGACCGATTTCTGGAAAGAACAATAGGCTATACAATTTTTCGAAATTTTTAGTGAAAGAAGCACGTCCTATACAAAGTTGACCTTTATTTTCGTCAATTTTAAAAACTTAATGAGTTATAGCTTTCAATCTTTTTATATGAAGAGCTCTTACAAGGAAAACGTTTAAAGTCTTGTTGTGTGTTATATTATCAAAGTTCAAAATTGAGCTAAATTTTGGGGTAGATATCTTATATATAGATGCTTTTTGCCCGGTGAAATATACTCATATTAAACGGGATCTAATCGGAAGGGCCTTTGACCTTATCGCTTATCTAGAAAAGTGTTTCAGTTAGCCCTTTGAAGCATGAAGAGTAGCAGACAATGGGCATATACACTGGCCACTTCTAAAAAAATAATTTTTAAGTTGATGAAAAAAGTATTGGCTTTAGATGCACAAATAACACACACAATTTTTAATGGTCAAAAAAGCTGATATTTGTCTGTCTCTATAAACTTACCTTTCAAAGTTTTCTCAGTTTTGTTCGCCTTGGTTTTGTTGTTCTGCTTCAATTCCGTATGTACTGTGTCCTTTTAGCGGCATCTGAAAAAGTAAATGAATATAATAAGTTTGTAAATCAAATTTCTTGTAAATGCAGTACCTACCTGTAAAATAAGAAACAAATTATATATAATTGTTTTATTTGTTAGTTGCCAGATTATAGTTTTTTGAACTAAGGGTAAGCCTGGGCTACCAGATTTATTATTTAGTATTATTCAGTTCCAGACAAAAACGACTTTTAAAATAACTAATAGCATGTTCACACTTAGATTTTTAAACGCGTTTAAGCAAAACGTTGATTAAGCTTATCAAAGCCGTTTACATTACATTAGAGATGATTAACAATCATTTTTCAGATACCGGTATAAATTATATTTTAAAAAGGAAAAAAGATTTAGATTTTTTCAAGTTGACTACCAAGTCTTTCAATTCGATTGTACTGTGTGTGCTCGAGTCTCTTGATTAGCTGTCAAAATTAATGTTTGTAGTTTTCCTTTGTAATAAAAAAGTTAAGTGTTTTAAAAATTGTATTTTATTTCATTAAATTTTAAAATTACTTTAAAATCTTTTAATTCAGTTGATGAAGTGTGTGACCAAGCATCAATTCAGTTGAAAGACTCAGTTGACAACTGAATTGAACCGTGTATGGGGCGCATAAGCATTAGTTGCAATATTAGCTTGTTTTAATTACTTGGTGGCCACACGATCAAGTTTTGCATTTCAATTTGCAATACACTCTCACTATTTAAATTGAAAACGAGATTGCTTTCAGTTTCACCTCTCCATTTGTTTGGCAATTTGACTATCAATTTAACAGCTGATTACATGTTAGTCTTTATAAATTGTTTTTTTTACGACATATTGAAAGTAAATTGCTTACAAATTGAGTGCAACCTACGTCACAGCTTTCAATTTTTGTAAATTTTGACAAGCAGTATATGTAAAAGAGTATCAAGAACAACTTGATCGTGTGGCCGCAGGGTTATAAAAAATCTGGTAGCTTACCTAAACATATTCTTGTACTAAAAATTCACAAACTTGGCATCACTTCTTTATACTCATGGAAAAATAAAACGTTAATTTTATTAAACCTATCAAGGTATATTTACACAAGGTAAACTCGTTGGCTCATATGTTTGTCAGCTGTTTACCCCTAGTTGGAGCCAAAACGTCAAATTGCGTGTATATGAGCCAAAATTTGTACATGTGTGCGTTAAATTGTTTTTGTTTTATATGAAGACAATTTTGACAAATTGGCTCCTTTTATAGAGCAGCATGTCTACACTCCCAAATGAGTCTACCTTGTGTAAATATACCTTGAAACCTATGACTACGGTGCAGAATGGACGCAGGCGGCAGGATGGTAAGTAAAAAACTTTATACAGTGAGCCGCAAAACTAAGGACACACTGGCTTTGTTCTTGTTTTGCTAATCTGTAATTTTTTTAGCAATAATATTATGACAATGCTCTTGTTAAATATTTATTTCGATGTTATTGTAAACCCCTACTTAAAAATATTGTGATCTTTTAAACGAATTCCTAAAAAAATCATGCTTTATTCAGAATACCCGATAATATGGCAACGCAAAAGTAAGGGCACATTTGTCGTTTGCCTGGAATAACGGTACAATGCTCACATAAAACAAACAGAAGTTAGTTGGATTGTATCAGAAGCATCGCAATTAACACGTGAAGCATTAGTTTGTTAAAGTCGCTCAGTTATAAATTAAATATTTCTGTGAAAAAAAATTAAACTATGCCGCGCAAGCAGCTCACTCTTGAAGAGAGACAAATTATTATAAATTTGTTCGAAAATGGAAATAAATCTTACGGTGAAATAGGAAAAATAGTGTCTCGTAGCCGTTTTACGGTAAGAAAAGTCATTCAACGAAAATTGAAAGAGAACCGAATTGAAAATAAACCTGTTAGTGGCCGGCCACCCAAGCTGACAGATAAAGATAAGCGTCACATAAAGCGCACCATTGAGAAAAATCCGTTCACTAGCGCCACAAAAATAGCAGCAGAGCTTGAAAAATACCAAAACAAAAAAGTTTCGCCTGATACAGTTCGAAGATGCTTAGCTGATCAGGGATTGAAGTCATGTGTCCCGCGAAAAAAGCCACTTGTTAACAAGGTTAACAGAGCTAAGCGCATTGATTTTGCAAAAACCTATTTAGATAAGCCCCAAGAGTTCTGGAACAAGGTAATATTCACCGACGAATCTAAATATAACATATTTGGTTCCGACGGGCGACTAAAAGTATGGCGCAGAGAGGGAGAAGCATTGAATCCAAAAAATACGGTAAAGACAGTGAAACATGGAGGTGGGAGTGTCATGGTGTGGGGCTGTATGTCATCGTCTGGGGTTGGTAATCTTGTATTTATTGAAAAAACAATGGACCAGTACGTCTATTTAGATATTTTAAAAAATAATCTACAGGAAAGTGCTTTAAAATTGGGTTTAGCTGACGACTACTTCTTCCAACAAGACAACGACCCGAAGCACACAGCCCACAATGTGAAAATGTGGCTTCTCTTTAACACCCCACATACCCTTAAAACCCCTCCACAAAGTCCAGACCTCAATCCCATAGAGCACTTATGGGAGATTTTGGAGAGAAAAGTGCGAAAACAAGAAATTCAGGGCAAGTTACAGCTAAAACGGGTTCTTCTGGAGGAGTGGAACAAAATAAGTGTCGAAACCACAAAAGCGTTAGTTGATTCCATGAATAATCGTCTGAAAGCTGTCTTAAAGAATAAAGGATATCCCACTAAATATTAAGGTTGTGGAATTTTTGTTATTTTTGCAATTTTTGGAATAAATTTTTATTATTTTTGTAGGTGTGTCCTTACTTTTGCGATGTAAATATATAGGGTTACTTTAACATTTTATGCATATTTCCACAATAACGAAACGAAGTTCCTTATTTTTTGTTTAGATTGAATAACCACATTTGTTTTTTGCTAACTGGAATATTTTTTTAGTTTTTGTTAATGTAAATAAATTTTTTTTTTTAAAAAACTTAAAAACTTATTGATGTGTCCTTATTTTTGCGGTTCACTGTATATCTTTATTTTTTATTATTTTATTATTTATTTTTTTTTTTAGAGTGTTTACAGGTGCCCCCATTGCGCTGGCAGCCTGTTTTTAAACATTAAAATTAAAAAGGGCCGCGATCAGCCGGCTAGGCAACAGCCGGTGGTGGCTGCACATCCCGTTCCCTACATGTGCTACTACACAATGCCACCACCGGGTGCATCCCTAACGCAACCTCCGCCCAACGTACATGTGGCAGCGCCTACATGGGCCAACCAACCGCCAGCCCAATAAGACGTGAATTCTTCACGAAATGGTGATATTTCTAGTCCTATTAAACTTAAACCTAAAAAATGTTTACGGGTGCGTTCGTAAATGCATCACTGCGCTGCATCAGTGATTTCAAATGGTTATATATTTATCAGTGAAGATAATGTGGACCAAAAAATTGTGAAATACTCCACAAAAATAATAGTCACACAATAAAAAAAGTTATAATTATTCTTTTAACGCCATTAAAAAAGTTTGCTTTTCTGATGCAGCACAGTGATGCATTTACGAACGTACCCGTCCATTTAATGTAAACAGTCTGTAAAAACAACTCTGTAAATTAAATACGAATAAACATACATTTAATAATTTTTGTTATAAAATTCTGTTTAATAGAGAAATGTTTGTATAATATTTGTCATAAAATTCTTTTATTACAGAAATCTTACTAAAAAACGACTTTTAAAATTCTTGCGATTTCCAGCACACCCCTGAATGAAATATTGGGGGATGTGCTGGAAATCGCAAACGCAAAACGCAAAGATTTGGAGGCAGTTTTTAATACACTTTTAATCTAATTTTTATAATTTTTGTTATAAAATTCTGTTTAATAGAGAAATGTTTGTATAATATTTGCCATAAAATTCTTTTATTACAAAAATCTTACTAAAAAACGACTTTTAAAATTCTTGCGTTTTGCGTTTGCGATTTCCAGCACACCCCTGATTAAAAATTGTTTGAAATATTAAAAATTTTCGCGATGTTAGCAAATTTCCGCTAATTTAACAATTTTTACCGAATTTTCGTCATTCCTTATAGTTTTAGGGCCCTATTATCGTTTTTCATCACATACCTGTATTATATATCAGCCCTTCAGTTACAGCTACAGGACTTTTTCCAAATTCACATTTTTAATTCGCTCCAGTAATGCAATAAAAAAAATAAATTTTTTTTTTTTAACATGTACCTTAAATAATATTTTTAATAATAACATTTTGGTATGTGATGGAAATCGATTTTAAAAACGATACGATTTGAAACCGAAAATATCGTTTTCAGTATCTTTTAAAATGAATTTTAAATGCATATTCCTTTTATTTTCAGTGTTTATTCTTTTAAATTTTTTATTATAGGTATACGTTAACTGAAGTGTATTCTGAACGAAAATTTAAGACTTTAATTCAGAAATAGATTTTAAAATCGTTCGAAATTCATCACACCTGTTAAAAATGGTCGTTTTGAAATCGATCGATTTTCATCACATAACTGATTATCAAAAAGTAATTTCTTCAGCATTAGACCATGGAAGTGAAAGCAACTTTATAGTTAATTCTGAAATTTCTAAAAAAATTTGTTGCAGCCTGCATCTCTTTATTGAAATACTTGCAATCAGAAAAAACAGCGTTATTTGTGTTGATCCATTTATAAATTTAATATTGGAATACTGTTCCTTTATTTTGTAAGATGTTTCATCATCATAGTTTATTGCGATTTTCAACATTTGTAAAAGTTGTGATTCAAATTAAAGGCGTTTAAATTGTTAAAAATGTTTATTTTACTTTTATAAATTTTTATAATAAAATAAAATTATTCTTTTAATCCAAATTTTTAATATTTTTAATTAGGCTTAAGTTCATTAAATTTAATTTTCATCAAATTATTTTTATGAAGAAAGGAATTTTTACAACATGCAAAATTTATTAAATTTGACCGTGGCCGGGGCTCGAATAAATTATTCTTTTAAAAGAAAAACCAAAAATAAAATTTTATGGCTTAACAATTTGAAAAATGGCTAATGGCTATACTCATTTTTTAATGGCTAAACAGGGTGAAAAATGGCTAAATCTAGCCACTAAATGGCTAAATTGGCAACACTGCAGCCCTTATCGGGCACATTGAGGCGCTTCTGTATACGTTGCAACTCAACGAAAACAAAAGTGGTCCCAAAATTGATCCCTGTGGAACACCTTTGGTGACAGGGAGTGCAGACGAGTAACTACCGTTAATAAATACTGATTGGTAACGATTAGCAAGATATGATTTAAGTAGATTATTTGAGGTCCCTGATAGACCAAATAGCTTTTTAAGTTTGAGGTAAAGCAGAGAATGGTCAATTGCATCGAAAGCTTTGGAGTGATCCAAAAGCACTAGTATATTTACTTTCCCGATATCTATATAATAACGAATATCCTCACTCAGATTTATTAATGCAGTAAAAAAGCTATGCTTAGCTCGAAGGTGTAACGAACCGAACCCTGTTGGCTCTACCTTGTAAGAGACAATGCTACCTTTGACCGGCCGTGCTCATGGAAATTGGGGTGGTTCTTATCCCTTTTAAGAAAGACTAAGGTCTATTACACAATTATTTAATAATAGGTAGCTATTTGCAAAAATCGACCACAAAATTAAAAGAAATTAAAATTAAAACAAATCAAACAAAAACAGCATAGTCAAGAGGTTTAGGTGTTGGTTCCTCTTTTGTATTCTCTACCCTCCCATACCTTGCTATCTAACATAAGTCAAAATTTAAGATAGCCCGTTATTAATCTAACTAATACTGACCCTAATGTTTCATGAGATTATAAATAAAAAGTTTAATCTTTCATGATGAAAATTAACATTATTTTATTATATATCATAAAAAAAAAATTAAAATTTAACATGATTTGAACTATAAAAAAAATTATGAATTGATAGATTTAAATAAAAGGAATGTTATTAAAATATTTAAAAACAATGTTAATAACATTAATGTAATAAAGTAATCTATGATTTAATAGTTTTGAATATAGGGAATGTTATTTAAATGTTTAAGACAATGTTAATAACATTAATGAAATAAAATGAACACTTATGTCCAAAATAATAGTAAAAGTTGAATTATTTATCTTGTAAGAATTAAGTTAAAAGTTGTATTGTATTTATGATAATAATTAAGTTTAAATAATATTTTTGTTGTTGTGTTTTAAGTGAAAATTAAAAAAAAATAAATAAATAGAAATATTAAAACATCAAAACTCACCATTAAATCATTACGAAGACCGCAGGCCTGTTGTCTTGAAAAATTTCGAATTGATGAATCTAGGTTAATTTCCACTTGGTGATGTTGTGTATAAATGAAGTCTTAATTGTTTTTACATACATACATAGGTAATTAAATATATACATACACATATAAAAAAAAAAATTAAAATTAAAGTTTAATTAATGAATTGTTTTTTTTTTTTTATATATATATATAATTAAGACATTATTTAATATCAAAATGATATTTATCAGCGCACTTATGATTTCTTTTGATTATATTTCCTTCAGACGTTCAAAATTTCTGAATAATGTGGCCATTACAAAAAAAAAAAAACAACTGTTAACATTGTAAACCGTGGAAAAAAAATAATCCAGTTTTAAGATGACATATAGGGGTTATTGAAACATTTGGCTAGTTGATTCAAAAAAATTTGGTTATTATGTGGATTTATATGATCTACAATTGCGGCTAATAATCTGTGTATGTACACATTTGATGATTATAACGAAGAAAAATTTATAAAGCTTCGCCATAAACAAATGCTATTATAATAAGCGAAAGGAACCATATTAGCAAATTTGCACAAAACAATAGCTTGTAGTTTCCTCTTCTCAGACCACAGAATTTGATTTTCGAAGATAAGTAGAAGTGATTTAAGACGGTAGAAGTGATTTGAATTGAAGAACGTTGATGTTGAAATAATATCAACTACAACACTAAAAAAAATATATTTATTAAAATACTTATGTACAAATAATACATGTATAATCTATTTATATAACTATCTCTTACCATTAACATCAATTCAAATAGATAAAAATTATGCACAAAATTAAAATATTTTCTTTCCTGTTTCCTTTTCCAAGATAATATAAATTAAACTTCTTAACAAATTGAAATTTTTCCCAATAATAAAATTGAAAAGAAAAATTTTCAAACAAAATTTTCCAAACAAAATTGATTCAAATAAAATAAATACTAAAGTGAAAATATTTAAGGTAAAAATAAAAAAACAAAATTAGTTTCAATAGCAGCCTCACAAAAGCCAGATTGGTGTGGCGTGAGCAAATTATGCCGATCAATAAATTCATTTATTTGTGTATTCATAAGTTTTTCCATTATTTTGGAAAGATAAGGTAGAATTGCAATAGGCCTAAACCCCGAGTAGTAGTAAATATTGTGTTGAAAATGTGCGTTAAATAAGGTAGTAATCTTGGCAACAATATTCTTACAAATCGAGGGTCTAAATTGTAATATCCGATTGCATTTGATTTTACAGACTTAAAGCAAGTTAATACCCCTGACAGACATATAGTTTCAATACCATGGTATGCATACTACAGTAGTATATAAACCATCAATATACCACTTTGTTTCATGATTTAATTGTAGTTTAGGTTGACACACATGTAGTATATCATGATAGTATAGTATACAAATCCTATGTCTGTCAGGGGTATAAGACTTCATCATTATAGACACATCGAAAATTAAATTGGATATTTATTATACTATCTTCTAATGAGTTTATATAGTCATTTGTGTATGAATCATCATTTGATGAGGGTATTGAGTTTTATTTTTTAATTAGAAAATAAAAATTATATTTGGAATTAATTTTTTTTTTTTTTTAAGAAAAAAACGGTTTAATTTATTTTTTTTTTACAAAACAAGCATTTACATTTAAAATATATTTAATTGTGCACGGGCTCCGAGATTAAATTAACTGGATCGTGGTTTGTCGGCTGGTGGTTTACCGGCTGCTGGTTTACCGGTTGATAGTTTACCTGCTGGTGGTAATTAGTATCTTGCATCTGAAATGGCTGGTACCTATAGTATAATGGTTGGTAATATGTACCAGCCGTTGGCGGTGGATAATTAAAATATTCGGGAGGTAAGGGCGGACTATATGCCTGATTAGCAAACTAAAAAGATAAAAAAATATTTAGACATTCAAAAAAACTTTAAATACACAAAAACATGCGGGTTTGAGAACAATACTAGTCGAAAACTAGAACACACCCGATAAGTTCACTTTTTTGTTGCCTGTAGGTTCTGTGCCTAATGCCTATTGCTACGGCTTCTTAAGTTACTTCCACGCCCACGTCCACGACTTTTGTTTTTCAAAATTAACAATAAAATTTTCTGAAAAGAAAAACAATATTATTAAAATTAAAAAATTAATATATATTTTTCTTTAATTTGTTGGGGGTTTTAATTGATATTTAATTTTAAAATGCACCTACCATGTTCTTATTATACTATACCATGGATTTCAATTTCACTCGAATTCGATTTCCTAGAACAACTAGGTGCATTAGAGCAATAAAAAATGTTTCATTGAAAAAATTTTTATATTTCCAACTAACTCTTATCCAGAAACATGTATTTTTGTTCAATTTAAAAAGAAAATACTTATTTTCTTAAATTTTTTAAATTTACCACTTACCTTAGTGTCGGAGTCCATTTTTAAAATGAAAAAAGAAAAAAATACCACAGTTAGAAAACAAAGAGATGCCATGTATCCCTGTTCATTATTTGCCAGATTATTGATTGAGATGTAGTCTGGCAGGCTAAATTTATCAAAATCCACATGTTTTAATGTTAAAAAAAATTGTTATTATTCAGGCATGTTCTGAAAATCACTTTTTGTGAAAGTGATTTGAAATCACAAGAAAGGTGTTCTGAACGCAAAACTTTTTTAATTTTTGTGATTTCAAACCGGTCAGCTAAATGGCTGGCGATTTAAAATCACTTGCCTATTTTTTCAATTGCTTCTGACTGAACTTCACAATAAAATGATTAACTGAATAAATTAAAATGTTTTTTATTGATTTCTATAGTAATACAAGCAAGTTTGCACCAAATAATTTATAAAATTATGAAAAAATGTAAGACACTTTTTATTGCAAGAAATGTTGTTATTTGGTTTTGTGGTTTTAAATTTACTTTTTAGTTGTCAGCTGTTTCAGTTCTTCGAAAATACACCGATGCTTGCCAGAGTAGCAAAATTTTTTTACCAACGAGAAATGTATTTAATTTTTTTAAATAAATGCACAATTTCCAATGAAACTTATTATTTTTGTTAAGTTATATTTTTAATAGTAAAAAACTATTAATTGTTTGCCTAATTAAAAAAAAGCTACGCATAAGGTAATAGCAAGTGGCAACAATAAGTAATTGCAAACAGTGGCAACTTCTTTTTTGTATTGTCAAATTTATTTGTTTTGCGCGTAAAATTAAATAATTCAGTTGCTTTTGATTACAATTAAAAGTTTTTCACCACGTAAGTATATTTAATACGATATAAAAATAAAAACATTATTTCAACAAAATATATTTTTATAAGGGGACAACACAAAAATAGAGCTGAGGATGATATTTTTATAAAATTTATCGAGCAGCATCAAGACTTGGCAAGAAATTTTGTGAAGGGTGACAGGGTGTATTGTGAGCAATTGTGGGCAGAACTTGCCATTCAATTAAACGCTTCGGGACCACCATCGAAGGATGTACCAGCCTGGAAAAAAGTATGTACATATGTATGTAGATACAATTCAAATTGTACAAATCATTTATGTATGTTAAAATGAATTTTTTTAGGTATGGGTTGACATGAAGCTGAGTGTAAAGCATCGAATGGCTCACAATAAAGTAGAATGTAGTAAAACAGGAGGTGGCCGTTTCAATAAATTCATATTGTCCCCAACTGATGAGCAGGTGGCAGTTATATGTGGTCTGTACGCTTCAGTGGAAGGAATAAAAGGCACTAAAAGCTTTGGTGTGCCATGTAATGAAAAGCCCACCACAACTAAAACAAATTCAGCAGCAATCCCTCGTTCGCCTAAAAATTATAAAGCTATACTCAATAATGAATCCTGCGATGAAATAATTGACGTCTATACATACACCAATGTCGCCTTCACCGTCTCCAGTACAATCCTGCCAAAATGAACAACAAATTTCTACATCTATAACACCATCAACACCAGCCCGAGCTACCAGCTGCAAACGCAAAAGGGATGTTACTGATGTTAGAAATGTTATGGAAATGGAAGCCGAGCATTTCGCCAAAATTATAAAAAACTTAGACAACATAAAAAATGAAATTAAAGAAAATAGAAATTATTTGAGAGAAGTGTCGAAAAATATGAGAGAAATCAAAAAGATTAAAGAAAAGGAGTTACACGAGCTGCCCAGACATAACTATTAGGGTATTTATTTAATCGGGCTTTTGCTTTAATCGGTTAATCGCTCGATTAATTAACCGAGGTTTTGGTTTAATCGGTTAATAATCGGTTAATATTGTTATTGATCGGTTAACCGATTAATAAAGTTTTGTTGTAAATTAAGTAATTTCAATAAATTAAAATGCAAAAATTATTTATTATTGGAGTCTTTTGGTAAAAAAAAACAATAACATTACGAACAAAACAATTCTTAAACTAAAACGAGCAAACAAAAAAGTAATTCATATATATGAAAAACACATTTTATAATTTATACATAATATTTGTATGTATTTATTAAAAAAAAAACTGTGAGATTTTTGTATTAATTATTTCAATAGTTTAAGATTTTATAAAATAATCTTTTGGAAAAATAATTTGGTTTTAAAGTTTAGAATTTAAGCGATTCTTTTCTTTAGTTTTGATTAAACTTGATTTGGAAACAATTCTTTTACTTATCGAAGATGTTTGAGAAATCGGAAGCAGCCCATAATACAGATTCAAGAATGATAAAAACAAGATTACGCATTGCACATGTTTACAAAACTCAACTGTTTAATATGACGTCACTTAAGCATTTTATACACATGTTTGTTTGCTTGTGTTTCTATATTTAAGCTGTACTTATAAGCTGATGTGACGTAGATGCGCAGAAACATTTCATTTTTAAAAGTTGAATGCGATATCTTGGTTTCTTTGTTCTTTTCCACCATTTATCTCAACATATAAAATCTTCCATTATGCCATTATTTCGGCTAATTTTGTTAAAGATTATTTGTGTTACAATTGAGAGCTTCTTCTATTGTCAGGTCATCATCTGACTCATTCGTATTTCCTTTTTTTTATATATGAGACGAAACAAATAATTAAAAACGCAAAAAATATGTTATAATACTACAAACAACTAAAATTATTTGTAACATCGGTTAATCGGTTAATCGACTGAAATTAACCGGTTTAATCGTTAATCGAAAATTGTTAATTTTAAATTAACCGATCAGTTAATCGGGTAGTAATTAATCGGTTAACCGATTAACGGTTAACCGAATGAATACCCTAATAACTATGCTATGGAAAAAAGTGTTCAGACCAAAAACGAGCTTAAATTGAAATTTTTAGAACTGGAGCGAATAAAACTTGGCATACAACCACCACCTAGTCCTTAGTAATTGAAAACTAGAAAAATGGACGATCTCTTAGTGATAATAGCGACCTTGTCTACCATTGATTTTATTTTATTTAGTATAAGTATACATACGTACATATGTATATCAATGAATTAATGAATTTCTTTCCTACTTTTTTGTTTGTTTAATGATTTCTTTTATTTGTTTTATAAAGTTTGTTGAATTTATTGAAATTAATTCTTATTTATTTTAAACGTGGACACTTGAATTAAGGTAGTAGGCTATATTATCTCTTATCTTCTTGTTCAGCTGTTATTAAATCGTCTTCGGGCGAGCTAACAATAATTTCATCGTCAAATGTTATATTATAGTGTCTACATATATTATGCAGTGCACAGCACATATTGATAATGGAAACTACCTTAGATGGAACATAAGGAAAAGCACTTTGAAGACATCTAAAGCGGCTTTTCAAAACACCTATGGACCTTTCAACAATGTTTCTGGCAGAGGCATGTCTTAGATTAAGGCCCGTTTTCACGACTAACCTTTAAAGTTCGATACCTTTAGCACTAGTGAGGAATAAAGTTACCTTCAACTATTTTTCGTTTTCACAACTTCTGTATAAAATAAACTTAACATTTTTAAAAAAGTGGCAATACTAAAGAAAATACCGATTATTTTTGCCAAAATAAAAATACGAACTGGCAACTACGTACTTTTTTTACATTTACAAAATATACGTATAATTGGAGTTGCCATATATAAAAAATATGTGAATATAATATGGCAATCTCAAATCTAAACCTTACGACAAAAGTTAAAGGTAGAACGTTCCTCTCTTTAGCTTATTCTTCACTTTAAGGTTAAAGAGAACTTGTGATAATTAAAAACTCATTATCTGTTCGATAACTTCCTACATTTAGCTATCGTTAAGTCGTGAAAACGGGCCTAAATGTATGCTGAGCAGTTCCGAAAATACAATTTTTATAGGGGGTCATCAAATAAGGTTTAAGCGGATATGCAGAATCCCCAAAGAGCCAACAATTTCGAACTCCTTCGGAATGCATCGTGGAGAAGTGCCTTTTGGCAGCACTCATGTTCCAAATAAATGAATCATGACATGAGCCAGGCCTGCAAGCATCTACGGCCGCAATACGCATTTCATGATCACAAATCTGGAATTTAATATACGGATATATGTTAAATAGTGCTTATAGGTATATATATGTATGTAAGTCTACAAAATACCAACCATCATTGCATTAAGGCTGAAATAACCCTTTCTGTTAAAATATGCAGCGTGATCGGACGGTGGTTTCATTATTCGGATGTGTGTGCCATCAACACATCCAATTATTCCAGGCATACCAAACTTTGAATAAAAAAAAGATTTTGATGCATTTTGTGCCTGTTGGCTTACAGGAATTACGATCCACATAACCTTGGAAAAGGTTGATCGCCCCATGGTTAAGTTGGCATCGTTTGCTATAACGCCTTGGAACGATCCGACTGCTAAATATCTAAGTACAGCTGCCAGCTGAATACTTGCCGGAATGGAACATTTGGAAAGGTTTGGTGATATATCATCCAATATCATTATAAAGGCTCTTTTATTCAACCGGTAAAATGATATAAAACTAAAAACTACCTAGTTTTAAATTGTCACATTTAAATGTTATATTATTTGTACTTTCAATGTTTCATTCATATCCATTGGATCTCGCAAATACTTTTTCTTTACTCGTTCATTTTTTAACTGTTTTTTTTTAAATCTATTACTGATAACAATAAATCTCCAGGCATTCCACAATGTTTTTAATTTTTATAAAAAAGCAAATTTTAGTTTATTTTTACTTAATATTGTTACCAAAAAACTAACTTATTTTTAACCATAAAAAGTTTTTTCAAATGTAAACAAAAAAAAAATCAGCTGTTTTTTTGTGTTTTCGAAAATGTAAAACCACTCCGAAAAGTTTAAACTTTTGTGGTTTTCAGAACACCCTCATTTCACAATTGTGATTTCAAAATCACAAGTGATTTGAAATCTTGTGATATACAGAACATGACTGATTATTATTAACCAAAAAAACAATTCATATATGTATGTAAACTGCAAAATTACATTTATTATATAAACAAAAAAACAGTGTTATCTCATTATTGTTATGAATTGAATCACTATCCAAATTTTAAAAATGCATCAGTTTTAAATACTGAAACTAACTACAAACGCAGATATATATAAGAAATGTTCGGCATAATTGATACACCAACATCAATTTTCAATTTGATTTTAAATAAATTTTTAGTAATTTTTATAATTTGGGTTTTACATCAAAATTTTAATTTTGTTAATTTTTTTTCTATTCTATTTCCACTTTTCTTTTGCTTTTGTAAATTTCTTTTTCTTTTGTTTGTTCCGTAGGCACTATTAACCATCACTTTTTGAATATGGCAAAACTAATTTTTCTGCCTACCTGGCTTCCTTTGGTCACCTTTTTCTTGGCCTTTTGTTTCCCAATCATTATAGACACTCTTTAACACTTTTAATTTCCACTCAGAGTTGCACTGTGTATCTTCACCAATTCCGGCAGCTTTACTCATAGATTGGCCCTTAAGGTTTTGCCAGCTAAATAATTTATAAAAGTTCCCTTACTCACGCAATCACTAACTTTTATTTTAAAACACTTACGTAGGTTCCGTTTGTCCTATACCTCAAAACTTTGCCCCAGATAGATTTGTATCCTTTTTTTTCTTTTATTTTTGCCGCACACTTAAAACTTTCCTTTACACAATAAGAACAATTCTCGTCTTTTCTATTTTGCCGCACAATATACAAATAACCCCTAACGCAGCTTAGTTCTACCTTTTTATACTGCTTAATTTCCACGGTATCTATATGTTTGTGCTATGTAAAGGACTTTCCCTCAAATTCTTCATCTTTATTTTTGAACAATTCCAATAAACCAAAAACAACATAAAAATTGTGTATACACCTCTTTTCCTAAATATCCTTAAACTCTTTTATTCATTTTCCACTTTTTATCTCCTTTTTCTTATATTTTCTCCTGGCTGTTTATTTTAATATCTACCCTAGCCTGTCCCTATTTATCTACATATGTCCTGTTCATATTCATGTACATATGCCCTGGCTGTTAATTTTTTAATCCCCACCTTAGCTTGTCCAAATTTATCTTCTACATATATCCTGGCTGTTCACATTTATCTACCAGGCCATCAGAAATTTCAGTAGTATTCTCTACTTCATTCATTATTCAAAACATTTTATTTTTAAATAACCGCTAATTTTTAAAAATCTATTTTTTGAATGATTTTTACAACGCTGTGTTATTACTCCAAATTTTCGCGTTACCATTTACCCCTAAAAAAATACTACACAACACTGCCAACATACACCTACAAACATATGCAAACGTCATTTTCATTCACAGCTGGCAGATTGCACATGGTAAATATTGCTCGTCATAAATTACAATTTTCCTTTAATTTATTTCTTTTCTATTTTCAGAACTTTCTTTCCAGGTTAAAAACAAGACGACCATTTGGTATTCCACAGTATCGTTCCTTTACATAATAATTACAAACATTCTAATTTTCTTCTCTCTTTCTTTCAAGTCACAACATTCAACTGGGACTCGGGCTGGATTCTTATCAATCCACTTGTTCTCATCACCCCTCCCTAATATAATTTTACCACCGGGACATGGGCTGGAGCCGGTGCCTCCGAATGATATGAAGCCCCTCCCTAATATTTTATTTGTTAAGGGACTCGAGCACTTAGATTTTTGTGCTCCTCCCAACAGCTTTCCCTAAGGCCTTTCCACGCAAACATTTTTTCTGCCCTTAACCTAGCCCGCAACAAAACTCCGTGGTCGCTGTCGACAGCCAGGGGGAACGGTGTGCGGGTTTTCAGTTTGCCTATTTTGTTTCCCAACGTGGGGAACTCCCACACCCTGAATCTAACGAGCCGGGCACTACTACTACATGCATTCCAAATCAAATTAGTACGTTACCTCAATGCAGCAATCATCTGCCAAATCCCGCAATCCTATGTACCTCTACCATTTAGACAAGTGAGTCTTCCCCTTTTTCCGTTCTATAATAACAATCGTAGTTATGAATCATAGATATATTTAACAAAAGTCTTACTATTAGGACAAAAATACATTCAACAACCAAAATTGCTAAAATAATCCTTAACCTAATATTGCACTTGTTAAAATTATCACATACTCACTAAACTATTATTGCACCTAGAACTCATTGCACTCAAAAAATAACAGGATCTTTCTTCTTTTTTTCCTTTTACGATAATTATGCCCTTTATTTCCAATTATTTTATCCCACAGGATTCTCGCACTCTACCTGGAAATAACCACTGTTCATAATCGCGATAAACCCGTTACCACGGACACCTTTTGAATCCATACCCACTCCTTCTTTCGGTCACTCACACAAATTACGGGAAGTACCAATTAATTATAGGATACACATATATGTAGATATTTTACTTTGTTCATCCTGTCTCTCCCATCTAGGGGTATGAATTTGGAAATTTTTTTTTTTTCCCCAGAACAACACAGAAGCTATACTATATTGCACCGTCATCACATACACACGCAAACTGCTGGACATCACAACTATATACTACCTACATATATATCACAGATGCTTTCCCCTTTTCCTTTTACCAGTAAACTCCAACCCACTAAGGTAAGTCCATTTTCTCTCAACTTATCTCGAAACTATTCTATACTATCACATATTAGTTATCGTTGTATGCTTAGGATTGTTCCAACTTCGTATGTCTCCCTAATCCTAATATTGCACACTTCCAAAAAAAGACTAAATTCTGATATCTTTTGCACGATATGTACCAAGTGGCCTACCCTGCAATGATTCCAGTTCGTACATATTATTTCCGATGGGTTTAACCACCCTACATTTTAAAAATTTTCTGCAGAATTTCGAATTAATATTTTTGCCAAAATTACTCAAAACTGTATTCCTCCGATACACTTCCTGACCAGGCACAAATTTTACAGTTCGCGCTCCCCTGTTATACCTTTCCGCGCTTTTGTCATAGGCATTTCGCATATTCTGTTTAATTTTCTCACGCATAAGTTCCATCTTCTCGTTTCTATTAAGTTCTAATATTTCGTGATCCGTTAAAGATTGGAGTTTTCTACCCAATTTGTAATCAGCCCCATTCGTATACATGTGATACCCGAAAAGAGCAAAGAAGGGTGTCACGCCTGTTGCTGCATGTACAGTAGTTCGCAATGCACATTCTATTTCAGATAAATATAAATCCCAGTCGCGATGATCTTCTTTTAAATAAGCCCGAATTGCCGATAATACCGATTGATTCACCCTTTCGCTGGCATTACTCTGAGGTGAATACACTGCCGTTTTAATGTGTTGGATTTTAAATGTTTTTAAAAAGTTTTCAAAATTCTTTGCCGTAAATTGACATCCATTATCACTATGTACTACCTCAGGCACACCAAACTTATAAAAAATCTCATTTTTCATAAAATCAATAACTTTATTGGTCGTAGCTTCTCTCACTGCCTTTAGAAATGTAAATTTGGTGAAATGATCCACAACAATAAAAATATAACAATTTCCCTTTTTTGATCGTGGACACTTTCCCAAAAAATCTATATATAATTTTTGGAATGGCCTCTCTGTTATCACCTGTTTACCTATTTCTGGTCTAAGGTTCATATTGCACGGTTTTATTTCCTTGCATAATTGGCAGTTTGCCACAAAATTTCTCACCTGTGCTGCCATTTTGGGCCAGAAAAAAAATCTTTTTAATCGTTCTATTGTTTTTGCTACTCCTCCATGAGCTGTTGTCAATGACGAATGGGAATTTTTTATTATAGTTTGTGTTATAGTGGCAGGAATCCATAACTTCCATGGGCTGCTATCACTATTTTCTACAAATCCTGTTTTCTTATACACTAACCCATTATCAACTTTTAGATCTGGTAACATCTGAGCGTTGTCTTGAATTTGTGCTATCAACTCTAAATATTCCTCACTCTCGAATTCTTTTGTTTCAAACCCTATAATATCCATAATATTTATTTCTTCAACTGTCGGTAATCGGGATAACATATCTGCCACAATATTTTCAGACCCTTTCCTATGCAATATTTCAAAGTCAAAAGCCTGCAATTGCAATGACCACCTAGCTAATCTCCCTGACAAATCCTTTAGTGACATTAACCATTTGAGACTTGCGTGGTCTGTCACAATAGTAAACGGCGTCATTTCCACGTATTGTCTAAACTTCTTTACAGCCATTACTGCGGCGAGACATTCTTTTTCAGTAACTGTGTAATTTCTCTGGCATGCATTTAATTTTTGAGAAAAGAAAGCAATTGGGTGTTCCTCATTTTCTCCCTGAATTTGGTACAAAACTGCTCCAATACCGTAGTCGCAAGCATCACATTGTATATAGAACCTTTTGGTAAAATCTGCGTGTCGAAGTATGGGTGCTGAGGTTAATGCCTTTTTTAAATTTTCAAACGCCGTAATCGCCTCTGGAGTCATTTCAAATTTGGTAGATTTTTTCAAAGTATCGGTAAGAGGTGCAGATATAACTGAGAAGTTTTTAATAAACCGTCGATACCATCCCGCAGTGCCTAGAAAGCTTCGAACTTCTCTTATTGATTTTGGAACTCGTATTTCCCTAATCGCCTTAACCTTATCCGGATCTGTTTTTAGCATTCCACCGCCTACTATAAATCCTAAATATTTTAAACGTTGAAAACAAAATTGTGATTTTTGTAACCCTATTGTTAAGTTCGCATTTTTCAAACATCGTGCGACTTCATCTAGCAGATATAAATGCTTCTCAAAATCATCGGATATTATCAACAAATCATCAAGGTAGATGAAGACATTATCTTTTAATCTTTGCGGAATCACTTTGTCCATTAACCGGCACAATCGCTGGGCCGCATTGCATAGGCCGAAGGGCATTACCCGAAATTGGTATAGTGGTCTGCCAGCGACTGTAAACGCGGTGTAGGGTCTGCTATCTTGCTCTAACTCTATTTGCCAAAACGCGTATTTTAAATCTACGCTACTGATGAAATATGTTTCATCTATCCGGCTCAATATGCCATCAATATTTTGAAGTGGGTAAGCATCCTTAACAGTAAGCTTATTCAACTTTCGGGCATCAAGACAAAATCTATTCTTCCCCGGTTTCCTTACAATTGTCGTCCTGTTGCTCCAGGGACTTTCACTAAGTTCAATCACATTTAACTTCAACATATTATCTATTTCCCTGTATGTAATTTCCTGCACTGCTGGTGATATAGGATAATATCTGTCCTTTATCGGCACAGCGCCGTCTATTAATTTAATTGTATGTTTCTCTAAGCTGGTCTTGCCTAGTCCTTTTGACTCAAATGTATTAAATTTTTTTACTATTTCTTCCAATTTCCGTTTTTGATCACTATTTAAATTAATGTGGTTCCAATTTATAATCTGTTTCTTCATCTACGAAATCCCTCACAATCTTATCAAGTTCTATTTCCTCTATACCTATTATATCCGGAGCCAAATTAAACGCACGCCAAAAGTCGATTCCTAAATATAAAGCCTGTTCCAAGTCCGGACAAAGATACAAAAGAATATTGTTCCTTTGATCTTTGTATTGAATGGATACACTAATCTTACCCAATATTCTATGGTGCTGACCACTTGCAGTCCTCACATTCGAAAATATTGGTTTTATTTCTGACCCTATCTCCTCAACTATTTCCCTGCATCCTTTTCCCAATATACTAACAGATGCTCCACTATCTAATAAACCTGTAATCACTTTTCCTTCTACTTCTACATCTATATAAACTCTATTGTCTATTCTGGCATTACCTACTCTATTCACTGCATCCAATAGATTCCTCCCCATTTCCTTTCTATTCTTATATTTTTCCCATATTTTCAGAATTCTTTTCGATATTGGTCTTCGTCCCATTCGGGGCTCGAATATTTTGTTCCTGACGTATTTATAATATTCCTTTCTCAAATCCAGTGGCATATAATGTCTAATTTGTGGTAAGTATCGTAATATATTGTTTGGTCCGTTTTTGAAACTTTCATTTTTTTCTACCTTTTTATTTTCTACCGATTTTCTATGTTTGGGACTGAGGATGGACGTAGGTCCCTTGTTCTTCCCACGTCCCTCATATAGTTTCCCTGCTGACAATCTGGACATTTTGGTGCAATGACATTTGGTTTTCCGCAACGATAGCAAAATAATGACCTTTCGGATGAATTACAATCCCGAAAACCATGCCCTTGCGACTTACAGTTCCAACAAATCAGTGGTGGCTTCTGCTGTACTACCTTCATGGCGGCGATTTCCTCCATTTCTGTTGGATTTTGGTCAACATTCTCGAAATCTATTTCGTTTACTGCTCTCACAGGACGTTGTGCTGGCATGTTTGTTTTTATCTCACGCCTTGGAAAATTCCGTTCAGCTTCAATGCATTCGATCCTTAATTGTTCCACAGACGATACAGCAATCGGATAAATAATTCTCGCTACGCTTTCTCTTACATTTCTTTTCAAAATTTTGATCATGTCGGACTCTGGAATTGGCTGTACCAGCCTTGAGCGGAGTTTACACATTGTGTGAAAAAACGAGTCTATAGACTCAGTTGGCTGTTGTCTTCTTTCAACTAAATCTCGCATAATCTCGAAGTTGGACGTGTTCGTACGGTATTGATTATTCAATTCGCACTTAAGTGTTGGCCATTTCATTACACCATGCGTACGTATGAGAAGCCAATACCAATCTTTCGCTGGGCCAGTTACAAGAAGATGGAAATCTCTTAGGATTTCTTCCCAATTAATATCGTAGTGTGCTTGAAGGTGTTCGATTCTAAATATGAAATCCTCCACGCTCAAACCGCACCAAACGGTGCATTTTTCTGGAAATATAAGACTTCTATCATGCCGCTGTTAGCAAATTTTTGCGAATTTCCGTTAATTTAGCAATTTTCACCGAATATTTGCCTTTCCTTATAGTTTAAAAATAGTAAAAAACTTTTCCAATTAGTAAAGCTGTGAGTTATTCGTCGCTATTGTGTTTCATACGACGAATTTACTCAGCGAATTTTTACTAAAAAATTCGACGTGTAGGGCGAAATTCGTCGTTCGTCCCAGTTGTGTTCCTAGCATTTTAACCAATTTTATGGCTTTTTTTATATATTGAAAATGTTAGCGAATTTTCGCTATTTTTGCAAACTTTTCCGAATTTTCGCAATTTTGGCTCTTTGAGTCAATCTTCTTATATTAAAAATTTTGGCGAGTTTTTGCTATTTTAGCAAACTTTTCCGAATTTTCGCAATTTTCTCGTTAAATTTACTAATAAAATTTGTGCCCATAACTTCTTTTAAATTTGCATATTTTATTTTAAACGTATTTAATAAATATGTTTACATTTCATTTAAATTGTCTTTAACTTTCATTTGAGTCGTCGCAAAATTTCCTGTCGACTAAAACAGGGACAATTCTACTCGACGTCGACTTAAAAGCGCCTTAGAAAATATCAATTGTCTGTCAATAGTTATCGATTATTGTCAATAACGTCTCAGAAAATACCATTACTGTTCAGGTTCCGTCGTCTTGTGTCGACGTCGACTTTCATAATAGGGGTGTATATTACTCCAAGATTCTGCAGGATCTTTCTGTGTTTGAAGAGGATCTTATAAACAAACTTACTAGCCAAAAATTGGCTGCTCTTCAAAAATAAATGACAAGTTTAACAAGTGGAACTATAGTAAGGCAATAAGTCAGAACTTTGTTTACATTTGAATCGCTTATTTCCCACTGTGCAAAGTGATTTATGTCTAATTATGACACAATTGTAAAAGAACAAAGTTTGAGTAAA
The DNA here is from genome assembly GCA_963931875.1 of Pollenia griseotomentosa. Classification (NCBI taxonomy): domain Eukaryota; kingdom Metazoa; phylum Arthropoda; class Insecta; order Diptera; family Polleniidae; genus Pollenia; species Pollenia griseotomentosa. The sequence goes on along the minus strand of OZ007563.1, from coordinate 144,378,231 downwards.
ACCAGTACCAGAACCAAATTTATCAGTTTTAAACGATAATACTTAAATAATTATGTTAATTTTCATCATAAAAATGTTTTTAATTTTAATACAACGTAAATTTTTTTTTAACTTAACTACAAATATAAATTTTATTACAAACTGTTAGTAACAATCAAGTAAGTAAGAATAGTCAGAAATGTCCGACCATTTGATACCCTACACCACAGTGTATAAATACAATTTTCGAACTTGCACCCTATTTGGAACCTTTTTTCTAATCATGGATCCGACAAAACAATTTTGCTATGTAGTAAGAATTCATATAAGGGTTCTTTGGGTCGGATATTATCTAAATTAGCTTAGGGAATTCAAAAAAATTAAAAAAAAAATATCAAAACCTATATGAGATTTCTCTGTCTTAATGCGATTTTAGAGGAGGTTCATATGGTCACTTTTGGACATACCCGTACAACATTTTTTCATAACATAGTAGCTATCGTTTCCTAATTTTATATCAATACCAACATTTATAAGGAAGTTATGGCACCTAAAGCAATTTAACCTTTAATTTATGACGTGGTAGTAAATTTTACACCGTTGTTTTTTATTTCTTTAAAAACTTCTCTCTTTTGAACGCAAATAATTTTATATTCTCAGTACCCTCATATAATGATGTGCTCTCATTTCAGTATTGTTTGCTTTGTCGTCGGTAACAGTAGCGCGGAGATATTCGTGCTTAGGTGTAAATTTTACTACACGTCGTCGCTTAGGTTATTTTTTCATAGAAAATTTTGTACTACCACGTAGTTGTTTGTGAGTTTTTTCATAGAAAATTTTTAAACACCACATCAACATAAGCGTAAGTTTTCTTGTAGAAAAATATATATGATTTGGTTTAAAGTTTTATAAAAAAATTATTCCAATATTTTTATACTATTTAATTAACTAGTGAAAAATTACCCATTCAAAAAAAATTTGCATTCAGGAAATCACTAGAATATTAGAGGAAGATGAGGATTTTTGCTTTGACGAAATTTATGGTGATGTAAGTGAAGTTGATGATGAAGTCGTGGATACAAACTCCGTCCCTGAAATTTGTAGTGTAAGTAGCTCCGAAATTTCGGAAACTAGTAGCGAAGAGGAAGTTGATACGATTCTTATGACAAGAGAAAATATCGTTGAAGAAAGCATTGAAACTCTACAAAACCAAGTAGAATCAAACGATTACTCAGAATCTCGTTACTTTTATGGAAAAAATCGTTTTAAGTGGTCAGGACAACAACCAGAACGTTTTAGTAGGACTCCCATACATAATATCGTAAGATTGCCAACTGCACTCTACTCTCAAAATATTGAAGCCGAACCAGAAAATATGTATTACTGGTCAAAAATATTTGATAACTCTATTGAGAACATAATCATCAAACATACCAACAAAAAGTTAGATATGGTATATCAATCAACAAACAAATTAGAAGCGAAGCCTTTGGACGAAACTGAATTCAGAGCATTTTTGGGCTTGTTGCTTTATACGTCTGTTTTTAAATCTAACCGAGAATCCATAGATCTTCTATTTGCAACTGATGGAACCGGCAGAGATATTTTTAGAGCGACAATGTCTAGACTTCGATTTTTAACCATACTTTCTTGTTTACGGTTTGATAACTCTTCTGACCGAAAAGAAAGGTTATCAAACGACCCTTTGGCAGCGATTTCAGAAATTTTTGAAATTATTATCAAAAATTGTCAATCAAATTACTCTATAGGTACTCATGCTTGTATCGACGAAATGTTAGTACCATTTCGTGGCAGATGCAAATTCAAGATTTATATGCTTATATAAATAAATAAATATTTGATATTAATATTACAGATTTACAATAAACAAATATGTATTATGTATAGCATATTCGTACACATGTTCCTACATTATTTTCAAAATGTGCATACACAAAACAAGGTTTTGATCCCATTAAAAACCAGACTTTTTATTGTTTGGGGATATGTATGCATTTGTTTATTTTATACATCCAAACATATATTTTTATAAATGAAAATATGTATGGATTGTAACTTATTTTGTATAAAGTCCACAGATATTATTACTAAAATGTACCAAAGAAAAAGAGTGATTTTACCCGCATTCCATTTAAAATACAAGCAGCCCATCACTATCTACAACTGTCACGTAATCTCGTAATGAAATTCTATTTTCTACAGGTTGGCACGTTACGGTAAAGTGACATTACAGTTAGTTAAGCAGTTGCATTGCTTTCCATATAACAGAAACGATCAGCTGTTTACATTACATTTACATTTCTACATTTACGGTCGGCTAACGGGGCCTTTAACCTTACAAGTGAAGAAAAGAAGCTTGCAGTGCCAACTCAATCTGTATTAAGATTATCTAGTATAATTGAAGGGAGTAACAGAAACAACACTGCAGATAACTGGTTCTCATCAATTCAATTAGCTGAAAAATTAAGAGAACGTCAACTTACTTATTTGGGTACTCTAAGAAAAAATAAAAAAGAAATTCCTTTAGAATTTTTACCAAACAGAAGAAGGGCAGTTGAGAGTAGTATTTACGGATTTACAAAAGATATAACGCTTTTGTCTTACGTTCCCAAAAAAAATCGTTCTGTAATTTTAATATCTACTATGCATCATCAGAAAGCAAACGATCCACTGACTAATAAGCCAGAAATGATAGCTGACTATAACAACACAAGGAGTTGATGAGCTAGATAAAAAGTGTTCTATTTACTCATGTAGTCGCCGTACACGACGTTGGCCTTTAGCGGTGTTCTACAGATTAATAGATATTAGTGGAGTTAATGCATATATCTTGAAACAATCTTCTCGTAATTATAATGAAATTTCCAGTGCGGATTTTTTAAAAGCCCTAGCCAGAAACTTAGTTGTGCCACACTTACAAAGAAGAGAACACAACCAAAGATTAACTCGTTCTCTACGAGATATAATACATATGATTTTGCGTTCTGACTCTCTTCCTCAGCCTGTTGTGCAAAAACCAATAACGACAAGCAAATTATGTTACATTTGTCCGAATAAATTAAGAAGAAAAACAACTCACACATGTTTACAATGTGTAAAACCCATGTGTATGGGCTGTAGTTGCAGTGGGCTGTGAAAAATGCCGTATAATATAACTTTATGTTAACTTATTTTTTTTTTATCATTATATATATTATATTTCGGTTTTTTTTCCTACTTTGTTTTTTTTTATTTAAATTATTTTTGTTTGTGTGATCGACTTAGAAAATTAATTTTCTGCTACCTTAATTAAACTATTTTGTTAATGGTTAAGTCTACCTATAAGGAAGAAAGAACACCCCTCAGCATGCTTGTGAAATACAATAATTCTTAAAAATAATAGGTGTAAAATTTACTACCACCTCTTTAAATACGCTTCAACTTTTAGCGTTTAACTTGGCTTGAAAGATTGGTTGCTAGTTTTTAATATATAAGAAATATTGATACGTTTGTTTTTGTTTTTAACTAACATAACTGTTAGGCTGTGGAAAAACGCCATTTAATTTTTTGTAAACTTATATTTTTTTTAATACAGAAGTAAAAAATAAATCTGTTTTTGGTTTATAGAAACAAAGACTTGTGAAATAAACAACAAAATTTATAATGAAAACTGATTTTGTTTTTAATTTTTTTTCTAACTCGGTATTTGGAAGTTATTAATCTTGAGTACTGAAAGAATAAAACAATTATAACATAAAAAGCGCTGACAATATTCCTTAAACAAAATTGGTGTAAAATTTACTACCACCTCTTCTTATATGTTACAAATTTTCACCTCGTAAGTTAAAGGTCAAGGGAGTGGTATTTATATTGGAGCTTTGGTAAAATGTGGAACGATTTAAAAAAATTTGATATGACGGTTTATGTTGCAATGAAATGGGTTTAGAGCAACTTTAATATTAAAACCAACAAAGAAAAATAGTTTAATGGCACAAAGACCAGTTCTAATTATTTTTCTTTGTAATAATTGAAATGTACGTACCAAATTTCTGCAAAATATCTTTGAAGTTGCGACTTGTACTTTGCGCACAAGTTTTATGAACAGATTACCAGCCAGCCGGACGGACATAGACTCAGAAAGGGATTCTAAGTCGACCGGTATATTTGTAGGTATTATACACATTAGACTCTAGACGATATGCTGGATCCGTAAATGTATGCTGACATAACAGCATGTTCAATTTGTTGAATTTTCCTTCAAAAAATATCTTTGTTTATGATATTAACATTTTGTATTATAAACGAAATTTTAATTTCGGTTTATTTTATTTTTTGACAAAAATGTGTTTTTTAAGAACTTTTTTTGTTATCTTACCCGGGGTCTCCACCTAACATAAAATGACTAACTTTAACACTAACTGCAAGTTAGTGTTAAGTGGAGACTGCTCCAGTTAAAGTTTTAACTTGATTGTTATAACATTTCTTTTGAAAGTTCTTTTATAACATAAATTGACGTTTAAGTTTGACAGTACGCTATTTGTAGTTGTTTTTCGACATCTTTAATTAATTTGTTAAAAGGGTTGTAAACTACACATAATAAACTTTGCTTTTTGTGAAAAATATAATACAAACAAACATTTAAGTATAAAATAACTTTAATTATTTCCACAAACACACTGTAGCTACATACTTTACGCGTCAACGAACTGAAAATAATGAAAAGTTTTAACTCTAACTTCACTACGTGTACGCCACCATAAACATATAACCATTTTAACAGCAAGTCTTAACTTTATGTTTTAACTGCATTTCAAGTTAGGTGGAGACTGGGTGTTATCTCGACTAAGATATTTTGTCAAAATGCGTCAGATATTTATTTCATATATTTTATTTTATTTACACGTATTTAATATTTTAAGTACAATTACAAATTTTCTTTTATTTATTGGATATAAAAAAGTAACTTTTAATAATTCATTTTAAAAATTTAATATTTTTATTTATTAACTATAAAGATTAACTTTAACTTTTTCTCATAAGACGGTAAGAAGTAATTTATTTCATATACATACATATATTATTTATATGTACCTATTTAATATTTTACAATATAAATAGATAAGTTTATTTTGCTTATTTTGCTTTTATTTGTTTGAATATATAAAATAGATATCGTTATAATGTTGTTGAGAACAATTTTAAGATAAAGAATTCATTAATTTCACATGTTATATTTACATGTCAAAATATTTTACAATATAAATAGGTTTTTTATTTATAAAAATTAGAATTTCGATTTTATTGATCTGTGTCATTTTACCATTACATCTTAAGATATCAAAAAAAAAAAACTAGACAAAAAATAATTTTTATCAAATAACAAAATAAACCAAATTAAGGGAAAATTTTGTTTATAATGCAAAATTTGAAAAAAGCATAAAAAAATGTGTTTTTAATGAATATTCGTATGATTATCATTTTTTTCAAGTTTTTAAATTTGACTTTCGTAACTTCAAACGTGTTAATCTACAAGCCTTAGAGTCAGAAATCAACAAAATAGATTGGAATTATATATATTGCCTGCCAAATGTAGATGAAAAGATCGCATACTTGGAGTACCACCTACAAATAATGTACAATATTATTGTACCAATACAAACAAAGAGAATGGGAAGCAGCCATAACCCATGGTTTACTTCAAGCATAAAACAACTCATTGCAGAACGTGATATCGCCTATTCCCGTTGGAAGAGGTACAAAACAACTGAATTGTATAACTATTACCGTACATTAAGGAAAAATGCTACAAGAGCAATCAGACAAGCCAAGACGTTGTACTATGCTGACAAATATGCGAACTCAGTTAATTCACGTAATACTTGGAAAACCATAAGGGAAATTGGTATTGTTCCTCAAAAAGCAACTTTCGGAAACCTGACTACAGATCCAAACTCCATTAATGAAAGCTTTCTTAACATACCAATGCCACTTGCAAACCACTCGTACTACAGCAACTATCAAAGCAACTTTACACCCGAAAAACTTTTTAGTTTTGAATGTGTCAGTCAGTTCGATGTCTTAAAAAGCTGTTTATCTATCACATCAAAAGCCACGGGAGCTGATGATATCCATCCGATATTTTTAAAAATGGTTCTTCCATATATTTTGCCGATTATAACCCCCATTTTTAATCACATCATCACTACTAGAAACTATCCCACAAGTTGGAAACGGGCCAAAGTCCTTCCCATTCCAAAATCATCTTCCGAATACCGTCCTATTGCTATACTACCGTATCTATCTAAGGCTTTTGAAAAATTACTCCATACACAAATAACTAAATATCTCAATGATTTCAACCTACTTCTACAATCTGGATTTCGTGCCAAGCACAGTTGTACCACTGCTCTCATTGACGTAGCTGAAAATCTCAGAAAAGAGCTAGATGGTGGTCAAAGAGCATTGTTGGTGTTACTAGACCACTCAAAGGCCTTTGATAATGTTGACCATGTTGTTTTAATACAAAAACTTGAAAAAATGATACATTTTTCTCCTACGTCTTCGAAACTAATGCGATCATACCTTACTGGGCGACAACAGTGTGTAGAAACCAATCCGTCGTTAACATCCTCCTTTCTCCCAGTCACTAGAGGAGTACCGCAGGGCTCAATTCTTGGACCTTTACTTTTTTCAATTTATGCTAACGACTTGCCAGATCAGTTGCAACACTGCAATATCAGAATGTATGCGGATGATGTTCAACTGTACATTAGTAGTAAAAAAAGAAACTTTGTGGATAAGCTACACGAGGACTTACAAAGTATTCCACTGTGGGCTTCTACCAATGGCTTAAGCCTTAACCCAAACAAATCAAAGTGCATCCTATTACATAAAAGAACACAGCGCGCCATTGAAATACCCCAAGTCTACGTTAATAACCACCGAATAGAAGCAGTGAATAGAGCTAAGAACTTAGGAGTTATCTTCAATAGCACGTTAACCTGGGCAGATCATGTCACATATGCCTGTGGAAAAACATTCGCTATGCTACGTACTTTATGGCCCACACAATACTGTACACCACTCAAAATCAGGCTGCTGCTTGCAAAAACTTACTTAATACCCACCTTAACTTATGCTTGTGAAGTGTTTTCAAGTTGTGATGCAACAAGTAAAGCGAGACTTAATGTAACGTTCAACAACATAACTAGATACGTATATGGACTTAAGCTTTACGGAAATAATGAACATATCACCTTCTACGCAGCGAAGATTCTCGGCGTACAGTTCCACGATCATATGAAAATACGAACATTGGTATTCTTGCATAAAATCATATCAACTCATGAACCTGATTACCTTTATAGCCGGCTTAGTTTTAGTCGATTTGGCAGAAACAGAACTTTAATACAACTGAGACACCATACGCTTATATCAAATTGGCAGTTCTTCGTAAATGCAATACGTCTTTGGAATACTATTCCTCCAATCATTAGGGAAACCAGCAACGCACAACTTTTTAAAAAAAGAATTATCAATTTTTATTGTAACTAAAACTCTATGCACCTTTTATATACATACATATTTACTTACTGATCTTTAAAAACTTTTTATAACTTACTCTGTATGTCATTATTTAATCTCCTCCTTATACCTGCTCAATAGTTATAACTTTATTAAAATAATTTTTGTTAAATCTTAAAATATTTTTTATATTTTTTTTAATTTTTTAATTATGCTTAACTGTTTAACAAATAACTATGTCCGCTCTTCTATTAGTATAAAAAACTTTTGTTTTGTTATAGAAGCTACCAACTTATAAATAAATAAATAAAAAAAAATTAAAAAAAAAAAAAAAAAAAAAAATGTTATGATAAATAGACGCCGATAACTATAGCTATAAAGAAAAGAACTTTTAATCTTTTGGGAATCACTATAGAGATAAAACCTTTTTAAGGCACAATTTAAAAAGCCACACATGTAAATATAATCAGGGGGGCTACCGCGTATTTCGATTCGAAAAGCAACATTTTTCGAAAGCAATTTCCGATTCGAAAGTTAAACCGTACTGCGTAACTCGTTCGAAACTATGACAGAGTTGTATTTATAAACAAATGGGAAATTTGTTTAAACGTTGGTAGCACTGCTATTAAAATACCAAAATGGACGAAAATATCCCACAACAAAGAAATAATAAATACTATTCAATGTTTGAAAAATATTATAATTGTGTTTTTTAATAAAAATTTATTGTATTTCCCCATGGTTTGAAGAGTCAACAGAAAAAACCAACAATTCAGGTATGTGATGAAAAACGATCGTTTTCAAAATGATCGTTTTAAGCAGGTTTGATGAATTTCGACCAATTTTTAAATCCATTTCTGAAGTAAAGTTTTAATTTTTTGTTCAAAATACAGTTCAATAATAAAGAATTTAAAAGAATATATACAAGAAAACAGAGGAAATTTATTGGAAATCAACTTTTAAAGATACTGAAAACGACATTATCGGTTTCAAATCGTATTTTTTCAAAATCGTTTTCCATCACATACCTGATTATTTTATACTGCTTTTTGTTTGTAAATGTAATTTTTTTTTTATTTATTTTAAAATTTCAAGACCACAAATATTAAAACATTTTTAATAATAACGTTAGTAAACATGTATTTTTTAATAATTATAATATTATAAGGTTTAATTTGTTTGTTTTACACTATTATTTATCTTGAACTTTGTCATTTGCACTTTGTCACTAACAAAATAGCTTTCGAACAATTTCCTAACGCTTTTTACATAACTGACTCTCGTTTTCGTAATACGGAGTTGGAGTTTCGAAAGGGATTTTTAATGTTCTTAATAGAGAGTTGCCGTTACGAAAGGAACTTTTTGTTTTCGAAAAGGTATTAACAACTTCCGTTCATTCGAAACAATAGTACGAAAATCGTAATACACAGTACAAATTGTTCGAACTCGTAAATTATTTCTTTCGAATCGAAATACGCGGTAAGCCCCCAGGGGTGTGCTGGAAATCGAAAACGTACGAATTTTGAAAGTCGTTTTTTAATAAGATTTCTGTAACAAAAGAATTTTATGAGAAATATTATACAAATATTTCTCTATTATACAGAATTTTATGACAAAAATTAGGATAAAAGTGTATAAAAAAAAAATTTCAAAATTCCAGCGTTTTACGTTTTCGAGCACACCCCTGATAATATTTACATGTTTTACAATATAAATAGGTTTTTTAACTAATAATTTTAGTTTTTCCATTCGTAAAAAGTAGTACTTTGCTTATATGTAAAAAAGGAACATTTAAACTTTTTAAGGAACAATTTAAAAAACTCACACAAGAAATAATTTTTTAATATATACTATTTACATGTTTTTTAATATTTTACAATATACTGGAGTTCCAGGGAAACATTTTACATAAAGATTAGCTGTCAGATTCATTTGGTCAAAAAACTGTCACGTAGTGTAACTTGCTTTAATTTTTAAGGTACTTCAGTCTCATTTTACTTTGATGTGTTTGAGAAATCTAAAAATATATATGTATGTAGTACAAATGCATATTAATTTTGTAAGAACTGGATTTACAATATTAAGTTTACCTTAATGCTTTTTGCATTTTCTTTGGTTGTCAATCCAGGTTTTGACTTGTTGTGGAGTCCGTGTACTAAGGGCATTGGATTTGTTTATAGCCCTTGCGCAATTTTTTAAAGATGGGAGCTTTTTACAATCGCCAAAATTTGAAAAAATAGCTTTTTTTTCAGCATCGTTCCATCTTCGACGTTTAGTCTTACCGTATGGTGATGCTAATAGTAAAAAGAAAGTGTTATTTGATTAAGTAAGTTGTTTTAATATACATACACAGAAAAAATTATTCCCAAAAAAATTTCAAACAAACGTTTGTTTGAAATAAAATTAAGTTTCAGTAAATGTTTTTAATTGATTCAATAAATTATTTGTTTGAATTTTATTTAGAGCAAAGCCAGTGCTGACAACTTCTTAAAATTTTACAGCTCTGAATGGTAATGTATTATAATACATAGATTTTTGTTCAAAACCAAACTTAAAAGCGCTGTTTTCAAATTATATTGTACAGTAAACAACACTTGTTAATAGTAACAAATACAATAACAAACAAACTGTATAGAGAAAAAAATTCTAATTCATACAAAAAGTTTAAAGTAACATTTGTTACAAGTTTTTCTAGAGAAAATTTCTGCACACATATAAACATGGCATACTGTAAAAATGAGCGTGAAATTTTTATTGTTGCTTTACCAATAAAATGCTGGTGTTTGTGGCAACAACAAAAACACAGGAATCTTAAAGGCGACCGTACACGACATGTTTTTGTCATCTGACATGTCAAATTTTCCACTGCAAAACACATACATGTCGTGTGTTACCTTTTTAACTTTGCTTCCAAGGCGAATTCATTTTTCAGGTGGCGTTGAAAGCACAGCTGTGCTGCTTTTTTTTCTTAATTAGAGAGAGAAATGTCAAAAGTTCCTAGTGATTTTGACATATGGATCAACGAAAGCAACAAAAAAATACATTGATGTGTTTTTGGTGTTGTTACTTGTTGTAGTATCGACACCACCGTTTACATGAATTCGCCTTGTTTGCTTCTGTAAAAGTCAGACGCAAAGTCATCTGACAAAATTTCAATTAGAGCGTGCTCTATTTTCTTCTGACAAACCATCTGACATCAGAAAGCTATGCCGGTAAGAAACCGGCAGCGGCGTCCACTATTGACGGAATCATTAGCCGGCTGAAGTTAATTTTTTACAATACCGAGATATGTTTGATCATCTTACCATTGAATAGAATTTATGTGAATATATATATAAAAACCGTTTTATTATAAAATCCTAAATTGGTATCTTTGAATTAAAAGAAAAAAATGTTAAGATGGCTGAACTATTTTACGGCGCAAATCAAACTTTTCATGGCGGCAGCAAGTTATTTTGAAACCGAGCACTACTTTGGTTTCTGCAATTACAATGCGAAAAAACAGACAATGTCAGAAGCAAATTACATGTACGTTTGTGACCGAATATTATAAAGCTTATGTAAAACAGCGATTTTGACAGACATGCACAATTACATGTGACTTGAAAATTTGACATGTCAGATGACAAAAACATGTCGTCTATATGCGCCTTAAGCAATTCATGACACAAAAATAAAGGTGTTTTTTTTATTATTATGCGCATCTTACTCACATAACTTGTTTTCATGTCAGGGATGACAAAGTCAGTACAATTCAAGGCGAATTCATAAAGGTGACTGCATCATGAGATAGAGTTATGCTAGCTATCTCTTTTTTTGAAAAATTCTATGTATTTTGTTTTTGTAAAAAGTAAGAGTGAATGTCAAACTTATTTGTTGAAAATACAAAATAGGAAATTTTTTTTTGTTTATAAAATATACACAATTTCTTTAGAAAGTAAATCTTTTTACTCCATTGAAAATTCATTGTGGCTCCATTTATTTCTTACGCATTTTTAATTCCTTGTGTTTATATTTTATGTTCACTTTTTTGTTTTTAATAAGTTTTTTTCAAGTTTTTATTTTTTTATTGAATTTTAAATTTGAATTAATTTTTTCACAAAATGTAAACAAAGCTTGACATTCAGTATACAAGACAAAAAAATAAACAATAAACAGATGATTTAAAAATGTCACCTTTATGAATTCGCCTTGGTACAATTGTACTTTTTTCAGTAGTATTTATTAGCATTGCACAAGCACTGAAGTACTCCAATGACATGTTAAGTACAATTTAAAAATTTCAAACATTTTACATTGAAGTATTTTGGCCTAGGGTTGGAGAATTAAAAAATAAAATTAATGATTTTATGTTATATCATCTATATATCATATATAACACATGTGTCGGTGAATGTTAAACATATTTTTTCACAACATAATTTAATAAAAACAAAGCAACAAAATCTGCTTTATGTTAATACTGTATCGAATTTATTTCAGACAAAATATGTATTTACTACAGTCAAATGAATCTTGTAGCTATAGTTTTAAATTAACAAAAAACTTATCGTGACTTTAATTTAGACCTAAGCTTTTTTATAAATTCTTTTTGTTTATTTCTCAAACTTAAAAAAAAATATATATTTTAAATACACCTTTTCTTACTTAAAGTGACGTTTTGTAGAAATTTATCAAAAACTAATTTCCTACATCAATTGGACTTTGATCTTCTTGAAAAATAATAAAATCAATATGTTGTTCCTTATTATACCTGGGTCCAAATTACGGCATTTAAATTGTATTGTAATTTCAATCGATATCGAATTCCGTTATTTGGCGCCTGGTTTTTATACGATTCGTTATGCATGTGCAATTAGACTATACGAATACTTTTACATGGGATTCAGACGAATACTTTTTATCTTGATTTATTGATGTACACACAATCGCGGTAAAAGGGCTTTTACCGGGATACCAAATCCAAAAGAAACTTACTTTCTAAAACAATATCTTTTGGGCTCTGTTAAACATTTTTTACCCTGTTCCACAATAATCTGTAAAAAAATAAGCTAAAAAGTCTTCGTCTAATATATTATTAGTTACATAACTTTTTTGTTAATTGCCGAATTAATATTACAAATATAAATGTATGGTAAATGTGAATTTTAATATGTACATTAATGTATGTACATTAGAGTGACATTCTGTTATATGGAAAAATTTTTTTTTATCAAATTTTTTAAGTCTCACCCCCCAAATCGGTGCTCTTTTATGAAAAAAAAATTACAAAAAAATTTCATAGCGATAAGTTAAGTTTTGGGCGTGCGCACGCCCTTCAAAGTTTTATATGAGCCTTACAGTATGAACTATATTGATATTTTGGTCATATATTTTTAAAATGTCTTTTGAGCCTAAAATGGTATCATTATAAGTTGTACCTTTGATTTTTAAATTATTTAATTTAATTCTAGTCAAAAGGCAGCAAGATTTCAAATCATTTATAGCCCCCCTCCCCCCTAAAATAAACGTTATAAACGCGACTTGTATAAATGACGTCTGCCATTCAATGGAAAAAAATTTTGTGCAACACATGAAAAAACAAAATTATTTTTATGTTAAATACGCAAAAAATGAGCAAGCAATAATGCAAGGTATATTTATAGCAGGTAGTCTCGGAAAGCCAGCTGTTTATTTTTTATTTGCTTGTTTTGTGGTACGAACTGTCAAATGTTGTATAGTAAACATGTAAACAAGTTTTTTGTCTCTATCTTTTGTCTTTTTTGTCTCTTATCAACCCCTTTGCCTTTTGACAGTTCGTACCACATAACAACAATAAAAAGCCCTGTTGTTTGTTTTTTTGTACAATTGTTGTAATCTTGCGGCTACCTGCTATAAATATACCTTGCAATAATGTCAACAAAATGCAAGTACCGCTATTTTCCATTGAAGCAAAAGAAACGTAGCAAAAATTTTGATTTATTTCATGATTAATTCATTCGAGTTTATTCTTTCCTATTGTTCTTACAAAATAAGATTACTAAAATGAATGCAAGATCATTACGCGAAAAATATTATTTGATTGGCTATGCCTCTAATCAACTTACGGGTTCCAAGTTACCTTCAAAAAAAGAAGTAATAAAGGTGTTGTTTTTTAATTGGCGTGTTGTAAATATGAGTTTACGTGAAAGTGCTAAGTTAGTTATTGAAGAACTTTTGATTTTTTGGGACAAAGCGCGCATACCAACAAGAGAAAAGCAACATTGCATTGCAAAACTGGAAAATTACATACAGAATGGACGAATTTAAAAAAAAGTTGTGGAAGAAATACAGATAACCAGAAAAACAAAGAAAAGACCTGGGTTGAAAGCTTAGAACAAATTTTTGACGTGGCGCATGCAAATGCCTTAGAATTAATCACTGTGGAGGAAGATAAAGCATTCTTGATAAGCCAGCGGCAGGATGGTCGACCAGGACATATGTACGGAATTGATTATAAGACACTTCAAATGGAGATTCAAGCTGAACACCGCGAACAGATTAAGTTAAAGCGAGTTGAACGTAATAAACGTGAACAAAATATTATAAGTAAGATTAATAATGAACTTAGATTATTAATGAACTTTTCTATAATAGAAGTAATTTTTTTTTATGTTCAAGGTGAAACCATGCAACTTCAGTCATCATCTGAAAGTAATCAAAGTTTTCAAGCCACAGAGTCCCATGATGAAACTGTTAAAGTTCGCTCAAAAAATGCAAGAGTAAAACAAACAATTATTACTCCAAAATTAGCTATTGCATTAGATTATTGCAAAATAAGTAACAGAAATGCTGTTCACATTATTTCTGCTGTATTGCAATCATTAGGAAAAGACATTGCTGACTACATCATTAATAGATCTTCAATTCATATGGCAAGAGAAAAAATGCGTAAGAAAAGAGCGTTGGAACTACAAAAGAATTTTAAATTGAATAAACAAGACATTATAACATTACATTGGGATGGTAAATTTTTACCAGCATTAACGGGCAATGCAAATGTTGATAGACTTCCTATAGTCATATCTAGTGGAGAGATGGAACAGTTGTTGGAAATACCTGCTATGAAATGCGGTTCAGGAACAGAACAAGCCAATGCTGTTTATAATTGTATTTCCAAATGGGGTCTACAAAGAGAAATTAAATGCATTGTGTTCGATACAGCTGCGGTCAATACTGGGCGCTTGAAAGGTACATGCACGTTACTTGAAAAATCCTTAATAGAGAACTTTTTTGGCTGCCTTGTAGACATCACATTTACGAAATTATATTGAAAAGTGTTTTTGAAACCAAATTTGACTGCAGTGCAAGTCCCTTCGTAAATTATTTGAAAATTTTAAAAAAATCGTGGAACAATTTGAATATAAACAATTGGAAGGCTGGAATTCAAGATGAAGTCAAGTCAAGTCAAGAAGGTCAAAAACCAGAATAATAAATTTTGTAAATAATGTTTTGAGTGAGAAGCAGCCTAGAGAAGATTATAAAGAGCTTTTGGAGCTTGTCCTGATGTTTCTTGGCGAAAAATTGAACAAGTCCAAAGCAAGCGTAATGATAAGATCACCAGGAGCTTTTCATCATGCACGGTGGATGGCAAAAGCCATTTATAGCTTGAAAATATTTTTGTTGCGGAAGGAATTTGCTTTATCAGAGATTCAACTGGCAGGATTGCGTAAAATTTGTATTTTTATAATCCAAATATACATATACATGGTTTTCTGCTCCTTCAGCCATAAAAGCACCAAATACGGACATTTTTAAATAGACTTCATAATTTCGAAAAAATTGATACAGATATATCGCAAGTATCTATAAAAAAGTTTTTAAATCATCTATGGTACTTAGGCTCAGAATCTATAGCATTTGCTTTCTTTGACAATAATGTTTCTGCTGACACAAAAAAAAAATGAAAGCTGCTTTGCAAAATGAAAATGCAAAAATAATAAAACGCGTGATTTTAAAAAAAAGAAAGAATTGCAGATGTAATTGGTAATGGACTTGAACAATTTGTTTCTTCCACAACAGCAAGATTTTTCGAAAGATTTAACATTGATAAATCTTTTTTGGAATTAGACCCTTCAATATGGCCAACCCATGAATGCTATCAAAGTGCATTTGTATATCTAAACAAATTAAAAGTAGTAAATGATGTGGCAGAAAGAGGAGTTAAATTAATAGAAGATTACAATAAACTTCTGACTAAAAACGAAGAGCAAACACAATTTCTTTTGCAAGTTGTGACGGACTATCGCAAACGTTTCCCAAATTCAAATAAATCGACTATATCAAAAGTACTTTAATTTTAATAAACATTTTATAACAAATGAATATAGAATTTTTTCTACTTTCTTGTAAAACAATTTAATGGTGTTTTCTTTTCTACATAAAAGTGTGACATTTTATTAAAAAAAATGCATTTTGCTGTATGTTTCTTAAAAATTTTTCTCCCGAAAAGGATAAGTTTTTTAGAATAAAACAAGCCACCCTTTTTGGGAGCAAAATTTTTAAGAAACAGACACCAAATTGCATTTTTTTAAAATAAAATGTCGCATTTTTTTGTAGAAAAGAAAACACCATAAATAAAAAAAAAATATATGAACAAAATATCAATATAGTTTTGAAAATTAATGTCACCCTAATGTACATTGTACATACATTTTTGTTATTCTAATAAAAGTCTCTATGCTCCTTATATGAGCTAAAGTAATAATAGAACAATTAAAAAATATATTTGGGTTTTAGTACAATGAGGGTATAAAAAGTATAATTGTTTTTATCTAATTAAGTACAATTTTGAAAATGTCAGTTATCATCCCTGTTTCTTGTGTTTTTTTTTTAATCCGTAGTGAAAAGAATTTGAGTTTTTTTCTCTCTTTCTTTGTTTGTTCACAATTACATTTATGGCAGCGAACGTAAGCAAATTGAAAAAAATGTAAGCGGAGTTTATATTTTTACGCCTGCTGCCTGCATCGCTGATTACAACTCTTTAAATAAGAAGTTTGCAAAAATCTATAAAAATAACTGTTAAAATTTTGTGTATTCATTGCGGCGGTTACTTGGTGGCCACACGATCAAGTTTTGCCTTTCAATTCCATTCAATTTGCAATACACTCTCACTTTTTTACTAACACACTCACACTTTTAAAGTTGACCACGAGATGGCTTTCAATTTCACCTTTCCATTTGTTTGGCAATTTTACTTTCAATTTAACAGCTGATTACATGTTTGTCTTTATAAATTATTTTCTTGATGAAATCTTGAAAGTAAATTGCTTACAAATTGAATGCAGCCTACGTCACAGCTTTTAATTTATGTAAATTTTGACAGGCAGTATATGTAAAAGACTATCAAGAACAACTTGATCGTGTGGCCTCAGGGTTAACAAAAGAATTTTAACAAGTGGCTATGTCATTTAAAGTTTAGCAGTTGAACAATTATGTTAAGTTATGTTAATAAAAAAAAAAATTACTAAAAAATTTATTACAAATATTTTACAGGTATGTAATAAAATTAAGGTGTTTTAAACAAAATTTGATAAAAAATGCTAAAATTGATTTGTAAAATACTTGGGTTGTTTACGGAAGGCTGGTTATCAGGTTATGTAGTTATATAAACAAGAACGAAATACATGTATTTTTTTAAAAATATATTTTTTTGCTGTTAATATAACTATATAACCTGATAATCCGTCTTGCGCAAACGACCTTACTAAACTTGAATAAAACGTTCTTAATAATTTGTTTAACAAGAACTTAGTATGAAAAAGTGTTAACAACAACTTTTTTGTAAACTGTAGTTTTGTCTGCACTAAATTGTGTGTATTTTGGTTGTATGGCCGAACTGTGGTTTGAAGGAAGACTGAACTTGGTATTTATAGCGGGCCTATTATGGATAGCAACCAGGGTTGTCAGATTTTTTTTCACCTTCATCGCCAAATAGCATACTAAAATCGCCAAACATTTATTTTCTTAAATTTTTGGTCAAAAAATTCGCCAAAAATCGCCATATAAAAGTTTTATATAAAAAAGAGCATATAAGTGCTATATTATAGTAGACAATCGAACAACGCTTAACATTTGTGTTTCTGACTTGAAATCGCACAATCGGAAGAAGTTTGGCGACTTCAAATTGCAATAGTTTTCGTAAGGGAACTAGAACTTTTGTAAGAAACTATGGCAGATCTCAAGCAAAACGCACGAGTTTTGAAAAACCTTAAGAAATCTGGCGTTTTGCGATTTAAAATTGTATTCAAAGTGGCTATTTGGAGTTGAACTGGAATACTTAAATGCAACTCAGTGTTCTAAACGAGTTATTTTTTAAAATTACCTTCATACCCAGATTCGTTTTCGATTCTATATAAAATCAGGGTTTTAAAAAATTTCAAGTGAATATTTAATTTTTTTTTTAATATTTTATCAAAATCGAGTCAAAGAGTATAAAACTGCGATTTTTTCGCTCTGTACTCCACATTGAAAAATACGCTTGATGGTATAATAAAGAATCTGATATCAATGCAACTTTTTTTTTAAATTTTCTGATTTTAATTATTTTTAGTTGTTTAAGCTTGAGGTCTTTTTATTTATAAAATATTATATTAATTTATTTCAATCGATATTTCGCTAATCTTTGGTTAGCATCGTCATGAAATTAAATAAATACCTATATTTTTTTATAAATAAAAAGACCTCAAGCTTAAACAATTAAAAATAAGTATTAAAAGAAAGGTCAAATAAGACTAAATAACATTTTCTGATTTTCTTTCGCCATTAATCCAAGTATTTTTGCATACTACCCAGCATACATTATTATTTATTTTAAAATCCCATTTTATATAAAATCGAAAACGATTCAGTTTTAAAAATTTATTTTGCAAAATAAGTTTTTCGGTAAAGATCCGATGATTGCTATTTTTTATGAAAATGTGCTTAAAAAAGCTTAAGCTTTATTCCAAATTTCTATGGAAACAATTTTTTAATGTTTTCAATCTAATGTACATGCGAATATTATCTTATATATTTATCACCTAAAACAATCGCATTCGTATTGCGATTTTAAAATTTGTTAAAAATTCCAAGAAAAAACTTAGCCAGTACTCATAAATTTGTTCATATAAATATGAAAAAAGTATAAAATGCGTTTAAGCAATCGTCAAAATAATCGCCAACTTTTTTTAATTTCGCCAAAAAAAAATCGCCATGTCGCCAAACACAAAACTGCATCACCAATTATGTTTATAAATTACCACGTTTGGCGGAAATCGCCACATCTGACAGCCCTGATAGCAACTAAAGTTCAGTTGTTTGAAATTTGGCAACGACGGTGATTTTAAAATATAAAAATTATATTTTAACATCAGCTGCGTTGCCTGATTTCAACAAACTGAACTTTGGTTGCTATCTAACTAGGCCCATTAAAGTGCTTCTTGGGCATGTATAATTATTTATTTTATTAAGTTGAATTGTACATGAGCGAAATTGATTTATTGTACGTACACAAAAATTGAATGCCTTTTAATTTGGGTCAACTTTCTGTAAACGTTCTTAGCGTCTTGATCTTGGGCCAGCAGTTTAAAAAAAGGATAGTAGCCTAATGCCAAAGTGATAGTGGGACTTATCCTTTCCTGCATATGGTAACAAGATTGCCACAATACGTGGCAGGCTTTTAAACGATAGCATTTAGTTGACCGTAAATAAAAGGGGTTATATGTATGTATATCACAGAAAAAAATTACGACAAATCAATTGTCATATGCAATACCATATTCGTCAATACAATTAACTTTTTAATTAAAAAGGTCCCAACAACTGAATTTGCTAATCCAAAAATAATTTTGTTAATAAACATTGTTCAAATTCAACAAATATTATTAATAATGAGTTTGCAATACAGGGTGCGTTCGTAAATGCATCACTGCGCTGCATCAGAAAAGCAACCTTTTTATAAAGCCGATAAAAAATAATTATAATTTTTTTTTTATTGTATGTCTATTATTTTTGTGGAGTATTTCACAATTTTTTGGTCCACATTTACTTCACTGATAAATATATAACGATTTGAAATCACTGATGCAGCGGATGCATTTACGAACGCACCCACACATTGAATAAAATATTTTTTAACCACAAATATAAATATTTATTACATTTAAAAGTTGGTTTTTATTAATTTTTTAGTAAAATTTGGTCTTATTTTGAAAACGTTTGCAACACTGTAAAGTATTTCCACGTTGTGTCAAATATTCAAACAAATATTTCATTTTGTTTTTTTATTTTAGATTGCGTGTTTTGAAATGTAATAACTTACAAAATGTTACATTTCATAATTGTAATTTTGGGGGGGGTGGGGGATTATAAGAAAAAAAAAATAACGGCCACGCTAATATACATATACCTATACATATACGATTTATTTCTTGTGAAAAATAATAATATTTATATTCTTAATAACATCAACCATTGATTCTCTTAACTTATTATATATTTAATTACATAGGTATTAAAATCGTACAAATTTAGCAATTTCAAACATTATTCCATCAACTACAAACTAATAATGCAAAAATTGGAGCTTAATGGTGTTTTCTTTTCTACAAAAAAAATACCACATTTTAAAAGGTGCATTTATAAAATGTCTTGCCTTACATGTAATAATGCAATTTTTTATTTGACGAGAACAAAACACAAAACTGGATCGCCCTGTTTTTAACAGCTGACAAAAAGTTTGTTCTTCAATATATAAAAAAATATGTACATAAATCAAAAAGGATGTTCTTCAAAATATAAAAAAAATACACATAAACCCAAATTTGTTAATATATTAATATTAAATAAATAAATAAATGAACAAAATGAATGACCAAATTCCAATTTCTTTCGTTTGTTTTTCATAAAATATGTAAACAAGAAAATACTTTTGCCAGATTGCGAATTTATTAACACCAAGTTATTACGATTTTTTGATTTGACGTTTTTTTTCAAAAACAATTTTTTAACACCGAATCCATTTAAATTTTATGTCACTAACAACCTACCATTAATAATGTTATGCTTTCTTTTGTTTTTACTATAAAATAATAGACAAAATTACTATTAAAACTTAAAAATTTTACTGTCCTGATTAGAGGCGTTTTTTTTTCCAACTTCGTCTGGTAACCCTATATATAAACAGAAGCCATCTTTTTACAGGGCATTATCAACACTCTCGATTTATACGGGGCGTAAAGTGCAATGCCTTATGCCATTTAAGGGTGAATTTTTTTAGAATAAAACACGCTGCCCTCTTAGAGAGCAAAGCATTTTTAAGAAACGAACACCAAATTGCATTTTTTTAAATAAAATGTGACATTTTTTGTAGAAAAGAAAACACCATAAATGTTTTTTATGCGAAAGTTTACACGACTCCCCACAAAAAATGTTCAGTCATCTTAACACATGTGGCCTTCCTGTCAAAAATGTATACGAATGTACTTATAAAGATTGTCTCCAAAAATTTCATCTTAAACGTTCCTTTCTAAAACATATTTCAAAGCATTTCAATGACTATAACAGTGATAATAATTTGAACACTAAAGCTGCACAAACATCTTTAACATCCCACAATTCTACCAACTTAATTACTGACACATTACAAACTAATGAGCCTAATATGCATGAGCAAATAGAAAACCAGAACATCACTCGTAATAATTCGAACGAAATTGAAGCTGTAGAAGCATTTTCGGTGTTTAAAAAGGAAAAATTTAAAAATTTTGAGTATTCAATAGTTAAATTTGTTACAAAATTGCATTCATTCTCTAACCTTTCTCGTTCCGATGTAAGCAGAATTAAATCCTTAGTTGAAGATTTAATATTTAATCCCGCACTCGATTTAATCGATCAACAAATAAAAGTCAGTAATGACGTAGATTCTCTTTCAATCGTATTAAATGGATTAAGATCAAAATATCAACTCTGTAAATCGGATTTCAAATTTCATCAAAGTCTTTTAGAAAAGTATCTTATAGGAAACGTTGAACCTTTCAAAGTGCAAAATAATCTTAATTCTAACGCCATAGTAATGCCCCTCGAGTTTCAAATAAAAAGATTATTTGAACGAAATGATTACCTTGAAGAAATGTTGCAACACATGAGTGAAATGAAGAGAAGTTCTACTTGTAAAAATTTTATACAAGGGTTTCTATGGAAACAAAAATGTAGCTTACCTATACCCTAACAAAATTTTAATTCCGTACTTTCTTTATGCTGACGATTTTTGTATTAATAACCCACTTGGATCTAAGGCAAATAGGCACTCCATGTGCAACTTTTATTATAGTTTTCCATGTGTCCCAAAAAAATCTTCAAAATTAGATCAAGTATTTTTGGCGGCTTCTATTAAATCATCTGATATTAAAATGTATGGAAATGAGTGCTTTAAGCCATTGATAGAAAAATTAAAAAAAATCGAAGTTGATGGAATTGTTATTAAAACAAATGAAAGTGAAAAAAAAGTTCATTTCATCATGGGTGTTCTACTGGGTGATAACCTTGGTTTGAATATAAATCTTGGTTTTTCCAAGTCATTTTCATCACACTATTTTTGCAGATTTTGTTTAATGAGAAAATCAGATACTCAGTATCAAACTAGAGAAAACTATGAGCTATTGAGAAATCGGATTAACTACAGAGAAGCAATTGAAAATGGTTTATTACCCGAATCCGGTATAAGCACCTCATGTATTTTTAATGAAATTCCATCATTTCATTGTACGGAAAACTATGCTATTGATGTCATGCACGATATTTTTGAAGGAATATGTCATCAAATATTCTGCGAATCACTTCTTTATTTCATTAAAAAAATGAAATACTTTACCCTTCGAACAATAAATAATAGGCTACATAATTTCAAATACAATGGACATGACAAAGGAAATGAAAAGCAAAAAATTTTAATTAATGAGTTGGAAAATCGCAAATTGAAGATGTCTGCAAAGCAAATGGCGTCATTTTGTCACTATTTCACTATTTTATTCGGTGATTTAATTCCTTATGGCGATCAGGTCTAGAAATTTTTAACTAATTTTTTAGAACTACTAGATGATGTAATGTGTTATGAGGCTTCAATTTCTATAATAAGGCAAATTGAATTGAAAATTCAAAATTTAAACAGTTGTTTTCAGCTTTTATTTAAAAAATCCCTTACACCTAAACAGCAAATGTCTTTCGCAAACTTTTTACTTGATAACCATTTAAGTGAAGAGTTTTTACTTAAAAAGCCTGTAAAAGATCTTAGTATAATTGAAACAGTTAGCAAAAAAGTTGAAGTTCCATTAGAAAGGTGAATGCTCTATGAAGAAGCTGAAATATGGGGATATAAATACAGTTCCAACAAGTTTATAGCCATATTTACTAATGACATTGAAATATACAAAATTTTTACAATTATAAAATCACCGAACGAAATAAATTTGTACTGCAACAAAATTACAGCCAACTACAATATTCACTACATGTCATATGAATTTGAAAATATTTCAGATATAAGCAGCATTATAAATATAACAGACATCGTTGGACCACCGGTGGAAAAAATACAATCTACAGTTGGTCGTTCTTTTATTAAGTTAAAGGAGTTTTACAAAAATAATTATTATTAAAATGGATAGCGCCACCGATATGGATCTAATCTGTCTTTTGAATAGATGGAATTTGAACCACTTGTATAATAGGTTAAAGGGTAAGTTTAACTTTCTAAAGCTTTTTTTTATAATTAACTACAAACAACTACTTACTTTTTTCTTACCAAATAATAGAACAAGAAATCAACGTAGAACTTTTCAAAATGCTGAAGGGAAATCATATTGAAAAGCTTTTGATTAACTTCCCCATTGGAGATCAAGTAAAATTTGAGTATTATTTAGAAAAATGGAAAAGCAATAATGAGCCAGTAGAAAATGAATTGCATATACAGCAAAAGAACTATATTTTCACTAACAAACACCAACTTTCTATTCTGGACATACTTAACAATACCCATAACGGTAGAGAAATTCTAAGGTTTTACAAAAAGAACGAGATCCTTTATGACGAACAAAGAAATCTTTTAATAAATACTATAGCAAAATATGTAGAACTCAATGGATTTGAATGTAGCCTTTCGGATTGCTCCGCAATGGAAAAAGAAATATGTTCCATATTTTCCTCAGAAGAGTTGGTAAACATCAAAACATGTTTTATATCAGGGACCGTAAAAGTCAGATGATAACAGTTATTTTTAAATTTATATTTTTTTGTTTAAAAATAACAGTTATTGTTGTATTTGTTCCTTTTCCAAGAGTGATGAATTTATGAATATTATTTTTGTCAAGCTAATAGGGCCTAAATTTCTTTAATGTAAATAAAATTCAATTTTTGATTACAATATTTTGTTCCCGACGTTTCGTCAATTGTTTTTCGACTTTTTCAAGGGATTTTCTATTTAAAAATTATAAAACGATAAAATAATAATTTAGTTGACTTTAAATATTTTTTTTAACGTGCATAAGAACTCCCAATCATGATCACACACTTAAATTAATATTAAAAAATATTTAAAATCAGTTCAATTATTTAAAACGTACATTCTTTAGAAAATAACTTTTTTCTGGAAAAAATTAAAATCAAATAATAACATTTATTTGGTTCAAAAAAATAAAAATCAAAAAATAACGGTTATTTTTGATCGGAGAAATTTAAAAATAACTGTTATTTTTATCAAAGTTTTTCTTGGGATTCCAAACATTAATTAACAAGGTTTTGTTCAAAAAATATCTGTTTTATTTGATCGAAAAAAAAATCAAAAAATAACTGTTATATATGTTTAAATACTGTTATTTTTGTTCAAAAAAATAAAAACCCAAATTTTAATAATCATTTATGTATTTTATAAAAAAAAGTTCATAAGGATACATTTGGTATACTTTGATCAGTTTTCCGACATTTACTTCTATACGCTTTTTTTGTTTTAAAATTTTCAAATAACTGTTATTTTCGGTCCCTGTTTTATATTTATCTTTATTTCGTAACCAAACTGGACTATTTTATATTTTAGGAACTTTACACAAATGGTAGAAGAGGAAAAATTTATAATAAGATCTCGCATTTAAAAAGGCTTTCCAAGGATATCTTAAAAAATTATAATATTTCATACTCAGAAAGTATAGAAGGTTTGTTGAAAATTTGTTAAAAATTTAATAAACTAATTATATAATATTGTTACCTATAATTTCTTTTGTTAAGAATCGGAGGAACCCTACACAATATACATCCAGCACCTTAAAAGTGAGAATATTACGGCAGAAGAATTCGACCTTTATTGGCGAAAATGTGCCACGTTTCGTTTTAAACAAATAAATGACTTCAAAAGCACTACACAAATTTTTAAATTGTGGCCAGACTATATTAAACCGTCTGGTTTTCACTTGGTAAGTCCTTTAAATCAATAAAAATAAAGTTAAAGATTTAAATAAGTTTTTATTTTTTAGGTTAACATTGATTTTACATTAAAATATCCAATGGCTAAAAATTTAAATGAGAGATGGGCTCAATATGAAGATAAAATACTGGCATTATTAAAAACAAAAATTACAAATGCTCAAATATCGAAGCAACTTCATGGTATTGACGGCACGGACAAAGGTAAAGAGATATGAATTTGTAACAAAAAATATTTATTTAATAAATTTATGCTCACTTTTATTGCAGAATCAAAAAGCTTTTTAATGTTTTGGTTTCTTCCCCAGCAAAAACTTTACTTACAAAATAAGCAGAAAAATAATGAGAACTTGACGAACAGACTACTTATTTTTCTACTAGAAGAAGTACTTATTTTTGTTCGCGATGTCCCAAAAGTAATCCCTTATAATTTGACCAATAACACCCTAAAAATAATACATTTATTTTATACTTAAAAGTTTTATGAAAATATGTAGTTACAAAAAGAGACAAAAAATAAGTAGTTACAAATTAGCTTTCAAAAAGGTTAAAACACACTAATTAAAATTGCTCTTTCTAAAACCTAAAAAATAATGACTTATTACAAAGATTAAAGAAGCGATAATATAAGACATTAAAAAAAGTGAAAAAGAAGTACTTACCGTAAGGCCAAATTAAAACACTTACATCTTAGTTAATTCATTTATGAACTATATATCTATATTCATACATATAAAAAGTAGTATTAATACATACATACGTATATACATACTTAAATAATAAAATAACACACATAGAACAAATTTATCGATTTGAATTTTTTAAATTCAAAAGGAATCGTTCCTTAACTACAACATCTATTATTTAACCATTGCAAAGCATTTTTCGGAATACTGTTAACCAAGATTGTATTTATTTTAGTCGTATGCTCTTGGAACATTTATCAAAAACTTGTTTTGCGTGTTGAGTTTATTTTGGTATCAAAAACTGCTTCATGTTTAATTTGAGGGCAATCAGGTAACGAAAGCGCGTATCGAATATCGATTCAAACTTGGTAAACAATATAAGAATTCCTAAAAATATTTTGCAATGTTTCAATAATATACAGCTACTCACACACAAAATGGGACATGAAGAAAAGTTTGAGTGTGAAGTATTTGAAACCCAAAATAAAAGACTAAGTTAAACTTAAAAATTTGCATTCTATATTCTTTAGTTAATAAAAGAAATATAAAGGAAAAAAAGATAAAAATAAAGTAAAATTTTTGATTACAACAACATAAAATAAGGCACTTCATACTTCAACTGCTTAACGCAAAGCTCACACTTAAAGTGGGACACGATAATTTTTTGTTTTTAAATTAAATTTAAAATTCATTTTTAATATTTTGTTGACTTCCCATTGTTGTCAATAACAGCTTGAAGACGCCGTGGAATACTTTCAACCAATTTCTTACAAACCTCGGGTTCAATACTGTACCACTCTTCTGTAACAATTTCTTTTAATGAGGCAATACTCTTTGGCCGGCGTTTTGCCACTCTTTTTTTTAATTCTGCCCACAAATGTTCTATGACATTTAAGTCTGGTGACTGGGGAGGAGTTTCCAAAACTTTTGGGCAATTATAAAGAAGCCAAGTACGGGCATTCAACGACTTGTGTTTGGGGTCGTTGTCTTGGTAGAACACGAAGTCTTCTTTTATACCAAGATTTTCGGCGCTCTCTACCACGGTTTCTTTCAGAATGTCAATGTAATATTTTGAATCCATAATTCCGTTAACAAAATGAATTTTACCGACCCCGGACGCCGACATACACCCCCATATCATAAGGGAACCACCACCGTACTTGACTGTCTTTTTAATAGCCTTATCATTAAATTCACAACGAGGTTTGCGCCAAGCGAATCTTTTTCCATCCGGTCCAAAAAGGTTTATTTTCGTTTCATCTGTGAAAAGAACCTAATGAAATAATATTTAAATAAAAAAAAGTTCGAAAATGGTAGCATAAATATTATTACTTTGGACCAGAATGTCGAATCCATACTGCAATATTTTTGAGCGAAGGCGTATCTCAGTCGTTGGTTTTTTTCCGATATTAAAGGCTTTCGACGACACGATCTACCATGCAAATTATTGTCTCTGAAGACTCGTCGGACTGTTTCTGCGCTGACATCAATATCTTTTACTTCTTTTAATTTATTTTTAATGTCAACAGCTGATAAAAGTGGATTATTCTCGATCAGTTTTAGACAAAATCGCTTATCGCGGTCCGACAACTTGCATCTTTTTGTGCAGTTTCTCTTTTTATTTTCAACACTGTTGGTAGCTTTAAAGCGTTTGATGATATTAAATACAGTACTTTTACTTTTATTTACTATTTGTGCAATTTCTCTGATTGATTTATTATTTTTGAAATTGTTAATGATAATTTGTCTTTCTTCAACTGTAGATTGAGGTTTACGAGACATTTTGCAAAAAAATAATAACTTACCAGAATAAAATATCTAGAAACACTGATTTGACGTCATTACGCGTCATTATCGTATTAAAAATAACGGTAATTCAAAAATAATGCACGTGTCCCACTTTGAAAGTGAGCATAAGGTTGCCAGATAAATTAGAAAAAATTAAAAAAAAAATTTCTTCGTACACTGTAAAAAAAGATATGCTGACAGATTTAGTGAATTTTCATTGTAGAGAAAAAAATGTAAGCAAATTTTTGAAGCAAATTTAATTCATGCAAAAAATAATTAAAATAATGTTAGTCAACTAAGTAATATTTAGATGTGTCCCATTTTGTATGTGAGTAGCTGTATGTTGGACGTAAGAAAAGTACGATTAAGAAATCGAAATTAAAAAATTATAATCCATTTTCTACGAGGGTTCTCGTTATAAACACATAAAAATTAATTCACTTAAAAATTAATTTCTTAAAAATTAAAAAATATATTATTTAAATAATGCAGGAGGTATTTATAAGTCAGCTTTATTGTTTTCAACTGCAACTGCAACTGTTTTTTGGTCTTGTTTCTTCTTCTAAAATGCATCTTTAAAGTGGCGGTTTTTAATATTTTTTTAACGCCAATCTAATTTGGTTTTCAAAAGATTTAGGTTCACCTTCATTAACCGACGTTGACGTATAAGATACTAAAATGTTTATACATATTTTAGTTTGGAAATATATAATACAATTTGTTAGTTTTATAATACTTACAAAATAGCGTCTCCATGATATTTTTAAAATATTTTAACCCCTTCTTGTTGTGAGTGCCATTTAAATTGTACGTCAACAAAATTTTTGGGGATATTATAAGGGGCAATCCTTTAATAAGCCCTTTCTCTCCCATAATCGCAGTTACAGTTTTAACCTTTAATATCAGATATGCATATTAATATTTTAATAAAAACTTGTTAAAAAATGTTTATTTTAAAAACTTATGTACATACATATGTATATGAGTTTGAAGTGGCCTGTTTTTTAAGTTTTTAACTTGTACATTAACATTTGGTACAACACATATATACATATTGAACGATAGATTGTGAATTATACAATAAGGCTGAATTTCAAAACATCATTTGCAATGCAACCGAACAAAGTCAGGCATTCCTAAAAGCAAGCATTTAACAGTGCATCAACAATGCCTTTTGACATAAGTTTACAAAGTAAACAAAACAGCACGTGGCTTCATATTGAAGCAGTATAAAAAATGTATTACTGCAATGTGTTTTGATGTTTTGTAACTCAACCCAAAATTCAATTATTTTTAAATATATGTGGCAAGTTTAACAATGATCATAAAATTACCATTGCATCCTTATTTTCCTCGTTTATGTCTTCCTCCCACTTCAACAAACTTTCCTCCGATTTGATTGGAAATTGTTAAATAAATTTTGGGGTATTCCAAAACGAGGATATAATAGACTTCAAGCATACGCTGTGCTCAGCTAATACTTCGCACACTCCGTTGTTTTGTCTTCCGATTGTATCTAAAAATAATACACAATTAAAATATTATGGGTTACTCAAAAACTTTTGTGGATGTTTCCAATTTAAACAAAAGCTTTATTCATTATAAACTTGATACTGCTCACTAAATATTGACGCAGGACAAACATTTTGAAACATGGTTTTTTTAACAAAATAAGCTCTCATTGTAGTTGGGAACATCGACATTTATTATTTTTTCATGTAAAAGGTTCACCGTAATGTGTATGTATACTTAACAAGTAGTATTTTTTTATTTTTTTCGACCTCCTTTTTATTTGTCATAATATTTTCTGAAACGTATACAAATGAAAACATTTTGTAAAAATAAATTAATAAAATAAATTTATATGAGTTCATACCTTTTATTTCTCTTAAGTCGGCCTGAATATTTGCCAATATGATGTGTACATCAGTAGATGAGTGATGTTTTGATAGTTTTGTTTTGCTAGACATTTTATTCAATTTCTGGAATTAAAATAAAACCTTGTTTATAAGAAAATTTTAAGGCTTTAACAAAAATATCATCAAAACAAAAAATTTCTTCTTCACAAAAACTTCCCTCGCTAAATCCGATGTGTAAATCCTAAGAATTCAACGGGTAAGTGAAAAAGTCTTTAAGGTGTATAAACTTTTTGGCTAAAAATTTATGTTCATCAATAATTTTTGTGATTTCGACAAATGAAATATCTTTCATTAAGCAAATATTGTTTGGAAATTTTTGGCTAAACATGCCTTTTGTTGTGTATATAGATTTTATTACGCCACCTCTGTATTTTAAGCCCAGAAATTTGCTTTTTACCTCTATGGGTTCAACAGTAAAAACATTAAAAATTTGTTGCGCTAAATGTTTTGGCATTTTTATTTTTTTTTTTTATTATTTGCATAAAATTTTCAAATGGGTATGCTGAGAAATTATTTAGGTTGCCAAATTGCTCAACACATTCTACCAAATGCAAAACACAGTGAATGTTATAAGACACACTACGTTGGCCGTATAGAAATGGAAATTTCTCGACAAATGTTTTGAGCATTATATTTACTTTTTGTAAATCATGTGTTTTGCGACCAGATGCAAGTATTCTATAACTGCAATGCAGTAAAAGAAAATGATCGTATATTTCAATTGGAACAAAATCTTTTAATACAACTATGCCAGTATAAATTAAAAACTGCCTGAAGCTACTGATTTCCATCTTGAAATTTCAGAAAGCGATCTTGGCTTTCGCGCAAATTCTTTGGGAATTGAAACTGAATGAGAAATAAGTTTTTCAAAATTGAAATAAAGGAAGAAGTTGATACCGGATTTATTGTCTTTTTGTTAATTATATATGTAAGCATTTTTTTCCCAACTCCTAAGTCCAACAGATGCATACAATCGAGAGGAAACTGGGTAATCATACCGATTCCAATAGATTCCAATTTCATTTCTGTATTGGCATGTATGGAATTGTGAAAATCTACATATTTTCTTGCTCGAAAATCTTCGTCGGTCCTTTTTTCTCCGGCAGTTGTTGAAAAGGTAACCACATTGTGCACCCTTTTACCGATTTGCTGACACTTTGCACATCCATTATAAGCGATATGACCTTTTATAGCACAAAGGAAGGATTTGGCTGGAGTGTCACAAATAAATGCACGTATGTGGACTAAGGGTGTTCTTATTTGCAAATGTCAGATTTTTGTAAACCGCCGGGCAGTTTCTTGTTTCTTTGTATTAAAAAAGTAAATATGTAAAGTTTGGACCGAATACGATAACGTTTAATGGACCCGGAAACGACTTAAAATATTTAATAAGTTAATATGGGCAAACCATCAATTTTTATACATATGTCACTTTTTAATCGCGTATATTCATTATTTTCTTATATAAAAACAAAGAAAAAATCTATTTTAATTTTCTTCTTCTTCTTTACATTATCCAATATTATCTAGGGTATAGTGGGACATGGGGTGAAGTGCTACACTTTAATTTTTGACCATGTTTTTTTACATTTTTAAAGAAGTTTCAATATTTGAAAGACTTGCTAAATCATGGCCTAGTTTTAACAAAGAATTATTTAGAAGTGGCAATGAAGATGCAACTGTTTTTTTACATATAAGTCCAGCTAAACGCAATAATTGTATAAAGTTTTGTTATGACCAACTGATTAAATCTCAAAATCGCGAAGACTATAAAAAATTACTTTAGTTGGTCTTTATCTTTCTTGAGACTAGCCATGCACGCTGGATGTCAAAAGCAATATATTCTTTAAAATATTTCTATTCCTTGGCCAATTCTCACTTACAAAAAATAAATCAAATGGATTACGCGATATTTGCATTTTTCTAGTGAAACTTTACATTAAAGTCTGGTTCAGATGTACTAATGCCATAGACGCACCGCTTCAAGATTTGACTTTTATTCAAGATTCTATAAAGTATTCGGTAGCAGTAATTCTTCAAAAAATTAGCAAAAACACTTAAATTTAAAGAACCAACTGTCAAATTTATAAAACGCCGAAACTATTCATATTTAACAGACTTTCAAAAATACAACTTATATGATTTTATTTCAGAAAAAAAACAAAGTATTTTTCCAGTCGGTTTTGTTTATCCCTAGAATTTCTAGAGTTTGATCCTTTAACTTGGAAAACATCGTTTGAATTTAAGGAAAGTTGGACATTCTGTAAGGACTTATTTGTTGGTAATGATACTGTTGAGAGAGGCTTTAAATTTTTTCAAGACTTTAATTTAACTAATTTTAGCTAATGATGAAGAGGAAGACCAATTGTTGCTTCAGGTAGTTGAAGCTTATCGACAAAAATATCCATCGTATAAAAATCTGATCTTATATTATATCCATAATTTTAAGAAATAAAGATTTAAAGTAGCAAAACTTTTATCTTACTCTTATCAACAACTTATACGGTGTAAATGTTCCTAATTAAGATTACCATTTTTGTTAATTTACTCCACGTCTACAACTAATATGATTTGCTGTTATAACACGATGTTATAAAAGCGTTCTTAAAACATTTGCATTAACAACCGTGTTATAACATGAGAAAACCTCTAACATATTACTGTTAAGCATTTCATGCCAGTTGTAGACTGGGAGTTAAGTGTGTATTCTTGAGTGAGTGTTTTAAAAAAGAAGAATTTAAAAAAAGAATCTAAAACCGTTGACAATTTTTGATTTTTTAAAGACAATTTTCAATCCCAAAAAATAAGTAAATATTATTGTGGATTTTAAGGATGGCTAAAACCGTTTGAACAAGCTCCAAATTGTTATAAATTGGCTCAACCGTCTTTAACAACATATTGTTCTGCTTGTAATTCCTCACTGGAATCTCATAAAAAGAATTTTAAAAAATATGCCGAAACCAGTCGTTACAGTCAAAATAAAATTATTTTTTTACTAAAAATATTTATTTGGGTATTTTTGGGGTTTTCTTATTAAAATTTTTCTTACTATTTTTAAAAAAAATTTTAAATTTGATCAGAAAAAAAAAACCAAAAAAAAATAACTTTTTAAGGCTTTGATTTTTAATTTGGGGATTTTTGGAGATTTTTTTTAATTTTTTGGGGACAAGGAAAAAAGCACCTTTCAGCCCTAATTGTTGTTATGTTTACTCAAACTAATAAAAAAGTTTTTAATAGTTTTCAAAATAAAAATTGTTAATTTTAATCTATTTATTTGTATAGAGGTATATTGAAGTCGTTTCCGGGCCCACTAAACGCTATCGGACCCGCTCCAAATTTTACTTCTTTACTTTTTTAATATAAAGGAACAAAAATCTGCCCGGCGAACTGAAATCAAAACACTTTTAAATTTGGCCTTACAAATAAGAACACCTTTAATGTGGACGTTGATTCTGTTCCCCTTAACTATCAGACCATTATCTTTTAAATCATTCACTTCGTGAACAAAATCATGCAGGAAACAGTTAACATCAACTGGTTTATTTTTACCTATATATGTACCTATCATAAACACTCCGGAGTCCTTGACGGTTACAACACGGCCTAATATTGGCCACAGTCCAATCGCTGAACTTTTAAAAATTGGCAATCCATCGACTCCTACGTCGACCTCAATGTTACTTACGTTCAAGGCGTCAATGGCATAATCCAGTTTTAACAACTGCTGCTTAAAGCCAATGTGAATGTATGTTCCAGGAGAAACTGTACGTTCAATACATTTTGCGGTTTTACCCAAAAGGCCTTGCACGCTGGTAGGAACCTCTAATTGCTCAGATTTTAAAATTTTTAAAAGTTGATTTGTACAATCAACCGTGGGCTTATTTTCAATGTACCACTTTTTAAGTTTTTCTGTTAAATTTTCACCTGAACTTTCAAGAAATAATACATCTGGCTCTACACTTAATGAACCAAAAGGTGCAGTTGAAGTACTACTTGCACTTGTATTATCTACACTTTCTGCATTTGTATCACAAACAATATTTTTAATTCTGCTTTTTTCTTTTTTTTTTTGTCTCTCAAAATTTTTTTTACTTAACATTTTCTTTTTACTTACTTTATTTTTATTTACAGCACTTTATTTTATAATTTTCACAAAATTGTTTGCGTTTTATCTCCTCATTCACTTCACTAAATAATTCGTTTAATGTGGCGTCCATTTTGCAAGTGATATAAAAACTTATTGGTTACTTCATACAACTTTGCAAAATAACCACTACTTTCACGAGTATTCAACAACTTATTTTATATTTAACAGATATTTATGAACATATATGGACACATATACACATAAACATACTGTACATATTTAATTATTTTTGTCAAATATTTCATAACAATTTATAAATTATATAAAACATATTATAAATTAAAAGCATTATAGATATTCACACATGAATACTAGTTGTTTTTCATCAACGAGTAATCGAATTAACTCCATCAGTGTTGCAAAATAATAGTGATGACAACACTTTATGTAATGAATATTAAAAATCGTCAATATAAAGTTAAAAAATTATTAATTCGAAAATGTTTTTTACATACATTTGTATATATATACATTAAAACAAAATTACATAAGAAAAGTATTAAATCTATGTCGGTTTAAAATAACATCTAAAGTTGAAATAAGATATAGAATTTTTTTACCCGCACTTTTTGGATTCCCGGGAAAGCGGGAAATAAAAATCGAATTCCCGGAAACTCTTAGGAGAATGAAATTAATGGAAAGTTTCCCGGGAATCCTGCAATTAATTCCCGAGAAAGCGGGAATCGAAAAGAACCGAAAAAACTTTAATAAGATGGCAAAAAGTATACGATAGCAAAGAACAACAATAACAATAATTAATAAAAAGTGTGAGGTACCCGTGACTTTTAATTTTTCTCTGTTTTTGTGAACATTTTTTCGACACTTGTTAGTTTCCAGCGACTTTTCATTTTTCGCTGGTTCTTTAAAATTATACGATAGGAAGGACAACAATTAAAAAATTTACAAAAATAGTGTTTTTTGACCATTTATGAAGTACCTACGACCTTTCATTGGATTTTTGCTCTTTTTTTTAAATTATACGATAGCGAAGAACAATCATCAAAGTAATAACACTGAAAAAATGTAATAATTATTTTTTACATAGCAAGTGCTTAACAAAATATCTCTCAGAAATTTTTAATTATGATACGAGCTTTTCTTTTTAAATTGATGACATCACTGAAACCAATCAGCTGTTTATGTTTATTATTGAAAAAACAAAATTAGATTATAGGCATGTAAAATCTTATGGGATTTTTGTTGAAAAAGTCTACACAATAAATTTGTTGAAAAAGTGTACACAATAATAAATTTTACGAAATGTAAGAACATATTTAATAAAGAGTGTTTTGGCTAAACAGAATCATGTATAGCTCTAACACTGTAACAACAATGGGTGTAATGATGTACATATGTAAATGATTGTTTGCATTAAATCAATTTCACATCGAAATTAATCTAAGAATTTTATAGTATTACCGAGTATCTAACAAATATTTATGGATATATTGCAAATTCATTCAAATAATTACTTAAAATCGTATAATAATAACTTATTTAAATCATTATATTATAGTATTTTTTTGTAGTGTATAGTTATGACTTATTTAAGATATAATGATAAAGTTATTATTTAATGTATAATAAATAATGTAAAAAGTGGCGAATAAAGCTACAAAGTAATGAATTCTTGAAGTCATTAAAAGTAGGATTGTAAGTAAAGTTTTTGCTGGGTTCATAACCTTTTTCCACCACAGCAAATACTTCGTGAAGAACCCAGTGGATCAAAGATTCGAAAAAAATACTCAATCTCTGATTCACAGGAAAGTTTTGCATTATTAGCCGCAACTAATGAAGAATTAGAAGCTAAGCTGAAGCTTCTTAAGTTGCAAAATCTTAACATCCAACCAAGACTTTTAATAATTGGCGAATTAAATAAAATTAGTTCAATTTTTGTTTATATTGACGAAGTAAAGTATCCCGTATTAACCTTTTTAAATGCTTTTGATATTCTGTTTAAGGTATTCTTTTTATTCAATCTCAAATATCCTGAGGAATCTAACATGTTTTATAACTTTATACAATATTTTTTTTATGATATTCCTACATCAAAGAAATATACTAGAATCTCGTCTATTAAACACGAAATATGAAATATATTGAGTTAGAAGAAATTATTTTATTGTACAGTCAAATCCCGATAATTCGTACCCCAATATATCATAATTCCCGATAATTCGTAACAAACTGTCGGTCCCTTGAAAAAATCTCGTTAATTCGTAAAATTTCCATACATTTTGGCTCTTCGCTAATTAGTATTTTTTTTTTCAAATAAAATCTTTACCTCTTATACATAAATCGAAATTGTTTGCTAACTCCTATTTAAAATTCGTAATAAAAACAACAGAAACATGGAAAGAATGATTTTTTTGTTTACCGCTATTTTTTTTTGCGTGGGTGGTTGCATGTGTTTGTGTTAATTTTATTAAGATCAGTTTTTATATATAATTTTTATATATGTATTTTATTTTTAACAATTGTCTTTTGTTTTTTTTATCGTTTTAGTAAATAAATTGAAAAACCTCGTTAATTCATATTTATTTTATTTAAACCCCGTTAAATTGAAACCCCGCTAAATCGAAAACCCTAATAATTCGTAAGAAATGGCCGGTCCCTTGCGATTACGAATTATCGGGATACTACTGTACTTCACATTTTGTTGACGCGAATAGTCGTCAGTTTTTTTTTCAAGAAAAAGTTTATTGTTTTTGTTTTTTTGTTTTGTTTTTGTATAATTATACTTATTTTATCTACATTTAAATATTTTTAATTATAATCTGACAGTTATTCATTTTCTTAAGTATCATTCAACATTTGTATTTTTTGAATTATTTCAATACTTTAAAGCTTTTATATAATAGTCCTTTTCCTTCAATATTTAACATACTTGTTATTGCCTAAGAAAGCCCTTGGTTAACGTTGAAGCATAGATATGTTCAAATACTTAGGAATTATTTTTATACACTACCATACTAAAAATAATAAAAATAATTTCTAAGTATATGAACATATCTATTTATAGCAAATTTAAAAATTTTGTTTTTGTTTTAAATATAATTTTCTATGCGCACGATGACGTTCGAAATCGTTAAACAGGCAGTAAATTACAATTCATTCAAACAAACCAAGGAAAAAGAAAATGTATAAGTATGTGCATAACTAAATCTTTTTTTTATATTTAAATAAAAAATAAACAAATTACAATTCCAAAAAGTTTTTATTTGCACAGGACTCTTGTTAAGCTTATTTTTTTGATTCAGCGAAATTATTTGTTTGAATTTTTTTTTAATTTCAGAAAACTTTGTTGTTTGATTCAGCGAAATTTTTTATTTGAAATTTTTCTTTAATTTCAGTAAACTTTGTTGTCTGATTCAGCGAAATTATTTTTTTGAAAATTTTCTTTTATTTCAGTAAACTTTGTTGTTTGATTCAGCGAAATTATTTGTTTGAAAATTTTCTTTTATTTCAGTAAACTTTGTTGTTTGATTCAGCGAAATTATTTGTTTGAAATTTTTCTTAAATTTTAGTAAAATTGTTGTTTGATTCAGCGAAATTATTTGTTTGAAATTTATTGACCCCTATTCTGCGTTTCGATTCGGATCGAAATTTTCTCCGTTTTTGGCAACTTTGGTGTTTTGTGCCAATGTTCTGTAACTCCCGCGTTGAAAAACTTTTCGATTGAAATGTGAGAACTGAAACAAAAATACCATAAGTTGAAACAAACATGTTTTTCTCACTAAACTGTTGCTGTATCATTTTTGGTGTGTAATAGCTGTAACGTAAGGAAATTACTCGCCAAAAATTTTTCAGTAACAGTTTAGTGAGAAAAACATGTTTGTTTCAACTTATGGTATTTTTGTTTCAGTTCTCACATTTCAATCGAAAAGTTTTTCAACGCGGGAGTTACAGACCATTGGCACAAAACACCAAAGTTGCCAAAAACGGAGAAAATTTCGATCCGAATCGAAACGCAGAATATGGGTGATTATGAATTTCAGTAAATGTTTTTGTTTAATTTAGCTAAATTATTTGTTTGAAAATTTTTAAAAATTATAATAAACATTTTGTCTGATACAACAAAATTATTTATTTGAAAAAATTTTTAAATATCAAAAACTAATTTAACCAATTCTCACAATTATTTGTTTTGAAAAAATCAGGTTTTTTTCAATAAACGAAATGCGAAAAAATTGTTTGAATATGCAAATTTGTTTATAGGACCGATTTCAGACAAAAAATGTTTTGATTCTACAAATTTTTTGTTTGAATTGGAAAAATAATTTTTTCTGTGTACATAAGTATGTACCTATATAAAAGTAGATAACTTAAAATTTAAAACATTATTTCATATAAAACAAAATCCTCTGATATTTTAATTAAAAAAAAATGTACTTACTACTTCTACGTTTTCTGCTTGAGGATGAGCTGTAATCTAAACTTCTCTGAGCTGAGCTGGTATTAATTGCATCACAGTCTGTTATGATATCAGTGTCTTCATCTTCTACATCGTCTTCAACATCGTCTTCTACACCATTTTCGACATCATTTTCTCCAATAGCAGCCATTAAGATTTTTGAAACGCAGGTAACTTCTGCGACGGGTATGGACACTCTATATATATTTTTATGGATGTCTTTATGGTGGCCCATAAAATTTGCCAGTCTGTCCACTGACGCTTCTTCTGCATTGATCATTGACGTGTAGCTAGCTATATGTTTTCTCAAGTTGGTTCCTGTAATTCTTTAAGGAATTTTAGCTCCACACTCTCTTGAGTACATTTTTAGCAGCAGGCATGCTCTGTAGTACTGTTTTGTCAGTTTTGAATCAGTTGGCTTGCTGAAGATGTAGTTGTTTGTTTCAGTTATTCCTGCTTTTGCTCTATTTTTATTACAATTTCTAATGCTTTAATGCTCATCGGGCACAGTAAAATGCTGACAGTTCTTCCGAGTTTTCCACGCATTGTAATTCTGACAAACTGTTTCGCGTATTGTATTGATTCTTTTGAAATGTTTTTTAAAATATCCTTGTCTATGTTGTCTGTAATCATTTCCTTATTTTGAAAGTTTTCCATGGTAAGTCTTTCAATTTCACCAGCTCTTCTCCTATTGAATATTTGTATATAAATTAATGTTGCCTTCACCAATTGCGTCCAGCTCTCGACGCAAAACGTACTGGAAAGTACACCAATAGTATCCAATATTTTTTCTTTTAAGTATGTGTATAGCTTGTTAATGTCCTCTTTTAATGGAAGAAATGTTTTTTTTTATTCTTTTCTGGTTAGTCTGATCTTCGGTAGCTTTTTTGTTTATTAAAGCAGTCTCTGATTCCCATAACGTAATAAAGTTTTCCACTTGACTTTTAATGTCCATGTGGTCTTCTTTTAACAGCTCTACCACTTGTCGTTTGGCACACTTTTTTACTAGGGACGTTAAGTTTTGTGCAACTGCCGGCGTTTTGAACAGCATTATATTTTCGTCCCAATGAGCAACATTTCTAATAGCCAGGATGCACTTATTATATAAAGTTGCTTTAAAAACGTCTTTTAATTGACTTATAGAGGGATCTAATGCTTTTATCTCAATTATAAAACGTCCAAGTAGTCTTAAATGAGCCCGAATCATATCATACTGGTGGCGTAGAGCATATTTTTCAGATAAATAGTTTCCATATTTGATAACAAGTTCATCGTAACGTATTTCTTTAGTTATTGCATCACATCTAAGAACTGGAAAAATTTCAGTTTTCAAAACTCTATTTGCTTCCGGGTGAATAAACTGTGTCAATCTACGGCCATCGATTTGATTACACCGATGATTGTTTTTGGACGAACCACATCGTTTTTTGTGAATACGAATAGTTTTTTTTAGAAAAAAAACCCCTGCAAGTTTTACAACAGACGTAGTCATCAACTACGTTTGCGCAGTTACTTTGTTGTTGTCGGCATACGATCAGAACTCCACTGTTGTGCTTGTCAGATGTGTTATGTTCAAAATCTCCTTTTTTTCTTATATTATTCAATATTTTCAAAAGTTCTTGACTTTTTTTAGGAAAATAATAAGCTTGCTTAACCTCTTCTTCGTTACTGTGCATTTGAAACAAGTGCCGACTCAATGTAGATTGCAATGTCTTGCAAAAAATGCAAAAATGTTTTTTATTAGATTTAGAATGTGGAATCAAGATGTGGTTAACGTTAAGTGGAGATTTTACCTCTTCTACAGTGTCATTTTTCTTTGAAAGACTTTTGTTAGATTCTTCATTTACATCAACGGATAAGTCTGGAACATATTCTGAAAAATTGCTTGTATCTACATACCCGGAACTTACATAAGAACTATTTTTTTGCAGTAAACTATTTTCAATGCTGTCTGTCGACAACAAACTATTTTGTGAGGTTGCAGTGAAATTATAAGGAGGAATTTCGAATTCATTTGTCAAACTTAATGCTTCTGTACTATTTAGTGAAGTTGTAACATTATTTCGGTTGAGTTTGTTTTTGGTTTGTGGCAAACTTAATGTTTCTGTGTTGTTTTCTAAAGTAGTGGAATTCAGACTTTTTTTTATTTCACAAGACATTAAGCTGGTATCGGAATCACAAGTAATATCAGATGGTTTTATATTTTTACGTTTCGAATTTTCTACTAAAAGTTCTTGATTTTCATTTCTAT
Organism: Pollenia griseotomentosa; assembly: GCA_963931875.1. Taxonomy (NCBI): domain Eukaryota; kingdom Metazoa; phylum Arthropoda; class Insecta; order Diptera; family Polleniidae; genus Pollenia; species Pollenia griseotomentosa. The sequence goes on along the minus strand of OZ007563.1, from coordinate 144,338,054 downwards.
GATGTAGTGAAATATTAGGAATCTCAAACATATTCTTCCTTAAAGATTTTACGATCAGTTGATTACCATGTACGTTGTCGATAACGTCAGGTAAGTGGCTATTAAGTGTTTCTTTAGAAATGTCATTTTTTTGTGAATCTGGTTGACTGAATTGATTTTGGGAGCTCAATTCTTGGGGTTTTCTATGCTTTTGATATTCTTTTTCTTTAAAAGCCTCTATTTCACTATAGTTATTTTTCTTTTGTTGGCTAACATCTAACTTGGCTTCGTTAAATTTATTTCTGGTTTTATTCACATTTGAATTTGTTTGGGATAATGTTTCGTCAAAAGTTGTTGAAGATGACAATTTTTTTTCCTCCTTTAGTTTTATATCCGTAAGCTTAGACTTATTATCTACAATTATATAAATACATGACAGTCTTATTTCAGGGGAATTTTAAGGACTACATACAATACAATGCCGCATTTTATATATGTACATTTCAGGTGTATAGAAGTTTTTTTCTTCGGAGGCAAAATTTATTGAAATAAAACAAGTTAGAGTGCTATTTTCAAATGTGCCGAATCTTTGATAACCTCCACCTACAGTTCGAATTTTTTAAAAGTAATGTCTGTACGATGTCTTTTCATAATTATTCTTTTAGGCGAACTAAACGAACTTTTCCGGAAGTAGGGTTTATATGGGGCCTATGATAAATTATGGGCCGATCTTCACGAAACTTTACATTGTCATTTCTAGTCATAATAAACTCTGATTTACCAAATTTTGTTATGATAGCATTATTTTTTGCGGTCTTACGCGTTCTAAACTGTTTTCCGGGAGTAGGGTTAATATGGGGCCTAGGGTAAACTATGGACCGATCTCTACGAAATTTCACAGTGTTATTTCTAGTCTCATAAACCTGTGATGTACCAAATTTTGTTGTGATAGCGTTATTTTTTACGGTTTTTGCCGTACTAAACAAGTTTCCGGAAGTAGGGTTTATATGGGGCCTAGGGTAAATTATGGACCGATGTTCACGAAATTTCACAGTGTTAATTCTAATCCCATAAAACTGTGATTTACAAAATTTTGTTGTGATAGCGTTATTTTTTACGGTTTTAGGCGTTCTAAACTGTTTTCCGGAAGTAGGGTTTATATGGGGCCTAGGGTAAATAATGGACCGATCTTCACGAAATTTCACAGTGTTAATTCTAGTCCTATAAAACTGTGACGAGCCAAAATTTGTTATGATAGCATTATTAATTATGGGTTTAGGCGTACTAAACTGTTTTCCGGAAGTAGCGTTTATATGGGGCCTAGAGTAAATTATGGACCGATCTTCACGAAACTTTCCGATGTTAATTACTGTCCTATAACACTGTGATGTACCAAATTTTGTTATGATATCATTATTTTTTACGGTTTTTGGCGTACTTAACAGTTTTCAGGAAGTAGGGTTTATATGGGGTCTAGGGTAAATTATGGACCGATGTTCACAAAATTTCACAGTGTTAATTCTAGTCCTATAAAACTGTAACGAGCCAAAATTTGTTATGATAACATTATTAATTATGGGTTTAGGCGTACTTTTTCGAAAGTGAGCGTGTTTTCAACAGACGGACAGACAGACGGACATGGCTAAATCGACTAAGAATTACTAAAGGCCCAAGAATATATATACTTTATGGGGTCTGAGATGAATAATAAAAAGTTTCACACGGAATGACAAACTTAGTATACCCTCTTCAAAAATCGGTTTTTATAGGAGTGATTTTCCATGTGAATATAAGTCAGAATATGGTAAAATTTTGTATTTATTTGAAACAAAGGATAAATGTTTTAAAGTGTGTTTTCAAATTGAATATTTGGAATTGAACTGGAATACTTATAGTCAACTCAGTCTTCTAAGCGAATAATTTTTAAAAGTTACCTTCAAATCCAGATTCAGATCCAGAAATAATGATGCAATTTTGTGTATTCTACACACTGGGTACAAAAGTGGGTAAAACCAATAAAAAACAAGATGATACAAAACTGCATTGTTTTAAAAACTGACTGTTTTAATAAAATTGTGTATTTTGTACAAACAAATTTAAAGTAAATTATAATTTATAAAAATAAAAAATCATCATTTGAGAAAAAAAACTTTAATTGGTATTTTTGTCAAAAGAAATGATAAAATCATCATTCTGGTAACGCTGTTTATATATTATTTTCAAAGAAAAGAAAACAAAACTTTGTCAAATTAAACTTTGTGTGTCTAAACACGAAACAAAGTTTAAAAGAATTCAACAAACTTTGTCAAAGTAAACTTTGCCTGTTTAAATACATATGTTTGTATACACAGTGGTGTGGCAAAAAAAACCCCAAAATAATATGGACACCTAACATTAAAATTGAAAAGGGCATATCTTTAAAAAGAAATCGAGTATTACAGTAGTTTTGACTTAACTGCCTTTTATTTACGTGCACTTTTGACTTAACTGCACAAAATTGATAATTTTTGACATTATTCTTTATAATCCCATACAAATTCCTTTTTTAAGTGCACTTTCTTTACCTGCACATTTAAGATAAGTGCCCAAAATCTTTGGCATTTTAAAATTATTTTCATACAAAAAATCCAAGTTACCTGCACTTTGACTTAACTGCCCAAATTACATATTTTCTGTAATTATTCTTCAAAATCCTTCTTTACGTGCCTTTTGTATACCTGCACATTTTTCATATTTTTGGGCAGCTTTAAAATATTTTCATATAAAAAATCAAAGTTAGCTGCACACATGAAAAAATATGGTGGCCACTTTTTCACATAAATATCCAATTTTAGCTGTTTATAAAAACAAAAATCGCAAACAAGTCAAGTTGTTTGCATGTACCTACATTTATGCATATGGGTTGTGGTTAGAGCAACTTTACCATGATTATATGAAAGGAATAGCAAACCTTAGGTCTGGAACAGAATATAGTAGTTGTAGTAGTATTTGAAGCTGACAAATGCTCTGTAGTGCAATAAAGTTCAAAATTTCGATTTTTGCGGTTCAACGGCAATGACTACTACAACTACGTTTTCTACAGCGACTTTTCTGTCCCACACTTTATTGTTACCAATTTGGCTATCTCGTTCCGTCTAAAAATGCATAAGAAATGACTACAGGTTGTTTGAACGTAATTGTTATTATCAATTTATTAATAAAAACGTTGTTACTTCTCTTTCAAACACTTTACTTTAGCTGCACTTTTATGCAGGTAACCACAATTGCGTACCTGCACATTAAGGCAGCTACATACATTTAAGATAGCTGCATTTTTGATTTACCTGCACAAAAAATCGTGCAAAGGAGATTGTGCAGCTAAGTCAAAATTACTGTACAAACAAATAAAAAGTGTTAATAATTTTCAGTTATCGTATAATTCTTTTACTGACCACCAAAAAAATCTACATTCATGAATTTGTTGTTAGAAAACTCCGTTTTTTCAGACCTTTTAATTTTTACCCTTCAACTTTTTTTGTTAACTAAGGACATTTTTAATTGTGTATTTATTTTTTACATCTTAGTGTAGAGTAAAAAAAAATAAGCAAAAACATATATTTCCTTACATTCAATTTACATGATGAATTTTATGACGTCCAATTTTTGACGTCATTTTTTGTTTGGTAGCAAGCGGTGTAGAAAAGAAAGAGGAAGAGAAAACAGAAATCATGTCTATTTTTCTACCCCTCTTTCTTCTCTACACCGCTTGCTACCAAACAAAAAAATGACGTCATAAAATTCATCATGTAAATTGAGTGTTAGTTAACAAAAAAGTTGAAGGTTTAAAACAAAAAGCTCTAAAAAACGGATTTCTGTAACAACAAAAAGCTGAATGTAAATTTCTTGGTGGTGAGTAAAAACAATTACATTACTTACATAATCTGGTAAGATGAGACGATAATAAAAACTAGATAAATTATAATTAAATAAAATAAAGCCCCAAAAGAATATTTTGGAGCCCTATTTTTCGGCACACCACTGTATATACTACTCGAATTAAAAATTCTAATATACAAGTTAACACAAATTATGTTTAAAATCTATTTTTTTTGGAAATAACTAAATAAGACACAAAATAAGTTCACAAGCTGACGTTGCGTATTTTGCAATACAACAACGCAGCTTATTTCACAATAATTCAATTGCACATGCCAATGGTTGATATCCGATACCCACATGGGTGACTGCCAACAGCCAGGAATACTGCAACTCAACAAATTCCCATCAACAACATTGCACAACGATAGCAACAACATTGCACGCGCCGTCTGCTGATACCAAATACTCGAATGGCGTGATCAGCAAAACCTGTTAATAAGTAGGGTAGTTTTTAAGAATATTGTCACTTTTAGTTTTTATACCAAATAAAGAACATTGTTGTGTCGCCATCCGCGCACAACAATTAATTTTTTTATTAAAAAATTCTATACAGGATTTAATTGGCGCCCGAGCAGGGACCCAAGGATAAAAGGTCCCCCGGTATCGAAAAAAACAAAAGTCAAGCCTTGCCAAGCCCCTCAGTAATCCGTAAACGATAAACAGGAGTGACGTGAAGTCACAGCTTGGTAAGCCCGTGCCCCGCGGATTAACTAGATAATAGAAATTATAAATAAGGAAAAGTGAAACCAAATCTTAAAAAAATTAATAAAAATAAAAATAAAAAAAAAAGAAAGAATAGTGACATTAAAATTAATATCGAAAATTCTGGAAAAAAAATGACAACAAAGTTTAAAAGAAAATTTTTTAAATGAAAATTAATATAGAAAAATTATAAAAAATAGTGACATTAAACCAAAATTTTAAAGGAAAATTTTAAATAAAAATTAATGCTGAAAAAAAAAAACAGTGACAACAAAGAAAATTTTTAAATGAAAATTAATATAGAAAAAATTATAAAAAATAGTGACATTAAAACAAAATTTTAAAGGAAAAATTTCAAATAAAAATTAATGCTGGAAAAAAAACAGTTTAAAAGAAAATTTTCATTAAATTCCCAGCTCAGCCAGGAAAAATTATCAATAAATTTTAATAAAAATTCAAAGTTGTAAAATTCCTTCCCTCAGTGAAAATAATTTAATGAAAATTAAATTTGATGAACTCGAGCCTAATTAAAGAATATCAAAAATTAAAAAATTAACAGTTCAACTAAAAATCAAAATTGTTCTTAGAAATAGCTATGGCACAAGCTCTAATGTTTACATTTGTACTTTAATTTGTACAAATAAAAAAATGTCGACGAAAGTGGACAAAAAAACATAATAAACAAATGTATTCAGGTTTTCAAGACAAAGTCTTGACAGAAAGAATACGAAAAAACAGAGGAAAAAGGAGGCAACATGTAATTTGAAATTTAAGTGATAATAACAGCAAATTTCGAACCACCAGTACTACTGGTTAAAGATTGATGTTTGACTGTTGGCTAACGGGCACCGCAGTGGTGCAGTGGGTAGAACACAGAGATCTTCTGACGATAGAAAGTGGTGTTTCTTGAAACATGTAAAGATCAACCCGGGTTCAAATCCCAGCTCAGCCAGGAAAAATTATCAATAAATTTTAATAAAAATTCAAAGTTGTAAAATTCCTTCCCTCAGTGAAAATAATTTAATGAAAATTAAATTTGATGAACTCGAGCCTAATTAAAGAATATCAAAAATTAAAAAATTAACAGTTCAACTAAAAATCAAAATTGTTCTTAGAAATAGCTATGGCACAAGCTCTAATGTTTACATTTGTACTTTAATTTGTGCAAATAAAAAAATGTCGACGAAAGTGGACAAAAAAACATAATAAACAAATGTATTCAGGTTTTCAAGACAAAGTCTTGACAGAAAGAATACGAAAAAACAGAGGAAAAAGGAGGCAACATGTAATTTGAAATTTAAGTGATAATAACAGCAAATTTCGAACCACCAGTACTACTGGTTAAAGATTGATGTTTGACTGTTGGCTAACGGGCACCGCAGTGGTGCAGTGGGTAGAACACAGAGATCTTCTGACGATAGAAAGTGGTGTTTCTTGAAACATGTAAAGATCAACCCGGGTTCAAATCCCAGCTCAGCCAGGAAAAATTATCAATAAATTTTAATAAAAATTCAAAGTTGTAAAATTCCTTCCCTCAGTGAAAATAATTTAATGAAAATTAAATTTGATGAACTCGAGCCTAATTAAAGAATATCAAAAATTAAAAAATTAACAGTTCAACTAAAAATCAAAATTGTTCTTAGAAATAGCTATGGCACAAGCTCTAATGTTTACATTTGTACTTTAATTTGTACAAATAAAAAAATGTCGACGAAAGTGGACAAAAAAACATAATAAACAAATGTATTCAGGTTTTCAAGACAAAGTCTTGACAGAAAGAATACGAAAAAACAGAGGAAAAAGGAGGCAACATGTAATTTGAAATTTAAGTGATAATAACAGCAAATTTCGAACCACCAGTACTACTGGTTAAAGATTGATGTTTGACTGTTGGCTAACGGGCACCGCAGTGGTGCAGTGGGTAGAACACAGAGATCTTCTGACGATAGAAAGTGGTGTTTCTTGAAACATGTAAAGATCAACCCGGGTTCAAATCCCAGCTCAGCCAGGAAAAATTATCAATAAATTTTAATAAAAATTCAAAGTTGTAAAATTCCTTCCCTCAGTGAAAATAATTTAATGAAAATTAAATTTGATGAACTCGAGCCTAATTAAAGAATATCAAAAATTAAAAAATTAACAGTTCAACTAAAAATCAAAATTGTTCTTAGAAATAGCTATGGCACAAGCTCTAATGTTTACATTTGTACTTTAATTTGTACAAATAAAAAAATGTCGACGAAAGTGGACAAAAAAACATAATAAACAAATGTATTCAGGTTTTCAAGACAAAGTCTTGACAGAAAGAATACGAAAAAACAGAGGAAAAAGGAGGCAACATGTAATTTGAAATTTAAGTGATAATAACAGCAAATTTCGAACCACCAGTACTACTGGTTAAAGATTGATGTTTGACTGTTGGCTAACGGGCACCGCAGTGGTGCAGTGGGTAGAACACAGAGATCTTCTGACGATAGAAAGTGGTGTTTCTTGAAACATGTAAAGATCAACCCGGGTTCAAATCCCAGCTCAGCCAGGAAAAATTATCAATAAATTTTAATAAAAATTCAAAGTTGTAAAATTCCTTCCCTTAGTGAAAATAATTTAATGAAAATTAAATTTGATGAACTCGAGCCTAATTAAAGAATATCAAAAATTAAAAAATTAACAGTTCAACTAAAAATCAAAATTGTTCTTAGAAATAGCTATGGCACAAGCTCTAATGTTTACATTTGTACTTTAATTTGTACAAATAAAAAAATGTCGACGAAAGTGGACAAAAAAACATAATAAACAAATGTATTCAGGTTTTCAAGACAAAGTCTTGACAGAAAGAATACGAAAAAACAGAGGAAAAAGGAGGCAACATGTAATTTGAAATTTAAGTGATAATAACAGCAAATTTCGAACCACCAGTACTACTGGTTAAAGATTGATGTTTGACTGTTGGCTAACGGGCACCGCAGTGGTGCAGTGGGTAGAACACAGAGATCTTCTGACGATAGAAAGTGGTGTTTCTTGAAACATGTAAAGATCAACCCGGGTTCAAATCCCAGCTCAGCCAGGAAAAATTATCAATAAATTTTAATAAAAATTCAAAGTTGTAAAATTCCTTCCCTCAGTGAAAATAAGTTAATGAAAATTAAATTTGATGAACTCGAGCCTAATTAAAGAATATCAAAAATTAAAAAATTAACAGTTCAACTAAAAATCAAAATTGTTCTTAGAAATAGCTATGGCACAAGCTCTAATGTTTACATTTGTACTTTAATTTGTACAAATAAAAAAATGTCGACGAAAGTGGACAAAAAAACATAATAAACAAATGTATTCAGGTTTTCAAGACAAAGTCTTGACAGAAAGAATACGAAAAAACAGAGGAAAAAGGAGGCAACATGTAATTTGAAATTTAAGTGATAATAACAGCAAATTTCGAACCACCAGTACTACTGGTTAAAGATTGATGTTTGACTGTTGGCTAACGGGCACCGCAGTGGTGCAGTGGGTAGAACACAGAGATCTTCTGACGATAGAAAGTGGTGTTTCTTGAAACATGTAAAGATCAACCCGGGTTCAAATCCCAGCTCAGCCAGGAAAAATTATCAATAAATTTTAATAAAAATTCAAAGTTGTAAAATTCCTTCCCTCAGTGAAAATAATTTAATGAAAATTAAATTTGATGAACTCGAGCCTAATTAAAGAATATCAAAAATTAAAAAATTAACAGTTCAACTAAAAATCAAAATTGTTCTTAGAAATAGCTATGGCACAAGCTCTAATGTTTACATTTGTACTTTAATTTGTACAAATAAAAAAATGTCGACGAAAGTGGACAAAAAAACATAATAAACAAATGTATTCAGGTTTTCAAGACAAAGTCTTGACAGAAAGAATACGAAAAAACAGAGGAAAAAGGAGGCAACATGTAATTTGAAATTTAAGTGATAATAACAGCAAATTTCGAACCACCAGTACTACTGGTTAAAGATTGATGTTTGACTGTTGGCTAACGGGCACCGCAGTGGTGCAGTGGGTAGAACACAGAGATCTTCTGACGATAGAAAGTGGTGTTTCTTGAAACATGTAAAGATCAACCCGGGTTCAAATCCCAGCTCAGCCAGGAAAAATTATCAATAAATTTTAATAAAAATTCAAAGTTGTAAAATTCCTTCCCTCAGTGAAAATAATTTAATGAAAATTAAATTTGATGAACTCGAGCCTAATTAAAGAATATCATTTTAGGTTTTTTTTTAAATAATTACCGTGTTCATATGCGAGTTTTTTTTAGTAATCTTTGAAGCTAGAAAGATATTTGTTATTAAAAAACTATTTTAAAGTTGATATGTTTATGCTATTCATACCCTTTTGCAAATCATTTGCTGATTTTTTTTTTGCTATTTTCCATTTTACTACAAGCGGGTAAATCGGCGTTATACGCACGTAATATTTTTTCAAATATTGCATTATTTTTGGTAAAAATTAACAATCCCGGATCATATTCACCCACTAAAAATTTTTCTAAAATAAATTGTAATTTCGCCGAATCACGAACCATTATAAAAAAACTAAAAATAAAGACAGAAAAAATAAAAACATACACAACATTTACTATTTTCACCTTGTCAAAATATTTTCTTGAAATACTGTATATATAAAGTATATGTATCTATATACATACAATAGGCCAATAAAGTCTACATACACCTACTTATATAAAAATTATTGTTTTAAACTACGCATTATCGGGAACCATAGATCTTCCCGAGTCCAATTTTTACCACCAAAGTAAATGGTTAATTTATTCTTAAGGATGTCGGTAAAATCTGCCAAATCGGTTACAAAATGGCCCAGTTATGACCAAATACTGAAATTCTATCAAAACTAAACTTGCTATATATTGATTAAACTTTTAATATAATTAATAGCACGCAAACATGTGCAAATAATTAAATAAAATTAAGCGATACATATTATATAAATATATGTATGTAAATGTTATTTCTAAATCATGGTGAAGGGTATATAAAACTCGTCATAGCCGAATATAGAACTCTTACTTGTTTAATAATCAAATTATAAAAAGATGTATTAAACTTACCAAATAAATAAAACTTTTAAAATCACTTAAATCACTAAGGCCCGTTTTCACGACTTAACGCTAGCTAAATGTAGGAAGTTATCGAACAGATAATGAGCTTTTAATTATCACAAGTTCCCTTTAATCTAAAAGTGAAGGATAAGCTAAAGAGAGGAACGTTCTACCTTTAACTTTTGTCGTAAGGTTTAGATTTGAGATTGCCATATTATATTCACATATTTTTATACAATATGGCAACTCCAATTATACGTATATTTTGTAAATGTAAAAAAAGTACTTAGTTGCCAGTTCGTATTTTTATTTTGGCAAAAATAATCGGTATTTTCTTTAGTATTGCCACTTTTTTAAAAATGTTAAGTTTATTTTATACAGAAGTTGTGAAAACGAAAAATAGTTGAAGGTAACTTTATTCCTCACTAGTGCTAAAGGTACCGTTTACTATTTCGAACTTTATAGGTAAGTCGTGAAAACGGGCCTAAAAATCACAAATTTATTAATTGCTTTTTAATTTATTTTTTTTTGTGTCAAAAACACAAAATGGCATTCAAATTTAAAAACGATAGAGAAAAAACATCTACCGTTATTTCATTTTCATCATTCCCTTCAAATAGAAATATTGCCAGAGTTTTACTTTTCGAGATGCTATAATGAGTTGAATTTATACATACACTAAAAAAAAGTATAAACATCAGTAATTATACCCTTCACCACAGGTGGAAAAGGGTATACATATATAAGTTTGTCATTCCGTTTGTAATTTCTACAATATTGATCTTAGGCCCTGTAAAGTATATATATTTTGGGTCCTTATGAGGAGAGAAGTTGATTTAACGATATCCGTCCGTCTGTCCGTCTTACGTTTGATATGTGTTTTCTAGAGACTCCAGACATGATAGCGGGTAGGCTGTTTTACATTTATGTCGCATATAGTCCACCATTTCTTGCTATTGAAATTCAGCCAACATGGCTGAAATATGACCAAAAAACCACGACTGCCTCTAATTTTTCCAAAAAATCCCTTGTGGTTGTTGTATTTTTATTACTTTTTTCTGTATATCTGGAGAACGGCAAGAGCCAGTTTTCAAATTTGGTACAAACATTAAGGTTATAAATACACACCATTCCACAAAATGTGGGCGGGATTGGAGAAGTGGGCGAGGTACCTTCCATACAAAAAGTATTAAAAATTGTATAAAAACCTGAATTTTTTACTGTTATATGACCTATGGTTACGCCTTATATATCAAAAGATCGGAAATTTAATTAATAAAAAATATTTTCTGAAAAACTAGGGAAATTCGGTTCAGATACGAAAAAGTTATGACCAAAATATTATTTTTTTTTGGAAAATACCCATTTTCGGGAACCATAGATCTTCCCGAGTCCAAGTCTTACAACCAAAATAAATGGCAAATTTCTTCTTTAATACGTCGGTATATAAATCTTTCAAATTGGTTCAGAAATAGCAGAGTTATGACCAATATACTGAAATCCCAAAAATTACTCTTTTTTTGTAATTAAGTTTGTTTTTTATACCCTTCACCGAAGGTCCTGCACCCTATAAAGTTTATATATATTCTGGGTGCTTATGAAAAGCGAAGTTCAAATCCGGTTGTCGTCTCATCTCTCCCCCCCCCCTTCGCATTTGTTTACATATACTAGCATAATGCCCAATATGATTTTCGTTTATTATTTCATCTATTTAACGAAATAATTTTAACAAATAGAAACTAGTAATTTTTGTGTTTTTTTGCTACTTAAAAACTCGCCAAAAGAGATAAAAAATGACAACAGTGCCTTTACAAAAAGAAAACAAACAAAAAACTGTGTTAAGTTGTAAACAGTAAACGGTCGATATTTCATTTTAATGATATTTAAACAGCGTTCCTTCATGGTAGGGGGTGTGTTAAGTTAGAAACTGTGAGTTCCCTGGTTCGAATCTTGGTTTTTTAAAAAGAATATTTTTTTAATATTATTATGTTCCAAAACAATTTTAAAAAAATATTTACCAGTTTTCGCTTTTTAAATTTCATTTATAATGAAGTTTTAAGTATTGTAAATATGTATGTATATGTAAAAATTATTTTGTTTCTCTGTATTCTGCTCGCACAATGGTGAAGGGTATATATGATTCGGCACAGCAGAATATAGCACTCTTACTTGTTTTTAATTATTTTTAAATCAAGTTTCTTATGTAATATGACTATTAAATGGCATAGTAAACTACACAAAATGCTTGGCAAACACATACATTGTTTTCGTTTGGTGTTTGCCAATAAACACAAATATTCTCCGTACAAACATTAATTTTCATTTTTGTTTTGTTTTCAATAATTGCAGACGCCAATAGTGCCGTGGCAATTTTGTTGTTTTTTGCTTAAAACGTTGAATTGTGTATGGGCTGCTTCAGGTAATTTCTATGTTCAAAAAAGCATCTCAATATTTTGTTAAAATTACTTTATTATTTTTTTGTGTGTAATGACTATATCATGAACTTCATCTTAATAAATAATCTGGCAACGAAATGATACAGAGATATATGGCATCTTTACCTGTGGTGAATTTTTTTCTTCATTATAAAAATGGATTCTGAAACAAAGGTAAGGACAATTTAAATAAAAACCAAACATATAAATTAAACAAAAATTCAAACTAATTGGATTAATTTAAAGTTTAAAAGTTTTAAGTTTAACGACGCATCTCCAAATAAAAAGTAAATAGACTGATAGAAAATAAAATAAAAAGATGAAAACATAAAAAGAAAAAAGTGGCGCAAACTCATAATTTTCGAATTATGGACCTATATATATACATACTGTGAGCGTCAAAATAAAGTGAACAACTGGTATTTTAAATAAAAAGTGTTATTTAAGTAAAAAAGAATTTAAATTTTACTCCGTTTTTAACGCGTCAAAAAAAGTGTACGGTTTTAAAATGCTAGGAAAAGTGAAGTGGCTAATAGTGGTGGACGGCTTCTTATCTCTTTGGCATCGATTCCACCCATTTTAAAGTTAGCTCAGTAGAAAATTTTTTTGGCCACTCTTCCTACAGAATTTTCTTCAAAGTGCTTGTTTTTTTTTATTTGCCCGTCTAAATTCTCCCAGTTGTTTCGTTGATATCGAGCGACTATTGGGCTAATCCAGCTGTTTTAGGGCGTATTACAAAAGCCAACCTTATCACGCTTCACTATAGATACTGTATATTTTCTGTTATCACTTTTTTTTGGCCAACTTGCTTTCGTCAAATTTTGGAGCAACGTATTTTTACAATTGATAGCACGCTTGAAGTCTGGTCAAATTTGGTAAAATAGAAATATAACTTTTTATAACTAACATTTTTTTATGTTCGAAAACAAGCTGCACATTAGTTTTGACGCTCACTGTACGTATGGAGATATAAATGCGATTTACATAAATGTCCAATTTTGGTATAATTTTAATTTTATAATTTTGGTATGAATTTAAGCTTTAGTTAGCGAAGCTGGTGTTTGATATTAAATAAAATTTTATTTTTTAAAGTTGTATAAGAGTTAAAAATTTTAAAATAAATTTTGTATATCCAGAAAAATCTTTTGAAAACTTTAAACTTATAACAAGAATGCCACATACGTTTAGAAATGTAATGGAAAATCGAAAGTATATACTTATATACATATGTCCATATGAGAGCTGTAAATGAATCATTCTTTTTTGATTTTAATTCGTTACAAATTAGCTAAATTTTGAATTAATTATTTTCACAGCAAAAAAGAATAGAATGAAATTTGTTAATTTTTGGCGATAGCCGTGGGCGTGTACAACGCCGTACATGTCATAGTGCTAGACGTGGGCGCATCGAAGAGGCACGGAACCAACAGGTAATAAAAAGACTTTTTTACTACATAAATTAATTAATTAATTTGTATCTCAATATTTTTTTTAGTTCGGGCCTCAAGGATATTTTACGCCACCACTTCCTGGTAATTATTTCCAGCCACCAATGGCTAATAATTATTTCCAGCCACCAATGGCTAATAATTATTTCCAGCCACCAATAGGTAATAATTATTACCAGCCACCAATGGGTAATAATTATTATCAGCCACCAATGGGTAATAATTATTACCAGCAACCAATGGCTAATAATTACTACCAGCCACTAATGGCTAATAATTATTTCCAGCAAGCACCGGTTGGTTATCCGCCTTTTTACCAGCTACCACCTAGAAATAGTTACCGCCCACCGTCGGCACAAATGCCATCAGAACAGGAGCCACAGGCTCCAAACAAAAATGAGCCGGAGGTACCTCATAGAGAGGCAGGAACTCCAGTTGAGGCCTTCAAGGACCTGCAAATAAATTAAACTTCGTTTTTCAATAAGATTTCTGTACACACAAATTTTTTAACAAATATACAAATATTTCTCTAATAAAATGAATTTTATAAAAAAATTAGATTAAAAGTGTATTAAAAACAACTTTCAAATTCTTGCGTTTTCGATTTCCAGAACACCCCTGATAATAATAACGGCCAATTTCACTAAGTTCAGTTATTATTAATTCTCAGTTATAAAAAATATATTGTTAACTGGAAGTTAAAATAATAGTTGGTTCCTAAAATGCAATAGGGCGTAACAACAAAAAAAAAATCGAAATAGAGTTTTTGATTGATTTTTGCTCGTTTTATTTAACTACATGATCACAAAAAATTTTTAATTTTCAATTCAAGCCCCCATCATATCTGAGGGCTTCGAAAAACACAATTCAACAGACAGACGGACAACCGGATTTGAACTTCCCTTCTCATAAGATCCAGAATATATATCGTCATCTTAAAGACCTAATAACCTATCTGCAAACATTTTTAAATTGAGTTTTTTATGCATTTTATTTTGTACCTAGAGAACCGTTACGCACAAAAAAAGAGAATAAAAATCATAAAAAATCACGATAGGTTTAATTTTGTTGCATAGTTTAATTTAAACAAACATTAAAGCCCGTTTTCACAACTTACCGATAGCTTAAAGTAGACTGTAACCGGCCTTTTAAAAAGTGTTCCATTATTAAAACTTTACTTTAACCTAAAGTAAGCGATAAAGTAAATTAAGGTTCATCCTACCTGGTAGGTAAAAGTAAAGTTGTAATAATGGAACACTTTTTATACGGCCGATAAAATGCTACCTTTAACTATCGGTAAGTTGTGAAAACGGGCCTAAGTTTTTTTTTTACTTAAACCAGTAAAAGAAACTATAACTGTTATTATTTAATGTTTATAATATTCATATGTATTTCATATTCATACTAATTAGTTTCAGATTTTTACGTTTCCAAATAACCAAATAACAAATAACATAAGCTGTGTTTAGAAAAACAAAATAAATAGGTTATTAGGACTTTAAGATGACGATATACCCTTTTACCTTCGGTGAAGGGTATAAAAGAACGAGATTTATAAAAACAATATTAGTTTTTAAATAAAACTTCATTAATATAAAAAAAATTCCACGGAAATTAAAAATAAAAGAAAAGATAACAGAATGCCCCCTAAACTTTTAATTTTTTGAAAGTGACAGCTGGTGGCCTTAATAGCCCTGGTTGAGGGCTTTCGAAATCATTTACCAGATTTTAGAAACACACAAATTTACAGTTTTTATTCATATAACAACATTTTTGCATAATTTTTCAAACATTTTAAGATTTTTTTATTAATTTCTTGATTTTTTATGATTAATATAGCACTCGTAATGTTTTCTGATATATTTTTGCTTTTATTGTTATTGCTTGTCACGCACGTGTTGTTTTTCAAAACAATATCACGTGTTCAACACAAAAAAATATTGTTTTTTTCGGTTGATTTTGAAATATTGATTTGTTCACACGCGTCAAGAAACGATGAGAAATACATTTGGCGGTAGTCCAAAATACCTTTTTTACAACTGTGAAAAAAAGTATGTTTTGTTCTAACCGATAAATAATACCATAACGTTGAACGATTATTTTGTACCAGAATTTTTACAGCACAAAAATATTGATTTTTTTGGTATTTATAAAAATAAAAAAAACGATTTTTGCAAAAATTTATTAAATAAGTTTTTTCGTATGAAAATATTAAAAATTATCCTAAAATTACCAAATACATAAGTAAAAAAGCCGATATTGCAAAAATAACTAAAAAAAAGCTGATATTACAAAAAAAAGCGCTAATAAATATAGCTCATTTTTCTTGTTTTTTTTTATGAGTTGTAATAATAATACATAATAGCCCGGCAAAAAAAGACATGCAAAAAAGTAAAAAAGGCATGGGTTTCAAGGATAATGTACTAGTTTTTTTTTAGGCGAAACATGCAAGATTTTAACATTAGCGTGTCATTGGCGAGAATGGTTTCACATAAGTTAAACGGCTCGTCATTAAAAGTTCAGGGATGAATTAGGATTTTCATTGATATTAAATATTAATTTGAATGAGTGCGAATTAAAACCATTGAAGTTCAATGATTCTAATACGTATTTTCATTATTTTATTTCATATTAATTTTAAAAATAAAACTTTTGTTACCATCAAATACCCACAAGTTGCTAGAAAGCTACGTTACAAATCGAAAATTCGTACTTGCAGAAAAAAGTTTTTACAGCACCCCCCAAGACATACGAGCTGGAGTACCGCAAGGTAGTATTTTGGGACCACTTCTATATATACTTTACACATCCGATATGCCATTAAACACTTATACCCACACGTCCACATTTGCTGACGACACAGCAATTCTTAGTGTCCACAATGACCCATTAGTAGCGTCAAGATTGTTACAAAATCACATATCACAATTGGAAAATTGGTTAGATAAATGGAAAATCAAAGTGAATGAACAGAAATGTATCCACATAACTTTTACGTTAAGAAAAGGATCATGTCCACCAATCCAAATTAATAATCTCAATATACCCCAACAAACAAATGTAAAATATCTCGGTATACACCTTGACCGTCGTCTTACATGGAAAAATCATATAGACGCGAAACTAATCCAGATAAAGTTAAAAACTGTTGAGCTTACATGGCTTATGGGTAGAAACTCCATACTAAGCTTGGACTATAAATTGTTGCTTAATAACTCAATTATTAAACCCATATGGTGCTATGGAATCAGCTCTGGGGTACAGCCTCTGCATCTAATATAGAAAAAATACAAAGACGTCAAAACAGGCTTCTAAGAATGATTACGTGTGCACCTTGGTATATCAGAAGCTCCAACATACACAAGGATCTAAACGTTCACCTTGTTAAAGATGAAATAAAAAAACATTGCCAAAACTATTTAAAAAAACTCGAAACCCATCCAAATATGCTAGCCCGGAATTTACTAAATAGCAGTGGCCACCTGAGGTTAAGAAGGAGGCACACTGCTGACTTGGCCCACTTGTGAGAAGTTAAATTTAATGAAAGCATGAAATTTTGTCTGGCTTTGGCTGGATTGAATATTTTTATTTAGTCTTAAGATTTGAATACTTATTGTTAGTTCACAATTATTAAGTGAAGATTCAATAAAGAAATGAAATGTTAAAAAAAAAAAAAAAAAATTTATTTTAATATGCATTATCAATTGTATTATAAATTAATTAAAAAGAAACATGAAAATACTTAAAAATAAGGCATTTTGTACATTCTTGAATTTTTTATTAAAGTTTAAAACTTTCCATTAAAAATCAAAATATTAATCCTAATGTTATTTTTTATTAAAGAAATAGCTTCAAACATTAAGGCCCGATTCACGACTTACCTTTAAAGTTCGATATAGTTAACGCTACCTCTAGCACTAGTGAGGAATAAAGTTACCTTCATCTATTTTTCGTTTTCACAACTTCTGTATAAAATAAACTTAACATTTTTAAAAAAGTGGCAATACTAAAGAAAATACCGATTATTTTTGCCAAAATAAAATTACGAACTGGCAACTACGTACTTTTTTTACATTTACAAAATATACGTATAATTGGAGTTGCCATATATAAAAAATATGTGAATATAATATGGCAATCTCAAATCTAAACCTTACGACAAAAGTTAAAGGTAGAACGTTCCTCTCTTTTGCTTATCCTTCACTTTAAGGTTAAAGAGAACTTGTGATAATTAAAAACTCATTATCTGTTCGATAACTTCCTACATTTAGCTATCGTTAAGTCGTGAAAACGGGCCTAAAAGATATTTAAAATAATTTTTAAAAGTATCACAGTGCTCGTTGAATGCAGACGTGTTTTTTTTTTAACTCGGCATACGGTTTTTGTTTTCTTTTAACATACTTAAATAAGTTGTTATAAAATCATAATATTATTTATTAAATAAATAATATAATATCAGCGAATTGGACGCTTGAAAATAATTTTTAATTTGTGAACATAAACGTCAATAATTAAAATAATAAAAGTTACAATTTAATAAAAAAATTTATGTATGAACATACATACATAAACATACATACATACATTTTAAGCAAAAACATTTCTTGTTTTTGTTTATTCTTCTTTTTTATTATCGGGGTTTTTAACAACAAATAACAAGAAGAGCACAATTAAACAAACTGTAAAATAAAAAAAAAAACTCTTATGAATGCGTACAATGCAAAAACAATAAAACATAATGAAAGAAATGCTTATGTTACAGTGAGTGTTGACGAAACAAAAAAAAAGAATCGATGATAGCAATTACTTAACGGCTAAACCTATTACTCGAACGCGTTCCCTCTCACCCTCTTTGTTTACAAATACTGCAAGCGCTGCCGCAGAGCCAAAAAAAACTTTAATAAGTGATGATACGGTTAACCCCGAAACAGCCGCTATGGACAACTCAGTAACTCAAGTAAAAATTTCTCAAAAGCCTACAGTACAAGTTGGTATGGACAGGTACATAACAGTGCTAAAACGGGGACGCAGCCCTACCTCTGCAGCAGTTGCTTCGGCCTCAAAAGTACCAACTTTTGATAAAATAAATACTCAAAATCGTTTTGCAATTCTGGAGGATGAATCCTCTGAAGCACCAAACGTCATAAAATCGTCAAAGCCTCCCCCGATATATCTTAGGGAACAAAATTCAAATGAGCTCATAAAGAGTTTGATATCAGTGATAGGTG
Source organism: Pollenia griseotomentosa (assembly GCA_963931875.1). Taxonomy (NCBI): domain Eukaryota; kingdom Metazoa; phylum Arthropoda; class Insecta; order Diptera; family Polleniidae; genus Pollenia; species Pollenia griseotomentosa. Next base: position 144,319,255 of record OZ007563.1, on the reverse strand, counting down.
AAAATTCGTTTTACGTAGCGGCTATCAAGCGTGGTAGTATAAACGAGACAAAAATACAAGTCAATCATGAGAATGATTTTCGCAAAGTAATAAACAACTTTGAAGCACTAAAAAAAAAACTTTTATACATACCAACTGAAAAGCAGTAAAGGTCTTCAGGTAGTGATTAAGGGTATTGACTCATGTGTGGACCCAGAAGAGGTCAAAACATTCCTAGAAGAAAAAGGCTTCAAGGTAAAACATGTAGTAAACATTAAAAATAGAGAAAAAATTCCCCAACCACTTTTTCGAGTAGAGTTTGAACCCGGCGACGTTAAGCTTAAAAAAAATGAAACGCATCCCATCTATGATTTAAAATACATTCTGTACAGAAAAGTAACTATAGGGGAGCCGCACAAAAGAGGTGGTCCCGTTCAATGTTTGAACTGCCAAGAATTTGGCCATACTAAGGCATACTGCTATTTACCCCCTGTTTGCGTAGTATGTGGTGAGCTACACGGTACAGTTCTTTGCGATAAGTCTAAAACCGACCCCAACGTAAAAAAATGCAGCAACTGTGGTGGTAATCACACTGCCAATTATAGAGGATGCCCTGTATATACTATCGTCAAGCAGTCGGTTGGACCGAAAACTAATCCCCCTCAAATGCAGGTAACGAATCAAGTAAACAGTAATGATCTTCAGGCTCCGCAGCCTAGTAGTAACAGAACCTCTTATGCTAACGTTTTAAAATCAAACAATGTACCAATGCAAGGCGCTTCGTCAAGTAATGACGAAACTCCAGTTTCTAATCTAAGTCGTCTAGAAAAAACCATGGAAACATTAGTGCAAACAGTAAATAATTTTACAAACACAATGGGTAATATGATGCAGGAAATTCTTAGAATGCAATCGATGTTATTGCAAGCTATTCTTAACAAGCCATGAACTGTTTAAAAATTTGTTTTTGGAACGCAAACGGCATGCGCCAACATAAAAATGAATTAGAATACTTTCTTAAAAATAAACAAATTGATGTCATGATGGTTTCTGAAACTCATTTGACCTCAAGAAATACGTTTAAAATTAATGGTTATACTCTATATGATACCAAGGACCCTCGAGATAGAGCTTGTGGAGGTTCTGCTATATTAATAAAAACCCGAATTAAACACTACCCAATGTGTGATCATCGTGAAGATTATCTCCAAGCTACGAACATTTGTGTCGAAGAGCTAAATCGAAGCATAGTAATTTCATCTCTATATTCACCACCTAGATTTGCAATATCAGAAAGCCAATATTACAAATATTATAAGTCACTGGGGCCCTGTTTCCTGGCTGCTGGCGATTACAACGCAAAACATACCTTCTGGGGGTCACGACTTATAACACCAAAGGGTCGTGTTTTGTTTAATACAATCTCTAAAATGAATTTAAATGTTGTCGCGAGCGGCCAACCAACATATTGGCCTGCTGATCCGCAAAAAATTCCAGATGTCATCGATTTTGGCGTGGTTAAAAACATCCCCACAGAAACGATTCATGTTGAAGCTTCCTTAGAATTATCCTCCGACCACACACCTACAATTGTTACTATAAAAAACACCAATAGAATTGAATCTCCCTCTGGTCACATAGCGACGTCAGCTACACATATAAATTGGTTAAAATATAAAAAATATCTCAGTACCCATTGCACAGAAAATATTCCGCTTAGCACACCGGAGTATATAGATCGCTCTATTGTCAATTTTGACAGTTTTCTAAAACTAGCTGTTCAACATTCCAGTATTGCCCCCAAAAAAACCAAAAATAATAAAATATATTCCTCAGATGTCGAGCGTCTCTTGTCTGAAAAAAGGAGAGCTCGTAGAGAGTGGCAATTGCACAGATCCCCTCAACTTAAGAACTTACTAAAAGACTGTACAAAAAGGCTGAGAAAGTTACTGCAGACTCAGAAAACGGCTTCTCTGGAAAAATATCTTAAGGAACTTGATGCAACTCCACAATCAGACTACTCATTATGGCGTGCAGCTAGAAATCTCAAAAGGCCAGTTGTCGCTAATCCGCCATTAAGAAACTTGAATGGAAGTTGGGCAAGAAATGATGTTGAAAAAGGAAATCTGTTTGTTAATCATTTAAAACACGTATTTACCCCAAACATATCTCACGATATGGCGGTCGAGTTACCACCTGTTGCTGCTAGAGCAGCTGTTCCCCTAAGATTTGAGATAAGAGAAATCGAAAAGGCTATTTGTGATTTAAACCCCAAGAAGGCTCCTGGTTTTGATAAGATCAGCAACAAAATGCTTTTGGAGCTACCCAGCATAGCAAGGAGAATTATTCTTTTAATTTTTAATGCTATTTTACGCCTGGAATACTATCCTCAAAAGTGGAAGGTTTCCTTAGTCATCATGATACCTAAACCAGGAAAGGATCACACAAAATTTGAGTCATATAGGCCTATAAGTTTACTTTCAAATATATCAAAGCTGTTTGAGAAGCTGTAAGCGTCAAAATTAACCCCAATTCTAAATGAAAACAGATGTATTCCTAACCACCAATTCGGCTTTAGAAGAGAACACTGCACAATTGAGCAAACCCATCGTATCGTAAACGCAATAAGAAAAGCCTTTGAAGAAAGAAAATATTGTTCCGCTCTCTTCATCGATGTTTCTCAAGCTTTTGACAAAGTCTGGCATGAAGGCTTATTACATAAATTGAAGCTAAACTTACCAGTAAACACACACAAGCTGTTAGAAAGCTACTTAGTCGGTCGAAAGTTTATTATTAAAGAAGGTGATTATTTAAGATCTCCTCAACCAATTGAAGCTGGAGTCCCTCAGGGAAGCATCCTGGGCCCACTTTTATACTTAATATATACTTCGGATATGCCAATAAACAACTACACCCAAACTTGTACATTTGCTGATGACACAGCTTTTCTAAGCGTGCACGAAAACAGTCAAGAAGCATCTCGATACCTACAGGATCATATATTTCAACTCGAACTGTGGCTAAAGCAATGGAGGATAAAGGTCAATGAGCAAAAATGCGTACATGTAACATTTACCTTGCGTCGGGAAACATGCCCCCCTATTAAAATCAATAATCATTTAGTGCCTCAAAATTCGCATGTAAAATACCTCGGTATTCATCTAGATCGCCGTTTAACGTGGAAAGGCCATATAGAGGCAAAATTATCTCAAATGAAACTAAAAGCCATCCAAATTCATTGGCTTATTGGAAGAAACTCTGTCCTAAGTCTCGACTGCAAACTTTTACTTTACAACTCCATCTTAAAGCCAATCTGGTGCTACGGTATTCAACTATGGGGCACTGCCTCGGCCTCTAATATCGAAAAAATTCAAAGGCGCCAAAATAAACTTCTTCGAATAATCACAGCTGCCCCTTGGTATGTTAAAAACTCAAATATTCACAAGGATCTCAATGTTCCTTTAGTAAAAACTATGATTACAAAATATGCAGTTAAATATTTAAAAAGGCTTGAACAACACCCAAATCCACTAGCTCGAAATATTTTAAACCATGGCGGCCACACTCGCTTAAGAAGAAGAGACACTGCAGCACTTACCCAATTAGATGAGCGATAAACACCTATATAAGTGAACAGAACCCGTGATGAAGAAAATTTTTGTCTGGCACTAGCAGGACATAAAATAACGTATTAGGTTAAGATTTGATTAATTATTGTTAGTTCATATTTAATATATGAAGATTCAATAAAAAAATAATGAGAAAAAAAAAATGTGATATTGATACAAAATTAAACTTAATGCACAAATCAGAAGTTGATTACTTATACAGGTTTTATTTAAATTTATTCGTATAATTTACAAATAGCAAATGCGTATTCTTAAATCCACTTCGTTGTCAAACCTTTTTTCGCCTTCTTTTAAAAAAAATCTATTAAGTTTTAAAATTAAATGCATAAATTAAATAAATCTAACTCAACAATTAATTTTGATTGCATAAAATATTTGACCCTTTTTAATCCTAAAAGAATACATACCAAAATATAGTGAAATATTGTAATTCATACATAAGAGTTGAATGGGAATAGTACATGTAATTTTACATGCGTTCAGTTATTAAAAATGTATTATAAGGTGTGTATTTTAAATTTATTTAAGTAAATAAGTACATTCTAAAGAAATCATGAAAATATTCCGTCTTCTAGAACAACTTCAAAGTTTTTTTGCTGGGACGAAGTAATTTTATATTAAATTAATAATTTTTTATTTTTTTGCCCTTGTTATAAACAATTTGATTTAAACAAATTTTGTAGATTTTTCTCTTGAAGATGTGTTTAGTTCGCCAAATGATGATTTTTTTAACCAAACTTTCTGGCAACGCTGTACATAAACATTAAGTTGCAGCCAACGAATGAAAAACAAAATTTGCGAGTACAGCAAAGTATGGCTGACTTCCAAAACGTACTAATACAAAGTTCGTGCACAATTTTACTACTGTATTTTAACCATGTACATGTACAAAGTACCGAAACAATGCAACTATGTGTTTTGTTTATAAAAACGTTTTGAAATGCAATGCATAATAGGCTGACTTCCTAAACGCATGTTGCTTTGTAGTAATACATTGCAGCGTGTTCGTAAATGCAAACCTGAAAATTTTTACAATGCATTTTGTTCCCTTTTGCAACACTGTTGTAGTTAATACGCAAGGAAAAGCAACAAAGGCATCCAAATAAAAGTAGATGCAAAGCGAATGCATGGCAAAATACGATGGCGACGCAGGAAAATAAGTAAGCATTTTTTTGTTATAATTTATTATATTTCTCTATTCAGTTTTATTTTTTTTTTATTACAGTAAAAAATGGACGCATAATTTTAAAAATGTAAAAAACATCGTCTGGCATTTCAACAATGGTTTCCACAAAGCCTTTTGTTTTAGGTATTCTTTTTGATGATACCCGTGATTCTTTCAGCAAATCGTTTATGTTTTCTTTTTATAATGTTTACAGCAATTTTGAGGCTGGAGTTTCCCTCTTCGCACAAATCTAAGACATTTTCCAATAAAATATGTTCTTCCCCCATTGTTCGCTTTATTATGAATGATACAATGCATATAAATGTTCCTAAGTCTAAATTTACACGTTTCATCTTTTGATGCTCAACTTTTTTTCAATTCCCTTTTAAAGATGCCAATATAATCACACGCAGCAATCGGTTTCAACTTTTTTCGGTTCAAAACAACAACAATTTTATTTACAGCGAATCAAAGAGAAAAAAAAAGAAAAAAATTACATGCAGTCATTGTTGTGCATATATCAACGAATAAAAACACAAAGCGTACTGCCCGAGTACAGGCATCTCCGTACTAACCCCCTTTCTTCTTTCTTCTCTCACCTAAAAACATAAGAGTTGAGCATCAAAAGATGAAACGTGTGAAAGCAGACTAAACGATTTCAGTGTTGCAAAGTATTAATATGCAACGTATTAAAAAAGTTACTACACAATGTATCAACTCGGTTTAAATACTGTATTGATACATTGTTAATATACGTTTAGGAAGTCAGCCATACTTTTAAAATAAATCTGTATTGCTTGCAAATAAAATGTTAAATGTCACAAAGCATCAACTTTAAAACCGATGCTCTGATTGCTTTTTTGATGCGTTAATAATGCTTAGCAGTGACGTTTTGGAAGGGTTTGCATTGTATATATATTGTACTGCGGCGTTATGAAACATTATACTTTGTTCTAATACAAAGCAATTGACGTTTTGGAAGTCAGCATATGTACTCCCCAGCTATCCTCTTTTTCCCTTCCCTTTTATAAACTCAAGACTTTGCAAAGTAAACCTTGACTGTCTAAAAGGGGACTTTTTAATAAAAGGCTATCAAAAGCTCGTCGCACAGTAGAAAACGCTTTCGGTATTTTAGTGTCTCGCTGGCGAGTACTTCTAACAATCCTGCATTTATTTCCCAATAATGCAGAAAAAATCGTAATGTCATGTGTTGTTTTGCACTATTTTATAATGTTCAATTATATTGATGCATCATATGTTCCGAACAATTACGTTGATTGGCAGGATTCGAATGGTGACTTTCAGGCCGGTTCGTGGCGAAGTGATGTTGGAGGTAATATAAAATCAATTTCACCTTCTTCAAGCAGTCTTCATTACGGCGGAAAAACGTCAACAGAAATACGAAATAATTTATGCAGTTTTGTTAATGCTCCATAAAAAAGTTTTAAGTTTTTGTTTTATTATTTATTCACGAAATTACATTTATCCCTAAATAAATAAAAGTTTAATTAAAAATAAATCCATTTCATTGTATGTTATTTCTTTATACATATTAATTTATAAAAGTAACTATGTATATAGCCACATAGTATATGAAAAAGTCTTTTTAAATTTAAATAAAATGTCTTCAATGACTACTTAGGAACTAAATTATTAACAAAAATTATTGCATACTATATTATACATATCGCAGAATTGTTTGTTATTATTAAGCCATAGTCAGGCTATTAATACTGATATGCGATACAATAAAATTGGACTTTAAACGGCGGCGCTATATATAAAAACAAAAAGTTCAATGTTATATTTATAAGAAAATAAAAGTGGGCCTAATTTTGGGGCGTGGAGAAGTCTGATTTTTGATTTTCGGTCTGCGGGCGGAGCAGCTTGGCAAAATCCAATTTTCATATTGCTTTTTTTTTATTTTATTTTTTTTGAGAGCCGTTGTCATGTTTTTCAAAAAGAGAAGTCCAAGGCCCATTGAACAGGTCTGCGCAAAAAGCCTGATGATAATTGTTCATGTTCTTTTTAGCTGTCAAAAGTTGTTTACATTTTGCTTACATGTGCATGTATATCGTTACCTAAAACGCAAAAGGCCCTAACTAACAAAAAATAAAAAATCGGCTTTTTCATGAAATCTGATGAATTGCATCAACACTAATGTCCACAATAAATTTTTGAGTCTTTCAATTAAAATTAGCGCTTTTATTAACAAAAAACAAACGGCCCTATCTAAAAAAGATTATATGGATACACGCTAAAAGACCTTGCTAACAGTTTGCATAATACGCAACATTGTCAATTGTCAAAACAACTGGTAGGTTTTACAAGAAAAATAGAAGGAAAATAAATTATAAGCAGTTTTAGGCAATTTATCAATTAACATTTCGAATAGTAATTTGCTTCTCCTGTAAAATTTTCAAAATGTTAGATAGGGCGTTTTGCGTTTTAGGTAACGATATGTTTGTTTATGTTTATAGTTTTTCCCACACAAATTAAAGCTCCATAGATTGCCTTGGTATTATTGTTCAAGGTTTTTGTGTGATTTTCGGTTTTTAGCAATTGTTTTTATAAAAGCGTAGTTTAAATTTCAACCACGTTTGTAAAAAAAAATTGCAAGTGGTTGTGGAAATTTGTTTAATGTCCCAAAAGACCCAGTGAAAAGAGCAAAATAGGGTGAAATTTGTGGCAGGAATTTCTCCTTATGGAGCCTTATTTGTATTGAATATTTTCCGGAGCGAAGCACTGTTCGCACGGGCAAAAAATCGTTCTTTTTGGCAAATGCCGAACCAATAAAAGCTTCATATGGTTTAACGTTGGAGCAACATCCAACTTCAACAAATTATTACCAAAAAGAAAGAGAAGAGTGTAATGCTACAACTGGTAATGTAGGAATGGTGCCAATAAATGACTCTTTGCCATGCGATTTTACGCGGAAGGAAATTGCAACTCCATCATGCCATGTTAAAAAAGATGTAGAAACGCAAACAGAGTAAGTGAATTAAAATTGTATATGTATAAAGTTTACAATATAAATACACATATTTTGGTGTAGCAAGTTAACAGAAGTTGACACGAGAACCTTTATTAACTTGCTTTTATTAAAATATCAATGTTTTCAGTGTATCGAAGATCGTGAGCGAATACAAAGAAAAAATTCGTGCCTTAGAAACCGAAAGAAAAGATTTGAATTTGGAGCTTGAACGGGCAAATCTTGCTATTAATTCAATGCGCACAATTTTTCCGACGGCCAAATCAGAAAACTTTTGACTCCTGCACAAATTCAATGGAAGTGGGAAGATATTTCCAATGCAATTTGCTTTTATGCTGCTGGTCCATACGCGTACTCATCTGTACAAAAAAGGATTTCCTTTACCACACGTCAGTACCTACTCTGCGCCGGTGGTGTGCAAAAGTAAATATTGACAAAGGCATCCTAAATGCTTCGATAGAGTTTATACGGCGAACAAACGATTTGGATTTAGATGATAAAATCACCGTATTGCCATTTGATGAAATGAAGATAGCCGAAGTGTTTGAGTATGAACCAAAAGATGACATAGTAAAAAAACCATCCAAGTTTGTACAGGTAGTGATGGCGCGAGGCCTCCGAAAATCTTGGAAACAGCCGGTTTTTTATGGCTTTGAATGTAAAATGTCGAAAGAACTTTTGGGCCGTATAATTTGTGCCCTAAATTAAGCAGGTTTTCCAGTAGTGGCAACCGTCTGCGACTTAGGGCCAACTAACCTTAAGTTGTGGAATAATTTAGGTGTTTCCACAGGTAAGTTAAATTTAACAAAACACCAAAAGACTAACTACAAAAATAAACAACCTCTAACAACAAACACAACTTCAAACGCTCAACAACAGCAAGGGGCAATTCATTAAAATTGTCCGTAATACAATTATTTGTTAATAGTTAACTCCTTCGGAAGAGATCAGGATGAAATTAGGTAATCATGATTACATATATTTATGTTTAAGATTTAATTAAAATAGTTAAGAATGGTGGTGTTTAATATACATAAATATTTTAAGATTTTTAGTTTTACTCCTTTTTTATTTTTAAGTGAATTTTCATTAATATAATTCAATTTCAGTTTGGTTTGGGTTTTTAAAAATTATTCATTTCAAATTACAGTAGTTAAAATGGGTGGTTTTTAATATAAATAATTGTCCAATATTAAGTTTTTTAGTTTTAATGCTTTTTTATTTTTAAGTGAATTTTCATTACTTTCTTCTACTAATTGCCTTAAGAAAAACCCTGGTTTTCCAGTTCTGCGGGTGCAGGCCAGAAAGTGTTCACGTTTGCAGATGCTCCACACATGATTAAACTTGTTCCTAGATACAGGTTTGATGTTTGAAAAAACTTGATTACCTTCAAGCACTATTGTAGATCTACTAAAGCAGACATCGCAATCCGATTTGTCTATATCGTTTAAAATTTCGAAGGAACATCTTTCGGTAAAAGGAGCAGGTAAACTTATTGCTAAAAAAAAAATATAAACATACATATGTACATATTTCTAAAAATTCAGGCCGGCTAAAAGTCAAGCCTGCAACGCAGTTGTTTTCAAATACAACCTGCAATGCGATTAGACGATGTTGTACTCATGGACTGGAATTGTATAACCCAGTTAAAAGAGCTGATTTCATTCAGCTAGTTAATGATTGGTTCGATGTGCACAATTCATCGCTCAGGGCATTTCATTACCCTGGCAAGGTATTCGTTATTGTAATATTTTATTTAATGACTTAGATGAAAGTAGTAAATGCATTGCAGGAACCATTCGGTATTACATCAGAGGTGCAAAAGGACATTTTATTAAAAATGAACAGCGCAATGTCCGAGCCAATCGTTCCCGGAAGGTTGGAACCTTTTCAAAAATGGATAATAACTTCCAACAACGCATTGATAATTCTGCACGAGTATGTCGCACAATACAACATGACATATTTAGCGACATACCGTTTAAATCAGGATATCCCAGAAAACTTTTTTGGTGCTATCCGTAGCAAAGGTGGGTTAAATGACCATCCTTCCATTAAAGATTTCAAACATAGACTTCGGAAGTACATCCTTGGTAAGTTTAAAACTCTATTTCTTATTCTTATTTCTTGTTATTATTCGTAAACATATTTAGCAAGAAATACAGAGCATTTCAACGGTACAGGAAATGTGGAGAATGACAACACAGACTGGCTGAACAGTTCTAGTACTATGGACATATCGATTGTTAAAGGCAAAAAGAAACATAGGACTGCGATCAGAAACTACCAACAGAGGTTACGGATAGTTATGATGACCACGATGAAGCGAATGTTGACGATATTGGTATTCTCCAAGAAGATGCTTTAGAATACGTAGCTGGCTATTAGAAAGCATAAACTTGAAGAATTTGAATATTGCAAAAGTTCGTTTTCATGGGTCGATCAAGTATCAAAGGGATCCCTAAAAAAGCCAACTGAGAGTTTCTTGGACGATTTAAAAAAACTAGAAAGTATTTTTTTTATAAAATGAATGGCAAAGAAATTTTGCACTGCCATAACTTAAAAGAATCCTTAGTATGCAGAAGTCAAAGCGTGAATTTGCCAGATGTTGTAAAAAAAATGTTTTTTAAATGCCGTATATTTTTCCGCGTGCGACATTTAAACAAACGCCTTACCATACAAAAAGCCAAACAAAGAATTATGGGCTACAAGAAAATGATAAAAATAAATCTTTAAATATTCCACATATTAAACAGTTCGGTTTGTGCTTTATTATGTTACAGACGTGTATTCTTAACCGCGCATTCAATTTGAATTATTACAATTGTTTTTTTTTTTTTTTTTGTAAGTAAACATTTGGCGAATGAACGAAAAATAAATGATTTTTACATAAATTCTTTAACATAAAAGTGAACAATTACACTACGTGACAATTTTTTGACCAAATGCATTTGAAACGTAATCCTTAATCCGCTGAATCCGAATATGAAGTCAGAATTGTCAAAAGTAGAACAGTTTTTGAGATATTCCAAAATAACCGTTATTTGTGTTTTTAAAAAAGATGATGTGACTGATATGCAAATATCCAAAAAATAAAATTTTAGCCTATTTCAATACGAACATTTTGTGCCCAATAGGATCCAGATCAGTGCAAAAATGACAAAGTTACAGAAGATTAATTAAATTAACCCACAACAAATAAATATACAAAGCTAAATTTTTAGTAACAATAAATATTAAAAGTTGCTTGAAAATTTTGAATTTCTATGTGGGTTAATTTACTAAATCTTCGGTAGCTTTGTCATTTTTGTACCAATCTATGTCTTGTTGGGCGCTAAATGTTCATATTAAAATAATCAAACGTCGCATGCAATAAAACATTAGGATTTTTAAATGATTGGTTTAAAAAAAATAACTTGAAAAGAGCAAAATTTAACAAAATCATAAAATTTTCAATGAAGCTTGAACTTTTGTCCCCTGTAACTCTGTCATTTCTTGACCAATCTTCACAAGCAATCCATGGTTATTTTAGAAATTTTATAACCTTTTACTAAAAAGAAAGAAATACATAATTCGTTTAAAATCGTTTAAGATATTTGCATTTCAGTCACATCATCTTTTTTCAAAACACAAATAACGGTTATTTTGGAATATCTGAAAACCTGTTCTACTTTTGACAATTCTGAGTTCATATTCGGATTCAGCGGAAAATTGTACATAAAGATTACATTTCAAAAGCATTTGGCCAAAAAATTGTCACGTAGTGTAGGGGAGACTGGGGCAGCTTCGGCACTTTTTTTTTGAAGCCCTGAATCTAAGAATGTATGCAACAGATTTAAAAATTTTATCGCTTGTTGTTGTCCTTGGATATTGAATAATAAAATATTAGTACAAAATTTTATGAATACTGAGTATTTGTTATGTTTTTTTGAGAATTAGTAAAAAAAGTCATTTTCGCTGAATGTGCCCCACGCCGGGGTAGCTTCGGCATTTGACGGGGCACATTCGTCGACTATATTCTTAAAGGCAGTGGTTTAATAAAAACTCCATAAAAAATAAAATTAGATGCCAGTTATAAACGGATTAAGCATTTTTTATTAGATGGATACAGTTAATGAAAAATAAACACATTTCTTGGAATTAGTGACTGAAGTTTTATTTCGGCCCATTAAACTAGCGAAATATTTAAATTTTCAGGCTTAACAAATAGAGATCAAAAAGATATAAAGCATCCGAAGGAAGTTTATTATTGAGATGCAGTCGTCAAGAGTTTAAGTAATCTCAGTAACTTGATAAATTGGATTATTACTATATCGACCAAGTTTGACTAGGCCGAATGTGCCCTAATTGAAAATGCCGAATCTACCCCGAAAGCACTATGTACACTATTTTCATCTTTTTTCTTTTATTCTCCAACAAAGATTTAGATTTAATTTATTTTTTAGGAAACTAGCACAATTATTAATGTTGGTTTGTAATTTTTATTTTAAATATTGATAATTTTCAAATACAAAATACTTACGAAATAGAATCAAAATATAACAGAAACACTTGGAAAAACATTTAAACACGTGTAGCTTTTTCAGTTGGTAAGCTAGAGATGCCAAACTTTGCGGGAGTTATTTATTTTGATTTTCGACACATTAAAATAAATAGTTAGTGATATAAAATAAGTGCATCATATCGAAAACGTCATTGACGAATGTACCCCAGTGCCGAAGCTGCCCCGGTCTCCCCTAATTGTTCACTTTTATGTTAAATTATATATAGCGGGCCCGTTGCCTGCTTCGCACGGCAAAACAAAATAAGAAAAGAAACACACTTGTTTTTAATAAAGTTGGTTTTCCTGCGGCAAAAACACACTCACTTCACATACGCACCGCACACACATGCGTTATCGGATTTCAACCAAACTTCATATAAACCATATATGGGCCACTGCATACTAGTGTATAAGTTTGGTTGAAATCGCACGACGCGTTTATGAGTAGTTCGGCGACGTACATATACGGACTTATTTTTATATACATATATAGATAATTTATGTAAAAATCATTTATTTTTCGTTCATTCGCCAAATGTTTACTTACAAAAAAAAAAAAAAAACAATTGTAATAATTCAAATTGAATGCGCGGTTCAGAATACACGTCTGTAACACAATAAAGCACAAACCGAACTGTTTAATATGTGGAATATTTAAAGATTTATTTTTATCATTTTCTTGTAGCCCATAATTCTTTGTTTGGCTTTTTGTATGGTAAGGCGTTTGTTTAAATGTCGCACGCGGAAAAATATACGGCATTTAAAAAACATTTTTTTTACAACATCTGGCAAATTCACGCTTTGACTTCTGCGTACTAAGGATTCTTTTAAGATATGGCAGTGCAAAATTTCTTTGCCATTCATTTTATAAAAAAAAAATACTTTCCAGTTTTTTTTAACGTCCAAGAAACTCTCAATTGGCTTTTTTAGGGATCCCTTTGATACTTTATCGACCCATGAAAACGAACTTTTGCAATATCCAAATTCTTTTGGAGAAAAATTTGATAAAATTTGGCTTATAGGTTTTTATTGGCACAAGGACCAGGCATATTGAAAATGGCCCGAATTGTAGGACCACGAGGGGAGGTAGGGGGCAAATTCTGCCTCTCACAAACTTTCAAACCTATTTTAATTAAATTTTAAATATAGATTGATCCATATTTATATGAACACATAAGCATGATTCTCCATTGGTCCCGAATATGGTTCACTCTCATAAATATGTTTTAAAATACTGTGGTGTAGGGTATCATATAGTCGGGCAGTACTTTCTTACTTGTTTTTTTTCAAAACGTTTTTTTTCATTGTTTTTGCCATTTTTTTGTGTAGTTTTTTTAATAACATAACATTTCTTAATATTCTAGTCTGGGTTCACACTATGAAATTTTTCTTTCAGAAAGCCTGAGTTTATGGGTGAGAGAGGAATGATGAAAAGCTTGTTCTCTTCCCCTCTCACCAATAAACTCAGACTTGCTAACAGACCAACCTAAACAAAAGCGGTAAGCGTTGTGTTTTGTTCCGCCATACGTCGGCGTTGAAGTGTCATACCTAAATAAAAGCAGCAACATTTAAAACAGGGTTGTTCAAATTTAACAACTCTGCACAATATTTTGACAACTATAAAACTCAATTGTATTTTGTGAAACATAAATTTAAAAGCTTTTAGTTAAATAATATAAAATAAATAAAAAAACAACAAATGGATATTTTAGAGGATTTGGAAAATCTTTTGCTGTTGAGGATGATGTCTAGCAGAGAACGCCAAGGAAATCGTGAGCTCTTAAGAAGCCGTTCCATGTATGGTTTTTACTCCACGGGAGTAAATATATTAATTGAAAAAAATCCAGAGCTATTTTTAAAGTCCACACGGCTTAATCATGAACAATCATGAATTGGTCTGGAGACTGCAAGATGTGTAGTTCTAGAGACGTGCGAGGTTTTGTAGCGAATATTAGGAAGTATTTATGTAAGCCCACCTGATACTTACGAGTGGATTAAAATATCAGAAGATTTTTTCGGACCACTAGCTTACCACACTGCTTGGGGGCAGTGGACGGAAAGCACGTAAGAATAACATGCCCACCTAATTTCGGATCTCAGTTCTTTAATTACAAGAAATTTAATAGTATCGTTAGTATATCAGTTAAATGAAATTGAAGGACATTAAAATTTTGTTGCTTTAAGGTTTTGCTTGCATCGTGTGATAGCAATTACACATTTACTCTTATAGACGTAGGTGCGTACGGCAGTCAAAGCGATGGCGGAGTGTTTAAAAATTCATCATTTGGAAAAATGATTTTAAACAAAACAATGAATATTCCCCTTGCAACAAACTTGCCAGGGTCCGACGTTTTATTTCCATATTTTTTTGTAGCTGATGCAGCATTTCCTTTAAAGGAAAACATAATGAAACCATATTCAATGGTAACTGATGACGCTAAAGACGTGTACAACAAGAGAATATGCAGAGCTAGGATACGCATAGAAATTGCTTTTGGTACGAATGTGCACTGTATGCACATTAAAAATACTAATTTATGGTGTTTTCTTTTCTACAAAAAATGTCACATTTTATTTAAAAAAATGCAATTTGGTGTTCGTTTCTTAAAAATGCTTTGCTCTCTAAGAGGGCAGCGTGTTTTATTCTAAAAAAAATTCACCCTTAAATGGCTAATAATTAATTTATTTATTGACTTGGATGAAACCAAAAATGTTTCAAAATTGTGGAAACAGCAATATAAAAGGCACTTGAGATATAAAAAAAGGCATGTATTGCTTAAAACTTTGTGTTCCAAAAACAGGCAAATCCCAAAAGTAATGAAATATGTTTATATTATAAAGCAATATCCGGATGATATATTTTTTGCCCACTTTCGAATGAACCGCTCAACATTTGAGGTATGTATGTCCATAGAAATACAATGATTAAAAATGTTCACAAATTTGGTTTTCAGGCTTTGACGATAGCTATAAAACCATTCTGGAATACAGAGGCCGATTAGCATATGATTTGGAGCTATGCTTGTACATAACGTTGTGGAAGCTAAGTAACAATGGAGTAACATTTCGACTTATAAGCGATCGTTTTAATGTGGGAAAGGGCACTGCACACACAATTTTTTACAAAACTATCAAAACTATCTGCCGTTTAAAAAAAGAAATTTCATGGCCATCATTAGCGCAGCAACAAAATGTTATGGAGAGTTTCCAAAACGCAAGAGAGAACCCTTTCCCATATGTTATTGGATGTGTAGACGGAACACACATAAAAATACCAAAACCTAGAGTTGATCCAATAAGTTATTATAACAGGAAAGGATTTTATTCCACAAATGTACAGGTAAGTAGTAGACGCAATAAATATTATATAGCAATTATTGTAAAATGTAAACTGGTTCATTTTTAGGCAATATGCGACAGTAAATTTCGTTTCCTGGACGTTTTTATTGGCTACCCTGGTAGTTGCCACGATGCAAATGTGTGGAAAAATAGTCCAATATACAAGAAAATATTAGCACGAGAAGTGCAACTTGCTCCTGGTGCCCTAATTCTAGGCGATTCAGCATATCCTATTTCAAAATTCTTACTAACTCCATATAGGGATAACGGCCATCTCACGCGTGAGCAAAAAAAATTCAATTATTGCCTGAGCTCTACAAGAGTGTTTATCGAACAAGCCTTTGGAATTTTAAAAAATAAATTCAGAATTTTGGATCGTCTAGATAGCTTAAACCTCAAAAATGTTTCTGAAATAATTTTAGGTTGTACAATTCTCCATAACTTCATTATAAATAAGGGAAGTGCTAACGAGTACATATTACCAGATATAAGTTTAATAGAGAATGAGAGTATACCAAACCAGATAACAAATGAAATAACAGCTGAAGATGAAGATGGAATTTCCTTACGAAATTATTTAACAACTTTGTTCTCATGTTAATTCATTTCCTTTTTCTGTTTATTTTATTTAATAAAAAATCTTATAACTATTTAAAAACAAAACATAAACTTTAATTTTAAACAAAAACATAACATAAAACATTTCCAGCCGTATTTATAAAAAAATGAAAATAATGACTTTAAGCAGTGATTAGTTACAAAACACTTTTGCACTTATAAACGTTTAGTAAAAATTTGTATTTATAATCAGATTTGTAACTAAAAACTCCTTCAACGAATTTTAGTATGAAATGGTGGCAACATTTACATTTCCATTTGTCAATTATATTTTAATGGCGCAATTAATTAAATAACCGACTCATCTAGTAATCGTACTTATTCACATATTTAAATTGTATGGTACACAAAAAACGATAAAACATAAATTATGTAAATAAATGTACATAGATATACATATAAGAAAAATAAAAATTATATATAAACAAAATATTTTTAAAATACAAAAGGTAAGTATGCAAATAACGAGCTTTTTATAAATTTGTTTTGATTGTTTACATGTCACTATGAAATTAACAAATTGTTTTAAATAAAATTGCACCAAAAAGGAAAAAACTGAAATAAAAAATAAAAAAATGGAAAAAGAAAAGGAAAATATAAAAAGAAAGCGGTCGGAAAATTGGACTGAAGAAGACAAGGTAAGAGCTATCAATAAATCAATTTTAATTATGTATTTCTAATTGTAAAATCATATTAAGATTCTGCTAAAGGAGCTTATAAGAAAGAGGGTTAAAACCATTGAGAACAAGAACACGGACACAAACTCAAACCAAACGAAGAAAAAAGCTTGGGTAGAAGTAATGGAGAGGTATTATAAGACTGTTTTCTAAAATAATGATTTTTTTTTAATTATTTATTGTTCCCAGTTTTAATGCCTTATGCAGTGGTGGTCAAAGGACTTTGGTACAACTGAAAACACAGTGGACAGCAACCAAAATTGTTGCTCGAAAACAAGTGGCAGAACACCGAAAAGAAATTCTAAAGACAGGAGGTGGTTCACAACCCCAAGATGTTCCTATTTGTAGCAGTGACATCAGCGTTTGGCTACCAAATGAATTCGTTATAGACCACAACGAATTCGATTCGGATTCAACATTGATAGAAGTGAGTTTATTTTCAAAAATATATGATCTGTTATAATTTTTGTTATAATTTTTAAAGCACAAGTTCTATAAACTTTAAAACTACTTTTTTAGATAATTGAAGAAGCTCCTAAATCGAATACTGATGAAAACGACTTTTTATACTGCATAGAAGAAGAAGGTGACGTCGATGAGAAGAAGGTAGAAGCAGAGGAAGCCGAATCAACACATACAAAGTTTGTAGAAAGACCAAAGCCTGCGACGACCTTACAAAAGGTATGCATTATTTATTATTGTTCACGTACTTTTACTAAATACCTATATGATTTGTTACAACCTGTTCTTATTTATTTAGAAAACACAAAATATTGAAAAATATAAAACCAACTACAACATTAAAAGGCTCGCTGATTTCGATATAGAGTGCAAGAGAGAATTGCATTATCTTGAAATGAAATGTAGGCAAGATTTGCATGAGCAACAACTTGAGGTTGAAAAGAAAAAACTTAGAAATCTCGATAGGGAATTGGAACTAATCAATAAAAAAATAGAGTTTCAAAACAAAAACATTGGTATGTATTTTATTGCACGTCAATATTGTAATGTTATTAATTAGTTAATTTTTGATTAAGAGATTTTTATTATAAATTCAAAATGCAAAAATTTTATAAAACGAAACTGTTTTCATTTTAAAATCGTGGTACAGATAGAAAATTATTGAAAACTAATTTAAATTGGTTTTCAAATACAATTTTTTGGCTGTACCGTGTTTTTAATTTTTGTCCTCTTTTCAGATAATCATAAATAGTATAATACGGCAATCGTGAGTGCTGCCTCGCCATCTTGCTACTATATCCAAGATTTTCAGTTGCGAATCGCAAACTGCCTGCATGATAAATTAATAACATTATAAAAATATGTTTAATTTACAAATTTTGCATACATTTCAAATCTAAATAAAATTGAATGCAACAACAGGTTATCTGATTTTACCTGTACATTGATGGAATAAAATCCTTTCCTATTTACATAATACTGGGCTAAGTCTCCGCCGGTTTTTTTGATTTGATGTGTGTCCCATCTATGGCTCCAATTATCCCTGGGAAGTTCTTAATTTGTTCAAATTCTTTTGCCAGCTTTATTTCTTCCTCGAGAGAAATTGGCATTCTTATGAAGTCACTTGAGTGTTTTGCTAAAGCACGAGCAACTTTTGTACATATTAGAGAAACTGTGGATTGTGACAATCCATGAAGATCGCCAGCATCGTCTTGAAACTAATAATTTTTTTGATTTCATTATTCATTAGTCAATAATTAATAATACTTACTTCTCTTCTTCCCCAACAACGTAAAGCTACTAAAACTTGCAATTCTGGTGTTGTTCCGCATCCCCTACGGTCAACAGAAATATCTGTTTTTATTAAATTAACTACTTGCCTAACAGCACAGAATACTAACAGAACTGTCACGAGACGGAAGATTTTGCGTTTTTTTTGTCTCTTTCTAAGAAAGCTGCCCTTTTTCATTTCTCTTTGCATCATCTTTTATGCCGCAATACAATGAACACAAATTTATTTAGTTGAGATTTATTTGCAAAGCTTTTGTAAAAATTAACTTTCAAGTTTACCACAACACAAGTAAATAATATTTAAGTAAATAAATAATATTATAAAACAAAAAATATTAATAAATACATTTTTTTTGCACAAAACACAACGTTTGTTGAACTAATGCATTTTTTTAACGTGGTCTGTGTTTTGTTATTTTTGTTTTGATCATGCCATTTGTGTTGATTGTTGCTGCCTGTTTTTACACATTGCCACTTCACCACCAAAAAAAGCTTTTTGTCTCTTTCTTCGAAAGCTGCCCTCGCAACTGATTTGGGCCTTTTTCACACGTCACTTTTTTCAGTTCTGTTAGTATTCTGTGCCTAACAGTCTCCTTGTTAAGACGATATTTCCTTTTAAACATGCTGTCAGGAATGGAAAATGGATCGATTCTCTTTTTATAATATTTCTTTTTACGCCTTGGAACCATATTTTCCAAAGTTTCTTTTTTAAGTAAATACAATCAAAAATACGAATATATTAATACAAACAATTTTTTTAAAAAACGATGGTCTTACCAATTCTCTTTATTAGTTTTAATGTTTCCATTATTTTCAAACAAACTTCTTTTCTGGACAGATTATGTATTTATAAAATCAGAAAAGTTTTAAAAATTTTCCAAAACGTAAACAAATAAATCAAAATGTCAACTTAATAATGCTTTACAGAAGGGTAAAGACAACTTTAAAATTGAATGATTTAATAACTGCTTACTAAACGTTTGGTAAGGTAAAAATCGTTTATAAATACAGATTTTCCAAATTCAGCTAGTAAACACTTTGTAAAACTGTTGTAATTTTTTATAAATACGGGTGTTCATGTTTATCAGTCTTCTAAATAATTATAAATTTAGTTATAATTATTATTTATTGGCAATTGCCTTTTCTAACACATTTTTCAGTTCAATCATTGCAGTTATTCGCTTTTCTTCTAATTGCAACTTTTTTTCTTCTAATGCCAGGATTTCTTCGTGTCTTTTTTGTTCTTGCACGGATTCTTCTTCCAAATACATTAAAATATCCTTTTTAGTTTTTTTCTTTTTGGGTGGCGGTTCCGGAGAGGTTTCTATTTCTTCACACATTTCAATTAATTCTTCATTATCTTCCAGTGTGGAGATCAAATGTGTTGTTGGAGGATTTACAGAATGCCTGGGGCCGTAAATTTCATCAAAATCTTCAAAAAACAACCAAGTTGTTGCATTTCTTCCAGATTCTTTATTCCTGGATTTTATTCTTCTATACGTTGTAAGCAGGTTTAAAAACTTTCTGTTAATTTAGGTTAGGTTAGGTTCCATTGGCAGCCGTGATCAAGCACAGCTCACGTGGGTCCATTAATTAGTTCCCGTTGTGTTACCATGTCACACCGTCTCCCATGGGTCTCAGTTGTCTGGCTGCTAGTGTTCCCACGCAGCCATCCGGTCGATTCAGTAAAGGAGTGAATCCTGTTTACATCAACATCAGAGAGACAAGTTTTGTCCCCAAGGGCTCTTCGACCAAACATTTCGAGTCTTAGATCTCCGAAAGCCGGGCAATTACAGAGAAGATGTTCCGTTGACTCTTCCTCCTCCTCATCGCCAAAACTTCTACAAAAGTCATTGTAAGGGAGCCCCAGCCTCTGGGCGTGCCTCCCAATGGGCCAGTGGCCAGTTATAACCGAAATCAGGTTTCTTAGATGATGTCTGGACAGCTGTAGTGCCAGACGTGTCCTTTTTTCATCTATGA
Source organism: Pollenia griseotomentosa (assembly GCA_963931875.1). NCBI lineage: Eukaryota > Metazoa > Arthropoda > Insecta > Diptera > Polleniidae > Pollenia > Pollenia griseotomentosa. Next base: position 144,298,581 of record OZ007563.1, on the reverse strand, counting down.
CGGGCCAGATTTTCCTGGTTTCCCCACAGGTAGTTTCATCGTGCCACCTCCGACTGGCGATAATATGAAACTTGTGCGCTATAAGTTGCTTGCTCCTTGGGAGCGAAGCACCTACATTATATGTTGAACCGTCTCGATTCAAGGTGGTGCCAAGAAATGGCGAAATGCGGGTTTCCATTAAAAGCCGAGGATTTGTTAAAACCTGTTCAGGCAATAGTCAAAGAAGACCAGCGCACCACACCATTTTTGAATGGTAGACCGGGAAAGAGATGGTATGAAGGGTTCTTGAAGCGGCATCCTTGTCTAGCTATTCGTGAAGCGGAGGGAATAAGCAAGGGAAGGGCTGTAATAACCGAAGAGGGCATCAGAAAATGGTTCGAAGGTCTAAAAAACTTTCTGACTGAACAGAATGCGATGGATATTTTAAATGATCCATCGCGAATATTTAATGGGGATGAAACTAGTTTTAGTTTGTGTCCTAAAACAGGTAAAGTTTTGGCACCCAAGGGCTATCGGAATGTGTATTCTGTCCAGAAAGGGAACGAAAAAGAAACCATTACGGTGCTGTTGGTCTTTTCAGCGAATGGCAAGACAGTGGTACCAATGGTTGTCTTTCCATATATATGTCCACCTAAAGACGTAGTAAACAGCCTCCCAGATAATTGGATTCTGGGAAAGTCAGAAACGGGCTGGATGGTGAGCGAGACATTTTTTGAATATATAGCAAATGGAGTCCATAATTGGCTTACTAATAACAATATCCAACGACCCGTCCTGTTGTTTGTAGATGGTCACAAATCGCACATGACATTAGAATTAAGCCAATTTTGCGAAGACAACCATATCATTTTATATGCTTTACCACCGAACACAACACACATATTGCAGCCAGCTGATGTAAGCGTTTTTAAACCATTAAAGGTTGAATGGAAAAAAACCGTAAGGGAATGGCAACTTAACTTGGAGAATAATAACAAAGTTATAACTAAGGCAACGTTTTGCCCACTTTTACAAATGATTCTCTCAAAAATAAATATCGAGGATACAATAAAAAATGGGTTTCGGAAATGTGGATTGTTCCCTTTCAATCCTGACAATGTTGACTACACCAAATGTGTAAAAAATCAATTGGAAGTTTTGATCGCTGATAAATGTGAAAGTGAGAAAAGATTTCAAGAAACAGATTTCAAAGTTGCCTTAGATATAATCAAACAAATTGCTCCTAATTTAGGAAAACATGGAATCGATTCCAGTGTCATTGTTGAAGAGATCAACAACTTAAAAAAATCTACAACTAAGGAAAGGGTTGAAATTATAAGCAATATTTCTGTAGAATCAGGCATGTATATAATTAATGAAGAGGGGATATTGGAATTGGAGACACTGTCAGAACCTTTAACTACCGAAAATCATTTGGCATTTAAGCCAATTGATAACTCAAGCCCAATACCAGCACCTCCTTTAGTTATCAACCAACCGTTACAAACTAGTGTAGACCGTTGTTTACCTACCTCAATACCAGCAACTCCTTCAGAGATCAACCAACCGTTACAAACTAGTGTTGACCGTTGTTCACCTACCTCATCATTTACTAGCATCAAAAATAATTTTTTTAAGGCTCTTAGCTGTTCTCCAAGTACAGGTATACATATTATATTAATAATTTAACCAACAGCATGGAATATTTACAGCTTTCATTTTTAAAACTTTACTAGGCTCTTCTTTTATAAAAACTAATTCAATGTCGCCAACATTTGAGAAACATTTATATTTCCCAAAACCGTTACCTTCCTCAAAGCTTGTTCCAAAGCATAAGGCTCCTAGTGCAATATCTGCTTCTGCATGGAGAGACCATATAGAATCAAAAGAAAGAGAAAAATCTGCTAAAGCTGAAGCTATAAAGAAAAGAAAGCTCGAACGTCAACAAAAAAAAAATTGAAAAAGAAAACAAACCAAAAAAAATTAAAAAAGTAAAAGCAAAAGCAAAACAATTTTGTGAGGAAGAATTAGACACTGATGCTGAAGATGATGGTTTGAAAAACATAGGATGTGATACTTGTCCACAGTGGTTTCACCTCAAATGCACAAATTTAAAAAAATTAACATATGACGAAGTGATTTTAAAGGACTTTGTATGCAAAGCATGCCATAACTAAATAGACTGAATCTTCTACCAATTGTAATTTTTAATTAGGTAGTAAGTACCTACATACATCTAGTGAATTTCTAGTACCTGAAAATATTATTTATTTTTTTATACCTATGCATTTAATGAATTCCAAAGATTTTTATTTATCTTATGTATAATTTTTTCGTTTTTTTTTTTTGTTTTAGTATTTAAGAAAAAAGTATTTCGTACTTGTATATACATATATGTTCATATGTTAATTTTAAATAACTTACGCTTTAATAAAAAAATTCTTGAATTATTTAACGAATTTATTCTTTTCTTACTAAAAAACCCTATGCCGACTATTGGGGAAAAAAGTGCCGAACTTAGATAAGACTGTGCCGACTATTGGGGAAAATGCTACATGTTGGAAAAAACGTAAATTACTCTATTTTTATAGCTAAACTTCTGAAAACCGTTGATTGAGTCTAAAACTACACAAATTGTTCAAAAATAATAAACCATTGACAACAAAATTCTTCACTCACAACCTTGATAGCGTCTGTTGAGAATGGGAAAAAAGTTAAATGGCCGACTACTGGTGCATTTACCCTATATCTATGCATGTACTATATACAAAAGTGAATCGTGGTTTGTTCGACTGCTTAAAACATGTATGTATACTACTTTACCAAATTTGATACTTACTTTTTTTTAAACAGTTTATTTTTCCAAATATCAAAATTCGTACATTTTTTAAATATGTTTTTATTTTCAAAATACTTATTTAAAACCTATATACATATGTACATACTTATGCCTTTTAACATAAAGACAGCAAGAGTTTAATCCGAATCAAAGGCAATTACATTGTTAATTTAAACAAGAAAAAGGGATATATATAGTCACCATAAATGCAAACGAAAGTAACTACACAAAAATTCGAAATTGAGTTTATTATTGTTTTTGTAAAGTATTTTGCTTCACCTGCAAAAAAATAAAAATGTTGTTACGTCCGTTTGCATTTACTGTGACGACAAATATATCGTTAGCTAAAATGCAAAAAGAAATAACTAACAAAAAATTAAAAACCGACTTTTTGATTGATTATTATGAATGCCATTGAACTACATGTCTTGACAAAATTGTACACTTCCGCGATCAAAAATTTCGCTTTTATGAACAAAAAACAATGGGGCGTAATTACAAGTGTGTTTATTTAATAAATGCAAAACAACTTAATAACACATTTTTTTTTAACAAAATATAAAGAAATTGTTTTCTTTGAAAATTGTTTGAATAGTTCCATGGACGACTTATCAATTCATGTTTTCTGGCATGCTTATAGTTTTTAATTTAAAAATTTTTTTGCATCTCCTGTAAAATTTTATTTTTGTTAGTTACGCCTTTTTGCATTTTAGCTAATGATATGTATATAAATGTTAAATTAAAAATGGGTTTACTCTATTAAAAATTTTTAAATTTTGATCAATTGCGATATGGCTTTTAGATTTTATAATTAATTTTCCTATTAAGCAATTGCAGTATTTCCAACTGCGCATCATCAAGATCATTTTGATTAAGGCGATCGAATTTTTCTTTCAGCATTGCAAAAAAATTTTCATATTTTCCCGCTGAAGTTTGCGGGTCGGTATATTTACTTCTCATTGCCATCAGCACATCCATGAAAAGGTCGTCTGATTTCCTTTTTCTGTTTTGCTTTGATTTTGACACAGAGGACTGGCTGTTGCTGTCATCTTGTAGACAGTCCAGACTGAAATCGAGCTCTTCACTAATATTACCAGTTGTGCTGAAATAGATGTTTTTTTTTTAAAATTTTAAAAATTTTTTACGATGAAAATATATTCTACCTTGCTGGCTCAATTTTTTCCTGTAAAAACTCTAAACTCTTCATGTATTTCCATGGTGCTCCAATTTTTTGGGAAGAACCTGAAGGGAGATCTTCTGCAATCTTTTGCTTTCTGTACCTGTCACGCAAGCCTTTCCACTTTACATTGCACTCTTTTGCTAAATATGTATATTTTTTAGGGCAACATATTAATAATTAATTATATTAAAAACACAAAGTTCTTCTTAAACTACCCGATAAATTTAACTCCTTTCCTATATTTTCCCAAATTTTTTCTTTATATTTCACATCTTTATATTTTTGATCCTTTTTAATATATAAACACAGATTTTCTTGAATTAATTCTATTATTTGTTCATTTAAATTCTAAAGTGAAAGTTTAAAAATTAAAAAATAGTAACAAAATCAACAAATTGCAATTAATACTTACATACGTCCATTTGCACAGAATAAATATATTTTATAATAAAATGTTATTTGTTCGCTTTTTTCTTTCTTTCCCGCTTTAAAAATTGTAGCACTGACAGTTTGACATTTATTTATGTATTTTTTTTTTCTTGTTTTCTGCGGCTAACTTCACTTCTTTGCGCTGTGTCAAAATTGGATTTTCCAATAGCACAGCAGTGACGCGTTGCTATTTAGGGATGCTTCATTCAAATTGTATGGACATGACAATTTTTGACAACTAGAAAACGCTTGCCGCTTTTGTTTAGGTTGGTCTGTAAAAGAAAACTTTCATAGTGTGAACCCAGACTTAGTTTGTTTGACGTTTATTTATGTCATTTATTTTCGTTAAAATTATTTGTTAAATAATGGTGGCTATTCTTAAAAACGCGTCGAAAAAGTAAAAATTTTCATTAAAACAAAAACAAAGTTTAAGAAATAGTTTTTGTGTTTATCATACAATTTACCGTTTTTTAAAGACTGTCAAAACACTGCGTTTTATTTTGTGCTTTAAATTGTGTTTTTTTCTGTTCCCGTACTTTTGTGTAATTTTGTCTCTTTATGAGATAAATTGATGCTTTCTCTCATTTGCACGAAATTTACCCAAAAAGGTAACACTGAGTCTTCACCTGAGATAATATCTGATATAATATGAGAGAGAACGTCGGCAGAATGAGAGAACAAATTTCTTTATGTTAATCTTAATCTTAAACAAGGGGAACACGTGTATTATAAGATTTCATAATCGAATGATTCTCGCACAGTAAACTTGTGTCGTTTTATACTCTTTTTTTAGTTTTTTCCTGTTTTAGTTAAAAATATGGTTTTTTTAAACACTTATCACAAGATTTTCACTATTTGCACAAAAAAATTTAACATTTTAATGAATGCGTCTTATTATTGTTTTTTATGTATGCATGTATGTGTATTTTTGACAGCTCATCTTATAAGATAGTTGTTATAAGATTTCTCATAACAACTGTCTTATAAGATTTATTATAATATTAATATTAACACTATTTGAGAGTCTACACGTAAGATAATACTCTCTGCAATTGAATTTGACGTTTGCTGATATAAAAATCTTATATCTTATCTCAGGTGGAGACCCTATGTAAAGAAACAGAGCTAATATCAACTCAGCAATTATTAAAACAGGGATGTTAAAAATTTATTGCGGAAAGCTTATACCGCAGGAATGAATAATCGCAATTTGCATATCGATCGATATTTATTTCCGTCGAATTTTTCTTTCCGAGCGGAATCAATAATACCACCCAGTATATTAATTTGAAAAAAAAAAATTGAATAAAAACTATTAATAAGTTATTATAAAGCCCCTATGACACTACATTTTCTATGCATTGTTCAAGTTTTGGTGAACAGTGCAAATATAATGTAATAGGAAAATTTACCAAGTGCAAAGAGTTAAGCTGTATTAAGATAAATGGCAAACTGTCAAAAATTTTAAAAAAGTTATCGATAAAAATGAAGTTTTGTCAAAAAAAAATGTAAAATTGTTCAACTTAAAATTGACATTTCAAGTTTGAAATATTAAAAGTGTTGCTGAATCAGCGGTTTATGGGCAAATTCAGCGATTTATCACAAATTTATGTCTGTGAATTATATGAAAACAAGTGAAAATATGGATTATTATATTTGCGGTGTGGCTTTAATTCAAAAAAAGTCGGTGATTGAGTGTATAATACAAAAAAAAAAAAAAAATACGCAAACAAAATAGAAAGATGAAAAGATTTTCTTTCAGTGGCTACTATTGCGGCAAGACGAAGGATTTGTACACAAATTGTACAAGGAAATAGAATGCGAAGACTCTAAACTCTACAGAAATGTTTTAAGGATGACTCCTCATCAATTCTCCATAGTTTTAGAAAAAGTTAGGCCATAAATCACAAAGCAGGACACTCGCTTTAGAAATTGTATCGGACCTGAGGAAAGACTTCTTGTTTCGTTAAGATATCTAGCCACAGGTAACCATATATACATACATATTTACATAATGTACATTTTTATTAATTATTTTGTTATATTTTGTTTTCGAATACAGCAATCAACCATATCGAAAATTCTAAAGACGACAATATACCAGCAATATATAAAGCATTGAATGATGAATATATGCAATTTCCAAGGGGTAAGAGCGAATGGCGTTAAATTTTTCTAATATGTGGGGCTTCCCTAATTGTTTAGGAGCAGTAGATACTAAAGTTTATTTAAACTTTTAAAAAAAATTTAGTTTACCAACGCAGCTCCAAAGAAAAATAATATGCACATTTATTACTCAAAAACTATGCGTTTCCGATACTTTTTTCATATAATTTTTTCTTCGAATTTTTAAATTTTCTATCACCCTAAGTATGCACATTTATTTTTCTTTGGAGCTGCGTTGGTAAACTAAATTTAAGTCAAACTTTTTAATACATAAAACATTATTTAAAGGGTATACTAACATACATATACATTAATAGGAAAGCATTGCAACATTATTTGGTGGAAAAGATCTGGTTCGACGTACTTTAATTATGAAGGTTTTAATTCCATCATACTAATGGGCATAGCAGATGCTAATTACCGATATTTATATGCTGATGTTGGTATTAATGGAAGAATAGGAGATGCTGGTGTTTGGATACGGTCTAATCTAAAATACGCAATTGAAAATAAAAATGTTTTCTTTCCACCTCCACAAAATTTGCCCTTTTCTGATACATCTACACCGTTTACATTTTTGTCTGATGATGCGTTTGCTCTAACAGATTTTATGCTAAAACCGTACTCTCACCGCAACCTTAATGAGAAACAAATATGTTTCAATAAAATGTTGTCGCGAAATAGACGAGTAGTGAAAAACGCCTTCGGAATATTGGCAAATCGATTCAGAGTTCTGTTTACCCCCATTCTTAGAGAACCTGCAGAGGCAACCAAAATTGTGTTAGCATGTGTTTGCCTTCATAATTTTTTAAGAACGTCTAATATAGTAGAAAAGAACAGTTTCGACAATTTATCCAGTGGTGAAATACATCAAATAAATTACACCAATTATGAAAATGTGTCATCAGACAGAAGAAAACCTCAAAAAAGCGGAGCAAAAATACGAAATACCCTGGCAGATTATTTTTGGGATCGCAAAGATGATGTTGGAGCTGCTTAAAACATTTACTAGGAATTTGAAATAATTGTGTGTCTGTAAGTACATTGTGTATTATAGTTTTTGTACAAGACCGGCAATAAAAAACTGTAATAAAACTGTTTGTTACTTTCTACTTCAAATAAAGCTATTTCCCTTTTCAGCCTAATTTATAAAAAATAAATCAGGTTAATAAACGGTTTATAAATCGGATTTTCATACAAAATCTGTTATATAAACCCTTTATTAACCTGTTTTATTTTTTATAAATGAGGCAGTATTTAACATTTTAATAATTTTATTTTTTTTTATTATTTTTAGATTTCCTTTTTGACGGATAATTTTTAAAAATAAAGGCCTAGACTTTAACTGTTTATTTTAAGACTCGTTAAGTTAAGTTAAGCTGAAGAACTACTTGCTTGAACAAACAAGTGGCATTTTGTCAAAGCATTTAAGTCAAATTAAAAAAGATAAAATATTTATGTTGTTAATGATACGAATTTTTATAGAAAAATCATTTTTGTTTACTTTTTTAAAATATTATATAGTTATAATTTTGGTTTATTTTACTTTTTAATAAAAATTATTTTTTCACCGAATTTTAAAAACTTTTTTGCCATCTTATCTTTACTTAAGATGTTTTATTATAATGCCACAGACATATTTATACTGCTTTACCATTTTAGCTCTTAATGCTTTTCAAAAGCACCCTAGCTTTACATTTGAAAAAAATTCAATTGTTATATATAAAGACATTTTATACTATTTAAAAACAAATTTGATTAAAAAAAAACAATACATTAAAAAACAAATATTGTTTAAAATATACTGTAGTTTTGACTTAACTGCCTTTTATTTACGTGCACTTTTGACTTAGCTGCACAAAATTGATAATTTTTGGCATTATTCTTTATAATCCCATACAAATTCCTTTTTTAAGCGCACTTTCTTTACCTGCACATATAAGATAAGTGCCCAAAACTTATGGCATTTTAAAATTATTTTCATACAAAAAATTCAAGTTAGTTGCACTTTGACTTAACTGCCCAAAATACATATTTTCTGTAATTATTCTTCAAAATCCTTGTTAACGTGCATTTTGTATACCTGGACATTTTTCGTATTTTTGGGCAGCTTTAAAATATTTTATATAAAATATCAAAGTTAGCTGCACACATTAAAAAATATGGTGGCCACTTTTTCACATAAATATCCAATTTTAGCAGTTTATAAAATCAAAAAAACAAGTCAAGTTGGTATCATTATAATTCATTTATTTTGTTTGCATGTATTTACATTTATGCATATGGGTTGTGGTTACAGCAACTTTACCACGATTATATGAAAGGAATAGCAAATCTTTGGTCTGGAACAGAATAAAGTAGTTGTAGTAGTATTTGAAGTTGCAGTAATAGCGCAACAAAGTTCAAAGTTGAAACTGCCGTTTTTAACTTTTGACAGCTAGCAGCGCTATTCTTAACGTTGTACTACAGTGACTTTTCTGTTCCACACTTTATTGGTACCAATTTGGCTATCTCGTTCTTTATAAAAATGCATAGCAAATGACTACAGGTTGTTTGAACGTCATTGTTATTATCAATTTATTAATAAAAACCCTGTTACTCCTCTTTGAAACACTTTACTTTAGCTGCACTTTTATTAAGGTAAACACAATTGCGTACCTGCACATTAAGGCAGCTAAATACATTTAAGATAGCTGCATTTTTGATTAACCTACAAAAAAATCGTGCAAAGGAGATTGTGCAGATAAGTCAAAATTACTGTATTTGGAGTTGAACTTGAGAAGTTTTGAGACTCATCATTATCTTTCTGGCTTTTAATTGCAGTGTCATTTAAAAAAGCTCAATATCAAGACTATTTTCAGTGTACAATTCCTATAAAAACAAAAATAATTAGTTAATAACTTATTCGATTATTAAGCCCTCCACCACTAGTGGTGAATGAGGGTATACTAAGTTTGTCATTCCTTGTAAAACTTTTTTATTATTCTTCTTATGCTAAGTTCACACTTATACCATGTTCACACGGACAGCAATATTCGAGTTTCGCTCTCTTATTCCTGTTTCGCGCCCCAAACATGATTGGAACGACTTGTTTCCCCATACAAAATTTTGTGAGCGAAACGGGTCGTTTCATTTTGAAACAGGCTGCGAAACAGGAAAAATGTACTATCATCTCCAATTTTGATAACATTTATCGTTAGTTTATCTGAACTAGCTCTCAAAAAAAATCAAAACAAAGAAAAAAACAAAGTAAAAATTGATGTTTAATAAAATATAGTGATAATTATAATATAATAATATTAATAAAATTATTAAATATTATATTTTCAAGTTTAAATTACTTTTTTATCTATTTAAAAAAAAATAACACTAACAACACAAAAAAAAGTGTCAAAATGAAACAAGAATGAATCGTATGAACAGCATGTTTGTCAAACTAGTTTCAGAGAGCGAAACGAGTGGTTTATATCGTCGTATGAACATAGCATTAGGTTTTTAAACGCGTTTAAGCAAAATGTTGATTTAGCTAATCAAAGCCGTTCACATTACATAGCGTCTTCAACTGACAATTTTTTGTCATACCAAACGTCAAAGTCTATATAAAAAAAAGTCGAAAATTTTTGTCAGCGTTTTTTTAATATGAAGTTTGACGTTTGGTATGACAAAAAATTGTCAGGTAAAGACGCTATGTTACATTTGAGATGATTAAGATGACAGATTCTTAAGAAAAAAACACACAACAAACACACAAAAAAACAACAAACAAATTTATATGTCTTTAAAGTATTAAAAATGGATAAAAATACTTTTATAAAGTTATAAGAAGATTATTTTAATTATTTTAATGATGAAATTGTGAAAATTTATGAATTATTTAAGGAAAAAAATAAAAACATTAAGCAGAAATCTTGGCCGGTTGTACACGATCATGTTGGCGATTCTACATTTGAGGTATGTTCAGTGGATTCTATGTGATTTAGGAAGTGATTTAGTTGTAATCATGTCAGTTTGAAGTGATTAACAAATCACTTCAATGTGTGGGTAATCATCTCGATTTTGAAGTGATTAGAGCTTAATCACGTTCGAACTGCTTAAACGCGTTTAAGAAGCCAAATGTGAACATACTATTAGACTCCATTAGGAAATATATATTCTGGCGCCTTGAGTAATTCTAAGTCGATTTAGCAATGTCCGTCTGTGTCTGTCCGCCTGTTGGAAATACGAGCACTTTCGTAAACTCAAAAGAAAATATTTTTTTTTTCTCATTATTTATTTATTGAATCTTCATATATTAAATATGAACTAACAATAATTAATCAAATCTTAACCTAATACGTTATTTTATGTCCTGCCAGTGCCAGACAAAAATCACGGGTTCTGTTCACTTATATAGGTGTTTATCGCTCATCTAATTGGATAAGTGCTGCAGTGTCTCTTCTTCTTAAGCGAGTGTGGCCGCCACGATTTAAAATATTTCGAGCTAGTGGATTTGGATGTTGTTCAAGCCTTTTTAAATATTTTACTGCATTTCGTCGTTCGTCCCAGTTGTGTTCCTAGCATTAAGCGTATCAGCAAGTCGAAGTAAATGCGGTGTTATCCGCGGTACAAAACTTTCTGCATTGACGATTGCTCTTAAGTCATTTTGAACTTCTGTTGGTGTTCTCAGCTCGCCTCCAAAAGTAAGATATGCGGCAAAATATCTTGTTGTTGCACATTTTACTGTATTCATGGCAAATCTTATTGAGGGTAACTTTAAGTCCCAAGTTGTATGGTCTGTGCCAACACATATAGATAGTTGTACTTTAAGATCCCGATTTTTCCCTTCTACTGGATTAGCTTCTGGGTGGTAAACAGGGGTAAACGATTGCTGAATACCAAGGCAATAAGTCAACTTTGCATTACAGCCGATATAAATTGGGTTCCATTATCTGAATGGAGGCGTCGTGGTATACCATATCTAAGAAAGATTTCATTTAGCAGTGTAAGAGCACAGTTTTCAGCGGATTCTATTTGTAGTGGAAACAATTCCGTCCATCGACTACATAAATCCTCTACAATAAGTATCCATTGATTACCTTGCGGTGTAGTGGGTAGTGGGCCATATAAATCAACAGCTACAATCTCGAATCTACGATTGCTGCAGACAGTTTGAAGAAGACCGGCAGGTTTCATGTTTGTTGGTTTGTAACGTTTACATTCAACACACGATTTTACATACTCTGTTATCTGAGACCTCATTTTTGGCCAATAATAGTGTGGAGTTATTCGACTAATAGTTTTGTCGATTCCGTAATGACCAGCTATAGGGCTATTATGGTAATTGAAAAAAATCATGCTACGCATCGAATGAGGTACCACGAGCTGTCCGTTTTCGGAATCTTCCGACGAACAATATCTATATAAGACACCATCTAACATCATATATCCTCTACTGGTATGTCAAATGACATTTTCGTCATTTTTTTCAAAAGATTCTATAATCGACTTTATATCTGGGTCTTCCATTTGAGCATTTCTAAAATCATTTGCTTCTTTTTGGGGAAAGTCAATATATACTCACATGCATTCACATTTAACGTCATTGTGGCCCTCAAGTGGGCATGGAGGTCTCGAAAGGGTATCTGCTACTACATTTTGACGACATGGATTATACTCGAATTTTATATTATAGGTTTGCAGCTGTAATGCCCATCTTGCAAGATGTCCTGTTGGGCATTTTAAACTAAACAACCATTTAAGTGGCTGATGGTCAGTTAGAACTAAAACTTCAGATTTTATTTTTTCAGTATTGTGAAACTCAAATTAATGCATTACAACACTGAAAAAATAATTCCAATTCGTTCAGAATTTACTGAAATAATTAGATATTAAATTGCTTTCGAATCGAGAAATGACTCGATCACGACTGCCAGAATCAGACCCCAGGTTTAGAAAATTAAGATCAACGTTAACGAATTTATCATCTGGTAATCTTTTACTTTTAACCGTATCGTTTTAATGATAAAAAAAAAAAATGTAGTTATGCATTTAAATAATTGAAATAAAAAAAATGCAAAAAAACCCATTTAAAACAAAAACTGTATCCACCATCAGGGGTGGAACCCGGGCCCACGAGATGATAAGCACGCATGCTATCATTAGACCACGATTGTATTATTCAACTTTGTACAATTAACACTTTTGAAATTTTTAATATTTGTAGTTGTGAATGTATAATTTTAAAATTTGTTTACTTGGTAGGAATACCGTTTTTTCGTTTCTTACTATTTTAATAATTAAGAATTAAATCTTATTTATTTAAATGCATAAAAACCTTTTATTTGGGTTGTTTGGTATTGTTTTCCCCGAATTTTTACGCCCGATCCAACGAATTAACTTTTATTTATACACGACCAAAAATACAGCAAATACAAAAATTTCCAAAATCACAATGTTAATTATGTTAAGTTGTTTTTTGTTTTTTTTTTTTTTTGTTTTTAACATTTGCTTACACTGTTATTAAAAGCATATGACATGTTTACAAACATCAAAATTAATTTATTCATTTATCTGACCTAGGGAATTTTTATATTTCCTGTAGTTTCTTTTATTAGGATATATGTACAATCAATTAGAAAAAAATGTTTTACTCACTTGTTTCCTGGATTCCGTAGAAAGACCTTTCGCCGGGCTCCTGGCAGAGTTCAAAATTGGCAGATTAATGTAAATTACCTATATATGTTTGTATATTTATATGTATATATTGTTTAACATATTGGTTAAACCTACACGCAAAGAAAAAACATGGTTGTGGTAAACATATTCTAAGAGCAACATATTATGATAAGAATTATGATTGTAGTCACCATATTAAGATTATTATTGAAACATATTATGACTCAATATACTCGTAATATGTCATCATAATATTTTTCCCTTTATCATATTATTATTCTGTTAATCATACTAAGTTAAGAAGTAATCAAATTATTGTCATGTTAATCATAATAAGCTAAGAAGTAATCATATTATCATCATGTTAATCATAATAAATTTAGAAGCAACCATATTATGATACAGCACCTTTCATAGCTGTCATAAAAATACAATATAAATTTAAATATTTTTGAATCGATTTTTTATTTTGTGGCTTTTTACAATTTTTCTTAATGTTAATCAAAAAACGGAGTTCAATATAAGGCTTGCAAAAGAGCAAATGAAAAATCTGTGGTTTTCATGGGCAACCGCGTGTGTCCATTTTTTTGATTTTAAGATGTTGATGCCATATTGCCTAATTTTGAACGCTCTTAAATTTTTTTGAAAAAAGATGGATCAATTCCGTTTTGTAACGTAATGACAAAGTTTAAAATGTGCAATACCTAGCCCATAGTTTCATCTAGAATGGGTTTTCGGCTTTCCTGAACAATTTGTTTTAAGACATACGCGGTTGCCCATGAAAACCACAGAAATATCGTAGCACTTTTATAAAATATAACGAAAACTCCGTGTGGTTTGTTGTTGGATTTTACAAAAATCTATGATATTTTGCATTTGCACTATTACATCACTAATACTTGAATGAACTCCGCTAATATTTTAATTTTTTTAATTTCTTTAAACTTATTTTTTTATGGAATTTTATCTTTTAATTGTTTAACCGCTCACAAATAAAAAAAACGACACAACTTCTTCAAAATTATTTTACAAATGGCGCTAACATAATATGATTAGAGTAAAAATAGTTTGATTGCATCTTTAACATAATATGATAAATATATAGAAAGTTATCATGTTATGGCTATTAAATATCATGATATGGTTGTGAGAAATATAATATGTTTAGAAAATTATCATAATTAAGTTGTTAGAAAAATAATTATTTTTCGGTCAACAATACTCAAATTCATAATTGCGATAAACATTGATATGTTTACAGTAACTATAATATTGTTGATATTAAATAAAAATAACAATTATTTGTGTACGACAACAATATATTGTTACATTAAACATAGTGTTGTTGCCGTAACCATTACCAACCATATTTTTTCTCTGGGTGTAGTACCGTAAAATACGCTCATTAGTTTTGTTCTTTTATTTTGATCACAGATTACAATTTTTTTCTTGGCACTTTACTCAGTTGGAATTAATGCATACTTTAACTTGTTTTTTCCCCTCTTTCTTTACTTAAATGATACGATTTTTCCTTTTTATTTTAATAACAAAAATTAATAGCTTAAAACAAAATTTTCTAAAAAAAACTTATTTAATTCTCAACCAAAATTCAAAATTTAAGTAACATTTGCCACACAATTGCAAGTTATCTGAGCACTTTACAATTCAAAGCATTGGCAACGTTAGTAAACTAAAATTTACATTTTTTTTTCACTGGAGTTGATCTTGTTTCTTTTTTTTTTATTTTTATTTTAATTTTGTTGTTTTATAACCTCTTTTGCACGAATAAACTCAAGTCAAAGGTATGAATCATGGTGAAATAAACAGGTGGCAGCACTACGCCAGATGACGATTTTTTGCTCTTGCATTGTTTGTCTAGGTTTATGTCAAAGTTTTGTTTATGTTTAAAAAAAGTCCACGTTTTGTTCTGTGATTATTGTATTCTATTAAAATTTTTGATAATTTTAAATTAAAATAAATAAGACATTGACCATAATTAAATAAAAATTGGCTAAAAATTAATTAATTTCATCACGTTTAGCGCCACGCCATGGTATGAATTAAATTTTTAATTTAAACAGATATTGAAACATTTTGTTCTTTGTTTTTTTTTTCTTATTTTTAGACTTTTCCTATTGTTTTTCTTGATCAAAAATTAAATTTTTTTTTTTTTTTTTAATTTTATTTCGAACTTTGGGGGTTTTTCAACTCAAACACTACAATTCACTTTAACTGGTTTTTTTTTCTCAGACCGAAGTTGAACAAATTTTGCTGGAATGTCAACAAAGATAAAACTGAATAATTTGCTGCAAACTTAAATTAGAAAAATAAAGCTGTTGGGTGGGTTTTGTCTGAGGGTTTTCCACTGCCCTCAAATCTGCACTATTAGGAAGATTTGTCCACCAAAAAAAGGTAATTTCAAAGTTAAATCTATAGGTGGTTGAAATAAATCACAACTATGTTAGTTTGAATGTTACGACGAGGTTCACCGCTATGCGTGAAAGTTAATCTGACAACATTTACCTTGAACTTTTACTGATTTATTGCTGGAACAAATAAGAGCACTATCCTTCCTCTGACAACAAACAATCCTATTGACTTGTAACTATTTTATAAGAATTTTTATTATAGGAAGGTAACCAAAAAAAATTTAATTCCTACAAGTTACTTTTTCTCTCCGAAAAAGTATATGTATAATACAATCCTTTTCTTTCTGTCTAGGTTAAATTAAACGAATAACAAAACCAATTATTAAATTTCTAGTTAATTAAATGGGAATATATAAAAAAAATCATAAAAACTTACTATTCGTCTGAATTATACCAAGGCGTAGAATCAACTATTCTCCAACAGGTTAGGTGACAGAAACAAAATGAAAGATCGTTTTCTAGAATATAAGGGTATTTATACCTCTTAATCTATTAAAATTAAAACGCTAGTTCAGCACTTTTTCTTCGTTCGTTTCTGAATTCTTGCAGAATAAGAAAAATCACACATACCACTGTAGACATAAGACAACATAATCACTGCCCAAAATTTTCAACTGTTAAGATACCGCATTACCATTTGTCTCTGCTATAAAACTAAAATGTTACGTGTCTTGTCATAACTGATGCTAAATTTACTTGTCTGTTGTATTCTTGTAAAAGGGTGTAATATCCGTTGGTGTTAATAAAAAAATAAAAACTTATGCAAGCGAATTCGAAAGGTAATAAAGTTTGATTATACATCCTACCGACATCCATCTTCAATATGACGTAAACTAATATTTTAATTATAAATTTGATTGATTAGAAAAACAATGAATAACAAAAATAGAAGTTGCATTCCAAATCGTTATTATTTCTTAGGAACCCCTTAATGTCAGAAAGATAAAAAAATATTCCTATCGAAATTATTAAGTCAGTTTAAAATTATTATGTCTCATCAAAAAAAATTGTAGGGTTCCAGCTACAAACGATAAATAGGATGTACACTAAGGAAATGAAAATAATTTAACAATTAACCGAACCTAATGTGTATTTAAATATTTCCCTACACACCTATACATATCTTAATATATACACATACATGTATATACATTAATACATATGTATGCATTTATATATACATACATTTATATACATCCATACATATATGTCATATATACCTATATACATTTGATTGGATACGGTAAAAGGAAAAATAATATACAAAAAAAAGTTAATTGCATAAATAAAATAGTGTCTTTCAACGTAAAATGCTAGCCAATTCTAGATTGTCTGGTGCCATTTAAATAAAACTTTCTGATCATATTCTGGCTACAATCGCCCTACAGCCAATAATTTAGTCCTTCGAGATAACGTCTTTGCACTAGGGATAAAATGACCAATATCGACGATACTTTCATATTTTGCACCAATATCGATACACTTCTTAATCCTTTTCTTAAGCCCGTGTCCTTCAACAATGCTAAAAGGACGGCAGTCCTCAACTATGAAATTTAGAAAAGCTTCAAGGCAAGCATTTTTATCTACCTCATTAACTACAATTAGAGGTAAATCCAATGGCGGCGTGTGAACGCATTTATGTTTTCTTAAGTTGGACATTTGTCCTTTTTTGAATTTATAAATATTATGGCAAACTTCACAATATGGTCGGTCCTCCAAAATAGAGCCATCAGTCTTTGAATATGAGAAAATATTTTCCATACAACACTTTTTAAATCATGGTTTTCTAAAAGAATATATGTACCATTACTTATTTTTGCTTTTATATCCTGTATTTCTTCCATTTTTCTTTAAAATTTTACAACAAATTAATATCAAACAATTTTAAACGTCTTTAAAATTGAGTTGCCAAATGACAAACTTGTCAAATTTCTTAATGTATTTACAAGTTACATCCGTTAATATTCGATTAATTTTTTTTTTTTGGTATTTGGAACGGTTAAATTAAACACGACGCATTTTAATTTGCATCAATTTTGTCACTTTTATCACATTTTCTTGTTTTTTCTATTTAGATAAGAACGCAGATCTTTTATTCCAGAGATTTTTGTAGAGTCAACAATACTTTTTCAACAAAATTTTGTTGAATTTTACTCAAACGATTTAAAAAAAAGTAATTAATAGTGATTCAGCATCTACAAATAACATTTATAAAAAATAATTGAAAAATAAAAAATTTTTGAAGTCAATGATATAACTATGATAACATACATGAATGAAATTAATTGCGCAGGGATATATACAAGTATGAGAACAATCAGATATGAGAAATGCACATGTATTGAAAATTTTCGATATGTGCTAGAGTACTTTAATTTTTTTTATACCCATTGACTTTTTCTAATATGTATGTACTTTTAATTAAATTCAATTAAATCTTTCAACATTGAATGATATTTTATGCGCCCCATACACGGTTCAATTCAGTTGTCAACTGAGTCTTTCAACTGAATTGATGCTTGGCCACACACTTCATCAACTGAATTGAAAGATTTTAAATTAATTTTAAAATTTAATGAAATTAAATGCAATTTTTTAAAATATCTAACTTTTTTTAACAAAAGAAAACTACAAACATTAATTTTGACAGCTAATCAAGAGACTCGAGCACACACAGTACAATCAAATTGAAAGTCTTAGTAGTCAACTTCTAAAAATCAAAATCTTTTGATTTTTCTTCAACCAACTCGACAACCGTCAAACTAATCAATTGACAAAGCCATACACGCTTTGATTTGGACAACAACCGACAAATACCATGTTCACACGGACAGCAATATCTGTGTTTTGCTGTCTAATTCCTATTTCGCGGCCCAAACATGATTGAAACGACTTGTTTCCCCATACAAAATCTTGAGAGCGAAACCGGTCGTTTCATTTTGAAACAGGCTGCGAAACAGAAAAAATGTACTATCATCTCCAATTTTGATAAAATATATCGTTAGTTTATCTGAACTAGCTCTCAAAAAAATTAAAACAAAGAAAAAAACAAAATAAAAATTGATGTTTAACAAAATAAAGTGATAATTATAACATAATAATATTAATAAAAGTATTAAAAAATATATTTTTAAGTTTTATTTACTTTTTTATCTATTAAAAAAAAAATCACACTAAAAACACAAAAAAAATGTCAAAATAAAACAAGAATGAATCGTATGAACAGCATGTTTGGCAAACTAATTAAAGAGAGCGAAACTAGTGGTTTATGTCGTCGTATGAACATAGCATCAGTTGACAATTGAATTGAATCGTGTTTGGTCTGCTTTAGAAAAAAAACACATACATATACATGCATATTAGTATCGCCAACTTTTGAAACCACAACTCTGGAAAAACATATATTTTTAAGCGATTTCAGGAAAAAGAAAATTTTTCAACCGTTTTGAGCATGAAACATCACTAAAAAAAATTTTTTTCTGCATTTATCTCGTAAATAATGCAACATGACGAAAAATCCCTACATTTTGGAGATTATAAAAAATCTGTCCGATTTTCCCTATGCTTCTATTTTACTATCAGAAGTAGGGATTTTCCCCTACTTCTGGCAACACTGATTAGTACAGACAATGTAAAGAACTTATTCCAGCTAAGCGCGTGATTTTGAAAAGTAAAAACGTAACAATATTTTCAAAAGGACTCATACTAATAATTTTCAAACTTTTGCCTGTAAAGAAATTCAACATTTAATAGAAATTAATTTATCTGGAAATTAGTTCTTTGGAAATTAAGCAAATTATTAATCATTTTAAATTTGAAATGGGGAATAAGTAATTCAGCAAGAACCAATTCGAAATGGAAAGAGAATTAGGAATTCATTCTTTTAAATCTATGCAAAAAAATATATATGAGTATACATTCGTTTGTTTGATTATACCTTATTATTGTAGATTGCAGTAACATTTTCTCATGTCATGATGTTAAGTATCAAATAATAAATATTTTTTAATCTTATCAACAGACAATTAAATAATTTGAAAACGAACAAATTAAACAACCCTGTAGAAAATATCAGCATTTAAGCCAGAGATTCACAAGTACATTCAAATATTTATAGTCTAAAATTTTGAATAATTAGTATTGTGGTTATTTTATTGAACAGTTTATGGTTTTTTTTAATCCAAATTTTGATATTTTAATCAGGCTAAAGTTCATTAAATTTAATTTTCATTAAATTATTTTTTTTTTTTTTGATAGTAAAGAACCAATTTCAAAACACTGGAAGTGCATTTACTGAGAATCTCTGGAACTCCATTCTAAGCCCCAGAGAAGGAATCGCTTCTTTTATGAATTCCTTCTTCATGTACTGCAAACTTTAAAAAGTCGCTTTTGGGTCTGAAACAAATAAATTTAATGTTCAATAGCAGGTGATGAAATAAATCTATGAATTTAAACCATTTTTTTATTTGCACATATAAATAAGAAGGAGTACTTACCCTTGTGATACTTGAAAACGGACTCCATTTGAAACTCTTGAAGACATTTTATTAACAATGCGTTGTCTAAATACTTCGATTCGATTTCCTACGGCATGCTGATTACATCATATTGTCCATTGGCCAGCGGTTATAAATCGTCACTCATTGGTATAGTTATAAGCACCATTTCATCTGTGTTCTGATTTTCCATTTTTAATTGCCTTTCACAATATTTAAATATTTTTTTTTACTATCAAAAGTAATTTTTGGGAAGTGCTTTTTTCAAGAATACAAATTGGGATTAAGCACGAATAACAAAATCTTTTAAAAAAAATTTTGTATTCCCAAAAACTACTTTTGATAATAAACTGACAAGTGCACGGCCTAAAAAAACTTACCTGGCAACATGCTTTTGCAAGTTGATTTTTGCATTTTGTTTTTTCTTAACCCCGGGTCTTCACGTAGCAATATTTATTGCGGCAAACGTCAAATTTCATTGCTCCATAAAATTTGCGACGTATAGACCGCATATTGCCATGAGTGGCAATCCATTGCGCAATGATTGCTCTTCTTATTGCTTAGCAATATGCTGTCAAATCAGTTGTAATTTATCTGACATTTCATTTCTCTGTACGGTTGTTTTTTGTTTGTGTGTTTATTTATTAAAAAAGCAATCAATAAATATATTATAAATAAAGTTATACAAAACACAGCTACGACAATTACAATTAATTATTTTATTAATTTAAAAAAGAACATTTCACAACCACTTCAAAACACAACATAAAACATTTGTTATAAATATGTACAGCCACAAAACTTTATACGACTACTCGCGGTGAAAATTGCAAATTTATGGCAAAGCAATTTCAAGTGTTCTCCAGCAATAAATTCAGCAATTATTGCTCCATTGTTCTGTCATTGTTCTGCCGACGTTTTTGCTTGCACTTAGCAATAAATATTGCAACGTGGAGACCCAGCGTAACCTACTTACAACTACAATTAATGTTGGAAGAATTCCAATCAATGTAAGAAGAGATAAACTCACTGTTTATTGTTGATGTTTTTGTTTAAATTTTGATATTGTTACAAGTAGAACTGTTGCTTATGATTCTTATACGCTTAACAGTTTTATTTGGTTTAATATCTTTAGTTTTTCTAAAATCGTTATGGATGAAGTTTCCTGATGATCTGGCCTAAGCAACCAGTGAAATTCGCATAGGAATAGCTTATTCCATCAATAATAAAATTCAGTGTTTTTATCAGGAATAAAAATTGGGAATTGAGCACGTAAAACAAAATCTTTTAAAATATTTTTTTTTTTAATTTTTTTTCTAAATAAGTCTTCTTCGTTCGGCGTCTTAAAATTTATTACACAACACGCTTTCATTGATGTTTAATTTCGAAAAAAGCAAGAATTAAATCTTAACTTTAAAAATATATTCTTAATTTCAAGAAAACGATCTAAAAATTAAGATTACGTTCTTGATTTTTAGAATTAATTCTAAAAAATTTGAATTTATGCTTAAATTTGAGAATGTCAGTCTTACTGACCAAATTTCTGCAATCATTAAGATTAAGATCAAGAATTTTGTTCTTAAATTTAGATCGTCATTTTTCTCTTAGTGTACACACACTATATATTCTTAAATATTTCATTAAAAAAATCCAATGTATAGTATTTCTCTTTCTTCAAAGGCAGACCAAAGTCGAGACGCTTTTTCAACAGTGTCACCAAAATAATCGGCAAGAGGAACGACTTGGAGAGACTTGCTCCAAAGTTTCCTGCAGGGAAGCAACAAAATATTTGTATGTATGTATACATTTTGTATTCATAAACGAACAAATGTTTTTTTTTTTAATGTCATATCTAAATGCAACTAATATAAAACGTCTAAATAGAAAACAATTAACCATTTCAATTTAAAATTGTTTTTCCTAGGAAGCGTTATTGAATTATTCAATAAATAGTATGAAATTTAATGGACATTTTTTTAAATAAGAAATAAATTTTATAAAGTAATCGAAAATCGGTCAGATTTTTAAATATTTTTTTTTTAATTTCATTTAGTTTTTTATAGATGCAGCGCCTTAAAACGTGGACACAATTTAAAAATGGGATTTTTTTGACATCATTTCGCATGTACAGTAACTCACTGGCATTGCCCGAATTGACACAGGTAAGTGGAAATTAAATTAAAGTTTTCATAGAACAAGAAGTCATGGGTAATGTAGTTTTAATCAGGGCTGTGTTTTTGTACTGGAGTCGACTCCGACTGGTCAAATTTTCGGCATAAAACATTTTCTAATGTTTTCCAAAATAAAAAAAATTAAAAAAGGTATGCTTTAAAAATTTTAAAGTCAGAAAATAAGAACCAGTGCTAGAGTTAAAATATCGATTTAAATTTTTTTGCAGAATCATTTTCTTGCTATATTTAAATGTTTAAAAGGTTCTGCATTAAAATTGATATTTCTTTTACAAAACCAAGCAGAAATTGCTGACAGAGTACACCGATGATTTTATTCGAAATCATTCTATTGAAAGCCCGTTCTCGGAGAACACTTTTGTTCGCCTAAAACCGCTAAGCGGCGGCTCATACACTTGCAATAAAATTGTTCAATTTTACGTATTGTATAATTATATCGCCAATGTGTATGTGATATTCGAAGGTGGCACAATATATTGGCAACAATCAAAAGACTTGATTTTTATTGCACAACGAAAAGAAAGTGAAATGTTTATATTTAAGTTATTCCTATAGGTAATGTTCAACTTGTTATTGAATGAATGAAACCATTGTGCGACTTATTGCATAATATAGGACAAAATGGAAAAAATATGGCGAATATCATATAAAATAATATTGCAAGTGTATGGGTCGCTTAACGAACCATGCTATTGCAGTAAATGTTTGGTCCGGCATAGTTTTATACGAGTAGAAACGACTCTGCAAAATTTCGTGAAGATCGGTTCATAATTTACTATAGGCCCCATATTAAGCCCACTCTGGAAAATTATTTAAATTAAAAGTTGTGGTAAAATTTGGTGCAATTTAGCCTCATATGGCTAGAAATAACACCATTGGGGTATTCACAAGGTGTGCTATCATGTTGTATTGTCATAATGTGCTAACATTTTACAATGGTTTAAAAATATTGTTGTTGCTTTGTAAACAAAAAGTGTCTTAAATTAATAAAACTTTGCTTGCTATGTTTATTGTGCTGTCGTAATTAATCAGAAGAGACCTGCGCCGAGCAACTGAGCCGAGCGGCTATGATTTTGTAGCCGTCGCCGTTGATGGTATAGTTTTATCCGGCTAACATCCGAATTTAACCTGCGGCTAGCATTTTTTGCAACAAAACACTTGCGGCGTCAAATTGGATCGGCCTAGGACTCTGATGTTTGGTAAACAAACAAAATAAAATATTTGTGGCTTGCGTCTGAAAAATGGAAAATAGTCAGGAAATATCTAATTTAATTTATTAATTCATGGATTAGAATTAAAAAACATTTTAATTTTAGGTAAATATTTATTTTTTTTTTATATTTGTTTTAAATCAGCTGACTTAAATTCAAAATAGCACACTAAATTATGAGGGGTTGTTCACAACAGTCGTATTTTTTCATGTTATTATTTTAAGACATATGATTTTATGACACCTTGTGAATCCCCCACATGTAATTTTGTGATAATAATAGCATTAAATTATAAAAAAATGTCTACAACCGTATTGAAATTTTGTTTTTTTGAAACTAGAAATCACTCACGAATTTTGTGATGGACGATCTAAAATTTACGGTGACTCCAATATAAAATCCCCTCCAGAAAATCACTGATACGCCTTACAATATTTCTAAATACGTTGTATTTTATTTTAATAAATAGTCTTATTCCTTCAATATTTTTCCGGAATATTTTCTATGCACCATCAGAATTTTTTTGTTTTTTTTTTTTTTGTTTGAATATTTCTGTTACGAAGCTTGCTTTAGCTTTTGAGGATTGTAATTTGACTTAGAATACACATTCGAATAATATGAAAATTTAAAATAAATATTACTCACCATGAGAAATAAAAATTCCTAGATTCTTTTGGTAAAAATAAGTTAAAAACATAAAATTTACAATTGGCACTATCCAGTTATAAGATACAAAGAATGCTGACGAAGGCCGTAGCGGGCCAGAAAATGCATTACATTCTGCTGGTATATAAAAAAGCCCTGCACGAATGCATTTGAATGCCGTATCAAGACATTCGTTTGTTTTTTAAATACTGATTGTCGATTGCTCTTTGCTTACGAATCAAATACTATATTGTGAAAAACACATAAAGCACAAAAAAAATATAAACACACAAATGCAAATACGCAGTGTAAAGGCCTAACTATAATATGTTTATGCTAGCTTAAGTTACTGTCAAAAATCAACGAAAAGCCTGTCAAATAAATAAGCAAATTATTGTAGACTTTTGGGTGACTATATTTTACTTTTTGAACTTTGAAGTACTTTTGTACTTTTGCAAAAATTATTTTTTTTTTACTCCACGTCTACAACTAACATGATTTGCTGTTATAACACGATGTTATAAAAGCGTTGTTAAAACATTTGCATTAACAACCGTGTTATAACATGAGAAAACCTATAACATGATAAGTCTATACTTAACAGTTACATCATATTACTGTTAATGTTAAGCATTTCATGTCAGTTGTAGACTGGGAGTTATAGTTCCTTAAAATATCAATTCTTTGACAATATTTTTTTAATGTCTACAATTGAAAAATATACTTCCATGAGCATGTTTATTTTTATTAATTTTAAAAACAAATAAACACAAAAATAAAAGAGTACTAAAATATGCAATTGTGTTTTTTTTTTTTAAATATTTTTCAATATGTAACCAAGAAACAGCTGTTTTCTTAAGCAAAGTACGATAAGTTTCGCTCTTTGCTTAAGCAAATGACACTTGACGAAAAGTTGCTTAAGTACATTATAGTTGTGTACATTTGATTATATGTATTTGCATATTTGCGTATGTAAGCTTAAGCACATTATAGTTAGCCCTTAAAGCTTCGTTCACAATCAAAAAAACATTTACACTTGGTGTTCATAATAGAGCAACAATTTTTTTTGCAACCTCACAAATTTTGCGTTAGCAACCCGTTTGCAAATTTTAGCCACAACAATATTATGCATTTATTATTATTTTTTAAAACATTTTGTTGAAATTTTCATTCAAAACTAAATTAAATTATTTTAAACGTCATAAACAATTTCATACAAATTGATGCTGAAGTTCTAGATGACTCAACTCTAGTTACATTTTTAAAAAAATTTTAGTTACATTTCTGTTCTAAAAATGAATGGAAAATATATGAAATATTTTAGGAAGAAAAAAAAGATAGATAAAAAAACGAAATTGTTTCTATGATTGTAAACGAGGCTTAAAGAGTACGGAATATACTCCACACAACAACGAAACAAAAAAATCACTCTAACTATATTAAATCACCCGAATCAATACAAAAAGACAAAAAACTACAGGCATTTGAAGTTTTAGATATTTTAGTAAGCTAATAGGGCCTACATTTTTCCAGTGTAAATTAAAAACACATTTAATTACATTTTTTTCCCAACGTTTCGTTAATTTTTTGTTGACTTCTTCAGGGGAACATCTATTTAAACATTTTTATTAATAACATTGTTATAAACATTTTATATATAATTGTATTTTTACTTACTTTTAAAGTGTGTATATGAGGAGCCGCAGAACAAAACGTACTTTTTCGCATTTTTTGACAAATTGGTTTTTTGATATTTTTAAATTATTTGGGTTAAAATCTTTAAGAAAACATCTTGTTAGCATATTTTTTTTCTTTTTTTTACCAAGAAAATGGGTTCTAAAAAAATTGGTGCATAACAAAACGGACTTTTTTCATTTTTTTTTCCACAACGTGCTTTTTTCACTGTTTTTGCCATTTCTTCGTGAAGTTGTTTTAATAACAAATCATTTCTTAATATTCTTAATTTGTTTGACGTTTATTTATGTCGTTACATTTTCGTTAAAATTAACTGTTAAATAATGGTGACTATTCTTGAAAACGCGTCGAAAAAGTGAAAATTTTCAGTAGAACAAAATCAAAGTTAAAGAAATTGTTTTTGGTTTGTCATACAATTTACCGTTTTTTAAAGAGAGAGAAGCGAGTGAAAATTCTCACGTTTATTTAATTTTAGAAATGTATGATAAAGAAAAACTATTTTTAAACTTTACTTTTGTTTTAATGTACATTTGTATTTGTTCGACGAGTTTTCAAGAATAGCCTCCAATAATTGCAATAATTTAACTATTGTTTGGTGAATGAGTGTTATGAAAACAAAAATTAATATAATAGTATAATTAAACATGGAATAATTACAAGAATCTGTAGAAAATTTAAATATTTTTTTAAACAAAACGTACTTTTTTCATTTTTTTTTTAGCAAAACGTACTTTTTTCGATATAAAATTGGTTTGATATTAAATATCCTTGACATTTAATGTGTTGACTTACTGCAGTTTGATTCATCTTTTGGTAAGCAAAAAACTTGTTTCCATTTCCAGGTTCATACAGTTTATTAAGGGGTCGAAAAAAATAAACCTCAATTTCCCAAAAATTTCATATATGTGAAAAAGTACGTTTTGTTCTGCGGCTCCTCATATATTACATTAAATAAAATATAAGTTAACGAAATAATTTTTAATTATTAAATTTGCAATTGATATTATTTTAACTTTACTTTGTGTAATATAACTTGGTCGTTAATGAATTATCCTATTGCTACCCTGTAACTTGCGCTTATTTTGTCTGTATCTTCTTTCATGTTCATTGTTTTTTATCTCTTCTGTTGAATTCTTAGACTCTCCAATGAATATCTTTTCCTTTCTGTTTTTTCCTTGTCTAGAATTCGTATATTGTCGAAGTCAGCTGTGTGGTTGTTTTTAAATATATGTTGTGCCAAGGCAGTTGAATGTTTATGTTTTTCGATGTCTTTTTTGTGTTCCTTTATTCTGGTTTCCAAGTTTCGTTTTGTTGTTCCTATGTAAATCTTGTCGCATTTGTTAGTTTTGTTTCCCTTGCATTGTATTTCGTATACCACATTGTTTTGTTGTTGCTTACTAATAATAGTTTTTGTTTTTGTAAATATTGTGTTTAATGTGGTATTGGCTTTGTAGGCAAAGTTTATGTTTTTATTTTCAATTGCATTTTTTATGTTTTTATTATCTGTAAGTCCAGGGATGTATGGTACACTGAAGAAAATTTTTTGTTCTTTATTATTGTTCAAGTTTTCATTTATTTTATTTTCGTACTTTAATTTTCTAATTATTTCATCTATAAGTGTGTTCGTTAATTTTGTTGGAAAATTATTATTTGTTATGGTGTTTTTGATGTGTACAATATTCTCTTTTTGAAGCTGTTCGTCACTTGTTTTTATCACCCTGGCGATGAGATTTTTTGCCGTATATTTGACTTTTAGCTTGTGTCGAGTTGAAATTTATCATTCTTCCAGATGCAATGTCTTTTTTGTACCAATTGAAGATTATTTTGTTGTTTTCTCTATATACATAGTTTGGTGTCTAAGTATGCTATAGGGTTATTAGTTTCAATTTCCATGGTAAATTGTATTTTTTTATTATAGTTGTTAAAATTTTTCACAATTTCTTCTTTGTCGTCCATTTTAACTATGGCCAGTATGTCATCTACATATTTCCTTATGTATTTAATTTCTACATTGTTGTTTTTTAACTTTGTAAGGGTTTCATCTAGTAAGTCGTCTAATATTATATCCGCAATTGTAGGAGAAAGAGGATTACCCATTGGCATTCCAAAAATTTGACTATAAATGTCCTTATCGTAAATGAAATAGTTGTTTTCTATAATGCAAAATCGAAGGATCTTAAAAATGTTGGTTTAGATATTTTTGTGTGTTTCTCTATCATTTTCCATTTTGTAATAATTATGTTAATTGCTTTGTTGATAGGTATATTAGTAAAAAGTGATATGACGTCTAATGAAATAAGAATCTCTCCATCATTGAGAGTGATGTCCTTGAGTTCTTTTAGATCGTTCGAATTTTTTATATTAAAATCTATGTTTTTTAAAATTTGACCTATGTGTTTGGAGAGTTTGTGTAAAATTCCTCGGCGTTGTCTTACTACGGCATAGGCGAAACAAAAGGCAAAATGTGTTTTGTGTGCATGTATGTGTGGCAGATCACACAGTGTGTATTGAAAACTTGACTGTACTGTTGACTGTTATAGACTCACAATTGTTGTGTGTTGTGTTTTCGTTCACATCTAAGTTGATTTGTTTGGAACCAACTACTGTTTTAACATTGATTTGGTTTTTTATAATGTATCATTCGAACTGATTTAAAAAAATACAGTATTTGACACAACAATAAATTGGTATGGAGAACTGTGAACAAGAAACGAATGCATTCGTGCAGGGCTTTAGTATCTAACAGTTGTATAAAATTTTCTGTACAATTTACTTCATTGCTAGCCAAAGGATAGCTAAAGTAAGCTTCGTCACAGAAAAATATTATTATGTATTATTCTTTGTATTTTTAATTGTTAAAATTTGTTCTCGCCCCATTTTTATTCGTGAGTTTATTTGACAGTTCAAAGCGGGGGTAATGACGCAATTAATTAGATAACCGACTCATATAGTAATGGTACTTACCCAATAAAAAATTTTATCATTTTGCGAAGCACTAAATTTACATTTAAAGAAATAAGCGCACAATTATGCGCTACGCAATAAGACATACAGAGTAAAGTAAGTAAAAAAAAAAAACTCTCAACAACTTAAAAAAAAAAAAAACATTTCAAGTGCCACGGCATTCCCTTACTGCGAACCAGGTTTGTAAGGGAGAATACTAAAAAATAACTGTATCAAAACATTCAGTGTGTAAAGCTGATCGTTACATCCAAACATTTTTTTATGCGCTGAATAATGCTATCTATTTGTCAAAAATGTATGTACTCGCCATATAAAATTTATGTCTTCCGTAAGCGCAATGGTAAGCGAAACTTTTACATATGTTTTGCTTTGTTGGAAGCTCCATTTTTTATTGGGTATTTACATATTTAAATTGTATTGTAAACAAAAAATGATAAAACATAAGTTATTTCAACAAAAATAAATAAAAATCAATAAAAAAAAAAATGTAATTAAATGTGTTTTTAATTTACAATGGAAAAATTTAGGCCCTATTAGCTTACAAAAATCTCTAAAACTTCAATAAATATTTATGTAAATAAGTGTAAATACATAGATATATAAGAAAAATAAAAATAATATCTATACAAAATATTTGTAAAAGACAAATGTAAGTATGCAAATAACGAGTTCTTTTAAATTTGTTTTGATTGTTTGCACGTCACCATGAAATTAACAATTTGTTTTAAATAAAATTGCACCAAAGAGGAAAAAACTGAAATAAAAGTAATAAAAAAAAAAAATGGAAAAGGAAAATATAAAAAGAAAGCGGTCGGAAAATTGGACTGAGGAACCCAAGGTAAGAACAATCAATAACTCAATTTTAATTTTTTTCTAATTGTAAAATCATATTAAGATTCTGCTAAAGGAGCTAATAAGAAAGAGGGTTAAAACCATTGAAAACAAGAACACAGACACAAACTCAAACCAAATAAAAAAAAGCTTGGGTAGAAGTAATGGAGAGGTATTATGAGACTGTTTTCTTAAAAAATGAATTTTTTTTTTTTATTTATTTATTTTTCTCAGTTTTGATGCCTTATGCAGTGGTGGTCAAAGGACTTTGGTGCAACTGAAAACACAGTGGACAGCAACCAAAATTGTTGCTCGAAAACAAGTGACAGAACACCGAAAAGAAATCCTAAAGACAGGAGGTGATTCACAACCCCAACCGTTCCTATTTATAGCAGTGACATCAGCGTTTGGCTACCAAATGAATTCGTACAATAAATGAAATGTTTTGTTGTGGTAGGGAGCGACATTGAAACTGCGGGTGTGCTTGAGGGTGGCCCGTGCCAAGAAAAATTGCGGTGCTTTGTTTTTAATTTTAACTTTTTGTAATATCGAATTACTCTAAAAAGGCATATTTTCTTTGCCAAGGAAGAGAACCTTTTTCGGAGTTAAAATATGTCGAAATCTTGTTTCGAACTATACGGCCTGAATCATCTTGTCTGCCGTGGTATGCACAATTGATGTCGGAGGAAAAGAGAGAATCAGCAGGTAAATGGTTTCTAAATTCTCCACTTACAAATTTTCCAGACTCATCAACGTAATCTGCGTAATTTGCAGGGGAGTATTGCGCTAATCTGGTTTGTATTAGGTAGTTGTGTAAGTGCGCGCAAGTTTTAACAATTAAATTAGCACGATCAAATGCGTTTTCTACACATCGTCTCGCCCTGCTAAGTCTGTAGTTAAAGATGTTCTCATCGTCATTAAGACGCTTACCAGGCTTCGGTTTAAATGGTTTCATTATATGTTGATGTAAGGGAAATGCATCGTCTGCAACAAAAACATACGGAGTTTCATTAGCAAGCACTTGAGGAAAATCTAAACGATTTTGGCGAATGGCAGCGCCAAGTGTACATTTATCAAATATATTTGAATCCCCTTCACTTCCGTATGCACCAATATCTATATAAATAAATCGGTAGTCACCATCGACTGCTGCCATTAGCACCGTGCTGAAAAATCCCTTTTAAAAATGAAGTGATATTTATTAATATATTATTGGTGGTTAGAAATACTTACTTTATAGTTATAAAAAAGGCTCCCAGAACTTGGGGGGCATTTCACTGCCACATGCTTACCATCTATTGAACCAGCGCAGTTTGGAAAATTCCACTTTTTGTAGGTTGAAGCAATTCGAATTATTTCTTCCTGCGTCATAGGTGGAATCTGGTCTTTTAATGTTATACAAATGGCATTGCAAACTTCGTCAATAATGACACCAAACTTCTGTTTGCTAACTCGGTAGCAGCTAGCAATATGCCGTTGCAATTTTCCGCATGCTAAATATCTAAAATAATTGGTTTATATATTCATATGTATGTATAAACTTACAAATGTACATACATATGTATGTTGAATATACATGTACTTACTCTAACACCATAGCCAATTCCATTTTGGCTGAAATGCCATCGTTGGGATGAGTATTTCTTTTTGGCACTAGTAAAGCTTTTACTCTACCATAAATCTCAAAAAATGCTGAGCTATCCATATGGAAGTTTTCTTTAAAAGCTTTCTTGTTTTGAAGCATATCGTTAAACTTAAACAAAGACACAATTAAAATTAAATATACAATTTATCGTCCATTAAAATTATTACACTTACGTCTGAAATAAATCTTCCCTTGTCATTTCTTTTCTGAAGATACTCACTCGTTGGAGACCTAGTGTCATTCAAAAGTTCTTCTGCAGCAAGTGTAATGTTTATTAAATCTTGCGCTGCTGCGCAAGCTGTTAATAATAAAACGTTATCCATTTTTATTTATTTTCACTCCTATTTCGTTTTTAATTTGTTTAAAAATGTTTTAATTATTTAAGATTAAGGACTTTTGCTTAAATTTAGTCTAGTTATTTTTTTTCAAAAGAAAAGAGAATGTTTAGAATGAATTTTTATAAATAAAAAGTGTTTTTAAAATGGAAAACTAGTGCAAATTACGTTTTCTTACTGAAGGTAATGTGAAGGATAAAGAGTAGCTCGCGTTGTGCGATATTAGTATATTTAATAATTTTTTGCGCTACTAAAATCAAGGGTAGGGAGGGTATAGATGCACCTATTTATCCCAGTACACCAGGGATAGACATTTAAATTTTTTAGGTTGGTTTAGTTTATTCCGATTTATTTTCAGTTGATCTCTACAGGGGTAGATTAACAGCATTCGATTTTATCGTCTTATAGATCAACATCCGGTCCATATTTTTCTAGTCTTAGGGAGTCTATAAAAATATTTATGTAAACGAAATTCTATTGGCATAAGAAAAGTTCGAAAACAAGAACCCCCCCAACCGACTGACCGCTAGTGGTTAACAATGGCTCCCATTCGTTTCTCTTCTAAGAGCAACCAATTAGATTTAGATATTTAAGTTAGAAATACGGCGCTTGAGTCCATGATTCTAGCTGCCACCGGCATTTTGTTCATTACAAAATGGCTAAGATATGAGCAAAAAACCACTACTGCCTCAATTTTTTCCCATAAAGTCCCTTGTTGTTTTTTCATATCCATCACCGAGTTTTTTTTTTTTTTTTTTTTTTTTTTTTTTTTTTTTAATTTCCTAAGCTAATCCCGCGAAGCTCTATGCTTGTCTGCAGGAAAGAAACCAGAGTCTCTGGCGGGAATCGAACCCGCAACCTCGGCGCTGATAGACTAGCTCGCTACCAGCTTTTTTGCGTTTTGTTACATATAACAAATACTTACATGTATAGCACAGTCGAATGTTTACATTGTCAAACCAAAGACTATAAATATATAAAGATGTTGCACTTGGTACATTTGAAATTTTCAAAAATGTTGAGTTTCTTACTGATAAGGGGGGGAAGTAACAAGAAAGCAAAAACTTCGTGCTCACATTCAGAGAACTAAAGAGAGCAAGAAACCACATGCATTAAAACAAACACACGTTTACTGTTTTTGCCAGCCAAAGTGTGTGTGTATGTGTTTTTTTTTTCGTTGAAACTGGTTTTTGTTGTTTTTTTTTTAAATTGATTTCGTTTTGTTTTCAAACAATTATTGTGCAAATAACCTACGTAAGAGACAATGCGTATTGTGTAATAGTAGGGTAGGAATATGTGTTTTATTGTTGTAAAACTGAAACTATATCGGTTCGCACCGAACTATAATTCAATTTTATTATGTATGTACTTATTATAAGTGTATTGTATGTATAAAACGAGTGTTTATTCTTAGGGAGTGTGTGAGACGATAGTAAAATACTATTGTAATTCAAATGTGGACACTTCTGAGGTGAATTAAATTTTAATGGGGTCTATTGGAATTTTTAAAACAACACACAAAATTTGAATTGAAAATGTCAAATAAAAACGCTTAAAAAATTTTACGAACTTAAAATGAATACCTATAGAGCATCCTGCAAAAAAAATTATGTTATGGTATATATTTTCCTAAATTTTTCATTACAGTAGAAATATACAAAGTCCATTTAATCTTTATTTCTGCTCCATAAGGAAGTTTAATAGAAAGTATTTACGTTGTAGTCCATTCAGCAATATAAGCACATTTAACATATTTTCCATCTATCAGCGACTAGAACAATCAAAAGTAAAGCAAATTATAAGCATTATATCCACATTAACCTAAGTTTTTTTTTTTTGAAGTTACAAACCGTATCAAAGAACTAAGAAATGAATAGCTTAATTTTTCTAATCAACTGTCTACTAGATCGCCCGGTGGCGGAAATTTGACCACTTGACATTTACTTTCGAAAGAACTTGTGCGTTATACAACAAAAACGTACACATTTTAAAAGAACGTAAATCTTTGTACGTGTGTCTTCAAGATAAGTTAAAGCGCTTTTCAACCACATTAATTCCAAATTGCAAATCTACACAAAAATACCTTTAAAACGATATGAGTTTTATTAAAATCGGTTGACGATAAGATACTTAAACATCAACTTGAAAAAAGTTGCTTCCATAAATATATATATATATGTTTGGCAACATATTTTTATCCCTAGAAGGATTAACATCTGTTATTTAATTGCAGTTTATTTCGTTGACTTATCTTTAAATGTGGTATAATACCGGAGTCCCATATTTTGAATATACTCTTCTTTATCGTGGTATACAATGAAAAAAAAAATCTCGCTATTTCCTACCCTATATATTAATTTTACTTATGAGCCCTTCACAAGTGTAATGGTTAAAAATTTTAACTTTTTATAAATCCATGTTAATCAATGATTTGTAGGTATTTAAATTTTTTTCCATGTGTAATGCTTCCGTAATAATATGAGGATTAGTAAATCACATCTCCATAAACAGTAATCAACATCTCCATCCTGTGCTTATGTATATGTATGTACATTAGAATACAACCAAATTTTTGGCATAGTACCACGGAGCAGAGATGTTAACTTTTATTTTTTAATTACCTTATGGCCCTCCAAAAATTACCGTTTTTGAGACGAAATTACCGTACGCAAATGTTTTTAATAAAAGCATTAATGTGCTGTTTCCAAACGACAGGCGATTGAATGTGTAGTAAAATTTATATAAAAAGCACTCAGTCCATCCCATCGCCTTCATTTGGAAACAACAGATAAGAGCAGTATTCATAAACAATTTATTTAAAATTTAAATGTGTTTTAAGAAAAATTTAAATGGAAATTTTTGTCTTAAAATACAATTTTAACCAAAATTATTGTATATTTTATGAATACGGCAGTAAAATAGTTGTGAATAAAATAGGTACATATATTCATTCAATTCAAAATATTTTTATTTAATAGGCTTAGCATACATATGTATGTGAAGAACATTAAAAAAAATTCATTTAAATTTATTCATTCATTTAAATTGATACTTTAACTGCCTGTTTAACGATTTCGAACGTAGACGTTCGCATAGAATTTTATATTGAAATTATTTTTAAAACTGAGTGTTTTTCATATAAATTTTCTATGCGAACGATAACGTTCGAAACCGTTAAACTGGCAGTAAAAAAATAATTTTTGAATTGTTATAGTCACAAGAAAAATCAATCCAACCGTACTTAGACCAAGGCAAATTTTTAAATTGAAAATCACCTCTTGAAAGCGAAAATTATAAAACCTTCATATTTATGTAAGTATATGTATTTCAAAAATCCAAATTTCTTTAAATTACCGTATTTTGAATAGAATTACCTTGCTACCTTTTGCGGCCCAAAATTACCGTAAAAAAGGGTAATTACCGTACGGTTAACATCACTGCCACGGAGTCGCCAAGAATGTTTTTGTAATGAAAACACCTGTCTCCCGTCGTTTTGCGAAAAAAAAACCTCACGCAGGGAAGCAAATTTCTAAAACCTTCCAAAATATT
The DNA here is from genome assembly GCA_963931875.1 of Pollenia griseotomentosa. Taxonomy (NCBI): domain Eukaryota; kingdom Metazoa; phylum Arthropoda; class Insecta; order Diptera; family Polleniidae; genus Pollenia; species Pollenia griseotomentosa. The sequence goes on along the minus strand of OZ007563.1, from coordinate 144,263,345 downwards.
TTGAACCGCGATGAATTGTAAACCTTAGGAAAATTTTTAAATCTAAAGCAGTGGATAAATTCCGATCCCTGCGTGAACTTTTTTAACAATCCGAAAAAATTATCAAATTTGTTATTAATAACTTTCAATGTTCTACACGACAATACTAAGCCGTTTTTGATATTCGCAAAAAGTGTGAAAAAGTTATAGCCCTAATGTACATACGTTATTCTCCGCAAAGCAAAAAGAATATATTTAAATTTTGGTATAATTTACGCAGTACTCAACAATAAAGATTTTATTATTTTAATTGCTTAATCTTGTAAAAATATTTTTGCAGACCTTTATAAGAATTTTACAAACTTCAAAAAGTAAGACGGACGGAACACACAAACTTTCAAAGCCTGATTTATTTTCATAATTTGTAATAATACTTTGTTGTAATAATAAATGAAATTGGATTTTTCGTCGGAAATAATTTAATGATTTGTAAAATAATACAATTTCAATATATAAAATTTTAAATTAAACTTTGTCATACATTTTTAAACAAAAAATATATCAAATTTAAAGAAATTACAGGCGGAAAATAATTTTGATTATCATCCAATTCACATTAACAATACTTGTGAGTTTTTTATTACTAACACAATTACAAAAATTGTGAGTTTGATAAGGCAGTTTAATTTGTGGCAATGCCAAGATAATTAATCTTTTTAGAAAAATTACCATTCTTTAAATTTGGATAATAACAGTATTTAAACTTCGGTGCGAATCCATATATTTTCATCTGTACAACAATAAAACACATATTCTTACCCTACAATTACAATTCGGTCACATTTGCTTTTACGTAAGTTAGTTGCACATAAATTCAATGAAAACAAAACTTCTTTTATTACTTAAATGTGTCTTCAACGAGAAAAACAAGACTTCATTTAGTTTGTTTATATGTATGTATGTACATACACACATATTTTTAAATTGTCATGTGTATACATACACACACGCGTGCACGCAATTATACGCTGATATATCAGCGTATAATGCGTATAGATGAGAATTAAAAGTTCTCTGAGAGTAATAATTATTATTCTCAGAGTTCTCTAAAAATCAAAGTGGCAGTAGTAGTACTGCCATTCGACAAATTTAGCACTGGCCGTACAATGTATGGCAGTGGCACATCTTTATATATTTATAGTCTTTGGTCAAACTCTGAAAAAATTACTTGTGAATTTGTTTGTTTCAAAAAATTCACATGATTCTAAAAAGCTCACAAGTGAAACATTTTTACTTAGGAAGAAAATAATTCACAAAGAGTTGTCTGTCGGAAAAGAAAGAAAATGTAAGTTTATATTTAAAATTAAAAAAAAAATTTCAAATGCATAAATTTAATTTATTTCATTTAGCGATCTCAAATTAGTTTTAGGGTATACAGTAATTTTGACTTAGCTGCACAATCTCCTTTGCACGTTTTTTTGTGCAGGTAAATCAAAAATGCAGCTATCTTAAATGTATTTAGCTGCCTTAATGTGCAGGTACGCAATTGTGGTTACCTGCATAAAAGTGCAGCTAAAGTAAAGTGTTTGAAAGAGGAGTAACAACGTTTTTATTAATAAATTGATAATAACAATTACGTTCAAACAACCTGTAGTCATTTCTTGTGCATTTTTAGACGGAACGAGATAGCCAAATTGGTAACAATAAAGTGTGGGACAGAAAAGTCGCTGTTGTACAACGTTACTGCAAGCTGTCAAAAATTAAAAACGGCAGTTTCAAAGTAGTGTCAATAGAATACGTAGTCGTTGCCGTTGAAGCGCAAAAATCGAAATTTTGAAATTTGTTGCGCTAGAGAGCATTTGTCCGCTTCAAATACTACTACAACTACTTTATTCTGTTCCAGACCTAAGATTTGCTATTCCTTTCATATAATCACGGTAAAGTTGCTGTAACCACAACCCATATGCATAAATGTAGGTACATGCAAACAACTTGACTTGTTTGCGATTTTTGTTTTTATAAACAGCTAAAATTGGATATTTATGTGAAAAAGTGGCCACCATATTTTTTCATGTGTGCAGCTAACTTTGATGTTTTATATGAAAATATTTTAAAGCTGCCCAAAAATATGAAAAATGTGCAGGTATACAAAATGCACGTAAAGAAAGATTTTGAAGAATAATTACAGAAAATATGTAATTTGGGCAGTTAAGTCAAAGTGCAGCTAACTTAAATTTTTTGTATGATAATAATTTTAAAATGCCAAAAATTTTGGGCACTTATCTTAAATGTGCAGGTAAAGAAAGTGCACTTAAAAAAGAAATTTATATGGGATTATAAAGAATAATGCCAAAAATTATCAATTTTGTGCAGTTAAGTCAAAAGTGCACGTAAATAAAAGGCAGTTAAGTCAAAACTACTGTATTTAAAATTTTGCAATTTTTCGGTAATTTCAGCCATGTTCACAATAAAGGGTGGTTAAATTGTAAGGGCCGATGTTGAATGTGAACCACACCTAAACGCCAATTTTTTTTCCCAAATTTTATTTGACATTTCTCTATTTCAGACTTACTCAATTTGAACCATGGAGAGATACACAATCCAACAACGTGTTAAAGTTATCCAGACTTATTATGAAAATGGATGATAAATTTCGAAGAAAATCATCTTCAGTGATTAGGCACATTTTCACCTCAGTGGATTTGTCGATAAGCAGAATTTCCGCATTTGGGCGAATAATAATCCAAGAGTGATTGTCGAAAAACCAATGCACCCACAAAGAGTGACTGTTTGGTGCGGTTTATAGGCTGGCGGCATCATCGGGCCGTATTTTTTCCAAAATGAGGCCGGTCAGGCAGTTACTGTGAATGGTGTTCGCTATCGTGAGATGATAACGAACTTTTTATGGCCCGAATTGGAAGATATGGATGTGGACGATATGTGGTTTCAGCAGGACGGTGCCACTTGCCACACAGCTAACGAAACAATGGCTCTTTTGCGCAACAAATTCAATGGCCGTGTTATCTCACGTAATGGCGATGTCAATTGGCCGCCAAGATCATGTGATTTGACACCGTTGGACTTTTTTCTTTGGGGTTATTTGAAAGAAAAGGTGTACGTCGATAAGCCAGCAACAATTCAAGAGCTAAAGGATGAGATAATTCGGCACATTAACGGCATAGAACCTCCATTATGCCTCAGAGTCATCGAAAATTTGGACCATCGGATGGAGGTGTGCCGCCGTGGTCGCGGCGCCCATTTGGCCGATATTTTGTTCCATACATAATTGAGTAATACCAATATATCATAATAAAATAAAATTACAATAATTTCCTAAATAGTTTGTGTTTTATTCAAAATCAACATAGAAGCGATTTGTTCCTGTAATTTTTCTGATTCTTTACAGCTTTAAAGGTTTTTACCAAATAGAAGACTTTACCATCATGCCGCTGTTTAAAAATTTTTGCGAATTTCCGAAAATTTAACAATTTTTACAGAATTTTTGCCATTCTTTATAGTTTTAAGAGCATTTAATCAATTTTATGGGTTGTTTGAAAATTTAAAAATTTTCGCTATTTTTTTTTTTTTTTGTTATTTTCCGATACTTTGTTTTGTTAACCTGTACCCATCTTCTGTAACTATAGTGAGAACTTCTCGCGTCGAAAAGATGACTATCAAAAGGGATTACGTCGTTACGTTATAAATGTCATAACATTGCATTCGAAGCCGATGTAACATTGCCGATGATGAGAACGTCAGCAACACATATCGTTGACGGCGACCAAAATTTACTGAAATTGAAAATTTTTCAACGACGGCGGTGAAAATACAACCATCGGCTATATTAAATAATGTAAAGTGCGACTTTAATGTTTGTTGTTTGCAAACGAGCTTTAGAAAAATTCGTATATTTTATAAAAATGTTAAAAACAATATATTTAAACAATAGAAAAATGTGCCAAGAACAAAATGTTATTATTGTTATTCTTTGCATTTTTAAATGTTTTTTCTCGCCACATTTTTATTCGTGAGTTTTTTTTAAAGTTCAAAGCGGGAATTTTTCGTACAAAAATGTTACAGACACACTTCTTCTGTTAATTGGCGAGTAATTTCCTTACGTGATAGCTAGTACTCGCCAAAAAAGTTACAGACACAGTTTAGTGAGAAAAACAGCTGTTTGTTTCAATATATGGCATTCTTTCATTTCACACATTTCAATCGAAAAGTTTTTCGATGCGAGAGTTACAGAACATGGGCACTGATAAGCGATTTCAAATAAACTTAGGGTTTGCTTACAAGTTTGCATTTTTTCGCGAATTTAAGCCAAGTTCGCGATAGAAGCGGGGTTTCCTGTGATTCTTTACAGCTTTAACGAATTTTAATAAATATTGGACTTTGCTATAATGCCGCTCTTAGCAAATTAGCGATATTTATTCAAAATATGGAATTTAATTCCATAAATTTCCAAAAACACAGTTATCTTAAATACATTAACTGTTTTTTGTTTACAACTCCGAATATAATGACAAAGGTTTTTAAAATCAGGTATGTTTTATTCACAGGGAATTCATGATACGAAATTAAAATCCATGTGAATAAAAAATTTCATTCGGAAATTTTTACATGTGGAATTCATGATAAGGGTGAATGAAAAATAACATAAAACAATTCTATGTTAAGCTTTTATTGAAGAATATTGTACGACAAATTCAAATATGTACTTTCTAAATAAAAAATATTGGACACAATGGATAAACCAACACATACTTAAATATTTGATCCTCCTTAAAATAAAACGAGATAACCAAAATACACATTTACAGTTATTTATTGTCTAACTTGTTAACAGGTACAATACAATGTCAAGCGTGGCAATTATTCAGAGTTAAATGGTAAAGATTTGGCCGTTTTTAAGTCGTTAATTGGCACCACAAATGTCTTAAAAGACGGTGAGGATGATTTACAAGGTTACAATGTGGACTTTTGGCGCAGTGTACGTGGTAACAGTAAATTGGTACTTAAACCCGGCTCAACACAGGAAATTTCTGAAATTTTAAAATACTGCAACAAGAGACGTTTGGCCATTTGTCCCCAGGGCGGCAATACTGGTGTAGTTGGTGGAGCAGTGCCGGTATTTGATGAAATTATTCTTTCAATGGGTCGTCTAAATAAAATTATTAGTATTGATGATATAACTGGAATTACCGCTTGTGAAGCTGGCTGTATATTGGAAAGTTTGGATGCAAAAACAAGAGAAGCTGGTCTAGTGGTGCCAATTGATTTGGGTGCAAAGTCAAGTTGTCACATTGGGGGCAATGTATCAACGAATGCAGGAGGCTTACGTGTTGTTCGTTATGGCAATTTACATGGTTCTGTATTGGGATTGGAAGCGGTAAGCCGAACATTAAATATATCGCACTTTTGAACAAGTGCAATATTTTTACATACAGTGAGACCTCGATTATATATTTTCAGTATTTTTTTTTTTTTAAATTATAAGGGAACATTTTTGTGTGTATTAACTGTATATAGAACAACAAAATTATTTTATATAAATACTTACGTATGTAGGTACATGTTTTAAAAATATAAGAAGAAATTTTTTGATGTTGCCGGTTAATCGAGGTCCCACTGTATCATGTATCATGTGTTTAATTAAATACAGTTTTGATTGCTTAAATTAGGTATTGGCTGATGGAAAAGTATTGGATCTTATGTCAGACTTTAAAAAAGATAACACTGGCTACCATCTAAAACATTTGTTCATTGGCTCGGAGGGTACTCTTGGCGTGGTTACTAAGTTGGCTATTTTATGTCCACCAGTTTCCGAATCTGTAAATTTGTGTTTTTTGGGTAAATGTTTATTTTCACATGCTAAAATCGGTTAAAAATGATCAATTTAAAATTCTATCTTCAGCCTTGAGTTCATTTGATGGTGTTCTGCAGACTTTTAAAAGTGCTAAACGACATTTAGGGGAAATTGTGTCGTCTTGTGAAATGATTGATGAAAAATCCTTAGCAGCCAGTTGTGAAAATTTTAATTTCAGGTATGAATACGACAAATATAGACCCAACTCTTTTTTTTACGGTAAATGTATTTGGGCATTTCCTGGGGTCACGAACGTACGTTTGTACGCTTTTGTTGTACAAATAATATAGAAAACAAAACTTTTCCTAGCATTTTTTTGCGATTCGATAGCATTTGGGTAGCTCTATGTTTAGTGCAAAATATGGATTTCATCGAGTTTAAGTTTTTATAATAATAGTTATAAACATGTGGTCACGAACGTACGCAAAATAGAAGTCAACTTTGGCTGACAGTAGTTAAATGTAAAAATCTTCGTAATGGAACGGAATATTCAAAGGTGATTAATTTATTTTAAAAGTGTATTAATGTAGGTCTCCATCCAGTATTTATAAAAAAAATAGCTTTCTTGGTTTTTGTTCAATTGGCTTATGTACCGGTCGCGAACGTACGATTTTTTCATATGTTTTTTTATTATTACCACCATGCAGTTTCCCATACATATCTTCAAATTTCCTTAACAAACAACTTAATACTTAATTTACAATTGATTGTAATGGAGAGATTATGAAGAAAGAGTGTAAACATAACATATTTTTTGCATGTAAAATAAGAATATAAAAAATGTCTTTAGAAGTAGAAAATATAAAATTTTCCAGTTTCCAGTGTAATTTCCTCAAGTAAAACAGCTGAGGCATGCTCTGAAACCATTCTTTTATAACAACATAGACTTTTTTCATAATAATAAACAATAAAAGACGATGATTATCAACATTTTATTTTTTCATCCTGGTAGACCATTCTGGAGAAATGCCCATTTTAAAAAACTTCAATATATGTAAAATTTCCGTTCCACATCTTTAAAAATCGCATAAAATCATTACTCTGTTTAAATTTGTGTAAAATGTTAAGCAACATTTATTATAGCAAACGAAAACTTTGACATGTAAGACCCGTTTCAGACTCGGCAAGTTAGTTACGCAAGTCTCTTGCGCAATTCTTGGTTTGTAGATGTCAGAGGTAAGGTCGGGTTAGGGGAAGAAATTTGCGCACAGACTTGTTTGTACTCAGCAAGTTGTTTTGTTCTTTAATTAATATTTTTTTTCTTGAAGACGAATATATTTTTTGTTTTTGACGCTTTCTTTCATTAATTTTTCAGAAAGTCCCCATTTCCAATAAACGATTTTTGTCGTTGCGATAATTTTCGTTTCTTCTTTTAAGTCGGTCTTATATTTTAATTTTTCGATTTTTGTCGTTTCAAGTTTTTTTTTGCAACCGAACTTAAATACATTTTTCGTCAAACCTGAGAACAATCGAATCGAAGAGCACACTCGCTTATGTAAACAGTGTTACCGTCGGATAATTACATAAGTATTTAAAGAAAAATCTTTAAATCTATACAGCTCATTAAATTGAATACACATTCTCCTTGCATAATAAGCTCTAAAAAACTGAACGGATAATGGTGAGAAGTAACGTGTTGGTCGTTGAGGAATGTTGAACGAAATATTGTTGATCAGAAAACCAGATCAAACATCACCGTTAATAATATTCAGTAGAAACGAGACATTTAACATAGTAATTCGGCTTTTTAAGGTTGGCAGCTTAACAAGGGCGAGTCTGCTGGTATATGATGGAAGATTGACAGCCTGTTCATCAATAAGCAGGCAGTTAATGGGTTGAAGCTTAAACTTCGTAGACAAAACAACAGGAATTATTTTGTACAGATTTGATCCTGTCAATATAAGTTTGGTACAGCAGTTTTGATAAAGCATGCTTAAAAATAGGTCTCACAAGTGATGTATATAAAGTTTTCGTTACATAAGGGTCATTGAACTCTTTAGACCAACGTTTTATAAAACCAAGTACTCCTCTGACTTTGTTTACCATAATTGTTATATGATTAATGAAACTTAGTTTAGGATCCAATAAAACACCAAGATCTAAAAAGCTATCGACTTTTTCTAGCTTACAATTGCCAAGCGTATAATGTACAGATATCGGTCGCTTTTGGACGCAACGCATATATTTGCACTTTTTTGGATTCAGCTCCATTAAATTTGACCCGCTCCAATATGCATTGGAACTTTGTAGAACTAGGCTTGCCATTTCTATTTTGAGAAAAAGAGGACGCCAGCATAAAAAATGTAGGACATTTGTTCGAAAAAAAGAGGACACTTTCTAAACAACCTAATATTAATAAAATTAACGACGGCATAAAAATTAACAACCAAAATTTGTTTGAACACAAAAACTTAATTTGGGTAATTCCATCTCAAGTCGACCAAGAGTGGGACTCGACCCCTTTCGATTTGAATGCAATTTAGCGAGAGGGTTTATTTGATCCCATAAAGAACATATATCAACGAAAAACAATTTTTTAATTTTTTTTCAAAAGTTATGTCATATTCAAATTTTCATAACTTCGACGAATAAGCCGAATGTGTTGAGTTTATTCTTTTAATATCTCGAAAACTACTTTACATACGAAGATGATTTTTGTCAGTTTAAAGAGAATACTTGAGGCTACAATAAATATATTGAAAAAAATGTCTATACAAAATATAAAATTTTAAAAATGGACTAAGTCAAAACCCTATTTTTTTGCTGAATTTTTTTTATATAATACTTCAAACTGTTTTTTAAAAATCCTAAAACTTTGAAGGTTGTGCTTTTTTTAAGATATGATTTTTTTTTCTTTCCAAAAATAATCTTAAAATAAAATTTTAATATAATCATTTGAGCAATAAGTAAAAGGTGTTTTTTTTAAGCTAGATAGAACTTTAAATTGTAAAAGTAGCACAAAAAATAAAATTTTGATGAAATATTTTTTTTTATCGTTTCAGTATACTCTGACAAATCATCATGAATAGACTCACGCTTGAACAACGCTACGTAATTATCCAAATTTACTTTGAAAATCAGTCGTCGATTCGCGCAACTTATAGACGACTTTGTCATTTTTATGGCGCACATAATCGTCCATCTGAACAAGCCATTCGTCTTTGTTAATAAGCAAAATTGCCGCATATGGAGCGAGACCAATCCACAAGAGACCCTACAGACTCCATTACATCCAGAAAAATGCACCGTTTGGTGCGGTTTTCACGCTGGTGGCATCATCGGACCTTATTTCTTTAAAAATGAGGCCGGAGCTCGCGTTACGGTCAATGGAGATCGTTACCGCACCATGATCAATGATTTTTTGTTTGAAAATATGGATGACATTGATCCGGAGGAGATGTGGTTTCAACAGGATGGCGCTACGTGCCATACGGCGAACGCAACCATCGACTTATTGAAATCAAAATTTGGCGACAAGTTGATTTCGAGAAATGGACCTGTCAATTGGCCTCCAAGGTCGTGCGATTTGACACCTCTCGATTATTTCCTGTGGGGCTACGTGAAGTCACTGGTTTATGCTGATAAGCCAGCAACAATTGACGCCTTGGAGGCCAGCATTGTTCGTGTTATTCGTGACATACGGCCAGCAGTGCTCGAAAAAGTGGCCCAAAATTGGACGTCCAGAATGCGCTTCGTCAAGAACAGCCGCGGTGCCCATATGCCCGAAATCATTTTTAAATGTTAATGTCACGTATTGATCTTTCGAATAAAAAAAAAATTTTGATTACAATTTAATTTTTTGTGTTATTTTTTACAATTTCAAGTTATATCGGGCTTAAAAAAACACCCTTTATTTATTTGAACAAAAGTAACGACATTGATAAGGTTGCTTTTGCTTATTTGTTGAATTTTTTTGGGAGCTCCATTTTGGACACATTCAAAGAAAGGTACTCTTTTTGTCACGTTACGTCCGCAAAAATTAAATCATACCTATCTTAAAAAAAAACCCGAGCACCTAAATCTTTTTTTTTAATGAATTATGTGAACTGTGATTTAAAGTTTAAATGCAGGAACAAATTTTCAATGAAGATGTAAAAAGCCGGACAACCCCGGACACTTAATGAAAAAGAAGTAGGACTGCCCCGGATGCCCAAAAAAAGAGGACGGTGTCCGGGGAAAAGACGACGGATGGCAACCCTAGGTAGAACAAAATCATGCAAGTTCATATTTTTTTTATTTGTGAACCGTGTTATTCGAAAATCGAGTAAAAAAATACCGTGTAAAAAATAGTTGGGTCTACTTTTTTTAACATGATTTTAAAACTCCTATTACACTTTTTCATACAGATCGCCCATTGAAGGTTTTCAATTCTACATGATAATAGAAACATCTGGTAGCAATGCTGAACATGATATGGAAAAGCTTAATGATTTTCTTAAATACTGTATGGAAAAAGGTGATGTAATCGATGGGATTGTTACCAGCGAACCCAGTAAAATGCAGGAATTGTGGAAAATTCGTGAACTAATTGCTCCAGCATTAGATAAGGATGGCTATTGCTTTAAATATGATGTATCTTTACCGTTACGTTCCTTCTACGATATTGTTGAAGTTCTCGAGAAAAGAGTGGGTCATATGTCAAAGCGCGTTTGTGGTTTCGGACATTTGGGTGATTCGAATCTACATCTGAATGTTTCTTGTGATAAATACACACCGGAACTCTTTAAAATGGTAGAGCCCTTCGTTTATGAATATACATCAAAATTAAAGGGCAGTATTAGTGCTGAACATGGTATAGGGTTTCTTAAGAAAAAATATTTAAAATTCTCCAAAAACTCCGATGCTATCGAAATGATGCGAACAATGAAACAGGTTTTAGATCCAAATTGTATATTAAATCCTTATAAAGTAATAAATTAACATGTTTCTGTTTCAAAAATCAAGTCAATTACAGAGTTGTTAGTGTAAGAACTATATCGTAGGTCTGCAATTCAACATATTCGTCTTAAAAATATAATTCTGAACAAATGCTTTTTATCTCCAGATCGCATCTAAAACGGTATATTTTCTAATGGTAATAAAATTCCTGTTTGCTATATACGCCACCTTAGTCATATTTTCTTGCAAATACATACACGTGGAGCAAAATGGCATTGACAAAGCTATATAAGTATATGACATCTAAAATTATTTATAAAAAAACAGTATATTCCTTTAAAAAAAAAAATGAAATAAAAACTATTCATAAGTTATTATAAGATACATTTTATAAAGTTGTTATAACAAAATTAACTTCATAATTTATTTGACTAAGGTAGTAATTTTTGTCTTTTTCAGATAAAAAATTGAATAACAGTTTTAGATCGGAAATTTTTAATTTTGAATTTTTTCTTTTTTCTTAAATATGTTCAACTGTGTTTCACAAATATTTAACGGTGTTGGTAACTGATTCCGGAAACCTGTTTTTATACCCTCCACCACAATTAGTTGTGAAGAGGGTATACTAAGTTTCCGTGTGAAACTTTATTATTATTCATCTCAAACCCCATAAAGTATATATATTCTGACTCCTTGAGTAATTCTAAGTCGATTTTGTCCGTCTGTCTATCCGTCTGACCGTCTGTTGAAAACACGCTCACTTTCGAAAAACTCAAAAGAAATGAACAAACTTGGTATCAAATTGCTTGTAGTTATCCCAAGCTTTTTGGGATTGAAATCTGGCAAAATCGGTTTAGTAGGATCAGAGCTATGAATCAAAATGTGGAACCACCACCTTAAAAATGGATAATTTTGATACAAAAACTAACATAAATGATGGCACTATGCACGGAATGATATAAGATTTGGCAAAAATTCGCTTTATTCGCTTAAAAAAAAAAATCGGAAAACCGTTTAGTACGCCTAAAATCGTAATTATTAATGCTATCATAATAATTTTTGGTACGTCACAGTTTTATACGACTAGAAATGACACTGTGAAATTTCGTGATGATCGGTTAATAATTTACTATAGTCCCCATAAAAAGCCCACTCTGCTAAATTAATTTAATTCGCCTAAAACCTTAGCAGATATATTTATTGTGGTAAAATTTCTTCCAACTTTCATATGGCCTGAAAAAATGTTATTAATTTTGTGATATGCGGTCCATAATTTACCTTAGATCCCATAATTTAAAAAAAATCATAAAACTTTCCTTTTGTCGATCAATAATTTAACAAAGGTCTAAGCCGCCAGCAATTTTAATGCTGACGTCTGTTTGTATGAAATATTCGAACTGTCGGTGGAGGGTATCGAAGATTCTGCACATCCGAATTTAGCACTCTAACTTGTTTTTTTTTAATAGTAAGAGAAAATATATTCTTAATAATTCTTTTTTAGAGCAAATAAACTGAAAAATATTTGCATTAAACAATACTAACTCCACGAAGAGCAAAATGTCCATCAGCAATCAATTTTCATGTTTTGTATGGAAATTTTGCTCTGTACGCCACTAAATGGCATATAGTGCAAAATTTCAGAAAACATTTTTGTTTTGAAGGATATAGAGCAAAATGGACACGATTTATTTTAGCCACCAGACAAGATAGCCGAAAACGGATTGCAGATTTGAAAAATTTGGTGTCAAAAACCTAAGGTGCCATCCTTAACTAAAAGTCGTCAAAATGGCGTATAGAGCACTTAAACTTTCGGACGACGATATACATATCTACTTTTTTTGCCACATATATTTTGTATTTTTGTTTACAGAATTTACTAATTCTTTTGCTTTATTTAAATTTAAAAATGTTTGAAAATTTTTGCAACTTTCGTTAAAATAAAGTCTTACTAAAATGTCAGCCTTAATTTGGTGGAAGGACATTCTATCCCTTTCTTGTGAGTACAAGTTATTTAAAATACTAAAAGTCCTTTCACAAAAAGCATTGTTAATTAGTATGTAAAGAACAAATGAGATCACTTTATATTGATTTTGTACGTTATTTTTATAACATTTCTGAAAAAAGACGGACCATACCTTATCAATTAGAATATCTTTCGGCAACTTATCATAGGCCTCTTGCAGGCAGCAAAAGTCAGAAGACAACATATCATTATCAATAAAGTTTGATATTTGTTAAACTGTTACAAGCTCTGATAAATTATTCCACGGCAAAAGAGATTGAAGCAATTTGATTTGGCAATCTAAACTATTATAACTCAGCCCATGAGAAACGTTGTGATAAACGAACTTTAGTTCAGCCTTTGAGACTAGATATTCATTTGTAGATTCAGCTGCAGTAACAACATTTTAAATGCTGTGTGACAATTTTTGTGAGTGTTGGTACTTTTTAAAGATTTTGTTGTTCATAAATTATCAGTGATGTACAAATAAAGGTACAAGTCAGTGTTACGAAAATCTGTAAATTATTTATTTGCAAGCACAATTGCATAAGTATATAAAAATGATTTTTTTGTAAAAAATATTAACTTCAAAAGATTTTGTTATTCGTGCTTAATTCCCAGTTTTTATTATTAATAAAAACACTTGAAATTTATTGTTGATGGGATAAGCTATTCCTATGCGCATTTCACTGGTTGCTTAGGCCAGATCATCAGGAAACTTCATCCATAAAGATTTTAGAAAAACTAAAGATATTAAACCAAATAAAACTGTTAAGCGTATAAGACTTATAGCAACAGTTCTACTTGTAATAATATCAAAGCTTAAACAAAACACATCCACAATAAACAGTGGGTTTATCTCATCTTACATTCCCCACTACAATTAGTTGAAATTCTCTCTGAAATGCACATAGGAATAGCTTATCCCATCAACAATAAATTTCAAGTGTTTTTATCAATAATAAAAACTGGGAATTAAGCACGAATAACAAAATCTTTTGAAATTAAAATTTTGTATTCCCAAAAATTGAAATTACTTTTTGATAATAAACAGGCAAGTGCACGGCCTAAAAAAACACTTAATTGACAACATCTTTTGTAAAGTTGTTGTTGTTTTTATTTTGTTTTTCTTAACCTGCTTACAACTACAATTAATGTTGAGAGAATTTCAACTAATTGTAGTGGGGAATGTAAGATGAGATAAACCCACTGTTTATTGATGATGTGTTTTGTTTAAGCTTTGATATTATTACAAGTAGAACTGTTGCTATAAGTCTTATACGCTTAACAGTTTTATTTGGTTTAATATCTTTAGTTTTTCTAAAATCTTTATGGATGAAGTTTCCTGATGATCTGGCCTAAGCAACCAGTGAAATGCGCATAGGAATAGCTTATCCCATCAACAATAAATTTCAAGTGTTTTTATCAATAATAAAAACTGGGAATTAAGCACGAATAACAAAATCTTTTGAAATTAAAATTTTGTATTCCCAAAAATTGAAATTACTTTTTGATAATAAACAGGCAAGTGCACGGCCTAAAAAAACACTTAATTGACAACATCTTTTGTAAAGTTGTTGTTGTTTTTATTTTGTTTTTCTTAACCTGCTTACAACTACAATTAATGTTGAGAGAATTTCAACTAATTGTAGTGGGGAATGTAAGATGAGATAAACCCACTGTTTATTGATGATGTGTTTTGTTTAAGCTTTGATATTATTACAAGTAGAACTGTTGCTATAAGTCTTATACGCTTAACAGTTTTATTTGGTTTAATATCTTTAGTTTTTCTAAAATCTTTATGGATGAAGTTTCCTGATGATCTGGCCTAAGCAACCAGTGAAATGCGCATAGGAATAGCTTATCCCATCAACAATAAATTTCAAGTGTTTTTATCAATAATAAAAACTGGGAATTAAGCACGAATAACAAAATCTTTTGAAATTAAAATTTTGTATTCCCAAAAATTGAAATTACTTTTTGAAAATATTAACTGAATTAATTAAAACAATATTTCACTAAAAAAACTGGAAAATTTATATTTTACCTGGAAACTGGACACGACATAAGAAAACTGGAAAATCCAGGACATCTGGCAAGCCTAAATTCAAAATACATACTATAATAATTTTCCAAATAATCAGGTAATAAAATATATCCAGTTAAGATCAACCATAATTAGCAGTTAACAGATGGGTCTAGTTGTATGTTATTTATAAAAACGAGAGGAATTATGGAGCGTGAATAAAATGTTATATCGAGCCTTTACCACAAAAAGCTTAAGCGATAAAAACAAAATTTAATTTTTTTTATATCTTGTTTAATTTAAAATTTAGGATGAAGGTTTTGTTTTGTCCAATGCATGAAATGGACCTAATTTTTTCACATATTAGTAGGATAACGGCTATTTTTCCTGCACCCGTATTTCGTAATTCGCTTTGATAAAGCTAAATCTCGATCGCTAAAATGCCTTTAGCGGTTCATATACTTGCAATAAAATTGTTCAATTATACGAATTATACAATTATATCGCAAATGGGTATGTGATATTCGAAGGTGGCACAATATGTTGGCAACAATCAAAAGACTTTGGATTTTTATTGCACAACGAAAAGAAAATTAAATGTGTTGGCAACATGGTACAATGCTGTTTATGTTATTCCTATAGGTTATGGACACCTTTTTGTTGAATGAAAGTTGAGCAATATTTTAATTGAGCAATATTTTAATTGTGCGACTTATTGCGGATTATAGGACAAAATGGAAAAATATGGCGAATATCATATACAATAATATTGCAAGTGTATGGGCCGCTTTAGAGAATACAAAATTTACACATTTTAGCGATGAAATTAAAAAAGCTAAAATTGTGGCGAATTAAACTGTTATGACATTGCCAAATTTAGCAATGCACGTTACAGTATTGCATTCGTAGCCAAAAATCGCTAAATCAACTTTAAAGATTGCTGATTGCTCTTTTTTCGGTCACTCTGATGACCTAGTGAAGAAGATTGTGACGGTAGTGGTAAAATACTCTTACACTTTAATGTGCCTTTAACCGTAACGAATAACGCTATTGTAGTTTAATTTGGTCTGTCATAGTTCCATAAGATTAAAAATCACACTTTCAAATTTCTGAAGATCGGTTCAAAATTCGCTTAATATGGCTAGAAATACATAACAATATGCCATTTTGTGATAATCGGTTTACAATTCACCATATTTCTCATATTAAGCGGCCTTCCTAATGGGCTTTAAAAAGCTAACAAAGTACAATTTTGTATTAAAATTTGGTTCAATTCAGTTTTTCTAAAACTAAAATCCCTCTAGTAAATTTTGTGATGGTCGGTCCAAAAATTGCCATTGGTCGAATATAAAGCCTGAACACGAAAAACGCTGTAATTTTTTTTTCTAAGTTCCGTTTTTTAGATAACGGTACTTTTGAGGATTTAAGTGGGACCATACACCGAAAAACACAAAAGTACCGTTATCTTAAAAACGGTACTTAGAAAAAAAAAATTACAGCGTTTTTCGTGTTCAGGAGTCCCAATTAACTTATCTAGGCATGTGGCGTTCTTGGTTTTTTTCCAAATTAAAAATTTGAATAGCAGTGTAATTAATGATTTAACAATAATTATCTTATGTCTTGCCAGTGCCGGACAAACATTTTCCCTTTTAAGGTTTATATTCACATATTTTGGGTAGGGTTTCTAATTTTCCGAACTTTTTCTATTCCCGTGAAACGAAATAAAAAAAATCTCATTTCCGGGAATCACGGGATTTTTAGAAAACAAACAATGATGTCATTCATATTTACATACATATTATATATGTATGTATGCAGCAACTTGGTAAAATTAATTTTCTTTTAAGAAAAAACATTTTAGTACTATTAAAGCTTTTAAAAGCTCATCACAGATTCTATTTCTAATCCTTGTTGATATGTATATTGCGTGCTACCGAAAGCGTACTCTCGCTTTCTACAGACGTTGGTTTTATAGTAAGAAGCGCATCATACAAAGATTTTAAATTTGTTGGTCCGTGACTTCATAGACGTCAAATTCCTTTTTAAAATATTTTCCGGCTTTTGTATTTTCTTAACATTTATTTTTTTTAGAATTTGATATAGCCTTTTCAAGGTGTTCTTAAAAAATGGTAGATGGTTCATCTGGTGCTAGTGATGGTGTATCGTATACGTTTTCATTATCTACTTCATGAAGCTTTTTAGACATTTCATCAGTAAATAAAGTGACCGTTGATTTATTGGTGTAGGAAAAATAGTCCGATTTGCAGGTGGTTTTTTAGTAATTTTAGTAAAGAATATATTTTTAATGCTCGTTTTTTTATTTTAACGATGCTAACAAATAAAAATTTCAAAAAATTAAATTTGAAAGTTTAAAAAAGTGTCCCGGGATTCTTTCCCGCGTGTTCTGTGGTTCTGTGGTATCTCTTCTCCTTATTTCGTACTAGAGGATTTGAGTCAATGCAAGTTTTTTTAAATTTCTTACTACAAACTTCGTAACCATAATATTTACTAATGGCGCATTACGATCCTTGTAAAGATTTGATTTTTTAACATACCAGGGGGTGGCTGTCATTATTTGAAGAAATTTACTTTTGGCCTTAGAGTTTGTTCGATATTTAAGGCCGAGGCAGTGCCCCATATCTGAATACCCTAGCACCAGATTGGCTTTAAGATAAAGTTGTCAACTAGAAGTTTGCAATCGAGACTAAGGAAAGAATGTCATCCAATAAACCAATTAATTAGCTTTTAGTTTAATTTGAGTTTTGCCTATAGCATTTCCACGTTAAACGGCGATCTAGATGTATACCGAAATATTTTATGTGCGAGTGTTGTGGCATTATTTGATTACACTGTACTTGAAACTTTTTTTGTGACAAACGGGGCACCTAGCGTTTTAACCTAATTTAGGTACGACGAATCCAGTGGTGCTAACCTTTTTTTAGGTTAGCTCATGTTTTCATGACATACCGTTATTTCGTATATGGAGGAGGTTGCACAACATATCGAGCCCTTAAAGCAAAAATTATCTTTGCTTCAAGTATAGGTTTTCGTTTGAAATTGCTTTTGATCTTATTTCGTAACGGTACTTCCCAGAGATATGAGATTTTAAAAGATGATGCAAATGATCAAAAATTATCGATTTTCATCCAAATACTCAAATCTAAAATGTTGCTACATAATTTTCGCTATTAGGGCTCGATATATTAGCCTAACTTAAAATCTGTTTAGTTTATTGAACAAACTAACCGAACCGCAATAACATTACCTTTAAGCAAGATTAAAGCTGTTTCTAAAATGCGCAGTCGTTTTTTTTTTGGCAAAAAAAAAAATTTGGCAAAATTTCGAAATTTTTTTTTTTTTTTAAATCGTCAAAAATTGAAAAATGCTACAGGGGCCAAATTTTAGAATTTCAAACATACAAATCTGGCGGTTTAATGGACTTTTTTAATTTGACCTCTGCAGCGCCTAGGACGCCCCTAGATGGGTCATATGTATGACCAACAACACTTTAGTTTTCATCTCCATCATTTATTAAAGCAATATGGCAACAAGTCTCAAAGTCGAAAAAAATGGACACATGCGGTTACCCATGCAAATCACAGAATTGTGAATAAAGTTGTAAACAGATTTTAATTATTTATAGCTTGTTTTGCTTTGAACTTGGTTTTCATATGTCTAGAAGTAGCAGCATGGCTGCATTTTCCAATTTTTTATGAATTTTTTACGAACAAAAATTCCGAAATTTTGGTAAAAAATTATTTTTTTTTACCAAAAAAATTTAATTTCTAAAACCTCTGTGCATATTTGAAAAAAATTTTAACTTTACTTAAAGTTTTAAAGGTAATTTTATTGCGGAATTTCGTTTTTTTTTAATAAACTAAACCGTTTTTGAGTTGGGCGAATATGTTTGTTGTGCAACGTCCTCCATATTCGAAAAAACGGTATATCTCGACAAGTGCTAAAATAAAAAACGGTAAGCACCACTGGATTCAGCGTACCAGATTAATTAGATTATAACCTAGCATTTGCACATTCCACTGCCAGTTCGAAAAACTCAATACACTCACACTTTTTTACTAATACACTCACATTTTTCGCAATGGCAGCTCCAGTGGCAGCAAAAATTGCATGAGAGTGGAAATTTGGCACTTGCATGCCATTAACCCTACGTTTCCACATGCAAGTAATGTCTTGCAAGTAGTGTATACGTATTATCAACGAAAAGCCGATTCCCTGAAAGTACAAAAATTGTGTGAGTGTTAGTGAAAAAGTGTGAGTGTATTGAGTTTTTCGAACTTGTACTTGCATGTGGAAACGGGGGGTAAATGACAAAACGATGAACAATGTTACCCCGTTTAGAATTTAATGCAAATTTACTGGATTATTGTCAAATTTTAATTAAAGTTTTGACTTGATAAATGTATTATTATGATTAATTTTTTGAAACACGCATTAATAAAAGCAAGTATGTCAATTATAGAGCATTGATATTGTTAAAATAATGCTTATATAAATAAATGTAAGCCAATCCCCCAAAAATGTGCTTATATAATTAGCTCGGTAACTCTATTTGGTTTTTTGGTACTTTTTTTTAATTTGAGAAGTCAACAAATTATATAAATTTGCGCTTCGACGACATTTTGAAAATGTACTCGTAGTGGCATATGTAAACACAAAAGCAAATGGCCTGAGATTCGACAATTACGAACAATTTTTCTTTGATAATATGTATACAACAGTGGCATGCCACTACTTGCATGTGTAAAGGCAGGGTAACCCCAGGTGCCCGGCTTGTCTAGTTTTTTAACTAGCACATGGCAATGAAAGGCACATGTACACAGCACGTTGATCTGTTAACTTTTTAAGTAACATGTAATTGTGCATGTCTGACAAAATTATTGTTTTACTTTATGTTTATAATATTCGGTCACAAACGTACATGTAATTTGCTTCTGACATTCACCCCTATCGTGAATAATTTTTCCCTCGTAATATTTGCGATTATGAAAAACTCCCATGAAAAGAGGCAACTCAAAGGAGAATAATAACGTGAAAAAATGTTCACGGAAAAAATTTCTCTTATGGGGAAAATTTTTTCCCTCGTAATTTGTTCACGTTTCCCTAAAATTGTCTCACTTTATTTTTGCTAGGGAACAGAACATGTATGTAAGTAGTTCCTCCTATAAATCGAATATTTAGGGCTAGATCCGTTAATAAGGCACAAATCGATAAATTGGTTAACAAAATGCAAAACAACAAGTCGATTGCCTGCGGATTTGTGAAGCTTTCGAAAGACGTAGTGGCAGAATTTTGGAAAATATTTTACTATGTACATAAAATTTAAAAATTGCAAAAAACTAACGTTGTAATCAAACTATCCCTGCAATACTAAATATTTTGCTTTATTATTTAACTTTTCTTTAAAATATATACGTGTATATTTTGAACAAAAATTTCATTGATTCTTAATTTTTTTAATTTTTCTTCTTTTTTACATTTACTGGAACTGATAGCTTGAAAAATTTTTCACATGAGATTCACAATTGCTTTTTTCCTTTCGAGGGGAATGAAAATTTCATGGGAACAAAAATTCCACTTGTTATTCATGATAGGGGTGATTGTCTCTTTTTTTTCGTAAAAGAGTTTAACATTTTTTCTTTAAGTTCGAAGAAACCAACTAAGGATATTTTAATGAAACGTTTTTTTTTATATATGTATATAATGATCATACATATATCGGTATTGGAAAATATTTACTTTAGCCGGCTAATGATTCAGTCAATAGATGACCGCCGCTGCCGGTTTCTTCCCGGCATAGATTTATGACGCAGCTGATGTCAGAAGAAAATATTGCACACTCTAATTTAAGTTTTGTCAGATGACTTTGCAACTGACGTTTTGAGTTTAAAATAAAAAAGTCGCACCTCGTAAGCTGCGCATAAAAAACACAAGCAACTTAAAAGAATCCTAAAGGAAAATTCAACGCACCCTATTGTTTGCAAGGACGGATCATCTTCAAATAAGGACAATTGAACCGGAGAACTCGGAGAAGGACCGGCTACTCTTATAAAGAAAGAAAAGGATCAACGTCAGCTACCAGCTTCAGGATGTTGCTGTCCATCATAATGTAAGTAAAGCTAAGTGAAAAAAAGAAAGTGAGAATAACTAAAAAGTTTTAATAAAAAAAATATCGGTAAAATCAATCATAATGTAAGTTAAGCCATAGTACCAGTCGTTCAATAGGGAGATAAAGCCTTTCTTTTTTTTCATTTGAATGGGAGATAAAGCCATCATGGCCTTAGCTCACATTAGCAATATTAGAAAATGGCTTTATCTCTCATTTCAGTTTTGAAGAACTTTTGCATTTTACATTGATTAACAGGTTTCTTATTTTTATAATTAAGAGGTAATGATTTTCCCTTTTACGAAATGTTTACATTGGGTGTAAACATTCCGTAAAAGGGAAAATCAATAGTTTTTTTATTTTTATATTTAAGAAGTAATAATAATAATAAAGCAATAAAGCACCTTTGTGTAAACAAAGCACTATAAATTTTATCAATTATATTATGAGGGGGTGCATTAACACAAACGGCAATAAGGCAAAATTTGCTTTATTTCACTTTTAAATGAAAAATAAGACAAAAAAATCGATTTTGCTTTATTTCTAAGCAGGATTGGTAGTAAAGCAAATTTTGTTTTATTTCCCATTCATCATTTTTAATATTTTTTTACTATCTGCATACGAATTCTTTCTTTAACAGTATGTTTCCTGTTCTATGTGCATTCATTGAAGAAAGAAAATCTAATATATTAATAATAATAATAACATTCTGTAAAAAAATGTCTTCCCGGAGACACTAAAGTTAAGTATTGAAATCTGGCTTCGCATACTATAGTTTTTCTGCGTGGCGGCCTGCGGCCGTGCTTACGGGTTTTCTCCTCCAGTAGGACGCGGCAGGTGGCTTCGCTGAATAAAGTTTTCTAATTCTTAATTATTATTTTAGCAATGATAACACCATGCATAACAACATTCTGTAAAAATATGGCTATATCTCTCATTTTTAAATATGACCTTACCTCTCAGTGATTGGACAATAAGGCCATTATGGCTTTATATCCCATTCAATTGAGCAATAAAACCATCATGGCCTTACCTTACATGGTTTTAAAGCACCCCCGCACTTATTCTACCATGAGTTAAGCTATGTGAAAAAAGAAGAGAATAACTAAAAAGTTTTAATAAAAAAATTTTTTTAAAAAATATCGATAAAATCCAGATTTTAACTTAAGCAAAAGTAACTAAAGGAAAAAATTATTTTTTTTTAATCGAAATTTTTTGGAAGAAAAGGGTTATTTTTAAGAAAGAAAAAATAGTGCAAATGAAAATTTTGAAAAATGAGGAAAATTTATAAACATTAACCCCCCTTTGCAAAAATAGTTAAATTTCGCATTACACTCAAAAGAAAATTCAATCCATCCGAAACGGTATTAATAGTACGATGAGTACGGAGGTTTTTGAATCAAGTAAAGAAATATTGATTATAGTACGGCTCTTTAATAGCGAAATACTTAACTTATCCATTAAAAATCCGAAAATGAGATTGAGTTAAGTAAAACAAACAAAACCAATTTCAAAATGCAGTTGATTCAAGTATTATGAAGTTGGTTCATTCCCGAATTCGTAATTGATTTAAACCAAAAGTGAAATTAGAAGCAGTGTTACCGTCGGATATTTTCAAAAAGTACCAAAAAAAGGGGATATCTACAAAAAAAGTGGCACCAAAACGTGGATTTTTTTTAAAAAAAGGGGCACATCTTTTAAAATTAATATAAGTACACCACATTATGTATTTTTTACGTTTTTTATGTATTTATTATAATTTTAAATGGTATAAAAACTAAAATAAATATTTTGTAAATATATCTCTCGAGAAGTAATTTTTATAAAATATTTACTTAAATGTTTTAGTAATTCAAAAACGTTAAACTTGTTTTCTTCCATCACGTCACATATATCAGATACACCAATTATTGTAATTTCGGATGATGTTTTGTACCACAATTAATAACAAAATCCATAGTTTAATAATTTTATTCCACAGTCAACCTAATTACAAAAGTTGTAGGCCCACGATGTCGACAATAAAATTTCTTTCGTATATTTGTTTTTAAACCAAAAACAAATTTTTGTTTTTATTATTGTATTTAATATAAATATGCGAAATAAATGTTCTTTTCGACACCGTGGGCCTGGCAGCTAAGCTATAATCGGATGAAAGAAGAAATCCTATAACAAAAAAACGAAAATATCACTTTTTCAAATACTTTATATATAATCAGTTCCTCACTTTAATACAAATAAATGCACGGCATGCATACATGCTACTAAATTTAAGTGCTAGTGTTTCAATTTCTTGACTATAGCATATTCAGTTTTTATCCAATTTCGTCTATTATTGCTTAAAATTTTTGTAATCAGGTTTATAGAAAAAAACTATAAAACTGGATTTTGTTATTAATTGTGGTACAAAACATCTTCCGAAATTACAATAATTGATGTATCTGATAAATGTGACGTGATGGGAGAAAACTGTGTTCATATTCGTCTTTAGCATTCCAAAAACATAAGAATCAGTTGGAATGGTTAAACAAACTTTTTCAATGTCTTCCTGTGCTACATATTTATTAATGGTCAGTTTTATAAAAATTTTACAAATAATTGTTCTTAAAATGACATCCATACTTTCGTAAAATGACTTTAGCCTATTTGTTACTTTATTTTTGATTAAAGCTAACTTAGTGAAAACACGCTCATCAGAAGCACTACTATGTGACAATATAAAAATATGAGAGATTAATTTGTACAAGTTTCATCAAATCTATATTTTAATGTTCCTATTTCACCCTCAAAATCTTCAGCATTCGAAATTGTAAATATGTGCTCATAATTCGAGTCATTTACTTTACTCTCTAGAAATTTAAATTCATGTATAAATGCATCTGGGTCAGTTATAATATCTTTAAACTCTGAGAATAATTCGAAATAGTTTATATCTTCATTAGACACTATAAATATTGGGTTGTTTTCTGTATCAATTCTTATTATCAATTCATTACACAATTTTCGATAAAAACTCAGATTTTACTTTTAATGTCAATTACACAAATTTTAGACAAGTTTTCTTTACACAACAGTTCGGTTTCTGCTTCATGACTTCTAAGGAGAGACAAAATACTTTTTTTCCAAATATTTAAACCTTTTTCCTATATATTCTTTTAAATATTTATAGCAATTTTTCCTAATTCTTGATTTATAAAAGAATATAAAGCAAAAAGTTTCAAATATTTGGTAAAAAAAGTATTTTGTCTCTCCTGAAAAGTAGTTATTTTTGAGTTACGATGTTGCGGAAGAAAACCATCGATATATGGGATATCTTTATACCCTTATTCATAATAAATAAAACAGGTTAATAGAAAGTTTATTAAACCGATTTTCAGCTAACCACGCATGACAAGAAAAAAATTTCATATATACTTGCTTACATATACATATATTAAAACAGTTTTACATATATTGAAGCTGGGGGTTATAATAAAACAGAAAGAAAAAAAGTATATTTTCCTAGCGTAAAAAGTATCAGAACAGTGGCAAGAATCGCAAAAAGTTCCACATTTGGGTGCATTTTGTAAAAGTGGCCAAATAGTATCCAAGCAGTCGAAAAAGTGGCAAATTGCCACTTTAGTGGCACCAACGGTAACGCTGATTAGAAGGAGCATTTTATTATAATTTACTTACTCGTTTTACACCTTACAGAATTATAATTATGTATAAATTGCAACATAATTTATTAAGCTTGAGGTTTTTCTATTTTATATAAAAAATTAGATGACATTTATTTTATAGTTCCAATATTTCGATACAGCAATGTGTATCATCGTCAGGAAAATAATTTAACAGTTAAAATAACGTTCACAAAATAATGAAAAAATAATAACAATTTTCACATAGAAAAAATTATTTACAATTAGAAAAATGTTTGTACCAATGTATATTTACACAAGGTAAACTTGTTGGCCCATATGTTTGTCAGCTGTTTACCCCTAGTTGGAACCCAAACGTCAAATTTCGTGTATATGAGCCAAAAGTTGTACATGTGTGCGTTAAATTGTTTTTGTTTTATATGAAGACAATTTTGACAACTCGGTTCCTTTTATAGAGCAGCATGTCTACACTCCCAAATGAGTCTACCTTGTGTAAATATACCTTGGTTTGTACAAATAATCTATTACTACATTCTAAAAAAAAATGTAATTTCCTGTTTTGTTTTTATACACTGTATATATAATTGCTATAACATAATGTCTATAATTTTGTGCTACATTTTCCGTGTTCGATTTAAAATTAATTGTTAACAATTCTGGTACTTTAATGATTTGCAACATTTCTAGCATTAAACGTCACTTATAATTTTTCCTGTGTTTAAAACTGATACATTCTCAAAATCCGGAGAGGGATTTAAACTGTCACAGTGGGCTGTTAATGCTGTTTTTTGTGATGAAATATCCCTTAACTTTTGATTTGATTTGTGACCGGAAATTCTAGTTTTCAGTTTGTTCTTTGTCGTACCTACATATCGTTAGCTAAAATGCAAAAAGGCGTAACTAACAAAAAATTCAAAATCGTGTTTTTGATTGGTTGTCATGAATGCCATTGAACTACATGTCTTGACAAAGTTTTACACTTCTTCGATCAAAAATGACGCTTTTATTAACGAAACCAAAAGGACGTAACTACAAGGGTATTTATTTTATAAATGCAAATTTACGTAGTAACCCATTTCTTTTTTTAAAAAAATATAGTGAAATGGTTTCCTTTTAAAATTGTTTGAAGAATTCCATGGACGACTTACACTATGCTAGTTGCAAAATTAGACAAGCCAGGCACATAGCGTTTTAGCATAATTCGGGCACGCTGAATCCAATGATGCCCACCGTTGTTTTAGGTAAGCTCTTGTTTTCGAGATATACCGTTATTTCGAAAATGGAGGATGTTGCACAACATATATTTGCGTAACTCAAAAACGATTTTTCCGCAATAAAATTCGCTTTAAGAAAAGGAGAATTCTACTAAACCGCCATATATGTATGGTTGAAATTCTTAAATTTGGCTAATGCAGCGCCTAGGACGCCCCTATATGGGTCAAATGTATGACCAACCCCACTTAATTTTTCAGCTCAATCATTTATTTCTAACCAACCTACCCTCTATCTCCATTTTTTAAAGGGGCTCCCATACAAAATGTTCAATGCCGACTAGAAATATATTGAAAAAAAGTCCCATAAATGCACAGGAGTTGCCCCCAGTAAGATAAAATGTATGACCGACCTCAATTAGTTTTTTGTCCTTAACATTTTCTCGATACATACTTGCCCCTTATTTCCACTTTTTAGGGGGGCTCCCAAGCAAATATTGCGTTTTATGAAATTCTTAAATTAATTTAAAAGATTTTGTTATTCGTGCTTAATTCCCAGTTTAAATTCTTGATAAAAACACTTGAATTTTATTGTTGATGGGATAAGCTATTCCCATGCGCATTTCACTGGTTGCTTAGGCCAGATCTTCAGGAAACTTCATCCATATAAATTTTAGAAAAACTAAAGATATTAAACCAAATAAAACTCTTAAGCGTATAAGAATCATAAACAACAGTTCAACTTGTAACAATATCAAAGTTTAAACAAAAACATCAACAATAAACAGTGAGTTTATCTCTTCTGACATTCCTTACATTAAAATGTTTCGACTTTTGTGAATAAAATCAAAAGTTGCAGCTTTTTTTTTCTATGTCTGCAAAAAATTGGAAGCCTAGCTGCATTTTCCAATTTTTAATGAATTTTTAAAAAACGAAAATTTCGAAATTTGGATAAAAAATCAGTTTTTTTTTTCAAAAAAAAATTATGTTTCTATAACGACTGCTCATATTAAAAAAAAATTTTACTTTTCTTAAAGGAAATTTTATTGCAGAATGTTTTTAGTAAATTCAATAAACTGAACCGTTTTTGAGTTACGAGAATATATGTAGTGCAACCTCCTCCATTTTCGAAATAACGGTATATCTCGAAAACAAGAGCTAACTATTGAATTCAGCGTACCAGAATTAGCTAAAACGGCTTGTCTAAAAAAGTGTAAATTTCGAGCACAGTGTTATCAATGCATGTTTTCTGAAAAAAAAGTTTTCATTTCATAAAGTTTTTTGCTTCTCCTGTTAAATTATATTTTTGTTAGTTACGCCTTTTTGCATTTTAGCTAACGATATACTTTGTTGCATTGTCCATTATCATTTCCCTTACAAGATATTTAATAAACTACATTCGACATTTCTAACTTATGTACTTTATCCTTAGTCCTAGTGAATAATTTACCAACTGAATTATACATACAATTATACATGTCCTTGTGTCAAATATTTTAGACTTTTCTAAACGTTCCGATATTTTAGGAATATATGTATGTAAGTGATTTGTAAATTTTTGGTTCTGCAATTATATTCAAGTTGTTTGCCCTATGGTTATTGCATTGTTCTATTGAATCTGATATCAGTTCCATTGGAAAACAATTATCCCTTAAAAATATCCCTAAATCTTTTTAAATTCTTGTTATGAAACTCTAAGTCACTTATTCTCAGTATTCTTTCTATAAGATTTTTTGCCGTATTATTTATAACCCTCTTTGGATGTTTGGAGAAATAATTAATAATTCTACCAGAAAAAGTTGGTTTTTGGTACCAATCCAATAATAATTTATCCCTTTTTATACCCTTTACCACAGGTGGAAAAGGGTATATATAAGTTTGTCATTCCGTGTGTAATTTCTATAATATTGATCTTAGACCCTATAAAGAATATATATTCTGGGTTCTTATGAGGAGAGATGTTGATTTAACGATGTCCGTCCGTCTGTCCGACTTACGTTTGATATGTGTTTTCCGGATACTCCAGACATGATATATAGTCTACCATTTCTTGCTATTGAAATTCAGCAAGATCGGTCCACAAATGGCTGAGATATTACCAAAAAACCACGACTGCCTAAGAGTTTGCCCAAAAATCCCTTGTTGTTGTTGTATTTTTGTATTTCTGTATATCTTGAGAACGGCAAGAGCCAAAGTTTCCAAATTAGGTACACATATTAAGGTTATCAATTCACAGCATCCCACAAAATGTGGGCGGGATTGAACAAGTGGGCGTTGTACCTCCCGTACAAAAAATATCAAAAATTGTATAAAAACCCGATTTTTTGGACTGTCATACGCCTTATATATCAAAAGATCGGAAATTTTTAATAGAAAATATTTTCTGAAAAACTCGGGAAAATCGGCTCAGATACGAAAAAGTTATGACCAAAATATTAATTTTTTTTGAAAAATACCCATTTTCGGGAACCATAGATCTTCCCGAGTCCAAGTTTTAACTGGCAAATTTCTTCTTTAATACGTCGGTATATAAATCTGTCAAATCGGTTAAGAAATAGCAGAGTTATGACCAAAATACTGAAATCCCAAAAATTACTCTTTTTATAATTAAGTTTGTTTTTTATACACTTCACCGAAGGTTTTATACCCTATAAAGTTCTGGCGTATTCTGGGTCCTTATGAAGAGCGAAGTTCAAATCCAGTTGTCCGTTTCTAGTTTGTCTAGTTGCTCTGTATTTTGCTCGCACAATGGTGAAGGGTATATAAGATTCGGCACAGCCGAATATATACACTCTTACTTGTTCTTATTATCAAAGTATCTAAATATGGAAGTTTTAAGTTACACTCTTTCTCAATAGTAAATCTTATGACCGGATGATATGCAAAAGAAGTCATCAACATATTTTGTCAAAATTTTTGTGGCTTTTACAACGTTATTCGCGGCTGTGCTTTAATTGTAAATAATGATTTGTAGTAAAGAAATTTTAATGAAAAGTAAATACATTTTACACTCGAAAAATAATCCTAGTTGATATTGTAGAATTAAAGTTGGTTATTTAATTTATGTACTATTATAGATTAGCAATTCAAGTTAAAATTACTGGTAATTTAAAGAATTTAGTTAAACTAGAAAACAAAGTAAATTTAAGTATATGTGAATTTACATGTTTCGAGCATTTTTTCCCGTCTTAAGGGACCAACTTCGTGGCGTGGGACCAACCTCCGGTTCATATTTTAACTTCTACGTGAGTAAATTTAATTTTATAAGTTCAAAAAATCTCCTTAATAGATTTTTCACTCAGGACATTGCATGTTAAATTTTATTTTTCAATGTCTAATATTAACTAAAATTAATCAGAGTAGCAGATGTTGAACAAAAAAAGTACCAAAAAGCTCCCCTTACATATTGTTATTCACTCAGGACCATGCATTTTTATACCCTCCTCCACAATAAGTTCACGCAGAGAAAAAACATTATTAATGAGTGTTCACTACGACCATGTTTGTTCATATTTGCCTAATATGTTTACCCTAATAAATTTATTATACTCCTAATATAACTTGAAAAAATATTTTTTGTCCTTAACATTTTAAAAATCACTATAATAATATTATCGGGCCTGTTCTGAAAATCACGTGATTTCAAATAACGTGTTTTTCAAATCACGAGCGTGATTTTGTGGTGTTCTGAAAGCAGGGTTTAAAAGCACTCATCAGCTGGATGCTTTTATCTCCTATTTTGCGACTATTAGCATGCATTGGTTTTTGATTTGGCGGCTGTTTGACAGAAGCCGTTTGTTTAATTATTTTTCCTACATATTTTTGCCTACAACATAAAAGTGATTGCCGTTGCTTTTTGAGTTCTATCAAATAAGAAATTTTTGCTATTGTTAAAAAAGCAATAGTTGGAAAAGCCAATGTCCATTAAAAGGTTACTTTTCAAAAACAGTGTGTTTATTTTGCTGCTGCTTTTGAAAAGTGTAGGCTTCTTCAGCAGTGGAACTTGTCGGCTTTTTATTTTTGATTTTTTTTTAATAGGAAAAAGGCAAACTTTGGTTGCTTTTGCTAATATGGCGAAAGCATTTTAAACCCTGTCTGAAAGTCATACCGTTTTTGTGTTTCTCCCTGTGCTTTCGGCAATTGAAGATCACACCAAAACACACAAAAACGGGACACTAAAATATCACACGTGTGATTTTAGTAGGCACATGTGATTTGAATTCAATGATTTCAAATCACGTGATTTGAGTAAAAGTGATTTGCAGAACAGGCCTGTATATGGTGTTTTACACCTTAAAAGTTACTCTGATCTAGCTAAGCATATGAAATTATATGAAATGATTGCTACTAAAATATATATATTTTCAACTATACAATAATATAAGTTGCACACAAAAGGTATGTGTGTTTAGTACCATAATTTTTGTTTGCTCAAAAACACATTCTCTAATTGAGCAAACATTTATTGTCAAAACAAACAATGTGTATTTATAAAGAAACTCAAATTGTTTTCACGTCATTTACGTCTGCGAGCATCAGCTAATCGGAAGACTTGAATTATTACAAAATAATAAAAACATTTTCAGGGAGAAAAACTGCAAAACTTATACGTTTATTAAAACAGGTAAGTAATTTAAATATGATTATAAAAGTACACACATCCATGTATTTACGTTGTCTTCCTTGCAGACAAAAACACCTACAACGTTGAAGACGGGATAGAAATTTTGACACAAAATTTTATTAGAAGCCCCGAATTTTTTCAATTACCGTAAAACATTATATCGAGACGGTGGATTTTAAAATATAAAAATAGATAGTTTGTGTTTGACTTTGTTTTTACATGTCTTAAATGTATGTATTTAATTTAATTTTTAACATATGCTTTAGTGTATATTTAAAACAAAGTATATGTACATATATATGTATTTTTAATAAAAAATAAATTTTAGAGAATAAATTTGTTATTGTTTTTATTTTGAGAACCATATCACATGTTAAAATAGACAATTTGCATGGTGTAAGGAAATATAGAAACATGGTTGGAAAGGTCGTTTGTGTTTTTCTTCTGAACATAATAATATGTTTGAGACCATAATTAGCTAAAAACATTATGTCTGACCATATATTGTTACTTAAGACGTGTTTGACACAATCATAACTACAAACATGAATGATAATTTGCGTTTGTGATTGTATAAACCATGTTTTTTCTTTGCGTGTTGTGAAGAGGGTATACAGTACTTTTCGCTTATAGTCACATCCCTTAGTTGCACGCAATGTTGTGACTATATCGCTAATGTGATTATAAAGCTACGGTCAGACTTATCAAATATTTGACGAAAAAAACGGGACCAACAACCAAACTAAAAAATCATTTCGCTTAATATCAGTATTTATTTTAATTAAAATACCATATTTTACAAAAAACTGGTTTTTGCTATGTCTAGTAGTATAATTAGTTTATTTTGTAATATTAAGACCATTTTAAATCTCACTAACTATTAACAAAAGTAGGGGTTACGATTATTTGATCAAATATTTAATAAGTGTGACCGTAGCTTAAGCCTAATTTTTTTATATGCCACAATATGGCATATAAACAAAATCGGATATAAGCAATTTATGTGATTATAAAAAAGAAAACAGATTTATTTTATTTATATGTATATGTATACATAGTATGTTTATATACGTATTGAATACGTTATAAACAAATACATAAATACTTTGTACGTTTAAAGGTTAAATTATAAAAACTTTAATAAAATAAAGTAAAAGAAAACAAATAATTCTGATAAAAAACTAAAAAAAAATTATTGATTGCCATTTAATATTTTCTGATTGAAATAACGAAACTTCAAAAAGTTAAATATTTAATATATGTAATAAAAATTATTCATAAAAAATAACAAAGTTTTTAATTAATAAAATCTGTTATTTTAGTTTGGCTTAATTTCAACGAATTTTTTAAAGCCTTTTCTTCTATTTTGTCAAACAAAAAATTGCACTCCAATTCATTTTCCATACAATACGTTCTCAAAACATCTGCGAAGTTTACAATATCCTTTATTGTGGGTGGATCTTTTTCAACAATAAACATTTCGTCTTCATTTTCCCAACCATCATCTTCTTGTGTAGAGTCTTCTTCGTAAACCGCCTCACAGTGGTCCAAATTCTCCATCTAGCCGGAAGAAAGTAATTTTTTTACTATTTCGAAACTAAATATTTTGTTTGATAATAAGTTGACAAGTGCCCACAGTGCATAACGGTACATTTTTTATTTATTTAACTTCTGTTTCAGGTTTGCTTTCTTGTTTTAAACACACGTAATTGCTGTTTTGTTTTTCTATTATAGCTCAGTTGATATTTAGTACCGAAATTAAAGTTGTCGTGAAAAAATAAGAAAAAAGTTTTTAAATTATTTTTTTGCTGAAATTAATTTAACAAAGGTAGGAACAAATTTTACTATTTTTATATTTCAAATAAAATGTTTTGTTTAGAAAAAGAATGCAGTTTTGTACGTGTGTGTCTTATATGTTAACATTTTGTTCAATGTCCAAATTCAACTAGAGTTTTAAATGGGAATTTATAAGACTTTAATTCTATTATTTGTGGTTTTGTAATCTGTATAATGGTAGCTTGTCAATGTTTTCAAATTTAGCTGCCAGTTTTTGCCTATATGCTTTTTATTTGGTTTACAGTTTAAAATGTCCATTACTAAGAGGGAACTATTTGATGCTTGGTATAGTGAAAAACAACAAAATAAAAAACTTAATGCTGTTGTATCACATGTTTTTGATAAGATCGGGCTTCAGAATAATGAAACGGATAGCTATTGTAGATTACAATTTGTGATACAAAAATTTTAGATAAATAAATAAATAATGTTTTACAAAAATACAGGTATATTATTTGTTTTTATTTTTTAACAAAAAATTTGCCACGCCCATTTCACCGATTGCGCCCATTTTTTTAGTGAGTGTTTTTATTGATAAAATCTATGAACGTGCAAAGTTTCATGTCAATGCGGCTTTTCAAAAGCGAGTTATGACTTTCTTCCGGCTAGGTTAAGCATTTGGACCACTGTGCGCCTGTGAAATTTCATCAATTTCATTGAGATCAGTATTGGTATGGATACCAGCCTGTAAAAAATATTAAATTAAAAATTGAAAAATAAATTTAAACTTTTAACTGATAATATGAACGTACTTTTTTGAAACAGTTTGCAATTGTCTCAGGTTTCACCAACCACCATGCCCGTTTCACAAAATTTAATGCATCCAATATTGTAACAGATTTCAGATAATCTGGCACAGTCTTTCCCTTTTCTAAACTGCATAATTGCTTTTTTACTATATTCTGCCGATATTGATATTTAAAAGCATGTATGATGCCCTGGTCTAACGGCTGTATTAGTGCAGTGGTATTTGGTGGTAAAAATTTGACGTCTATATTTGACAGTGATGGGGTTACCTTATGACAAGAGGCGTTATCAATAAATAAAATTATTTTTTTGTTCTCCTTAACCATTTCATTGTCTATCGTAGAAAGTATTTGATTCCATATTAAACTCGTCATCTAGCTGTTTTTATTGGAAAAATATTCGACTGGTATGTTTTTGTTTTTAAAACATCTCGGCTTTTTTGGTTTCCCAATACAAAACACTCGCTTATATGAACCAGTTGAATTACATATAAATAAGAGTGTCAGCCGAAATTTTTGAGTTTTATACCCCTTGGGCTGATCTGCTTTAATGAAATAAATTGTATTGGGTAATGCTTTGTAGTATAGACCGCTTTCGTCCGCATTAAAAACACAATCTGCAGAATATTCTTTGAGCAAATGGGGTAAAACACTTGTTTTAAAATCTTCCGCCGCCGATTCGTCGTTGTCCTTAGATTCTCCATGAATCTTTCCAAAGTTAATGTTTGAGCGCTTTCTCCATCGAAATAACCAACTTGAATCTGGCTCAAATTCTTCATTTAATTGAACAGCAAATTCTTTAGCTTTGTTCATAAGCATTAAACTACTTACAACAGCGTTTTTGCTACGCATATCAATTAACCAAATGGTTAGAGCCTTTTCAATATTGGGATGGTCGCCTTTTCGTTGTCTTTTAGACTTTAAGTTAGATGTATTTGCCAGCCCACGAATCTTCTCCTCGTTTTTAATAATTTTGGAAACGGTAGACACATCTATTTTGTATTTGGAGCCCAATTCTTTTCTTGTTAAAGAATTATGTTTATAATCATTTAACAAACAATTTTTTTCTTTTACAGATAAATTCACACGTTTACTAATTTTTTCTGTTTTATTTTTTAGTTTGACAGGTTTTTCAAAGCACTATTGATTAAATATCGTTAAAAAACAAAAATGTCAAAATAAACAACACGGTTGTATTTTACCATTTGATTTTTAGTACATTTTATTGGTTTGTGTCTTAACGCTGGGTCTCCACGTTGCAATATTTATTGCTAAGTACAAGCAAAAACGTCGGCAGAACAATGACAGAACAATGGAGCAATAATTGCTGGAGAACACTTGAAATTGCTTTGCCATAAATTTGCAATTTTCACCGCGAGTAGTCGTATAAAGTTTTGTGGCTGTACATATTTATAACAAATGTTTTATGTTGTGTTTTGAAGTGGTTGTGAAATTTTCTTTTTTAAATTAATAAAATAATTAATTGTTATTGTCGTAGCTGTGTTTTGTATAACTATATTTATAATATATTTATTGATTGCTTTTTTAATAAATAAACACACAAACAAAAAACAACCGTACAGAGAAATGAAATGTCAGATAAATTACAACTGATTTGACAGCATATTGCTAAGCAATAATTGCTCAAGCAATAAGAAGAGCAATCATTGCGCAATGGATTGCCACTCATGGCAATATGCGGTCTATACGTCGCAAATTTTATGGAGCAATGAAATTTGACGTTTGCTGCAATAAATATTGCTACGAAACAGATACACCAGATATTAATCTGTTACTACTGATATAAATCAGAGAATGAGTGTAACTGATATTGTATGGTTTTGCTTTTGCCCACTCACCATATCTTAAAAACAAAAACAGTGGCTAATGGTTTTAGATTGAGTATGTCATAATATTTTTTTTTTTTTTGCTTATAAATTTCTGTTTTCACCATAAGTATTTCTACAATATCTGTGGTTATCTGTTGTATATTTAAATTTTGTTGGCGAGTTGATGAAAATAAGAGAGTTTATAAAAACTTGTAAACAATATCAACCAGGGGTGCGAGATGGTTTTGGTCAGAAGTCGGCATATTTTCAAAAACAAATCGGAAATTAAATTAAAAACAAGTAAGAGTGCTATATTCGGCTATGCCGAATCTTATATACCCTTCACCATGACGAGATAAGAACAAAAAGTTATATACATAAATAACGTTCTTTAGATAGGTATAAATAAATATTAATTGAGCCACGCCAACATTTATTTCATTTCGCCATGCCGAAGAATATAAAAAAAACAAAAAATTTGTATATGTACCTAAGCCCGTTTACTGTTTTGCCAAAGTTGATGTTTGAAATTCGTTTTATAATCTTAAAATCGTTTTTTAGAACATAAAAAAATTAAATAAAAATTATTTTTGGGGCGGCATATCATATACATGCATTAATGTGCATGTGTATGCGTAAAATTAAACATCCCTGTTGGCCAAACTGCCGTCGACGACATTGTCGTCAACGATTTATGCACGACATGTCCTCTATCACTTAGGATTTCTGGAAGACAATTTTGAGGAAAATGTCGTGGACGACAAAATACTCGACATTGTCTAGTGCACTGTTTTTTAAAAAAGTTAATAAACGACGACATGACCGACATTGTCTTTCAAGTTGTCTTTTGTCAAAGCTTATCCACGACAACACGACAGACATTTTCTTGTAAGGTATCCTCTATCAACAACTATACACGACAGTATGAGCGACAGTGTTTTGTAAGCTGTCCTGTATTAAAGTGTATGCAATCAATGATCATCATCAATGATTCGTGCACGACATGGTCAACTGGGACATTACAAATAAAATCCACCACTTGTAGTGAAGGGTATAAAAAACAACAAAAAAACCACATTACCAACACTGTTTTACCATAGCCACTGTATGACCGTAGAAACCAAAATTGAATTGGTTTGTATGGTATGTTTATGTCGTTTTGGTAATATGTACAGTGTTGGTATGGTAATGTCACGTCTAATTGGACCTTTAAAGGAAAAAATTTGAGGCAGTCGTGGTTTTTTCCTCATATCTCAGCCATTTGTGGACCGATCTTGCTGAATTTAAATAGCAAGCAATTTCGAACCATATATAGGGTCTTCGGAAAATCCATTTCAACGGACAGTCGGACATCGTTAAATCCACTTCGCTTCACTTCAAATTGACATGATTACAACTAAATCACTTCATAAATCACATAGAATCCACTGAACATACCTCAAATGTAATGTGAACGGCTTTGATTAGCTAAATCAACATTTTGCTTAAACGCGTTTAAAAACCTAAGTGTGAATTTAGCATTATATATACCTATTCACCACCTGTGGTGAAGGGTATAAAAATCGCCAAATTAAAATTACTATTTAACACAATAAAACATATTTTTAATGACAAAAATAACAAAGCAAAACAATTTAGGTAATCCTAATGCTTTAAAAAAATCAATAAAAATAAACGTTTTATAAATAAATATAAGGTAATTAAAAAAATCATATATATTATTTCTAAAGCACTTTTTTTGTCGGTTGCAAATATCTCCCATACCACCGCATCAAATTTAATGAATGATATCTCACTTTAAGGCTTATTTCTAACACTAATGACGAAAAATAATTAGAAATTGAAAAATTATTATTTTCATTGATAAAAATTATATTTTATATAGAACTGCATGATAATACTGTTGTCATTATGATTATATGTTTTTGTTCAAATGTGGTAATACAGGGCCGCTTAATAGTAATGCAGTTCTATGTTACAAAAGTTACAACTAACGTTGCGAAATATTTGCACGGGTCATCTAGTATATGAATATTTTGTACTTAAGAGTAAATTGCAGGGTCCGTAAATAAGAGTTATCCATAAAATTAGAGTCAACGGAGACCTGTACTGTCATATACCAGTAGGTTCGTCCTGAATTTATTTTTAAGAACCAATGGTGATCTAGAAAAAACGGTCTCAACTCCACAGTTAAAAATCATTTTTCAACGAAGAAATCAAAGTTCGGACGAGCTCTTAAAAAGAGAGTTTCATTTCGCAGTCATAAACTATATTTGGCCTAAAATAAAACTTAGTGCAAGCTGATTAGATAACACTGCTTTACAAATTGTATTGATCTGACCAGCGACAAGCTTCAGGTGTCAATGTACAAAAAATGAGTTTAATTAAATGTCGGTTAAAATCAAACTCCTGAAATGAGTTTTATTTTTTGACGGCTGAATAAAATTCTCGTTTTAAAAATTTTATTCGATCTCTTATTTCTCAACTGAGTTTTTATTTATGACGGCTTAATAAAACTCTTTTTTTAGGAGTTAAATTTGACCTTTTATTTTTACGTTGATAAATAACTGTTATATATGGACTTTTTTGTTTTTAATTCAAAAAATAACTCAGGGACTGAAAACAATTACTACATATTATTATTTTTTGTAACGAGAAAAATTCCTTTATTATCAAGTGGGTATTTTTAACCATTGTCGTTATAAAGGGTGTTTTTTTAAGCCCGATAGAACTTGAAATTGTAAAAAATAACACAAAAATTAAATTGTAATCAAAATTTTTATTCGAAAGATCAATACGTGACATTAACATTTGAAAATGATTTCGGGCATATGGGCACCGCGGCTGTTCTTGACGAAGCGCATTCTGGACGTCCAATTTTGGGCCACTTTTTCGAGCACTGCTGGCCGTATGTCACGAATAACACGAACAATGCTGGCCTCCAAGGCGTCAATTGTTGCTGGTTTATCAGCATAAACCAGTGACTTCACGTAGCCCCACAGGAAATAATCGAGAGGTGTCAAATCGCACGACCTTGGAGGCCAATTGACAGGTCCATTTCTCGAAATCAACTTATCGCCAAATTTTGATTTCAATAAGTCGATGGTTGCGTTCGCCGTATGGCACGTAGCGCCATCCTGTTGAAACCACATCTCCTCCGGATCAATGTCATCCATATTTTCAAACAAAAAATCATTGATCATGGTGCGGTAACGATCTCCATTGACCGTAACGCGAGCTCCGGCCTCATTTTTAAAGAAATAAGGTTCGATGATGCCACCAGCGTGAAAACCGCACCAAACGGTGCATTTTTCTGGATGTAATGGAGTCTGTAGGGTCTCTTGTGGATTGGTCTCGCTCCATATGCGGCAATTTTGCTTATTAACAAACCCGTTAAGCCAAAAATGCGCCTCATCGCTGAACACAATTTTGCGATAAAACAACGGGTCAGTTGCCAACTGCTCTAGAGCCCAATCGGCGAAAGAACGACGCATATAATGGTCTCGTGGCTTCAATTCCTGCACCAGCTGGATCTTATACGGGTGTAGGCCGAGATCTTTGCGCAAAATTTTCCACGTAGTGGACGGAAAGAGCCCCAATTCCTGCGACCGACGACGAATCGATAAATTTGGATCTTCTTCCACACTTTCGTTTACAGCGGCGATATTCTCTTCAGTACGCACATTCCTTCGACGTGTTGGTGTTATTGCATCCTCTAGAGAGTATGTGGTACGAAATCTATCCACAGTTCGACGAATGGCTTGTTCAGATGGACGATTATGTACGCCATAAAAATGACGAAGTCGTCTATAAGTTGCGCGAATCGACGACTGATTTTCAAAGTAAATTTGGATAATTTCGTAGCGTTGTTCAAGCGTGAGTCTATTCATGATGATTTGTCAGAGTATACTGAAACGATAAAAAAAATATTTCATCAAAATTTAATTTTTTGTGTTACTTTTTACAATTTAAAGTTCTATCTAGCTTAAAAAAACACCCTTTATATGTATACATATTTTTATTTGGTTATAGGAACCAATTAAAGTACCTTTTTTTTTGGTTGTTGATAACCTAAGTAAATTTTTTGGTTACAAATATCTATTGGGAAAAATTATTTATTTTTCTGGTTACAAATATCCATTTTAAGCAAAAAAGAAAGTCTATAATATGTATTTTATTCGACCTTTATTGTTTCAAATATTAATAAATTATCGAGCTTGAGGTCTTTTTTATAAAAACTTTAAACGTTTATTAAAACCAATATTTCGGCACTTTTTTGAGTGCCTTCATCCTTACTTTATAAATTTTTAACAAATTATAACAAATTTAATAATAAAATAAGGAAGAAAACCCCCGAAGAAGGCACTCAAAAAAGTTCCGAAATATTGGTTTCAATAAACGTTTAAAGTTTTTTATAAAAAAAGACCTCAAGTTCGAAAATGTTTTAATATTTGCAAATAAGAAAGTATAGTCCGTCAATCTCGACTCTATGATACTCCACACCACAACATTAGGACAACTTTTCGAGATTGTACTAGGAATTTCAATTATTTTATTTCCCGTTTTCCCGGGATTTTTCTTACGGGATCCCGGGAAATAAAAAATTCCTCATAATTTCAGCAAATAGCTATTTATACTTTGAAATTTAGTTTTTATTCTCTAAAAATTAGCATCTGTGGATGGGTTGTGGATTATATCAATTACAAGAAGTGAGTACATGTATTTAAATCAATATCTCCTGATGCAATAGATCTACTTAAAGCAGAATGGGCAGTTCAGCAGTTGATAATTATTACATTTAGTGAAGTGAAGAGTTAATAAAGTACATTAATTCAAAATAAGATGCAGGCAGTAAAGTTTCATTGTCCATGAACAAGTCTTAAAAATAGGAGATAGCTAAACATATCACTCCTTTATTGCAACATAGTCATATCTACAAAAACAAACGATCTTGGCAAAATGCGATTAAAGTTTTAAAACTGTATCGATTTAAAGATATATTTTGCTATAACTTCGGTTCAGTTTGAGATATAATACGAGAAGGTATGAAGGAAAACTTTGCTAAAGTTACTTAAAATTTTGAGATATGACTATGATGCAATGAAGGAGCGATATGTTTATTAGGTGATAAACACAAATTTTCAATTTCAATTTCTGTTGGTTTATATACCCCTGAAGTGTGGGGAAACCGCAGTCCGGGTGATGCTATTTTTGCATCAACCTTGACATACATTTGACTGATATAGACGTTGTTTATAAAAAAGAAAAAATTGCTTCTGATTGTGAATCCGAAGCATGCTACAACGGTGCACTTTTAACTATTTGTCCAACCTCGGTAAAAAATGAACGAAATTTTTCGGAAACATGATAATTAGTAAATAAAATCAGATATATACTTTTTGACGACTTACAAAGCGCTTTAAGTGTGTCAGAAAGTTATTTCCTAAGCCATTAAAAAATGTTATATATTTCTTTAAAGTATTTTATCTATTTTATTAATTAACTTTTTGATCCCATATCTTGAGTACCTTAATTTTATTTTCTTTTATGAATTAAATTGTTGTTTATATTATCTTTTTATCTTGTGTCCAGAGCATAATAATACTGAATAAAAGCATAATAATAGGGAATAAATTCGTGAGGTGATAATAATTCAACTTCCTATTTCAATCTTCAATTAATTTTTTAGTATTGAATCATTTCTTTTACTTTCTTTGCAAACAAGTTCCCTTACGTTATTTTATAAAAGTTTTTTTCATTAATTAATAACAAAATTTACTTTGTATTATTTATATGGAGCGGGATCCCGGGAAATTTAAAAAAAATTCCCGCTTTCTCGGGAATCGAAAAAGTCCGGGGAAAAAAAACTCTAGATTGTACCCATAAGCAATCATGGATCCAGGAAAACAAATTATATCATAAAGTTAAGATTCAGGTGACTGTTCTCACCATTTGCCATAGGCTTGATTCTTAGGACAATTAGAACATATGTACCGAAATTTAGCAATTTATCTTCAAAATTGCGACTTGAACTTTGCGCACAAAGTTTAAATTGACAGCCAGCCGGACGATAGGATGTCCTAAGATCTATTTACCTTGTGCTTTAAGCCTTTCATATGTAGTTGTATATTTTTCAAAATGTGTTTGTTGGGTTGGACACACAATACAAACACTGCATATATGGAATAAATGTAACCATTTTTTCCTAAAATATAAGCGCTTAATTAATAACAGTAGTCTCTTTGTGTAACAAGTTACCCAAAATTAATAATTTATGTAAAACAACCCAAAAATTACCGTGTTGTCGTGCTAAATTCCCAATTTTTATTCTTGATAAAAACACTGAAAGTTATTTTTGAAGGTATAAGCTCCTTCCTATGCGCATTTCACTGGTTGCTTAGGCCAGAAGGTCAGGAAACTTCACCCAAAGATTTTAGAAAAACAAAAGATATTAAACAAATAAAACTATTAAGCGAATAAGAATTATGAGCTACAGTTTTACTTGTAACAATATCAAAGCTTAAACAAAATAACAACAATAAACAGTGAGTTTATCTTTTCTTACATTCCCCACTACAATTGGTTGGAATTCTTTCAACATTAATTGTAGAAACCCAAACAAAATTAAAACAAAATCGTAACATGCTTAATTTGAAGACGCGTCATAAAAGTGAGTATATTTAAAGCTATACATAACATAGTATAATAAGTACCAGGTATGTTCAATAAAGTATGTATGTTCATTAGAGAGAGTTTTCATTATTTACCCACGTAATGTCAAATTAATTGATTTGATTTTTGACGCTTGTTTTAATTTTTTTCATATTTTCTTTTGTTTGACGTTATATGGGTTTTGAAATTGAGAACAAAATTTCTAATGACCTTGTACTTATTCTACCATGATACATACTAAGTTTTAGAATGATTTTCTTGGCACGCAAAAATGGACATTTGGGGGATGGATCCGAGATAGCATATGCGGCCCCCATATTTGGACTAAAAAGTCACCCAAGGCAAAAATAAAGCCACTTTCAAGCCATGAACATGATGAGATCGGACTTTAAATAGCAGCGGTACATATAAAAACCCAAACGGGCTATATTTGGGGCGTGGCAAAAAAAAATGTTCCTGTTTTACACAGTAGAGCCAAAAATACTAAAGGTAACCAGATAACCAAAACACATTCATACCCTGCAAATAATATTGGACTACTTGGATCAAGATAAAATGGACTTCTTACAACATTGTCAAATGTAATGCAAGCATGGACCCTGTCATTGTTGAAAAAGAGTTTGTAGTTAAACGACATGTTTTCGTTTTTAAACGACATGTCTTCGTTTTTAAACGATTTCAAAACTTATCCTCAGGAGTATACCATGGAGTAGTTTCAAATTAACCCACTGGGAGTATGTATGAACATGGAGTAGTTTTAATACTACTCCGTTGTAATGCAAAGCAGGGTTATTTGGTCCTAGTACATCGTAAAGTTAAAAAAAAACATGTTTTTT
Organism: Pollenia griseotomentosa; assembly: GCA_963931875.1. Lineage (NCBI taxonomy): Eukaryota > Metazoa > Arthropoda > Insecta > Diptera > Polleniidae > Pollenia > Pollenia griseotomentosa. The sequence continues at coordinate 144,221,072 of OZ007563.1, read as the reverse complement.
TTTAATACAATTGGGTTACCTTTGGGCTTGTCCTAGTCCCTTATGGACTATATAATACATAGGCTTGCCAGTCAACAATATCAAAGTGAAGTGAAGGATGAAGTTTCCTGATGATCTGGCCTAAGCAACCAGTGAAATGCGCATGGGAATAGCTTATCCCATCAACAATAAATTTCAGTGTTTTTATCAAGAATAAAAATTGGGAATTAAGCACGAATAACAAAATCTTTTAAATTTATAAATACTTTTTTCGACTTTAGACTGTATACGTTTAATATTAAAGATCTCTTATGTTGTGTCTTTTTATGAATTGCTATGCATTGAATTTTATATATTTTGTTTTTAGTTGCATGAATTATTTATTTTATGTACTAAATTTTAAGTAAATTAATTATAAGAAAATTATACTTCTTTTTACATTAATGTTCTGCCGTTTTTTCTCGATGTACTGTTTTTATGGATTTCATATTTGGCAAGCCTAATTATACATGCGTGTATGGACCAGGGCTCTCAGATGTGGCTATTTTTCGCCAATCGTGGCGATTTATAAACCTAATTGGCGATGAAATTTCGTGTTTGACGACATGGCGATTTTTTTTGGCGAAATTAAAAAAAGTTGGCGATAATTTGGCGATTTCTAAAACACATTTTATCTTTTATTTCATATTTATATGAACAAACTTATAAGTACGGGCTAAGTTTTTTCTTTGAATTTTTAACAAATTTTATAATCGCAATACGAATGCGATTGTTTTAAATGATAAATTGATAATATTGCCAGATAATTACATTGAAAACATTAACGAATTGTTGCCATAGAAATTTGGAATAAAGCTTAAGCTTTCTTAGATTTTCGCACATTTTCCTGATCAGAAATTAACAATAATCGGACCTTTACCGAAAAACTTATTTTGCAAAACAAATTTTAAAAGCGCAATCGTATTCGATTGCATATAAAATGCGTTTTTTGAAATAAATAAATAATAATGTATACTGGGTAGTATGCAAAAATAATTGAATTAATAGCGAAAGAAAATCAGAAATTTTTTTAAAAAAAAAGTTGCATTTATATCGGATTTTATATAGCAGTATCAAGCGTATTTTTCAATGTGGCGTACAAAGCGAAAAAATGCGTAGTTTTTTGTACACATTCTGACTCTGTTTTTTACGAAATAAATTATTTTTTTTAAACCTTAAAATATTAAAAAAATAAATTAAATATTCACTTGAAATTATTGAAAGCCCTGATTTTGTATAGAACCGAAAACGAATCTGTGTTAGAAGGTAATTTTTAAAAATAATTTATGTGATTTTTTTAGAAGATTGAGTTGACTTAAGGTATTTGAATACACCTTTTAAGATATTTATCCTTTGCTTCAAATAAATACAAAATTTTACCATATTCTGACTTATATTCACATAGAAAATCACGCTTGCATCAAACTCTACTCATTTTGATAAAGTTAATGTTTTGGCACAGTGTTCAATTAATTGATCACACAAGTTCTAGGTTTTAAGATAATCAGCCTTCTTATGTTTACAAAAATTCTAGTTCCCTTCAGCATACTTTTGCAATTTGAAGTCGCCAAACTTCTTGCGTATGCAACTTATAATTTACAGTTTACAGAATTCAAGTCAGAATCACAAATGTTAAGCGTTTGGCGATTGTCTACTATAATTTAAACACACTGATAAGGATAAATATGGATAATTTATATAAAGGTCTCGAAAATTCGGCTGTAAATGTTTAGGCTTAAGCGATTATAATTTTGTGATTGTTTTTATGTTTTCAAATTAACAATTTTTAAATTTTTTAGGCATATTTTTAACAGGACATATTTTTAAGTTTATACTGCATATTTAATGCGAATAAAACGCGCTTTTTAGAGCATATTTCTGGTTTCGCTGATCATTAGTATTGTGGTTTTCTTATGAACTGTTTATGGTTTTATGTCAAAATTTTTATATTCTAATCAGGTTAAGTTCATTAAATTTAATTTTCATTAAATTATTTTTAATGAAGAAAGGAATTTTTACAACAGGAAATAAATTAAGGCCCGTTTTCACGACTTTACGATAGCTAAATGTAGGAAGTTATCAAACAGGTAATGAGTTTTTAGTTATCACAAGTTCCCTTTAATCTAAAAGTGAAGGATAAGTTAAAGATAGGAACGTTCTACCTTTAACTTTTGTCGTAAGGTTTAGATTTAAGATTGCCAAGTTATATTCACATATTTTTTATATATGGCAACTCCAATTATATGTATATTTTGTAAATGTAAAAAAAAAACACGTAGTTGCCAACTCGTATTTTTATTTTGGCAAAAATAATCGGTATTTTCTTTAGTGTTGCCACATTTTCAAAAATGTTGACTTTATTTTATACAGAGGTTGTGAAAACGAAAATAGTTGAAGGTACTTTATTCCTCACTAGTGCTAAAGGTACCGTTAACTATTTCGAACTTTGGGTGTGTGTGAAACGGTAGCAAAGTTTTATGGTGAAATGAATTTTGTTTGTGATAGAAAATTTTCATATTTGTGCTGTGTGAAATTGTAACATTTTTGACAACGTAAAATTTTGACATAAAGAAAAAAACAATTACTAGCAGTTTTGTGAAAATGAATAAATTAATCAAGTTTTTACCAATAATCATTTCAATTCTGTTGGAAATGAGATCGTCCCAACTATTTGATGAATTCGTTCTTTTATATTAACAATTTTTACAAAAAGTGTGGGCAAAAAAGCTTATACATATGTAAATACTTACATGTTGTATAATTCTTTTTAATTTTTTTGCCGCTGGTCCTGCTTCCATGTTTTTTATTATTTTGTTTAAACAAATTTGATGAAAGAAAATAATTTTGTGGTTGTCAAAAATTTGTACACTAATGTCAAAATTTATACTAGCCCCCAGGGCTAGTGAAATTTTATTCACCTCAATAGTGTCAAAATTTTACTTCCATGAGTACTTTGCTACCGTTTCACACACACCCTTTATAGGTAAGTCGTGAAAACGGACCTAAATCATGTAAAGCACACAAAACAGAACGGAACAATCAACTCTTAAATTTCCTAGGCTATCTCTCACCATACAAGCATAAAATTTATTTTCAGTGTCTTTAGCATTTTTAAATAAACCGCTATTAAAAACAAAACATCCAAAATTATTGAGACGCGTTTATTTTAGCAAGGCCTGAAGAACCGGTGTTGCTGAGTTGACCATCCTTGGACGTTGTTTGTTGAACTATGGTGCGTAGAACCGATTTTAAATTAAAAACGGCTGACAGCCTACGTCATATGCTAATTTTTTGGAAAAGCATATTTTTTTAGCATGAAAAACTTGCCCTGAACATTATCCGCTTTAATATGAAAAATAAAACCAAATTTTAAGGCAGTGGTCAAATTAGGGCAAATACAACAAATGTGACACAATAGAACACTTTGTCAATTAAATAATTTTTTTAAAACACAAAGAAAAATTAAATTCCTTAAAAGTTACAAAAAAACGTAAAAAATCAAGAAATTCGTTGGTGCAGTTAACCGTGAAATTTTGTTGAATTTTTTTACGAAATATATGAACCATTTATGAGTGTAACGCAGTTAAAAAAAAAATATGTACACAAATTAAATGGATCAAGAAAAATGTTTAATTTTAGAATCATTTAAGCGTAAAACTTACTTAAGCGTGATGCACTTATCCGTGAAGTACTGTATATGTACTTCTATAGATTGGTTGCTTAAATGCTGATGCCAAACGCTATTAAAGCAAAGATAGTCATTGAAAAGTTTAAAGGTGAAGAAGTGCTTATTCCCAGGGTACCTATGATACCAAGTCATCTACTTTTTGAGTTTAAGCGCGTTGAATTTCCAGTTCGCCTTGCAATAATAAATCTCAAGGACAATCGTAAAGGGTGTGTGGGTTAAACCTAGAATCCCAATGTGTTTCCCACGGTCAATTGTATGTTGCGTGCTCGAGAGTATTTTGGTGATAACTGATCCATTTTTTAACCGATTTGAAATATGTATATACCGACGTGCTTAAGAAGAAATTTACCATTAACATGGGTTATAAAACTTAAACTCGGAAAGATCTATGGTTCCCGATAATGGGTATTTTTCAAAAATTTTGATATTTGCTGTACGGGTGGTATCACGCCCACTTCTCCACTCCCAATGCTGTGTATTGATAACTTAAATATTTGTACCTAATTTGGAAACTTTGGCTCTTGCCAGATATCCGGAAAAAAATAAAAATACAACAACGAGGGATTTTTGGAAAAAATGAGAGGTAGTCGTGGTTTTTTGGTAATATTTTAGCCATTTTTGGACCGATCAGGCTGAATCAATAGCAAAACGTGACATAAATTTATACCAATCAAGTCACGATCATATCTTGGGACGTCGAAAAATCCATTTCAACAGACGGATGAACAACCGGATTTGAACTTCCCTTTTCATAAGGATCCAGAATATATATATGTACTTTATGGGGTCTATGATCAATATTGTAGAAATTACAAATGGAATGACAAAGTTATATATACCCTTTTACCTTAGGTGAAAAGTATAATAAATTAATGTCATATTCGTGATCAGCAGCCCCAATTTAAAATTAATTAAAGTTAAAAATGTGTGAACCAGTGTAATTGTTTCAATTGTTGTATAATAAATTAATGTCATATTCGTGATCAGCAGCCCCAATTTAAAATTAATTAAAGTTAAAAATGTGTGAACCAGTGTAATTGTTTCAATTGTTGTTATACATATAACAAATAATTCGGTTATATAAGCAGTAAATTGAGAAAAATTCGTGTTATTTTTTTTTTGTACTGAAATTTTTGTGTTTTAATTTTTAATTCTATTAGGAATATATACTAATCATTAGTATATAGCTTCCAATGGGAGACGAGCGGTCAGCTAGTTAATTATAAAAATAATTCTAAATATCGTTACATACTATAATTAAGAAAATATTAGATACGCCTTTTCTAAATTAAAGTAACAATATGTAATACATAGTAACACAGGCCTGCAAAATTTGAAAAAAGTCGAAACTTAGGGACTCATAATTTCTCCATCACATCAGGTTAGGTTTTCAGGATATCTTCGCTTATAGTTAAAAAAAACCCCTGCTTTTCGCCATACACAAGACGTTATAACTGCCCGAATTATTTCCTATTTTACTAAATGCGCACAACTATATTTAAAACAAAAACAAATTCTAAAAACTTTGTTTTGAAATTAGCTGTTTATCTTTAATTAAATTGAAATTAGCTGTTTATCTTTAATTATAAAAACTAATGTCTCGTATTAAAGAAAAATTTAAACAAAATCTTAAAAAATTAATTAAAAATAACAAATTATTAACAAAAAAAAAAAAAAAAAAAAAAATGGCGAAAATACCACGTATATAGCGAAAAGAGGAATTTCAAACTTTAGGTTAAGATATCTCAGAGAAAGAACCAGATATTATAATTAGTTTGCCTCCAAGGTAATTCGGAGGGCTTTGAAACAAAACAGGTTTTATAAATAAAGTTTAATTCGCGCAGTTATAACTTCTCGAAAGTGGCAGCAAAGTTTTTAATTCGTCAAGCGAAGATATCGCGACGGAAAAATTAACAGTAAAGATTTGGATTCAGTGCAACTCAAACCTCTAGAAAAATTTGTTGGCCAGTGTAACTTACAAATCGTTATATGCAAGTAAGCATGTATTTGATTTAATGTTAATACTTTTTATAAAATTTGAACAAGAAAAATAAATGAACATGGGAGCTAATTCAGGCAGTCGTGATCGGATGCTTTTACGATTCGAAAACAATTTTCTTTCTTATTCTTTTAGTCGATACTGAACGAAACGAAAATGTTTTTAAGTGTTGTAAATCATTTATTTGAGTTTTCACAACACTGACAAAATATTTTCGATTCGTTCAGTATCGACTTCAAGAATAATAAATGAACTTGCCCTAGAATCAAAATAGTATTCGATCACGACTGCCAGAATTAGCCCCCTGATCTTTTTCTGATTTTTAGTGTTAACCCATTAACGCCCAAGAAGAAACTGCTAGTAAAAACTTTTTTTTTGTTATTTAATTCTTAAGTGTGACTAGAATAAAAGGAATTCATTGAAAAAATTTTAAATTTTTTGCTGGTTTTTGAGAAAAATGGGTGTCCCTCCATGGGGACAATGGGCGTTTTAGCCATACAATGTACCAAACCAATTTCGCTCTACACAAAGTATTTTCGTGCATATTTCACATCTCCGTCGGGACTTACAATGTCAAACAACACATTGCAACTGATTTGCTATCCTTTCTGGATTATGGTTATAGTTTTAACGATCAGCATCATCTACTGCAGCACAAGTTGAACGTTTTCTAGAAATTGAAGGCTGCAAAGAGGCCCTTGTAATATTTGTTTAAAACGACAATTGGTCAATAGAAGTTGTATTATCAGCTCTATTTAACAAAACCTATAACCGCAAGGCGTTACTTATTGACAAATCAACAAGAAACGTAAAAATGAAGCACCAACGCACAGTGGAAAATTTTAGTCCTTATCGGATCAAAAATCTGTAACTTTTTTGTTATAAGAGATAGAGTTCTGAAATTTTGCAAGAATAATCTTAAATGTATTTATTATCATGATACAAATACAGAAGGTAGTTCCACTTCTCTCTCACAATTTATTTTTTGACGTTTACCGGAATTATTTGAAATTTGTTTTTTCTTTGCATTAAGAAAAAAGTTGCCACATACAAAAAAAGGCAATAAATTCCTTTTGGAAATTATAAGCAAAAATGTGTAATTTGTATTAACAGTTAATGAATTTCTAAGCATTTTAATTTGCTTTACAGCTAAAAATTAATAATAATGTAATTCACTAATTATACCTCTACATAGGTTTTTCCGGTAAAAAAAAAAAATGAACACATTATTTGTTTGGTTTATTTATCTTTATTTAAGAGAAATTTGAATTTTTTAATAAAGATTTAATTTACATTTTTTTGCATCTTTTTACTTGAACAATTAATTTTAGATTGTTTTATGTTGCGATTCAAAAAACGTATTTTAAAAAATATTCTACCCAAAAAAAACCTTTTCATTACTTTTTGATCTAATACTAAATTTGAATAACATAATAATTTCTTCATAAAATTAGGCCCTGTATATAAATAATCACCACAAATTTGGACAAATATTGAATTTAAATATTCAAGTTTAGTCAAAAAATCGTTGTTTGGCTTGTTAAGTCCGCCTTCAGATAAAACGTTTACAAAAGTAAAATTTTGATCTTTATTTTCATAAGTTCGAAAACCAAATTCTTTCAACCCATTTTTGAAATTATGTAACCAGCAAAATTTTCAAGGCCATCGTATTCCACATCATTTAATAAATTCATTTCTCCCCAAAGACTTTCAACTTCATGTTGTTCTGCGAGCTACTAAGAAATTTAAAATTAAGCTTAAGCAAAAATTAAATAGTTTACCTCAATTTTCTCTTCTTCACTAGGAGGTATTTCGTTTATTTTTTTATTAATATTTTGGCTTAAAATATTATTAAATTCAATTAATTGCTCATTAGAAGTTGCTACATTGGTTTGACTGCCTAGTATATGTTCATTTCGGCCTATAAACGGAATCCTTAGAACATGCGATACATTATTAATTAATAATTTAATTTTACCTAATAAATAAGATCGTAATCTATACTTAAATTCCAGAGGAGAAGGATGGTCATGCAGTCCACCTTTTGAACGTATTGAACTGAAAAAGTTTTCCAGACAGTCTTGATTTAATTTTGACGACAAAATATAGCTGATATTATACTGTTCCTGGACATGTGTTAACAGTTGAGGTAGGCCATTATTATTTTGCAATATTCCTCTTTGAAATGGAAGAAGATTTGAATTTTTACGAACAGGGAAAAATTTTACTACGATTTCATTCATAGATTTTAAAACCTCGTTTTGTTGTGAAAGTGATAGTCCATATGCCTTACTTAAAGGACGCGAATCTTTATGTGACGTTTTAGAATTAAAAATATCAAACCAATCATTAATAATTTGAAACAACTCGGAAGATAAAATAAAACTTTCGCTATCGCGACACATTCCCAATTGAGCACATCGGATGAATGCGGATGCTGTCGTATGTGAAAACAATTTGGTAGCGATTTTTACTTTTTGCCTCGCTGTTAAATAAAAATTAATTTTTTATTAGTGTTTTTTTTGAATATCGATATACACTAAAAGAGTATACATACCAGCTCCTTTTACATGTAACATTTCAAGATTTACGGATTTTGATATAGTTAGGTCAAAATTGCAATAAGATAGAAGTTCTTCTACAACATTTGGTGTCAATAATTTATTTTTAAAACTCAGACCATTATCTACGAAATGATTGCGTAGCAACTTTATTAGATGCGGCACATCAGCAAAAACTAAAATTCTTTTAGAACCATCGGAGGGATGATTAAAAAAAGGTTTTTGGGGCGAAATACCCATACTCTTCCATAACTGCTGATTTTCTGGACCTAAATCACTAACGGCCGCAACCACAATATAACCTATTTTGAACAGCTCCTCTGTTATTTGAAACAGTGTTTCTTGTCGCATTTTGTAGTTGTAATTATAGAAAATAGGCTGCTTCCAATTACCACGCAATCCCCGTATCATAAGAACTTGCACCATCCTACGTGGTTCCAATATCATATCATTTTTTCTGTCATAAGCCCACTCCTCCCTACATTTCATTTCGTCAAATGATATGACACACAATTTTTCTTCCAATGCCATTTCTAACGAGCCCATTTGACTCAAAATTTGTGTCAGTATACCAGGCTCAACACATAACATAGAAGCCCATCTACGTAGAGTTGAAGGTGAGGGGAATGGATAACCCTTTAATCTCAATAATTTGTAGCAACGTGGCCCTGCAGAATATATGCACATAGCTTGAGAAATTTTTTCAAGAGTATATCTTTTTTGGAGTTGCATTGCAGGCACTATTTCATTTTTGGACAAAGATATTACTTGTAATTCTAACGTTGCTATTTTTTGCTTTAAATTTTTTATTTCGTTATCTGCTACACACAAAAAAAATCAGAGGTAAAATTACCTAAAAATATCGTATAAATTTATCTAAGCGCAAGGGTAGCATGGCAGTATCAAAGTTTTTTAGGTAATATAACTAATAACATAGGTAATTTCCATGTTCGAAAAAGGATCTAAAAATTTTGTTAAAATAACTTAAAAACTTTGGAAAACTAGCAATGATAGCAAAGTGAATTAATGGTTTTATGTTTGGTAATATATCCGTAAAGAAAAGTAATTTTACATTTTTATTTTTGGAAAATGATCTAAGTCAAATTTTGTAAAAGAACATAAATTGAAGGTAAATTGACTAATTTTCTTTGAAAAACTGTGCACGTTTTAAAAAATATTCTATACAGTTTTTTTTTTACTTTATTTAAATAAAATTAACATCTTTTTTCATTTCATTATAATATTTTATTCATCAATTCGTAATTTTTAAAAGTTATTAAGATTGTATGTATGTACATAAGTATGTAATTAAACATGATGATATACACTAAAACATTATTGCTTTAAAACAAATTAAAATTTAAAGTTAACTTCATTTATAATGTTATAATAAAAAAACATATATGTATATACATATATGTATTTATATATATATATATATGTAATTCTTCAGAGATTTGATAGGTTTGATTGATGTTTTTGTTTTAGTACTTGATTTGATAATATTTTTAAATCACCAATCACCAGGTAAAAAAGTATATAGTAAATCTTCATAACTTGCAATTGTTCTCGAATTTTCGTGAAATATTACTGGAATACTTTTATTACAGCTTTTCGGATTTAAATGGTCAAGCAAACTGACCACAAACTACAAAAAAATATAACAATATATTTAACAAAAGTATTTCACAACAAAAATATTGGTAAAATAAAGAAATTATAACTGAAAAAAAAATTGTTGTAAAGTATAAATATTTAATAAAAAATTATAAATTAAGTACAAAGTATTAAATAAATAACAATAAATAACAATGAGAAAGAAATTTTAATGAGATAGAAAATTTTGCAAAAATTATTAGTTATAGGTATGGAACATTATTTATATCACTTAAAAGTGTATTTAAAATTGGGGATTTTAACAATGGCTCAATTTCAAAAAGTTATTTTGATACGAACATCCAGACAAGTTCACATTGTTTTGTGAAATTACAATTAAATAATTTCAACAGTTTGTAACAAAACTCAACTGCTTCCAAGAAAGAACCAAATTGTAGTTTTGAACCATTTAGAAATACGTAAAAATTGGTATAATTAAATTCTTCTCCACATACTATTATATGTGGTTCATCCTTTAATTCGTCATCATTGAAGTCAACTGTATTCGACAGTTCTTCACAGAATGACCTTTGTGAATCGGCTATAGTATATTTTATGTATTGTTTTTCTACAATTTTAGGCTTTGGCAGCAATATCGCAGAGAGCAGTTTAAAACTGTATATATTACAATTATCTGGAATAATACAATACCGATTTAAAGAAATATGTATTGTTGTTTCAAAATTATTCTTACCGGTATTTAAAAATGTTTTCTTTTCTAAAAATGTATTTAACAAAATTAAATTGTTTTGTTCCTTTACCTTTTTTATGATTAATTTTCCTTGCTTGTTTCTTGAAGTATCTGCTAATGGATTCTTGAATCTTAAAAGTATATATTTTATTAAACTTACAGATGTATAATAATTAAATTAAGAAAGTTTTAATTATACATACCTTTAAAATTTTTATACACGTAGTTTGTTTTTTTTTAAATTTAATTTAAACGTTTTTTTCACTAAAAATTCCAATTGACAATAAAATAAAATAGAACTTCATATATTATAAAAATCGAAGAAGATACCTAACTCAATTAGTAATATTAACAAAAATTTTAGGTAATACTTCTTGTATATATTACCAATTAATTTAGGTAATTAAACTTAGTTTTTTATTTCTATATAAAATTAAATTGCCTATGCACGGCTTGGTAAAATTACCTAGATTATTTTTTTGTGTGTAGAGAATTATTAACTCTATAGTCTTCAAGCGATATACTGTTTTATAACAATAAAATAGAATATTTTATCATTATTTTTTCTAACATAAAATTTACTGCGTTTTTTAAATAACCGTGAATGTATGTGTTAAATTTAATTTCCCTGTTGGCCAAACTGCCGTCGACGACATTGTCGTCAACGATTTATGCACGACATGTCCTCTATCACTTAGGATTTCTGCAAGACAATTTTGAGGAAAATGTCGTGGACGACAAAATACTCGACATTGTCGAGTGCACTGTCTTTTAAAGAAGTTAATAAACGATGACATGACAGACATTGTCTTTCAAGTTGTCTTTTGTCAAAGCTTATCCACGACAACATGAGAGACATTTTCTTGTAAGGTATCCTCTATCAACAACCATACACGACACTATGAGCGACAGTGTCTTGTAAGCTGTCCTGTATTAAAGTGTATGCACGACAACATGACCGACAGTGTCTTGTAAGGTGTCCTTTATCAACTTCTTAGCACGACAATATGAGCGGCATTGTCTTCTAAGCTGTCTTCTAAACAAACAAACATAATTTGTTCCCAATAAAAAATAAAAAACTGTAAAATAACGATAATAATAAAAAAACAACCAAAGCAAAGTGAAGCAAATCAGTCAGTAAAGTCTGAGAACTCAAAGACTAAGGTCTGATTTTAAAAATATGTATGTCCTATTGTATATTTTTATTTTTTCGTTTAGGTTTATAGGCGACATTGTCGTGTAAGCTGTTACTCCTGTAACTTCATCGACATTGTCTTATACGCAGTCGTTGACGATAAAGTAGAATCCATTGTCGTCTATATAGTCATCAAAGACAATCTGAACGACAATGTCGTTCATATGGTCATCAACGACTATATGGACGACAATGTCGTGCATGTGGTCATCAACGACAGGCTGAGCGACATTTTCTCTCTTTGTGTCGTGCACGATTTGCGCGACACTTGTTTGAAAATGTCGTTGACGATTTGCATTAGTTGTCCCTTAAGTGTCGTGCAGGAATTAACATTGTCGTGCACGATTCATTGATGATTCGTGCACGACATAGCCAACTGGGTTCTTAAACTATGTATGTGCTGCTTTAAAATCTAGATAAATGTGTTGATTAAAAAAAAAATTAGGTTCATAAACCGAAAACTTACTCAGTTTGGGTGCTTATACTAGTAAAGCTTTTTCGTGTTATTTTTCTGGAAATTCCAAATTTATTATCGGGAGATCTAAAGATTGAATTATTTATTTGGAGTTTTTAAAAATGTATAAATATTATATATACCTTTTAACATAATCTTGATTCATTACTTTATTTTGTATAACATTTTGTTCTGGCGAACTAAGAATATAAATTCTTAAAGATAATAATAAAACGCATATAAGATGTATTACCTTTTTGGGAAGGCACTTTTATATAATCTAGGTATCTTTTTGTCTAATGCTATATCTTCCTTCGCAAAGTGTATTGAACATATAAGTGGTGCTTTCGGCAAGTCAGATTCAATAAGTTTACAAGAAATAAGCCACTTCTCCCTTATATATGGAAATGCAGGGAATTTGAAAAATTTTATTTCTGTATCTTTGCAGAAATGCTTGGTATTTTTACATCCAGGGAATAGGCAACTCATATTATATCTATTCACAATTTAAGCAAATATTAACAATTACAAATTACACCGGTTCACAAATTTCCAACTAAAGCCTAGTACTCTGTTCAAATTTGTGAAAAATGTTGAGCAACATTGATTATTTCACACGAAAATTTTGACATGTATCAATGTTACCTATCATGCGAGTTTGTACAATTTGACGTTTTTATTCCTGCAAAGTATGCGACATTGTTTTGCTAATGTAAACAAACCCCACATGTATTTTACTGAAAATATTTTTTTTTATTAAAAAATTTAATAAAAAAGAAAGTAAATATGGATAAGAAACTGTTACCGGTTGTGTTATTTTAATTTTTTATTTCGTATTCAATAATCAGTTCATACTTTTTTGCTTTTGCTTAAAATTCCACGTGAAATAAGTGCAGCATACATTATTTCGCAGTTGTAAAAAAATGTTGCCAGAAACATTTCGGAACTTTTTCACAAAATGAACAGAGTACAACTCTATCAACATTTTTTCATACATATTCCGCACAAGTTTTTTTCATATGCGTTTTGACAGCATTTCACGTGAAATGTTAAACAGAGTACCAGGCTTAAGTCGTGACCAAATGAATCTGACACCTTATGTTTATGTAAAATTGTCCGCTGAATCCGAATATGAAGTCAGAATTGTCAAAAGTAGAACAGTTTGTTGTCCTAAGTTCGCGAACACTTTCGAATCAAAACGGACACATGTTATACTTACAATTTAACGAACGTAACAATATTTTAAAATAAATTATTCATATATGTATGTATATGTATGTATATTTTATTTATTTTTTTATTTTCAAAATATATATAGAAATATTTTAAAGCTAATAAATTTTTTCAATTCTTTGTAAATTTATATTAAATTTTTTAAAACTTCAAATCACAAACAAAACAAAAACAGAAAGTGGGATTATTTATTGAAATATGGTAGCTTACATTTTCATAATTCCAATAAACGTCAGAACGTTAATATGGCGACAAAAAGAGACAGTGGAACTACCTTCTGTATTTGTATCATGTTTATTATTATTCTATACAATATGAGCCAAATTAAACCAGAACTTATTTCACAATAAAGGTAAGAATTTTATTTTTTGTATATAGAGATAACATGAATATGTATTTGGTACAAAATAGTAACTATAACTTGAAATAAATTTTTTTATTATATTAACATTTGTAATGTTTTTAATTTATGTGATGTAACTTTAACCCACACCTAACTTAATATAATTTTATTGATTTGCACTTTTCCCATTTTTAACTAGGTTTTGATTTTATAAAATTAAATTTACATATTATGTTAGGTATAGTGTAACTTTAAATATTTAAGTAATACTTTAACCGTGACATTTTTGTGGTTACTTCATCAGTTTAAACGTATCTTCATCCAAATCTTTTGCAAGTTTGGCGGATGGTTTTCTTATGCTTGTTACATATGGATCAGAGGTGTAAAGAAGTCTGTTGAAAACATCTTCGTTAGTGGCTGATCGCGAACATTTTCGAGAGTGATGTAAACGATAATTTTTGTAGTCTTTATTGCGCGACTCTTGTGCATCTACGGACAGCTGACCAATAGGCAACACTGAAAAATGTTTTATAATGCTTTCCCCATGTACCAATATTTTGTGGACAGATGATGGCATATGATACCAGTTGTATTTTTTTATATACAATCTTGCTGTTTCCATTGCATATTCGCCAAATTTTCCAGGGTCTATTATTAAATCAGACGATAAAGCTTGAAGAATGATGTGAAACCTTTTTATTAATTCTTCGTCTACTCCAGTTATATCCGCAGATCGTGAAAAATTAAAAAAAAATCTTCTAGCGGTATTACCATCATTGCTGTTACCACTTCCTTGTCTTGGCTTATCAATAAATAATCCCAACTCTTCACGAAAACGTTTTTGTATATTAGCTTTTTTAAGCTTCTTTATTGCTTTATGATTTTCAGTTAACGCTTTGGAATTCACTATTATAACCAATGTGCAGAATCATTTCCATACATCTTATCCAAGCGTGGAGGGTCGATAAACCATACTTAAAAGCATTTTCATCTTCTGGTCTCGCAGCTACTCTCTCTAAGTTATTCATTTGAGTAGGTGTCGCTTTGCATATGGTACATGATGCACTTGATGGAGTATTTGTTAAAACTTGTGCTACTTTACCATCAATCATTGTAAGAAACAGTTTGTGATGAGCGGATTTTTCCAAATAATATCACCTGTTTCTTCGCTTACAAGTTTAATTGGTACTAAAGATGTTATAAATAGATTTGTATCAGAAATAAGATGAGATTCCTCCGGAAGCGCTTGTTTATATTCTGATTGACCTGACGAGCCATCACAACCCCATTTACAGTAGAGAGTTAGGTTTATTAAGCTATTATTATCCACAGCATCAATCATTAAAATCCTGGTTGAAGTGTGATCTAACAGATCTTGTAAAGACTTAACTCTAGCATAAGTATTTGTTACTTCTAGTAAAGCTGGTGCAAGGCAGCAACTTTTTTTTGCTTCCTGAATTTTATAGTATGGAGGAAGAACAGTATATTTTTTTTCAATCATAAGATTTCTTAGGTATATGTATTGTGCTTTTGTCAGGTCAAGATCAATAAATACACTTAACGCCTCTAATTCATCGAAAGATTCACCCTTTTCGGAATCTTCCAGGTTTTTAAGAATCTCCTTCTTTTCAAGCTTAGAAAAAGATCTTAGCAGTTCAATAATTTTTGCCTCTTCTAATTCTCCCATCGATCGCAAGCCTTGGATATAAGCGCCATAAATATGTTGGAACCCATTATCCTTACATAGAGAAGTATTTTTACGTTTCTTTGATGATTTTGATGATGTTTCATAAGAGTTACAGGGTCTTCCTCGATTCGCCGTACATATTGAAGGTTTCACTATTGCTGGCAAAGTTCTGAAAAAGTCTCCATTTAACCACTCAGCAATCATTTTTTTAAATATTTTTAAAGATCTGTTTGATTTCTTCCACCGATTATTAAAACTTGGTATGACAGTTTTTTTTATATTATTCACTATATATTTTATATTTTCTTCAGAAAGTTGATAACTTTTTTCAACAAAAACGTTAATACTTTATGTATTTCTCCCACTTTCAATATATGTTTCAATTATTTGACGCACTGAACACTTAAAATTATTCATTTTTAATTAATGTAATACTGATTTTTAATAATCTCTTCACAAAAAAAAAAAACACAGTATAACCAAAAAACATATATTAATTGTGACAATTCTTAAACTTTCCATCAATAGCCTACTAGTCAACTTTTTTATATAACGGGATTTTTATTTTTTGCTCAATTTTTAAATTTTTTTTCAAACTAGAAAAAATGACATAACAATGCAAAGCTACTTTAACAAACATCATTTGTTCAATTATCTAAATAACTGAGTTTTTTTAACATTATTGAATGTAACTTCTGTTTAGGCAGGAATATGCAGCTAATTTTTTTTTATAGTATTTTACTAATATATTAAGCTTTACAATTTTTTACATATAAGCGCAGAGCTAAGCAGAGCTCCTAATTAAAAGCCTTACCGAAGTTTTTACATGCAGCCTAAACAACGTTGCATCATTCAGATGCTAAAATTTCAAAATTTTTCACTAAAACCTGATTCACTATTTATAAAATCGGAATCTACATTAAATTACCTTTCCAATAAGGTATATAACTCCTTAATTGTAATGTGAATTATATTTAAAATATGCTCTGAAATACGTTTTATTTTTATAGTTATAAATCGTTGTCGTAAAAAAAATGTGAATACGGTCTTTATTTCCGAGTATTGCTATTGACCAAACATCAAATATTTTCCTCAAATTATTAAGTTTGACATCTTAGCTTTTCGATAAAAAAATTTTTTTGGTGTAATTTGAACCCTTTTAAAAATGAATTATGGGCTGGTCTTACTCTACGATTTTCCACTGTGCAACGCTTTATTGATAAAATGGATTGGTCGAAACCTCGCAATCGCTGGTTGTATTATACAAATAATCATTGTATAGTAAAGTCAACATTTCCTTTTCGAGTCCTGCACCATCTCTTCACGTTCCTAAGGATACCCGGATATTTCTACCTTGTTACTTTTTTTAAAAAAAAACTTGAAAGTGGCTCATCGTTACTGTCATTCCAATCTAAACTAAAATTATATTTTTTTTTAAAACACACAATCTTCATTTTCCGGCACATCGTTCGACATAAAATGTATGGGGAAAAACAAAATTTTCAGGGAAAAAACTATTCACTTTTTTCACGATAGGGGTGAATAAAGCCCATATGACACTACATTTTTAATGCATTGTTCAAGTTTTGGTGAACAGTACAAATATAATGTAATAGAAAAATTAACCAAGTGCAAAGAGTTCAGCTGTATTAAGATAAATGGCAAACTGTCAACAATTTTTAAAAAGTTATCGATAAAAAATGAAGTTATGTCAAAAAAAATGTAAAATTGTTTAACTTAAAATTGACATTTCAAGCTTGAAATATTAAAAGTGTTGCTGAATCAGCGGTTTATGGGCAAATTCAGCGATTTACCGCTTTTTGTTTTTAGGTTTCTCATAAACAAAAAGTTGGCAACATTTAATAAAATAAACAAAACAGGGATGGCTAAGTTGTTTCAATTGTACTTTTTTGTTGATACTTTTTAAACAAAGATGTATAATACCTTTTTGTGGTATTTTTTATGAACATAAATAAAATTAATTTCAACTAAAAAATTCTTTTAGTACAATTAGGGTAAAAAAGTACAATTTTTAAAGGTTGTTGGTACAATTTTAAAAATTCTCAACGCCATCCCTGAAACAAGACCATAACAAGAGAAAAAAAAAGACTACAAAACTTTGTTTACATTTTTTATAGTTTGCTCCAGTTTGCTCTTTCTAACATTTACTGTTTCTTTCTATCAATTCTATATCAATTAATGAATAAAAAATGTAGTGTCATAAGGGCTTAAGTCGTATTCATTTCCTTCATCTACATCACTTAAGGCCAGTTAAGACGGTAAGCCCTTATGACACTACATTTTTTATTCATTAATTGATATAGAATTGATAGAAAGAAACAGTAAATGTTAGAAAGAGCTAACTATACATAATGTAAATAAAGATTTTTGTTTTTTTTTTCTCTTGTTATGGTTTTGTTTCAGGGATGGCGTTGAGAATTTTTAAAATTGTACCAACAACCTTTAAAACTTTTACTTTTTTACCCTAATTGTACTAAAAGATTTTTTTTAGTTGAAATTAATTTTATTTATGTTCATAAAAAACACAAAAAAAATGTATTATAAATCTTAGTTTAAAAAGTATCAACAAAAAAGTACAATTGAAACAACTTAGCCATCCCTGTTTTGTTTATTTTATTAAATGTTGCCAACTTTTTGTTTATGAGAAACCTAAAAACAGAAAGCGGTAAATCGCTGAATTTGCCCATAAACCGCTGATTCAGCAACACTTTTAATATTTCAAGCTGGAAATGTCAATTTAAAGTTAAACAATTTTACATTTTTTTTGACATAACTTCATTGTTTATCGATAACTTTAGTAAAATTTTTGACGGTTTGCCATTTATCTTAATACAGCTTAACTCTTTGCACTTGGTAAATTTTTGTATTACATTATATTTGTACTGCTCACCAAAACTTGAACAATGCATTAAAAATGTAGTGTCATAAGGGCTTAATACATTGTATTACGACATTGCAAAAAATTATGTAGAATGAGAAAAATCTTATCATGTAAAAGCAAAATGTATTGAGTAAGAGAGAATACGAATACAAAATCTGACAAGCGGTCGGTAAATGCTTGTTTTCTAAGTCCCAATTCACATTATACGATTTTTGTCGTTGCGATTATTGTCGTTTCCTTTTTGAAGTCGGTCTCAAATTTACATTGTACGAATTTTGTCGTAACAATCTTAATACATTTTTCGTCAAATGAGAGAAAATTGAGAGAACGAATGAATGAACAAAACGAATCGAAGAGTACACTCGCTTCTGTACCCCTTATAATTCCTCTCACCCCTCTTGCCTATAAAGTAAGAATCGCAACGACAAAAATCGTATAATGTAAATGGGCACTAATCCATTTTAGAAACTTATGTATTCGCATCACACCAGAGGTGTATTTTAACGGAGTATATTGAAGGTGGTAGCATTTTTATACAATTACAAAAACAACTAAAATCAACTCAGGAAATTTTCATGTTGTTTTTGTAAAAATTTAAAACTGCAACCATCTGTTTTTTTGTTATTATTTTTGATTTTACTTATACCATCCGTGTAAACATGAATTATACTTACAAAAGATTTTTATTTTTTTCTTTCTACAAAGTCGTAATACATTGTATTACCGTGTAAACTGGCCTTTATAAAAGCGGCATCAGGTGGCACAACTAAAATATTATATTCAGTATCAACGTCATCGTTTTCCTTTTTGTACTTAACAGCCTCGTGAAGTCGCAAAAAATCATTTTGGCCTCTAAAAATATTGAGATAAGTCACATTTCACATATTGAAAAATCTAAAAAAATAAATTTTTTTTTTATTTGTAACGCCCATTGTCCCCAAATGGGGGCAGCTATACAAAATCATACCTTGTAATAAAATGTTACACTTTTTCTTATACTAAATGATTTTAAAATCATCAATACCCTTCTCAGATAACAAATAATTTGTATTTTTTTTATTTTAAGCCACTTAGCACAAAAAATAACAAATTTTAAACCAAATTTAAATCTGTAAATAAAAGTTTTAAAAAACCACATTTGTATTTTCTACGGTACCTTGTACGCTTTGTCACAATTTGATTAAGGCCTTTAGATGAGATATAAGTTTTTACATCGGGAGACATAAAGCTTTTTCTAGCGTTTCCATCAGTTGAACAAGTTTCCTCATATGGGGACAGTGGGCGGTAATGGGTTCAAACCATGTTTGCCTTAAAAGCTGTATTAATTTCTAATAATTGTAAAATATAATACCTATCTATTAAAAATGCAAAATTTGAAATAAATTTTCCAAGTTGAATTTTTATAATAAAGGGATTTCGCCCCTTTTTCGTCAATTTGGCCCGTTTTCGTTAAAAATTAAAAATTTTCAAATCCTATCTCTGGTGCAAAAAAAATTTAAATATTTTACCAAAGTACAAACATATCACAAAGCATACAGAGATGGGAAAGTGACGTATGAAAAATGCCTAAATCATTTGCGAGGGCAACTTTCAAAGAAAGAGAAAGAAAACGTTTTTTGGTAGTGAAGTGGCAATGTGTAAAAACAAGCCGCTACTATCAACACAAATTGCGTGATCAAAACAAAAAATGCAAAAAGGGCAGCTTTCGAAGAACAGGAGAGAAAAACACAATCATTTCTGTCTCGTGACGTCTCTGTGTGCTCTGTGAACATATGTTTTACTAATCAGTTGATAAGCAGTGTATCTGTTGGAATATTTTTTAATTTTAGTATTCTTGAAAAATATTAAAGTAAAAGGTGCATACTTAAAAAGAAAAATAAATGTTTTATTAATAAAAAAGCAACTACACGTAACTTTTAAAATTTAAATTGTGAATTTATATAATTTGTTTGGGAAGGTAAAAGTTATTCTTTTGTCTTTAATGTCGGCAAATTGTTTGGTACATAAGTACATTCATCTATAATACGATTGCTTCAAAAAATCTCGTTATTAATTGAGATATCAGATGTTTCGCGATTTGTTTTATAAAAAAACTTATTAAATATTTGTTTACTTAATTACTTAATTAATGTTTTAAGAATAAAATTAAATTATATTGATATTTGCGGCAGTGCTTTTTCACTGTATCTTTTTCATTTAAATATGAACGTCAAGCAGTATTGTTAGCAATACAGTATTCCACGGATAATTACCTCGCCAAAAATGCCAATATTTTTGGGTAATTATGCGGGGTAAGCATTTAAACGAATACGCTTAACTACATCGTTGAGGTAATTTTAAGAATACGTCTAACTACCTCATTGAGATAATTAAGCGAATACGTTTAAAAACCTCAGTGAGGTAAATAAACGTATTTATTTACAAGATACCTTAACTTTGATGTATGAAAAAAGTTAAGACATAGGAATTTCTACATGTATCAGCTAAATCTAAAGGGAGTGCCGGTTCACACACGTCAAGTTTGACTCGTCAAGTCTAGAGGTCAAGTCTAGAAGAGAGGGGAAAAGAAATGACATTCTCTTTTCCCTTCTCTCCTAAATGCTCAAGACTTGACGAGTCAAACTTGACGTGTGTGAACCGGCACTGATAGCAATGAAAAACAATGTGTTTTGCTGTCTTAAATTTTATCTGTAATGCTTTTTGAGATGTCTTGTCATATTCTACTAACAAAAGCGTACTCATACATATAAACTTGTGATCAGGGACACCGTAAATATGCAATGGCATGGTTTTTCTTGTGCGACCAATGAAGGCAGAAACAATATATTTATCCGTTTTAGAGCTTTTTATGAATTTTGGTATCAATTTGTTTGTGAATAATTTGCATATTTAAGATATTGCTGCATATTTATTGCACACCTACTTCACGTTTTTGAAGCATATTTTAATACATGTTCAGAAAATAAAAATAATTGCCTTAAATTCAGGTTAACAGATAAAATTTCTGTTGCTTTAAAATTGTAAGCAAGTTTTCGTTAAAGATAAATGTTTCTCCAAACTGTAAAGTTTTATATAATATTATATTTATGTATGTATATGCAAAAATTAAGAAAAAAAATAATAATATAAATTTGTAAAATTTGGTAAATAGGTACGTTTGAATTGTCATAACCCGAAACCTATGTAAATTGTGAAAATCGGTCTATAATATCAGATAGTCCCCATGCAAACTTCTTACTTTATGTTAAAAAACAATTTAATCACCATTTTATTTGGCTCCGATTTAAACAAACATCTTCCATTCAAATATCAATCCCTCAAATATTCAAGCCTTTTTATCTATTTAAATGTTAACAGCCGTATTCATAAACATTTTAAACATCATTTCAAACCTGTTTTAAGCATAAATCGTTAAAATTGTATTCAGAAGCGAATATTACCTTAAAAATCCTATTTTGAGCCTTGTGTAAATAAACGGATTTTAAAATTGGTTCGACCCTTGTTTAAACCTATTTTAAAGTGGCATTTTTGCTGTGTGTTTAAGGTCATTTTGAACCTTTTGCGAGAAATTTTCATTCAATATATTATTATACATTAAAATTAAAATGAAATTCAAAGATATGTAAGTTTGTATGTATATTATTAATATACTTTTCAATTTCACAAATTAAAGCTCAAAAAATTATTAATTGTACAGAATGAACTAGCTAGTGATGTGTAAATGATCAAAACAAATAAAATAAAACTCGTTATTTAAATACTTTTCTTATCAGCAATTAAATCATCATCTTAATTACACTTTCACAAAAAATTTTTTGAATTCTTTTTATTTTGTTGAATAAAAGAGAAACTTTCGTACTATTATTCATTTATAAAAAGCAATTTTTTTCTCACACACGACAAAAAAAATTGAAGATACGAGTATGAATTAATAACCACTGTTTTGCATCATTATGATTCAAGTGATTCAAATAAAAGAGATGGTGTTGCCACCTTACAATCAAAAAGTAGGGTAAAACATTTATTAGTTAAAATGCTGATTACACTGCTTTACAAATTTTTAATTTGGAAAAATACCAAGAAGGCCACATGCCTAGATAAGTTAATTGGGACCTCCTGAACACGAAAAACGCTGTAATCTTTTTTTTTCTAAGTACCGTTTTTTAGATAACGGCACTTTTGTGTTTTTCGGTGTATGGTCCCACTTAAACCCTTGTGGAGCCCGACCGAAAGGTAATTGAATGCCTTTTCAGTCGATATGCTGCAGATTTCTATCTGATACGAAGTGGCTGAGTTATAGCACCTCAAAGTTCGGTCGGGCTCCACAAGGGTTTAAGTGGGACCATACACCGAAAGACACAAAAGTACCGTTATCTAAAAAAAAATTACAGCGTTTTTCGTGTTCAGGAGGTCCCAATTAACTTATCTAGGCATGTGGCGTTCTTGGTATTTTTGGGCTGTAAGCCAGTGCTATGAATATCAATTTTAAAAAAAGCTTTTTTAGGCTTAAAACGTTTTTTAACTAAAATGTATATAAAACCTGAATTAAGACTTTTTTATGAATACTTTTAATGCAAATATTAATTTGTGGAATATGTATTTAGCTTTTTTTTTTAATTTTTAGTGCATATTTTCAAATTATAAACTTGGTTGCATTACTTGCTGTGTTGTTGTCAAATAGTACTGAGGCAATTAAAGCGTGGATTTTTGTTTGAAAAATGAAAGAAAAAAACCGGGATTTAAAACTCAAGCTAAATAAGTAATTAACCGGGTTATACTGTATGTATTTAAAAGATACAATAGGTATCTATGTATGTACATATTATGTTTATAATCATATGTATGTATGTAGGTATCTATTGTTTTTTTTTTATGAAAAAAAAAAACAAAAACATGCTGTTGCTTTTGTTTAGAAAATAAACACCAAAGAAAAATTAAAAATAAGAGAAACGAAAGAATAAGGCTGCGTTCGTAAATGCATCACTGCTCTGCATCAGTGATTTCAAATGCTTATATATTTATCAGTGAAGTTAATGTGTACCAACAAATTGTGAAAAACCCCACAAAAATAATAGTCACACAATAAAAAAAAAAATTATTATTATTTTTTATCGGCTTTAAAAAAGTTTGCTTTTTTGATGCAGCGCAGTGATGCATTTACGAACGCACCCTAAGTATTCGTTTTGGCTGTTCTTTGTGGACGAATTCTCATTATCAAGAAATACCCACAGAAAATACTTATTCACTCAGCATCAGTGTTGCCAGTGCAATTTCGAGAAAGATACATTTTAGTTTCCAAAAAGATACACTTTTTCCCAAAAAGATACGTTTTGAAAAAAATTTGAAAATCCATTTTTAAAGTTTAATATTTATTAACATAACATTTTTATTTCATATTTGAATGCATATTGTTAAGAAAATGATTTCGTATAAATTAATTTTTATCTTTATTTAAGTCATAAATATTAGGTTCATACGTATGTAATTTTTAAAAATACAGTAAGCAAACTTTAAAATTAATTTTATGTAATTAACTTTGAATGTTATCAAAACAAATTCATTTTTGTAAAAATTAATATACGAGTTAAGGCGTTTATACTAAGGCGATTATATCAACATTCATATAAATTTCCTGAAAATAAAAAAGATGTTCATATTTCCTCAGAACAACTTTGCACTACTAGTAATCATCGATTCAGGTGGATCGTACGTTGCAAACCCTAAATGTTATCTTTCACTATTATTAAGGCTGCTATCAAGGCGAATTCACTAGAAGGTGGGGTCAAGTCAACATATGGTGCTTTTTTCGGTGGTCGACTTGTCAAAGTGTGTTTGCAAACTAATTTTTTATGTAACTTACCTTTTTTACTAGCAATATTTTAGACAATCCGACCACAGAAGCAGTGTTTTTGTGTAGTTGCCCTCACCTTTTAGTCAATGTGCCTTTGCTGCTATTGTGTTAGTATTGAGTCGGCTACGATGATCAGTCTTAATAAGTTTGAGTTGGCTAACAATTTTTGAATGTTTTGTTTTTGTAAATTTTGCGTACAGATTCAAAAGATACGAAAAATGTCAGGATTATACATGATACCTGAAGTAGTCAAAAGATACGAAAAATGTATCTTTCGTATCCTAACGGCAACACTGCTCAGCATTCACGTGAAGAAACACAAATGGGGCTGAATAATTCTGAACCAGAGTTGGCAAAATTGGTACAGTTGTACTTTTTTTAGTACTATTCAAACTCGAAGGGCACATTGGTTGAAGAGTGGCCAAAATTAATTTTTTTCATGTTCGCCGATTTGGATAATTTTTTAGTATTTTGTTGGCAGATATCTGAATATTATGATTCCGTAATATTAGGCTGATATATTTATTATTTGTTTGGATAGACACGCTCGAAGTTCATATATGTTCGCTTGTTTAAAATGGCATGCAAATTTACTGTATATTCAATCTTTTGGTACAATCACAGTAAACTTATCATTTGACTTTGTTATATATTTTCGTAAATGATAATTGTCAAAGATGAGATTTGCATTAAAAAAAGTTGGAAAAAGTGCCATATAAAAAATTTCGTAGAACAAAATATAAACAACATCAAAATTTCAATGTTCATCAACTTTAATAGGCTGTATCTTTTTAGCGCTGTGGAGCGCTGTTTAACGAATGATGTCAAATTACAGCTTGAAGTCTCAGCTAAAAGTTAAAAAAAAATTCAGCTGCACATATTTGCACTTTTCGAAAATAAAAACAGTAAAAACTATAAAGTGATAAAGTAACAAAACATGAATTTTCGTTCATGCTTGTTGTTGTTGCCATAATTCTTAACTGTTTACAATTATTACAAAATGCAATTTACATACTAGTCAATAGTTGTTGGAAAATATTTTAGAATTTGTCTAAACTTATTTAAATATAGGATGTACTTATTAATTGCATACGTACCGTATTTATTAAAGTTTAATAAAAATGATCATAACTTGTAAATGTTTGTAGATATGTATGTATGATCTTATTAATTTACTCTCTTTAATTTCTCTTATACATCTTGTTTAAATCTACAAGTTACATACTTACATATATGTATGCATATTAAGGCGCATATAGACGACATGTTTTTGTCATCTGACATGCCAAATTTTCAAGTCACATGTAATTGTGCATGTCTGTTTTACATAAGCTTTATAATATTCGGTCACAAACGTACATGTAATTTGCTTCTGACATTGTCTCTGTTTTTTTCGCATTGTTATTGCAGAAACCAAAGTAGTGCTCGGTTTCAAAATAACTTGCTGCCGCCATGAAAAGTTTTATTTGCGCCGTAAAATAGTTCAGCCATCTTAACATTTTTTTCTTTAAATTCAAAGATACCAATTTAGGATTTTATAATAAAACGGTTTTTATATATGTATATATTCACATAATTTCTATTCAATGGTAAGATGATCAAACATATCTCGGTATTGTAAAAAATTAACTTCAGCCGGCTAATGATTCCGTCAATAGTGAACGCCGCTGCCGGTTTCTTGCCGGCATAGCTTTCTGATGTCAGATGGTTTGTCAGAAGAAAATAGAGCACGCTCTAATTGAAATTTTGTCAGATGACTTTGCTTCTGACTTTTACAGAAGCAAAGTTAAAAAGGTAACACACGACATGTATGTGTTTTGCAGTGGAAAATTTGACATGTCAGATGACAAAAACATGTCGTGTACGGTCGCCTTTAACATTTAAAGCTACAAACTACAAATTACATACAGATATGTATGTTAATAACTTTGTAATAAGAACTGATGTACAAGAGGAATAGAAGAAAAATAACGTGTATTTATATTTTTTTCTTATTGGAATTCTGTTTAAGCTTCAATTGAATTTTTTGTTGTTGTTCACTAATTTACATTAAATTGGCAAGTGCAGTGATAAGTGGTGTATTATTAAGTCATATCAAAATTTTATTTTATTAATTATGGAAAATTTAACAATTTCTTATTTAAATATTTGCGAAATATTGATTGAAGCAAGGAATAAAGACTATAGAGCCTATAGATTACATCACTCGCGAAGAACTGGACGTGTAGCCACTAATGAAAACGTAATGCATAATCTTTTTTTGTCTTCAGACCCATTTATAAACACATTTCGCTCAAAGCTGCAAATCAAAAAATTGGAGTACGATAATGATGTCAAAAAATTATTAAAAGATTATTCTTAAAATTCATATTCATGTTTTTTCTGTGGGAGGTGGGCGTAAAAGTGGGCGGATCAGGTATATATTTTCAGGAGCCCATTCTACAATTATAATATTTATTTTTAGTGAAAATTGAGTTGATACAATCAAAATCAAGGGAGCTATGCCACTTTTTCAATACAAGTTGTATGGGAGGTGGGCGTAAAAGTAGGCGGATCAGGTATATATTTTCAGGAGCCCATTCTACAATTATAATATTTATTTTAGTGAAAATTGAGTTGATACAATCAAAATCAAGGGAGCTATGCCACTTTTTCAATACAAGTTGTATGGGAGGTGGGCGTAAAAGTAGGCGGATCAGGTATATATTTTCAGGAGCCCATTCTACAATTATAATATTTATTTTTAGTGAAAATTGAGTTGATACAATCAAAATCAAGGGAGTAATGCCACTTTTTCAATACAAGTTGTATGGGAGGTGGGCGTAAAAGTGGGCGGATCCCCCTACAATTGGTTGGGTTCTTTCCGACTCTTCTTCTTTTCTTTTTACCCACTTACAACTACAATTCGAGTCGGAAAGAACCCAACCAATTGTAGGGGGATGTAAGAAAAGATAAACTCACTGTTTATTATTGGTGTTTTGTTTAAGCTTTGATATTGTTACTTACGAGTAAGACTTTGAGTGTTTAAAATTCTTTTTCGCTTAAGGGTTTTATTCGTATAATATTTTTAGCTTTTCTAAAATCTTAGGAAAAGGTTTCCTGAAGAGCTGTCCTTAGCAACCAGTGAAATGCGCATAGAAGCTAGCTTTCCCTCAACAATAAATTTCCGTGTATTTATCAAATATGAAAGATTGGGAATTTAGCACGTCATACGGAAATCGTATTAATGATAAATTTTGTATTCCCGTAAATAATTTTGATAATAAAATTTTATTTTATTTTTATTCCTTGAAGCACATGCTGACTGACATAAATAAGCATAAATTTACTTGCATTAAAACCTGTAAAAAGAATTGTCCCGTTATAAAACAGAAATAACACCAAAAAAACATTTTTCCATCGTTAGGCTGTGCTAAACATGACTGCAAAATAATGTTTAAAACACCCACATTTCGACCATCTGCATGATCAATTTATGATTGCGCACATTCTGTACATTTTGTTTTTGATTTTTAAGAAAGTCACTTTCTAAGTATTCTGGGAACCATCTTCGAGTCTTGTTTCAATCGCAGAACGGATTAATCAGTTTTTAATGCTGAATTACAGTGTAAGAGGTTATTAATATATAAATTTTTTTTTACAAAAATTGCAGTGTAAGAAATGAATAAAATGTTTTTTTTTTTTATTTTTGATAGATTACGTTACATACCAACATGTGAACATGTATAAATCTTATGTTAAACTCAAATTTTGACATACACATGAAATCACATGTGGGTAGAAAAGTGACATTCCACATAACAAATACACATTATGTAAACATAGCTTAAGATGTTACTTTACCGTAATACCCTTTGTACACTTGCATACATTTCGGAGGAACGCATGAAAGATGTTGAAAATGTGAAATACGCATTCACACTTGAAACATCTAACATCTACCATCAATAAAAAATGTCACCATTTCTGAAAAAAAAAACTTTTATTTTTTTTAAATACTTTTTTTCTACAAAAGTTCCAACATTTTAAAAGATAACACCAAAATGTATTTCTCATTCATTTTGTTTAATAATTTTAGCAAAATAAGGCTTGCAAAAAAGGAAAAACTTGAGAAATGGTAACGCTGCTTTCAAAGCAACTTCCATTTTGTCAGTGATGCCACAATAATAACAGAATTTATTGCCACTTTTCTAGTGATTATACTAAAAGAATCGAAAAATGTAAAAGGGAACAAAATGAGATAGTAACATTCTGTAAAGATGTTGAAAAATTTTGATTTTTAGCCCTATGTATTTCTTATACCCTTTGTACACTTGCATACATTTCTGAGGAACGCATGGAAGATGTTGAAAAAGTGAAATAGGCGTTCAGACTTGAAACATCTAACATCTACCATTAATAATAAATGTCACCATTTCTGAAAAAAAAACTTTTATTTTTTTAAATACTTTTTTTCTACAAAAGTGGCAACATTCTAAAAGATAACACCAAAATGTATTTCTCAATTATTTTGTTTAAAAATTTAAGCAAAATAAGGCTTGCAAAAAAAGAAAAACTTGAGAAATGGTAACGCTGCTTTCAAAGCAACTTCCATTTTGCCAGTGATGCCACAATAATAGTAGAATTTATTGCCACTTTTCTAGTGATGACACTAAAAGAATCGAAAAATGTAATGGGGAACAAAATGATATAGTAACATTCTGTAAAGATGTTGAAAAATTTTGATTTTTAGCCCTATGTATTTCTTATGGGAAAATTCCAACATCTTCGCAAATTGATGTTAAATGTTGACAAGCGTGAAAAGGCTATTATGGGAAAATTTCAACATCTATGCAAATTAATGTAAGATGTTAAATGTTGACAAGTGTGAAAAGGCTATAACGTCTAAATCTGTAGGTAATTGATTTTTCTTATTTTATAGGTGCATTATAAAATATGTTCTCTATCATAAAAGCCGTTAACACTGTTGCCAATTTAGAGATTTTCACAGCTTAATCTAGAATATTTTTATAAAATCTAGCGACTTTTAAACATCTCTCAGCGGCTCGTTTCCGCAATAAAAACATTTTCCAAATTTTTAATAATCTGATTTTATACTTTTTATACCCATCACTACATGTGGAAAGGGTATATCGAGGGCGCACAGTTGAACCGAACCAAGCCATGATATATAAAAAATTTCAAAACTATTGCGAAATTCTCCGCAAAGTTTAACTCTATTCGGGTCTGTAACTGACTAAGTAAAAAAGTGTTTTGTTCGAGTTTATTTACTCAACCTAAAAATTCCTTCGAATTGTGTTTTTCAGACTTGGTTCGGTTCAGGTGTAAGCCCTTCATATATAAGTTTGTTATTCCATTTGTAATTTTTATAATATTGACCTCTGATCCTATAAAGTATATATATATATTCTGGGTTCTTAAGAGTAGCGAAGTTTATTTAACGATGCCCGTGGCAAAATAAAGAGTTTTTGATGTCAAATCAATTCACATCTAACACAATTCTCCAACCTTTTTCAATGTTTTGATTTTAACATTTGAATTCAAATTGATAATGGTTTTAATATAAACAGTTACCATACTATGTTAAAAATTTGATATCAAATGTTATTCTCAAATCATAAATGAGCTTGGCAGCACTAAAGCGAAAAATAAATTTAAACATTAAAAAATGGCGATTAAAATGAAATGTGTTTCACAATCTAAGAAAAATAACATATTGCACCTTTGGAAACCCTTAATTTATTGTGAAAAAATATAAATTATTTGTAAGTAAAAAATTGATTACAAATTGAAAGAACCGCGAATAAAATAAAACGGGAAAGTGAAGAAATTATAAGTTTGATCTACGATCGCGGTGCTCAATCCTCAAAATAAAAAGCAGTCAAGTATTTCATCCTTCAGCTATGTGGCCGAATATTTAGCTCATAGTTTATTTAAATAAATAATAACTTAAATTTAAAAAAATATTTCTCATATCTGTTCCACGTTGTATTAAAACTCACATTTGAAAACCATTTATAATGTTTGAAAGCAAGTTTAAAGCCATTTCTCCCTTTGAAAATAATTTCCCCTTTTTGTTGAGAATGCTGTGATTTTAAAATAATTATCAAACGTTTGTCGTTTGAGAAAAGGTTAAGTATCAAATTATTTTCAATATGAAATCAAACCTCCGTGTTTGTTGGGCGGTAAGGTAAAAAATGTCCAAATGTGGTACACAAATTTTTCCAAACTTTGTACACATAGTTGGGTTATCAATACACAAAATCTGTAAAAAAGAGGGTGTTATTGAATAAGTAGGCGTGGCACCACCCATTCAAATATAAAATACACCAGTATCAGTAAAAGTTACGAAATATGTAGCTCCTATACCACTATGTACAAGACACACGAAAAGAGTGGGCGGGCATGAAGAAATGGGTATATCTGGAGATAAGTCGTGGGGCAGTGAAGAAAAACTCAGAAAAATCTGTTCTCGTACTAAATTTAATTTTTTCACGCTTACTTTTAGAACTAGTCGTACTTTAAAATTTAAGTACGAATACCACTAGGGACCAAAAATAATGGTTAATTTTTTTTAAAGGTTACGGGAAAATTCCCTTTAGTTGCATTTGGTTATTTTTAACCATTATCGTTACATATATTTAATTTTAGTTATCGAACCAATTAATGTAAAAAATATTTTGTTTGGTTATATATAACTAGGCCAACCAAAAAAAAAAGCAAATGCTTATTTTTTGGCTTACAAGATAGAATGTTGTTGATTGAAAACAAATCCCGATCATAAAAAAACAAGAAGAATGAGCTATATTTGTTAGAGCCTTTTTTTGCTTATTTTGGCTATATCGGCTTTTTTTAAGTTATTTTTGGAATATCGGCTTTTTTTACTTATTTTGCCATTTTAGGATAATATTTAGATAATATTTAATATTTATTAATATAAAAAATTTGTTATTCGTGCTTAATTCCCCGTTTTTATTCTTGATAAAAACACTGAAATTTATTGTTGATGGGATAAGCTATTCCTATGCGCATTTCACTGGTTGCTTAGGCCAGATCATCAGGAAACTTCATCCATAAACATTTTGGAAAAACTAAAGATATTAAACCAAATAAAACTGTTAAGCGTATAAGAATCATAAGCAACAGCTCTACTTGTAACAATATCAAAGTTTAAACAAAAACATCAACAATAAACAGTGAGTTCATCTCTTCTTACATTCCCCACTACAATTGATTGGAATTCTTCCAACATTAATTGTAGTTGTAAGTAGGTTAAGAAAAAACAAAATGCAAAAAAACAACTTGCAAAAGCATGTTGCCAGGTAGTTTTTTCAGGCCGTGCACTTGCCAGTTTATTATCAAAAGTAATTTCTTGGGAATACAAAATTTAAATTTAAAAATTTGTTATTCGTGCTTAATTCCCCGTTTTTATTCTTGATAAAAACACTGAAATTTATTGTTGATGGGATAAGCTATTCCTATGCGCATTTCACTGGTTGCTTAGGCCAGATCATCAGGAAACTTCATCCATAAACATTTTGGAAAAACTAAAGATATTAAACCAAATAAAACTGTTAAGCGTATAAGAATCATAAGCAACAGCTCTACTTGTAACAATATCAAAGTTTAAACAAAAACATCAACAATAAACAGTGAGTTCATCTCTTCTTACATTCCCCACTACAATTGATTGGAATTCTTCCAACATTAATTGTAGTTGTAAGTAGGTTAAGAAAAAACAAAATGCAAAAAAACAACTTGCAAAAGCATGTTGCCAGGTAGTTTTTTCAGGCCGTGCACTTGCCAGTTTATTATCAAAAGTAATTTCTTGGGAATACAAAATTTAAATTTAAAAAATTTGTTATTCGTGCTTAATTCCCCGTTTTTATTCTTGATAAAAACACTGAAATTTATTGTTGATGGGATAAGCTATTCCTATGCGCATTTCACTGGTTGCTTAGGCCAGATCATCAGGAAACTTCATCCATAAACATTTTGGAAAAACTAAAGATATTAAACCAAATAAAACTGTTAAGCGTATAAGAATCATAAGCAACAGCTCTACTTGTAACAATATCAAAGTTTAAACAAAAACATCAACAATAAACAGTGAGTTCATCTCTTCTTACATTCCCCACTACAATTGATTGGAATTCTTCCAACATTAATTGTAGTTGTAAGTAGGTTAAGAAAAAACAAAATGCAAAAAAACAACTTGCAAAAGCATGTTGCCAGGTAGTTTTTTCAGGCCGTGCACTTGCCAGTTTATTATCAAAAGTAATTTCTTGGGAATACAAAATTTAAATTTAAAAAATTTGTTATTCGTGCTTAATTCCCCGTTTTTATTCTTGATAAAAACACTGAAATTTATTGTTGATGGGATAAGCTATTCCTATGCGCATTTCACTGGTTGCTTAGGCCAGATCATCAGGAAACTTCATCCATAAACATTTTGGAAAAACTAAAGATATTAAACCAAATAAAACTGTTAAGCGTATAAGAATCATAAGCAACAGCTCTACTTGTAACAATATCAAAGTTTAAACAAAAACATCAACAATAAACAGTGAGTTCATCTCTTCTTACATTCCCCACTACAATTGATTGGAATTCTTCCAACATTAATTGTAGTTGTAAGTAGGTTAAGAAAAAACAAAATGCAAAAAAACAACTTGCAAAAGCATGTTGCCAGGTAGTTTTTTCAGGCCGTGCACTTGCCAGTTTATTATCAAAAGTAATTTCTTGGGAATACAAAATTTAAATTTAAAAAATTTGTTATTCGTGCTTAATTCCCCGTTTTTATTCTTGATAAAAACACTGAAATTTATTGTTGATGGGATAAGCTATTCCTATGCGCATTTCACTGGTTGCTTAGGCCAGATCATCAGGAAACTTCATCCATAAACATTTTGGAAAAACTAAAGATATTAAACCAAATAAAACTGTTAAGCGTATAAGAATCATAAGCAACAGCTCTACTTGTAACAATATCAAAGTTTAAACAAAAACATCAACAATAAACAGTGAGTTCATCTCTTCTTACATTCCCCACTACAATTGATTGGGATTCTTCCAACATTAATTGTAGTTGTAAGTAGGTTAAGAAAAAACAAAATGCAAAAAAACAACTTGCAAAAGCATGTTGCCAGGTAGTTTTTTCAGGCCGTGCACTTGCCAGTTTATTATCAAAAGTAATTTCTTGGGAATACAAAATTTAAATTTAAAAAATTTGTTATTCGTGCTTAATTCCCCGTTTTTATTCTTGATAAAAACACTGAAATTTATTGTTGATGGGATAAGCTATTCCTATGCGCATTTCACTGGTTGCTTAGGCCAGATCATCAGGAAACTTCATCCATAAACATTTTGGAAAAACTAAAGATATTAAACCAAATAAAACTGTTAAGCGTATAAGAATCATAAGCAACAGCTCTACTTGTAACAATATCAAAGTTTAAACAAAAACATCAACAATAAACAGTGAGTTCATCTCTTCTTACATTCCCCACTACAATTGATTGGAATTCTTCCAACATTAATTGTAGTTGTAAGTAGGTTAAGAAAAAACAAAATGCAAAAAAAACAACTTGCAAAAGCATGTTGCCAGGTAGTTTTTTCAGGCCGTGCACTTGCCAGTTTATTATCAAAAGTAATTTCTTGGGAATACAAAATTTAAATTTAAAAAATTTGTTATTCGTGCTTAATTCCCCGTTTTTATTCTTGATAAAAACACTGAAATTTATTGTTGATGGGATAAGCTATTCCTATGCGCATTTCACTGGTTGCTTAGGCCAGATCATCAGGAAACTTCATCCATAAACATTTTGGAAAAACTAAAGATATTAAACCAAATAAAACTGTTAAGCGTATAAGAATCATAAGCAACAGCTCTACTTGTAACAATATCAAAGTTTAAACAAAAACATCAACAATAAACAGTGAGTTCATCTCTTCTTACATTCCCCACTACAATTGATTGGAATTCTTCCAACATTAATTGTAGTTGTAAGTAGGTTAAGAAAAAACAAAATGCAAAAAAAACAACTTGCAAAAGCATGTTGCCAGGTAGTTTTTTCAGGCCGTGCACTTGCCAGTTTATTATCAAAAGTAATTTCTTGGGAATACAAAATTTAAATTTAAAAAATTTGTTATTCGTGCTTAAAACGGGGAATTAAGCACGAATAACAAATTTTTTAAATTTAAATTTTGTATTCCCAAGAAATTACTTTTGATAATAAACTGGCAAGTGCACGGCCTGAAAAAACTACCTGGCAACATGCTTTTGCAAGTTGTTTTTTTGCATTTTGTTTTTTCTTAACCTACTTACAACTACAATTAATGTTGGAAGAATTCCAATCAATTGTAGTGGGGAATGTAAGAAGAGATGAACTCACTGTTTATTGTTGATGTTTTTGTTTAAACTTTGATATTGTTACAAGTAGAGCTGTTGCTTATGATTCTTATACGCTTAACAGTTTTATTTGGTTTAATATCTTTAGTTTTTCCAAAATGTTTATGGATGAAGTTTCCTGATGATCTGGCCTAAGCAACCAGTGAAATGCGCATAGGAATAGCTTATCCCATCAACAATAAATTTCAGTGTTTTTATCAAGAATAAAAACGGGGAATTAAGCACGAATAACAAATTTTTTAAATTTAAATTTTGTATTCCCAAGAAATTACTTTTGATAATAAACTGGCAAGTGCACGGCCTGAAAAAACTACCTGGCAACATGCTTTTGCAAGTTGTTTTTTTGCATTTTGTTTTTTCTTAACCTACTTACAACTACAATTAATGTTGGAAGAATTCCAATCAATTGTAGTGGGGAATGTAAGAAGAGATGAACTCACTGTTTATTGTTGATGTTTTTGTTTAAACTTTGATATTGTTACAAGTAGAGCTGTTGCTTATGATTCTTATACGCTTAACAGTTTTATTTGGTTTAATATCTTTAGTTTTTCCAAAATGTTTATGGATGAAGTTTCCTGATGATCTGGCCTAAGCAACCAGTGAAATGCGCATAGGAATAGCTTATCCCATCAACAATAAATTTCAGTGTTTTTATCAAGAATAAAAACGGGGAATTAAGCACGAATAACAAATTTTTTAAATTTAAATTTTGTATTCCCAAGAAATTACTTTTGATAATAAACTGGCAAGTGCACGGCCTGAAAAAACTACCTGGCAACATGCTTTTGCAAGTTGTTTTTTTGCATTTTGTTTTTTCTTAACCTACTTACAACTACAATTAATGTTGGAAGAATTCCAATCAATTGTAGTGGGGAATGTAAGAAGAGATGAACTCACTGTTTATTGTTGATGTTTTTGTTTAAACTTTGATATTGTTACAAGTAGAGCTGTTGCTTATGATTCTTATACGCTTAACAGTTTTATTTGGTTTAATATCTTTAGTTTTTCCAAAATGTTTATGGATGAAGTTTCCTGATGATCTGGCCTAAGCAACCAGTGAAATGCGCATAGGAATAGCTTATCCCATCAACAATAAATTTCAGTGTTTTTATCAAGAATAAAAACGGGGAATTAAGCACGAATAACAAATTTTTTAAATTTAAATTTTGTATTCCCAAGAAATTACTTTTGATAATAAACTGGCAAGTGCACGGCCTGAAAAAACTACCTGGCAACATGCTTTTGCAAGTTGTTTTTTTGCATTTTGTTTTTTCTTAACCTACTTACAACTACAATTAATGTTGGAAGAATTCCAATCAATTGTAGTGGGGAATGTAAGAAGAGATGAACTCACTGTTTATTGTTGATGTTTTTGTTTAAACTTTGATATTGTTACAAGTAGAGCTGTTGCTTATGATTCTTATACGCTTAACAGTTTTATTTGGTTTAATATCTTTAGTTTTTCCAAAATGTTTATGGATGAAGTTTCCTGATGATCTGGCCTAAGCAACCAGTGAAATGCGCATAGGAATAGCTTATCCCATCAACAATAAATTTCAGTGTTTTTATCAAGAATAAAAACGGGGAATTAAGCACGAATAACAAATTTTTTAAATTTAAATTTTGTATTCCCAAGAAATTACTTTTGATAATAAACTGGCAAGTGCACGGCCTGAAAAAACTACCTGGCAACATGCTTTTGCAAGTTGTTTTTTTGCATTTTGTTTTTTCTTAACCTACTTACAACTACAATTAATGTTGGAAGAATTCCAATCAATTGTAGTGGGGAATGTAAGAAGAGATGAACTCACTGTTTATTGTTGATGTTTTTGTTTAAACTTTGATATTGTTACAAGTAGAGCTGTTGCTTATGATTCTTATACGCTTAACAGTTTTATTTGGTTTAATATCTTTAGTTTTTCCAAAATGTTTATGGATGAAGTTTCCTGATGATCTGGCCTAAGCAACCAGTGAAATGCGCATAGGAATAGCTTATCCCATCAACAATAAATTTCAGTGTTTTTATCAAGAATAAAAACGGGGAATTAAGCACGAATAACAAATTTTTTAAATTTAAATTTTGTATTCCCAAGAAATTACTTTTGATAATAAACTGGCAAGTGCACGGCCTGAAAAAACTACCTGGCAACATGCTTTTGCAAGTTGTTTTTTTGCATTTTGTTTTTTCTTAACCTACTTACAACTACAATTAATGTTGGAAGAATTCCAATCAATTGTAGTGGGGAATGTAAGAAGAGATGAACTCACTGTTTATTGTTGATGTTTTTGTTTAAACTTTGATATTGTTACAAGTAGAGCTGTTGCTTATGATTCTTATACGCTTAACAGTTTTATTTGGTTTAATATCTTTAGTTTTTCCAAAATGTTTATGGATGAAGTTTCCTGATGATCTGGCCTAAGCAACCAGTGAAATGCGCATAGGAATAGCTTATCCCATCAACAATAAATTTCAGTGTTTTTATCAAGAATAAAAACGGGGAATTAAGCACGAATAACAAAAAAAAAAATTTTTTAAATTTAAATTTTGTATTCCCAAGAAATTACTTTTGATTTATTAATATATTTAATAAATCTTTGCAAAAATCGTTTTTTTTTTTTTTTTGATGTGCAACATTTCACATTATTAGCACAAGGGCGAATAGGTCCATAATTTCATATAGCCCCCATACAAGCTGCTTTCCGGAATAGGGTCTTTGTGCCCACTATCAAACCAATTTTAATGAAATTTAAAATACTGATAGATCCATATTTTATATGGACACAATAGAACCACGAGGGGAGATAGGGGGCAATTTCTGCTTATCAGAAACTATTAAACCGATTTTAATGAAATTTAAAACATATATATTTCCCTATTTATATAGCCATACACTCTCGAAAATTTGTTTTAAAATACTGTGGTGTTGGGTATTATATGGTCGGGCCTGACCGACTAAACTTTCTTACTTGATTTTTATGTTACTTTGTCTTAGCGGTACTGTAACGTACTTTTTATATTGTTGTATATATTTTTTATGTGTTTAAGGTGTTAGTATTATTAAATCTTTTTGTCAACG
Source organism: Pollenia griseotomentosa (assembly GCA_963931875.1). NCBI lineage: Eukaryota > Metazoa > Arthropoda > Insecta > Diptera > Polleniidae > Pollenia > Pollenia griseotomentosa. The sequence goes on along the minus strand of OZ007563.1, from coordinate 144,183,306 downwards.
TATTTTATAATTTGCTTGTTTAAGCTCTCTTCTCTCGAAAATTCCATAGCTGTATTCTAACATAGCGTCTTTACCTGACAATTTTTTGTCATACCAAACGTCAAACTTCATATTAAAAAAACGCTGACAAAAATGTTCGAGTTTTTTTTATATAGACTTTGACGTTTGGTATGACAAAAAATTGTCAGTTGAAGACGCTATGTAACGATCGAATTTCTCTGTTACACACAGGGTTGCCAGGCGGGCTTGATTGTCAAGCGTTTTCAATATGTATCAATAATCAAGAACAAATGTAATTTGTCAAGCTTAGTTCATTTATAGAACGATTTTGCTATTTTCACTGCCAGTATTCTACCAAGTTTATTTTATGTGAAAGTTGAAAAATAACATTTTTAAAGATTTATGTGTAGAAATAAGAGGCTGATATCTCAGCTATTTGTGTACCCATCTGGCCGAATTTCAATTCCGGACTATGCGCGATATAAATGTCTTCTTTAGAAATCCCATTTCAACATACAAACGGAGAGACAAACCAACTGACGGAAATACGGACATCGTTAAATCACCTCCTAAGCTAAATAACAAACTGAACAACAATATAAATTTGTTTGTTCATTTAACTGAATTTTTAATTGTCAAGAAAAATCAAGCGTTTTCTTTTGAATGTCAAGATTTTTGCCGATTTCGATCTGGCAAGCCTAGTTACACAGTCACTTCATACAGTAATACCAACCATTACCACTACTATTGAGGCCCTATGTTCCTTATAGGAATTTCAAGGATTATATATATATTACCATTACTATACAACATACTGTACTATAATAGCCTTTTCACACTTGTCAACATTTAACATTTAACATCAATTTGCGAAGATGTTGGAATTTTCCCATAAGAAATACAAAGGGCTAAAAATCAAAATTTTTCAACATCTTTACAGAATGTTACTATCTCATTTTGTTCCCTATTACATTTTTCGATTCTTTTAGTGTCATCACTAGAAAAGTGGCAATAAATTCTACTATTATTGTGGCATCACTGACAAAATGGAAGTTGCTTTGAAAGCAGCGTTACCATTTCTCAAGTTTTTCTTTTTTTGCAAGCCTTATTTTGCTTAATTTTGCTTAAATTATTAAACATGATTGATTGAGAAATACAGTTTGGTGTTATCTTTTAAAATGTTGCCACTTTTGTAGAAAAAAAGTATTTAAAAAAATAAAAGTTTTTTTTTTCAGAAATGGTGACATTTTTTATTAATGGTAGATGTTAGATGTTTCAAGTGTGAACGCGTATTTCACATTTTCAACATCTTCCATGCGTTCCTCAGAAATGTATGCAAGTGTACAAAGGGTATTAAACAAATTTTTTTTTGGTTACAAAAAAATTATACATTTTTTTGGTTACAAATAACCATTATAACCAGGGCAAGTTTTTTATGGCAAATGCAATTTTTTAATTATTTCGTTAAAAAGCCATTTTAGGTCCTTTTTGCAACCTAGAAGAAATTTTTAAAAAGGCTTAGCGAATATGAAGCAGAATCTGTTCGAAATGCCAAATGAATCTTGCAAAAATCTGACGTAAAAAGTGACTAAGTGTACATAAAAGGACACTTTCAATGCATCTGCTCGAGTCTCTTGCAATTACAAAGAAATGGGCTTTCTATAAATGAAAGCGGAAAATTTTAAAGGTGTCAGTAGAAAAGATTTTGTTGAAAAGTTTAAGATCTTAATACCGGATTACAAGATTAGTTCAAATAAGAAATATTATGTGTAAACACCGCTAAGTTAACAACTAATTTTCTTGTTTTAGGGCATATTTTCACCTTTTCAAATATGCTGTGACTCACTTAGTAGAGACTTTAAGACAGAATACAAATTCATGGGTCATCAGCAATATCTTCATTTCGATCCACCAATGCCATTGGTTAAAGATTGATATTTGACTAAAGACTGCCAGGCGCGGCAGTAGTGCAAACGGTAGTACGGCAAAGAATTCTGATGATGGGAATGCGGTTATTCCCGAAACATATACATTCAAACCGAGTTCAATCCCGTGTTCTTCAAGAGTAAAATTATCAAAAAAAAAAAATTGGATCCCCTTTGTGTGTATTTTTTATATCATCCATTTTCTTTGTATGATACAACAGTCTAATAGCATTGACAGACGACAGCGTTAATTTGCATTAAAAGGTAACTAATGTGAATTAAAATTTTACTCTGACAGACGACAGTTTTTGCATTTAGTAAACAGCTGTTTATTTTTAAGAAATTGTTTTTGGCATATGGATAGAAGGCAGAAAGTTCGATTAGCAGCTTTGCTGTTGGTAAAAAATCACTATTTATTAGAAAGAAAGCTGAAATTACTTTTGCTGAAACTGCTCCATAATGTTAAAGTTGTACGTGCCCTAGCAACCATAAATTAAAACATGTTTCTACAACTTGGAATCGCAGAAAGACACTCTGAGATAAGACAAAGGCAATGTTGGAAATTTGTAAGTTTAAAATCATCATTTTATGGCGAATATAATTCATAAATTGCAATTTTAAAGGACCGCAAGAGTACATTTTGGGAGTATGACGTGCTTTCGATGGACGATAACAGATTTAAGGAAAACTTTCGCCTCACCAGGAAGGCTTTCCAAAAAGTGTGTGAAAAAGTTAAAACTCTGAAAAGGTTGGACACCAATATGAGGCTTTGTATTCCACTCGATAAGAGAGTGGCAATAGCATTGTTCTCATTGGGGTCGGCAGCTGAATATAGGACTGTTGGTAGTTTATTTGGTGTGGGACGCAGTACCGTTGGTGAAATTGTTATAGATTTTTGCCACGCGATATGTAATAATCTAGCTCACTATATTAATACGTATCCTCCACATCCCCAAGAAATTAAACGCATTGTTGATGGGTTCGAAAACCTCGGGTTTCCGCAATGCTTTGGTGCTGTAGATGGATGTCAAATAGAAATTCTTCCCTTGTAAATCTTAAAAACAAAAAAAATACGAGTTTCGATTTTTATATTTCTTTATTTTTGTTAAAAACAATTAAAATAACTTACATTTGCCGACTTTGGATCCATTTTAATTTTACAATTGTAAACAATTTGACAACAGCTAACTGATTGTCGAATATGTTGCCATATTGAAATAGCTAAATTTGAAAACAGATAATTGATTGTCGACTATGTTGCCATATTGAAATAGCTAAATTCAGTATAAATTCAGTCTGATTTTGTGCATTTATTCAAATCTAATACACATTGGGATGGGGATAATACACAAGTTAATTTGAATTAATACTAGTAATGCAAATTAACGCTGTCGTCTGTCTATGCTATAAGTCTCTTGGTTCCTTTCCCTTTTTGATATTTATTTTCAAACTCGCCTAAAAGGTTTCAATTGGTGTCCATTCCTTACCTTCCAATGTAAAGTAGCTGCCATAATCCATGATACAATTCATGGCGAGCCTGCAACAAGAACATTTTTTAACAAAGCTCGTATTAGATGTTTGATGACAACTGACTGTTTTTCTGAGACAGCTGGAAAAAGTTTCTTTGCACATTTGACTACTCTCGTATGTGTTACCGTATTTTTGTACCGTTTTGTCTTTAAAAATGCAGTTACATATTTGCCAAGCACGCTAAGATTTCGCAGTTAATACGGCAATTTCTGCATTCAGCATAACTCGATTTTGGTTGCATTGTATCAAGTATTTTTGCCGGAACGTCGATTTCTATTAAATAACAGATTTTTGGATTTGAGAAAAGTGACTACAAATTTCATATTTTCTTTTATGAGGACTATTTTCACAAAACAACTTGCGACGTTCTAATTCGTTTAATAATATTTTGTCTTCTTAATATCAATTTATTGAACTGATAGAAATTTAATTTAGGGATAGTACAGTTACTTTTTTCAAATTTTGTATTTATATTATATTTTGTTTTATTTTTGCATTGATGGTTGAAAATCAGTCCATATTTCATTCCATATATGTTACTTTTCAGTATATTTTTTTAAACTTTTTTGCTTGCAAATTTTTTTTGTTTATTTTTTTTTTTTGTACATATAAAAACTTATCCTTATTGTTGAATTTCCCGAATAATTAATAGTTATGTTCAAGTCGGTACAAGGTTTTCCAATGCAAAGTTTTTCTTGCGGTTTTGCCTTAATATCTTTTGAGGAATGACAGCTGGCATCTTGTTCTAAGCCCAACTTATACCTACATATTGTTATGAAATTAAATTTAGTAAAGAATTAGTTTAATTTATTATTTATTTTGTATTTGTTAGTTATTTTGTTAGTTTAAATTGTTATTGTATTAACTATGCATATTTTTGGTGTAAAAATCACTGCACAGAATTTTCTAGTACAAACGTAATGTAAAAATTGTTATGTGTAATTGTATTTCAAGCCCACTGTAGTATACTCGACAGTTCTATAAATTACACTGTGTCACAAATTTTCAACAAAGTCGTGACCAAATGAATCTGGCACCTTATCTTTATGTAAAATTGTCCGCTGAATGCGAATGTGAAGTTGGTTGGAATGGTCAAAAGTAGAATAGTTTTCGAGATATTCCAAAATACCCGTAATTAGCGGTTTTTAAAAAGATGATGTCACTTTAATAAAAGTATCTTAAAAAGTATTCGACGGAGTTTCTATTCCTTTATTTTTATTCAAAGTTACTAATACAACCACAGGTCGTTCGTAAAAATTGGTCAAGAAATGATTAAGTTATAACCTTTTCACACTTGTCAACATTTAACATCAATTTGCGAAGATGTTGGAATTTTCCCATAAAAAATACATAGGGCTAAAAATCAAAATTGTTCAACATCTTTACGGTATGTTAATATCTCATTTTGTTCCCTTTTACATTTTTCGATTCTTTTAGTGTCATCACTAGAAAAGTGGCAATAAATTCTATTATTATTAGGGCATCACTGACAAAATGGAAGTTGCTTTGAAAGCGGCGTTACCATTTCTAAAGTTTTTCCTCTTTTTCATGCCTAATTTTGCTAAAATTATTAAACAAAATGAATTAGAAATACATTTTGGTGTTATCTTTTAAAATGTTGGCACTTTTGTAGAAAAAAAGTATTAAAAAAAAATAAAAGTTTTTTTTTCAGAAATGGTGACATTTTTTATTGATAGTATTGGTAGTAATTACAGAATTTATTGCCACTTTTCTAGTGATGACACTTAAAGAATCGAAAAATGTAAAAGGGAACAAAATGAGATAGTAACATTCTGTAAAGATGTTGAAAAATTTTGATTTTAAGCCCTATGTATTTCTTATGGGAAAATTCCAACATCTAAAGTGAAAAGGCTTTTAGTGTCATCACTAGAAAAGTGGGAATAAATTCTGTAATTATTGTGGCATCACTGACAAAATGGAAATTTCTTTGAAAGCAGCGTTACCATTTCTCAAGTTTTTCCTTTTTTGCAAGCATTATTTTGCTTAATATTGCGAAAATTATTAAACAAAATTAATTGGAAATACATTTTGGTGTTATCTTTTAAATGTTGGCACTTTTTTAGAGAAAAAGTATTTAAAAAAAAAAAAGTTTTTTTTCAGAAAGGGTGACATTTTTTATTGATAGTAGATGTTAGATGTTTCAAGTGTGAACGCGTATTTCACATTTTCAACATCTTCCATGCGTTCCTCCGAAATGTATGGAAGTGTACAAAAAGTATTACATTGGGCCAAAGTTTAAATTTCACAAAAATGTTAATGATTTTTTCCAATTTTGCTCTTTTCAACTTATTTTTTTAAAACCAAACAATAAAATTTTTTTCAAGTTTTATAACTTACGACGTAAGGCTATTTCAATACGCACTTTTTGTGAACAATAAGATCCAATTCGTAAAAAATGAAGTAAAAGAAGATTATTTGAAATATCACACTTTTAAATTTTTACCAAATCACAAAAAACACACCAAGTAAATACACATAGCGAAATGTTTGGTAACAAAAAATAATAAAAAAAGCCTTAAACTGTTAAATTACTATGTGGGTTAATTCACTAAATCTTCTGTAGTTTTATCATTTTTGCACCAATCTAGGTCCTATTGGGCGCAAAATGTTCGTATTGATATAAACTAATGCTCCCTGCAATAAAACGTTTTTATTGTTTGTTATGTCCTGTGGTTCCTAGTAGGAACAAAGGGCCGCAACGAACTCTTTCCATTCGATCCGGTTTGATGCTAGATGTTTAATTTCCCTCCAGCTTAGCCCACTTTGGTTTACTTCAGATTCAAGTTGACGTCTCCAGGTGTGCGACGGGCGGAAAAATCTTCTTGTATTACCATGGGGGTTCCAGTCGATCGCAGATTTAGTAGGGTGGCCATGTGGTCTACGGAGCGAGTGACCTATCCAGCGCCATTTTCGATTAAGGATCTCGATGTTAATTGGCCGTTGGTTTGTCCGTTGCCAAAGGTTAGTGTTGGATATGGTGTTTGGCCAGAATATCTTGAGGATCCTACGCAGGCAGCGATTAACAAACACCTGAATGGCGTTTATTTCACGTGATGTCGTGTTCCATGATTCGCAGGCGTAAAGGAGCAACGATTTGACGCAAGAATTAAATATGCTAATCTTAGTGTGTTCCGAAATAGAGATAGACTTCCATACAGGGCGCAACATGCCAAATGATTGCTTGGCCTTTGACATTCGATAGGCCACATCATTGCTGCAGCCGCCAGTAAGTGTTAAAATGCTACCAAGATAGCAAAACGACTTTACTTCTTCTAGCTCAACATCCTGTGTTTTAAATTTGCTTTTATTGAGGGTATTGCAACGCATTACCTTACTCTTTCTAATATTAATTTTTAATCCAGCTTTTGCAGCTTCGGTTTCAAGAGATTTTAGTTTAGCTGACATATGACGATAGCTGTGAGATAGGAGGCAGATATCGTCGGTGTTGAAGAGAAGGGGTGATAGTATACATCCCTGGCGCACATCCGGTTACCACAATAAAGCTGTTACTTAGAGCGTTGTCATGAACAACTCTACATTTAACGTCTGCATACAGTGCCTGAGTGAGTTGGATGATCTTAGGTGGAACACCTTTGCACGCAAGGGCGCTCCATATTGCATTATGGCTTAAGGTGTCGAAAGCTCTTTCAAAATCGATAAAGACCATGTAGAGGGCGGACTGCCACTCTGCGGACTGCTCAATTATGATACGCAAGCTATTGATGTGGTCAACGCAAGATTTTTGTGGACGCAATCCAGCCTGCTCTGGTCTGAGATCATCCATTTTAGCATCCGAGATTCTTTTATTGATGATATGCGCTATAATTTTATTAACTGCACTAAGGATTGTGATACCTCTCCAGTTCCTGCAGTCGGTAAGATCGCCTTTTTTAGGGATGTTCACAATTATACCTTCCTTAAGATTTGCGTCGAGTTCAAATGATAACCAAAAGTTCTCGATGAGGGGTAGCAGAATGTTAGCTGTTAATTTGGGATCAGCTTTAAGCATTTCGGGGGCTATATTATCAACACCGGGTGCCTTGTTTGCCTTTAAAGCGTTAATAGCGTTTAACACTTCGAGAATATCAGGACATTCAGTTGATATATCCTGCCTGACTGTGTGGGATGGACATGAGCAAATATTCGAAAGATTATGTGGTGGGTTTGAAAGCATACAAGAGTAATGCTGTCTCCATATTTCCAATTGTTCATTCCTAGATGTTGATAATACTTCCTCGCTGTTCTTAAGTCGTTTTGTATTCACGAAATTTTTACCAGTGAGTTTTTTAGTGATTGCATATAGATCCTTGGATCTATGTTCTTCAGATGCTATTTGGGCATCACAAGCTAGTGACTCGTGCCATCGTCTTTTGTCATTTCTAGCACTTCGCTTGACTAGCAAATCGTGTCGCCTGTACGCTTCCCCTAGCGAAGTTGTTTTGCCTTTATTTCTTTCCTTTCCAGTACTAACTTCCAGGTATCGTCAGACATCCACTGCGCTCTTTTGGGTGCCCTGTAGCCAATATGTTCTCTGGCAGCATCGTTGAAGCTATTATTTATATTTTGCCATTTTATCACTGGGTGTGCTCGTTGTATAAGCAATCCTCCTTTTAGTTCTTCCACGTAGTTGTGAAGATTTTGAACGTTTTTAAGTTTTTGTACGTCATATTTACGTTCAGTGGATGGTGGCTTACAAATAGCGGCTACCCTTAGACGGGGACTACCAACTACGAGATGGTGGTCTGAAGAGCAGTCTGCCCACGTTTGGAACGCACGTCCAGGACAGACCTGCGCCATGATTTGCTTATAGCAATATGGTCGATTTGATTTTCGGTCACTTTGTCTGGCGAAACCCACGTTACTTTGTGGCAAGTTTTGTGAGGAAATATGGTGCCTCCGATCACAAGATTGTTGTTGCTGCATATTTCAGTAAAAAGCTCTCCATTCTCCGTCATTCTACCGATTCCGTGCTGTCCCATTAAGGTTTCTCTACCAGTGTTGTCTGCACCTAGCTGTGCGTTGAAATCATCCATTAATAACACGATATCTCCTCGTGGTATTGATGTCAACACTCTGTTCAAGTTACTATAAAAGTTTTCTTTATCCAGGGTTTTAGAGGTTTCTGTTGGTGCATAACATTGCACACAGGTGAGGTTCCTGGCCTTAGTGCGGAATCTTGCTGTGATTATTCTGTCACCATGAGGTTTCCAGTTGATCAGTGCACTTCGGGCTTCTCTGGATAATATTAATCCGACTCCACTCGAGTGTGCGCACATTCCTCTAGGAGTGTGCGCACATTCCATGTTCCAACACGTGTCATTTTTTTCATGCTAAAGGCCGTCTAGGCAGGTCGAACAGTTGAGTTTCAGTGCCTGTTCATTTCGGTGGCCACCTAGTTACCTGAGATGCATCGGTTTTAGCATGCCATTCAGGTTACTCAACTGTGTGCCTTCTCACTCTAGCTGTCGACAGACGGGTGTCTGAGAGACATTACCGGGGGATACTTGGTATAAGACCGGAAGTAGTGAGCTGCTTGGGAATTTCGAACAGAGGAATCGCTTCTTGTTATCCCCAAGTGGATGACAGGCAGATAGCTTTCCGCACAAGTGCACCTCTGCGAAATACCCCATTCCCCATTGTATTGTATGGTATAAACAAAATAACTTGAAAAGAGCAAAATTACAAAAAATCATAAAATTTTAAAATGAAGAATAAATACATATTCCGTTTAATATTTTTGATATTTGCATTTAAGTGTCATCATCTTTTTCAAAAACACAAATAACGGTTATTTTGGAATATTTCGAAAACTGTTCTACGTTTGAGCATTTTGAATTCATATTCGGATTCAGCGGGCAATTTTACATAAAGATAAGGTGTCAAATACATTTGGTCAAAAAACTGTCACATAGTGTAATTGTTACGCCTTATTATATAAAATAGTTCAATTAAAATACAGCTTCAATATTAGATTGAGGCACAATGTTGATAAATTTAATTAACATCCCTGCAAACAATTTCGATCGAAAAATAATCTAAATAGTTTCCCTATTTAGCAAAAATCTATCGCTTGTGCTATTCAATTCTTATTGATGTAGTAACATCGTTCAGGAAGAAGTGTCCCACTATGGTAATATTTACATTAAGACTACTTGGTGTCTATATTTTTATTGACTAATTAGATCGCTTTGGCAGTTGAATAACAACTGAATTTAGTAGTATCGCTTTTGGCTCTAAAAAGTACTCTTTTGAAGTTAATTTTTTTCTAATTGTTCTTTATAATTGAAAGTGGGCCATTTTACTGCTTATCTTTGTTTTGTAAGGCAAGTCTGAGTAAAATAAAAAATAACTGAGCTGAAAATTTTACAAATAATCAAAAATCTACAGTACTTTTAGTCAAAATTTGTTATGGCCAATTTTACCAGTTCTATGTTGTTTTTGTTCTATTTATATATAAATTCATATTTGAATATATTTTTTCATATAATTTTGTTTAATTTGATATAAAAAAATCAATTTTTAACATAAATTGATATTTTAATAAATTGGTGAAATTAATGTTTTAAATTGAATGTATTTAACTCAACTATTTTAACAAATAGAAACTGGGAATTATTTCCTTCCGAAGGTTACTTTACTTTATATTCAACATTTTTCATTTTTTCGAATTTATTCTATGAGCTAAATTTCAGTTATGTATTTTATAAAGCTTTTTTACCAAGAAAATACAATATAATAGTCTGGTAGTGTATAAAGTCATTTCTGAAAAATTGAAGGAATAGAACTATTAATGTTTTAAAGTTAAAAACCTAATGTGGACAAATTTTTTTAAAGGAATTTACAGAATGTCGCAAATTTGTTCAAACAATAGCCTTATAAAAGTTTTATCATATTATAACTAGCATATTTTTTTAATGCTTTGCAAAAATTATTTTATAAATTTTTTTCACTGATAACGTTGATTTTCACTATAAAAATAAAAACACTATTTTTCAACAAAAATTATTAAAGTCATGAATGTAAGAAAATTATTAAAAATTTAACCAATCTACCTGATAAATGAGTTTGTGCACTCATTTTGGATCCATCGGGGTCCTAAATTTGAGTACAATATAACTATTTAATTTTTAAATACATACAATTTTACTTTATTTTACAGATTTATACTATTAAACACTCGCGCACCACCAATCACATTGCAATTTAAGTAAAAACTGTCATAACTTGGCAAATTTCTTTTGTACTTAGTATTCACTTTTTAACCGCAAATCGTTGCGAAGAAGTCAATGTTCATTTCAGTTATTGTTGTAATTGTATAATAATAATAAGCCTTGTTCTTGATGTTGAAAGAACTGTCCAGTATTGGGCATAGGCTGTCTATAAATATTTTCCATCTTTCTCTTCTAGACGCTGCTTCTCGAAGTTCTCCTATGTTGTTGTAGTTTCTATCTTCGGATGTACTATTAATCTCATTAAGTGTCGACCTTCTCTAGGTTGTTTTTGGGCGACCAAGTCTTCTTGAGCCTTGGGGGTTGTAGGAGAGAGCTTGGTAACATATTTCAGTGGGTGGTTTTCGTAGCGTATGGCCAATCCACCCGAACTTTCTTCGGCGTATCTCGATGTTGACGTCTCTAAAATTTGAGCGGTTCCATAGCTCTACATTGGAAATACGATTCGGCCAAAAAATTTTCAAAATTCTTCGTAGACACCGATTGACAAAAACTCGGAGTTTGTTTTGTATTTAATCTACTACGTACCAAGTTTCGCAACCATACAGTAGAACTGACAGTACACATGATTTAAAAACCTTGATTTTTGTTGCTGCGCTGTACATATTGTTATTCCAAACTCTATGCAGTGTTGTGTATGCTCCCAGTGCTTTTCTTATTCGGACATCTACATCCTTCTCTGTGCCTCCTTCTTCAGTAACTATGCTGCCCAGGTACTCGTATTCTTGTACTTTTTCTATTTCGGTTCCATGGAGTGTAAAGGGTTCATTGGTGTTAACGTTTATTCTCATGTCTTTAGTTTTAGAAATGTTGATCTTAAGTCCAACTTTTGAAGATTCAGCCGCCAGATCGTTTAGCTTTCCTTGCATATCACTACGCCTATGAGCGAGTTCGCATTTGTCGTCTGCGTAGTCGAGTGACTCTAACCTTTCGTTTGGGTTAACTGGGTTCCAAATAATACCACGAGGTTTACTTTCTGTTGCGCGCCTTGAATCCGCATCTATTACAATCAGAAATAGTAGGGGTGAAAGCAAACATCCTTGCCTGACACCAGATAAGGATTGAAATGGCAAAGACATTTTACCACAGTGAAGAACACAACTTTGAAAACCAGCATAACTACCGCGAATTAGTGAAATGATTTTGTCTGGCACACCGATGTTTCGTAGTTCTGCCCATATACATTCTCTACTTATTGAGTCAAAGGCTTTTTCATAGTCAACAAATAGTGTATATAACGGGGATCTCATTTCTAAGGACTTTTCGATTATTATTCTAAGCGTGTTTATTTGGTCGACGCATGATCGGTTTGCACGAAAACCAGCTTGTTCACGACGTAGCTTTTCATCAATATGTATCACCATCCGTTCCAGTATAACCTTCATAAAAATTTTCATAACAGACGAGAGTAAAATAATGCCTCTCCAGTTGTTACAATCTGTGGCATCGCCTTTTTTATACAACTTTACGATTGTTCCTTGTAGCCAATCCGAAGGAAAATTTTGAGATATCCAAATTTTACAAAACAAAGGATGAGTAATGGTGGCAAACTGTTCAGGGTTACACTTTAGAACTTCTGCTGGGATATTATCACTACCTGCTGCCTTTCCATTTTTCACATTGCATCACATTGCAATTTAAGTAAAAACTGTCATAACTTGGCAAATTTCTTTTGTACTTAGTATTCACTTTTTAACCGCAAATCGTTGCGAAGAAGTCAATGTTCATTTCAGTTATTGTTGTAATTGTATAATAATAATAAGCCTTGTTCTTGATGTTGAAAGAACTGTCCAGTATTGGGCATAGGCTGTCTATAAATATTTTCCATCTTTCTCTTCTAGACGCTGCTTCTCGAAGTTCTCCTATGTTGTTGTAGTTTCTATCTTCGGATGTACTATTAATCTCATTAAGTGTCGACCTTCTCTAGGTTGTTTTTGGGCGACCAAGTCTTCTTGAACCTTGGGGGTTGTAGGAGAGAGCTTGGTAACATATTTCAGTGGGTGGTTTTCGTAGCGTATGGCCAATCCACCCGAACTTTCTTCGGCGTATCTCGATGTTGACGTCTCTAAAATTTGAGCGGTTCCATAGCTCTACATTGGAAATACGATTCGGCCAAAAAATTTTCAAAATTCTTCGTAGACACCGATTGACAAAAACTCGGAGTTTGTTTTGTATTTAATCTACTACGTACCAAGTTTCGCAACCATACAGTAGAACTGACAGTACACATGATTTAAAAACCTTGATTTTTGTTGCTGCGCTGTACATATTGTTATTCCAAACTCTATGCAGTGTTGTGTATGCTCCCAGTGCTTTTCTTATTCGGACATCTACATCCTTCTCTGTGCCTCCTTCTTCAGTAACTATGCTGCCCAGGTACTCGTATTCTTGTACTTTTTCTATTTCGGTTCCATGGAGTGTAAAGGGTTCATTGGTGTTAACGTTTATTCTCATGTCTTTAGTTTTAGAAATGTTGATCTTAAGTCCAACTTTTGAAGATTCAGCCGCCAGATCGTTTAGCTTTCCTTGCATATCACTACGCCTATGAGCGAGTTCGCATTTGTCGTCTGCGTAGTCGAGTGACTCTAACCTTTCGTTTGGGTTAACTGGGTTCCAAATAATACCACGAGGTTTACTTTCTGTTGCGCGCCTTGAATCCGCATCTATTACAATCAGAAATAGTAGGGGTGAAAGCAAACATCCTTGCCTGACACCAGATAAGGATTGAAATGGCAAAGACATTTTACCACAGTGAAGAACACAACTTTGAAAACCAGCATAACTACCGCGAATTAGTGAAATGATTTTGTCTGGCACACCGATGTTTCGTAGTTCTGCCCATATACATTCTCTACTTATTGAGTCAAAGGCTTTTTCATAGTCAACAAATAGTGTATATAACGGGGATCTCATTTCTAAGGACTTTTCGATTATTATTCTAAGCGTGTTTATTTGGTCGACGCATGATCGGTTTGCACGAAAACCAGCTTGTTCACGACGTAGCTTTTCATCAATATGTATCACCATCCGTTCCAGTATAACCTTCATAAAAATTTTCATAACAGACGAGAGTAAAATAATGCCTCTCCAGTTGTTACAATCTGTGGCATCGCCTTTTTTATACAACTTTACGATTGTTCCTTGTAGCCAATCCGAAGGAAAATTTTGAGATATCCAAATTTTACAAAACAAAGGATGAGTAATGGTGGCAAACTGTTCAGGGTTACACTTTAGAACTTCTGCTGGGATATTATCACTACCTGCTGCCTTTCCATTTTTCATACTCTTAATAGCGTCAATTATTTCGTTTGCAGATGGTGTATCTGTTCTTATTTGCGGAAGGTTAACATTTGTTTTGTGTGTTGGGCAAACTTCTTGTCGTTCTATGTTAAGGACACTCTCGAAATGCTCCTTCCAACGCTTCAGTTGGTCGTCAACATTTGTTAACAATCCACCGTTTAAGTCTTTTACTGGCTTGTTTTTTCTACTAGCTACTCCCGCAATTTTCTTGGTTAAAGTAAAAAGGTCTTTCATATTAGATAGAGCGGCCGCGTTTTCTGCCTGTGCTGCCATATTATCCACATACATTCTTTTATCGTCTCTTATTGCTCGTTTAATCTGTTTATCTAGTTGACTATATTCGCTTTTCAGTCTTCTTCTATCAGTTTCTATTTAGCTTGCAGTTAGGCGGTTCCTTAGTATTGCTCTGTTATCTATTAGACTCCAAGTTTGAGCAGATATAAAGTCATCGTTTTTGTTTGATATTCTTCCAAGATTTTGTAGGCATGTATAATTTACTGTTGTTTTTATCACATTCCAACTGTGTTGTACGTCATTGTAGTTAAGAGTATGACCGCCAAGTTTTTCGTTAACAGTATTGGAAAATCTTTCTCGTTGTACGGGGTCTTTTAGTTTGTTTATCTTGTACTTTACTCTATTGTGATTATTTGATTTTTTCATAATCTTAACACCAAGGCGTATTTTACCAATGAGCAAGTAGTGATCCGATCCTATATCTGCACCTCTTTTACTTCGTACATCGCATAATAGATTACTCCACTTTGCACTGACACAAATGTGGTCAATTTGATTTTCCGTTTTAGTGTCGGGGGAAATCCATGTTACTTTGTGTCCTTTTTTGTGTGGGAATAGAGTACCTCCAATGTTTAGTTCATTGATGCCACATAACTCCCTTAATCGCTGCCCGTTGTCATTCATGATGCCTGTACAATGCTTTCCCATTATGTGTTCTAATCCAGCATTATCGTCTCCAACCTTGGAGTTAAAATCCCCCAATAACAATATTAAATCCTAAGCAGGTATGTCGTCAAGAGTTCTATTTAACATATCATAGAACGAGTCCTTTATTCCATCATCACTGTTTTCCGTAGGTGCATAACACTGCACTACGCTTAGATTTCGCACACGACATCTGAATCTTACCACCATCATACGTTCATTTATAAATTTACAATCAATAACCGAGTTACGCCATCTAGAATGAATTAGCATTCCCACACCGTATTGATGAATATCATTTTCGTGTGGCATGCCAGACCAAAACAAATCATGTCCTTCAGCGGTTGTTAGCTGACCATACACATTTCTTCTAACCTCGCTCATGCCCATAAAGGACAAATTGTATTGTTAAGTATACTGCAAGCCTGTTCTAATTTGCCGTCTTGGTATAGCGTCATTACGTTCCATGTTCCGAATCGTACTCCTTTTACATTGCCAAAATTCGTCATCGTATAATCATTTAGTTTTTTCTTTATATTTATAGACTTTCTGGGAATAATATAGTTTCAGGTAATGACGGGTTATTAGCCTATCAAACCCAATCCTGATAGTGGGGCTGCCACCTTTGCCATCAGGCTGACAATTAACTGATTCTACTTATCAATTTTATATACAGACTTACCCCCCGAGACGTCTCTATTTTTTCTTTAATTGGAACCATTCGGACTAGATATCAGCGCTTTTTCTGAGGATCGGTTTATCCTTTGCCTCAAACCCTCGCCGTTTTATCCGGGCTTGTGACCGGCTGACTCGGGACATGACCAAGATTCATAAGCAAAGCACCAGAAGTAAAACTGGGATATACTTAAGAACACAGACAAGTCACAAGCCAGGCAGGGTTAAAATTGCCAGGGTTGTAATTGTATAACTGTTACAATTATCTGAACAACTCTTAAAAGTGACGAAAAATTATAATTTTAGAACTCATTATTCGATTCTAACGTATTTTGTTGTTGCTAAATTCCGCAAAATCTACTGTTTAACTACCGAATGTGACGAAGTAGTTCAAATTTCGTAGAAAATCGAAAAACCCTCCACCAATTGCTTGTAGGGATAATAGACGATAATGCTCGAATAATCTACTGCCATCTACACGTTTGGGCTAGAGTAATAAAGAGATACTCAAAAGATGGCATTGAGTCAATTTAAGTACAAACATTAAAGTGTGTAGATCACAATAGTGAGCTGTGAATAAAAGCTGTAAATAGTGTTTGCGAAAGTGACTAAGTTCAAAATAAAACCTGTAAACGGAACAAGTACTTTTCATTGTGTTTACATTACATACTTTTATTTGCAGTTAAAAGAACTCAAGAGGTTTATTATAAAGGAAATAAACCAAAAACGTTATTGAAAAGCCATTAACGTAACAGTATATTTGTTTCATATTGAACTTTTTTACGGAAATATGTATAACTTTTTTAATAAAAATTTTCATTTAAAACTTATAACACAAGGAAGAAAGTTTGGGTTTCGTCAAAATGACTCATATTTTCTTATAAGTATTACACCACAACTCCGATGGTTTAGGGAAACAAAATTTATTTAAAAAACCAAATATGTAATTATATTTTGCTAAAATTAGTTCGTATTAAAATGACTTCGGTATTACAAATCCTAATTTTGGCTGTATACATAGATTTAATAAATTCCATTTCTTTTATAACAGATGCACCGCCTTAAAACACTGACACAACTAAAACCCACTCTGCCGTTGTCCTCATTTCGCACATACAGTAAATCAACGAAACTGCCGGAGTTTACACAGGTAAGCGAATTTGCCTTGCAATATTTAAGGTTTTTTTGGTTCACAATAGCATAGTTTTTAGTCACTTTTATATAAAAGTAAATATAACAGATCTAAACTGCTATTAACAAAACAAGAACTTTAAACAAACAGGTTGTGATGGAATTCGGCTTTGGAAACAAAACGATTTCAGCCTTTTAAAAATTTATTTCTTAGTCTAGACGATATGTTGAATCAGCAAATGTTTGCTTAAAAATAATTACAAATGCCTCTATCATCATATTTAATATGTTAGGTGTCTAGACGATATGTTGAAAATACCAAATTTTTCAAATTCATCATATGCCAGCAAATGATATTTCAACATTTAAGTTAGCATACAATGTTTGTGTCTACACGGTATGTTGAATTTTGTATGTTTTTATGTATGTTAAGTAATGAGAACATTTGCTTAAAAATTAAAAATTTATTTGACAATTCTTTTTTTATTATTTTATTTAAAATTGTTTATCAATTATCGCCTTTTGTTCAAAAATTAATAGTTTTAATGTAATTAATCTATTATATAAAAAGAAGTGTACACTTTGATGTCACCATTAACTGCAAAAACGAGTCGACCGCTTTAAACCAAAATTAAAGGGTACTTTGGGGATAGTCTGTAGATGGTTTGTGTGAAGTTTGCACGAAAACGGCACAGTGGTTCCGGAGATATAGCATTTAGATTTTCTTATATATTATTCCCATACAAATATCAACAAACTGCCTTTCATTTTCCATATTATGATTTTTTATTGTCACTTGAAAAGTTACCAAACCATATATCGTAACGTCTTATGTGTACAATGACATTCGAAATAGATCTTAATATATATTTCATATCGCTAGAGGGCGTAAAATAGGGCCAAAACAGTTAAAAGCTCCCCCTCCCAATATCTTCTTAACTAATCAACCGATTTTCTTGAAATTTGGCAGGCAAATAGTATAACATCTAGAAGAAACTATAGCTTTTAATTTTTATTATTCAGGGCGTGAAATTAGGCAAGAGAGGTAAAGGTTCCCCCTTCCTATATCTTCTTAACTAATCAAAGGGTTTTCTTAAAATTTGGCATGGAGACAGACACTGTAATAAATAAAGTTACTCTAAGGGCTAAAAAATCAGAGCAAGTTAAACTCTTTTTTTGGTTTAAAATGTGTTTAAACCAACAAATCTATAAATCATTAAACATATAAACCATCTTTAAACGCATGAAATTTGGCGTTTAAACTACCAGTACAAATCATATGAATTTGCCAACATTTGTCGTAGTGCTGCCACATGTTATTTTTTTAACAACATGTAATACATGGGACACTGATTTATGGTTGATGAGTTTAAACTACATATAAATTCAAGTTTAGTTCAACTAAATCAGCGTTTAAACCATCAGTGATTTATTAGGCATAAGATATAAATTTTTTGGAAATTCCAACAATTAGGGCAAAAAGGGTAAATGCTCCCTTTACCCATGTCTTCTTAATTAATTATCCGATGATAGTTTCAAGTCTTGAAGGAACTAAAGGCTATACATTTTAACATTTACGGCGTAAAATAAAGCAAAAAGGGTAAAAGCACCCCCCTCCTATACCCTTTTAAATAATTAACCGATTCTTTTGAAAGGCTTAGGTTTTTTTTTTTCTCTGGTTATTTTACTTCGGCTATGCAATGGTACTCGATTGGTCGTTAAAAATCGATGAAAAACGTTATCGAAGCTACCTTTTTGAATGGTAAACTCCGAGACGAAAATGTTTTGCTTTCACGAACTTCGATGATTGCTACAGACGTCCCAAGTGAATTCAAACGCGTTTAATTTCCTTTAAGATTGGCATTTGCAATGATGTGAGGCTTTATACCGATTTAAAGATATATTTTGCTATAACTTCGGTTCAGTTTGAGATATAATACGAGAAGGTATGAAGGAAAACTTTGCTAAAGTTACTTCAAATTTTGAGATATGACCATGATGCAATGAAGGAGCGATATGTTTATTAGGTGATAAACACAAATTCCCAATTTCAATTTCAATTTGTGTTGGTTTATATACCCGTGAAATGCGGGGAAACCGAAATAAAATAACATTTTGGAAACTCGTGTAAGATACTACACCATACAACTTGAAAAACACATTGTCCTAAAGATTACAAATGGACCTATTGAAATGAAAAGGTTTGTAAGAAGTAGTCCGGTTGATGCTATTTTTACATCAACCTTGACATACATTTGACTGATATAGACGTTGTTTATAAAACAGAAAAAATTTCTTCTGATTGTGAATCCGGATATGCTACAACGGTGCACTTTTAACTATTTGTCCAACCTGGGTAAAAAATGAACGAAATTTTTCGGAAACATGGTATTAGTAAATAAAATCAAGAATATACTTTTTGACGACTTACAAACCGCTTTGAGTGTGTCAGAAAGTTATTTCCTAAGCCATTAAAAAATGTTATATATTTGTTTAAAGTATGTATTTTATATATTTTATTAATTAACTTTTTGATCTCATATCTTGAGTACCTCAATTTTTATTTTGTTTTTATTATTGTTTAATGAATTAAATTGTTATGTTTATGTTATCTTTTTATCTTCTATCCAGAGCATAATAATACTGAATAAAAGCATAATAATAGGGAATAAAGGCGTGAGTTCCCTTACGTTTTTTTATTAAAGTTTTTTCATCAATTAATAACAAAATTTACTTTGTATTATTTATATGGAGCGGGATCCCGGGATCCCGGGAAATTTGAAAAAATTTCCCGCTTTCCCGGGAATCGAAAAAGTCCGGGAAAAAAAAACTCTAGTTGTAATTAAACGATGAGGAAAGGTCCATAATTTCTCAAAGATACCATACAGACTTCTTTCCGGATAAGAGTCTTTGTGCCCATAAACCATGTTCTATGTTGGTATTAAGACTAAATCTGGGTCAAAAAATTTATATTCTAAATCTAAAGTTCCCATACAAATACCACTCCTAAAAATATTACCAATACCATAACTTCTTTAAAAAAAAAAGTGCAAACAAATAACAACAACCACACAGACAATCAGTTGTGCGTAAATAATTGTCTTTGTGGTTATTGTTATGTTTTTGCACTTTTGCTTTTTTGCAAGGGTGCAACTTGTGACGTGAATACCCTTAGTGTTTCACACATAATGTCAACGTTCAAACTTTATAATAAAAAAGAAATATCATGAAAAAAAAATATTTAATATGTGTTTTATTTACGTTTACTTTTGAAACCGCAAAATGGATAACCCGTTATATAAATTATTACCACATTTAAACTCAAACCTACATACATATTAAACAAAAAGATTTATAAGAATATAAATTTTTTACTTTAATAGCTTTAGAATTTTATTTATATGAAAGCTTGAAGTGTTCTCTACATAAAATTATATGTAAAAAATACCGTAATGTCGACATTTTGAGGTTATTGGTAACTAAAAATATTTTTTTAAATTGGTTCTTAATGGGTTAATAATTCGGCATGTTTTATATACCACGGGAAACTCCTTTCAGCGATACCCATATTGCTGAGATCAAATTTCACTTCAAGAGATATTGGTTAAGAATTGATCAACTTTTATGGTCTATAACTCTAAAACATATGTAGTTTGTTGGCCAACATTTTTATTTTCAAATCACTTCTAAATGCATTTTTTGTTCCTTGTTGATAAGTTCCGGGGTTATTTACAAAATTAAACAAGTAATTAAAACAATACAAATTTTTATATATTTTATATGCCACCAAATTTGCCGTATGCTGAAAAGCTTGCATACGACATTCAACAAATAACATATTTGTCAAAATACGTAGAAAATTTGTTGAAAAGTAAAAAATTTTGTCTAGACGATATGCTATAATTGTGAATAACGTTTGCTGACTTCGTTAACAAATGCCTGTCATTAATTGGTAAGCATACGCTTGTTGAAAAAATTTGGTGTCTACACGATATGTTGGCGCTGAAAGCAAATTTTTCAACATAAATTTGCTGATTAAACATATCGTGTAGACTAAGCTTAATACATTTTCCTTTTTTTGCTGTCGTTTTTATTTTTAACTAGCTGGCCGCCCCGGCTTCGCTCGGTAGCTGATTACTAATGATCGATGGAGCCGTTTTCTGATTTTTGGTAAATAAAAAAAAAAAAAAAAAAAAATTGGCGTAAAAGTGGGCGGGGCAAAATGTTCTTTTCGTAAAAGCCTAAGTTGGACCATGGCGATCATTAGAAATTGTCCAAATCGGTCCAGCCGTTCTCAAGTTATGCGCTTAATTGAAAAAGTGGGCGTAAAAGTAGGCGTGGTAAATTTTTCTTTCGATGAAAACTTAAAATGGATTAATACGAACATTTGAAAGAAAAATTAGTCAAATCGATGGAGCCGTTTTCTGATTTCAGATAAATCGAAAAAAGTGGGCGTAAACGTGGGCGGGGCAAAATTTTCTTTCCGTATAAACCTAAAGATGGGATCACACGATTGCCGCAAATGCACCAATATGACACAATTTTTATTGTGCGTTATTGACGCACAATAATGAAATTGCACCAATAACATATTCTGAAATCACACGACTGCCCTGTTTTAAAAAAATTAAATTGCCGCTAGATGGTACAAAGCGAAATGGTTACAACAATTACCGCAGCACAGTCACACGATTGTTCTTACTTGACGAAAACAGCTGTTGTGGTAGCTTTTTTATTTGTTTGAAAGTCCTTGTTGGTTTGTTCATTAAAGAAAATCAAATATGTATTATATATGTATGTACTTAAACAAATTTTTGTTGAATAGTTGTATTCAAATTTTTTAAGAAATTCCAAAAATTAAGTCTGTTCAACAATTTCGTATGTTAAGGTTCGCATAGAAATACCTTAATTAAAAATATTCGCCCTGAACAGCTAAATATGCCTATGAACATACATACATACATATTTTGTTAATAGCAATAATTAAAAAAAAAATTAAAATGCATAATAAATAAATAAATATTTATCTTCATTACCTACTTAAAGAAACACAAAAAGTAAATTTATTAAAAAAGGCAAATACTGGTGCGTATTGTGTTGTTTGATTGCCGCACAAGAACACAATAAATATTGGTGCATTTGATTTGATTGGTAAAAGTAAGCACAATATTGTCCTTGATTGGTACATGAGCCAATTGGTTGTGCAGTCACACGATTGGGGTACATATTAAAAAGTATGAAAATTGGTGCATTGCGGCAATCGTGTGATCCCAGCTTAAGTTGGACTATGGCGATCATTTTAAAGAAAAAATCGTCCAAATCGGTAGAGCCGTTCTCAAGTTATGTGATCAGCAACACACAACATTTCATTGGGGCAAAAGTCCCGAAGGGAATTAAAACAATCATAACTTTTTTAATTAAAAAAATTTTTTTTTACAAAGTAATAAAATATAATATTTGGAGTCACGTAAGTGACCACCATTTTCAGCTTCGCAAAGTTGAGCTCTTTTAATAGCATTTTCTATGACACATGAGTCGGAGAACCTTTCAAATATCCCCAAAGGAAATACTCAGGTGCTGTTAAATCCGGCGAACGGGCAGGCCAATTACTAAATTTTTGGATATTTTAAAGTTTGGAAATTCATTATGTTCTCTGGCCAATTCTTGCAAGCAAACTACATACATTATTCGTTCTTTGGCTTTAATCGTTGCAGTAACTGAAACTTGTTTGAAAAAAGATGTAAATTTCTCTTTAATAATTTGCGTAAAGACCTCCGAGACATTAGCAGTTCAGCAGAGTGCCTTCAAGTTGATGTTTCAGAATTCTCCTCAACACACTCCTGAACGCGTTGAATATTTGCTTCACTAATAACGTGTTCTTCCGTTTCGTGGAAGATCCCTCACTGAGCCTTGTTCCTGAAAATATTGACACACATAGCGTAGATTCATGGATTCGCAGGGTGAATTCCGCACATTTATATGACGACGATGGCTCGTTGAGATTGAATTATTGATCGATGATGTTCAAAATAAATCTATATGATTTTGGTTCGCTGGATAACGTTGTAACCTTCCATAAATAATCTTCCAAATTTATCTCACAAGTCCTCAAAAGTAAAATAAAAAAAATGTAAATAAAAAAGTTATTAATTTTTCAAATCCCTTTGCGAATTTTGCCCCACCCTGTAATAAGGGTAATCAAGATGGTCATTGTGCAAAATTACAATTGGTAAATTTGCAGTGCATATTATGATTGATCGTGTGCATACCGTTTTTATTTTTTGTGTTTTTTAAATATGTATTCTGGCAACACAAAAAACTACATGTAGGACTACCATAAGTTGTCAAAAATCTTCATTTGTTTTCAATTAAACACAAGCATTTTAGATAAAGCGATCACAAACAGATTTAATTAAAATTTTACAAATAAAAAAAATATTGGTCCAAACTTACAATGTGGAAATTTCTTGAAGCAAATAGCAAATGCGTACATATTGTTGTTGTGTTGTGCAAATGTATGTATTTTTGCACACATTTGCCTCCTTTGCACACTTTGCACTACTCAACGTGATTACCATTATTATATTAGTTAATTGAACTGTATTCTGGAACAAAAGTTAAGACTTTAAAATATTTTGTTTTAATACTGATCGATTTTCATCACATTCATACCTAATCGTTTTACAGTTTCGGATCAAGCCAAGCTATATTTAAGTAGGTCTGCGCAACGCTACAACAATACAAAAAAACAAGCATAATGTTTGTAAAAAGCCTCTTCAAATGTGTCAATAGTTTACTAACTGGACCATACGTATTCTTTTTTAGAGGACAATCATATATTTTAACTGGCTGTCATCTATAAAATTTGTGTACTCTTTCTGTCATATTTTTTCATAATCTGTCATCTTTATTTTTAAAATAAATTTTATTCCACGGCAGTTTTTCGGTCAAATCGTATGGAAAATGTTGTGACATGCTTGTTCTGTTCATACTCTTTCTGAAGTCTCATACGCTTGCAGTATGAAATTTTGAATAAGTGAATAAGACTAATTTTACTTATTTATAAGTAAATGTAAATTTTTATATATGAGGGGCTTAAAGCACAAAGGATTTATGTGCCTCTTTTTCTAAAATAAAGTTTACATATAAAATTAATAGGCGAAGAGCACAAGAGGTGAATATGGGATTAAAATATATCCCAGGATCTCAATTAATTAAAAAGTAATATTCCAGATAGCATCTTAAATTTGCTATTGCAATTTAATTTTAACCGCTTTTTCCCCATTATTTATTATAACACAGTGCAACACGAAAAAAACCATATACGGACAACTCTACGTGATAAAAGACAAAAAAAAAAAGACCAGGGTCTCCCAGTTTTGCCCAAAGTCATGCACTTTTTTATGGGGCCCCAAGTATTTTCGGCCTCGGTGTAATTTTTGCAAAAAAGTGATAATTTTCTCAGGCTCATATCTTGCAAACCGTTCGGAATTTTGATTTTCCCTCTGAGACAAAGTTGTAGCTCTTGCCATAAGGAACAAAAATTGTGAATATATAAAAAAACTTTAAAAAATTCGATTTTTTTACCTTTTTTATTTTTGCGGCTACCTAAACGGGTCTAAGAATCATTTCTAGGAAGTTCATATGTTCTAAAAAGTTGTTTACCGAGATCTTAGGTACATTTTTTTAGTTGATAGTTTCCTTGAATTTTAAACGGTTTGCTACCTATGCACCTAAACAGGGGAATAAAGGTACACAAATTTTTCACTTTTGCTGCTACCTAAACGGTGCTAAGAATCATTCTTAGGAAGTTCATATGTTCTCAAAAGTTGTTTACTGAGATCTTAGGTACATTTTTGTAGTTGATTGTTTCCTTGAATTTTTAACGGCTTGCAACCTATGGACTTGAACAGGGGGAAAAAGGTACAAAAAAATATTAAGTTTTTTGCGATTTTGATCTTGAAAATGAGGTTTTTTTGATTTTAAATGTTCACAAAATCAAAATTCCGAACGGTTTGCAAGATATGAGCCTGAAAAAATGATCACTTTTTTGCAAAAATGACTCCGAGGCCCCAAATCTTTGGGAGCCCTTAAAAAAAGTGCATGACCTTGGGCAAAACTGGGAGACACGGGTCTTTTTTTTGTCTTTTATCATGTAGTGGTGTCCGTATATGCTTATTTTTCCATGACTTAAAAAATTACACAGTGTAAGTCACTTGAACCCTTTGTGCTTTAAACCCCTCATGTAATTTTTTTAATTTACTTTACTTATATAAATATGTGAATGTAAATTTGTCTGTAAAATATGTAAAAAATGTTGAAGTCAAATAAAGTTTTTAGTTTTTTTCTTTATGTCCTCTATTTTTATTTTCAAAATCTGGTCTGACAACTTCAAACTAATACATCAACTACTTGCGCATACCTTTTAAATAAACCTTGGATTAAGCCAATAAATTGGATAAGAAACATGTATTGCTGAGTTTCATTTCAGGTGCGACACAAAGTCAGGCGTGGTGATTATGGTGAATTAAACGGCAAAGATGTTAACTTCTTTGAGTCGTTAATTGGCAACACAAATATCTTGAAGGACGGTGAAGACGATTTAATTGGTTATAATGTGGATTTTTTACGTAGTGTGCGCGGTAATAGCAAACTGGTACTTAAACCCTGCTCAACACAGGAAATTTCTGAAATATTGAAATACTGTAATGACAGACGTTTAGCAGTTTGCCCTCAAGGCGGTAATACCGGTTTAGTGGGTGGATCAGTGCCAGTATGTGATGAAATAGTGCTTTCATTAGCTCGTCTCAATAAAATCATTAGTATTGATGATATAACCGGAATAACAGCTTGTGAATCTGGTTGTATATTGGAAAATTTAGATGCCAAGACAAGAGAAGCTGGTTTAGTGGTACCAATTGATTTGGGAGCGAAATCAAGTTGTCATATAGGTGGTAACATTTCAACCAATGCTGGTGGTTTGCGTGTCATACGTTATGGTAATTTACATGGTTCTGTGTTGGGAGTAGAAGCAGTTAGTAAAATATTTTTAATTTATTGAAAACATTTTATTAATCTACGGTCTTCTCAAAAGGTGCTGGCTGATGGCAAAATATTAAATCTTATGTCAGATTTTAAAAAAGACAACACTGGCTACCATTTAAAACATTTGTTCATTGGTTCAGAGGGTACTCTGGGTGTCGTTACGAAATTGGCAATATTATGTCCCCCTGTTTCAGAATCTGTTAATTTGTCGTTCTTGGGTAAATTATTACAATCGGAATAAAAATATTTAAAAAAGATATATTTTTTCCATTTTGTAGCGCTGAACTCTTTTGATAGTGTTCTTCAGACTTTCAAAAATGCTAAACGTCATTTGGGTGAAATTTTGTCTTCTTGTGAAATGATTGATGCCAAATCTTTAGCTGCGAGTTGTGAAAATTTCAATTTAAAGTATGTTTTTTTTAACTGATAGTAAAGTTTTTATTTTTAAAATAATAACGCGTCTCTTTTATACTATAGATCTCCAATTGAAGGCTTTCCATTCTACATGATGATTGAAACATCTGGCAGTAATGCTGATCATGACATGGAAAAAGTCAATAATTTTCTGCAATACATAATGGATAAAGGTGATGTAATCGATGGCACCTTCACAAATGAACCAAGTAAAATGCAAGAATTGTGGAAAATACGTGAATTCATTTCGACCGCTTTGACAAGAGATGGTTATTGTTTTAAATACGACGTATCTCTACCCTTACGTTCCTTCTACGAAATTGTCAACGTGCTTGATAAACGAGTTGGGCACATGGCAAAACGTGTTTGCGGATATGGTCATCTGGGAGATTCAAATCTTCATCTGAATGTTTCCAGTGAGGAATATTCACCCGAATTGTATAAGATGCTCGAACCATTCGTGTATGAATATACAGCAGAATTGAAGGGCAGTATAAGTGCCGAACATGGCATTGGTTTTCTTAAAAAAAATTATTTAAAATATTCCAAAAATCCGGATGCTATAGAAATGATGCGAAAAATGAAAAAGGTTCTAGATCCAAACTGTATATTAAATCCATATAAAGTTTTAAGTTAAAACTTAAAATCTATGTCTAATGTAAATACAAACATACATATCGCACTTGTTCAACAATATTGTATTAATTCGAAATTTAAAAATTTTAAGAAAAAGCGAAATAATTTTTAATTTTAGGGGAGACTGGGGCAGCTTCGGCACTTTTTTTTTGAAGCCCTGAATCTAAGAATGTATGCAACAGATTTAAAAATTGTATCGCTTGTTGTTGTCCTTGGATATTGAATAATAAAATATTAGTACAAAATTTTATGAATACTGAGTATTTGTTATGTTTTGTTGAGAATTAGTAAAAAAAGTCATTTTCGCTGAATGTGCCCCACGCCGGGGTAGCTTCGGCATTTGACGGGGCACATTCGTCGACTATATTCTTAAAGGCAGTGGTTTAATAAAAACTCCATTAAAAATAAAATTAGATGCCAGTTATAAACGGATTAAGCATTTTTTATTAGATGGATACAGTTAATGAAAAATAAACACATTTCTTGGAATTAGTAACTTAAGTTTTATTTCGGCTTAACAAATAGAGATCAAAAAGATATGAAGCATCCGAAGGAAGTTAATTATCGAGATGCAGTCGTCAAGAGTTTAAGTAATCTCAGTAACTTGATAAATTGGATTATTACTATATCGACCAAGTTTGACTAGGCCGAATGCGCCCCAATTGAAAATGCCGAATCTACCCCGAAAGCACTATGTACGCTATTTTCTTCTTTTTTCTTTTATTCTTCAACAAAGATTTAGATTTAATTTATTTTTTAGGAAACTAGCACAATTATTAATGTTGGTTTGTAATTTTTATTTTAAATATTGATAATTTTCAAATACAAAATACTTACGAAATAGAATCAAAATATTACAGAAACACTTGGAAAAACACTTAAACACGTGTAGCTTTTTCAGTTGGTAAGCTAGAGATGACAAACTTTGCGGGAGTTATTTATTTTGATTTTCGACACATTTTAATAAATAATTAGTGATATAAAATAAGTGCATCATATCGAAAACGTCATTGACGAATGTACCCCAGTGCCGAAGCTGCCCCGGTCTCCCCTACATGGAAGGCATATGGAAAAGGGTTTTTAAACCAGCCGTTTCATGACCAAAAATTTGACCAATATTAAAAAAGGTCCAAGCTGGTCCATTAATTTAATTTATTTAAGCTTAAGTAACAAGATTTAACACAGATACCAAGGCGAATTCATTTTTCAGGTGGCGTTGAAAGCACAGCTGTGCTACTGTTTTTTCTTAATAAGAGAGAGAAATGTCAAAAGTTCCTTGTGAGTTTGACATATGGATCAACGAAAGCAATAAAAAAATACATTGTTGTGTTTTTGGTGTTGTTACTTGTTGTAGTATCGACACCACCGTTTACATGAATTCGCCTTGACAAATACTTATTTTAAACAAACAATTTTCGGTAGGAAAAATTAATCTTTATATTTGTGGCATAAAGGAAAATGTGCTTAAGTCGACTAATGCAAAATTTGAATTTATGGCACCTTTGTAATCTCCACGTTTAAAGTCTGAAGCTTCGTACAGACGATGGTCAGATCTTACAATATTGGTAAGCAGCGTTGCTTAAATTGCATTAAAATTGGCTAAAATGTCTTACAACTGTGTGAACATTGTAAGCTCATTTGTATTTGCAGAAGTGCTAAATTAATGCATCTGAAGCTTCGTACAGACGATGCACATAGGGGTTTTTTGCCAATCTAGCCGGACATTAAGCAAAAAATTTTTTTTAAGAAATGGAAAAATTTAAGTACGCAGCTCGACAGACAACAAAGTTCTGCATCGTATAGTGAATTTTCAAGTCTTTTGCTTGAGATTTGTGGTTTTGGGACACTGTTAAAACCAGGAAAGTTGATTAAATTGCATGCGTGTTCATTGACTTTTTACGGTTTTGGGAGGTTTACAATATATTTTTTTGTAGATAAACGAATAAAGATTTTACATTGAATTTTTTTTTCTGTGAAAGACTATATAAACAGCTAATTATGAAAATTTTTAGAAAAATTTTATTTGAATTTTTTATGATAAAAAAATTAGTACGAAATTAAAAAAAACGATTTTTTTGTTCACTTTTTTGTAAAAAAAAAAAATTTAAAAGGTTTTTGAAGGTGAGTTCCGCTGAGTTCTTAAAAATTTTATACATCACGATAAAATTTGAAATCTCTACTTTTAAATTCAAAAAAAAAACGTTGCGCGTTGTTGCGCCATTTTTTTATGATTTTTTGAAAATTTCACCTTTTTTCTGTTTTTGCTCATCTTGCATAGGTACATATGATAGAAACCCTTTCGTCAGTCATAAAATGTTTTGGTTGTACGTAGATGGTTTTTATTTAAATTATTACATCTAAGCCTAATATTACCTGTGTAAAAAAAGGGATGTGCGAAACAGTAAGTAACGGGTTTTAACCACCTGTGCGGCCGCTAAAGGACGTTATTTAATAGAGCAAAATAAATGTACCTGTTTTGCATAACTTTTAAAATCATTAACAACAAAAATAATATATAATAAAAATTCAAATCTGGGCTCTAGGTACTTAGTTTTTTTAAATATATATTGTGGTTTTTGCATTAAATTGTTATCAGAACCATTTTGAAGCTTCGAGAGTAAAATGGAAAAAGTGTATACGAATTTAGAGTTATTCCAAATTATACAAGAATGTAGTTCTAAACTCGTTGAAGAGAAATTACAATTTTTAGTTAGAAAATTGTGCGAAATTTCAAAATGTCAGGGAGATAGTGACATATCAGTAGTAAATCAATGCTTAAAGAAATTCAAATATTTTTTTAAAATATTTTGGCATTCAGCACAAAGAAAAAAGGATCGATTTGTAAGCATGCATGCCAAATGGCTGGAAGGAACAGTGACAATACCTTTTTTTGGGAGTTCGTCTTCAAAACGACTACAAAAGCCGTTTGTTGAATTGACCGAAAGAAGTAAGAGAAGAAAAACTGAAATCTTGCGAACTCAAACCGATGCTGATTTAATGATGCACGCTACCCAAACACAACTACAAACGTCTGGAAAAAAAGATGCCTCAGGTCTGCTTAAAGAAATTGTGTCTTCTCCGGCAAGAGCTACAAAAATAAAAAAGCATACAAAGCTGCACAAGAGGATAAAGTAAAACAGCTAACCCCTCTAAAGGCTCTTTCTATATTGGCTCTGAAGAGAATTCAGATTCAGAAGAGGATTTTGAAGAAGCAGACGAAGAAGAACCATGGCACTCATCATCATCTTAGTGCAAAAGAGAAGTTATTTTAAATAAATTAGTTGTTATTATTTTAAATAAAATTTGCTGTTACTATTATAAATAAGTTATTATTACGAATATATTAATTATTTTCAGATAAATTAAATACTATAAAATATATAAAAGTCACATAAAATCTTAAAAATTAATATGTTTTGGAAATTAGCAAAAAAAAAAAAAATTTTACAGGGTCGTTCCGGGGGGGGGGTGTTTGGAGGGATATCTCCCCCTACCCATTAAAGTTCAAAAATTTAATTTTTATAGTATTAAGGCGTTAGTAATCTATTTCTTTTAATATTTACATTTTTTTTAAATATTATTTTATGTAACCGCCCTCAAAAGGGGGCGGGGGGCGAAAAGTGTAATTTTACGATCTCATGGGTCTTATTTTAGGTTTTTTAACTTTCGCCGACGTTAAAAGTTGCATTTGCCAAACAAAAGTATGGGAAAAGTTTAAAAAAAATTGCATTTTTCAGAGGTTGGATTAGTTCTTCTAGGGGGAACATTTTCCTCCTTGGTCCGATTTTATTTATTTTTTAGGTTTACCTGCCTATGACAATATCACATATTTCTGCCAAGTTTCATCGATCTAGGGGCACTCAATAACTTTTAAGAAGCAATATAAGCTAAAACAAAAAGTAATGTCCGGCTAGATTGGCAAAAAACCCCTATGTGCGATGGTCAGATCTTACAATATTGGTAAGCAGCGTTGCTTAAATTGTATTAAAATTGGCTAAAATATATTACAACTGTGTGAACATTGTAAGCTCATTTGTATTTGCAGAAGTGCAAAATTAATGCATCTGACAATTGCACCATTGTCAGAAAAATATTGCTGTTATGCAAATGTTGCTGTACCGTATCTGTAATGTATGAATCAGCTGTTCGTTTCTGTGTATATAAATACAAAATCTTACACAAGGCGAATTAACTACAGGTGGTGTCGAAACGGCATCTGATTTTGAAAGTTCGAGCTTATTTGTTTTAATTTGTAAGTGTTTTGCTAAGAATGGTTGACAGTTCGAGCTATAAGCACTTACAATGCAATGCAAAAAACCTTATTGTTGTTGGATTGTTTTAGTTCCGACACCACCTGTAGTTGAATTCGCCTTGAGCTTACAGAAATTTAATAATGTACTCTCGGTACCAAGGCGAATTCATAACAGGTAAGTACAACTCTAAAACTACAAAAAGCGCCATGTACTTTGTTTTTGCAATTTAATACCCCGCTGTCAAAAATGCTGACAAGGCAAAAATTTATTGAAAAACAAAATAAAAATTTTGTTTCTGGTTTTTTAAATTATTGTACATAAGTGCATTAAAAATTTACACTATTTTTGTAATTTTATTGGCTTGGAAGAATTAGAAGGTAAGTTTTACCAATATTTGTTAAAAACTGCAGAAATAATTTTAATGTTTCTGCTAAAACAATGTTCTATACTGCAATAAGAGGCTTTAAGTCTTGTGTATAGAATTGGAATAAATAAATAAATAAACTAAACTAAAATAAACTACAGTAGTTTTGACTTAACTGCCTTTTATTTACGTGCACTTTTGACTTAGCTGCACAAAATTGATAATTTTTGGCATTATTCTTTATAATCCCATACAAATTCCTTTTTTAAGTGCACTTTCTTTACCTGCACATTTAAGATAAGGCCCAAAACTTTTGGCACTTAAAAATTATTTTCATACAAAAAATTCAAGTTAGCTGCACTTTGACTTAACTGCCCAAAATACATATTTTCTGTAATTATTCTTCAAAATCCATGTTTACCTGCATTTTGCATACCTGCACATTTTTCGTATTTTTGGGCAGCTTTAAAATATTTTCATATAAAACATCAAAGTTAGCTGCATACATGGAAAAATATGGTGGCCACTTTTTAACATAAATATCCAATTTAAGCTGTTTATAAAAACAAAAATCGCAAACAAGTCAAGTTGTTTGCATGTACCTACATTTATGCATATGGGTTGTGGTTACAGCAACTTTACCATGATTATATGAAAGGAATAGCAAATCTTTGGTCTGGAACAGAATAAAGTAGTTGTAGTAGTATTTGAAGCTGACGAATGCTCTGTAGCGCAACAAAGTTCAAAATTTCGAATTTTGCGCTTCAACTGCAACGACTACTACAACTACGTTTTCTGTTGACACTACTTTGCAACTGCCGTTTTTAACTTTTGAGAGCTTGCAGCGCTATTCTTAACGTTGTACTACAGCGACTGTTCTGTTCCACACTTTATTGTTACCAATTTGGCTAGCTCGTTCATTATAAAAATGCGTAGCAAATAACTACAAGTTGTTTGAACGTCATTGTTATTAATAAAAACGTTGTTACTTCTCTTTCAAACACTTTACTTTAGCTGCACTTTTATGCAGGTAACCACAATTGCGTACCTGCACATTAAGGCAGCTAAATACATTTAAGATAGCTGCATTTTTGATTTACCTGCACAAAGGAGATTGTGCAGCTAAGTCAAAATTACTGTAATCAAATTTGTATTTTTAGATCTAACCAATAAATCGCTAAAACGTGTTTGGTGTGGCGAATAGAAATTCTCGGATTTAAAGGAGTTGTTAGCAAAATGAAAAGCTTGTTCACTTTGTGGCAACGAATATGTGTATGACACATCTATACTATGTACATATGTTCCAATTTACACTACGGACATTTCTGGCTGGATAGAAAAAGTTTGTTGGCGAAAGAGCCAAAAAATAAAATGTGTCACGCATACAGATCGCCACCTTCCAACAAACGTCGTCTGCCCGACAAGAAATGCCCATAGTGTAATTGTGACTAAT
Source organism: Pollenia griseotomentosa (assembly GCA_963931875.1). Taxonomy (NCBI): domain Eukaryota; kingdom Metazoa; phylum Arthropoda; class Insecta; order Diptera; family Polleniidae; genus Pollenia; species Pollenia griseotomentosa. The sequence continues at coordinate 144,150,391 of OZ007563.1, read as the reverse complement.
AAAAAGTGTTAAATGGAAAAATCTGTTCTTCTGTAGGGGCTATAAACACTTTCGAAAAGAATTGTAACGATGAAAATGGAGATGGTTGGGAATGAAAGCCTTACAAGACAATTTTGCAAGCCATGAGACATGCTGGCAAGGAGCCTTTTGCTGTAATTTATGTCGATAGCAATGATCCTGAAGCTACAGGAAAATATGCGGTTGCAGCTTTATTTTGGCGCAAAACATAAAATTATATTTTGACATTTGCGCATTTTTTCTTAATTCGCCGTGGAGACAGCTGGTAAACGGCTGACGAGTTGAGTTTACCCAGCCAGCAAAATAATCCGACGTCTTTCAGATATCTTATAGAATCGTCGGCAAAAAAGTCGGAATCGTATACGAATTCTGTCAGAATTCTGACCCAAAAATGTATGAAGTGGTTGACACGAATTCTGACAGACATGTCGTGGGAAGTTCTGTTTTTTTGTCGGCATTTCTAATAGATATCTAACAGAAATCGGACGAAAAAGGCATGGGAAATTCTGATAGGTTTGTCGACATTCTTAATGTTTTCTGACAGATTTCTGAAAGATTTTCAGAAGCAATTCTTTCCGACTAATCGCACAGATTTCTCTCAGAAATCGAGAAGAATCTCTAGCCATACAAAAACGTGAAAAAAGTTAATTAAGACTTTTAAATGTCAACTGTTCTTTATTAGTTTTATTTAATTTTTCAAAAAGTATATACTACAGTATACATACATATGTTAATTAAATTAATTTGTAATAATTTTAATATTTTTTAGTTTCTTAAATCTTCTCTTTTGCGTTTTTCAGCCTTCACAATTCTATCTTTGGTCAATTTGAAAAATTTTTTCACGAGATCGTCCACGGAGCTGCTTGTTGTTTTTGGTATATTTTCCAAGGCAAGATCTAGAAAATAAAAATTTTGCAAAAACTATTAAAAACTAATATTGCTAAAAAAATAATTATTTTCTTTTTTTAATATTTAATATAATAATTAATTGAGAGAATATAATAATAATATTTTTATAAAAAATCAAGTAAACGTACCTTTTAAGAGCTTAATAAACACGAAATCTTTAACACCTATATTGCCTTTTACGTTTGTCCATGAACATTTAATGGTAACGTCGTCGTTGGGTAATTCCATGTCAAATCGACCAAGAGTGGGACCCGACCCCTTTCGATTTGAATGAAATTTGGTGAGAAGGTTCCTTTTATCCTATAAGGAACATATATGAACGAAAAAAATTTTTAAAATTTTTTTTTCAAAAGTTACGTCATATTCAAAATGGCATAATTTCGCCGAATTAGCCGAATATGTTGAGTTTATTTTTTCTATATCTCAAAAACTACTGCACATACGAAGATGATTTGTATGTCATTTTAAAGAGAATACTTGGGGCTATAAGCAATATATTGAAGAAAAAATTTTTTTTGGAAAAAATGTAATATCTGCAAAATATTAAATTTTTAAAATGGACTAAGTCAAAAACCTAATTTTTTTTTGCCTAATTTTTTTTTATATAATACCTCAAACTGTTCTTTAAAAATCCTAAAACTTTGAAGGAGGTGTTTTTTTTTTTTTAGATATGAATTTTTTTCTTTCGCAACCTTTAAAAAAATAACCTAAAAATAAAATTTTAAAATTTTAATTTTGAGCAATAAGTATTTATAAAATCTGATTTGTTTGAAAAAGTAATATTATTGGTAAGGTTGTTTTTGTTTATTTGTTGCATCTTTTGTTGGGGCTCAATGTGGGCATTTTTTTAAGAAAAGTACACCTTTTGTCACGTTACGTCTTTAAAAGTCGTTTTTTCTTCGTCTCTTTTCCTACCGTTAATGCCGGGATGCTTTTTCTTAACCTAAAATAAATGAAAATGCTATGAATGTTGAAGCCTTATTCAATGTAAATACAATATTAAGAATTAAAACGTTATTTTTTACCTGGTTTTAAAGCGTGGTTCGCTCAGAATCTTGTCGATATTGTTCAATTTACCATCCTCTCCTTCGCTAGATGAAGATAAAGTTTTTATTTTAATAAATTTATTCGAAATAGGAATGGCGGCATGACAGGAACGTACTCCTTGAACTGGTGAAGCATTTTTAAACCTATTTTCCAGTTTTTTTTCAGTACACAGAAAAAATTATTTTTCCAATTCAAACAAAAAATTTGTAGAATCAAACAATTTTTTGTCTGAAATCGGTCCTACAAACAAATTTGCATATTCAAACAATTTATTTGCATTTTGTTTACTGAAAAAAAACATTAATTTTTTCAAACAAATAATTTAACTGAATCAAACAAAAAGTTTACTGAAATTCAAAATCAAAAAAAAAAAAAAGTTTTTGCACAAGCAATGACGCGCACACAAGTAAGCACTGTATGAGAAGGTGACGGCAAAGCAGAGCCGCCGACTGGCTTTGAAACACATTTTTTTGTTGGAATAATTTTTGAACGAAGTCTTATTTATACACACAACACAATGTTTTTCTTTATCACTCTCTGTTGCTGTATCCTTTCCTTTGCTAAAGAAGAAATGTAACCAAAAACGGCAGCAGACCGACTCGATATGTTTTTCGTCATCATTCTATTTTTGTATTTGATGTATTTAACCAAACAGTTTTAAAAAATTGAATACGGGATTTTGTTTCTTATAATGTCGTGTCTGCTATTGTTTTTCTTATAGTTGCACTTTTTTAAAGCGTCCAAAAATAGACTGTGTGTGTTTTTTGTTGTTGTTCTTATATTTCACATAAAGAAGTGTTGCTTACGATCAAATAAAAAAATGCAAAAAGACGACAACATTAAAGAGCGTTAAATATTTCATACAAAATTATGAAAACTTGACACCAATAACGCGTTTATTTTATTTTTGAAGAGTTGTCCACATTTTTGTTGGTTAAATAAAAATCAAACAAAAATATTGATTGAATCAGTAAAAATATTTATAGAAATTAAAAAAATTTTCAAACAAGCGGTTGTTTGAAAATAATTCGGCAATAATTTTTTCTGTGTACGTTGAATGTGTTGATCTGAGACGAAATTAAAATTGATTCCTTGAATATTATCTTTCGCCCATCGACACAGTTGCTCGGGTGTCTGAATTTGTTGATCAGGTGTCAATTGTAGATTGGCTCGGCTAGCTAATCGCTTAACTGTTCCACCCAAACCATCACTTGGCCCTTTTCCATGAGAAGTTGCAAAAAAATGCCATTCTGCTCGAATTTGAAAATCCTCTTCGTGGTGTATCAAATTTACTAAATTGTAACGATTTTTATATTGGGATGCAGCACCATCAGAAAAATAAATTATTTTTGAAATATTTGGAATCTTATGTTTAAGGAACGTCGTTAATGTCTCTTGGAAGCTGTAAACTGCAGTAGTATTATGAGTTAAGTTATCTGATATTATTACCAAGCTAAGAGGTACGATATCACTTCCATTCTCAGCAATGGATCTATAATAGCAAGCGAATGGATGAATTGTCGCTTGTCTGTTATTCCAATACACTCCTTGAACACTATTTTGAAGTAAAAACGAATAATTTTCAGAGAAATCAGCAACAACAAGAACTTGCCCTATCTCAAGATTATTTTTCGTAGTTTTAAAATATTCGGCTTGTTGTTTAGCTACAAAGTCATGCCAAAGTAATTTTGGAATATATTCTACAACAAAATCAACGAAATCTTCAGTTGATCTTATAACTGTCTCCAAAGAGCAGCGGTCTACTTGAATCCACTGATTATATGTAATGTCATCTAAACAGTTTTTCGTAAAAAGATTTTCGAGAATATTTTTTAATTTGGACGAGCCGGGACAAGCATTGCATACACCAAGATAACAGTCATCCGTAGGTGTTTTACAAATAACCATTTTCATACAATCTTTATATGAAGAAAATGGTTGAGATCCATCCTTCATTTTTAGTTTTTCAAGTCTAGCACCTTGAAATAGCATTTTAAAATTTTCATGAATCCGGCAAACACATACTACGTGCGTACCAGATGCACCAGCTAGAACACATTCGGGTGGTCTTAAACTTGCAAATTTTGAAAAACCAACTTTTTCAAATGGATATTTTTCTTTAAACATGTGAAAAATTTCACTTAGGTTACCCAAGATTAACCGTTTTTGTTTTTGCACTCGCAGACCGTTTTCATAAGCAGATTTATATTCTTTTTTACCGGGTAGTTCTCTGCTGACGTCTTGTTTTCTAAAGAACTCTTGAATTTTTTCTTCCGTGGTTTTTAACAACGGATGACCTTTATGTTTTTCAGGAATGAATAAAATGCCATCTTTTTTTACGTTTTCTTTAATTTTTTTAGCCATGTACGAAGTTGCTCCGAAAATATCAACAATTTTTTGGGTTGACCAACTTGATGGTAAGACTGACAGGATTTGTAATTTTTCACTCAATTTGCTAGTATTATCAAATTTGTTCTTCAACTGTACTATCATTTCTTTTCCAGTTAATTCTGGGTTGTCATCAACAATTAAATTGTCATCGTCAATTGAGTCAAAAGAACTATCCGTAACATGCTTAAAGCATGATTGTAGTTTAGATATAATTTCATAATATTTTTGCTGGACATAAGTTTTTGATCGATTTAAGTATTTTTTTTTAAGAGGAGACAACCCGAGTATTTTTGCAACTGCATTGACACGATCAAGATTAATTGTTTTTGAACAAACAGTTTCACTTGTTGAACTACAAATTTCAGATGTCACATCATCTTGTTCAGATGGGGGCATCACTTGTTGATATTTTTCCACTTCAATACTAATTTTTTTCCAACACGAAATACACAGTTTTTTCCCGGGTGCAATTAAAGGAAAAATTACCTTAACATGAGTATAAATCTCAAAAGTAACGACTTTCAATGATTTTTGTACTCGAGTTACATGAATGTTATACGGATCAGCACACATTTTTTGGTTTAAGGTGTATTTTTCACAAAATTGTCTATGATGCTTATCGCAAACAAAACTGACCACAATACCACTTCTAGCATTAAGAGTAATGCGTTCTTTATCAGGAAGATCTACACAATTAATGAATTTTCCCTCAGAGCATACCTCATTATTAACTATGCCAATTGAACACTTATTACTTTCCATGATTACCGTTTTGACTATTATTTATTTTAAATAAAAAAAATCACACTTTTTGCTATTCCAAACACGAATAATTGCAATAATTGATTTCAGACTTACATATGGTTGACAATTAAATCAGTGTCGACTGAAAGTGCATTAAGCACAGCGATTTTTTTACTGTATTAACTGTAGAAACCAGCCCGGCATTATCGGTAGGAAAAGAGACGAAGAAAAAACGACTTTTAAAGACGTAACGTGACAAAAGGTGTACTTTTCTTAAAAAAATGCCCACATTGAGCCCCAACAAAAGATGCAACAAATAAACAAAAACAACCTTACCAATAATATTACTTTTTCAAACAAATCAGATTTTATAAATACTTATTGCTCAAAATTAAAATTTTATTTTTAGGTTATTTTTTTAAAGGTTGCGAAAGAAAAAAATTCATATCTAAAAAAAAAAAAAAACACCTCCTTCAAAGTTTTAGGATTTTTAAAGAACAGTTTGAGGTATTATATAAAAAAAAATTAGGCAAAAAAAAAATTAGGTTTTTGACTTAGTCCATTTTAAAAATTTAATATTTTGCAGATATTACATTTTTTCCAAAAAAAATTTTTTCTTCAATATATTGCTTATAGCCCTAAGTATTCTCTTTAAAATGACATACAAATCATCTTCGTATGTGCAGTAGTTTTTGAGATATAGAAAAAATAAACTCAACATATTCGGCTAATTCGGCGAAATTATGCCATTTTGAATATGACGTAACTTTTGAAAAAAAAATTTTAAAAATTTTTTTCGTTCATATATGTTCCTTATAGGATAAAAGGAACCTTCTCACCAAATTTCATTCAAATCGAAAGGGGTCGGGTCCCACTCTTGGTCGATTTGACATGGAATTACCCCGTTCTTAAAAATCATTCTTAAATTTTCCCATACAAATTTGGTAACGTTATCCTGTGGTTTTTGGTTAAATCTGGATATCTGAAATTAAATATATTTAGTAAACGAAAACAAAATGCCTTCATATATTTTAAAACTTACTAGTTTCAGTCTTTTTTCTTCATCTTCTTTAAGTTCCATGTCAAATTGTAAAATCGCTTCTACGGTTGCCAGTTCTAAAGGAGGTTGAATGGAAAATAAAAGCTTTTGGGATTTCAACTCAATCAGGGAATTCTCCACGGTCTTCTTAAATCCAACGAATTCTTGTGTGAAGTGTGTCAAGATTTTGTTATTTTCTTCTCTTATTTTTTTATTCTCCTCCAAGACGGCCTTGTTTTGCTCCGCTGCTATATTTAACAAGTTTTGAATATCTGTAAAGAATAAATCAATCACTTTCTAATAAGGGTATTGCAGAACAACGTAAAATAAGACAGGAAATACGAGGAACAATTTTCTTTCTAAAACTCGGTCTTTAAGGATTTTATTTGTATTATATTTTTTACTTACTATTAAGTACTGCAGTGTTAGAAGTTGGAACGACAAGATCAAGAGTGGTATATACTATAAAAAGACATGAAAGTTACGTTAAGAAAAATTATTTTTGGTACACAAGTATTTCACATTACTTTGCGATTCTTGAGATTGTTCCATGCTTATTTTAATATTAAGGATTCAAGCTCAAATTTCATGCATTTACTTAAAACTTGCGGAACAGAAAAAAGTGTTTCCGTGTCCGTGAATTCCTCTTTTTCAGTTTTATAAATGCCTATACAATCCGAAAGATCACCTATATTAAAAAAATTTTCAAAGGCTTTAATTTTATGGCAATATAAAAGTATATCATTAGATGACTTTTGAATGGCTATTATTACATAAAGCGAATGATGAGCTTTCACGTAGTCATCAGGTGGGAATAGTGAATACTTTGCTACCTCCATCTGAACGCTTCTGTAATATGAACCTCCTAAGCTGCGTTTAAGAATTGGATATGTTATTAAATTACTTTCTTTTTTTAATCTCATGCTTTGCTCTATAACTCTATTAGACACTTGAGCTAAAATGTTTGATCCACTTTTCACATTTTTTTTTTAAGTTATATAAGTAGTTTTCATATTTGAAAGCGCTGAAATTGTCTAAAAGTCCATACTTCAACACGTCGTTGTTGAGGTGCATCAGAGAATGTAGATTATACGTAAGATTTTCTTTTCCGTATAATCGTCTTTAATAAACTCGATAAGTAATAGCTTAGCCTTTTGATTGTAAGCCCCACAAAGTGATTTGTCACACAAAATTGTTATTGCGATATGTAATTTACAAAAATGCTCGTATCGGCAATCATCCAAGATATTTTTGAGTACAATTAAACCACTGTACAACAAAAACGATTGCAGTTCGGTAGCTTTCCACCTATCAAATTCCTCAAGAGTTCTAGGTACTCTGTTGAATTCTGAACAAAATTGTTTTGATACGACACCATTGTTTTTGGAAATTCTAATGATTTGGTCATTATTAAAACTATAAACATTTCCTCTCCTTTTAGTCCATAATTTTATGAGTTGTTTCATTACCCCAAGGCAGACAACATGCATGTAATCTAAAGGAAACTGGGTGACACATCCTATAGCCGCATGTTCCATAATCAAAGGTTCTGTTTTTACATGATGCTCAGTTTGGAGTCTTTTTTTAAAGGACTCGTCAGTACGAAGCTCTTCACAGATAAGCGGGAAAATAATCCTGTTTTGAAAATATTCTCCTTTCTGAGGGCATTTAGTACAACTGTAATATCCAGAATGAGATTTTACATTTGCATCACATACAAAATAACCAATTTGAATATTATAAAATTTCTTGTTAAAGGAAAACGCACAATTATTTAAAGCTTCTATCTCTTCAATTAAATATTTTAAAAAATTATTATGATTATCAGGCTTAGTAAATTTATTTGTTTCTTTATTGCTTCCAATATTTAGGTAAGCTCCAACTAAATACACTGGCGTGTAATTTGCCACACTCATCATAATTGGCCATATACATTTCTTTGAGCTTTAGAATAGTGGAAGCCCATCAATTCCAAAGTTTAAAATTAAGTTTGTTGTTGGATTCGTTACCTTGTATCGAAATAAGAAATCCGTCAAGCAATTTTTTACACCATAATGAAAATATGTTCCTTTCCCCATTTCTAAAATTGTTGTTGTTTTCGGAGTTTCACGAAGTGTTCGGACGTCTCCTGGCAAGCTATCGTCAACATTTTTCAATCTTTTCAGTAATTCATTCATTGCATCATATGAAATTGAATATGGACCAGTCACAAAGAAAAGACCTTAAGTTATCACCACAATAAGTAGTATTGGAGCATATTTCCACATTACGTTGGGTTTGGTTTGCATCATCTTTTTCTAGGTATAAAACTTACAAAGGGACAATGTGGCTCCAATAAATTTGCAATTAAAATTTCAGCTTCTTTTTTGATTTGCTTTCTAAAAGCTTGACGCGATATGTTCATTTTTGTTATTTTTTCTTTTTTTTTATTTTATTTTTCTTTTTTTTTAATTATAAATTTTTTTCAAAACTTTTTTTATTTAATTTTTCAAAAGTTATTTATTCTTTTTTTACACTTTTTACAATTTACATATCGTCGGTTGACAAGTAAAACTCACTAAGTGCAGTCAGACCAGTTTAGAGATATTGAGGTTTTAATGTTAAATTTTGTATAAAAAAAATCTATTATACATAAGATCGATGCGATTTTGCAGAGTAAATTAAAAAATAGTTTCTTTATTATAATTGCTTTTAACCCTTTCACGTCCATAAGGAAAGCAGGTTTATTTTTTAATATCCATTGGATTTTTTTAAACGATTTTTATACAAAATAAACTAAAATTGCAAAGAAATAAAAATCTCGTGTTTGGATTTTGTGGAATTTTTTGGGAAACATTTTTCCCAATGGACGATAAAGGGGAAAAAAATACTTCAGTTCATTGATTTTTTATGAATGATTTTACATCTAAAAAAATTCAATGTTAAAATTTGGTTAAAAATACAAAACTAATTATGGTATTCTGCAAAGCAATTCATTTTGCTTGTAAAGCAGATATGGACGTTGCACATAGTGCAAATGCAATGCGTTTTATTTTCTACACGTTTCTTAGCGCAATTTACACATCTCTTCATTTTGTTCGCTTTTTACATATTGTACGCTGGTAAGTTACGATTTGTGCTAACCTCAGCTTCGCGTCTTCCCTTTTAGAAGGTCTTACTCTCTGCCTTGATGTAAAATCACTTATCAGATTTCGTGCTACTACTTGCCGATACTCTCAACTGGTCAATAGTGATTCCTCATCCATGTCTTGCCTATCAGAAGAGATGTTTACGCGATCAAACTGATAATTACTTTCATAATATGTATGAGGTGTAAAGCAACTTGTCCAACTGAAAACAGGTTCTTCTTCATCTAGGTGAAGTTCGTCTTCCCCATCACTATTATCCGCCATTACCAGCTGTAATATTGAATTTTCGCGTAAATGGAACTCCCAACATCTTCTGCTTGTCATTGCTAAAACTTATAATTACTATTGTGAACATGTAAAAAAACGCAATATCAATAAACTACTTAAAGTAAATTTTCCCTTCTCGTCCATAGGGAAAAATGTTTCCCATAGAGTAAATATACAAAGTTGGAGTACTATTGGCCCCTTATCAATTTTTTGTTATTATTTATCATTTCTCTTTACTCTTCGCGTAATATTTATCTTCTATAAAACTTAGAAACGTAACTTTATCAGCGACAAAACGAGCAAAATCAAAACGACCTTACGATGGAGAAAAATGGAATTTCCCTTCCTTGATTAAACTATACACTTTTAAGTATTGCCAACTTTTTACTTCTATTTACAATAAATCATTGCTGTTTTACGACATCTAATTGTAAAAATAAATATTAACAAAAAATTCGTTACTAAAATAACCAATTAAAATTTTGGGAAAAATGTTTCCCATTGACGTGAAAGGGTTAAATTTTCGGTCTAACTACAAACGTTTTCAAGACAATACAAAATAAAACCCTTAATGATCAAATCTGCACTTAGTGAGTTTTACTTGTCAACCGACGATATTTAAAAAAACTTTTATGCGTACGTACCTTTTTTTAAATTATTTTTTCAACAATAAAAAAATATTAAAAATATTTTAAATTTTTTGACAATTTTCATTATTATTAAAAAAAATATTTCCCGGAACAAGTGTTAAAAAAACACGTCTGTACCAGAGAATGACAACAAGTACCCATAAGAATAATATACAGAGGTATTTACCCACGCTTTTCGTTATTGTGTATGCACATATTTATTACGCAAAAAGTATGGTTATTACTTATACTTATGCACGGCAATATCTTCACGCAACCATATTCAGTAAACAAAAATACATGAATGTTATGCAGATATTATTCAATAACCATGAATGTGTTTTGGGTATCTGCCATACATTTAAAATATCCATGTTAAAAAAAAATACCTTCAGTATTTTTGGCACTTCTGTGTAAAAATGAAAAAATTTTTTTTTAGCAAAATTGTGCTTTGATCACTTGGCAGGTATGGGACTATGTAAATATTTTGTATGATACATAAAATAAATTTGTCATCAGCATTGCCTATGTAAAACTACACATAAGCTCTATATTTTTATAAAAAATAGGACCACGAGGGGTGGAAAGGGGCAATTTCTGCTCTCCGAAGCTATCTAACAGATTTTATTGAAATTTAAAACATTGATAGATCCATATTTATATGGACACATAAGCTTTGTATTTTTTAGAAAATAGGACTAGGAGGGAAGCTCGGGGGTATTTTCTGCCTCTGCAAAACCATCCAACAGATTTTAATTAAATTTAAAACATAGAAAGGGGCCTACTTATATGGACACATAAGCTATATAGTTTTTTAAAAAATAGAACTAGGAGGGAGATATGGGGTATTTTCTGCCTCCCCAAAACTTTCTTAAAAATTTTAATGAAATTAAAAATATAGATACACAGTAGCTATGTATTTTTTTTTTTCAAAATAAGACCACGAGGAGCAAATTACATGTACGTTTTGGATCGAATATTAAAAAAATTTTGTTAAACAGCAATTTTGGCACACATGCAGAATAACATGTGACCTAAAAAGTTGACAAGTCAGATGTAAAAAACATGTCGCAAACGCTATAAAACCAATGTAAATAAATGTATTGAGTGGTTGTTTCACTCTTTCTTATTAGCACAACATACAAATCCATACTTACAAGCATACATAAAAAGCCATGTATGCCCTCTCGTCATAGTTGCCAATTTAGCGCCTTTGGCGCTAGATTTAGCGCTTTTTACCTGTCGAAAAGGCGCATATTTTTTCCTTAGCGCTTTTTTTAAAAAGAGCGCTAAATTAGCGCTTTTATTGATACCCAACATTTTTGTACTTTTATTTGCATACATTAAAATCAAGACACATTAAACCAAAATTTATTTCCGTTTATTAAATACTTTACTCTGAAATGCATACTATACAAGGAAAGAACTTTTCCTTGTTCCATTTCGTTTCTTAAAAGAAGAAAATCCAAAAGTAATTTCTTGATCCTAACTTATTTTGTTCGTATTTAGAAAAATTTTTTTATATAAAGAAACATTTTCTCATGATTAAAAAATTCACGTTTTTGGTATATGATCTAAAATTTCTTAAAACAAGAAATACAAAAATAGCTTATTTTTATTAAAAACAATAAAGATATTTCTGAAATCAAGCGGCATTTATTTAATATTAGTCTGATTTTCTTGATTTTTTAATAGAATCGAATTTCTTGCATCAAAAAACAAATGCAAGTGATTTTTTTAAATTTTTCAGAAAATGCGCAAGAACACTTGGTTTGATTCAATTAATTTTTATTTGGATCGACATGGTAACAAATCAGTCAAAAGTTTCTTATTTTTATATTAAGTTTTCTTAAACTAACTAGTGCAACACGTTTTTATGAAAAAATTCAGGCTTTTTTTAAAAAGCAACGAAAACTTGATTTAAGTAACTAAAGAATTAAAATGGATTTTTTTTTAGTTGTATTTAAGTAAATTTTAGTTCGCTTTGAGTTATAACTTTTTGCTTAAACCAGGCAACACACGTTTACAATAAGAAATTTTTGGCTTGGACGAGAGTGGTGCAAGACATTCTTGGTTCAAGTCATATTTTCTGGTGATTTAGTAAATAATTTTTTCCGTGTATATTTGAAATTATATTACTTTACATTTTCTGAAAAAACAAAACAAAAAAAAAAAAAAATCGGGGTAGAGAACTTGATTTAATTGACTTTACCGTGTTGAATCCAAATAGTTTATTCAATCCCGTCTAGTTAACATTTTGTTTACTGATCTTCATGATTTCATGTCATATTTTATTCATAATAAACCTGCATTTCGCAGGTTCGCATAAAAAAACTAGACATGATAGAAAAAACTGAAAACGGATTTGAATTTAACGCTGTAATATCTTTGTATTTTATATATTTTTAATTAAAACGATTTTTTTGAGAGCCAGTGTAATTAATAAAACTTGGTTCTTAAACATTTCATTAAGTTTGTTATTTAAATATTATTTAGCGCTTTTTAGCGCTTTTTGATTGGGGGCACGGCGCTTTTTGATTAAAAATAGTTCACAACCCTGCCTCTCGTGGCACTTATCTATGCTTTGCGGGTGTGACAGCGACAAGTGCATGTGTATGGTAACTGCGTTTATATTTTAACAACTACAGTGTGTAAAATAAATTATGGTAAAATTAAAAAAAAAATAATTTTATTGGCTTTACGAAACTGTCATAAAAGCATACCTACATGTAGAAGATTTTATTTGAGTTTTCTTTGATACAATTCTTGCTTTAATTTGCAAAACATTATAGCAGTTCACACTGAATTAAATTATTTTTTTAATTGATTTACCTAAAATGAGGAAATTTTTAATACATATTGTTTTAAAAAATTTTTAAAGTCAAAGTTTTAAATCAGTTTAAAAAATTAAGTATGAAAATTTAATATGTTTTAAATTTATTTCCAGCCAAAACCATTTATTGTGATTAAATGTTAATAAAAATATTTGCGCTTAGTTTTTTGTGTTTGCTGTACTTTAAAATTCTCTGATCAGTACAGTTGCAAAATTTTTTTGACATCAATGTTGTAGATTCTATAGAAATTGTTGCATACCCATGTTATACTCACACTTGTTTGTTTTACCGTTAAACATTAAGCAAAAACACAATTACACAAGCATGTGTATATCGTTAGCTAAAACGCAAAAAGTCGTAACTAACAAAAAATTAAAAATCAGCTTTTTGATTCATTATTATGAATGCCATTAAAATACATGTCTGGACACTTCTTCGATCAAAAGTGACGCTTTTATTAACAAAAAACAAAGGGACGTAACTACAAGTGTGTTTATTTTCTTAATGCAAAACCGCGTAATTACACATTTTTTTCTAACAAACTATGATGAAATGGGACTATTTGGTAGTTTGCTCAATTTAATTACTTTATTTTATTTTTAATTACCAGAGGTAAATGAATAAAATATACATTACAGTACACGCTCGTAAATTCGAACCTCTTTGTTTTTAGGGCGATTCGAATTTACGAATTTCTGGACGGTATTTTTATAAAAAAATTTAGGTAAATTTGACCATAAAGATATAAAAAACTTTGTTTCTTGTTTTAGTTTATTTAACATAAAAACTTTAAAAAAAACTTAACGAAATATAACAAAAAATAGCAATTCAGTTCATTTAAGTACTTATAATACAAACACCAAAAAACTGACTTTTATGGATCAATCAGCTTTCCTTTCTTGAGTATAACATACGTAATATATTTAATCAAACAGTCCCTTTGATAACTAAAACTGTCAGTCAGAAGAATAAACCTTGGTTTTCCTCCAACATCAAAGAAGCAATGTTCAATAGAAATTTATTGTATTCTCGATGGAAACGATTTAAAACCACACACCTTTTAAATGAATACCGTATTGCAAGAAAAAAAACCAATAAGATGATAAAGAAGGCCAAATCCGATTTCTACGCTAATAAGTTCTCGTGTGCCCTGGGATCCAAAAAGACATGGCAAACTATTCGTGAAATTGGTATTGGCAAAGCAACCACTCATGAAATGTGTACAATTGATGCTGATAGTATAAATCAAACTTTCTTGAATATCCCGATAATTGAAGCTGATCGTAATTACTACACTAATATTAATAATTTCGATGTTCCTGTGAACAATAAATTCTTTTTTAAAAGTGTAGATCAATGTGACGTATTGTTAAGTTGCTTGTCCATAAAATCTAATGCTGTAGGAGCTGATGGAATTCATCCAAAATTTATTAAACTTCTTCTCCCACAATTAATCCCGTTCATCACGTTTTTTTTTAACAAAATTATTACTACAAGTCAATTTCCTACTAAATGGAAAAACTCAAAAATTATACCAGTACCTAAATCAAGTTCTGAGTACAGACCTATAGCTATTTTACCTTTCCTTTCTAAGGTCTTTGAGAGGCTAATACATAACCAAATAACCCTTTACTTAAATAATAACAATTTATTAACTGATCGTCAGTCTGGTTTTCGAACTAAACACAGCTGCATAACTGCCCTGGTAGACGTTGCTGAGGAGATAAGGAAAGAGGTTGATAGGGGTAACGTCACGTTTTTAGTTTTGCTGGATCATTCTAAGGCGTTTGATACTGTTGACCATGACATATTGTGCCTCAAACTTGAAAAAATGTTTAATTTTTCGTCATCCGCAGTTTGCCTTTTGTCAAAATATCTCAATAATAGATATCAGTATGTTCAAACCACGTCCAAGACATCAGAATCACTACCCGTTAAAAGGGGTGTTCCACAGGGATCTATCTTAGGCCCACTACTATTTGCTATGTACTCAAACGATCTCCCTAGTGTACTTACTCACTGTGGGATAAGAATGTATGCAGATGATGTTCAGCTCTACATCAGTTGTAATGAAGCCTCGCTGAATAAGTGTGTTGGTACTTTGAATAAAGAACTACATAAAATTTATTTGTGGGCAACTGCAAATGGTCTTGGAATAAACCCCCGAAAATCCAAATGTATTATTATACGTAAACGTCTGGCGAAAATTGATTTTAACCTTATGCCCAATATTTCCATTAATAATCAATGCATAGAAATTGTAAACACAGCAAAAAACCTCGGAATTATTTTTAATAACACATTAACATGGTCTGACCATATAAAATATGCATGCGGTCGTACGTTTTCCATGGTAAGAACACTTTGGCGAACTCAATACTGCACACCAATCAAAATTCGAATACTACTTGCTAAAACGTACTTAATACCCATTTTGTTGTATGGTTGTGAACTTTTTGCAAGTTGTGACGCAATAAGTGAAAATAAACTAAATGTAACATTTAATAATATTATTCGTTATGTCTATGGATTAAAACGTCGATCACGAGTTTCAATATTTGCAATGAAACTATATGGCATTTGTTTTAAAGATCTGCTAAAGACGCGTATCTTAATTTTTGTACACAAAATCATCTACATGAAACAGCCTGAACATTTATATGTAAAACTTAAATTCTCAAATATTGAAAGTAGAGGAAGAAGACTAATACCATTTAGACATTATAGCCTTATATCATTGTGGCAATTCTTTATCCATGCCGTTCATCTCTGGAACTCAATTCCATATTGTTCTCAACTTTTATGTAACGCACATGAGTTCAAAAAGTCTATAATTAATTTGTTTTCCACATTTGATTAATTAACAATAATTACTATTTGATTTTAATAAAATAATTACTCTTGATTATTATTATTAATTTATTTATTTTTTATAATCTATTTCTTTAATACATATATATTGATGATTTTGTAAATAGTTTTAAGCTTTAACATTACAACATTTTGCTAATACTTAGTTCTGTACTGCAATATGAGACTCTTAGTCTTGTGTATGGAACGACAAATAAATAAATAAATAAAATAAATAAATGTTTTAAATTTCATTTAAATCTGTTAGATAGTTTTGGAGAGGCATAAATTGCCCCCTATTTCCCCTCGTTATCCTATTTTTTAAAATATATATAGCTTATGTGTTCATATAGAGGTGGATCTATCTATGTTTAAAATTTCATTAAAATCTGTTAGATAGTTTTGGAGAAGCATACATTGCCCCATATTTCCCTTCGTGATGATATTTTTTAAAAAATACATAGCTTATGTGTCTATATAAATATGGATCTATCTATGTTTTAAATTTCATAAAGATCTGTTAGATAGTTTCCTCGGTAAAAGTACCCTTTTCCGACGCATGTATTGGTTTGTAAATAGGTTGAGTAGTTCTCGAGTTATAAAACAGCTTAGTCAAATCTTAAAATGCTTTAAAATAATCTTGATATTTTTCTGAATAACAACACACAAAAACTTTTGCCTAGTTTCTAAATTTTTAAATTTGCATTTGCCATCTCTGCTCTCTCTCGCGCTCTGTATATTTACGTTATACTTACGGTAATACACATACAGTTATTTCCGCTTAATTGAGTTTCTAAAAATGCACGACTTTTGACGCAATTAAACGGGAACTCAATTAAGCAGTACTCGGTTAATTGAGTCGCCGACGCAATTAAAACGAAAATCGCTTAATTGAGCAAGATGTGCAATAAAGCGAAACACCCATGTGTAGATAGAAAATTTAACTCATTTCTTTATTTGTTTTATATAACATTTATTTATAAAACTGAAACATGAAACATGACTTTCTTGATTTTTGTGGAGCAAAAACACATTAAGTAGAGGGAAACAATTAACCGAAACATTTGCTTTTGTTTTTCGCAATGTGGTCTTATTTTGCGAAATAATTAAGCGGGTGACGCAATTAAACGGAACTCAACTAAACGGGTATTTTTACATAGACTGTTATACTGAATGATTTCGTTCCATGGTTTTTAGTGCAATAAAACGGGAAACTCAATTAAGCGGGGCTCAATTAACCGAAAACTATGTACTTATATGGGTATTGCAGATAGCTAACAGAAATTTTATTTATATCTGCATGTACATTCAAAAAGAAGAATGAATATGCAAATACACATTGGCAGCGTATACCTATACATATTCAACTTTAGCTTGTTATAGGTATTGGTATGTGTGTGTATGGTTTTGATCTTTACTCATGCATGTCCATACATGTTTTTTCACTAATATTGAAAGAGTACTTACGGCCATTTTCACCAAGTTCGGTTATAACTAACCATTACTTAAAGTTCTGGTTACCCATATGTTTTGACAGCTATAACCGATAGTTAATTATAACCGAACTTGGTGAAAATGGCCGTTAAAATGATACTTTTGTCATTCTCTGGTCTGTACGACTTCAGTCAGAAATCTATTAAGCGGCTTATACACTAGCAATAAAATTGTTTAATTTTACGTATTGTACAATTATATCGCTTATGTGTACGTGATATTCGAAGGTGGCACAATATATTGGCAACAATCAAAAGACTTTTGATTTTTATTGCACAACAAAAAGAAAGTGAAATGTGTCGGCAACATTGTACAATGTTGTTTATGTTATTCCTATAGGTTATGTTCACCTTTTTATTGAATAAATGAAACCATTGTGCGATTTATTGCATAATATAGGACAAAATGGAAATAATATGGCGAATATCATATACAATAATATTGCAAGTGTATGGGCCCGGCCGCTTTAGACATATCGGTTTAAAAAATCCGCCGATATATCCATGCGAAATCGATCAAAAAGCGGCCAGACAAAACGTAGGTTTAATATCTGACAGAAATCTTAACGAAATCTCTTAGAACAAAGCCAGACATTTGCAAGAAATGTCTGATTCAGACAAAGTCGGAGTATTTTGTTGGCTGGGTACCTTCTTAAATTCGCCTTGGTCGGTACTGTAGTTGTAACCAGTGCTGCCACAACGAATACAATTTTTATAACCAACATTTTTGAAAAAGTAACCAAATGTAAAAAAATATAACCAAATTTAAAATGCTTTTTATTAATTGAGAAAATCATTAAAATCATTGTACAGTATTCCACGGATAATTACCTCGCCAAAAATGCCAATATTTTTGGGTAATTATGCGGGGTAAGCATTTAAACGAATACGCTTAAATACCTCGTTGAGGTAATTATAAGAATACGTTTAACTACCTCATTGAGGTAATTAAGCGAATACGTTTAAATACCACAGTGAGGTAATTAAACGTATTTATTTACAAGATACCTTAACTTTGATGTATGAACAAAAGTTGACAGGAATTTTTACATGTATCAGCTAAATCTAAAGAGATAACAATAAAAAGCAATGGGATTGCTGTATTTTTAACTGTAATGCTTTTTGAGAAGTTTTGTCATATCCTACTAACAAAAGCGTACTCATACATATTTACAAACTTATGATCAGGGAAACCGTAAATACGGAATTGCATGGTTTTTCTTGTGCGACCAATGAAGACAGCAACAATATATTTATCCGTTTAGAGCTTGTTATGAATTTTGGTATTGATCTGTTTGTGAATAATTTGCATATTTTAGCTATTGCTGCATTTTTATTGCATATATCACGTTTTTAAAGCATATTTTTATACATGGTTAGCAAATAAAAAAAATCCCTTAAAATTCTGGTTAACAGATGAATTTTCTGTTGCTTTAATTTTGCCATCTACATTTAATTTTCAGTCTACAATTGTAAGTCAAAGAAAGTTTTTGTGAACATAAATGTTTTTCGACCCTTTAAATTTTTATTTATATGCAAAAATTAAGAAAAAGCCATTATATAAATGTTTGCTAATACATTGAAATTTTAACGCATCGTATAGTAGACCGATCGAATCAGAAACACTTTTTAATGTGATCTTTTCGTGTCCGTCCGTCCATCTGGCTGGTCGTCTGTCCATGTAAACCTTGTGCGGAAAGTAAAAGTAGCAGTTATTAGATAATTTGATAAAATTTGGTAAATAAGTTTTAATTGTCATAAGAACGAAACCTTTGTAAATTGTGAGAATCGGTCTATAATATCACATAGTCCCCATGCAAACTTCTTTCTTTTTGTCCATAAACCATTTAATCATGTTCGCATTAAGATTAAATTTGGCCCAAAATATCTTACAGCAAATTAACTATTGTTGAATCGGTGCAGATTTAAACATACAGCTTTCATTCAAATTTTAATCCCTAAAATATTCAAGCTATTTTATCCTTTTAAATGTTTATGTAATTTAAAATTTAGCGACCTTTCCTTTTATCCCTTTAAGACAAAATATCTCACATATTTGGTGTTTCTAGATATTAGTCAGCACCTCATAACGTAACTTTATTCTGGTGAGCACAGAATACATTTTATTTTAATGCAAATATGAAATTGTGGAAAATTTTGCTTTCAAATAAGCCATATTTTGTTACTATTGTGTTACTTGCTGTGTTGTTGTCAAATAGTACTGAGGCAATTAAACGAGTGAAATTTAGGTGTAATTTTGTTTTTGGATTTTATTTTTTAAGGCAATTACCCGAATTGGGTAATTAAGCGTAAGGCAATTAAACGTGGATTTTTGTTTCAAAAATGGAAGAAAAAAAACGGGGATTTAAAACTCAAGGTAAATAACCGAGAAAGGCATTTAAGCGTGGGGTAATTAACCGGGTTATACTGTAATACATTGGAACACAAAGGTTATTTGCACTTTATGTAAAACAATAATTAAAAAAATAACGTGAAACTTAATTAAAAGTTTTTATTTATTTGAGACTTTTTTCGTAAAAAATTGTTTTTTTTTGGCGCCCTATGCACTCCAGTTGGAGTTAGAGGAATATTTATAAAAAAAAAATTTAATATTTTTTCATATGCCAGTTATAAATAACAAAAATGAATAATAGTTTTCCGCTTTTAAGCTATTATTGGCAGGACTGCCAAATGTGGCGATTTCTTAATCCTTTTGTCGATGGAAATTTACGTTTGGCGATATGGCGATTATTTTGGCGAAATTTAAAACGATTGGCGATATACGCAATGCATTTTATGTAAATATTTTCTAATTTACATATATCTAAAATATTATAAAAACTTTTTACTGTTTTGTGTAAATTTTATTTCAAATGTATAATTCTTATTATAAAAAAATGTTTCAAAATTGTTCTTATATACTATAACGTACATTCAATGGGGAAAAAGTATATGACTGACAGTCAAAAGTTTTTTTTTACCAAGTAATTATCTTAAAAAACATTAAATAAATATACATACCGACAAGTTATAAACAGTAAAATTTCAAATTTCTTTGAACTTACAGCCATTTCTTATTAACCCATTTAAGCCCAAACAAAAACTACCGGACAAAAAATAAAATATTGTTTATTTTATTATTTAATTCATTACATATAAACAAAAAACAAAAATTTTTTTTTTTTGAATTAAAGTTGTGTACCCAAATTGGCACTACGGTCACTTTAAAAAAAAATTAAAAGAAAAAATTTTTTTTGATGTTATAGAAATTTCTGAAATTTTAGATTATCAATAAGGTAAACATATATTGAATAATGTCAAAAACTTTGTCATAAGCCGGAAATAATGAAGTGTTCCCAAATTGGCACAGCGGGCGTAAATGGGTTAAAGAAAATTCCATAAATTTTAAAATTATATTGATAAATCAATGTTAAATTCCTACGTGTATTTTCAAATATGTATATAAATATACTTCTGGAAATAACCTAAATTTAGAACCTTAAACTTTTTTCAAGTTTTTAAAAACACTGAAACGACTTTTGTGTAATTTTTCAGTAATTTTCTAAAATCGATTCCGGATGATTTTATGCACTTTCTACTTTAAGTACTAATTATCTTTACTTCTCTTAAAATCAAGAAAAACTACGCTCATTTAAAAAAAAATAATTGAAAATAACCATTGGTTAAAACTTCATTTGTTTAGGGTTTCAGATCATGGCGTTTTTAATATAAAAATAACAAATGGCAATATTTGAAAGGGATTATAAAAAACCTCCTTTCATTGGTAACAAATAATGAAAAAATCGTAATACACAGTACCAAGAAAAACATATTCGTTCGTAATTATTATTGTTTTAGAAAAAAGTAACCAAAATGAAAAAAATATTCACATCTCCACATTGAAAAAAAATATAACCAGTTTTGGTTAGAAATAACCATAAACGGCAGCTCTGGTTGTAACATTCCATTTCAAGGTATATTTACACAAGGTAGACTCATTTGGGAGTGTATACATGTTGCTCTATAAAAAGAACCGAGTTGTCAAAATTGTCTTCATATCCCTGCCGTCAAATGAGTAGCTAACTACAAAAAACCCCAACTTTAAGTTAGCTTGTATAGACTAACTTAAAGCCAACTACTACGCAATGCAAAATTTACATTAACCAAAGTGTATACAAACACTGTGTTGTATATTTTAAGTAGAGAGAGCCAAGTCGTTACCAAAAAAATCAACGTTGTCTCATATTTACGCTCTTAATTGAGTAATGGCAAAAAACATAGTTTTTTTATTCAAAAACTAGACTGCCCAGTAGGCTAGCTGGTAGTGAGCAAGTCTATCAGCGCCGAGGTTGCGGGATCGATTCCCGCCAGCGACTCTGGTTAAAAAAAAAGTTGAATAAAACAACTTTGATTAATAAAATAAAATAAAAGAAATAAAAGAAAATAAAATAAAAAAATAAAATTTTTTTTATTTTTTTGAAAGTATTCATCCAATGAATAACATTCATAGATCGGCCTTAACTTAAACTAACTTAACTTAAAGCTAACTTAAAGTAGTAAGTTTATAGCTAGCTACAAAAAGTTAACTTAAAGTTAATTAAAAGTAATGCAGAGTCGGACAATTGACTACTTCCTAGGACATCGCAATGTTAAAATAGTTAGTAAATTACATATAAAATAAATCCAAGTGTCAACCACCACTAGTTGAAAAATAGTTAGCTTTCAGTTAATTTAAAGTTAACTGAATGTCCGACAGGGATAAAACAAAAACAATTAAACGCACACATGTACAAATTTTTTTGTCTCATATACACGAAATTTGAAGTTTGGGTTCTAACTAGAGGTAAACAGCTGACAAACATATGGGCCAACGAGTTTACCTTGTGTAAATATACCTTGTTCCATTCTGTATAAAATAGAACTTCAACGTGATGCTTTAAACCAGTGTTGCCACCTTAGGTGTAATTACACATATCATGTGTAATTTTTGCTTTCATGTGTAGCCCATGTGTAATTGACTGCATGTGTTATTCATGTGTAATTTACAATTTAAACGTTTTGTAACACTTCTTTTTTATTCATTTTTTAAACCGTTTCCAGCACTTGCGTTTAAAAATGTATGTTTGTACGTCCTTTTCTATCACATAAGAATTTTTGTTATGACTAAAAAAATATTTTGCAAACTTGCACCACAAAGAAGAATAACGGACTTATTAAATTCGTTTGTTTTTTTATGTTTTTTTGTCAAAAGAAGTGAAAAGGTGTTAATATAATATTCTTGACAAAACTTAAAAATTTAATTTAAAGTTAGTTTAATCGCTAATACTCATAGATTCTTGAACAACTGGTAAGTTATATAAAAAAAACTTTACATTCATCGTACAAATAATTTTTTTTTTCTTTTGCAGATTCATATGTCTGAAAAGAACTTATTTAGATTTCAAAGTGAATGGCTGTGGTTGAATGATTTCAAAGGTTGGCTTATCAAAATAAATGACAATGGGAAAGCTGCTGCATTCTGTAAGCTATGTAATAAAAAACTTAAGTGCCATAAGCCAGTTCTTTCCAGACACATGCAAACAAATTCCCACCAAACTGCCGCTTCTGCTATTAAATCCACAACCAACATTACCAAAGCCTTACAGAATTCTCCATCAAAGAATGCAAGCGTTAAGAGAGCTGAACTAAAAATGGTTGGAACATTAACTTCTAACCATTTGGCATTTAGATTAATAGACGATCTAATTCCAGTATTAAAGTCATGTTTGCCAGACTCCGATATACTTAAAGATGTAAACCTTCATAGAACAAAAGCCACAGCTTTGGTGAAAAATGTTTTAGGCCCAAGTTTTTCTGAGGAGCTTTATAATAAATTGCAGAAAACCGTGTTTTCCATAATAATAGATGAAACAACAGATGTTAGCACAACGAAGCAGATTGCTTTTACCACAATTTATTATAGCGACGAAACATCCCGGATACATTACTCTTTTTTTGATTTCAAAGAGAGTGGATCATCGACTGCAAAAGAAATTTTTGAGCTTCTAAAAAGTACAATTTTAGAAAAAGGAATTCCTTTTAAAAATCTAGTTGGGTTTGCATCAGATACACCTAATGTTATGTTTGGAAAGTATAATTCAGTAGCTAAGATGTTGTTAGACGAAAAGCCAGATGTTGTTTTGATTAAATGCTCGTGCCATTTAATACATTTGGTAGCGTCGAAGGCCTGTCTAAAACTGCCAATATATTTGGAAGATTTACTTCGTAATCTTGGATCTTATTTTAACAGAAGTTATGTCCGGCAGAAAAAACTCAAGGAATTTCAAGAATATTTTCAAACTGGTGTTCATAAAATATTGTCCCATGCCATTACAAAATGGCTCTCATTACATTCATGTGTTAATCGTGTGTTAAAACAATATGAAGCTTTAAGAAGTTTTTTAAGGCTAGAAGTTTTTGAAGATCCCTCCAAGACTACTGAATCAATGCTGCATGCATTAGATGATGGAAGAACCAGAATTTATTTCGAATTTTTATCGTACGCCTTAGATATTTAAACTTCGTTTAATACTCTTTTTCAAACAGAAAAGCCAGTATTGTATGAAATGAAATCCGAAATAATGCAAATAATCAAAACTTTTTATTCAAATTACATAAAAGTGGATGTTTTGAAATCCCAACGCCTATGGGAAATCAACCATTCAGACAGTAATATATATGTTAACGAATATGATATATACATTGGTGTTGCTGCTCATGAATCTTTGACGTCAATCTCGAATTCTGAAAAAAAAAAAATATACTTCAAGATTGTCGGGAGTTTTATATCGAGATAATTCGTCAAATAAAGACAAGATTTGATTTTAGTGATGATATTTATACGATTGTGGACATTGTTGATCCAAAAATTGCCCAATCTTTTCAACCTAAATCATTGTATTTGTTTAAAAAAAGATTTCCATCTTTCAATATCGATTTGCAAGACCTTGATAATGAGTGGCGGCAACATGCACTCTTAGATTTTGATAAATTTGAGCTTCATAGTTATTTGGAGTCAGAAGATTATTGGAAAAAGGATTTTGAAATAAAAAATTCCTTGGGGGGCAGATTATTCCCTACTTTGCAAATAGTTATTAACTATATTTTTATTTTACCGTTTTCAAACGCTGCTGCGGAAAGAATATTTAGCAATTTAAACAATTGTAAGACAGATTTAAGAAATAAACCGTCATCTGATACCATTTCATCGATTTTATTTACTAAAGAAGGAATACATAGAAATGGTGGCCCAAATTTTGAACCTACTCAAAAAATGATAAACAAAAAGTGGAAGCTTTAAGTATCTGGAAAAATCAACAAAATTTTATCTCAATATAAACTTGATGTATGTATATTACAATGTTTATTTTTTTTTTTGTTATAAATTACTATATAAAATAGTATTCATTTTTAGTTTGTTTTTAACCGATATTTTTATGAAATAAAAAAACGATGAATCGTTAATTTTTTGAAAAAAAAAACACTAAATCGTTAGTTTTTTTGAAAAATTAAAAAAAAGGTTTAATATATTATGAAATTACAAACAAAACACGTTATTTTGCAAAAAAAGACTGCATGTGTAATTTGTAATTTCATGTGTAATTTTGGCATGAACCATGTGTAATTTACCATTTCTTTGGTGGCAACACTGCTTTAAACACATTCGAGATAGCAAGCTACCGACTTCAATATGTCAAAACTAGAATTCATGTGTGCATATGGAAATGATTATTTTCACGACGACACGGATACATGGCTGCAGGTTGTTGTCTGTGCTTATTTTGTCGTTGTAGTCAAATTAAACTACCCTGAAGGAAACCTGGGTGCAAGTGTCTCCAAGTCACCAGTTTTGTCGACTATTTTGGTGACATTGTCAACGAAGTGTCTACACTACACTACATTTGCCACTATATTTGGCTTTAATACGAAAACAATTTTATCAATAACAATTGAGAAGTACAATTCCTATAAAAGTTAAAGAAATAATAAAAAAAAATTGTATTTGTACCAAAAGTGTAGACTACATGTACTAAAATGTACTAGTGATTCTCTGGTTCCAATGTCTACATATGTTCCCAAAGGAACTACCTAGTCAGTACCTAGTCAGTAGTACCAACGTCAGTAGTAGATTTCCAATGACACGCACATGTTAAATGTCTATAGTAAATAACATTGTCTGGGGTATAATAAGTCACTAGTACTGGTGACTGTGTCAATAGTGAATCAGTACAGATTCACTAGTGACATTTCCTGCAGGGTAATTTCTATTTTTGTCCACTACAAAACAGAAAAAGTGCTGCTAATATAAAAAAATATTTAAAATATAAGTGCTTAATTTTTTTTTTTTTTTTTTATTTAACAGAAAAGAATCGGTTTGAAACAAGAATATTGGGTGGTATTATTGATTCCGTTCCGCAAGTGCGGAAAGCAATTTTTGTGCGGAAGCCAAATTTGTAATTATTCATTCCGTTTGTGCGGTATCCTTCCGTTGTTGCGGTATCATCTCTACCATTGCGGTATTCCCATATTATTGAAACCGCAATATAGATATTTTTCGCCATTTTGCTTACGTTGAAATTTTACAACGAGAAGCTAACAGAAGGAATAAAAATGTAAGAAAAAATATTTAAAAAAAATAAAATTTAGTTTTGTTATTTAAAAAAATGTATTACAGGAATAATAAAAGAGATAAATACACAAGCAAATTACAATTAGAAGCAATTTAAAGCAAATTACAATTAGAAGCAATGGTTGATTTAATGAAATTAAATCGAGACGTTACTTGTGGTTTTAGTCAACGTGCCCCAGCAGAAATAAAAAAATTTTGGGAAGATTTGGCATTGACTCTAAATGGTTCCGGGCCGCCTTTAAAAGATGCCAGTGGTTGGAGAAAGGTAATGCTGTTTTTAGAAACATTTTTCCAACGGGAGCATTAATTGTTCTTGTATTGTATTTAAGGTATGGACAGATTACAAAAGCGGTGTAAAAAAGAAACTTATTCCAACTTACTCCCTATCATTCATGTGTAACACATCTTCAGATTTATATCTTAAAACTCTTCTTTCTACCCGAAGGTCTAAGCAGTCATCGTCACTGCTACTTTCAAAAAATGCTATGGTATCCATATAACACTTGCACTTATATAAGTCGCGTTTGTATATTTTACGGAAATTAATTTATTTAAAAAAATTATTACTCACAAAAATTTCAACAACTAGTTTAAAATGTTTTTTTACCAACAGCTGACACAATATCAACTCAGAAATAATTAAAACAGGGATGTTAAAAATTTATTGCGGAAAGCTTATACCGCAGGAATGAATAATTACAATTTGCATATCGATCGATATTTATTTCCGTCGAATTTTCCTTTCCGTGCGGAATCAATAATACCACCCATTAACTCGGCTCAACACCAAATTGTTATTTATATAATTTTTTTTATATCCTTGAAAGAAATTCTATAGGAAGATGTTTGTTCGCGCCAACGCTTCTAGTTCAGGGGTTATAGGTCGTAAAAGTTTCAAAATACTTTATCCGTATCTCTTTAGGTATAAAATGAATCTATAAAATATGAGAATCATTGAAAAATTCTTTAAAGTGTGTTCCACATGGCGTTTATGGCACACCGATTAACCAATAAGCAGCCAATTTTATATATTTATACTCCGTGGCTGACTTTTTTTTACAAAATTGGCTTTATCTTTAAATCATGTCGATATAACAATAATTATTTAACCCTAAGATATTTGCTTAATAAAGTTTTTCTGAATTGCGGTTTTTCGGCGTTGCAGAACACTTATTATTTATGTACATATTACAATAATTCAATCAGCCCAATCATGAATAAAAATTCCCCGGGAGTTTTTTCCCTTTTCCTATTTTTACAATTGAATTAACATAGGAAAAATGAGAGAAGGGAGAAAACTCCCGGGGAATTTTCATTCATAATTTGGATGAATATGTAAGAAGTACATAAATTATTACCAGATATATATTTTTAATCAAACTTTTAAATAAATTGATTAATTTTCCAAAATAAAATTTTTTTAAATTTAAAATTTTATATGATGAAGTTACTAAAAATATGGTGCATATATAAAAGATTAAGTGTTCTTCCCTAAAGATATTATGTTTTAATAAATATGTATATTGACAAAATTTTAAGTTTTGTAGAAAAATCTTTCAAGAAAAAGCATTAACTTTTGACAAAAAAGAAATCGTTTAATTTTCTTGTCATTTATAAGAAAACTGTTACTTTTTGGTTCAATATTTTCAATTAAATTTGTCATCTTTATTGTAAAAAGCATTTTTATTATTATTTAATTTTTGCTTATTAAACTTTTGAAATTTCAAAAATTCAAACTTTGCACAGCTGTTGTGCAACGTATCAGCAACACAACTGCAACTGGTAATCACGCATCAGCAACAACATTTTTCATCACTGCAGCAGTGATATATAGTTTTTATGCATTTACGTACGTACCCAAAGTGTTCTGAAACTTTTACGAACTATACCACGTGTGTTGAAGGAACAAATTTTCTTATTTTAAAAGCATTTTATATGTATTTTTTGTTTAATCTGCCGTTAAAATTATATTGTTTATTAGTTACAAAAGCAACAAAATTAAAATATTTTAATTTTTTTTAAATAAGTTCATTTGTTGATAATCTTAAATTAAGTTTGAATAAGAGTCTGCAATTTTATAAAAGAAAAAAAAAATGATAGTGACACCACTGAAATATAAAGACATAGTAAACAAAAACAGCTGTTGGAATTTTTTCAATTGAAGCTGCCGTCTTCAAAATAATTTAGTAGCTGACTAAACGACTAAAATTTCAGCCAGCAGCATTTGTAGTATTGTGTTCGTGTAGCCTGCTGTGGTGAATGTGTTTAATGCATGACATTTGTAAAACAGTGATTTTCAGCTTGTATGTTACATTGAATGCGGGTATTTTCGCTCATTTTTTTTTTGTACTTTTTTCAGTATATTATGGAATTGCGACAAAACAACTTACAATACCATGGTGGCATCGTTACGGCAACAAATACAACATTACGACAAAAATGGAAATTACATCACCGTTGACGTCAAAAAATGCATTACACAAAAATCAAAGCGTGCACAAAACGTGAACTTTTTGTAAACATTAACAAAACTTTGACATAAACCAAGACAAACAATGCAAGAGCAAAAAATCGTCATCTGGCGTAGTGCTGCCACCTGTTTATTTCACCATGTACAATGCAACAGATTTCCATATATTAGTGAAGTTACGAATATAAATTTTTTGTAATCGCCGAATACGAATATTCAATTTGAAATTTAGCGTCACACGATATTTCAAATTTGATTGAAAAAAGCTCCCATTCTCGTCCACAACAATAAATTAGAAAAAAAAACTGACGAACTAATAAATGTGTTAAACATAATTATAACATTCTGATGACTAAATACTTAATTATCAAGATATCACCTGATTGCCACTACTGAACATTTTAAAATTTGTATACTAACACTATTATTATTATTATTATATAAAAGCCATAAGCACCGCTACCCAAGTGTTCACTGAATAATTTTTCCCTTTTAATTTTTCCCCTTTTCACATATTTGCGATTATGAAAAACTCCCAAGAAAAAAGGCAATTCAAAGGAGATAATAACGTGAAAAAATGTTCACAGGAAAAATTCCCCTTATCGTGAAAATTTTTTTCTCTCGTAATTTGTTCACGTTTCCCTAAAATTGTCTCACTTCATTTTTGCTAGTAGTTCCTCCTATAAATTGAATATTAAAGGCCCAACCATAATATGCATAGCCGTGCTTAACATACTGTCAAAAACCAACAAAAACTCTCTCAAATGTATTAAAAAAACCAAAAACAAGATCAAAAAACGTTTGATTCCGTACGGAATGTGCGATCTGTTTCGCACTTTGCTTAAGCAAATGACAATTTCATTAAACTTAACAAAAAGTTTCCTTAAGTTCAATATGGTTTGCCTCATGTAATTGACATGTATTCGCACATTTGCTTAAGCCAACTTAAGCACATTATGGTTGGGCCTTAGGGCACAAACCGATATATTGGTCAACAAAATGCAATACTACAGGTCGATTGCCTGCGGATTTGTGAAGCTTTCGAAGGACGTGGTGGCAAAATTTTGGAAAATATTTTACTGCATAAAATTTTAAAAGTGCAAAAAAATAACGTTGTAATCAAACTACCCCACTAATACAAAATATTTTGCTTTGTTATTTTAATTTTTCTTTAAAATATATTTTTGAACAAAAATTTCATTGATTTTTATTTTATTTTAAATATTTCTTTTTTTTACATTCACTGGAACTGATAATAAAACCCACAAGCAATTTGTTTTTTTAAAATCATTGTACAATGTCAAAAACCGAAACAAAAATAATAAACAACATTTTGACATCCAACACACACATATTAAATGGTATACCCCAATAAGCACGAAGTCAAACCTTTGATATGAAATGAATTTATCATTTGACATCAAACACAATTTTCAAACCTTTTTCACTTGTTTGATTTTAACATTTAAATTCAAATTGACAATGATTTGAATATAAAAATTTTACGTTAAATGTTATATCAATTTGATGTCAAATTGTTATCAAATGTTATTCTCAAATAAAAAAATAACTTGGAAGCACTAAAGCGAAAATTAATGTAAACACTAAAAAGTGGCGATTAAAGTTTAATTTGTTAAACAATTTAAGAAAAGATTCGTATTACGTGAAGGTAATTCGCCTTAAAAAAACCTTGAAATTATTTGTGAGTAACAAGTTTATTAAAAAGTTAAGGAATGTGCATAAAAATAAACCGGGAAAGTGAAGAAAATGTAAGTTTGTTGAACGATCGCGGTACTACGTCATGACAATCCTCAAAACAAAAAGGATCCAAGTATTTTGTCTTTTCATGAATTAGAGGACGGAAAGAACACTATTTCATCTTTTACCTATGGTCCCGAATGTTTATCTCACAGTTTATTTAAATAAATAATGAATTTAAATGAAAAAAATAGTTTTAATAATGCTTCACATTGTATTAAAATCCACATTTGAAAAACATGTGAGAATAACGTTTGAAAGCAAGTTGAAAAATAATGCATTTCT
This sequence comes from Pollenia griseotomentosa, assembly GCA_963931875.1. NCBI lineage: Eukaryota > Metazoa > Arthropoda > Insecta > Diptera > Polleniidae > Pollenia > Pollenia griseotomentosa. The sequence goes on along the minus strand of OZ007563.1, from coordinate 144,119,861 downwards.
CAATTTGAAAATAATATTCCCTTTTTGTTGAGAATGCTATGATTTTCAAATCATTATCAAACGTTTGTCGTTTGAGAAAACGTTTGATTTTAAATCATTTTCAATTTGAAATCAAACCTCCGTGTTTGTTGGGAAGTTAAATTCATAAACGAAACTGTACCACAGTTCTGCAACTTTTTATACCCTTCATCAAAGGTAAAAGGGTATATATGTATAAGTTATTCATTCCGTTTGTAATTGCAACAATATTGATGTTAGACCCTATAAAGTATATATGTATGTATATTCTGGGTCCTTAAAAGTAGTGAAGTTGATATAACAATGTCCGTTTGTCTGTAAGTCCGTTGAAATAGGGTTTCCAAAGACCCCAAAAGTGATTTTTATATAGTCCGGAATTGTTTGCTATTGAAATTCAGCCTGATCGGTCTACAAATGGTTGAGATATGAGCAAAAATAATGTATATCTGGAGAACGGCAGGAGCCTAGGTTTCCAAATTAGGTATAGGCATCTTGGTTATCAAAACACAACTTCGGAGAAAATGTGGGCGTGATCGGACAAGTGGTCGTAGCACTCCCCATACAAAGACATTTAAGATTTCTATATGTCTAGAGAACGGCAGGAGCCTAAGTTTCCAAATTAGGTACATACAAGCATCTTGGTTATCAATACACAACATCCGACAAAATGTGGGCAGGATTGGACAAGGCGTGCCACCTACCCTACACCAGTGTTTGGGACCCATGGGCGATTATGTTTCCGCCAAAAAGGATATGTTGAGAGGTTAAGATTCACATATGTAATAGATTTTTGTGCCAAATACTTTCTGAATTTCCACTACCATTACAATGATTATGAGATAACATAGAAGCTATAATAAAGGTTACTTATTATATTATTTTCGGGAGTGTATTTGCATAGGAGCTATGGTCAAATATCGACCGATTCTAATAAAATTTGTTATGCTTATTTAGGTTGCCACATAATATTGTTGGGCCTAATTAAAGGTGGGCGTTAAACATATATTTAAATGTTTTACATACATTTGCACAAACACGTACTATCCTCTCCACATACAGTAGTGTGTGTATAAAAAGTATGAGCAGAATGTTGCGCAAGAGTGGCTCGGGCACCTTGAACTTTTTCCCTTTGTAGAAAAAGATTTGAAACTTACATATTTGTTTTGAAATTCAATCAATATTAACTCGATTTCATTAATTTTTTATTAAAAAAATCTTACAAGTGAAATTATTTTATATTAAATAATATATTAATTTAATATAGGCATAAAAATATATTAATGAATTAATTTTTTATTGATTTTAAAAATGTCAACTTTGACGTTCTTATATTTTTAGCGATATTTGTCGTTAATATTAGCTGTGTTCCACATGCATAACGAAACAGTCCGAACTTGCACAAAGTTGCCCAAAAGCGTTCCACATAACAATTTTTGTGCAATTAGGAGACTAATTGAGAGAGTAATTTTTTTCATTTCTTGTACAAATTTGCACGAACTTTTTCTTAGGGTAAGTTCGGACAAGAAAAAACAATCAGCTGTTTTTGTTTACATATGAAACTGATAAATAAATAATTTAATCTTTAATATAAAAAAAACAAAATATAAAAAATTACAATGATGCAAAGCGTCTAAATTTAAGACTCTAAAATCACTTAAATATATCTTTTGCAATTTTGGGTAGTGTCGCCAAATTTAGAGAGAAATTTTAATTTTACTCTCATTAGTCCGAACTTGCCCGAGATCTTGTGGAACACACCTATTTATAATTAAAGTTACCGATATTTCTCGTTACTTAATGTTATCGGTAGTTCAATTCGAAAAGTTACATTTTAACAGACATTTTTTATTTTTACTCTAGAATCTCCTGTTATGTCCACCAGCCATTAAAAATATCTGCACCTCTTCAGGTATTAAACAATTATAAACACCACGCTAATGAAGTGTTCAATATTAAACATTCCAACCGATCAAAGCTTATCATATGTTAAAGCTTTTTTGAGAAAAGCTTAATACATTTTGCTGGAAGAGAACGTGTTTTAGTTTTGCTTGCAAAAAAAAAAACAATTAGTAATCGCGCGATCGCGAAAATAAACGGACCATAGAAAAGGTTTTGAAAAACGATTAAAGTTTTACGATTGCAATAATTACAAAATATTTTGTACAAAAATATTAAAATAATTGTAATTTATTAAGTAAAATAAAAACAAAATGTCACAGTAAGTAATTACAACAAAACATGAGTTAATAACAGTAAGCAAAAAAGTTTATAAAAAAAAACTCAAGGTCATTAACTTGCAATTTGTGCACTTTTATCAACTTTTTAAAAAGTACCTTCATATGTAGGTACATTGTTTTCAATTTAATATCATGATATTTTTTGATAAATTAGAAAAGCCGATATAGCCTTGATTGGTTTAGCCGTTATGGGCCAAAATTTAATATTGAATATGGACTCCAGAGGTTTTGTTGTTTGTGCCTACAATCGCACAGTGGATAAGGTACAAACTTATTTTTCTATAATTTTTGAAGGTAAAACAGTGATTATTATTTTTTTATCTAAATTTGAATAGGTTGAACACTTTCTGAAAAATGAAGCGAAGGGCACGAATGTTATTGGTGCCACATCTTTGGCCGATATGGTGAACAAATTGAAAACCCCACGTAAAGTCATGTTATTAGTAAAAGGTAAGTGTCAAAGCAATGTCATTAATTTTTACTTCTTTTTTTAAATACTAAACGATTGTTTGTATAAAGAAAGAAGGGAAGAGGAAGAATGGCTAAATAGCATTTTTTCATTCACACACACACACATATTAACTAATATAAATAATTTTATTATCTATCTTATTACCTTTTGCTAATTCTTCTCTACGTATAGACATACACGCGCACAATTTAGTTGATTAAACTTAGCGAAATAATTGTAAACAGGGCTGTGAACTGTTTCTAATGAAAAAGCGCCGTGTACCCATTCAAGCGCTTATTAACCAAGTTTTATTAATTACACTGGCCGTCAAAAAAATCGTTTAAAATAAAAATATATAAAATACAAAGATTTTACAGCGTTAAATTGAAATCCGTTTTCAGTTTTTTCTATCATGTCTGGTTTTTTAATGGGCTAGTCTAATACTTCGACCGAAATAAGGCATTTATGCTACATACATTAAATCAAAACTTAAAAACGATTTGTGCGATTTTGATCTTTTACAAATCTGTGGCATTTTAACAAAACATCTTAAGTCGGGAAAAGTTAGCAACAAAGTTTGAAAAAAAACTTGACGAAAAAATAATTTTTATTAAATAATAAAATAAACCTAAATTAAAGAAAAAAACCAAACCAAAAATGAATGAAAATTCGTATGATTAACGTTATTTTTTTCAACTTTTTAAATTTGACTTAAGTTTTTTTTGTCAAAATGCCACAGAATTGATTATTTTTAAAATTATTTCTTAATCAGTGGTGACCATTTTTTCGTGCAAATTATTATGTACACATTTGTATCATTTATCAGAAATCCAGGTATATTATGAATAAAATAAGACATAAAAACATGAACATCAGTTAACAAAATGTAAACTAGACGTGATTGAATAAACTATTTGGATTCAGCACGCTAAAGTCAATTAAAATCACATAATCACATTATTTTAAAAATTTTAATAAAACATTAACATTTTTAACTAAATCACCAGAAAATATGTCTTGAACCAAAAAAATTTTGCACTATTCTCGTCCAAGCCAAAAAATTTCTTATTGTAAACATATGTGTGGCTTCGTTTAAGCAAAAAGTTATGGCTCAAAGCGAATTTAAATTTACTTAACTACAGCTAAAAAAAAATTTTATTTTAATTCTGTAGTTACCTCACCCTACAAGAAGAGAATAAGCGAGTTGTCACTTTTTTCACGTTGGTGTTAAGAAAATGATAGAATGAAATGACCGAAATCAAGTTTTCTGTCATTTCTTTCTATCATTTTCTTAAGACCAACGTGAAAAAAGTGACTACTCGCTCATTCACTTCTTGTAGGGCAATCAAGTTTTCGTTGCTTTTTATTTTACAATATCAGAAGAAAAGCCTGACTTTTTTTCATAAAAACGAGTAGCACTAGTTTGTTCAAGAAAACTTAATATAAAAAAAAGAAACTTTTGATTGATTTGTTAACATGTCGATCCAAATCAATATTAATTGAATCAAACCAAGTTTTCTTAAGCATTTTCTGAAAAATTTAAAAAAATCGCTAGCATTGGTTTCTTGATGCAAGAAATTCGATTCTAATTAAAGATCAAGAAAATCAGACTAATATTAAATAAATGCTGCTTGAATCATGTACCAAAAACGTAAATTTTTTGATCATGAGAAAATGTTTCTTTATTTAAGAAAGTTTTTCTTAATACAAACAAATCAAGTTAACATCAGGAAATTATTTTTGGATTTCCTTGTTGTTTTAAGAAACGAAATGGATTACTTAGAAAATAAACTTCGTTCCTTGTATAGTATGCATTTCTTGAATTTAATGTATGCAAATAAAAGTACAAAAATGTTGGGTATCAATAAAAGCGCTAATTTAGCGCTCTTTAAAAGAAGCGCTAAGGAAAAAATATACACCTTTCCCTGCAGATAATATTGGACTACGCGATCCATTTTGATGAAATGGACTGGTCCAATGTTATGCAAGCATGGACCATGTCATTGTTAAAAAAAGTTTGTAGTGAAACGACATGTCTTCGTTTTTAAACGAAGTTAAAACTAATCCTCTGAAGTATGTATACCATAAAGTAGTTTCAAAACTAGTCCACTAGATTATGTATGAACATGGAGTAGTTTTAAGACTACTCCGTTGTAATTCAAAACTGGGTTATATGGTCCACTCCTAGGACATCGTAATGTTAAATCGACCACTACTCTATCATGGCCTACTCTTTACATGCATGTATGAACTAGTTTCGTTATCTGCAGGGTTTCGAACGTTAATCTAGAACCAAAGGCGCTAAATTGGCAACTCTGATTGTAAAGTAATCGGATATTATACATAATTATATAAATTAAAATAAGAAAGTATAATCGGGCCAGTGCTGCCAGGTAAGCTTTTTTCCGCCAAAAAAATTTCAAACCTCCCCCGATTTAACGTATTTTGAAAAAATCCCCCTAAATGTAAGAGTTTAGATAATAATTTATATTTATATAATTTATAATAGCTTATCCCATCAACAATAAATTTCAAGTGTTTTTATCAATAATAAAAACTGGGAATTAAGCACGAATAACAAAATCTTTTGAAATTAAAATTTTGTATTCCCAAAAATTGAAATTACTTTTTGATAATAAACAGGCAGTGCACGGCCTAAAAAAAACACTTAATTGTCAACATCTTTTGTAAAGTTGTTGTTGTTTTTATTTTGTTTTTCTTAACCTACTTACAACTACAATTAATGTTGAGAGAATTTCAACTAATTGTAGTGGGGAATGTAAGATGAGATAAACCCACTGTTTATTGTTGATGTGTTTTGTTTAAGCTTTGATATTATTACAAGTAGAACTGTTGCTATAAGTCTTATACGCTTAATAGTTTTATTTGGTTTAATATCTTTAGTTTTTCTAAAACGTTATGGATGAAGTTTCCTGATGATCTGGCCTAAGCAACCAGTGAAATGCGCATAGGAATAGCTTATCCCATCAACAATAAATTTCAAGTGTTTTTATCAATAATTAAAACTGGGAATTAAGCACGAATAACAAAATCTTTTGAAATTAAAATTTTGTATTCCCAAAAATTGAAATTACTTTTTGATAATAAACAGGCAGTGCACGGCCTAAAAAAAAACACTTAATTGTCAACATCTTTTGTAAAGTTGTTGTTGTTGTTGTTTTTATTTTGTTTTTCTTAACCTACTTACAACTACAATTAATGTTGAGAGAATTTCAACTAATTGTAGTGGGGAATGTAAGATGAGATAAACCCACTGTTTATTGTTGATGTGTTTTGTTTAAGCTTTGATATTATTACAAGTAGAACTGTTGCTATAAGTCTTATACGCTTAATAGTTTTATTTGGTTTAATATCTTTAGTTTTTCTAAAACGTTATGGATGAAGTTTCCTGATGATCTGGCCTAAGCAACCAGTGAAATGCGCATAGGAATAGCTTATCCCATCAACAATAAATTTCAAGTGTTTTTATCAATAATAAAAACTGGGAATTAAGCACGAATAACAAAATCTTTTGAAATTAGATAATAATTTAATTTCAATCAATTTAACTTGACTCAGTTTAAATTTACGTACTAATCGCCAAATTTTACTGAAATACCCCCAAAAAAAGCTATTTTTTTAAATTTCTTGAATATTTTTTAATAACATATTTAAAAACAAAATTATAAACCGTTTAAAAAAGGACTGTAATACATGGATGTGTCCAAAGCTAAAAGACAAACCACAAGCAATTTGTTTTTATAAAATCATTGTACAAACTACATATTTTTTATTTTTAATAAAAGGGTCCACAAAGTGAAATATTGTTTAACGAAATTCCAACTCATGAATATTTAAAATGAGCTTGAATTAAAAACCCTTTAAATGCTTATAAAAAAACGTCATATTATTAATTTTAAACTGTAATTTTTTTATTATTATGAACCAATATTTGTTACTACATACTCTTATGACTTCAAAATGTTTTTACACTTTTTCGCAAACCCCTGGTGGCTAATTTTGGCAGTCGTGATCGAATACATTTTCGATTCGAAAGCAATTTTATTTCTAATTCTTTCAGTCGATACTAGCCGAATCGAAATAATTCTTTCAGTGTTGTGGCAACTTAAATAAATAATTTACAACACGGAAAAAAAATTTCTGTTCGTTCAGTATTGACGGAAAGAATTATATATAAATTTGCTTTAGAATCGAAAAAGTATTCGATCACGACTGCCAAAATAAGCCACCAGCAGCCGTATTCTGTAATTCGCTTAAAAATTTATATGAAAATCACTCAGTTTTTTGAGTGCTTTTCATATAAATTTAACTACACAATCAGTTGCTTCTCACAACAACGACAACGACAAAATAATTATACTAACTAAATATATATATGTATATAAATATAAAAAGACCTAAGTGTACTTTCATACTTGTTAATAATTAAATTGAAATTTAGATTACTTACTATGCAACCTAAAACGCATGTGGGTACAGAAAGAAATACATATGAAAGCAAATTTACAATTCAACATACTTTTTTATTATTTCCAACCATACAATTTCAAGTATTCAAGTTCATGAAAAAGTTCACGCAATATTTCAAGTTAATTTTAAAATCTGTAAAATATAACCTTGTTAATATCTGTGTGTGCATGCAAAATACAAAATTATTTATGTATGTATGTACATATTTACCTTCTAATTTTTTTAATGACCTACAGTATAATTCAAACATTCTCCTGTTTAATGTGTACATACATATGTATATTTATAGCTGGACAAGCTGTAGATAGCTTTATTGAGCAACTTGTGCCCTTGTTATCTGCCGGTGATGTTATAATTGACGGTGGCAATTCAGAGTATTTGGATACCGCCCGACGTTGTGATGAGTTGAAAGACAAGGGTATACTCTTTGTGGGCTCTGGGGTAAGTGGTGGAGAAGAAGGTGCCCGCTATGGTCCCTCCTTAATGCCAGGTGGTCATCCAGAAGCTTGGCCTTTGATCAAACCCATTTTCCAAGCCATTTGTGCCAAGGCTGATGGTCAGCCTTGTTGCGACTGGGTTGGGGAAGGTGGAGCCGGACATTTTGTAAAAATGGTGCATAATGGCATTGAATATGGTGATATGCAATTGATATGTGAGGCCTATCATATAATGACAAGCTTGGGCTTGAAACCTGATAAAATTGCTCAAGAATTCGACAAGTGGAATCGCGAAGAATTGGATTCTTTCCTAATCGAAATTACGGCTGATATTTTAAAATATAAAGATCAAAAAGGTCATTTGTTGGAGCGCATACGTGATACAGCTGGTCAAAAAGGCACTGGCAAATGGACTGCTATAGCTGCTCTGCAATATGGCATGCCTGTCACATTGATTGGTGAGGCTGTATTCTCCCGCTGTCTATCAGCACTTAAAGATGAACGTGTGGCTGCTAGTAAGCAATTACAAGGACCTAACACACCCATACAAGTAGACAACTTAACAGAATTTTTAAATCACATTAAGCATGCATTGTATTGTTCGAAAATCGTATCATATGCTCAAGGTTTCATGTTGATGCGTGAAGCAGCCAATGTGAATAAATGGAATTTAAATTATGGTGGCATAGCTTTAATGTGGAGAGGTGGTTGTATTATTAGAAGGTAAGTTGGTGTTACTAAAACTTAAATCATCATTCATATATGTTTCAAATGACTTTTTAAGTTCATATGTATGTCATAAATAAAATAAAAGTAAATGCATACTAATGTAATTATCATTATGTTATTAGATACACTGAGCAACAAAGAACTATTCTACAAACAAAACCTTTTATTGAAAATAAGCTGTCGAACAGTTGAATTTAGTTTTAAATACTTTATTTATAAAAAATCGTTATATTTTTAAGTATTATCGTACAATTTTATTCGATACACATATTTAATTTAAGCTTATAATAAAAAAACAGGGGGCAAATTGCGGCATTCGATATCGATCGAAATTACAATACAATTTGAATGGAAATTTCGATCGATATCGAATCTGTAATTTGCCCCCAGGTCAAAACAGCTACTGACCTTTAAAAATAATTTTAATCATTTTTGTTAAATCGGTTTCTTTTTTTTTCGTTTCAGTGTGTTTTTAGGAAATATTAAAGATGCTTACGATAGCAATCCCAAGTTATCGAATTTACTATTGGATCCCTTTTTTAAAAAAGCCATAGAAACCGGTCAATCTTCATGGCGTCAAGTAGTGTCGAAGGCCTTTTTGTGGGGTGTACCAGTTCCAGCTTTATCAACAGCTTTGTCTTTCTATGATGGATATCGCTCGGAAAGACTACCAGCCAACCTCTTGCAAGCTCAAAGAGACTATTTTGGTGCTCACACATACGAGTTACTAGGTCAGGAGGGTAAATTTGTGCACACCAATTGGACTGGAACCGGTGGCAATGTATCAGCCAGTACTTACGATGCATAAACAAATCGAATACAAATGTAAATTTCGGCATTTCATTAGTTACGTTATTATGATTATTGTTTGGCTATAAATTTATTAATACAAGCATTTTTATAACTTTAATTTTTAAATCTTTTGTATTGAATGAATGTATTTATCCTTTATTCTTTATATGTTAATTTCTTTTAGTTGCTATCAGGTAATTTATATACCATTAAATTATAAAACTTGGTTACAATTTAAACGAATTTTTTTATTTTTTTTTAGGTATCTTAACTTTATTTTAAAAAAGTTTTTTTTTAAATTTTTTCTATTAATATTAAAGCCTAAAATGCAAAGAAAGAACTGATTAAATAGTGTAATTACACTATTTTATGGTGCAAAACTGTTTAACAATGATTACAAGACTTTAATGACTAATCGTCTGAGGGGCGTAAAGTTGGTTTCTTTTCAATAACAAGTTTCTCGGCAGTATACAAATGTCCTATAATTGCCTAAAAAGAAAAACATAATTTAAAAATTTTATTTGATTTTGAAACATTTTAATGATACACTTTATAAATTATAAAATAATTAATAATTAACACTGCGTGACAAAAGTTCAACAAAGTCGTGACCAAATGAATCGGACAGCTAGTATGTAAAATTTTCCGCTGAATCCGAATATGAAGTCAGAATTGTCAAAAGTAGAACAGTAGAACGACACTAGCCTATAGCAATACAAACATTTTGTGCCCAATAGGATCCAGATCGGTGCAAAAATGACAAAGTTACAGAAGATTGAAATTTTTAAACTTTCACAAAAAAGAAAGAAATACATAATCCGTTTAAAATTTTTGAAGATACATATTTGCATTTCAGTCATATCATCTTTTTTAAAAAACAACGGTTATTTTGGAATATCTTAAAAACTGTTATACTTTTGACAATTCTGACTTCATATTCGGATTAAGCGGAATTTTACATAAAGATTAGGTGTCAAATTCATTTGGTCAAAAAACTGTCACGTAGCGTAATAGGTCAAGTAAAAATGTGATTTGATATTCAATATCGACAGATTAATTCCAAATCATGTTGTGTCGACTTATCAGGGGTGTTCTGGAAATCGAAAACTTAAAACTCAAGAATTTTAAAAGTCGTTTTTAAATAAGATTTCTGTAATAAAAGAACTTTATGACAAATATTATACAAATATTTCTCTAATAAACAGAATTTTATAACAAAAGTTATAAAAATTAGATTAAAAGAGTATTAAAAACAACTTCCAAATTCTTGCGTTTCACGTTTTCGATTTCCAACACACCCCTGCATGTTTTCAATTTTTTAATGTTTTTTAATTAAAGGCAGTCACATAGAATTCTTTGTACTTTATCGGGTATGTTCTAGAAATTGAAATGAAGAGGAATAAAAAATCGATCCAAATTTTGGTCTCAGTTATTTACGAAATGACAGTGGTTCTTGTACAGATGATTGGTGCTCAAAGTATGACGTATATATTACAAACCACAGAATACCACAGAACCGTGACGAGACGGAAGATTTTGCGTTTTTTGTCTCTTTTTAAGAAAGCTGCCCTTTTTGCATTTCTCTTTGCATCATCTTTTATGCCGCAATACAATGAAAACAAATTTATTTAGTTGAGAGTTATTTGCAAAGCTTTTGTAAAAATTAACTTTTAAGTTTACCACAACACAAGTAAATAATATTTAAGTAAATAAATAACATTGTAAAACAAAAAATATTATGTGCGTTCGTTTACTTTACCAGTAAAATCCAGTAGCTGAGTAATATGAAAATTTAACAAATTTATGTGTACGTGAACGCATTTCAGTAAAATCCAGTACAAATTTGTACAAATTTTGGGGTAAACGAACGCAGCTATTAATAAACACATTTTTTTGCACAAAACACAACGTTTGTTGAACAAATGCATTTTTTTAACGTGGTCTGTTTTGTTATTTTTGTTTTGATCATGCCATTTGTGTTGATTGTTGCTGCGTGTTTTTACACATTGCCACTTCCAAGGTATATTTATAGCAGGTAGCCGCGAGATTACAACAATTGTACAATAAAACAAACAACAGGGCTTTTTATTGTTGTTATGTGGTACGAACTGTCAAAAGGCAAAGGGGTTGATAAGAGACAAAAAAGACAAAAGATAGAGACAAAAAACTTGTTTACATGTTTACTATACAACATTTGACAGTTCGTACCACAAAACAAGCAAATAAAAAATAAACAGCTGGCTTTCCGAGACTACCTGCTATAAATATACCTTGGCCACTTCACTACCAAAAAAAGCTTTCTGTTTTTTTCTTCGAAAGCTGCCCTCGCAACTGATTTGGGCCTTTTTCACATGTCACTTTTTACAGTTCTGTGGTATTCTGTGTTACAAACGAACAACGCTTGCAAATTATTGAATTTTATTATCAAAATACGATCCACTTTTTTATCGAAAAATTGTGTTCAGCGACGAAGCTAATTTTTAGCTCAATGGGTACGTTAATAAGCAGAATTGTCGATTTTGGAGTGAAGATCAGCCAGAAGCATTGCAAGAGCTACCAATGCATCCAGAAAAAGTCACAATTTGGTGCGGTTTATGGGCTGGTGGCATCATTGGACCGTAATTCTTCAAAGATGATGCGAATCGTAACTGTGAATGGTGAGCGCTACCGTGAGATGATATCCAACTTTTTTTTGCCCAAAATGCAAGAGCTTGACTTGCATGACATGTGGTTTCAACAAGACGGTGCCACATGCCACACAGCACGCTTAACAATGGACTTATTGAGAGGCGAGTTCGGTGAACATTTTATTTCACGTTCGGGACCAGTCAATTGGCTGCCTAGATCGTGCGATTTAACGTCTTTAGACTATTTTTTGTGGGACTATGTTAAAGCTCATGTCTATACACACATGCCCTCTTCAATTGACGCATTGGAAGGCAACATTGAAGCATTTATTCATGAGATACCGGCCGAAATGTTGGAAAGAGTGTGCCAAAATTGGACTAAGCGGATGGACCATTTGAGGCGCAGTCACGGTCAACATTTGCATGAAATAATCTTCAAACATTAAATTGTATGGACCGTACTATCGATTCAAATAAAGATTTCATGCATTTTTCTGAATTTTATGTGTTTTTTTTTTAAACTTTCCTATAGCTCTTAAAAAATCACCCCTTAGAACATGCCTATATACTTCGCTTTTTTTTTAACTGACAAGTAAGTTTACATACAGATTTTCTTATTAGTTTTGTCCAAGGTTGGCAACGGATACCGATACCAATACCGTTTAAATTGAATACCAGTACTGAAATTAGTTTTTTGCATAAAATACCGGTATACGTATATCCCTTAATACCGGTACAATCGTTTCTGTATTTAAAAATATGTTTGCTAACTTAATGCTCTATGGTAGCAACAGGGTTATTCAGCCCAATTATGAAAAAAAAAATTCCCCGAGAATTTTCTCCTTCTCTCATTTTTCCTATGTTAATTCAATTGTAAAAATGGGAAAAGGGAAAAACTCCCGGGGAATTTATATTCGTAATCGGGCTGATTGTTTTGTTACTTACTAGTAGTAAGTTACTATGATAAAATCATAGAAAGTAACATAAGTTCTTCGACAACATTTATAGAAAATTTTAACGTATGTATGTTGTTTGACAGTTTGAAATAGAAAAGATGAAGTAAAAAAAGTCGATCAGCTTTCTAAAGGGCCAAATGTACATATCAAAATACTCATCAATGCTCATTAGTGAAAATGTGTTTCTAGGTGTGACACAGACGATGCTGGATGAAAAATCAAAAAATTTTGAATTTGAATTTGCCAGCACGACACGCATTTGAATTTGGCGCTTTACTGATTTAAGTTTGTATTGTTATTGTTATGATATTTTTAGTTGAAATCAACCCTGCACGAAATGTGACTATTGAATCTGTACTGATTTACTATTGACTTAGTCACCAGTACTAGTGACTTATTATACCCCAGACAATGTGGAAATCTACTACTGACGTTGGTACTATTGACTAGGTAGTTCTTTTGGGAACATATGTAGACTTTGGAACCAGAGAATCACTAGCTCATTTTAATAAATCTAGTCTACAATTTTGGTACGAATACAAATTCATAACAATCTTTTTTATTATTTCTTCAAATTTTATAGGAATTATACTTCCCAGTTGTTGTTGATACACATTTTTTCGTTTTAAAAGCAAATATAGTGTAGTGTAGACACTTCGTTGACAATGTCACCAAAATAGTCGCCAAACCTGGTGACTTGGAGACACTTGCACCCAGGTTTCCTTCAGGGAATAAATAATATATAATATTATAATATATATGAATAATAACATACATACATATACCTATATATGTAAAAAACCCGTCCTAAGTGTAGCTAGCAAGGGTTTTCCCTAGCTTTTAAAAATAGTTTAAAATGTGTTGTATGTCAAAATTCAAATTTTATATTCATATAAATTTAGCAACAAGGTTAGAGTAAAAGTCGGAGTTGGAGTCGGTTAGAGTTGGAGTTAGAATCATTTTTTGTCGACTCAACATACCTGATAAGTACAGTCAGTGATTCTAGAGGATTAGAATTTCCTCTCAATTGACGTTCACTCATTCTTTGTCATCTTAAAAATAAATGCACCGAACTAATTACATATGTTTTTTTTTATTAAGTTCACTTATTTTTATTTGTTTGCATTTTTTCGGTTGCCGAACTATCAAAATGGCAACTTAAAAAAATTGCCTTACCTAATATAAATTTTATGCAAAGTTCGGTTGCCATACATACTCTTAAAATTATATGTCAAACTATAAACATATCGCATCGGTTCTCTAAGTCTAAATTTACACGTTTCATCTTTTGATGCTCAACTTCTTTTCTATTCCCTTTTGAAGATGCCAATTTATTCACACTTAGCAATCGGTTTCAACTTTTTTCGGTTCAAAACAACAACAATTTTATTAACAGTGAATCAAAGAGAAAAAGAAAAGAAAAAAATTACATACAGCCATCCTTGTGCATAAGCTAACGAATAAAAACACAAAGCGTACTGACCGAGTACGGGCATCTCCGTACCAACCCCCTTTCTTCTTTCTTCCCTCACCTAAAAACATAAGAGTTGAGCATCAAAAGATGAAACGTGTGAAAGCAGACTAAAGGGGCTTAACTCGAACGGGATATTGAGGTCAATGGCTTTAAGAGCAAAACATTGCTCTTCTCGAGACAAAAACGTTAAGATTCGATTGTAAATGCCAAAGATATAATGAAAAATATAAAAAGCTACGTTCAAAAAAAAAAAAAAAAAAAAAAAAAATACATTATGTTAGGGGGTGAACGTCGCACTTTTTTTTTTCTTGTAAGGTGGTACGCTCTAATGTACATACGTATGTATAAGAGCTGTTACTCAGAGGAGAAACAAGCGAGAATACTAAATTTCGTATTCCTGGTGCTATTCTATCTATAGCATTATATTGCTTAAACATTTATTATTCATATATTATGAAACGAACGCATTGACTAATATATGCGCTTTAATTATACTGTTTTATGTTATGCTCTGGCTTAATTGTATTATTCCATCCATAGCGCCTTATTAAGATTTATCTTTTATCAAAGAAATTTACGAGTTTAAAACTATAAATAAAAAAAATTGACGATATTGGAATAAAAAAATGTTCTATCATCTATGTTATTTATCAGATAAATGTGTTGCAATAGCATTGTTCGATAATAATATTTCCCTTGGATAACTTTGAAGAAGCTCCTTTTTGTGTGATACCTACACTGGCAATATAGGTATGTAGCTAAAAAAGTTATTTTTAAAAAAGTGTTGACGTAATATTGATAAATTTTAAACACAAAAATTAAAAAATGTCTATAAATTCGAATGATAATACTAAAGATTTTGTAAGAATCGATTAGAAATATAAACATATCCTATTTTTACCATATATTACGGCTATGAACATATCTACATACCTGCCGGCGTATTAACTCCAAACTTTGTTTTCCGTACATTATTTCTTTATCAATTTGCTCAAAATCACTTAATGATTTATTTGCGCGGAATGTATCACGTATTTTGCGAACAGCATACATCCTTAAAAAAATAAGAATAAAATTATTTAATTCATAAAATTAACATTTCCAAAACATGTTTACTGACACACTACCTGAAGTCATATGATGGTAATTTTTCTGCCTCCCGTAACAGTTGACGGTACATGAAAATGGCTTGTCGACGTGTAGACATTTTTCCGTAATCTTTGAATTTCCAATTTATATAAATACAATTTTGTGCAAAATCTACAATTCGCAATCCTTTACCGCATTGGTTAGGTGATAAAAAGGAAAAAGCAGCAGAAAACAAAGCCAGCTGTGAACTGAAAACAATAATCTCATATGATAAAAATGCAGTGTTGCTATAAACTGATTGGTTGCTGCCTTTGCTAAATAAGAAAACAGTGCTACCACTTATTTTTATTGTTATCAGAACAACTCGAATTTTAAGAGTTAAATATATAATAATAACATAAAAAATAACAATAAAAGTTTAATATGTTTTAGAAAGTTTATTGTATTACAGTAATTTTGACTTAGCTGCACAATCTCCTTTGCACGATTTTTTGTGCAGGTATATCAAAAATGCAGCTATCTTAAATGTATTTAGCTGCCTTAATGTGCAGGTACGCAATTGTGGTTACCTGCATTAAAGTGCAGCTAAAGTAAAGTGTTTGAAAGAGGAGTAACAACGTTTTTATTAATACATTGATAAAAACAATTACGTTCGAACAACCTGTAGTCATTTCTTTTGCATTTTTAGACGGAACGAGATAGTCAAATTGGTAACAATAAAGTGTGGGACAGAAAAGTCGCTGTAGTACAGCGTTAAGAATAGCGCTGCAAGCTGTCAAAAGTTAAAAACGGCAGTTTCAAAGTAGTGTCAACAGAATACGTAGTTGTAGTAGTCGTGGCCGTTGAAGCGCAAAAATCGAAATTTTGAACTTTGTTGCGCTACAGAGCATTTGTCAGCTTCAAATACTACTACAACTACTTTATTCTGTTCCAGACCTAAGATTTGCTATTCCTTTCATATAATCATGGTAAAGTTGCTGTAACCACAACCCATATGCATAAATGTAGGTACATGCAAACAACTTGACTTGTTTGCGATTTTTGTTTTTATAAACAGCTAAAATTGGATATTTATGTGAAAAAGTGGCCACCATATTTTTTCATGTGTGCAGCTAACTTTGATGTTTTATATGAAAATATTTTAAAGCTGCCCAAAAATATTAGAAATGTGCAGGTATACAAAATGCACGTAAAGAAGGATTTTGAAGAATAATTACAGAAAATATGTAATTTGGGCAGTTAAGTCAAAGTGCAGCTAACTTGGATTTATTGTATGAAAATTATTTTAAAATGCCAAAAAATTTGTGCATTTATCTTAAATGTGCAGGTATAGAAAGTGCACTTAAAAAAGGAATTTGTATGGGATTATAAAGAATAATGCCAAAAACTATCAATTTTGTGCAGTTAAGTCAAAAGTGCACGTAAATAAAAGGCAGTTAAGTCAAAACTACTGTATTGTTAAATTTTAAGAAACTTATTTAAAAAATAACTGGCATATAAGAATGACAGGAAATAAGTTCGAATAATATTACCCATATATAACAGTAATTTTACAGCTGTGGTGTAAACATATTTGCAGATATTTTTGATTCTTTTGTTTTTAATATGTATGTGTGCTTGTGACACAAATGTTTGCAAGTTTGTTCAGTTCAGAATAATATTCTGTTGTTTATAACAGTAATACTGACACTAATTGAATGAAAAATGCGAAAGTAGGAAAAACACACACACCAGAATTTTATGTACTTAAAAAATTGATTTTTACGGGAAATGAAATAAAAAGTGAAAATTTTACGTGAAATGAATGCAAAAGTCAGTAATATAAATTAAAATATAATAATGCAATTAATTGAATTATTAAAATAAATATGAATACAACGGACTGTGAAAAAATTGAATGTAAATTGGGTAAAGACTTTAGTTTCCAAGGTAAATTCGATGCAAACTTTGATGAATTGAAAAAGGATGATGGACAGACGGAGATGTCATCTATCAAGGTTGATTCGTTTGAGGCAATTGAAAAACAAAATAAGGACCTCGAAAATTTTAATGTTAGAGATGAATTTGCATTGCAACATCTTAACAGCTGTGAGGAAAAAGTCGAGGGAAACATTCTTAACAGTCTCACAAACATCAATACAACCACCACGTCAAATGACGCCCCCGCAAATTTCACACGAATAGACACATTAAAAGCCACGCAACATACTACTTGCACAGCTTTACTGTTTACATCAACCAAAGAACAAAAAATAACACTACCAGAACAATTAGACGCAATGGCGGATGTTGATGGTATCGATATCCAATTGGATTTTGACGAAGGCTTACAACCTTTAAGCGAACGTTGGTCACCTTTGGGAGCCAATTATGATGATGCAGTGACTCCATCATCTGAATTGTTAAGTCCAGAGTCTGAATTAGAACTGTTGAGTTCCGATAGTCAGGACAAACATGACTTCCTTCAGCATACGGATGATGATGTAGAAATATCACGTTTAAAAGGATTGGAGGACGAGCAGGAAATGCTTACGTCTTCCTTAATGGCTCTTACTTCCCACTTTGCCCACGTACAGTTGAGAGTACGACAGATTGTTGAAGCACCGGCCAACGAACGTGACCAACTCTTGAAGGACCTTGAAAAATTTGCTTTTCAAGGAATTCCCGAGACTCCTTCAGCCAAATTAGCTGCGGCATTCCGAAGTGGATCTTCAGCTTATAATCAAAATGGCGAAGATAATGCCAGCGGTAGTATGAGCGAACAAAATCAATTTCAACTCATTGATCATTTAAAAAACCAATTAATAGAAATGGAGAAAATTGCCTATGAATCTGGAGCTCCCGTACTGCCTCAACATATTTTACTAGAAAAGCAAAAAATTATTATTGATGAATTGAAACAAAAACTCAATTTCAAAGTCGACGAAAACAGATTGCCCGAGATTACGGCTGAAGAGTTAAAGTCTCAAGTCGATAATGCTATTGGAGAATTTGTGGGTCCTTTAAAAATGAAAGAGCAATTAGTCGCTCAACTAAAAACACAAATTACAGATCTTGAACGTTTTATTGCTTTCCTGCAGTGCGACACGGATGAGAGCAAAATGAAAACTCTTAATGGCAGCGAAAAGTTAAGCGAGGCTTACAACAGTTATGCTGCAAAAAAGAAAAAGGAATCGAATAAATGCAAAGTTGATAGGGAAAAAATTACAGATGAAATAGATATAAATACGCTTCGTCCACCCACTCTTCCAACTTCAAATGTAGAGGTAAAGAAAAATACAAATTCTGTTGATTCCTTAAGGGTGAAGGAAAGTCTTCATAGCAAAGCACACGGTTTGTTGGATAAAGCTTCGATACTGATGCAGATGTTTGCCACCACCCACTTTGGATCGAAACAAGAGCAATTTCAAAAGAATACTTTAAAGAAAACACATAAAGGAAACCACTGGGGGTAAGATATTGCTCCAAGAATTTGGTGTAATTCAAAACAATATATGTATTTATGTTATGCATATGTAGCTTATATATATTTTTATTTACTGGTTAACCGTAGGACGCATTTGCTTATGTACATAGATACGTTGTCAAATTAAAACGAACTATCAGGCATGTTCTGAAAATCACGTGATTTCAAATCACATGTGCAATTAAAATCACACGTGTGATTTTGTGGTTTTCTGCATGGTGGAATAATTCACCATGGTGGAATTATTTCACCATGGTTTTCTGTAAATCACATCGTTTTTGTGTTTTTCGGTGTGATTTTCAATAGTAGAAAGCACAAGCAAACACAATAAGTTTGTTGTTTGAAATTATACATAACTCATTTTTTAACGTTTTTTAAGTCATATTTTGACAATTGGTTTTTTTTTTACCAATTTAGTGATCTCAAATTAGTTGAAGGGTTTGTTTAAAATTTTGTAATTTTTTGCGAATTTAAGCCATGTTCGCGATAGAAGCGATTTGTTTCTGTAAGTTTTCTGATTCTTCACAGCTTTGACGATTTATAATAAAAAGTAGACTTTGTTATCATGCTGCTGTTGGCAAATTTTTGCGAATTTCTGCTAATTTAGCAAATTTTACCGAATTTCTGCCATTCGTTAAAGTTTTAGGGACTTTTAATCAATTTTATGGCTTTTTTAAAATGTTAAAAATTTTCGCTATTTTGCAAATTTTTTTCTTGTTATTATCCGAAATTTGGTTATTTTAACCCGTTTACCCGCTTTTACGATTTTTAATAAATATTAGACTGCCGCTGTTAGAAAATTAGCGATCTTTAACTCAACTAAAAAAACAAACCTGAAATCACAACAGAAGTCACAAAAGCAAATATCATTATTGTAGTGTCGTCGAATTTTCTTTATTTTAAATGATTTGTTGTACATAAAATAGCTTATAGCATAAAAAATTTATAACCAACACATCGAATATTTTATTTAAGTTATTTATTATGACGGCCATCTTACAATAGTCGCGAAAAAAACAAAGTTATTTCAAAAAGTTGTGTACGTAGCTGAACGTTTTGAAATCACATAATAATAAATAAAGCCTTAAAATGGGTTGAAAATAAAAAGGTTGTCCAATCTGAAATAAGGGGTTTGAATAATCTCAATGGTAAAATCGTAAAACAAAACATATACCAAAAGAAGATAAGCGATTTCTTTGTGTAAAAACTAATAGGAAACTAAACCCGTCCTTTAAAGGGATATTAATGTTTTTTTTTTTATTTACTTAAATCAATTTTTATTCAGTTGCTAAGAATTACAGAAAATACCCAGCTAGCATTTTGTATTATAATCTAATCATTTAGGAATCAGCTTCAAGAGCAAAATACCCTTATATGAGCTCATTTTTCAATCATAAATGATACACTCGTTGTGGGAAAATGGTATCCTACCGATAAATCACCGGAAAGAATAATTTGTGATACAATTTTCTGATTCCTTTTTGATCAATTTAATGGTAGTTTTTATAATCATTATTGAGTCGTTTTTGTCTCATTTTTCAATCGTAAATTATATAGTTTTCGATTATATTTCATATAATTTTTAACTGTCATGTTTTTTATTTTTTTCTCCGATAAAATCAGCTCCATTATAGCTTTTGATTAGTCTAGCCATAATTAGAACTAGCTTAATTTTAAACCAAACAAAAGTTATCGGTTTTTCGCAAAGAAGAGAAGAAACAATTTGCACTAACATTTATGTTCATAAATTGTCAATAATTTTTGGGCTTCTTTTTTAGCCAAGCTTCTTATTTATTTGGCTAACATTAAAGTTTCTATTACAATTTGTTCATGTGGCAAAAACAAAAATTCAAAATATGTATTTTAAATCATTAGCTGCGTTCGAGAACACAAAAGTTTTTACTATTTTTTACTGAACTTTACTGCATTTTACGAAATTGCGTTCGAGTACACAAAATGCAGGAAATGAGAACACAAATTGAGAGCGAAAAGTGACAGTTCTTGTCTGAGTATTTACAAATTTTTACTGCAGAAATTTTTGCAGTAAAATTTAGTAAAACAAAAAAACATATGTTTCAAAAGGTAAACAAACAAAAGTAACAAACAAAATGCTTACAAATTGTGAAAAAAATTGTTAAATTAACGAAAAGTTGATATAAAAATTAAACAAAAACAATATGTGAATAAATATTATTAACCCGCCACAAATTAGTAACATCAAATAAAATAAAAAACAAACAAATATGAAAGATTACATAAAACAATTTGTTTGTATTTTCCAAAAATGTTTGTGTTATAAAAAGTATTTAATCGAGTACCGATAAGAAAACGAGTTAAGTAGTCAAAAGCAAGGCCTATCCAATAGGTCTGCTTACTATTACAACAATACAACAATACAAAAAACAACAGGCATTTTGTTTGTGTAAAATTCCTCGCCGTTGTCAAAATCTTACTACTACATAGGCAAAACAAAAGGAAAAATGTGTTTTGTGTGCATGTATGTGTGGCAGAAAACCAAAAAAGTAAACAAAAATATACACGTATAAGGAAAATGTAAACAACTTTTGATATCGTTGAGGAAAAAACCAAATAAACATCTGGCTTCTTAAGCAGACCTATTGGATAGACCTTGGTCAAAAGTGTTAACATTTTTCAACACTTCAATTATTTGTCATCAGCTGTTGCCTTTATTTTACGAATTTTTACAAAATTTTGCGTTCGCGTACTTTTTTGGACAACAGCTTTTTGTGAGAGCAAATTTTACAATTTTCTCATTTACTGCATTTTACTGTAAAAGTACTCAAACGCACCTATTATTTAAACATACACATAAATAAATCATATATGAATCCTTCTTCAATCACTGAAGTGATAAATCAGTTTTTAATCATCAAAACTGGTCTGAAAAGAATCATTTGGGTGATTTTTACAAAAAATAATCAGCCAAATGCTAGCTGGTATGTACATATGTATTTTTAATTAGAAGTGAAAAAGTATAAACATTTTATTTTATTTTTGGAAAGTGAATAAATGAAAAATTTAAATTTTTTTATCCAATCTTAATATCTGATATTTTATTGTTTGTTTGAAGTTTGAGCTTTACTTTTTCTAAAATTTTCACAATCGAAGTTCTACCTCCATATTTAGTAGCATTGAGCCTTTGTACATACTTATGTATAACTTTTTTAGAAAAAATTCCAGTAATGGTTTCAGATGACAATCTGTTCTAAATGTGTTAAATATTCTCTCATCTAAAGCATTTACAAATGCAAGAATAAAAATTAAATTTATTACTTTTTGTAATATTTTCCCCTCACAATATTTTTTAGTTTTAAAACCTTTTTCCAATAAACTTCGGGTTTTATCTCCCTATGCAGGGTTACTGTTGGAAATTTTCTAAAAGGTGATTTATCAAAAAAGGGGTATTGCAAAGTAAAAAAAGGTCAGGTTTTTTGCAAGCAGTATTTACCGATAAAGCTATCACAAAAAGTGCATTTAAAAAAACCCGACCAAGTTTTCTGTAAACAAACAAAAAATATTTTTCAGGCAGGTACTATTTTAAGTTATTCAATAAATAAAAAATATATATATAAACAAGTAAGAAAGTATATCCATATGATTCCCAACAACACAGTATTTAAAAACACATTTTCGAGAGTGCACCCTATTCGGGACCCATGGAGAATCATGCTTATGTGTTCATATACATTTAGATCTATCTACATATGTTTAAATTTTATTAAAATCGATTTGAGAGTTTTTGAGAGGCATAAATTGCCCCCCTACCTCCCCTTGTGCTTCTATCTTTGAAGAACTGCATAGCTTATGTGTCCATATAAATATGTCTCTATCTATGATTCAAATTTCATTAAAATCAGTTAGATTGTTTCGGAAAGGCAGAAATTGCCCACTATATTCCCTAGTAGTCCTATTTTTTTTTTTTAATTCATAGCTTATGTGTCCATATAAATATGGATCTATCTATGTTTTAACTTTCATTAAAATCTGTTACATTGTTTCGGGGAGGCAGAAATTGCCCCCTATTTTTCCTCATGGTCCTATTTTAAAAAAATGCATATTTTATGTACCTATATAAATATGGATCTACCTTTGTTTTAAATTTCATTAAAATCGGTTTGATAGTTTCTGAGAGGCTGAATTTGCCTCGTGGTCCTACGATTCGGCCCATTTTCCATAGGTTGGCCCAATAAGAACCAATGTGCCAAATTTTATCAAATTATCTCCAAAATTGCGACCTGGAGCCTAATTCTGGCAGTCGTGATCGAGTACTTTCTCGATTCGAAAGCAATTTTATTTCTAATTCTTTCAGTCGATACTGAACGAATCGAAATTATTTTTTAGTATTGTGAAACTCAAATTATTGCTTTACAACACTGAAAAAATAATTCCGATTCGTTTAGTATTGACTGAAATAATTAGATATTAAATTGCTTTCGAATCCGGAAAGTACTCGATCACGACTGCCAGAATCAGGCAACTGTACTTTGCGCACAAGGTTACAATGACATCCAGCCAGCCGGACGGACATCGTTAAATCGATTCTGAGTCGATTGGTGTACTCTAAGGTGGGTCTAGAAACAAGGTGTTACACACATCAGCAAACATGCATAACTCTCTCTTAACTATTGTAGTGGGGGTATAAATATAAAATAAAGAATGGCCCACTTACAATCTGGACGCATTAAAATAGCTATAACTTTTACAAAGAAAAAAATATTGAATTAAAGAAAATTTATAAAAAATAAGAAATAAGTTTTAGTTTTTGCTACTACGAATGAAAGAACGAACATGTTCTCTTAATGCTTCCCATTAATTTCTGCACATCTTTCGAGCACACCTCTGCAGCGTACTTGTTCCATTTTCTTAACATTGAACGTTCGTTTTTTGCTTCTTATTTACTTTTCTTTAATTTATTTTTAACATTTGCAACAATTAGAAGGATTCATATATTTCGGTATTACATCTACGCCATTGTCCTTGTACCACTTCATGGCAACATTTAAATAATGGCATGACGTAAGATCAGGCCAAAATTTTACTGAGTGTTTATGACGTTGAATTAGAGGTAATATTCTTTTTTGTAGACATTTGTTTATATATAATTCTGACGTCATTGTTGTCACAAATGCAGCAGTCTTCAAACCACAACTACATATCGCCTGCAATACCATAATTTTGTTTCCAAACTTATCCAATTTAGTGTACTTGTATTTGGAGGCGACGTTTCCTCGCTTCGTTGCAATATAAAATTTGTTTCCAGGTAACTGCTTAAAATCACATTTTACGTATGTTTCATCATCCATCATTATGCAACCTTTAAGCTTCGTTAAAACTTGGATGTATATTAGACGAGCACGTTTTTTGGTAGTAGACTCCTGTTTTTCTGTGCGGTTTGGGTATTTAATCACTCGGTAGGACTTTAATCCACTGATTGCACGTATACGCTGAATGGTACTTCTGCTTGTATTGAATTTGTTAGCTCGATCTCGGTCGGACATTCCAGGATTATTTTAAATGGAAATTAAAACATTTTTCTTTAAAGTTGGGTTGTTGACCTTAACTTTCTTCACTTGTTTTGGTTTTCTGTTTATAGTTCCTGTAGTCTTGTAACGATTTAAAATACTACATACTGTAGATTTAGGAATTTTAAGAAGTTTTGCAATTTTAGAGCCACTATATGTTGGGTTTTTTATGAAAGTGTGCAAAATTTTTTCGCGTCTGTACTAAAGAATGTTTAAATTACAAATTTGGTATTTATAACGTATAACGGTATATGTCTTGTAAACAACATTTAAAAAGAGTTGTGAATTTTATTTACCAGGGGTGCGCTGTAATCATGTTTTGAATGCGTCCAGATTTTAAGTGGGCCATTCTTTATATATTGCACTTGTTCAACAATAGTGTACTAACTCAAAAATTCTATTGTTCAACTTTTTGGACACGTCGGAACGTAATAATTATATTTATAATTATAATTATGTTATATGGTTTAAAAATTATTTTTCATATTGCTTTAATGCTTAATTAAAATTTTTTTTTTTTATATATTTACTTAAAATTTAACATTTCGAGTTAATACAGTTTTGTTGAACAATTACGATATATGGTTATGTGTAGGCTTGCCAGACTTGCTGTTTTCAGAAGTACGCGTCTTTTCACTCTATGTACTGCTCTCTGCATAACCATGCTACTGTTGTATACATAATAGGCTATCCACTCGATTAGTTGTTGTTCGATTAATCGAGAAATTTTTCGCCATTATTTGATCGAATAATTAAAATAGCCAGTTTCGAATAACTCGAAGAAATTATGTCAATTAATCGATTAAAATTAATTTCTTAAAAATGTCTACTTTTTTAATGTAAAAAAATTTTGTTTACATTTTTAACCTTAAAACTAAGTTACAATTTGTTACCTTTTGCATTTATATATGTATATAAATCACTATTAACAGGGTTTTAAAAACTGCGGTCGAATCCAAAAACTAAGAAACAAAAAACGTACATTTGCGTACAACTTTTCGCTTTTTGAGTTGGTTTGACAGCGATTGTTTACATTTAATGAATCAAAAGAAAAAGCAACAGTTTTTTTGGCCAATGACAAATAAAGAAGTGGAAGAAATTGCAGTTTTTCTACTTTGACTGCAGTTTTTTAAACGCTGACTATAAACGTCAAATACGTCCAAAAAAAGATATTAAGAGGGATTACAAAAAAATATAAATAAGCTATCAGCCATGTTCTGGTAACCGAATACATACGAGTGTAATTGGAATCAAACGAATTTAAGAAAAGATTTTGTCTTAAAAGTTGAAAAAAATTCTTTTTATATATTATACATTGAATTTGTATCTTTACCATAACTTCTCTTAAAATCAGGACAAACTGCGGCGATTTAAAAAAAATTGAAAGGAGAATTTCCTTCGTTTTCAATTTCAATCGATTTTAGGAAATAATAAATTGGCTTAAAATGTTTTTTATAACTGGCTGGCAAATTTTATTTTTCTGTTTTTTAGTAAAAGTATGCGTTCAAATAGAGATGTTTGTTTTTTTCCATCGGTTAAAATTATTTGAATTGTTCGAGTTTTTCGAGTAATTCGAACAACTTAAAGCCTTTATTCGATTAATCGAGCAATTTTAAAATTAAAAAATCGATTAATTCCTTACTCCAACAAAACCAAAAGTCGAATAATTGGATACTCTAAGGTGCCTATTATGAACTAAATTCGATTTTCGACAGCATTTGGTATTATGATGCGCATTCGATACAAATTTAATATTGTGATTTTGTTAATTCACAGTGGTACATTTTCGATCAGCTGTAACTTAAAATATAAAATTTTTGTTTACAAATTTAAAAAATAAAATTAAAGTTAAACGGGCCACGGCGGAATTATGGTTGTTTTCAACTAATCAAGCTTCAGGAGGGTTTCATCCCACTCTTTTACATGCTGAATTTTGCTGCAAATCATTTGGCCAAAAAAGAATTTTGTTCCATAAGGAATGTGAGCGTTTCCAATTGCTGTTTACGACGTTGGACTTGCATAATATGAACAAAACTGATAAAGAATATGGTATTTGGTATACGAACACAAAAAAAATACAAATAGTTACATTTTCAACAATTTTTTACATTTGTTTGCACCGTCGAAAGCAAATTTGTTTTCGTTGAAAAATTCGATGCACAACGAAATTTTCGACAATGCTGCCAACTCATAATACCAAATTAACATTCTATAGTCGATGTTCGATAGCCAGCGAAAATCGTTTATCGAATGTAACTCATAATAGGGGCCTAAAGCTTCGTACAGACGGTGGTAAGATCTTACAATGTTGTCATTAAAATTGACTGAAATGTCTTGCAACTATGTAAACACTGTACGCTATTTTCATTTGGCAGATGTGTTAAATTAATGCATCTGACAATGGCACCATTGTCAGAAAAATGACAACATTGTAAGATCTGACCATCGTCTGTACGAAGCTTAATACATGTTATCAAAGAAAATTTGTTCGAAATAGTCGAATCTCATGCCATTGGCTTTTGTGTTTACACATGCCACTGAGAGTTCATTTTAAAAATGTCGTTGAAGCGTCAACTTAACAAAATTTGTTTACTTTTCAAAATAAAAATAAAGTACCAGAAAACAAAATAGAGTTACCAAGTTAATCATATTGGCACATTTTTGGGGAAATGGTTTACATTTATATATTAGCATTATTTGAACAATATCAATGCTCTATAATTAACAAACTTGCGCGTTTCGAAAAATTAATCATAAAAATACATTGATTAAGTTAAAAGTTTAATTACAATTTGACAATAATGCAGTAAATGGGCATTAAATTTTTAACGGGGTAACATTGTTTATCGTTTTGTCATTTACCCTGCCTTTACACATGCAAATAATTACTTGCAAGTAGAGTATGCGTATTAACATCGAAAATGTAGCCGAAATAGTCGAATGACATACAAGTTGCATGAATGTTTACACAGTCAAGTGGAAGTTCCTCATAAATCAGAGTTACCAAGTGCGAAACAGAGCTTAATTTCGAAATAAACAGTTGACATTAATCAGAGATGTTCTGGAAATCGAAAGCGCAAAACGCAAGAATTTTAGACGTTGTTGTTTAATAAGATTTCTGTAATAAAAGAATTTTATGACAAATATTATACAAATATTTCTCTATTAAACAGAATTTTATAGCAAAAATTATAAAAATTTAATTTAAAGTGTATTAAAAACAACTTCCAAATTCTTGCGTTTTGCGTTTTCGATTTCCAGAACACGCCTGAATATTTATTATTACTTTTTCTAATAAGATTTTTGTTTTAAAACTTAAATCAATTGTCTTCTTTTTTATACTTGCAAAAAACAAGAAATATTTTTATATTTACTTAAAAAAAAGTTAAAACTATAACTATTGATTCTGCAATTAAGTAAATTTGGTAGCACTGTTTATGTTTTTCACATTAACCCTACGTTTCCACATGCAAGTAGTGTATACGTATTATCAACGAAAAATCGAGGAAACAGACGATTGGCCGAAAGTACAAAAATTGTGTGAATGTTATGGCGATTTCTTTTCTGAGAAAAATGTTGCATTAATGTTGCATGTTCTACATTTTGTGTTCGTTTGTACAAAAAATACAACTGTGGGAAAAATTTTCAAGTTCTTTTGTGAAAATGTGGATGAAAAACATGCAAAACATGTTACATGTTTTACCCTTACTTTTACTTAAGGGTTCATACTGCCCTGTTTTACAACTTTGGTACTTACTACTTTGTTTGTACAACCAATATTTTATTTTGTTTGTCATAATATTTTAAAAGTTTTGTCAAAAGAATTCTACATCTAAATATTCTTCGACGGCATACTCCATTTTGAATTAAATCGTTTTTTTATTTTGGTGGAAAATTCTATGTATTTATTATCGTTTTAAATTTGTTCAAGCAATAAGTGATGCCAATGTCTGTTTCAGCAAATAGTCGAATAGTTTTAAAAATCGCTAATGAACTACATTGTCTAAATTTACACTTTTCATCTTTTGATGCTCAACTTTTTTTCAATTCCCTTTTAAAGATGCCAATATAATCACACGCAGCAATCGGTTTCAACTTTTTTCGGTTCAAAACAACAACAATTTTATTTACAGCGAATCAAAGAGAAAAAAAAAAGAAAAAATTACATGCAGCCATTGTTGTGCATATATCAACGAATAAAAACACAAAGCGTACTGCCCGAGTACAGGCATCTCCGTACTAACCCCCTTTCTTCTGTCTTCTCTCACCTAAAAACATAAGAGTTGAGCAGCGTTGCCACGACCAAAAAAAATTTGTAGCCAAAATGCAAAAATAAAGTAACCAAAAGCGAAAAAAAGTAACCAAAATTATTTGTATCAAAAGTACTATGTATTTTATTCGCACTTCATGCTATGTTCATACGACGATTTAAACCACTCGTTTCGCTCTCTGTAACTAGTTTGCCAAACGTGAACAGCATCATACGATTCATTCTTGTTTCATTTTGACACTTTTTTTTTGTGTTGTTAGTGTGTTTTTTTTAAATAGATAAAAAAAGTAAATAAAACTTAAAAATATATATTTTAATATTTTTATAAATGTTATTATGTTATAATTATCACTTTATTTTATTAAACATCAATTTTTACTTTGTTTTTTTCTTTGTTTTGATTTTTTTTGAGAGCTAGTTCAGATAAACTAACGATAAATGTTATCAAAATTAATTGGAGATGATAGTACATTTTTCCTGTTTCGCAGCCTGTTTCAAAATGAAACGACCTGTTTCGCTCACAAAATTTTGTATGGGGAATCAAGTCGTTTCAATCATGTTTGGTGAACGAAACAGGAATAAGAGAGCGAAACACGAATATTGCTATCCGTGTGAACATGGTATCAGTTTAAAAATTGTGGTCCATAATCATAGTCAAAAATAAAGTCGACTTTTTCTAAAGTATACTTTAGAACAATAGTGTTCACATGCATTTAAAGCCGGTTTTAGTTTAAAGTATACATTATTTTAACTATGATTATGGACCTGTGTGTCTAAACAGTTTCAGTTCACAAATTGTGTGTCTAGACAAGAAATAGTGTTTGTTTGTATATTGTAGGCTCATAAACCGTTGGACCGATTTTTTAAAGTTTTGAGAGTATATAACCGATGGTCTGGAAAGAACAATATTCTATATAACTTTTCGTAATTTTTAAGTGTAAGTGGCACCTTCTATACAAAGTTAAAACTTATTTTTAATTTTAAAAACTTTTTGAGCTAGAGCTTTCAACCTTATTTATAAAGAGCTCTTACAAGTAAAACTTTTATAGTCTTGCTATGCGTAATGGTATCAATGTGCAAAATTAAGCTAAATTATTCGGTAGATCTTTTATATATAGATGCTTTTGCACGGTGGAAATAATATTATTTTAAACGGGATTGTATCGGAAGGGCCTTTGACCTTATCGCTTATCTAAAAAAGTGTTTCACTTAGACCTTTGAAGCATTAAGAATAGCAGATTATGGCCATATATACTTCAAAGTATATACCTTATATCGTTAACAGACTATCAATATTAAAGTTTAAGCTTCTAAAAAAATAATTTTTAAGTAGATAAAAAAAGAATTAGTTTTAGATGCACAAATACCACACACAATTTTAAGGGTTAACAAAGCGGAGCAGGTAGTTCTTTTTCCAAAACAAAAAATTGGTTATTTTTGTGTTAAAAAAAGTAACCAAAATGGAAAAAAAGTACACAAGTACACATTGGAAGAAAAAGTAATCAATTTTGGTTAAAAGTAACCAAAACGGCAACGCTGGAGTTGAGCATCAAAAGATGAAACGTGTGAAAGCAGACATTAATAATAAAAGTGTAATAGTTGTAAATAAAGGCAGCTAATTCTGTTCGATTGAAGTTGTACAACATGTAACACTTCGAGTGATTATAGGTAACATGAAAAAGTGTTACATGCATATACTGTAGCATTTTTTTCTCAGAATAGAAATCGCCATTAGTGAACAAGTGTGAGGCAGCGTTACCGTTGTGATACTAAAGTATCAGTTTGACCCTTTTTCGAAGCTCTTGATACCTTTTATTACCCTTTGGTATCATTTTTAACTGTTTCGTGCCACTTTTTGACCCTTTTTTAAAATAGAACTTACTTTTTGTTTTTGGCAACACTGCTTTAACAGCTTTTGTAACACTCAATTCACATGAGGGCTTTTACGACGTCGTTTTATCTTGATTTCCTTTAAAAGCAACTTCCAAAATCTCTTTGCGTTCATACGATGATTTTTGGTTGCATGTCTTTTTTTTATTTACAGTATGGCCTTGATTCGATTAACCGGCAGCTTCAATTGACTGGAAAATAAAAAATTTTTTGCATTGATTTAAATTACCTCTATTATCTGGCATTACCTCTGTTATCCGAAATTATAAACAAATTATCTTTTTTTCGTTTACTTTTGAACAATCAAAACAAATTTAAATAAACGAAGAAAGAGAATTTCACAACGTACTGGAAGCATGTTCTGCCAAAATTACTTTTTTCCTCATGTTTACATAATAATACATTATATATTTACATAAAATAAGAAACACGCCAAAAAAATAAATAATCAAGAATGCTGCCGGTCCCGTCTATTATCGATAATCGAGGTCTCACTGTATTTTCAACCACACACTTCAAAGTAAGAAAAAGAATAAAACGTAAAAAGAAAAAGTTAAAAGAGAAAGGGGACATTTACACGGTGTCTTTCCAGACATGTCTGTTTTTGACATTCTCTTTTGAACATGCTACCAAAAACCTTTTGTCTTTTCACGATGTCTTTCCAAACATGTCTGTTTTCATATCTAATAGTCTAATTTACATATACATACAAATTGAAAACATGAAAATTCATATAAACAAACATGAGAGCTCATTTCGTGTCTGTTTGGCAACCCCTCTTTCTTCTCTACCCCGATCGCCTACAAACAAAACAGACGTGTTTGTTAGACATGTCTGAAAAGACACCGTGTAAACTCCCTCAAATATAAAAAACGACATGAACAACACAAAACGAGTCGTTTTGTTTACCCCTATTTCTTCTCTACACCGCTCTCCACCAAACCAAAAGAGACGTCGACAAATCGACGTCGTAAAAGCCTCCATGTGAATGGGCTCTAAGTAGTAAAAACGTTCACGTCACCAGCAGCTTTTATATACACAGCGTGCCCTTAAGGTGACAAATTTAATCCTTTTCAGAGGCCCTTGGCACTTTTATGCCTCTTTTTTTTTAAAGTACACTTATGAATCATATTAAATCAATTCATGCTACTTTTTGACTATTTTTGAGTTTGTATCAAGAATAATAAAAAGATACGAGATTTAATATTTTTAAGATTTTTCGAGTTCGTATTTAGTCTGAGTTCATACGGCTCTTCCTTTATTGAAAAGATTGCTATTTTATAGGCGAGAGGGGCGAGGGGAAAAGAAACGAGTACACACATGCCTGTACTGTCTTTACTTCTTGCTTTCTTATTCGTTGTTTAATTTTGTTTTTGTTTTCATACGCACGACTATACAAAATAAAAAACATGGCGTCGACATGACATGAATCATTTGAACACCAATTCATGTTCAAAGAAGAAAAAGGAAGAATCTTTTCAATAAAGAAAGAGCCGTATGAACTCAGACTTATAAAACCAAAGCAAGATACATACATTTATTGATATTATCTTGAAATTGTTTCCGAATTCAAGACATGATTTTTAAAGGAGAGGCTTTTGTCAACGAATTTAAGTTTTAAAAAAGTGAAAAAAATGGTAAAACGTATGAAGCCAAATGCGGAAAATTTACACCATAGATTAAACGAAAATATTTACTCGAACTTAAATAAATTCGTTGGACCCCAAAGTTAGTGGCTAAACTAAACGAGTGTTTTCGAAATTAATATTGCTTAAACATTTTTAACAGACCTTGGTCTCTAATTTTGTTTGAAATGGACCTGGAAGAATGAACTTCAAGTGAAGATTTAATAACGAGATATAACGCGTAAAAAGTTTCTGTTAAAAATTTTTTTTTACAATTTCGTAATTAATTTTTCTACAAATAAAGTAAAAAATTTATGTATTAAATTGAATTTTAAAAATTTTCAGTAAAAGCAAAACAATTTTTTATTTAGTATTAAAAGATTATAAAAAAGGAGTTTTGAAGCCAACCTTTTCATTACCAAAAAGTAGACAAAATAGCACGATATTTTTACAGCGGTTATGAATATTACGTGTCGATTTTTTCCAAAAAGTGAAACAATAAAAATGTTGAGTTAGTACACTATTGTTAAACAAGTGCGATATATCTTTGCTTTTTATATATATATATTTTTTTTTGTTTATTGAATAACTTAAAATATTAATTAAGAAACAAAGTAAAGTTTTTTGAGCAAACCTGATTGAAATAAATATTTTTTGTTTATTTATAGAAAACTTGGTCGGGTTTTTTTATAAATGCCCTTTTTGCGATGGCTTTATTAGTAAATACTGCTTGCAAAAAAACTGACCCTTTTTTACTTTAAAATGCCCCTTTTGTGGCACCTTTTTTGGAAAATCTCCTTTTTGTGACCTTTTCGACATATTTATCTTCACCCACATAATCTCCAACGGTAACCCTGGTATGAGAGAATTGAGTTTTTCGAACTTGCACTTGCATGTGGAAACGGAGGGTTAAGGAAGTACGCAAATTTACTTTTTTAAGCTTTTGTACTTTTTTTGCACAAAAATAAAAAACGTTTTCTTCATACATATATATGTATATATATAAAGTACAACAAAACATTTTTAACAGGGACCAGTCAAAAATAAAAGTTAAAATTTGACTGATAATTGTTCAGTCAAAAATAAAAGTTAAAATTTAACTTGTATATTTGATCTAGTCGCCAAAGAATTTTACGGGCTTCAATTGTTTCTTTTATTGCAAAATAATTTGTCATCAAACTTTGAGATTTTTAAGTTGCTTATGCAACTCTTGATATCCGGAAAACGGATCAGTCAAGCTTCGTACAGACGGTTGTCAGATCTAACAATGTTGTAATTTTTCTGAAAATGGTGCCATTAGGTGCGTTTGAGTACTTTTACAGTAAAATTCAGTAAATGAGAAAATTGTAAAATTTGCTCTCACAAAAAGCTGTTGTCCAAAAAAGTACGCGAACGCAAATTTTGTAAGAATTCGTAAAATAAATGCAACAGCTGATGACAAATAATTGAAGTGCTGAAAAATGTTAACACTTTTGACTACTTAACTCGTTTTCTTATCGGTACTCGATTAAATACATTTTATAACACAAACATTTTTGGAAATATGTACAAGCAAATTATTTGATGCAATCATTCATATTTGTTTGTTTTTTATTTTATTTGATGTTACTAATTTGTGGTGGGTTAATTTATTCAAAAGAACATGAATAAATTTTTGCTATTGATTACTTAGTACCCAAGTACTTAGCACTTTTACAACACTAAAAAATTAACATAAAAAAAAAGTTTCAAATGTTGGTATTTAGATAAGTAAATGATTAACAAACAAGTTTAATTAATTAATATTTATTCACATTTTGTTTTTGTTTAATTTTTATTTCAACTTTTTGTTTATTTAACAATTTTTTCACAATTTGTAAGCATTTTGTTTGTTACTTTTGTTTGTTTACCTTTTAAAACATATGTTTTTTTTGTTTTACTAAATTTTACTGCAAAAATTTCTGCAGTAAAAATTTGTAAATACTCAGACAAGAACTGTCACTTTTTGCTCTCAATTTGTGTTCTCATTTACTGCATTTTGTGTACTCGAACACAATTTCGTAAAATGCAGTAAAGTTCAGTAAAAAGTAGTAAAAACTTTTGTGTTCTCGAACGCAGCTATTGTCAGATGCATTAATTTTACACATCTGCCAAATGAAAATGAGCTTACAATGTTCACACAGTTGCAAGATATGTTTAGGCAATTTTAATGACAGCATTGTAAGATCTGACCACCGTCTGTACGAAGCTTAAGTCCGCGTTGAATCTTTAATGCTCTTTCCGTATCTGGATCCATATTAAGAATTTGATTTTGTAAAGCATTCATTTTGCTGAGCATATCACCAATTTTTTTTTTTTGAAGTGAATTGTTCAACAATTTCTTCGGAATCACTGTCTTCACTATCCACGATTTTCTCAGTTCCAATAACTAAACTAATAACGTCGTTATCGGTTAATGGTTCTTCAGCTATATGTACTTCTAAATCATCGTGGTTTAGCAAGTCAAATCCATCTCCTCCAATTTGATGAGCTAAATCTTAAATTTCATTAGTCAGTGTCTCTACTTCCCCCCACTACTTCTAGCAATACCATGTAGTTTTCCAGCATGCATTTAATGTTTGCGGTCGCAGTTTAGAGATCGCTGATGCTTCCAGAATAATGCAATCCAAAATTGTAAATTTTTTCCAAACATTATTTAGCGTAAGTGATTCATTTTCAAGTTTGTTTAAAATGAATTGATAAGTGCTTTTTATGTAGCATTTTTTAAATTGGAAATTATTCCTTCATCTAAAGGCTGAAGAATGCTGGTTGTGTTGGGTGGAACAAATTCGACTTTAATGTTTGGATGTTCCAAATGAGGATGGCCGTGCATTGTCTACAATCAGCAAAACTTTAAATTCAAGACCTTTCTCTTCATATAAGATTCAGCCATTCAGTAAACACTGCAGTTGTCACCCATGCTTTGGAATTTGCCTTCCAATGAACTGGAAAACGAGTCAAATTCTTACCTTTAAGAGCTCGTGGCTTTTAACCCTTATTAACTACTAGCGGCTTTAACATTTTATCTCCTAAAGCCTTACTGCATAGTAAAAACGTTACTATGCTCGGGTAAGCTGCGCAAGCGTTCTCATTTGCCTCCCCTCTAATTTGAATGTTATGGAGGTTATTTCTTTTAATAAATCTTGTCATCCATCCTTTACTTGCTGTAAAATCTTTTGGCCTAGAAATTGACGGTTCAGAATCTTTAATTGTCTCATAAATTATCTTCAATCCATATAACGAGAGCTTTTTCCACTTTTTCAATTAACGTGTCTCTTGAGTAAGAAAAATATTTAGGGCTTATTTTTGTGCCTGAAATTACGGATTTTCTTATTAAAATCTCATTTTTTAATAGATTTTCCTAGTTTACATTCCTTTTCAAGTGCGGTATATTTTGCTCCTTTTGAAATGCGATCTTAAATTTTAATTTTTGTTTCCATGGATATTGCCTGTCTCCTTTTTTTCCCCCATTGTTATATCCTAAATGATAAACAAACATTCAGCAAATAAAAAAGCCACCAAAATTTATGATTTTTACACTTACTTTTTCCCAAAATAAAAAAAAACGAGACCTGAGTGTACATATTACCATTTATGTATTTATTTGAACATGTTTTATATTCACGTTTTCTCTTTTCGGGTAGAAATTTGGTTTTTATTGTTCTTTTGTACATTTTTGTCTATTAGTGAGATAATTTTTTGGTTTCTCTCATTTTACCGAACTTTACCCAAAAAGTACGGGATCGCGCACCTATTACATTTAAATACACATCATCTTTGTTTTTCACTCTTGAGAAAGCAACAATTATGTGTGTCCATGACTAAAAACGAGTTTTAACAATAATATCCCCACCTTTTCCAACGTTGACCATGTGATTTATTTATAGTGATGGAAAATGCCAAGATAATTGAGAACTTCCTCCGACGTTGAATAAATGATAGGTCTGGATTTATGGGAACAAAATCAATCCTAGGAATGAACGCAGGATGACAGTTGCGCACACCCGAAGAAAAAAATTTTTCAATATGGTCACATACAATAAAACTATTTTTAACTAAAATTTGTAAAAATTTTATGGTTAGTTTAACCATATTATTGTCACCGGAAACCATATTACGGTTAAATTAGATATCCATCAAGAAGCCAAAACGATATTACGGTTACCTCCGAACATGTATTTGTATTAATTTGATTGTGTAATCAAACAAAATTAAAATTTAAAAATTTCTTTTTGTTTTAAATGTTAGTTAAACAAGTCAGTTTTGCGCTCGCGTTCTAAAAACAGGCTGTTAGACAGTAGAGTCATAAAACTTTTTACTTTTTATATGTACTCTTATACTATGGCACAATACTAAAGAAATTGATCTAAGATTTTTACTGTGCGTAGATATGACCACTGTACATCGACTTCTTGCAAAAAGAGAAAATTGAACATTTTAGAGTTGACTCTCTTTAGAGAAACCAGTGCGATATGTGTGGCTTGGTCTAAGCAAAATGTTTCTTTAATTAAGAAAATTTTACTAAATACGAACAAAAAAGTTAAAATCAAGAAATTATTTTTCGATTTTGAATTTTCTTGCTTTATGAAACGAAACTGATTACATTGGAAAATAAACTTCTTACCGAGTCCTGTTATTATTTATCTCTAATAACGACATAATTTGTACCTTTTTTCAGTGACTTGCGTGCTCAATTGGAAGTGGATATTCAAGAAGTAGCTTCGCTGGCTGCGACCTTAAGCTTTGATCGAGATAAATTAACTAAATTACGGAAAGCTATGAAGAAATCGAAAACATTTGCTGATATCGAAGAAGCTGCATTCAAGAATGGTATCATAACAACAATCCCTCCATCATGCAGTCAAAATCGGTCGAAAATGACAACTTTAAGTCAACATAAACAGCTTAAATCCTATACTGTATCTTCTGGTTCAGATGATGAGGATTTGGATGCGTACGATTATTATGATTGGCAGCAACAAAACAACCGACGTATGGTTCAGTGTGCTCGAGTTCGTGGTGATACCATTAATACTCTAAGCAAAGAACTTACAACTGCTGTGCGTAAAAACTTTGCCATGACCTTATTGAAACTGATGCAACACGGGTTAAGAGTTGAATCAATACCCCCTGTAACATCAAGTCTTATAGTTCCGTTTATGCGCTGCCTCAATCCGTCCCCTGTTTTTGTGGCCGAACACAGTTATCGTGCTCGTGATTTTGACGCCTCTTCATTCATGTCATCGGCAGCATCATTTAGCTATGATGATAACGAAGGAACAGAGTCAAGGAATAATTGGAATTCTGATGGAGGTGGTAGCAGTGGGGGATTTTTTAGCACAGGTGGAACACGGCCTATGCATGCTTGGGAATTGATATTAGAATATTATTATCTTAAACATGGCGATGAATACAATAACACTCCGGCTCGTAAACTATCACAAAGTTTCAATTTGGATATTGTCAATTCCCAGGTGGTGACAGCAAAGCAGAATTTGCTTAGTATTGTGGGCAGTATTATTGCCATGCATCGTCCCTATAAACGAAGTTATAATGCCCATTTTAAGGCATTTGTTTGTGCTGGACTAAAGTAAGTTTATTGCCTGTCGCATTTTTAGAAATTGTAAATAATAATTTTTTATGTTTTTGTTTAATTTGTTCAGTTGTCACCAGCTAGTGGAATGGTTGAACTTAATATTAGGCTGCACTGATCTAGTCGATAATTATTATACAAACTCGAGTTATGTTGCCTGCACTGGTTTTCGCGATGCTTTACGTTCCATTGATACATTGTCAAAATATGATTTTGATTTGCCGGTCGATTTGGCCATACGACATTTTCGTGATTTATAAATATTTTAAGGAACAAACATACATGCTATGAGAGACCAGATCTACGTTAAAATTCTGAGACAGCTTGAAGAAATGTTAACCTTGACCTTACCAATACCCATCCAGGTGATAATTACGGTTTCTTTCTTTAAGAAATTTCTTAAATTTGGTTCAGTAAAAAGGGAAATTTTTACTCACTGAATAAATTTTTAAATTCTTAAAAAAACAAACAAAAATAAAATTTTTGTATGACGCAAACTTGTTTATTACCGGGTGGGTATTAAAAAAGGATGTCCCTAAAAACGTTCGGTAATGCGAAGGTTAAATAATAATAATTTCACTATTGTTAGACTAATTAGAGCCACTTTTTGGGTTTGAGATTAAAGTTAATTAAATCCTATAATTAGCTAATCTGAGAATTAAGTTAATCTAGTATAAATTGAATTTGATATTTTTGGGTGGTGGCTTAAACCTTGTAGCGCTACCATACTGAGCACAAATAAATGGCAACATTTTTTTGCAAATGGCAACTTTTTATCAAAGCAATATGGATGTTTTCAAAGAAGAAGAAGAAAATGCGCGAATTAAATATTGTTTACAGGGTAGAAATTTTTTGTGTTTAAAGAAAAAATATATTAAAGAAAAAATATAGAATGGAAAAATTATATAAAAGTGCTAATCAATAAATCATGTTTTAAAATGTATTTTTTGTTTATGTTTTTGCAAAAGTTTTTTATGTTAAACATGTGTATGTTGACAGTGTAAGCTTAGGTTTAAACCACCACCGTTGGCCGCTTAAGCTAGCAAAAAAAGTTTAAAAAAAATACAACTCAAAAAGTAAATACGGAGATTAAAGTTAATTTAATCCCTAATCTCTAACCCAAAAAGTGGCTCTTAGTCGTTTTAAATACATATTAGCTAAAAGTAAAGTAAATTTATTTAAAAGACATTTAAGAAGTTGTGGTATATCACAAATACTTTAATATGTTGTAACGTAATAAAGGTATTCACGTTAAAAATTGCGAAAAAGCAAAAGTGCAAAAATATAACAACAATCACATAGACAATTATTTCGCACAAGCGATGCAAAATTGTCAGGGTCTATGTAAGTGCAAGATTATCAGAGTAAAAGCAAGGTATATTTATAACAGGTAGCCGCGAGATTACAACAATTGTTCAATAAAATCAACTCTACATTAAACAGCAACGCAGGGATGCCATTTTAACGTACAATTTTTTTCTTTGAATTGAAAAATATAAATTACTAGCATGTACCCGCTACTTCGTTAGCGTCTCCTTTTTCTTCGTGGACATATTTTAATGCCAAAGTTTATTTTTCTAGGTTTAAACATGTTTAAATTCTAGCATTTAACCCGCTACTTTAGTAGAACCAAAAAGCTAAAGAAAAATATAAAATTTCCCGAAATTTCTTTTTTTGGGTACTTTATTTTTCCCCCATTAAAGTATCAAAAATTTCAGTATTGTAGTGGCAGCCCATAATTTAGTACGAATATGTCAATGAATGGAGGAATATGTTTTGTAAAAAAAGTACCAATAATAGTTACGATTTTCACCCCTTAAATGTTCGAATTTCGAAAAAGTACCAAATTTGTATACGTATTTTTTTGATAAGTTTCGAACGTGGTATTAACTTTGTTTCTATGTTTATTGGTTCAAAAGATAGATGGGGTGGCAAAAAAGTATTAAAATTCAGATTTTATCCGTCTACTCCCTAATAGGGCCGAATTTTAAAAAAGTACCAGACACCTCTCCGCTTATTTTTCTAAAGAACAACGATAAGTATTACATTTATTTTGCATCTCTTTTAGTTTTAGAGATATAAGGTTACCGAGTTTTCCCGTTTTTACCTTTTACCTTTTTTTACCCCCTAAACATTCGAATTTAGAAAAATCCCGTCATAGTGGATCGATTTGTGGAGTGACAAATCGCTAGTCCAAATTTCAAGTTTCTAGGGTTAGCGATTTGGGCTGGGCGATGATGAATGAATGAGTCAGTCAGTCAGTCACTCACGCAACTCTTTTATATATATATTTAGATTATATACAAAGATGAACTTTTTAAAAACTAAAACAATTTCAAAATAACCACAATACTAATTATTAACTAAAACAATTAATAAATGAAAACGCGTCAAAAAAATGGAAGAAGTAGAATTAATAAAAATGCTGAAATACTTATCTGAAAAAATTTTTAAGTTCGACTTGTAAATTAATATTTTGTGTATTTTTCAAGAAACTTGCAATTCAAATTTATTAATAAATAAAATAATCGCAAGTGCATGCATCTTGGGATATTGCCAAATGGAGGGGCGTTGTTTAAAAAATTGTTTCGGGAAAACTGAAAATTGAAGGTGCTCACATCGAATAAGTGCAACTATGCTTTTTGGCACATTTGCAAGGATAAAAAAAATTTACGTGAATACCTTTAATGTATCGTGTGTGTATGTCTATATTTATAAAAAAAATATTAAATGAATCTTGTTATATTTCTTATTATTCTTATATAAATTTTTATCTTTTTATCTATTTTATATGTATAGAAAACATCCATACACACCTTATCCAATTGACATTAAATAATATTTCTATCCATTTATGTAGTATGTATGTATTTAATCGTATGTATAGTAGATGGACTCACTTTGTATGAAGAGCAAACAGTGATTTTGTTGCATCCCTTGGTTTGTTTTATAATGATAGGACTAGAACTAAAAGTCCAGTTAATGACATTTTTGGTATTATGTATAAGGTCTTCTGGTGCTCCGTTTAATGCTTATATGACTAGTTAAGTGTTGGGCAAGATACATTCATAATTACTAGTTGTTATCACCGATGTCAAAAATGATGAAATTTCGATTGCACAACTTTATACGTGACGAACTTTGTTGTAGAAACAACAAGAACACTGCAAAATTAGGTAGACACGTTTAAGTTGTTTGTTAGAGAACCAACAACACTAAAAAAAGTAAATAAAAAACAGTTTACTTGTTCGTTGCAGAAACAAGAACAACACTACAAGAAAAAATAATAAAAAATAAATAAAATAAATTTTTGGTTGGCTTCAGAGTTGACAAATATATTTCATGTTTAAAAAATAAATTAATTTATAAAAAGACGGGAAATTTCCGATTTCTATTTGTTAAAATTATTTTGGTAAATATATAAACTTTTCAAAGTAGAATAATGATGAGAACCATATCGGGCAGTTCTGCTGGTTTCATATTACAGTGAACTCGCGAATACGTGAACACTCGAACACATGAACGACTCGAAAACGTGAACACTTTTATTTTTACATTGACTACTCTAAAACGTGAACAAAGTCTGAAAGCTCTAAAACGTGAACAAACTTTTCTAAATTTTTTTCGTTTTATTTTTTAAATTTACTTTAATTTTGGGAATCCCAAAACTCATTTTACTGTTTACGTTGATTGTTTTCACAAATACATGCAAATGAATATGTATGTACGTTGTATGTCCTCAGGTTTGTTTTATAGAAAATTTTTTATTTTTCTTTAAAAATTTATATGTGAAATTTTTGAAATTGATAATGAATCTAAAAGTGACGAAGATAGTATTTCTATTGTAGAACAGCCAGAAATCGTAATAAAACACAAGGAAGCAGTGGAAGCATTAAATAAAGCCTTAAAATGGGCTGAAAATAAAAAGGTTGTCCAAACTGAATTAAGGGTTTTGAATAATCTCAATGGTAAAATCGTAAAACAAAACATATACCAAAAGAAGATAAGCGATTTCTTTGTGTAAAAACTAATAGGAAACTAAACCCGTCCTTTAAAGGGATATTAATGTTTTTTTTTTATTTACTTAAATCAATTTTTATTCAGTTGCTAAGAATTACAGAGAATACCCAGCTAGCATTTTGTATTATAATCTAATCATTTAGGAATCAGCTTCAAGAGCAAAATACCCGTATATGTGCTCATTTTTCAATCATAAATGATACTTTCGTTGTGAGAAAATGGTACCCTACCGATGAATCACCGGAAATTATTTGTGATACAATTTTCTGATTCCTTTTTGATCAATTTAATGGTAGTTTTTATAATCATTACTGAATCGTTTTCGTATCATTTTTCAATCGTTAATTATATAGTTTTCGATTATATTTCATATAATTTTTAATGTTTTTTATTTTTTCTCCGGTAAAATCAGCTCCATTATGGCTTTTGATTAGTCTAGCCATAATTAGAACTAGCTTTATTTTAAACCAAACAAATGTTATCGGTTTTTCGCAAAGAAGAGAAGAAACAATTTGCACTTATATTTATGTTCATAAATTGTCAATAATTTTTGGGCTTCTTTTTTAGCCAAGCTTCTTATTTATTTGGCTAACATTAAAGTTTCTATTACAATTTTTTCATTTGGCAAAAACAAAAATTCAAAATATTTTAAATCATTATTTAAACATATAAATAAATCATATATGAATCCTTCTTCAATCACTGAAGTGATAAATCAGTTTTTAATCATCAAAACTGGTCTGAAAAGAATCCATTTGGGTGATTTTTACAAAAAATAATCAGCCAAATGCTAGCTGTATTTTTAATTAGAACTGAAAAAGTATAAACATTTTATTTTATTTTTGGAAAGTGAATAAATGAAAAATTTAAATTTTTTTATCCAATCTTAATATCTGATATTTAATTGTTTGTTTGTAGTTATTATTTCGAGCTTTACTTTTTCTAAAATTTTCACAATCGAAAACGTGAACAAATTTGAAAACGTGAACACCCTTGGTAAAAATTAGTTCACGTTTTCGCGAGTTCACTGTATTATGATTTCATCTGTAAGAACAAAAGTGAAACATGTGTAACAGGAAAAAAAATATGTAATAAGATTATTTCTCTCTTATTGGGGGCGTAAGTGTTTAGAATAATTCTAAAATATGTAAAAACATATACAGCCCCGTTATAAATAAAAAAAAATCCGGGAGTTTTTTCGCTTTCCCCATTTTTACAATTGAATTAAAATAGCAAAAATGGGAGAAGGAAAATACTCCCGAGAAATTTTTATTCATAATTGGGCTGATGATGTGTAAAGTCTCGTTAAATACAAATAAGTTTGGGGTCATACTAAATATAAAAGTTTTCTTTCAGAAAGTCTAAGTTTATTGATAAGAGGGTAGAGAATAATAGCATGTTCTCTTCCCCTCTCACCTATAAACTCAGACTTTCTGAAAGAAAACTTTCATAGTGTGAACCCAGACTAACTTTGTCTGCAGTGAGGCTTCATATTTTTTAAATGGTTTTTGTGGTCAAAAACATTTTTACATATTTTTCAAAATTTTATTTTATATTTAAATTTACTGTTCATCAAAAAACCACAAATTAAAAAAAAAATACTTTTTTTTAAAAAAGGAATATGTATGTATCTCACAATCGGACAGCACTGGATCAACATTTTTTGGAATCGTTACAAAACAAACCTGGATTTATTTTAAGAGAAGTAACACAATCACAATTTTTTGTGAGTTAGTCTTATGTATAAAAGCTAATTTTTCCTCCCTCTTTTTTTCCTCTTTAACATTTACAAATAAATATACATATTAACACTAAAATAAAACAAATATTAAAATGAACTTTATTTTAAATATGCCATTATTACGTTACTACCCAATAAAAATGGAGCTTCCAACGAAGCAGGTTTGTAAGGAAGAAACGTAAAAATTTCCCTTACGGAAGACATGAATTTTATATGGCGAGTTCCCACTTTGACGCAATACATTTTTGATACAGAAATCGCTTTATTCAGCGCATAAAAAATTGTAGAATATAACAATTAGC
Organism: Pollenia griseotomentosa; assembly: GCA_963931875.1. Taxonomy (NCBI): domain Eukaryota; kingdom Metazoa; phylum Arthropoda; class Insecta; order Diptera; family Polleniidae; genus Pollenia; species Pollenia griseotomentosa. The sequence goes on along the minus strand of OZ007563.1, from coordinate 144,076,092 downwards.
TTTACACACTGAATTTATTGTTGTTACCGTTATTCTTCAATCTGATCCCTTACAAATCTGCTTCGTAGTAGGTAAGTAAATGTCATGGCTCTTCAAATGTAATATTTTTTTTAATTTGTTAAGACTTCGTCTTATTATTCAATAAAAACTTAAAAAATTTTGATCAAAAAAAGTTTTTAAATTTTATTAAAAACAAAAATAAAAAAAAAAAAATCTGTCCATTGTTATTCAAATCTTCTTATATACATAAATACGGGAACAATTTTTTTGCTGTTGGTTTTTAAGTATCTTATCGTCTTCCGATTTTTTTATACTTACTATAAGTACGAGTCGTACTCAAAAATTCAAGAACGAATAACACTAAAACGTACTCAAAACAATTCTAAATAGGATTACTTACGAAAATCAATCCCGGAATTTCTTAAAATAAGTACAATCTTCTTAAATCAAGTAAAAACAAGTTAGAGTGCTATATTCGGCTGTGCCGATCTTTGATACCCCCACCGACAGCTTAAATATTTCAGAAGTGATATTAATTTATCTTTATAAAAACAGACATCAGCATCAAAATTGGTTGCGGTTAAATTATTGACCGACAATATTGAGTAAAATATCTTGATTCGTAACAGTTTAAGCCGAACTTAAATCATTTTCAGGAGGGGTATTTATATTGGAGCCATGGTAAGTTATGAACCAAACCGCAGAGTGATTTCTGGTATTAAAAAACATAAATTTCAATACAGTGGTGAAATTAATTTAAGCGTTTACAGTGAATTTCAGAAGGCTGCTAAATATGGGATCTAAGGTAAATTATGGACCGTATATCACAAAATTGAATGACATTTTTTCGGGCCATACGAAACTTAGTTGGAAAAAATTTTACCACAATAAATATATCTGCTACGGTTTTAGGCGTATTCAATTAATTTACCAGAGTGAGCTTTATTTATATAGTAAATTATGGACCGATCATCACGAAATTTTTTAGTGCTATTTCTAGGCCTATAAAACTGTGAAGTATTCACTTTTATTCTGATATCATTATTAATTACGGTTTTAGGCGTACTAAACTGTTTTTCGGGAGAAGGGTTTATATCGAGCCTAGGGTAAATAATGGACCAATCTTCACGAAATTTCACAGTGTCATTACTAGTTCATTTCACAGTGTCATTTCTAGTCCTAAAAATCTGTGACGTGAGAAGTTTTGTTATGATAGCATTAATAATTACGGTTTTTACTGTTTTCTGGGGGTAGGGTTTATAATGGGCCTGGGGTAAATTATGGACGGATCTTCATGAAATTTCACAGTGTGATTTCCAGTCGAATAAAACGAACATTTGCAAAATCTCATATCATTCATTGCATTGCATTGTTCCACCATTTATGTTAGTTTTTGTAACAATCAGGGGTGTCATAGAAACCAATCTTATCGGTATTGGATTTGAAACCGACAAAAAAAATACGTTGGTGTCATGAAATCCAATGTTGTCGGTTTTTTGTTCGAACTAAAATTATTGTCGGTTTTAGGTGTCACAGAAACCAATGATATCGGTTTTTTATTGAAAATAAACCAAGCAGCTTACAGCTCTTGTTTTTTTATTGGAAATAAATATAGTTGTTAAAAGCTTAATTTTTTATTTAATTTTTTACAACAGTTAGTTGTTTTCTACAGATAGAAGTAAATAAAATTGATAAATTGGTGAAATAATATTTTTTGCATGTTCCCGGTAGTCTCCGGCAGCGGGCTGCTGCAAATTTGCAAAAGTCTTCTCACTTTTTCTGCTAACAGCAAATATGCAACAACAGCAGTTGTCATTTTACTTATTTATAACGTTAAACAACAAATTTGTTTTTATTTTTAATAAATTCGCTGTATACCAACATACATATGTACATATTTTTACAAAACAATAAAATTACACAAATTAAAACAGCAAATGCAACGCAAGTAATACAACGATGGCATTTATTTTATATGTTTACTTTATTACCACTTCTTATTTTCTTTTCTATAATTAAAACACAGGTTTTAACAATATTTTAGCGCAAAAATCCTAATTTACAAAATTTTCAAACAAAAATTGCATTTAAAGATGTAAACACATGAGCCAAAACATTAAACAGCTGATTCGAATATCGGTTTTATTTGTATTCGAAAATAACAAATCCGACTTGTTTTCATGACACCAAATGAAACCAATATTGGTTTGCAAAACCGACAATGAGCAAAACCGACTTGGATTCTATGACACCCCTGAATATTATAAATTTTTTAAAGTGGTGGTTCCACATTTTGATTCATAGCTCTGATCCTACTGAACCGATTTTGCTAGATTTCAATCCTAAACTGCTTAGGATTACTACAAGCAATTTGACACCCAGTTTGTTTATTTCTTTTCAGTTTTTCGAAAGTGAGCGTGTTTTAACAGACGGACAGACATGGCTAAATTGACTTAGAATTACTCAAGGAGCCAGAATATAATGGGTGATTTTTTAAGCGTAGTTTTTTTTAAAAATCTAATAAAACACTCAAATTTGCATCATATATTCAAAATTTTATTTTTATTGGAATCGATTAATTGGTCTTTGCCATTTACTTTTTAAAAATAACTTCATGTAAATGCGGCTCCGGTTCAAATGGTTCATTCGTAGGGTCCAATTTTGCACCACTTTTTCGATAATTTCGGCCTGTATTCCATGAATAACCGTAATAAGCCGTTAACGGTAACGGTAACGTTTCTTCCACGGTCGTCTTTAAAGCAAAATGGACCGATGATGCCACCAGCCCATAAACCGCACCAAACTGTCGTTTTTTGGGATGCATTGGTAACTCTTGTACGGCATGTGGCTATTCTTCACCCCAGATGCGGCAGTTTTGGTGTTTACGTATCCATTTAGCCAGGAATGAGCCTCATCGCTGATCACAATTTTTCGATGTAACAAACGATGGATATCTCTCACAGAGCACGAATTTTGATAATAAATTTCAACGATTTGCAGTCGTTGCTCGCTTGTGAGTTTCTCCATGATAAAATGGCAGAGTATACTAAACACTTTTCACTTTCACATATGTAGTTTGGACACAATTACCAACCAGTGCTGCCTGCCGAAAAACTTAATTTATAAAAAATCACCCTTTATATACTTTATGGGGCCTGAGGTGAATAATAAAAAAGTTTCACACGGAATGACAAACTTAGTATACCCTCTTCACAACTTATTGTGGTGGAGGGTATAAAAGATTGAAATTTTCGTTGGTAGTGCCACTCTGAGGTAAAATTACAAAGTGAGCGTTTTAATCTCATATAAATTACTAAGCTTCGTATAGACGGTGGTCAGATCTTACAATGTTGTCATTAAAATTTACTAAAAACACAACTGTGTGAAAATTGTACGCTATTTGCACTTGGCAGATGTGTTATTTTAATGCATCTGACAATGGCATCATTGTCTGACAATGGCACCATTGTCTGACAATGGCACCATTGTCTGACAATGGCACCATTGTCAGAAAAATGACAACATTGTAAAGGCCCAACCATAATATGCATAGCCTTACTTAACCTACTGTCAAAAATTAACAAAAAGTCTCTCAAATGTATTTAAAAAAACAAAAACAAAATAAAAAAACATTTGATTCCGTACGGAATGTGCGATTAGAGTCGCACCTTGCTTAAGCAAATGACAGTTTCATTAAACTTAGCAAAAAGTTTCCTTAAGTTCAATATGGTTTGCCTCATACAATTTACATGTATTCGCACATTTGCTAAAGCCAACTTAAGCACATTATGGTTGGGCCTTAAGATCTGACCATCGTGTGTACGAAGCCTTAAGCTACGGTCAGACTTATCAAATATTTGACGAAAAAAAACGGGACCAACAACCAAACTAAAAAATCATTTCGCTTAATATCAATATTTATTTTTATTAAAATACCATATCTTACAAAAAACAGTTTTTTGCTATGTCTAGTAGTATAATTAGTTTATTTTGTAATATGGTCTTACCATTTTAAATCTCACTAACTATTAACAAAAGAAGGGGTTACGCTTATTTGATCAAATATTTAATAAGTGTGACCGTAGCTTTAGTCTCATCTCTCAGCATTGCATTCGTTTATGCGTGCAAACGTGTGCAGGGTTGCCGTTAAAAATTTTAAAAAAGTGTCATAAAAAGGGTATTTAAGAAAAAAAGGGTAAACAAAAAGGGTATTTTAAAGTAAAATAGGGTCAAGTTTATTAGAATGTATTAATTAAATACATTCGACTAAAATAAAAGTAATTATACATACTCGAATTATAAATCAATTTTAAAACTAAGAAACAATTCACAGGTACATTCCAATATTACTCATATTATCAAAAAAAGATTTTACTTTTACAAAAACCTTTGATAATGTTTATCACTTTAAAAAAATTCATATTCTATATTTTGTAATTAATTCTTCACTTGGAGTCCTTTCTTTCAGCTTCGATTCAAGCAAATTGAGAGAGGAAAGCATGGAATCACAAGTTTCTATTTTAAGTTTATTTGTAAATACTGTCCGTGGACACTGGACGTTATGACATGCTATCAATTTTAATATGTACGTTCACAAAACTCCTGAGAACTTTTGTAAGGAATATGGAAACTTGTACTTATTTTCAATAGGGTTCAAGAAGTTTTATCAATTTTGTGAAAATGATCCAAAGGGATAAATTAAAAAAAAGGTCACAAAAAGTGTCATTGCTATGAAAAAGGGTCAAAAGTGATACTCTAGTGTCACAACGGCAACGCTGAACTCGATCTGTCCGCAAATGGCTGAGACATGAGCAAAAAAAATTTTTACCCATAAACCTTTACTTATTGATGTCGTACTAAAACCTATGGGAGAGTTTTAAAAATATGTTCGATTTCAATTTCAAGTGGTTTCTATTTCTAGAACATTCCCAATTAACTTTATTTTTTCACTTTCATCTTAAATAAACTTTGGTGGAATAGTGAAAATTAACAAAATCGTTTACTAACTGACTTAGTAATAGATTTATAAAAACCTTTTTTTTCCCAAAATAAGGGCTTCGTATTGTGCCATTGTATTGTGCCTATATAATGAGAGATAGGTGGAACAAATTTAGATCAGATATGTATTTCTTATTAGGAGAAGTTAGTAGTACATATTGTGCAAATTTGATGAACTTAGCCTAATTAAAAATATTAAAAATTTGGATTAAAAACCATAAATAGTTCAACAAAATAACCACAATACTGATTATTGTTAAAGCTAGGGCACGAGCTCTATGTGTTCACTTGCCCTTCAAGTTGTGCTGAAAAAGGTCAACAGGAAAAAGAAGGACTAAAATGAGAAAACAAAAAATGTACTTTGGACTTCAAAAAGAATTCAAAAAAAAAAAAAGCAAACTTCGATCTACCAAAGGTTAAAATACAATTTGGTTTACGGATTCATGTTTGACTATTGATGTCAGCAGTCGTCGATGGCTGCGAGTGTAAGACGGCAAATCCATCTGAGGATATCGAGTGGTTGCGATCGAAACATGTCATGGTAACCTGCCGGCCAGGGTTCGAGCCCCAGCCACGGTCAAGAATGAAAGATTATCCATAACAATTTTAATTAATTTTCATGTTGTAAAATTTCATAAAAATAGTTTAATGAAAATTAAATTTGATGAACTTAAGCCTAATTAAAAATATTTAAAATTGGGATTTAAAACCATAAATAGTTCAACAAAATAACCACAATACTAATTAAATAAAAAATTAAAAAAATTAAAAAAACAGGATGCAAAAAATACAGTTTTTATACATTAAAAGACCGAAACAAGAGTAAGGAAAACGCTATGGTAGTATTAGTGAACATGTGTTTGTGTGTGTTACACCGATGATGCTGGATGGAAAATCAAAAAATTTAGATATGACAGCGAATATTATGTCCAGAACACTTACATACACGAGCGCATTTGCTTGCTGGCCAACATTTGAAATGTGTATTTGGCCCTTAACAGACTTTAAAATGAGCTGAAAGCCAAAGTTTAGTACAGTAATGTTTATTATCAGGCGGGAACCAATAATTTTTTTCTGTTTATAATTTGCAATTGTGTCCCGCCTACTTAACTTAATGCGGGTATTAAATATAGGCTTGAGGTCATATTTTTTAAAACAATTTTTTATTTACTACAGTGGTATCCCGGTTTAACGAATTATATATTGTCAGGCCCTTAAGTTATATCGAAAAATTCGTTAAATCCCGAAGTTTTTTTAATACATTTTTATTAATAAAACAATAATATTTTAATAAAACAAAATAAATTCGTTTATTTTCATTCATAACACAAACAAAAAATAAATACTTCATATAATTTTCAATTAAATGAGTACATAGTGGAGAACAAAACTAATAATAATGAACAGGGAAACCACAAATATGCAATTGCATGTTTTTTCTTGTGCGACCAATGAATGCAGTAATAATATATCTATACGTTTTAGAGCTTTTTATGAATTTTGGCATCGATTTGTTAGTGCATATTTTGGCATATTTTACCGTTTGGAGCATATTTTTGCATTATTTAGTTAAAATAGCATTTTTGTTGTATTTTTACGTTTTTAGCTCATATTTGGCCTTTTAGAGGCATATTTTGGCACATATTCGAATTCGATTTTTTAGATGCCTCTTGTAAGCTTTCGCAGCAAATAAATTTTTTTTTTTCGAAATTCTGGTTAAAAGATGGCTTTTCTGTTTTAAATATCTATCTGTGTACCCAACGTGTTGTTTTAATTTCGGCATCCACATTTAATTTTTACTCTAAAATTGTTAGACAAAGCAGGTTTTTAATAAAGATAATGTTATTTTAAACTTTAAAATTTTAAGAACAATTGTGATTTTTTACAATTTTACATAAAAGCAAAAATTAAGAAAAAAGCAATTACAAACATACGTTTTGGCGATGTGTGCAATACGTAGAAATCTGAACTAATTTTTTTAGCGATTTAACGATGCCCATCCGTCCGTCTGGCTGGTTGTCTGTCCATGTAAACCTTGTGCGCAAAGTACAAGTTGTAATTTTGTACATAATTTGATCAAATTTGGTAAATACATTTAAATTGTACCAAGGACGAAGTCTATGTAAATGGTGAGAATCGGTCTTTAATTCAATATTACTATTCCCCATAAAAACTTCTTTCTAAATTAGACTCATTGTGTACGTTAGCCATCTAAATCTGTTGGCATTTAGATTTTAGAATTTACCTAAAAAATATGTTACAGAAAATTAAATTCTTTTCGAATTGGACTGTTAATACTATGGTCTTTGGGTTTTACCGATTATAGTTTTAGTATTGTTTTTTTTTTTTTAATACAAATGTTGAATATTTTGTTTTTAAATGAGCAATTTTGATTTTTTTGGGGCATATTTTTAACAATTAAGGGTATATTTTCGAGGTTTTGCTGCATATTTAATGCACATAAAACACATTTTTAAGAGCATATTTTTGGTTTCCCTGATAATGAACTTAAAAACGTAAAACATATTCAAGTTATTTAAAATTATCCTTTATATTTGTCTGTTTTCGAAGTACTTTAATCGAGCATTGAATTGCTTCTTCCTGAAGCACTCTTAGCACAATTTTTTTTGACGTTTCGATATTGTTTCCATTCCCCCATTTAATACACTGTTCAAAGTACTTTATTGCATCCGAATGTTTCACTTTCATTCCAGTTTCTAGAGTAGGCTCGTTTTCTTCGTTTTCATCACTTTCATCACCTTCACAGTTTATGGGATCATCATGATTTTCATTGACCCATTCGTTTAGATCGTCCGGTGTTAAATTACTTATTAAACTAATTTGTTAGATAAAGCACTTAGTCATAAGCCCTTTTCATAGTCGTCAATAATGTTTAATTTTTCTTTAAAAATTTCTTTGTAAGAAAGGAAAATACTTCTTTTAACTCGTTGTTTTCAGTAAAATCGCTCTTACAATATGGTAGAAATGTATACAAAAACAAAAGAGAATGGATGCAAATATGTTTGCATTCCTTTAATTTTGTGTTTTCAATTTTTTTTGTAAAAATTCGTTACATAGAGTACAAAAATTTGCTGTTTGTTCGTAATATAAGGTACTCAATGGAAAAAATATGACCTTACGTTAAATCGCGAAATCGTTAAACTGAGTATACGTTAAACCGGGATACCACTGTACTTAGTTCCGGCATATTTTGTGAGAGGTTCCAGTTATAACTGTTATAACTATAGTTATGTAAAACTTTTAAAACCAATTTATTATTCCTAGAAATCGAGTGAAATTGAAGTCGATGGACATTCTCAGTTAAAGTTTTTTAAAAATCACAGTATTTTTTCTAATTTTTTTTAATAAACTTAAGTCTTTAAAATTACTTTGATTTTAATTTCACTGATAACTTATTAAATTTTTGTAATCTCCTTTAATTTACACATTTTTTTTACGATAAATGTTAAACTATATATGAAAAATGTGCTATTAAAGTGCCAAATTTCTAACGTATGGTATTTGACGTTTATAATGATATACATAATTTATCTCTCACACAATAACATCTAAAAAGGGTCTGATATATGCTCAAAAATTTGTGTGATAAAAATAAATGTAAATGTTAAGAACATGTAGGTAATTTAGTTTAAATTAATATTAAACAGTTAGAAATCTAAAAACAAAAATTTTTAAGGGGTGAGTTTTTAAGAGCTATAGGAAAAAATGCATGAAATCTTTATTTGAATCGATAGTACGGTCCATATAATTTAATGTTTGAAGATTATTTCATGAAAATGTTGACCGTGACTGCGCCTCAAATGGTCCATCCGCTTAGTCCAATTTTGGCATACTCTTTCCAACATTTCGGCCGGTATCTCATGAATAAATGCTTCAATGTTGTCTTCCAATGCGTCAATTGAAGCGGGCATGTTTAACATAGTCCCACAAAAAATAGTCTAAAGGCGTGAAATAAAATGTTCACCGAACTCGCCTCTCAATAGTTACGTTACGATTCGCCTCATCTTTGAAGAAGTACGGTCCAATGATGCCACCAGCCCATAAACCGCACCAAACTGTGACTTTTTCTGGATGCATTGGTAGCTCTTGCAATGCTTCTGGCTGATCTTCACTCCAAAATCGACAATTCTGCTTATTAACGTACCCATTGAGCCAAAAATGAGCTTCGTCGCTGAACACAATTTTTCTATAAATTGTTTGATAATTTTTGATAATAAAATTCAATAATTTGCAAGCGTTGTTCGTTTGTAAGACGATTCATGGTTAAATTATAGACCAAACTGAAGATGTTTGACAGTGAAACTCTTGAAATTAAAGACAAATTTCTTTTATGTAAATATTAAGAATTAATCAAAGTTTTATTTTAAGAATCCTTTTTACAGAAAGTTCTCGACTGTTCACAAGAATTATTAAACGTATATAAAAAAATTAAATAAAAATGTAGTGTCAATTAAATAAAAAAGAGTTGCCAAATCACTATATTCATATGCTATACATATTTGGGAATATAGTGAAACAGATGTTAAGTTATACCGATTTTGGAATTGACAAATAAAGTTGAATTAAAATTAACGTATTTCCAACACTCCTCCTCAATTACAAATTAGTAAACGTTTGATTTCAACCTGAAGGTTTCCAGCTTTGTTGTTGGTAAAGGTTTGGTTAACATGTCGGCAATCATTTCCTCTGAAGGGCAGTACTCACATTTGATTATCTTCTTGTCGATGTAATCTTTCACAAAATGAACTTTTGTGTCAATATGCTTAGACCGGTTGCTTAGTTTCTCGTCTTTTATTAGATTTAAGCAGCTTCTGTTATCCTCAAACATAACTGTTGGACATTCTTGCCGACATCCCAAATCGAAAAGCACATTTCTGATCCAGACGGCTTCTTTTGCAGCTTCAGATAACGCAATAAATTCTGCTTCTGTTGTTGACAGTGAGACACTAGTTTGCTTTTTACAAGCCCAGCTAACAGCACCCCCATTCAGCATAAAGATGTAACCAGAGCTTGATTTTCTATCAATTCTGCACTCTGCCCAGTTGGCATCTGCATAACCGATAAGTTCGTTTCGATTATTAGAACTAGCGTTCAAATTTAAGTACATATCGGATGTTCCCTTAAGATATTTTGCCACACGCTTCAATTCATTCCAATCCTCATGGGTTGGATAACTCGTTTTCCTAGCCAGTATTGCTACGCTTGCAGAAATATCAGGGCGTATATTTACAGATAAATATAACAATGAACCCATTAAACTTTGGTACTCATCATTTCGCAGTAATGGTTCAGAACTATTTTTCCCATAGGACGGGTCAAGTGGATATTTTGAGCATTTTGCATCCTGTAGACCAAATTTAGCTATCATTTCTTCAATATACTGTTTCTGTCGTATCTTATAGTGAAATTCACTAGTTTTCACGATTTCCATACCAAGGTATTGTGATATGGCACCAAGATTGCTGACTTCAAATTTATCACTTAGCATGTCGTAGACATTTCGTATTTCACGTTTATCTGTAGCAGCAACTACCAAATCATCAACATAAACGAGCACATAAACACCTTCCCCATTGATGACTTTGTTGTATAAACACGGATCAGCTTTACTCTGAATAAAACCACTATTATATAGTACGTCGTTCAGAGCCTTATTCCATACGTTTGCAGCTTGCTTAAGGCCATATATACTGCGTTTGAGTTTGCACACCAAATTGCCATCGCCTTCAATAAAACCAGGCGGTTGTTTCATGTAGATTGTCTCCTTCAAACAGCCATTTAAGAAAGCACACTTTATGTCCATATGTTCAACATACATCTTTCTTTCAGCAGCAACCGACAACAAAATGCGAAAAGTTGGTTGACGCACAACAGGCGCGAACACCTCATCATAATCGCAGCCATACTTTTGATTAAACCCTTGTGCGACCAAACGAGCCTTGAAGCGTTGAATCTTACCATCGAGTCCTCGTTTAACTTTGTACGTCCATTTAGAACCGACAATATTCGCATCAGGTGGAGCACGGACTAAATCCCACGTTTGATTACTTTTAAGCGAATTCATCTCCTCCTTCATTGCAGACTCCCATTCAAGTTTGCATTCTGATACTACGGCCTGTTTGTACGTTCTAGGTTCGACGATATCATCAGATTTAACCAAACTTACAGAATATTTACAAGGAGGTATACCATTGTTTGATCTAGTTGAACGTCTTAAAACCGGTTCAATAACATGTGGTCCTTCAACTGGATTGTTCACTTTTGGATCTACCACGGCCTCAACATATTCAAGATCACTGCAGTACGAACCCTGATCAAAATTATCAGGAACATCGTCAGTACGAGTTGGAAAAATTTTGATCGCTAAGTTTTCATTGTTCGTAGTTGAATTACGATTGTCTTTCGACCTCACTACGACGTTCAGAGACACGAATTTATAATCTCTACTTATAGTGACCTTATTTGTACTTGTATCAACGAAACGTAATCCCTTCGACTGCTCGTCGTAACCCATGAACGTTAGCAATACCGACTTGTTGTCGAATTTTTTCCTATTCACCTTAGGAGTTAATACATATGCTTTAGCACCAAATATTCCGAAATTAGCAATGTTGGGTTTACGACCTTCCCATCTCTCATATGGAGTACACGTAATCGAACTGGTAACAAGTCTGTTTTGTAGATAATTTGAACACATAATGGCTTCGCCCCAATAAGTTTTTGACAAACCAGCCTCTTCGAGAAGACAACGAGACATTTCCACCAGATATCTATTTTTCCTCTCGGCCACACCATTTTGTTGTGGGCAATATGGGACAGTAAATTGGGATCTTATACCACAGCTTTGAAGAAAGTCCAACATTCTTTTAGATTTATATTCGGCTCCATTATCCGATCTAAAGCACTTAGGGACCCTTCCAAACTTGGTCCTAACCATTTCAACATATGTTTTAATATTTTCAAAAACTTCAGACTTCTCATTAAGTAAGTATACGACTGTATAATGACTGTAATCATCGATTAGTGTTAAAAAATATTTTCGCCCACCAGGGGTTACAGTTTGCATTGGACCGCAAATGTCAGAATGTATCAACTCAAGGACTTCCCCAGTTTTAGACTCCGATTTTTTAGGAAATGGTTTTCGAGAAAGCTTACATTTAACACATATATCACATGTCTTCCGAATTTTACAATCAACTATATCAAAGTTATTTTTAAGCTTACCAGTTTGCATAGCCCTTACTGCATTAAAATCTCTGTGGCGAAAAAGCTTGTGGTAGTAATGTTGGCACCGATCAAGATTACAAACAGCAGTTAACGCTGCTTCACGATTTCCAGTTTTTAGTTGATATAAATTGTTAACGCAATCTGCCACACCAACTTCAACATTATTCATGTCAAGAATTCTGCAACTTGAGCCAGAAAACAAAACTTTAAAACCAACAGCAGACATTTTCTTTACCGACAGCAAACTTCCTTTAAACGACGGAATATACAAAACATTATCGACGGTAACGATCACTTCACCACCCTTTCGATTCACCAGCTTTATCTTACAAGAACCTTTACCAGTAGAAAATGCAACACCGCCATCAGCAACAGTCACCTTTTCACGCCAAGATAAGTCAAGAGTTATAAATTCTTCCTTAACACTACAAATATGGCAAGTAGCGCCCGAGTCAACTACCCAGACTCCTGATTTAACGTTCAAAACAAAACAAGAATTAGCCTCATCATTTTCAGCAACCTTGGCATTCTGACCATTGTCTGATTTGCTATTCTTGAATTTATAACAGTCCTTACGGATGTGGCCAACGCCATGGCAGTAATGGCATACGATCTTTTTAGATTTATTATTTGCTTTAGATCTAAATTTGTTGGTGGCTTTCAACACGGTATCTTCACCAGATTGTCGCTTTTTCTGTTTTTCATTTTCCTCGAGCAATTTATTTTCAACCAGGGTCATAGTTAGATCTTTTTCGTCTCTTACCTCGAGAGCCGTAATTAATGTGTCATAAGTATCAGGCAGACTACTCAATAGCATTGAAATTATCCACGATTCAGACATTTTCTCGCCAAGCGATTGCAATCTCGTAAATAGAAGCTTCATTTGATTAATATGTTTGTCCATATCACCTTCCGGCTGAAGTTTCAACTCACAAATGCTTATCATCAATTTTACCTTATTGCTTAAAGTTGATTTTTCGTGGTATGATTTTAAAATGCTCCAAGCATCTTTAGCACTCGCACTATTCGCAATACGGAAAATCTCAGACTCCTCCACAGCCAAGCCAATTAAGATAGAAGCTTCTGTATCACGTTCCTTCCACTTTGCATCAGGTGCCTCGGGAATCGCACCCTCAATGACGTCCCAAACTTTTTCTTTTTTCAATAGCAACTGCATCCGGTACTTCCACAACTCATAGTTGTCACGATTTAATTTCGTCATCAGAAGTCTTGCGTCAGCCATTTTTAATAAAGCAATCAATTAATCCACAACAGCAAAACGAAAAAAAAAAGAAAATGCACACAGCAGAAGTAATTAAAGGAGGCCCATAACCTCTTGAAATTAAAGACAAATTTCTTTTATGTAAATATTAAGAATTAATCAAAGTTTTATTTTAAGAATCCTTTTTACAGAAAGTTCTCGACTGTTCACAAGAATTATTAAACGTATATAAAAAAATTAAATAAAAATGTAGTGTCAATTAAATAAAAAAGAGTTGCCAAATCACTATATTCATATGCTATACATATTTGGGAATATAGTGAAACAGATGTTAAGTTATACCGATTTTGGAATTGACAAATAAAGTTGAATTAAAATTAACGTATTTCCAACAGAAACAACGTGTGTCAGCTGTTTAAACCAGTGTTGCCAAAAAGATAATAGCTAAAAAATCACCCATTATTTAAAAAAATTAGATTTTTTAATCGATTAATTGACATAAATTGTTCGAGTTATTCGTTATTTGAAATTGGCTAGTTTGATTATTCGATCAAATAATAACGGAAAAATGCCTCGATTAATCGAACAACGATTAATAGAGTTAGCTCTTTCGGGCTTAAAAAACACCCATTTCTTTATGGCAAAGGACATTTTGAATCTTCCCTAGATATATGCAACCAAATGTGGAAGTTAAACTCATTATTTTAGGAGTTAAATTTTATGTTTTATTAATTGTTTTCAAGTCTTTAATGTAATTTATTTTAGTGTTAATCTATTTTAAATTACAATAAGAATGTTAACAGTTTGACTAATATTAATCTTCTTTCAATGAGTTCGTTGTGTTTTTGTATCTTTATAAATGTCTTTTATTAAATAAAACTTCAATTTTATATCAGGTATAATTTCATTTAAATCGGGTAATTTGGCTTCATCTCAAGTGTAATTTTGAATTTTGCTGGTGGTAACACTGCAAGGCAGTCAAAAAAGGGGCAAAATGCGACTTTAGTCGCATAACGGTAACGCTGTTTTAAGATTATTGGCAGCCTTAACGATGTTAGATGCTGTATCGGTTTAAAATAGAAGGATCTTTTGTTGAAGTCTTGAATATCTTGTATTTTAGGCAGAACTCCAAAAGAACTTATTTATTGAATTTAAATTTTTTTTGGAAGTTGTAAAAGTTATGGAAATTAAAAAAATATGAATCTTCACCAAAATATGGAAAAACAATTGATTCGGAAAGATAATTTGTCGACATTTTTCTTAGACTATCGCTTGGAAATCGCAAACCTAGTTATTACGTAGCGCATAAATGTTTTAAATTTGAAGAGTCTATCAGTAATGTTCGGAAGGGTACATACATATACTAATGTATGTATAACTTGAGGGTTACACGATCAAGTTTTGCCTATCAAGTTTTAATACACTCACACTTTTTTACCAATACACTCATACTTTTAAAAATTGATGCGAACTTGCCTTTAAAATTCTCATGCCAGTGAGTGTTTCAATTTACGTTCAAGAAAACAGCTGATTTGAAGGTTAGTGAGCAAATTTTTCGTTTCTCTTTATAAATTTTTTTCTTGATGGCATCTTGAAAGTAAATTGCTCAAAAATTTAATGCAGCCTACGTCACAACTATCAATTTTTGGAAATTTTGACAAATAGTATATGTAAAAGACTATCAAGAACAACTTGACCGTGTGGCTGCACTGTAAGGGTTATCCAGTTTTCGGTTTCAAAAGTAAAGTAAAATAAGACACACGTAAAGCTATGGTTTAGATGAAACTTTTATTTCATTAAACTTCATGGATCTTGCATTACGTACGAAATACAATGTCATTTCAATGGCCCCCTCTAGATTGGTTTCTGCAAACGGTCCTTTTGAAAAAGTTTTCGACCACTTTTTCGCACATTTCGGGCGAAATCTCAGCGATATCTTGTCGAATGTTGGTTTTCAAGTGCTTTAACGTTAGGGGATTCTTCGCGTAGACACGATGTTATTTACACAAACTTCGTAAATTTGCCCAACAATTTTGACTCGTAAACATGCGCTGTTCAATTGTGCATTTATACAAACAGATATTTTAGTGCTTTTAATTAACATCGTTTTCAATGAAAAATCCAAGTGTTTATAAATCACAAACAATTAATTCTAGCAATAATTTGAGCAAATAAGTATTTTAGCTTTCTTTGTGCATTTTTAAAAAACAATATTAATCACAAATTTCAACTTTTATTTTTATATTATTGAATTTTCTATTTTTATTCATACAGGTGGCATTTTCGAGACATCTGTTTATTTTTTTGTGTGTATACTGAATGTCAAGCTTTGTTTACATTTTGAGAAAAAATTAATTCAAATTTAAAATTCCATAAAAATTTAAATACTTGAAAAAAAACTTATTTAAATTTTATAAAATAAAAAAAGTGAATATAAAATATAAACACAAAAAATTAAAAATACGTAAGGAATAAGTGGAGCCACAATTAATTTGCAATAGAGGAAAAAGATTTACTTTCTAAAGTAATTGTGTATGTTTTGTAAACAAAAAAATTCCAGTTTTTCAACAAATATTTTTGACATTCAATCTAACTTTTTACAAAAACAAAATACATAGTATTTTTCAATAAAAAGGGATAGCTAGCATAACTCTATCTCATAATGCGGCCACCTTTATGAATTCGCCTTGGTATCAACGTTTCTTACAAAATGACATTAATTGTTTAAAATTACACAAAATTACAAAAAAAGGTTCTATATTAAACGAGTCTCGCGAGTTTGTCCATTTGCACAATTGGCAATTTTAAGCGATATCATGAAAACCCTTATTATGTTTTTTTTTATTTCTAAAATTGAAAAAGCCTTTACAACTTTTGTTTATTATAAGAAAAGATTTTGGTATGTAGTTTAAAAATAAGTAATAGCCTTTTCACACTTGTCAACATTTAACATCAATTTATGAAGATGTTGGAATTTTCCCATAAGAAATACATAGGGCTAAAAATCAAAATTTTTCAACATCTTTACAGAATGTTACTATCTCATTTTGTTCCCTTTTACATTTTTCGATTCTTTTAGTGTTATCACTAGAAAAGTGGCAATAAATTCTATTATTATTGTGGCATCACTGACAAAATTGAAGTTGCTTTGAAAGCAGCGTTACCATTTCTCAAGTCTTTCCTTTTTTGCAAGCCTTATTTTGCTTAACTTTGCTTAAATTATTAAACAAAATGAATTAGAAATACCTTTTGGTGTTATCTTTTAAAGTGTTGGCACTTTTGTAGAAAAAAAGTATTTAAAAAAAAATAAAAGTTTTTTTTTCAGAAATGGTGACATTTTTTATTAATGGTAGATGTTAGATGTTTCAAGTGTGAACGCGTATTTCACATTTTCAACATCTTCCATGCGTTCCTCCGAAATGTATGCAAGTGTACAAAGGGTATAAGAGTGATATATTCGGCTATGCTATTTAAATTGCAGTCGAATTGATTTCTAGTACATGATTGCACGTTGCTACAAGCGATGTATAATATCGTAAAATTTTTTAATATTTCAAATACAAAATCGTCGAATTTTAAATGTTTGTTTTTTAAAATGGAGCTGCACTCAGTATTTTATTACATTGTCTTCCTCATTTTTCAAGGAAAAATTTAAAAAAATTAATAGAAATTTTTGTATATAAAATTTTTTTGTATGATTATTTTTTTTCTACCAATTTCGTTGAATAAAAATTCTAAAACTACAAATAAAATTTTTTTTATTTCAATTAAGTTGATTTGAATATATCAGATTATTATAGAAAATTTTTGAGAATCCAAATTATTCAATATTAAAAAGTTCAAATAATTATCAAAGTAATTTTTGGGAATACAAAATTTTACAAGATTTTGTTAGTAGTGCTTAATTCCCAATTTTAATCTATATATATAAAAATGAAAAATGTTTGTATGTTTGTTTGTTTGTTTGTTTGTTTGTTTGTTTGTTTGTTTGTTTGTTTGTTTGTTTGTTTGTTTGTTTGTTGGCTTATAGACTCCTAAACTACTGAACCGATTTTCCTGAAATTTTTACAGATACATCACGTGAGCCCTAAAAATAAAATAGGCTACTTATTTTTTTGATAGGGGCAGGGGAATTGGTATCCCCCATAGGATGTCAATGTTAATTATCGCATATATTAAGATCCGCTGAACGCATTATGCAGAACTTTTGGTAGTAAGATCTTCTGAGCCCCAAAATTAAAATAAAATAGCAGCGGGGGAAGTGGAATCCCCCATAGGACGCCAATGTTTAACATCGCATATCTAAAGAACTGTAATAGTGAGAATGTTCAAACTTTCTAGAAGTCACTCTTATGGTATACAACACTTTTGAAAATAACAATAAAGCGGGTAGGCGCAGGGGGGGAAATACCTCCCATAGGATGCATATATTAAATATCTCTCAACTCAAGAACTATTAAAGGGAGAGTCTTCAAACGTGGTTAAAGCTACTATTAGGGCAAACTTTAAATTTCAATATAGAAATGGACAGAGGAGGAGCAGTACCCCTCATAGATAGAAATATAATTTAGAGCCGCTGCACTCTTTTTATTAAACTTTTTGTAGTATGATCTTCTGAACCCCAAAATTGAAATAAAATAGCAGCGGGGAAATGTTACCCCCCATAGGACGCCAATGTTTAATATCACATATCTTAAGAACTGTTATAGTAAGAATGTTCAAACTTAGTAGAAGTCACTCCTATGGTATACTACACTTTTGAAAATAAAAATAAAGCGGGAAGGCGCAGGGGGGAAAACCTTCCATAGGATGCATATATTAAATATCTCTCAACTGAAGAAGTGGTTTAAGCAGTGTAGCGAAGCGCACCGGGTTAAGCTAGTTATTAATAAAAACACTGAAATTTATTGTTGAAGAGATAAGCTATTCCTATGCGCATTTCGCTGGTTGCTTAGGCCAGATCGTCAGGAAACTTCATCCATAGATTTTAGAAAAACTAGAGATATTAAACAAGTAAAACTATTAAGCGAATAAGAATTATAAGCTAAAGTCTAACTTATAGCCATATCAAAGCTTTAACAAAAACAACAACAATAAACAGTGAGTTTATCTTTTCTTACATTCCTCACTACAATTGGTTGGAATTCTTCCAATGTTAATTGTCATTGCCTAAGCTTATCGCTTTCTTTAGGTTAAAGTAAAGTTGTAAAAACGGAATACTTTTTGCACGCCCTATAAAATCCTACCTTAAGCTATCGGTAAGTTGTGAACACAGGCTTAAATGTGCATATAAAACATTCTTTTATCTTACTGTTTTCCTTTTATAATTTTTTCTTACAACACATTTTTATTGTATTTAAATTTTTTTATCTGATGAAAAAATTTTAAAATTATTTTCAACTTTTGTGATAAATATAATAAACGATTTTTATTTAGTTTTTTTCGAAAAGAAAAGAAAAAAAATATATTTTTTAAATAAAAAAATTCGGATGGATAAAAAAAATTTTTTAATCAGAAATATTTTTATTTTTATATGAAAAAAACAAAAGAGATAGTTTTAAAATTATTAAAAAACGGTCTCTGAAATTTTTTTAACCCCATTGAATAGATTTTCTAGGGTATATAAGATTCGGGAAAGCCAAACATAGCAAGCATTCTTTTTTGTTTAATTTATAGTTCGTGTCAACTGTGTGGATGACAGCTGTAAAAACATTTTCATTGTATGCATACAAATATGTTTATCCAATACAATGATCATTAGGAATATGAGAAAGTGAAATTATATTAGTACATTATCACCAATCAAAATGACTTGAAAATTTTATTCGGGTTTTTCTTACCCTTTTTTATATTCAAACCACACTTTAATGTTCACATTAGTACTCTATTTGCAGATTTTGTTTTTTAAACCTTGACATTGGAAAATGTAATTTATGTATAAATAGTGAGTTGTAAAAAAAGATTTTTCAGTTGATTTAGTGTTTGTCAGTGAAGCAAATTTGTTTACAGCTCAAGAAATGAAAGTGAAATGTAAAATGTTGGTAAATTTTAATTTTTTGTTTGTTGAGGTAAGTTATATTATAAGTACATATCGACAGCTCAATTCCAAAACATGCTTTGTCGAAAAAGTGAGTTTTTCAGGAGAAGCACTTAAAGTTTACGGACGATACAATATTCAGTTGTATGCCAAGTACTTTTTTGTGCATTACTTTGGATTAACACCAACAGACAGAATTTAATTTGAACAATACTAAATTCAGAAACGTAAAAAAAGTAAAAAAAACATGCTAAGAGACATAGCATGATTTGGAAATGAGCTGTCGATATAAGTATTACTTGGTATAAACATGCATCTTCATAATTTTCTTTTAATTACAGTTGTTCATTTTAATTTTGAAATTATGTGAATGCAGCTCTCAGACGCATGAAAGTGAAACAAAAGTTCGCAGGAGCATAATTGATCCTTATGCGCCACCACCATTTGCACCTTTTGGAGCAATACCCCCGTTTGCTGCTTTTGGGGGACTACCACCTTTTGGCGGATTCTTTCCACCTTTTCCTCCGCCGTTCCCTCCACCACCATTTCCACCTCCATTTGGGGGAGCATTTCCACCTGCAATAGGACCGCCGTTACCTTTGCCTCCTCCTCCCGTTTTACCTTCACCATTTCCATCTCCATTTCCTTTGCCATTTTATTCACCAGGTGCACCATTTGGGGCTCCCTTTGGTTATCCATTTCCTGCGGTCCCCCCTTATCCATACCCAGCTCCAGCACCAGCGCCACTACCCCCTCCTGCTCCACCACCCCCTCCTCCCGCTCCTACACCAATTATTTTACCAGCTCATACTGCTGCAACGCTTAGTGTTGCATCATTGCTACATGCTTTAATTGCTAAAAAATTTTATCCACCAGTTGTACCGTTTCCTGTACCAAGACCAGTACCGTTTCCTGTTACTGTTAAGGTAAAACAAAAATTCTTATGATACATCTTTTAATTAAAAAATAAATAGCTTTAGATCAATCTTCACAAGATAAACTTGCGTTATTATAAACTTACTGTTTGTACAAATTTGGGCTTGCAAGTCGATTATAACTAATCATAGTCGCACCTTTTAAGAGTCTAAACACAGTGTAACGATAATTTACTGCGGTGCGATTTTTCATACGATTTTGAAGTAAAAATCCGCAGTGCGGAACGGCATAAAATTAAAATCTATTTATTTAATTTAATTCGTCTTGCCTCTCAATTTTTGATACTAGTTCTCTTTCTGATGTTGCCATAGTTTTTGAATAATTGGCTTTGTTCACAACATTATTGAAAACAAACAACATGATAAAAATGTATGCACAAATAAATTAATAAAAATTTTAACAAAAAATGACAACTATTTCCGTAGCCGTCTTCCGTTGTATTATGTTTATTTTTCTCTCCCGCAACGAGAAATCGCACCACACCGCAAACATTGTCTTTAGACTCTAATTTGGCGATACCGAAAGCGATTCGCATATTCAATCCGAATTCTATTTCAAGTTAACAAGACTCAAGAAGAGCTATTTTTTATTATGCAAAATAACAGCGTAAGATATTTCTAATATTTTAAATTAATATTTATAAATTTTAAAAAACAACGACTTGAATTTGAATTCATGATAAAATTAACAAAAAAAAATATATTTTTTTCTTATAAAAAAAAGTGCAAGAAACTATTAATATTTATAATAAACTAGCGGACCCGGCGAACTTCGCCTCGCCCCAATTTTAATTTTTCATTTGGAAAGCCATTTGGGAATAATTTCATACAAAAACCAGATTTTTCCAATTTTCCGACTTTTCCGGAGGGATTTTCAAAAACCTTCTCCTCGAAAATACGAACAACTGAGAAAAAATGGTACAGAAATCGGACCAGCCGTTCTAATTTATGAATTACTATAGAATATATAAATAGGAGTTTCGATCCAACACTCAGGACATTTAATTTGAATTTTTCCAAATTGTAGCCGACTGCGAAGACTTCTGCCTGGAGTTTATTCCACATACCGCTAGTTCGACTAAGAAACGAATCTTCCCTGTAATGCGTTGTGCGATACATTGGATAGTCTACAACGAACGGATGTGATCTGTTAAAAAGGCGGATATAGGCTGTATAAATAGTGAGGAGATCAGACGGAGTGAAGTAGTTCTTGCACGGTTTAAAGCAACCAACAACACTTAAATGCTTCTTTCGGAGGTGTTTTGTTTAAAAAACAAAGTATTTTCAACTTTTGCGGAGATAGACGATTTCTTAAATCCGTTTGAACCAGACCTGCAGTGGAAAATAATCTTTAAGATGCGACAGAACTCATATAAAAACTTAAGTATTTCTGCGCCATTTCTTTCATTTTGAGTATAAAATGTCATTGCGGTATTAAACAGGAGAGTCTGCATCTCTAGAAATATTAGAAGATCGATGGTATCTCTCGACTTCTTTAGCAGATCCTTAGATTCTCATCCTATTCGGATTCTTTTATAAATTTTTTACAAACGCTCCAAAGGAAAGTTCTTGTAGACTAATTAAAACATTTGCAGAGTGATCGTGTCTTCAACAATTTCAGAATGAACAGTCATGTTTCATAGCCCAATGAGACGTGTTTTCGATACGATCTATGAAAAGAACTTCATGAGATACAGGCTGGAGGTCCACAAGTTAGTGTTTTGGGTCTCGTTTTATACACAATTTTCACATCAGACATGCCTACCGTCGATAACGTTCTTATGGCGACTTACGCAGACGACACCGCAATTTTGGCAACCAGTGTATCACCCATTTAAGCGTCTATATATATACAACATATGCTTAATAGGTCCATAACTTTTTCACACTTTTTGCGAATATCAAAAACGGCATAGTATAGTCGTGTAGAACATTAAAAGTTATTAATAAAAAATATGATAATTTTTTCGGACTGCTAAAAAAGTTCACGCAGGGATCGGGTTGAAGTTTGAAACAACCATTTTGATCTCACGGAAATTCCTATAGGTATCACATAAATGGTATTTTGGAATTTATTTACTGCTTTAGATTTAAACATTTTCCTACGGCTTACAATTCATCGCGGTTCAAAATTTCTTGGAAGGTTTTAGAAATTTGCCTCCCTGCGTGAGGTTTTTTTTCGCAAAACGACGGGAGACAGGTGTTTTCATTACTAAAACATTCTTGACCACTCCGTTGTACTATGCCAAAAATTTGGTTATAGCCCTAACGCTCAATGAATTATGTCTGTGGCTGAAGAAATGAAACATCAAAGTTAATTGTGAAAAATCTCAACACGTCACTTTTGGACTCAGAAAAGGAAATTGCCCTCCAGTTGTTCTCCATGAAAATATTATTCCTTTAGCGACAAAGTCAAGTATCTTGGAATGATACTTGACAGACGCCTAACCTGGAAATCCCACATAAAAAGTAAATATGATCAACTTAAAATCAAAACAAAGAGATTGTATTGGTTAATTGGTCCGCATTCGCAATTGAATCTCAATAACAAATTAAGAATTTATAAAACAATTCTTAAACCTGTGTGGTCTTATGGCTTGCAACTCTGGGGTACTGCCAGTAATTCTAATATTGAAATTCTCGAAAGATATCAGTCAAAAACTCTTAGAATGATAACATTCGCACCGTGGTTTATAACCAACAAAGCCATTAGAAATTATCTTTCCATGACAACGGTTAAAAATGAAATAAAATCTTTCAGCGAGAAATATCTTCAACGGTTCGATTCGAAAGCAATTTTTTTTCTAATTCTTTCAGTCGTTAAATTTTCCACTGTGCGACGGTCAAGAATCGTAGATAAACAATAGGTTTTATTATTTTCTAAGTGCTCAAATCTTTCATTCAGAGCAAATGAGAATTAAGTCACGGGTCCGCCATCTAACGTTTTTTTTTCAACTAGTGCTTATTTCGTGAATGGTAACACTTAGCTCATGTCTGATTTGACAGATAATTAGTTTTATCCTTCCGCTGAACGAATCTGGTTGTGTATACGCTTGAACAACGCTGGGAAATATTGCGACATTACTTTAAAAATCCTGGTAATGTTGCAGAATGTGTGCGAAAATTGCGTACGAATTTTGGAAGAAGAGAAGTACCGTCAGCTCCGTATGTTCGTTATCTTGTGAAAAAAGTGAAAGAAACTGGCATCCTCATCGAAAAACCAAAGTGTGAAAAGCCAAACACAGTGCGTACAACCGAGAATATTGCTGCTGTGGCAGAAAGTGTGTGTGAAGCGTCATCAACATCAATTCACCGTCGTTCTCAACAATTGAACATTTCGGAGACGAATTTTGCATAAAGACCTTGGTATGACGCCATACAAAGTCCAATTGGTTCAGGAGTTGAAGCCAACTGACCATCCAATGCGTTTTCGCTTCGCTAAGTGGGCCTGCGATCGACATACAGAAGATGCCGATTTTGCCAAAAAAAATCATCTCTTCAGATGAAGCTCATTTTGATCTTGGCGGGTTTGTAAACAAGCAAAACTGTCGCATTTAGGGCACAGAAAACCCGCACGCATACATTGAAAAGCCGATGCACCCAAAACGAGTCACTGTTTGGTGCGGATTTTGGTCCAGAGGCATAATTGGGCCATTTTTCTTCGAAAATGAGCAAGGAGTGGCCGTTACAGTCAATGGCGATCGTTATCGGGCCATGTTGAACGAATTTTTGTTCACAAAAATTGAAGAGGAGGATATTGGTAACATTTGGTTTCAACATGACGGCGCTACGTGCCCCACAGCCGAAGCTACACTCGATGTTTTGCGCCCTGTTTTTGAAGATCGCCGCAGAGCTGATGTCGTTTGGCCACCTCGGAGCTGCGATTTGACACCGTTGGACTATTATTTGTGGGGTGCCGTCAAAGATAAGTGTTACGCCGACAAGCCAGAGACAATTGACGCTTTAAAGGACAATATTCGTGAAGGCATTGGTGAAATACAGCTGCACACAATCGATAATGTGCTTAAAAATTGGACCGATCGTGTAGGCTACTGCATGGCCAGCCGAGGCAGCCATTTGAACGAAATTATTTTCCATTATTAACCGAAAGGATTGTAGTTTCAAATAAAAAAAGACATTTGAGAAAATATTCAGTAGTTTTTTTTATAGCATTTTCAAAAAAAAAAAGTTATTTGGCGGACCCTTTAGTAAGTTTTTGGGGCTATTCTCCATCGCTGTTGATTCATTTATTATATTCTCTTATAATGTTTGTAGACTGTTAACGAGCCGAATAGAGTCAGAAAATGTAGCAGTGCCGTTGCTTATGAAATTTGTAGCCTCTTAGAAGGAACCCAAGATTTTCAGTCAGTGGTGTGGACCTCCCGCTTAAGAATTAAAAGAAACAATTTTCAAACTTCAGACACTCAAAACATTTTTTTTTTCTATAATAAAACCATGTTAAAATTAACTACAGTTACAAAAATTAAAGGTGTGCATGTGACGTGAACTTTTCGCGTCACGCGTAAACCACTTGTGATTGTGATTACTTTAAATATTTTCCACTTGAGAGAGAGTAAGCGTCCGTAATTGTGAGTGATTAGCATTTAAATATAACGCACGATATCTCAAGCACACACGGATATTTTTTAAGAACTTTTGAATACATACAAATTGAAAATTTATTTAATTACATTTTTTTAAGTTTTAAAATGTTAGTTAAAAATATTTAAAAAATTTTAATGATTTTAAGCTTCGTGTATGTACCGTTTTTTTTTAAGAAAAAACCACAAGCTCTTAAAATTT